>OY997268.1:557460670-558710670 GCA_963921465.1 Triticum timopheevii | reverse complement strand
TGGTTTACAAATGGCATGATCTCATATTCGTAAGGTTGTATCCATCAATTTGGATTTTCAAATATTTGAAACCACTTTATGTTGAAATCTAATGTATGCATTCCTCGCTAACTGTCTCCAATTAATGTGTGTTTCATGCGGGTTTTTTTACTTCTCAAACATGTATAATGTGTTTCGCACACGCAACATATAGTGTAATCCGTTTAGACATTAATTGCATATAAACCATGCATTGTTTGTAATTAAAGAATTTATGGATCACCAATATTGATAAACTATATAACATTACACGTGTGCCCAAATTCAAATGAATATGCATGTTTGATACACCAATTTGCGTTATGATATTATCGATGTCGTGATCTCCAGTTTAAATATTTGAATCCCCTTTAATCCAGATATTCATCTCATATAGCTATCACTCATGCTTATATAGGACTATCTCTCTGGACCTATACGCGTTCATCGTCTCTCAGGTATCTCTCGTGCTACCTGTATGTCGACAATGATCTTTTATCTTCATAACACACTGACGGTACTCTCTCCCTCGACCTTCATCACTCTATCTTTCTCTAAGTATATCTCGCTCCATGCTATGTTTCTCTAACTATGATTCTCCATGTGGAATCTCTTTCTCTCACACAAACACAAAACTTTGTCTCCCGGGGTCTCATTTATCTCTACTATTCCCATGTGTGCCACTTGCACACCCCTCATACAAAGATGTCTTTTGCACACCTACGACTCTTCCTCTTAAATATCTCTTTCTCACACACAAACACAAACTCTGTCTCCCAGGGACTCATATTTCTCCAATGTTCTCTTGTATGTCGCTCACACACACTTTCTCTCCCTACAGATATCTTGCGTTCCCTCATATGTCTCTCTAGCTATCACTCTCGTTGTGAATCTTTCTCTCTCGTAGACACAAAACTCCGTCTCTCGGGATCTCATTTCTCTGTGATATCTGTTTGTTGTGACTCACATGCACCCTCTCTCTATCTCTCTCACACCCACACACATAACTCAGCCTTCTGATCCACTCGACTCCTATCTCTAACGCACACTAGCTAGCATCTTTATCTTTCTATTTATCTTCTTCTCCATCAACCTTCTTTCTCGCCCTCACTCTTAATTCCTATCACGCACACTACATATGTTTCTCTCTACATGCAGTCAAGTGCCCTCTCACACACATATATAACTTCACCCTCTGAACCACCTAGCGGTCATCTCCAACACCTAAACTAGCGGATGTCCCTCTAGCTAGAATCTCCATCTCTGTAACTATTTGTAGTTTCTCCGTCAACATTTCTTTCTCGCACGGAGTCTTGCTTCCTATCACCCACACTATATATGTCTCTTCATACATATGCATTTATAGGTTGATCTCTTTCGCACAATCGTTGCGCATCACTCCCTCTGTTCGCCATAGATGCATGCTCCAGCCCACGCCACTATCTCTTAAAGACAAAAACACATGCTCAATTGTCGGGCCTTCTTCCCTGCATTCTCACATGCATGCATATTGTCATACCGATCCATCTCTACCATGTCGTTGATCTTATGACTTATGTCTTCTTTCTTTTATCTCGATCATGCGCACGCGCACACACACACATCCCACGTATACATGTATACCTCTCACACATGCATGTTCAAGGTCTCTATGTCTCCATACGCAGTTAATTACCCTCAATCCTAACGCCACATCGAATCGTTCTCCTCTTTTGTGCACACAACTTCCGCCTGGATGGGTAAAACACACACTCACACTTAACAATCTCCTTCTAGCTCCCCCCCCCCCGCCTCTCACTCTTGCCCTATATCCCCGAAACCAATAAGACCATCCCTTTGTTTAATTCCCGCCTACATTAACCATCGATATATAGTAGTCTTCCTCGGTGTCTCTCGAACAAACACGTTCTCTCGATGTCGACTTCTCTCACGCGCACACACCTTCTCTTCCCTCTCTACGGGCATTTTCTCTCTCGCACCCCATCGTTGGTGGCCTCTGCCATACACATCACCTCTCTATGATGAAGCCATGCACACTTAAATTACATCCGCCACAGAGGACCCCGCGACACACACACACACACATGCACGCACGCACCCCCCCCCACACACACTAAGACTCCATCTCTCTCTCTCTCTCTCACACACACACAAACACACACACACGCACGCACGCACGCACCCTCCCACACACACTAAGACTCCATCTCTCTCTCTCTCACACACACACACACACAAACTAAGACTCCATCTCTCTCTCTCTCTCTCACACACACACTAAGACTCCATCTCACACACACATGCTCTAGGCGGAGCATTTGTTCCTACCACCCTTCATCCAACCTTACCCGTATGATAAACAATCACCTTTATTTACTTGCATAACATGAACAAATTCCACTTTACTTTAGTAGTCAGCAAACTTATCATCTGTACCCTTATAAAAAACGAGTTGGCGATGATGGTGTGCCTGCCATCTTGTAATACAGACCGTATGATCTATATCTGACGGATAGAAAGCAAACTATGATAATTTTACCAAAGATACCCACACTTCTCTCCACATCATTATCTCCCACAACCTCATTGCTCAGCAACTAAAAAAGGAATAAGTCTCTGGAACAATCTACCATGCATGGTGGGCGCTACCGCCTGCCGGCGCCGTCCATCCCCATGCCTCCGCCCATTCCGACCACCAGTCACCACCACGCTCCACTCCTCCTCGCCTTATCTCTCATCTTTCATTTTTTGATGACATTCTCGAGATACCAGTTTTTTGATAAAATTCTCGAGATATCATTAGTTTTTACACATGGGATTACTCCTGTATGGGTCAATCACAACAGGTGTTTTGTAAAAAATGCATATTGATGTTCTGTGCAATGCACGAGAATCTTGCTTGTAATTATATAACGCAAATCATGAGCAGGAAGTGACATTTTTTGACACAACTACGTTATACGCCCACTTAAGCAGACACGTATGTTACAATTTGTGCACCCGCGGTACACGTGATGTTGCGCATTTATTTAAGCCGGGAGATGAACCCAAACAGTAGTTGCATTCATTCCCCTCCTGCCGCCTCTTCTCTGGTCGCCGTCGCCCGGTAGCCATGGCCCGGTCGAAGGTAACAAGATACGCCATACTCCCGCCGGAGCGGCGCTTTAATATGGAAATTTTAGTGGTCATGCATGCATCTTTTTCTGCTAGCACTCCTATATAAGGGTTGACCGGTCGCTTCCCGCGGATGTGTGCGTGCGGTGGAAGAGGAAGGAGAAGGGAAGCGGGCTATGGAGTAACATGTTTACCACAATTTCTTAGGAAACTGAATGCAATAATTGAGTAGTTTTGCAAACTACCAGTACTACACCTGAAACGATTCAAAACCTATACTCCCTTGCCAGCGCGCACTTCCCGCATGAAACGGTCAGCGCCGCCCTGGAGCGTCAGTGCCGCATTAATGCCCGGCCAGAGTGGAGGCAACCTCTCACTGGCGCCGGCTTTGAAGTGGCGCGACGGCCGAGAGAGCGCCGCTTCCCGGTGCATGCGACTGCTCCGCGTCGAGACTGGCCATAGGCCCTGTTTGGATCCATGGGTTAGAGTTAGTTTGAGCTAGTTGGGGTTCAAATAGCCTTAAAGTATCCAAGCATGAGGGTTTAAATTGGAGCAAGTTGCACCGAACCCACCAAAAAAAACTATCCCATCCAAGAGGTGCTAACTGGAGATAGTTCTCATTGGGACCACTGAAAAATCACTTTTCTCTCTCCATCAAGTGCATTTAATGTCAATCTAACCCTGTCACCCAAACACCTCTTTGGCTACAGTTAGTTCAGGGTTAGTCATGAGTTAGTCTAACCTCTAGCTAAGTTAGAGTATCAAACAGGAGTAGTATAGGACATGCAAGTTGCTCAAAGCATATAGTCAAATTTGTACGTGAAAGGATTTTTTTCTTTTCGAAAACGGAACGTGAAAGGAATTTTTTTAGAATGCTCTTGGCATGTCGCTAACATGTGATGAGGTTAACCGACCTCAATAGACGGCAAAAATGCCAGCCCGCCGCACTTTGATAGAGACGAGGAGGGAGAAGCGATATAGGCTGCTGGATTACTAGAGATAGGTGTCACACGGAAGCCAAGAAATATGGTGATAGCGTGGGTTAGCCATGTACTAGTATGATGTAACTACACTGGGTTGCCATGTTTCGTACTCTTCCAGTCCATTGTGGAGATGATTGGTTGATTTTATATCGCTAAATAATATTAAATATTATGAGTGCAGACGCTCCACCACGAGGTTCCTTGCTCCTTCTCGGTCGTCGGGAATCTATGTTCTTCCACTCTAGTATCTTTTTACGTGAGCTTTGTTCATCCTTTTGCCAACACGCGAGACATCTAGCATCAAGGTGCACGTGTTATGCAAGGATCTGTCCATCTATGTGAAGAACACATGGGACTGGAACTACAAGATGGACATGTATGCAGGAGTGGACGTACGAACCTGAGTAATGTAGCACAGTAAGTGAAGTAGAAAGGCACAAATGGTATGAACATGCATGGCATATAGGGTGTGTTTTGTTGCGTTCTCGTCTCAGCATAGTTGTTCCCTCTTCATGCATGCTCAACTCAACACCCCTCTTCATGCATGCTCTCTTCATTCATGCTTCTAGTGTATTTGTGCTAAACTAGTGTGGACTCATGCACCCTCCATATACTCTACCAAACACCCAAAAGTAGGTCGAGAAGGGAACTCTTGGACGGCATTTGTCTCTTACTACGTACTACCACTAAATGTTGTACGTGCAATGCGCGGTGATGTTATGGAGTACGTGCCTAAGTACTCTACTACTACTATATTAGTTGGAGGCACATATTAACTTTTATATGTGTTTACGTGTATGCCCCGAGACCTTCCAACTAGACGTGTCTTTCTCTCCAGGTCGCACTTTGTATCGTTCATACCACTAAGTACTACTAGGTGTGGTCTCCAACCCAGAAGTGGAAGAAGTGGAGACGCTCTACCACGTAGTTTTTTTTACGATGGGCTCTACCATGCTGTTCATGTCCCACTCCTTTCGCTGACGTGTGGGACATCCAGCACATGCCGTGTTTGGCACCCTTCGTCGTAAGAGTTGAAACGCTAGCATTCATCAGAAATAAAAAATAACTATAAATCAGCAGTGATACTATTTTTAGAACCAATCAGCAGTGATACTATACCACGCGGTTTCCTTGCTCCTCGATATCTGAAAGTATACTTCCGTTCGCCAACATGTGGGACATCGACCATCCTAGTCCACTTGTCGTGCACGCAAAACTCCAAGAGAGAGTCACCAAGGTCGTCGCGCCGCAGTAACAATGACTAATGAGCCCTCAAATAACAGGCCCACTTCCCACTTTGAAGTTGCTCGGACGAAGGAACCATCATGACTTCGTTGAATTCCGCTTCTTGAAGAAAACTATTGTACCAGTAGTACTGCTAGCTACAGTAGTTACTCCAACAGAGGCCTCCTTTCGTTCATAGGATAGGAATTTTATAGGAATATGAAAATCATAGGAAGTGAGATGACATGCATCTTAATTCCTATAGAGAAAGAGATGCCATTTGATGCATGGGATAGGAATTTTTCCATTTAGTCTAGGCTAATGTACTGGTAATTTGCTCTAAAAACTATAGTAGTAAGTAGTAGTACTGGTACATGCTCGTACTTAGACACAGACACACACTAACTACTAGTACTACTACTTCTCACATGCTGGCCAGACGTCGTTGTTCTCATTCCCGGCTTTGTCGGCGACACCCCACCGTGCTTGGATCTCCGCCGACCTATCCGCAGCAGCGCGTGCGTCCTTTTCTTTCTTGCGGCGGCGGGCCTCTCTTTTCTTGATTGCTTTCTGACTTTTCCGCTCCCTCTGTGCGGCTTTGGCCGCCTCTTGCTCTACCGCCCATTCGGCCTTGGCATCTTAAAATTCCTCTCACATAGTTGTGAGGTCACGAGCGGCGATGAACTTGACACGGCGGGATGCCATTGCTTCCCTACCATTTTGTGTACGGTTGTGGGCGGCGGGGAACTCGGCGTGATGGGATGCCATCGCTGCCTTACCGGTTAGTGTGCGGCGCGGTGGCATGAACGACGCTTGGTGAGAGCTCTGGGGTGGAGTGGAGGGACAACCTTATAGTGCATTGGTTTGTCAAGAGCTCAAGGACAGAAGACGAAGGAAATTTGGATTCCCCTTCAATCCTGGTCATTTATTACCGAGTAAAATGCATTAGCGGTCATCGAACTTGTCTTGATAGCTCACTTTGATCATTGTATACGAGATATGGTGATTATACGGTCACTGGCTCAGCGTATAGCTCCATATTTGTCTGGTTGACCAGTCAAACAGTCCGCATGCGCCTCATCGGCTCGTGTTCTTTATCTATCTGTGCGGGCCTACCTATCAATGGAGAAAGAAATACTTAAAAACCAAAATTATGCGTATGTGGGGAATCAAACCACGGACTCGTCGCTGCAACGCACCCTCGTCAGCCAAATGAAAATGAAATACTTCGCGTCAGACACTCACGCTCACGCTGTCAAAGCATGATAATGCATGCACGTCGCCCTCTAAATCAAAGTCCTGCTCATGGCGCAACGCAAACGGCGAGCCCATCACCTGTGCGCCCCGCCGGTGCCTGACATTACTGTTTAGACGTTTGATGGAGGCCTGCGCGAATGTTGAGCATGTATTCACCTGGCTCAACACCAACGGTCATACTCGGAGCGCCTTGCTCATGTATATCGTCCATCACAACGACAATCTATAAAATAGTCTAGCTAGAGAGGGTACTATGGTAGTATGGTACGGAGTATGTACTATCATGAGTGACCGATCTTAGTGCCACTGCACACCGAAACCCCTTCCATCGCTAGCGCGTGCTTCCCGCCTGAAACGGTCACGCCGTCTCTCCAGAATGTCAATGCCGCATTCACCGGACTTAACTGCAGGTGTAATTGGTGTGTCACTGACATGCGGGCCAGGTGCCCGCTGGGCCCACATGTCATTAACCCAATGCATCTGCAGTTAAGTCACTGAAGCAGCATCCGCCTTCATGCCCGACGAACCTACTTTGGCGCCAGTTGTCCATCCGTCTGCCGTGGCTCATTGCCATTCGCCCGCTATATTAACTTGAGCCCCAGCTCCCAGCCATAGCCAAAGACCCAGACTTATTCTCCTCCGGTCCCTTCCTTCTGTCGATACCACTCTAACCATGGCCTCCTGGCGCTTCGAAGCTCTCTTGGACGTACTATCATAGGAGCAGATGAGGGACATCGGCGGCTCCGCTCTAGGCGCGCTCCAAAGCTCTCTTTGACGTACTGTCGCAGGAGCAAACGAAGGAGATCGCCGGCACCCCCCCGGCCGCCCTCCACCGCCACGACCACGAAGCCAGCGCATGTGCGTGGGCACAGCTGGCAGCGAGGAAGAGTAGTACGTGGTAGGTCACCGCCGCTCTGGTCCCAGGAAGGCCACCGCTTACTCCACTCAGTCGACGCCAAGCTTGGTGGGGTAAACATCGGCTGCCGATTAGCCGCTTGACGGCGACGTGGAGGCGGAAATCTTTAGAACCTTGTGCTCCGGAGGAGGAGGTTATCGAGGCGAATGAGGAGGAGGCAAAGGCAATGGCCGGCTTTCTCGGGTTCATGGCCGGACATGGTGGTCGGGCGCCGGCGATCGTTTAGATTAGGTTTACAGTAGGTTTTAGTACGGTTTGTGCGAAATATGTAATGAATTTTGTCCAGTTTGTAGGAAAAGTTTTCGAAATGTAATGAATTTCATCCGGTTAATTTGAAATTTGCTTTGTTTGCACGAATTTCGTCCGGTTAGTTCATATAGTTGTCGAAAGGTATGCGGGCAGCACCGGATGGCATCCATCAGTGTCCTCGGACAGATGCCCGTGTAAATTTGTGGGCCAGCGCTGGAGATGCCCTAACTATCATGCTATAATCGCTAACAGTCCTCCATTATTTGGCAGGGAACAGTTATCCCTCGATCAAAATCAGATCTGCGGTGTTTCGCACTCCTCCCGCGTAAGAGTGTAAACTCTTGCTTACATAAAAGTGGAGCAAGTGGACGGCACTGTAGCACGTCATATCACTCAAACTAGCCCGCCTAACGAGCAGGAAAGCACTGCCCTCGTCATTTTGTTCTGGATTTCTATCGATCGATGACGCGAAAATGTTACGCTTCGTAAGTTCTAAAGGAAAAGGCAGCACACTTACGACTCGTACGCGTCACACCCCCGACAGTCCGGCTCGCACGCCGCTCACCAGAGGGAACACATGTTGTCCTGCAATTTCACTGACATGTGGGACCGTAATTGAATAAACCGTTGCTACGTCTTGAGCTTGTGTTGGTTTTCCTCGAAGAGGAGAGGGTGATGCATCAATAGTAGCGTAAGTATTTCCCTCAGTTTTTGAGAACCAAGGTATCAATCCAGTAGGAGGCTCCTCAAAAGTCCCACACACCTACACAAACAAACTGAGAACTCGCAACCAACGCGGTAAAGTGGTTGTCAATCCCTTCACGGCCACTTGCGAAAGTGAGATCTGATAGAGATACTATGAGAAGATAAATATATTTTTGGTATTTTATAATATCGATGCAAAAATTAAAGATGCAAATAAAAGTAGATTGAAAGCAAATATGATAAGAGATAGACCCGAGGGCCATAGGTTTCACTAGAGGCTTCTCTCTAGATAGCATAAGTATTACGGTGGGTGAACAAATTACTGTCGAGCAATTGATAGAAAAGCAAATAATTATGAGATTATCTAGGCATGATCATGTATATAGGCATCACGTTCGCAACAAGTAGACCGACTCCTGCCTGCATCTACTACTATTACTCCACACATCGACCGACTCCTGCCTGCATCTATAGTATTAAGTTCATAAAGAACAGAGTAACGCATTAAGCAAGATGACATGATGTAGAGGGATAAACTCAAGCAATATGATATAAACCCCATCTTGTTATCCTCGATGGCAACAATACAATACGTGCCTTACAACCCTTTTTGTCACTGGGTAAGGACACCGCAAGATTGAACCCAAAGCTAAGCACTTCTCCCATGGCAAGATAGATCAATCTAGTAGGCCAAACCAAACTGATAATTCGAAGAGACTTGCAAAGATAACTCAATCATACATAAAAGAATTCAAAGAAGATTCAAATATTATTCATAGATAAACTTGATCATAAACCCACAATTCATCGGATCTCGACAAACACACCGCAAAAAGAGATTACATCGAATAAATCTCTACAAGAGAGGGGGAGAACATTGTATTGAGATCCAAAAAGAGAGAAGAAGCCATCTAGCTAATAACTATGGACCCGTAGGTCTATGGTAAACTACTCACAACTCATCGGAAGGGCTATGGTGTTGATGTAGAAGCCCTCCATGGTCGATTCCCCCTCCGGCAGAACGCCGGCGAAGGCTCCAAGATGGGATCTCGCGGATACAGAAGGTTACGGCGGTGGAAATTGTGTTTTGGGTGCTCCATGGATGTTTTCGGGGTATGTAGGCTTATATAAGAGTAAGAAGTACGTCGGTGGACGCCTGAGGGGCCCACGAGACAGGGGGCGCGCCCTATAGGGGGGCGCGCCCTCCTATCTCGTGGAGTCCTCGACTACTTCTTGACTTGCACTCCAAGTCCTTTGGATCACGTTTGTTCCAAAAATCACACTTCCAAAGGTTTCATTCCATTTGGACTCCATTTGATATTCCTTTTCTTCGAAATACTGAAATAGGCAAAAAAAACAGCAATACGGGCTGGGCCTCCGGTTAGTAGGTTAGTCCCAAAAATGATATAAATGTGTAAAATAAAGCCCATAAATATCCAAAAGGGGTAATATAATAGCATGGAACAATCAAAAATTATAGATACGTTGGAGACGTATCACTCTTCCTCGCGGACTGAGCTCCGGTGCCTTAACTGCACCTGCCTTTGGCTGCATGACCCTCCTGTTGGCCCTCATGCAGCCAAAGGCAGGTGCAGTTAAGGCACCGGAGCTCAGTCCACGAGGGAGAGTGATACGTCTCCAAGGTATCTATAATTTTTGATTGTTCCATGCTATTATATTACCACTTTTGGATATTTATGGGCTTTATTTTACACATTTATATCATTTTTGGGACTAACCTACTAACCGGAGGCCCAGCCCGTATTGCTGTTTTTTTGCCTATTTTAGTATTTCGAAGAAAAGGAATATCAAACGGAGTCCATACGGAATGAAACCTTTGGAAGCGTGATTTTTGGAATGAACGTGATCCAAAGGACTTGGAGTGCAAGTCAAGAAGTAGCCGAGGACTCCACGGGATAGGAGGGCGCGCCCCCCTATAGGGCGCGCCCCCTGTCTCGTGGGCCCCTCGGGCATCCACCGACGTACTTCTTACTCTTATATAACCCTACATACCCCGAAAACATCCAGGGAGCACCCGAAACACAATTTCCACCGCCGTAACCTTCTGTATCCACGAGATCCCATCTTGGAGCCTTCGACGGCGTTCTGCCGGAGGGGGAATCGACCACGGAGGGCTTCTACATCAACACCATAGCCCTTCCGATGAGTTGTGAGTAGTTTACCACAGACGTACGGGTCCATAGTTATTAGCTAGATGGCTTCTTCTCTCTTTTTGGATCTCAATACAATGTTCTCCCCCTCTCTTCTGGAGATTTATTCGATGTAATCTCTTTTTGCGGTGTGTTTGTCGAGATCCGATGAATTGTGGGTTTATGATCAAGTTTATCTATGAATAATATTTGAATCTTCTCTGAATTCTTTTATGTATGATTGAGTTATCTTTGCAAGTCTCTTCGAATTATCAGTTTGGTTTGGCCTACTAGATTGATCGTTCTTGCCATGGGAGAGGTGCTTAGCTTTGGGTTCAATCTTGCAGTGTCCTTACCCAGTGACAAAAAGGGTTGCAAGGCACGTATTGTATTGTTGCCATCGAGGATAACAAGATGGGGTTTATATCATATTGCTTGAGTTTATCCCTCTACATCATGTCATCTTGCTTAATGCGTTACTCTGTTCTTTATGAACTTAATACTATAGATGCAGGCAGGAGTCGGTCGATGTGTGGAGTAATAGTAGTAGATGCAGGCAGAAGTCGGTCTACTTGTTGCGAACGTGATGCCTATATACATGATCATGCCTAGATAATCTCATAATTATTTGCTTTTCTATCAATTGCTCGACAGTAATTTGTTCACCCACCGTAATACTTATGCTATCTAGAGAGAAGCC
The DNA here is from genome assembly GCA_963921465.1 of Triticum timopheevii. Classification (NCBI taxonomy): domain Eukaryota; kingdom Viridiplantae; phylum Streptophyta; class Magnoliopsida; order Poales; family Poaceae; genus Triticum; species Triticum timopheevii. Next base: position 558,699,354 of record OY997268.1, on the reverse strand, counting down.
TCTAGTGAAACCTATGGCCCTCGGGTCTATCTCTTATCATATTTGCTTTCAATCTACTTTTATTTGCATCTTTACTTTTTGCATCGATATTATAAAATACCAAAAATATATTTATCTTATCATAGTATCTCTATCAGATCTAACTTTCGCAAGTGGTCGTGAAGGGATTGACAACCCCTTTATTGCATTCGTTGCGAGTTCTCAGTTTGTTTGTGTAGGTGCGTGGGACTTTTGAGGAGCCTCCTACTGGATTGATACATTGGTTCTCAAAAACTGAGGGAAATACTTACGCTACTATTGCTGCATCACCCTTTCCTCTTCAAGGAAAACCAACGCAAGCTCAAGACGTAGCAAGAAGGATTTCTGGTGCCGTTGCCGGGGAGGTCTTCGCTCAAGTCAAGACATACCAAGTACCCATCACAAACCCATCTCCCTCGCATTTACATTATTTGCCATTTGCCTCTCGTTTTCCTCTCCCCCACTTCACCCTTGCCGTTTTATTTGCCCTCTCTTTCTCAATCTCCTCTCTCTTTTGCTTGCCCTTTCGTTTGCTCGTTTGGTTGGAATAGATGCTTACTTTTTACTAAACAGAGAACCTAAGATCTATGGTTCCTCATCCGCTTGCTTATCTTTTTAAGAGATCCAATTATGATGAACCAATTGCTAGTGAGTTTTGTGCGCTAAATTATCTTTATGAAGCTTTGCTCAAAATTTGTGAATCTGAAAATTATGATGAAGAAATTATTGAAGAGATTCACGATAACTCCTTGAATAAAAAGCATGATGCAATGATTTTCCTATGAATTCTCTTGATGTCGATTGTGCTAATAATATGCAAAACCCTAAGCTTGGGGATGCTAGTTTTGCTATGTCTACTACTTGTTTCCATGATCATGATTGGGGTGATTCTTCTTATAACCTTGAAAATTTATTTAAGCCCCTTGATGAATATGAGATTGATAATAGTGTTTGCAATAATATTGAAAGTGGGTTTGGAAGAGTGTCAACTTTAGATCCCACATATTTGGAGTATGTTCAATCTTATGATATTTTTGATAAAAGTGGGTTCGAAAAGGTCATGACTTTAGTTAATGTTAATCCCACTATCTTGGAAGAGTGTTGAGGGAGTCCTGGATAAGGGGGTATTGTCGTGGTTCTAAGTCTGACAGTAGAGTGGGGGTAGGTATGGAGAGGCAAGGTCTTAGCTATGGAGAGGTTGTAAACACGAGCGATGTACGAGTTCGGGCCCTTCTCGGAGGAAGTAAAAGCCCTACGTCTCGGAGCCCTGAGGCGGTCGAGTGGATTATGTGTATAGGTGTTACAAGAGTGCGAACCCTTCTGCCTGTGGAGGGGGGTGGCTTATATAGCGTGTGCCAGGACCCCTGCCAGCCCACATAATGAAGGGATTTAAGTACATTAAGTCTGGGACGTTACTGGTAACGCCCCACATAAAGTGCCTTAACTATCATTAAGTCTATTCAATTACAGGCCGTTGCAGTGCAGAGTGCCTTCTGACCTTCTGGTGGTCGAGTGTATCTTCATGGTCGAGTGAGTCTCCATGGTCGAGTCCTTCTGGTCAGTCGAGTGGGTTCTTCGTTGGTCGACTGGAAGGTGATCTCTTCTAAGGGTGTCCTTGGGTAGGACATCTAGGTCAAGCCTATGACCCTACCCTAGGTACATGAATCCATCATTAGCCCCCGAATGGATTGAGGCTTGAATGAGGAAGGAGTTGATGCTGTTTCCGATTGATTTTTGGTATACTGGCTATGCGTTGTTCGTGACCAAAATCTTCTTTGTTGATAACGAGCAACTTTTCTTCAGTCGACTCGATCCATTCTTGTCTTTCGTCGAGTGTTCTTTTAGATTTTGCCGGTTCCCGAGCGACGGATCGCAGGAAATCTCGCGTCTGACAGACCGATCTGCCGTTCGCGGATTCCACGGGATACGAAATTTGGGGAAGCGCGCGAAGCGGAACGAACCGCGGCGCTCGGACGGGACAGGACATAGACGCCTCAATCTCCGTGCCGCTTTTTCCGCCGCGTATCGTGTCAATGCAACTGTTTCGGGATATGATTAGATTGACCGGGTCCACCTGTCATCCACTCGGAAGGGATATTATAAATGCGACTAGTGAGGGTTTCTGAACAGTGCTCCATTCTTTCTCCTCTGCTCTCCTCGTCTCCGCCCAACGCACCCGCTTTCGCCTCCGCAAGGCTCTTCTTCGCGCACCTCGCCGGCAGCCATGGTCAAGGAGAAGACGGCGGTGCTGGAGCGCGCAAAGAAGGCGTCGGCGGCGGAGAAGGCGCCAGCGGCGGAGAAGGCGAAGGGGAGATCCACCAGCCGCAGCGGGTCTTCGTCGAGATCCCGCCTGCCGAAGGGCTGGGTCCAGGGAGATTGGATCCAGTCGACCATCAGGGAGAAGGATCTCCTCGACATGGCCGACGACGGGTTGATCCCCCACGGCATCGCAAGACTTCCAGGAAAAGAGTGGCAACCCCAGCCGGAAGAGGGTGAGTGTGTGCTCCTGGCCACTCATGTCGATCGAGGATTTTCTCTGCCACCGAGCGTTTTCTTTCGTGGTTTTTTGAACTTCTTTGGAGCCCAACTCCACCACTTTACTCTGAACTCCATCACGTATCTTGCTACATTTGTATCCATGTGCGAGAGCTTCCTGGGCTGTCGACCACACTGGGGCTTGTTCAAGCACATCTTCACGTGTCGTTCTCAGACCGTGAAGAAGGCGAGTCCAGGCGATGAGAAAACCCAAGTTGTCCAAATGTGCGGGGGCCTGGGAATTCAAGTGAGGAATAAGAGCACCTTCCCAGCTATGACGTTTCCCGAGTCGGTCAGGGGCTGGCAGTCGACCTGGTTCTACTGCCAGAATGAGCCGACGCCGGGGCAGTCGAGTGGACTCCCTCCATTCACCATGAGACGAGTGAACAAGCCCTCCTCTCTGAAGGTGGTTCCGGAGGAGAGAGCCGATGTGAAGATGTTGATGGATCGCGTGGTGTAGTTGGTTCGGGACGGCGTGACTAGCATGGACCTTCTGGAGGTTTTCCTTCGGCGGCGTATCCAGCCTCTTCAGTTCCGGAGCCATTGCATGTGGTTGTACTGCGGAACTGAAGACGAGACTCGAGTCCACCCGGAAGCAGTCGACGACGCCACGGTGGAAAGATGGATGGCCGCGGTCACTGGGAACAAGGATAATCCCCGTGGATCCAGGAGGATTCCTCCACTCGACCATCACAGCGTTCCAGATAAGGTATATTTGCTCTGTCTTCCATTGTATATTTGTCGAATTTGTTTCTGTATGTTCTGCAACTTGGTCGATTGATCTCTGTCTTGACATCTTCCAGGCCCTTACCGAGCTGTATTCGATGCCCAATGGAGCTCAGGCTCCGACTGAGGAGGGAGAAGCCAGCGGGGGCGAGAGCCAGGATGAGTGGGATTCAGACGCTGCCGAAGATGACGACGATGACGACGACGATGATGAGGATGAAGAAGAGGAGGAGGAGGAGGAGGAGGAGGAGGAGGAGGTTGCTCCACCGCGCTTGGAAAGGCGGTCGAAACTTGTCCATGACCCCACGACTGAACGCGGTAAGGGGGTTGCGACTGCCCCGCAGTCGACCAAACGCCCTCGGACCGCTTCTCCGGTGCCGAGTGAAAAGGCGCCGAAGCAGTCGAAGGTGGCCCCTTCAAAGCCAACCAAGCTCCTGCCGAATATGAAGGTGTCCATCCCCACCATATCAGGGTAAACATGTTGCTTAAGTTCTCTTGTTTTGTATAAGCTTTATCTCTGGTTGATACTTGAGTTAGTCGACTGATTCTTTGGAACTTTAGTGCTGCAACTTCTGAGACCTCAGGCAAGGCTGACGACCATGAGATGGAGGACGCAGCAACCTCAAATCCTGGTACTATACTCTCAATTCTGTCCTTAGTCGACTGACTCATGATTTCTAACTTTGATTCTTTTTCTGAAGCTCCACCCAATGACATTATCACCCTTCCTGAAGATGATGACGATGAGGATGAAGAACCGCTGAGGCACAGGAGGAGCAGGAAGGCGTCTACTGGTAAGGCAGCCCAGGATGCGACGGCGCCCGAGACTGTGGTCACGGAGGGGGAGAAGCCCACTCGACACACCGTGTCTTTCGCGGTGCCGTTGACGAGTGCTCATCCCACTTCGTCGAGTGATGCACAACCTTCGCTCTTCATAACACATCACGTCCTAGAGGACCAAGCCAGCGCTGCTAAGGAGGCGATACGCCAAGCGGGGATCATGATGGAGCAGGTGAAGATTATCCGGGATGCAAGCCAAGCAGCTTATGATGCTAGCTCCGCCCTTCAAAGCAATGTTCAGGTCAGTCGACGACCGCCTATTCTGTTAGGATATGCTATCAAAACTTTTTCTTTCTGAAATCCATAGCAACCACCCAGTGGGTGTGTCGATAAAAAACACCGTGTTAGCGGGGGCACGCTGAGTGCACCCGCTGGGTGTAGTCCCCAAGGCTAAGGTCGACTGCTGGCAGTCGGCCTTAGGCTTTATAAGTAAAGGCTTTTTGTCATTCGACTGGATCGAATGGATTTCTGAAACCGGTGGGGGCACGCTGAGTGCACCCACTGGGTGTAGTCCCCGAGACTGTGGTCGATTGCTTGCAGTCGACTACAGTCTGAAGAGCACGTCTTTTTTTTTGGGGGGGGGGTCGACTGGTCGACTCTGTCTTGAACAGAATTAGTGGGGGCACGCTGAGTGCACCCACTGGGTGTAGTCCCCGAGACTACGGTCGAATGCTTGCCTTCGACTGAAGTCTTAGAAACGTGTGATTTTCTCTTATCCACTCGGAAGTGAATTATCTTTGATATTTCATCGATTGGTTCTTCGTAGAAATCCTGTGACCTTGCGGCTCGCTATACCGAACTGGAGCAGAAGCACATTCAGCTCGAGCTGGATCTGAAGCTGGTGCAGGAGAATCTGACGAAGGCGAAGGAGGAGACCAAAGGTATGTTCGGTGAGACCTCGACGACTCCTTTTTCCTTCCATTTGTTTCAAAATCTGACTTTGCTGTAACTTGCAGGCAAGGTGAAGGAGGCCCAGAAGAAGAAGGACCTTGAGCTAGCTGAGAAGACCAAGCTTGCTGACGAGAAGTTAGCTTCAGTCACCAAGCTTGAACAGGAAAATACTAATCTGAAAGCTGCTCTAGCGATTGCCACCAAGGATGTCGACCGACTGAAAACTGACAAGACTACCTTGACCGAGAAGATCAACCAGTTGATTGGGAAGAAGAATGACTTGGAAGGCTTCCTGGGTGGTCTTGCCAAGAAATTGTTCCTTATGCTCGAAGGTAATCTTTTACACTCGACCAACATTTTCAACTGTGATGCTTCCATTCGACCATTGTCTTGATTCGGCGTTTTGTCCTTGCAGAATTCTGTCGAAACTTTGAAGAAGAGACTAGCCAGTTGGAGCCGAACCTTGACCCTGGCAATTCTCTGGTGAATGATGAAGTTGCCATGAATGTCTTTCGACTGGAGTCCCGTGTTGCAGCTGTCGTGGACTATCTTGCAAGGCTGAAGGCCGCCACTTCTCGCATCGACTCGACGCTTTGGCCCAGGGCGACACTTCAGAATGACCTCGAGTCGTTGATGGCTCGACTAAACGCGGTCCCCGACCGTGTGCAAGAGTGGAAGAAGTCCTCGGCTCGGTGTGGCGCAGATGTTGCCCTGTGTCTGGCCCGAGTCCACTGCAAGGACGCGCGAGAAGAGAAGCTGGCGGCTCTCCGAGTGGCCAACACCAAGAAACACGACTTCAGATCCTTCATGGAAACTTTCATCGCTGCTGCTACCCGGATCGCAGACGGGATTGACCTCGATGAGTTCGTTGCTCCTTCCAGCCCTCCACAGGAGGGGTAAAAAACTTTCTTTAAGCCCGACACTTTAAATTTGCCTCGGTATGCCGAGTGGAATTGTAACCGATAAACCTTAACAGGCTTAGTGCCTGAGCACTCTCGGTTCCTTTAGGTATCGACCTAAACTTGGATTTGATGTTTGGATATGATTGCTCTTGGCTCGAATTGTCCTTTGCAGGTTCACAGCAAGATGCCCACTGCAGTCGACTTATTCCTTAGGCGAGCACTAGGCTGCAGCTAAGCCCCCGAGTGAGAGGTTTGCTCTTCACTCGGTAGGATTTCTTATACCTTAGGCGAGCACTAGGCTGCAACTAAGCCCCCGAGTGAGAGCTTTGCTCTTCACTCGGTAGGATTTTTTATAACTTAGGCGAGCGCTGGGCTGCAGCTAAGCCCCCGAGTGAGAGGTTTGCTCTTCACTCGGTAGGATTTCTTATACCTTAGGCGAGCACTGGGCTGCAGCTAAGCCCCCGAGTGAGAGGTTTGTTCTTCACTCGGTAGGATTTTTTATAACTTAGGCGAGCGCTGGGCTGCAGCTAAGCCCCCGAGTGAGAGGTTTGCTCTTCACTCGGTAGGATTTTTTTTAACTTAGGCGAGCGCTGGGCTGCAGCTAAGCCCCCGAGTGAGAGGTTTGCTCTTCACTCGGTAGGATTTTTTATAACTTAGGCGAGCGCTGGGCTGCAGCTAAGCCCCCGAGTGAGAGGTTTGCTCTTCACTCGGTAGGATTTTTTATAACTTAGGCGAGCGCTGGGCTGCAGCTAAGCCCCCGAGTGAGAGGTTTGCTCTTTACTCGGTAGGATTTTCACGTTGTATTTGTGGCGAAGCTCGGAGGAGAGAGTCGCAGTCTATCTGCACCTCGTCCTCCTTGAGAGCCCACATTATACTTATGGCGTAGCTCAGAGGAGAGGGTCGCAGTCGACCTGCACCTCGTCCTCCTTGTGAGCACACACATTGTACTTATGGCGTAGCTCAGAGGAAAGGGTCGCAGCCGACCTGCACCTCGTCCTCTTTGCAAGCGTATGTTGTACTTAGGCGAGTACTTGGACTGCAGCTAAGCCTCCGAGTGGAAGTCTGGCTTACCACTCGGTAGGATTTTTTATAACTTAGGCGAGTACTTGGACTGCAGCTAAGCCCCCGAGTGGAAGTCTGGCTTACCACTCGGTAGGATTTTTATAACTTAGGCGAGCACTGGGCTGCAGCTAAGCCCCCGAGTGGAAGTCTGGCTTACCACTCGGTAGGATTTTTATAACTTAGGCGAGCACTGGGCTGCAGCTAAGCCCCCGAGTGGAAGTCTGGCTTAACACTCGGTAGGATTTTTTATAACTTAGGCGAGTACTTGGACTGCAGCTAAGCCCCCGAGTGGAAGTCTGGCTTACCACTCGGTAGGATTTTTATAACTTAGGCGAGCACTGGGCTGTAGCTAAGCCCCCGAGTGGAAGTCTGGCTTACCACTCGGTAGGATTTTTATAACTTAGGCGAAACGGATTCGCGGCTAAGCCTCCGAGTGGAAGTCTGGCTTACCACTCGGTAGGATTTGTACAAACTTAGGCGAAACGGATTCGCGGCTAAGCCACCCGCTGGGGGATAAAAAGTGACAAAAATTATGAAGGAATTATGGCACTATTATTTCGAAATCCATGAACTACAGAAGTATTTTATTACAACTCATCCGAGTGGAAAACTTTTAAGTGTAAAACGGGCGGAGCAGATCCGCATTCCAAGCTTGGGGCTCTTCGATATTGTGTTCGACGTTGTAGAGACGGTATGCCCCGTTGTGGAGAACTTTGGTGACGATGAAGGGTCCTTCCCAAGAAGGAGCGAGCTTATGCTGTTTCTGCTGATCCACTCGGAGAACTAGATCTCCTTCTTGGAAGGATCGACCCCTCACATTCCTGGCGTGAAAGCGACGCAAGTCTTGTTGATAGATGGTCGATCGGATCAGAGCCATCTCCCTTTCTTCCTCTAGAAGGTCGACTGCGTCCTGACGCGCTTGCTCAGCTTCTGCTTCGTTGTAGAGTTCAACTCGAGGAGCATTGTGAAGAAGATCACTCGGTAAGACTGCTTCAGCTCCATAGACCAAAAAGAATGGAGTTCTTCCGGTCGACCGATTGGGTGTGGTCCGCAAACCCCAAAGCACCGAAGGGAGTTCGTCGACCCATGCTCCAGCCGCGTGCTTCAGATCACGCATCAGTCGGGGTTTTAAACCCTTGAGGATTAAGCCATTGGCTCGCTCTGCTTGTCCATTCGACTGCGAATGAGCGACCAAAGCGTAGTCGACTCGTGTGCCTTGAGCGTTGCAGAAATCCTTGAATTCTTCCGAGTCAAAGTTCGACCCATTATCCGTAATGATGCTGTGCGGGACTCCATATCTGAACGTCAGCTCCCTGATGAAGGTAACCACAGTACCGGCGTCAAGATTCTTGATTGGTTTAGCCTCAATCCACTTCGTGAACTTGTCGACTGCGACCAGTACGTGCGTGAAACCACTTCGACCTGTTCTCAAGGGACCGACCATGTCCAACCCCCATACTGCGAACGGCCAGACGAGTGGAATGGTCTTCAGAGCTGACGCGGGCTTGTGTGACATATTGGAGTAGAACTGACATCCTTCGCACTTGTCCACTATTTCCTTTGCCATCTCATTCGCCCTTGGCCAGTAAAATCCAGCTCGGTATGCTTTGGCTACAATGGTCCGAGAGGACGCATGGTGACCATAGGTTCCCGAGTGGATATCATTGAGAATGATTCGACCTTCTTCTGGCGTTATGCATTTTTGACCAACCCCAGTTGGGCTTTCTCTATACAGCTGTCCTTTGATAACGGTAAAGGCTTTGGATCGACGGACGATCTGCCGAGCTTCTTCCTCATCCTCTGGGAGTTCTTTTCTCAGGATATACGCGATATAGGGAATTGTCCAGTCGGGAGTGACCACTAAAACCTCCATGACCAAGTCGACCACTGCTGGGACCTCAACCTCAGTCGGATCTGTGGCACTCTTGGGCTGTGGAGCTTCCTCTGTGAAGGGATCTTCTTTAACTGACGGAGTGTGTATATGCTCCAAAAACACACCACTCGGAATGGCTTCTCTTTTGGAACCTATCTTTGCCAGATCATCTGCTGCTTGATTTTTCAGTCGGGGGATATGATGGAGCTCCAACCCCTCGAACTTCTTCTCCAGCTTCCTCACTGCATTGCAGTATCCAGTCATGGCTGGGCTTCTCACGTCCCACTCCTTCATCACCTGGTTGACCACTAAATCTGAATCGCCATAAACCATCAGGCGACGGACGCCGAGTGAGATGGCCATGCGTAATCCATATAAAAGGGCCCCATACTCTGCCTCATTGTTGGAGGAATCAATGTGAATCTGGAGCACATACCTAAGCTTATCTCCTCTGGGGGAAACTAGAACAACCCCAGCACCAGAACCATTCAGCATCTTAGAGCCATCGAAGAACATGGTCCAATGCTCCGAGTGAACTTCAGTCGGCTGCTGTTGTTCAATCCACTCGGCGAGGAAATCTGCTATTGCCTGGGACTTAATGGCTTTCTTTGCCTCAAACTTGATATCAAGGGGAAGAAGTTCAATCGCCCATTTCGCCACTCGACCAGTTGCATCTCTGTTGTGCAGAATCTCTGATAGTGGGGCGTCGCTGACGACTGTGATAGAATGATCAGAGAAATAATGAGCAACCTTCTTCATGGTCATGTATATTCCATACACAAGCTTCTGATAATGAGGATATCTCTGCTTGGATGGAGTCAAGACTTCAGACAAATAATACACCGGGCGCTGAACTTTGAAGGCTTTTCCTTCTTCTTCCCGCTCGACCGTAAGTACTGTACTGACGACTTGTCCTGTGGCTGCAATATAAAGCAACAGAGGCTCTTTGCTAATTGGAGCAGCAAGCACCGGCTGGGTGGAGAGCAGAGCTTTTAGCTCGGCAAACGCTGCATCAGCTTCTGGAGTCCACTCGAACTTGTCTGCCTTCTTCATCAGTCGGTAAAGAGGCAATGCCTTTTCACCGAGTCGTGAGATGAATCGACTTAATGCGGCCAAGCATCCAGTAAGCTTCTGGACATCGTGCACTCGCACAGGGCGTTTCATTCGGAGAATAGTGCCGATCTTCTCTGGATTAGTGTCGATCCTCGCTCGGAAATGAGAAAACCGAGTAACTTTCCACCAGGAACTCCGAATGTGCACTTCGATGGATTGAGCTTGATATCATACCTTTTGAGGTTGGCAAATGTTTCGACGAGGTCAGCAAGCAGGTCGGAACCTTTTCGCGACTTAACGACGATATCATCCATATACGCTTCCACATTCCGACTGATTTGAGTGAGAAGACACTTCTGAATCATTCGCATAAATGTGGCTCCGGCATTCTTGAGGCCGAATGGCATGGTGATATAGCAGAAGCACCCGAATGGAGTGATGAAAGCTGTTTTTATTTCGTCGGGTCCATACAGACGGATCTGATGATACCCGGAATATGTGTCTAGAAAAGACAATCTCTCACATCCCGCGGTCGAGTCAACAATTTGATCTATGCGAGGGAGAGGAAAATGATCTTTCAGGCAGGCCCGATTGATGTGCTTGAAGTCAATGCACATGCGGAGTGAGTTGTCCTTCTTGGGAACCATGACGACATTAGCGAGCCACTCGGAGTGGTATATCTCTCGGATAAATCCTGCCGCCAACAGTCGAGCCACTTCCTCACCAATAGCTTTTCTCTTCTGGACGGCGGACCGCCGAAGATGCTCTTTGACTGGTTTTGCTGATTTGTCGACTCTGAGGCAATGCTCAGCCAGTCCCCTGGGAACACCTGGCATGTCAACTGGCTTCCATGCAAAAATGTCCCAGTTCTCACGGAGGAACTGGATGAGCGCTTCTTCCTATTTCGGGTCGAGTGTCGTGGAGATGTGGGTCGGGGCTGCATTGGGGTCGGTCGGGTGAATGTGAACAGGCTTCGTCTCACCAGACGACTGAAATGCAGATTCTGTGGCTGGTTTCTTGGATCGTAACAAATCACTCGGATCTGCGTTTTGCTTGTATTCTTCGAACTCGACCGCTGTCACCTGGGAATCGGCAATCTTCGAGCCCTTCTGAAGGCACTCTTCTGCCTTTTTCCGATCGCCAGTGACAGTGATCACTCCTTTGGGACCTGGCATTTTCAGTTTGAGGTACACGTAACATGGTCGAGCCATGAACCGTGCATAGGCGGGCCTCCCCAAAATGGCGTGGTACGCGCTCTGAAAATCCACAACCTCAAAGGTCAACTTTTCCTTGCGAAAATGCTTTGAGTCGCCAAAAACCATGTCCAGAGCTATTTGGCCGAGTGAGTCGGCTTTCTTCCCTAGTATGACTCCGTGGAAACTCATGTTGCTGGTGCTCAGTCGGGACATCGGGATGCCCATTCCTTTCAGTGTGTCTGCATACAACAAGTTCAGCCCACTACCACCGTCCATCAGCACTTTCGTCAGTCGAGTGCCTTCGACAACTGGATCGACCACCAAAGCTTGCCTCCCAGGGGTGGCAATATGAGTCGGGTGATCAGATTGGTTGAATGTGATGGATGTTTGGGACCATCTCAGATAACTTGGTTTTGCTGGGGCAACCATATTCACCTCACGGTTAATGACTTTCAGTCGACTCTTGCTTTCCACATCCGCGAAGATCATCAGAGTGGAGTTGACATGCGGATATTCTTCCTCACTGTCCTCTTTGTCTCCGGCCTTGTCTGACTCCTTCTCCTTGTCCTTAGACGGTTTTCCCTGAAACTGCTGGATCAGGAGTCGACACTGGCGAGTGGTGTGCTTTGGGTAAATGATGTTGCCCTCTTCATCTTTCTTCGTGTGGATGTGGCATGGCATATCCATCACGTCGTTTCCTTCTTTATCCTTTACTTTCTTAGGATTCCAGGATCCTTTTGGCTTCCCTTTGAACTTTCCCTGAGTCACGGCCAGGGCCTCTCCAGGAGCTGCTGGCTCGGCTTTCTGCTTCTGTTTCCGACTGGAATTTCCCTTCTCCGACTGACTTGGCTTATACTTGCCGCTTCGGAGTCGGTCCTCTTCCTCGCCATTGGCGTACTTGGTAGCAATCTCCATCATTTGACTCAGGGTCATGTCCCCGGTTCGACCAAACTTCAGACTCAATTCCCTGTTCTTGACGCCATCTTTGAAGGCGCAAACTGCTTGATGATCAGACACATTTTCCACAGTATGGTGCAGAGTGATCCACCTCTGAATGTACTCTCTGAGAGTCTCATTGGTCTTCTGCACACAAACTTGCGGCTCTGTCAAACCAGCTGGTTGCTTGCAAGTTCCTTCAAAAGTTCTGACGAACACTCGGGACAAATCTTCCCAAGTGTAAATACTGCTAGGAGGTAACTGATTCAACCACGCTCTGGCTGAACCTTCCAGCATGATGGGCAAATGCTTAATGGCCACCTCGTCATTCCCACCACCAATCTGAACAGCCACTCGGTAGTCCTCAAGCCAAGTTTCAGGCTTGGACTCCCCAGTGAATTTGCTGACTCCTGTCGCCAACCTAAAATTGGGGGGAATCACTGCGGCTCTGATAGCCCTGCTAAAACACTCTGGACCAGAAACATGCACTCGACTGCTCGTGGGTGCATCTCTCTCGGGTCCACCTCGATGGGCTCTGTTCCGGTCGACCAAGCCTTGCACGATAATGGATCGCGCGTCGAAGCCTGGTCCCCTGGGGTCGACTGGAACTCTTCGCCCCGCACTGAACTGACGCATGTCATCTGTCGCCGAGGAGCGTAAGACCCTTCCCTCGGAGGGGAAATGGGCACTCGACGCCTGTCATCTCGGTCGTGTCGGTCTCCATACTGATCTCGCTGGTTGTCGCGCCCTTCCCGCCGCGGAGGCGATCTGGGACTGTGAGCCGACTGAACCGTATTCACAGCGACGGATCGACTGTGAATTCTGTTGCGCGACTGCGACACGGCTGAGTTCTGGTCCCCTGCTGCTCGGAGAAAATCTCTGATCTGCATCAAGCCTCTCCCAGCTTCCGACTGTGAAGGCTGGATGGACTCTGCTATACGGGTTGCAGCTGCTAAATTCTAAATTGGCGTGCGGTATACCTGAGTCGGCGGGAAGAGTCGACGTCGACTGGCTTCGGGAACTCGTCACCGCGCGCGCTCGTCGAGTGCTCGCTGAAGGTTCTCCAGACGAGCGCGTTCAGCCACATTGGCCAAACGTGCCTCCTCCAAGGCGCGAGCCTCGGGGGTTTCTCCCGCAATGGGAGTATGCAGGGCATCCATGTTCCTGCGACGAAGCTCTTCTCTCTGCAGAGAGTCGAGTGTCTCGGGCTGGTACTTTTCGTGGTCTTGTGCGGGGTCACCTCCACCGCCCGCTCCGCCACCATGGGCGAAGCCGGGAGGACTGCGGGGCCCGTCGACCATGAGAATTTCTGCCGCTGGCTCACTGCTATCGCATTCGGATGCAGTCTCTACGGAGCTAGTCGACAGATCGAACAGGCCGTAGAGAGATTCGTCGGGCTCGATTGCCGCAACTTGTGCGATGGCCGTCTGGCGAGCCACCGTGTGCTTCACCCACCGCTGAAGCCTCAACCGACCAGAGCGCTTGCGCTGGTGGGAGACCGGACGGGTGACCGATAAAGGAGTCGACCGATAGGGGGCCGACGGTTGCCGCAGCAGAACGCTGCGGACACATGCGCGAAAATGCGTCGCACCGCGGACGGGGAGCGCATCAACGTCGAGTGGAGCCTCCTGGAGCCACGCGGAGTCGTCGGTAACAAAGGTGAGAGCGCCAAGACGGATCTCACGCCCCTCGACCAAAACCCCAGCAGTCATCATGATGAAAGTACTCGGAAATACCGCAACTTCTCCACAAAATCACTAAAACACCGTCCCCACGGTGGGCGCCAACTGTCGTGGTTCTAAGTCTGACAGTAGAGTGGGGGGTAGGTATGGAGAGGCAAGGTCTTAGCTATGGAGAGGTTGTAAACACGAGCGATGTACGAGTTCGGGCCCTTCTCGGAGGAAGTAAAAGCCCTACGTCTCGGAGCCCTGAGGCGGTCGAGTGGATTATGTGTATAGGTGTTACAAGAGTGCGAACCCTTCTGCCTGTGGAGGGGGGTGGCTTATATAGAGTGTGCCAGGACCCCTGCCAGCCCACATAATGAAGGAATTTAAGTACATTAAGTCTGGGACGTTACTGGTAACGCCCCACATAAAGTGCCTTAACTATCATTAAGTCTATTCAATTACAGGCCGTTGCAGTGCAGAGTGCCTTCTGACCTTCTGGTGGTCGAGTGTATCTTCATGGTCGAGTGAGTCTCCATGGTCGAGTCCTTCTGGTCAGTCGAGTGGGTTCTTCGTTGGTCGACTGGAAGGTGATCTCTTCTAAGGGTGTCCTTGGGTAGGACATCTAGGTCAGGCCTATGACCCTACCCTAGGTACATGAATCCATCAGGTATCCTGACAGCCGGACTATATACTTTGGCCAGACTGTTGGACTATGAAGATACAAGACAGAAGACTTCATCCCGTGTCCGGATGGGACTCTCCTTGGCGTGGAAGGCAAGCTTGGCGATTCGGATGTAGATCTTCTCCTCTGTAAACCGACTCTATGTAACCCTAGCCCCCTCCGGTGTCTATATAAACTGGAGGGCTTAGTCCGTAGGACAAAACAACAACAATCATACCATAGGCTAGCTTCTAGGGTTTAGCCTCTCTAATCTCGTGGTAGATCAACTCTTGTAATACTCATATCATCAAGATCAATCAAGCAGGAAGTAGGGTTTTACCTCCATCGAGAGGGCTCGAACCTGGGTAAACATCGTGTCCCTTGCCTCCTGTTACCATTAGTCTTAGACGCACAATTCGGGACCCCCTACCCGAGATCCACCGGTTTTGACACCGACATTCGTGCTTTCATTGAGAGTTCCTCTGTGTCGTTGCTGCAAGGCTAGATGGCTTCTCCAACCTTCAACCATGCTGCCCTAGGTGATACTTTTCTCCCCGGACAAATCTTCATGTTCGGCGGCTTCGCACTGCGGGCCAACTCGCTTGGCCATCTAGAGCAGATCGATAGCTACGCCCATGGCCATCAGGTCAGGTTTGGAAACCTAAACTACACCGCCGATATCCGCGGAGACTTGATCTTCGACGGATTCGGGTCCGTGTCAGGTGCTCCAAACAATCACGACGAGCATGACCTAAATCTGCAGTCGGATGGTATTCAGAACATCGCACCTGCTTCAGCTCCGGACTTCATTCCAGAGCAGGCTGTGCCTCCCGAGGACGGGTGGATGGACCCCGCCCCGGAGGCCGCATTCTCATCGGTGTTGGAGCCGAACATAGACTCCTCTCCTCGGGAAATCTGTACATCTGGACCCCCGGACTCATCTCCGGTAGTGTGTTCTGGACCGCGCGCATCCGTGCCCATCAAATCTAATTGGGCTCCCGTCATGGAGTTCGCCGCCGCGGATATCTTTCAGCACTCACCCTTTGGAGACATGCTGAATTCATTAAGGTCCCTTGCTTTGTCAGGAGACTCCTGGCCGAACTATGTCCAGCTCGAGTGGGAAGCTGGCGACGAAGAAATTCGTTACCCACCCACCACCCACTTAATAGCCACGGTCGACGATTTGACCGACGTGCTTAACTTTGACTCCGAAGACATCAACGGTATAGACGACAATGCGGGAGAAAAACAGGAACCACCGCCCACAGGGCGCTGGACTGCCACCTCTTCATATGATATATATATATGGTGGATACTCCCAAAGAAAACAATGGCGATGAGGCAATGGTATATAACCCCTCGGGGAAAAAGGCAAAACATGGGCGTCATTGGCGCCGCTCCAAGCCTCGCCACAACAATGCCGGCACTAGAGAAGAAAATCCAGATGGCGCCAAAGAGGAATATGATCCTGATCAACCCACCTTCAAGCAAGCCGAACAGGAACACGGGCAGGCTAGCCCAGACGAACAGGCGACGGACGGATACTTGGAGGACGATAACTATATGCCTCCCTCCGAAGATGAGGTGAGCCTCAGTGAGACAAATTCGACGTACCAGAGGATCCCATAGAGAAGGAGCGCTTCAAGCGCAGGCTTATAGCCACTGCAAGAAGCCTGAAAAAGAAGCAGCGGCAGCTCCAAGCGGACCAAGATCTGCTCGCAGATAGATGGACCGAAGTCCTGGCGGCCGAAGAATACGGACTCGAACCCCCAAGCAGGGGATACCCAAAGCATAAACCACTAGAAGAAGAGGCCGAAGAGCCTGAACTTCCAACACAAGATGAGGCTGACCGACCACCATGTGGCCGGGATAAAACGGCATGTCAGGCCGGACACCAGCCCGCACCCCCACGTCGGTTCACCACGGCCCGGGGCAATACGCAGGACCTGCGAGAAATACTGGAAAACAATGCAGGACAACCAAGATCGATCTACGGATCACGAGGGCGCGCCACAGCTCAGGACACCGATCGTCATGCCGGATACAATACTGATCAATCCGGCCGGGCCGGACATTACCGACCAGACCTAATCGGACTACGCCGCGACATAGCCCGGCATAGAGGCACCGCACACCCCCTCTGCTTCACTGACTAAGTAATGGAACATGAATTCCCAGAAGGGTTCAAACCCATCAACATTGAGTCATACGATGGCACAACAGACCCCACGGTGTGGATCGAGGATTTTCTTCTCCACATTCATATGGCCCGCGGTGATGACCTACATGCCATCAAGTACCTCCCACTCAAGCTTAAAGGGCCAGCCAGACACTGGCTGAATAGCCTGCCAGCAAACTCTATTGGCAGCTGGGAAAACCTTGAGGACGCATTCCTCGATAACTTCCAAGGTACCTATGTGCGACCACCGGATGCTGATGACTTAAGTCACATTACCCAACAGCCCGGAGAGTCAGCCAGGAAATTCTGGACTCGGTTCCTAACTAAAAAGAACCAAATTGTCGACTGTCCGGACGCCGAGGCCCTAGTGGCCTTTAAGCATAACATCCGTGACGAGTGGCTTGCCCGACACCTCGGCCAAGAAAAACCGAAGACCATGGTGGAACTCACGACACTAATGACCCGCTTTTGCATAGGTGAGGACATTTGGCTGGCTCGCAGCAACACAGTGCCAGGAAACCCTGGCACCTCAGATACCCGTGACAGTAATGGAAAGCCAGGGCGCAATAGACACAAGCGTCAAAACAACGGCGACAATGCGGAGGATACGACACTCAATGCCGGATTCAGCAACTCCAAATCCGGTCAGCGGAAGAAGCCGTTCAAAAGAAACAACCCGGAATTGTCTAGTCTGGACCGCATACTCGACCACTCGTGCTAGATTCACGGCACCCCCGATAAACCCGCCAATCACACTAACAGAGATTGCTGGGTGTTCAAACAGGCCGGCAAGATAAATGCCGAGAACAAGGACAAGGGGCTGCACAGCGATGATGATGAGGAGCCCCGGCGTCCGAACACTGGAGGACAGAAGAAATTTCCCCCCAGGTCAAAACGGTGAACATGATCTATGCCACTCACATCCCCAAACGGGAGCGAAAGCGTGCACTTAGGGACGTCTATGCGATGGAGCCCGTCACCCCAAAATTCAACCCGTGGTCATCCTGCCCGATCACCTTTGATCGTAGGGACCATCCGACCAGCATCCGTCACGGCGGCTCAGCCGCATTGGTCCTTGACCCAATCATTGACGGATTCCACCTCACGCGATTCCTCATGGACGGTGGCAGCAACCTAAACCTGCTTTATCAGGACACAGTGCGCAACATGGGCATCGACCCGTCACGGATCAAACCCACCAAAACCACCTTCAAAGGTGTAATTCCAGGGGTAGAGGCCCACTGCACGGGCTCAATAACACTGGAAGTGGTCTTCGGATCTCCGGATAA
This sequence comes from Triticum timopheevii, assembly GCA_963921465.1. NCBI lineage: Eukaryota > Viridiplantae > Streptophyta > Magnoliopsida > Poales > Poaceae > Triticum > Triticum timopheevii. The sequence goes on along the minus strand of OY997268.1, from coordinate 558,681,526 downwards.
CTTCCGAAGCGAGGAGTTCCTCCGACAAACATCCAATCCGGCAACGACATCCCCGAACACTGTCAAGCGAGTTTGGAGTACCACGCAACAGGACCGCCAGGCACGCCAGGAGCTCGATTAGCAACCCGGCCTCCACCCCAGCCCCACTCAAGCGGCGTTAGTGCCACGCGTACATAACTACGCGCTCAAGATACCATGGGCATAGGTGGAGGCAGAACGACAATGCGGCCAGAGTGCGGTTAAGCTGCCATGAGGCCCGCATACCTTTTTCTTTTTCAGGACCCCACTTTCGAGCAGCCCCTTCAGAGAGATCGGATAACCGGACTCATCACAGAAGGTACACCAAGGAGGCACAGAGGCATCGCACGCAAGGGAATACTCAGGTGGTCTTCCCCAATGATCGTTATACCTGTCCTTAGATACACGCATGTATCCTGCCCTTGGATAGGATATGTCAAATAGTCCTATTTTTTCTGCTTAATGCACCAATTGTACACCTACGTTTTGCCGTATTGTCCAAATAACTTGGAAGTAGTACATAGTGTCAGCTTCTTATTACTATCCTTATATTTTCCGTTGAATATTTATTCAATATTTTCATCCGTACACTTTGGTGCGGTCAGCTCGCCATGGGCTTCTTATCAAACCCTGTAAAATGGCAAGAAAAGTCCGAACACTTTCAACAGTGCGGCACCCCAAACTTATAGCATTATATGCATCAGCTCCGAATCGTGTCTTGGGTCAATAATTGGGTTAGTCCGGCTCCCTTGTTTTGGTACCTTAGGTTCCATTATATCGGCTAAGGTAGCGCAGGGAGAACTACTGCGATTGTGTCCCGGTTCTTCCGGACGAGCACCTCAGTAGAGAAAGCCGAAAACTGACCGTCATGATGCGGCGAGAGCTGGTCGTTGTTCGCAAGGTAGTAAAATCCCTAAAGATTTTTTCCGCTTAAGGCGAGGAATCGGCCTTGCCCGATTTAGGCGTGTATAACGCCCCAATTCGGCTTTCCGAATACTAGGGGCTTCGCCGAAATTTAAAATTATAGACTTCTATGGCCAAGTGAGAGTTATAAAGCCGAATAGTCCGATTGCCTGGTTCGCTGCGCTAAACACCTCCTTAAAGGACCAAGAAATTGGATAAAGAGTGTTTAGGTTTTCCACAAACACCCCAGTACTAGTTACAAGGGGGCGGAAGCCGACGACTGGCCTACTTTCAGGTTTTTATAAACGGCCGCAGAGAAGGTAATATTTTAAATCAAACAAAGCGTTATATAGCACAATCAAACTCGTCCTCATATTACACAGACGACACGAGTACATTTACTCGAAAATAATGTTCTTAGGACATTCATCCTCCACAAGCCGAGCGCCTTTCATAACGCCACTATAATACATCTCGGGGTAGCGATGCTCCTTGCCCTTCGGGGGTCCATCCTTCACGAGCTGCTCCGCATCAAGTTTGCCCCAATGCACCTTCGCGCGGGCAAAGGCCCGTCGGGCACCCTCAATACATACGGACTGCTTGATAACTTCTAGCCGAGCCGTGGACAGGCATGCACCATCCGCTTCACCAGGCCAAAGTAGCTGCCAGGCAGGGGCTCGCCAGGCCACATCCGGACTATGAGGTCCCTCATGGCCTGTTCGGCCGCATTGTGGAGTTCGACCAGCTCCTTCAGTTGGTCACTCAGAGCCATAGGGTGTTCAGCCCCAGTATATTGGGACCACAACAGCTTCTCCGTAGAGCTCCCCTCTTCAGCGCGATAGAACTCCGCGGCATCTAAAATGCAGCATGGCAGATCTTCGAATGCTCCTGGAGAGCTCCGGATTCGTGTAAGTAAAAGAAATGACTCCTCCACGTGCTTGCTTTGCATAAAGAATGCCTTACCCTCCGCTATCATCTTGGCCGCCTGGATTTCCTGGAGGGCCTTTTGGGCTTCGGCCTTGGCGCCGGCCGCACTCTGGAGGGCCTTTGCAAGCTCAGACGCTTGCGTCTTGTAGTCATGCTCCAGGGAGCCGAACTTCTTGCCGAGCTCCTAGAGCTCTTGTTGTACCTCTCCTACCCGAGCATCTTGCTTCTCTCGCTAGGTGCGCTCCGTATCCGCCTTGACTTTGGCCGCGGACAGCGCTTCCTTCAAAGCCGCCACTTCGGTCGGGGTCCCTATCAAAAGCCATGATGCTTTTTCTTAGCATCACCAACTTTTTATCCTCTATATGACATATGGACGGGGTTTCTCTTACCTTTGTTCGCCTCGAGCTGCTTCTTCACGAAGCCGAACTCTTCTTCGGCCTGCCCCAGTTCGCGCTTGAGTCCGGCAACCTCAGCCGTGTGCGCAGCAGTGGTCAGCAGCAGTGCCTGTTTAATTCATTCAGACAAATACCATTAGCTTCCTGCAGTTTTTAGTTGACCCTCCGTTTGGCTATTCTTTCCGAACACCAACCAGAGTATTAGGGGATATTGTCTATAGGGTGATATTTTCTCACACTTTCTTTACCTCAAAGTCTGTTAGTAGGCTGGTGCAGGCTTCGGTCAATCCGCCCTTGGCGGACCGAACCTTCTCAATCACCGTACCCATTAGTGTACGGTGTTCATCCTCGATGGAAGCGCCTCGAAGCACTTCCAACAAATTATCCGATGCCTCCGGCTGGGCAGAGGTCATCGGCACGGCCGGCTTGCCCTCCTTCAAGAGGGACTGCTTACTAGAATCCGGAACCTTTGTAGGTTCCGGCGCAGTAACCGGCTGGGAGCCAGACTTGCTGTGGCTCCCATCGGCATAATCCATGGGGTTCTCATCCCCCATGTGTCCGGCGCCCGAGATTTTGCCTTGGGGCATCCCCGGAGCCGCCGCCTCCTGCTCCGGCATCCTCCGGGTCAACACCTCGGTGTCATCCACAGGTCGTGGGGAGGTTGCCGTCGGGAGCGAATTCATCTCCGACTCGTTTAGAGACTCCTCCGAAGAGGACTCCTCGAGATCGGACCCGGCCGGACTGCATAAACATGTCCGGCGTCATTATAAACCATGAGGTCAAAGTCACACGGAAAGTATTATGGAATGCGGATACTTATGACCTCGCCTGGGGCTTGCCCCTGGGCAGCCACTCCTCGTCGCTGAAAGCGGTGGTAGTGGAGTGATCGGGAAGGGATGCTTTTCCCTTCTTCATCGTCTCGGCCTCCCCTAACAAGGCGGCCTTCCTTTTCTTCTCCTCCCTAGCACGGGGAGGAGGCATTTCTTCATGTTCTCCCCCGTCTTCGGGGGGAGAATCTTCCCCGTCGTCTTCGGATGACGACTCTATCACGGCCTTGCGCCGGGGACCTTTTCTGGTTCCCGCGGCCACCTTCTTGGACCCTCCGGCCCCCTCGGTTGAGGCGGCCTTCTTCTTCTTCCTCTCCTCCCCTTCGTGGGAGGAGTGCTCCTCATCATCTTCTGGCGAGGCGTCTGGTGCGGCTTCGTGCCGGAGACCCTTACGGGTCCCTGCAGCCTTCTTCTTGGCCTTTTTCTCTGGCACCTTGTAAGCGCCGGAACCAGCATCCCCGCTAGGAGTGCGCTCGCTGGGTCCTCAGGCAATGGAGCCGGACAGTTGATCCGCTCCGCCGTCTCCACCCAATCCTGTTCGGTCAGCATAGTGACCTAAGAATCCTCCCACGAACATACCAGGAAGGAAATATCTTACGAATAACCCGAGGACTTACCGGATTGGCGAGGCGGCTTGCGCTGAGCCCCGGGTCATCGGAAAGGGGAGGAGGAACTTCGCCAGTCTTGAACAACACCTTCCAGATTTCTTTGTGTGTTGTGCCGAAGAGCTCTAGCAGCATCTGGTGTTCGGCCGGGTCGAACTCCCACATATCGAATGCCCGTCTTTGACACGGGAGAATTCGGCGAATGAGCATGACCTGGACCATGTTGACAAGCTTGATCTTATTGTCCCTCATACTTCTGATGTAGGTCTCGAGTCCGGCCAGCTATGTGGGTTCGCCCCAGGCTAGGCCCTTCTTCTCCCAAGAAGTGAGCCACGTGGGGATTCCAGATCTGAATTTGGGGGCCACCACCCAGTCGGTGTCGCAAGGCTCGGTGATGTAGAACCACCCCGATTGCCACCCCTTTACGGTCTCCACGAAGGAACAGTCAAGCCATGTGAGGTTGGGCATTTTGCCCACCATGGCACCTACGCACTCCGCCTGTTGGCCGCTCACGATCTTCGGCTTCACGCAGAAGATCTTCAACCATAGGCCAAAGTGGGGCTTGATGCGGAGGAATGCCTCGCACATGACGATGAATGCCGAGATGTTGAGGACGAAATTCAGGGCCAGATCATGAAAATCTAGCCTATAGTAGTACATAAGCCCGCAGACAAATGGGTGGAGTGGAAACCCTAGTCGGCGGACGAAATGAGGGAGAAATACTACTCTCTCCCGAGACTTCGGAGTGGGGGTAATCTGTCCCTCTGTTGGGAGCCTGTGCGTGATGTTCCCGGCCAGGTATCCGGCTTCTCGAAGCTTGGTGATGTTCTCCTCTGTGACAGAGGAGGCCATCCACTTGCCTCCCGCTCCGGACATGATGCGATCCTACGGAGAAGGTGAGAACTTGGGCGTTGGAGCTCAAGGGTGCGAGAACGGATGAGCAAAGGAGGAAGAAGGCGTGGGTGAAAGCGGGAGATCTCTATCCCTTTATAAAGGTGACATAGAATGTGCGCCTCCCCACTTGCCTCTCGAAATTTCTTATCTTTCCAAGCGCCTCGATTGATGGCGCTGGTTGGGTTACCCATACCCGTATTAATGGAGATCCCGCGATAAGGGGACACGATCTCTGCTTTGACAGGACGTGCCAAAGAAACCGCCTCGCGATGTGTGCGGGAGCAGGATGTAAAAACGGTTCGAATAAGTTACCGAGCTATGGCGTGATGTCACATAACAAAGAATTGTCAGCAAATCAGATTCGTGGATTATTATTCTCTCTACGGTGATATATGGAATTTATCTTGCAGAGCCGGACACGGTCCTTGTGTTCGGAATTAATTTTGGAGTATTCGGAGGTGGAACCCGCCTCGCACTGCCGAAGACAATCTACACGCCGGACTCATCGTCATTGAAGCCTGGTTCAGGGGCTACTGAGGGAGTCCTAGATAAGGGGGTATCCGGACAACCGGACTATATACTTTGGCTGGACTGTTGGACTATGAAGATATAAGACAGAAGACTTCGTCCCGTGTCCGGATGGGACTCTCCTTGGCGTGGAAGGCAAGCTTGGCAATTCGGATGTAGATCTCCTCCTCTGTAAACCGACTCTGTGTAACCCTAGCCCCCTCCGGTGTCTATATAAACCGGAGGGTTTAGTCCATAGGACACAACAACAACAATCATACCATAGGCTAGCTTCTAGGGTTTGGCCTCTCTGATCTCGTGGTAGATCAACTCTTGTAATACTCATATCATCAAGATCAATCAAGCAGGAAGTAGGGTTTTACCTCCATCGAGAGGGCCCGAACCTGGGTAAACATCGTGTCCCCTGCCTCCTGTTACCATTAGTCTTAGACGCACAGTTCGGGACCCCCTACCCGAGATCCACCGGTTTTGACACCGACAAGTGTCAACTTTGCATGCATGTGGATCATGTTGAGAATATGTTATGTGATAGATGTTTTGTTGAATTTGCCTATGATCCTACATGTGATTATTATGAGGGAGGAAAATATGGTTGTAGAAATTTTTATCTTATTAAATTACCTCTCGTCATGTTGAGATTGCCATCGTCTCTTTCTTCTTCCTTGCATATGCTAGTTTTTGCTTGCCTTGCAAATTTGTTTGCTTATAATATGCCTATGCATAGGAAGTATGTTAGACTTATATGTGTTTGTCACGTGTTTCATGATGCTCTCTTTGTGCTTCAATTCTTATCTTTCATGCGAGCATCATTAAAATTATCAATGCCTAGCTAAAAGGCTTTAAAGAAAAGCGCTTGCTGGGAGTGAACCCAATATTTCTCCTTGCTGTTATTTAATAAATTTTTGCATCTACCTTCTGTTTAGATGTGTTTTTATCTTTTAATTAGTGTTTGTGCCAAGTAGAACCTATAGGATAAACTATGATGATAGTTGATTTGATTCTGCTGAAAAACAGAAACTTTGCGCCCACGAGAAAAAATTCAATAAATCACAGAAACGTGATTTTGCATTGATTCTTTTTGCTGCTGATCAATAAACAAATTGTCCAGTACTTCCTATGTTGGTAGGATTTTTAGAGTTCCATAAGTTTGCGTTAGTTACAGATTGCTACAGACTGTTCTGTTTTTGACAGATTCTGTTTTTCGTGTGTTGTTTGCTTATTTTGATGCATCTATGGCTAGTAAAATAGTTTATAAACCATAGAGAAGTTGGAATACAGTAGGTTTAACACCAAAATAAATAAATAATGAGTTCATTACAGTACCTTATGTGGTGGTTTTGTTTTCTTTCACTAACGGAGCTTATAAGATTTCCTGTTGAGTTTTGGGTTGTGAAGTTTTCAAGTTTTGGGTAAAGCTTTTATGGACAATGGAATAAGAAGTGGCAAGAGCCTAAGCTTGGGGATGCCCAAGGAACCCCAAGATATTCAAGGATATCCAAAAGCCTAAGCTTGGGGATGCCCCGGGAAGGCATCCCCTCTTTCGTCTTCGTTCATTGGTAACTTTACTTGGAGCTATATTTTATTCGCCACATGATATGTGTTTTGCTTGGAGCATCGTGTATTATATTAGTCTTTGATTTTTAGTTTACCACAATCATCCTTGTTGTACACACCTTTTGGGATAAGCCTATTTGATTAGAATTTGCTAGAATACTCTATGTGCTTCATTTATATCTTTTGAGCTTGATAGTTTTTGCTCTAGTGCTTCACTTATATCTTTTAGAGCACGGCGGTGGCTTGATTTTATAGAAATTGTTAGTCTCTAATGCTTCACTTATATTATTTTGAGAGTCTTTTAGAACAGCATGGTATTTGCTATGGTTACAAATTTGGTCCTAGAATGATGAGCATCCAAGTTGGGTACAATAAAAACTATCATAGGAAGTGAATTGGATGCTATGATCAATTTGATACTTGATAATTGTTTTGAGATATGGAGGTAGTGATATTAAAGTCATGCTAGTTGGGTGATTATGAATTTAAAAAATGCTTGTGTTGAAGTTAGCAAGTCCCGTAGCATGCACGTATGGTTAAAGTTGTGTAACAAATTTGAAACATGAAGTGTACCTGGCTTGTGCATCCTTATGAGTGGCGGTTGGGGACGAGCGATGGTCTTTTCCTACCAATCTATCCCCCTAGGATCAAGCGCATAGTGCTTGATTTTTGATGACTTCTAAATTTTTGCAATAAGGATATGAGTTCTTTTGACTAATGTTGAGTCCATGGATTATACGCACTTTTACCTTTCCGCGATTGCTAGCCTCTTCGGTACCGTGCATTGCCCTTTCTCACCTTGAGAGTTGGTGCAAACTTTGCTGGTGCATGCAAACCCCGTGATACGATACACTCTATCACACATAAACCTCCTTATATCTTACTCAAAACAGTCACCATACCTACATATTATGGCATTTCCATAGCCATTCCGAGATATATTACCATGTTTTTCATATAGTGAGTCTCACAAGTTGTCTTTTTCATACTAGTGGGAATTTTTCGTTATAGAACTTGGCTTGTATATTCCTACGATGGGCTTCCTCAAATGCCCTAGGTCTTCGTGAGCAAGCAAGTTGGATGTGCACCCACTAGTTTTCTTTTGTTGAGCATTCATTTATAGCTCTAGTGCATCCGTTGCATGGCAATCCCTACTCCTCATGTTCACATCAATTGATGGGAATCTCCATAGCCCGTTGATTATCCTCGTCAATGTGAGACTTTCTCCTTTTTTGTCTTCTCCACACAATCCCCATCATCATATTCTATTCCACCCATAGTGCTATATCCATGGCTCACGCTCATGTATTGCGTGAAGGTTGAAAAAGTTTGAGATTATTTAAGTATGAAACAATTGCTTGGCTTGTCATCGGGGGTATAGAAGTTGGGAACATCATTGTGTGACGAAAATGAAGCATAGCCTAACTATATGATTTTGTAGGGATGAAGTTTCTTTTGCCATGTTATTTTGAGAGGACATGATTACTTTGATTAGTATGCTTGAAGTGTTACTATTTCTTTTATCAATATGAACTTTTATTTTGAATCATTTGGATCTGAACATTCATGCCACAATAAAGAAAATTACATTGATAATTATGCTAGGTAGCATTCCACATCAAAAATTCTCTTTTTATCATTTACCTACTCGAGGACGAGCAGGAATTAAGCTTGGGGATGCTTGATACGTCTCCAACGTATCTATAATATTTGATTGTTCCATTCTATTATATTACCCCTTTTGGATGTTTATGGGCTTTATTTTACACATTTATATCATTTTTGGGACTAACCTACTAACCGGTGGCCCAGCCCGTATTGCTGTTTTTATGCCTATTTCAGTATTTCAAAGAAAAGGAATATCAAACGGAGTCCAAAGGGAATGAAACCTTTGGAAGCGTGATTTTTGGAACGAACGTGATCCAGAGGACTTGGAGTGCAAGTCAAGAAGCAACCGAGGACTCCACGAGATAGGAGGGCGCCCCCCCTATAGGGTGCGCCCCTGTCTCGTGGGCCTCTCGGGCATCCACCGACGTACTTCTTCCTCCTATATAAGCCTACATGCCCCAAAAACATCCAGGGAGCACCCGAAACACAATTTCCACCGCCGTAACCTTCTGTATCCGCGAGATCCCATCTCGGAGCATTCGCCGGCGTTCTGCCGGAGGGGGAATCGACCATGGAGGGCTTCTACATCAACACCATAGCCCTTCCAATGAGTTGTGAGTAGTTTACCACAGACCTACGGGTCCATAGTTATTAGCTAGATGGCTTCTTCTCTCTTTTTGGATCTCAATACAATGTTCTCCCCCTCTCTTGTGGAGATCTATTCGATGTAATCTCTTTTTGCGGTGTGTTTGTCGAGATCCGATGAATTGTGGGTTTATGATCAAGTTTATCTATGAATAATATTTGAATCTTCTCTGAATTCTTTTATGTATGATTGAGTTATCTTTGCAAGTCTCTTCGAATTAACAGTTTGGTTTGGCCTACTAGATTGACCTTTCTTGCCATGGGAGAAGTGCTTAGCTTTGGGTTCAATCTTGCGGTGTCCTTACCCAGTGACAGAAAGGGTTGCAAGGCACATATTGTATTGTTGCCATCGAGGATAACAAGATGGGGTTTATATCATATTGCTTGAGTTTATCCCTCTACATCATGTCATCTTGCTTAATGCGTTACTCTGTTCTTTATAAACTTAATACTCTAGATGCAGGCAGGAGTCGGTCGATGTGTGGAGTAATAGTAGTAGATGCAGGCAGGAGTCGGTCTACTTGTTGCGGACGTGATGCCTATATACATGATCATGCCTAGATAATCTCATAATTATTCGCTTTTCTATCAATTGCTCGACAGTAATTTGTTCACCAACCGTAATACTTATGCTATCTAGAGAGAAGCCTCTAGTGAAACCTATGGCCCCCGGGTCTATCTCTTATCATATTTGCTTTCAATCTACTTTTATTTGCATCATTACTTTTTGCATCTATATTATAAAATACCAAAAATATATTTATCTTATGATAGTATCTCTATCAGATCTCACTTTCGCAAGTGGCCGTGAAGGGATTGACAACCCCTTTATTGTGTTGGTTGCAAGTTCTTGGTTTGTTTGTGTAGGTGCATGGGACTTTTGAGGATCCTCCTACTGGATTGATACCTTGGTTCTCAAAAACTGAGGGAAATACTTGCGCCACTATTGTTGCATCACCCTTTCCTCTTCAAGGAAAACCAATGCAAGCTCAAGACGTAGCAGAGAGGGTGTTGTAGTAATCAAATTTCTCGGTCTTGTACGAGTTGACACGACACATCAAAGCACTGCACTCGATATAAGTCTTTTTATACATTTCAAATGGACTACTTCGTATGTAGACATATTCTGCTTCGTATGTAGTCACTTGTTGCAATCTCTAAAAAGACTTATATTTGGAAACGGAGGGTGTACAACGCATGCATGCATGCCGTGACTTTCCTTTTGATACTTGCATGTGTTGATTTGATGCACCTTGCCAAATTTTGACTATAAATTTAACTAACCAAATTTTCATGCATGTCACAAAAAATTACGGGGCTGTTTGGATTGTGACTATGTTTGTCTTATGTTGCCACATTATTTTTTCCACACTTGCCACACTTGCCTAACCTGAGTTGCTCAAATTGTTAGACACACTTTGGCTTGCCTAAGGGAATCTTGCCATAATTTTTGTGTCCATGACATGTGGGGTTCACTGCTAATAAAAAAAATCTTGTCTTAGGTGTGGCTAATAAAAAATACTTATATTTAGGAACGGGGGGAGTAGAAAATATAAATAATAATGCATGTTGGGGCAACCCACGTTTCCGCTAATTTAGCTGTGGGCTTGTTCACAATTTTTATGAGGGGGTGGTTGTTCATTTAATGGAGGGATTTGTAGTACCAGACTTGAACGATACAAAGTGCGACCTAGCACACCGTAACACCACTTGGAACAAGCGGGTAGGTATCTCAAAAAACAATCAACAACTAAAAAAACCACGACCTGGCATGTAGTAGCACACAATTTTAAACGATTGTTTTGATGGAGTGAAAAAGGAAAACTACCCCACTACGTATATATAGGCCAGAGCCTCCGCGCTTGCTTGCTAGGGTTGCTCTATTCACACACTCTCATCCTCTCCAGATCTAAACAAGATAGGGGTAGTAACACTGTCTTTCTACCTTCAAAAAACATTGGCTTTCTATCCTCACCGCTGGTTACAGATCCGAACATATCCCCCTCCGCCGGTGAAGGGGAGGAGGGGCAGCGTTTAGGCCGTCGTCGACAGCGAGGGAGGAGACCCACTACCGGCCACACCATTATCTCTGGCCGAGCGCCGGCGCGGGAGGTCCTCCGATCCCTTTGTCATTGCCTGTGGGCGGATCCGTCCTCCCGCCACCCAACTATCCACATCCCGACGACCTTCAGGTATATCTTCGTTCGAAACCGCCTTAGCTCTACTTCCCCAGCTTGCTACATCGCTGCATGTGCATCATTTTCTACCTCTCAGCCCCTCTCGATCGGATGGTCCAATGTCACCTTTTTTTTCTATTGTTAGAGGTAAAGCTACTTCATGGAGTCGAATCTTGTACTCACTCCGTCTGAAAATACTTGTCATTGAAATGGATGTATCTGGATGTATTGTAGTTCTAGACACATCCATTTTGATGACAAGTAATTCCGGACGGAGGGAGTACTTGGTTCAAACAAGAAATAAAGTGGGGGTGGGGGAATTTAGTATGAACATCGGACTTGCTACAAACAGGAAGGAAAGGGGGTGAAAGTAGTACAGACTGGTCATCCAACTGGTCTCTTGGTCGAAAAGGGAAATATAGGGGTAACGTTGTACACAGTGGTATGACCAGGACTAGATTTGTTATCCACACATAGGAGTAGGTGGCTAGAGTGAACAAAAATGGGACCAACCCAGATATGTTTCTTGGATGTTTGTTTCTCGGGGCAACAAACTATGAATCACCACTTTATGCCCCTGTTTACGTACATGGTGCTGGACTGCTGGTGCACCCACTATCCCATGCCCTTATACCAAATATTTAGTTGTTCTTAATCTAGTGTCCCTGGTAAAAATGAAGCCATGCCACTGTTATAAGCCATGACAAGTTTAGCCAAATGTTTTTGCCTATAATTGTTTGAGACTCTGACTGTTTCCTCTGTACCTTTTTATGCAAACAGGGATATCCAATTCACCTGATTGCTGTTGTGACCTTTTGGTGCATTGCACAAAACTCTTCTTAAAAGAAGTGACTTTTGTGCTGTTTAACTGGAATGTCAGAATGGAACAGCTGGTTCATTTCGGTGGAACTGCACAAAGGGAGATCTGTGTTCCAATCCTCATCATCCATATTGGCGCCATAACCTTCCTTTAGGTAAGAATGATAGTTAATGCATGTGTTCAACTCTATTTTCCGACTGCCATGAGAAAATAATGCTATTTTTTACAAGTACACTTGTACTCCCTCACTGACAAAACCAATTCTGAATTAGAAGGCCAATCATGTACTTGGTTTCACCAACTGGTGAGGAGAAAGAGAAACAGAGCATGAAGAGGAAGAAGAAGAAGAATAAACAGTGCCAAGGCGATCTTGCTGAAGCCAGAGGCCTCAGTCGAGGCCATTCAAGGGCTCCGGAAATGACTGAAGGAAATATGCCCGAGAGGCAATAATAAAGTTATTATTTATTTCCTTATATCATGATAAATGTTTATTATTCATGCTATAATTGTATTAATCAGAAACATAATACATGTGTGAATACATAGACAAACATAATGTCACTAGTATGCCTCTACTTGACGAGCTCGTTAATCAAAGATGGTTGTGTTTCCTAACCATAGACATGAGTTGTCATTTGATTAACGGGATCACATCATTAGGAGAATGATGTGATTGACTTGACCCATTCCGTTAGCTTAGCACTTGATCGTTTAGTATGTTGCTATTGCTTTCTCCATGACTTATACATGTTCCTACAACTATGAGATTATGCAATTCCCGTTTACCGGAGGAACACTTTGTGTGCTACCAAACGTCACAACATAACTAGGTGATTATAAAGGAGCTCCACAGGTGTCTCCAAAGGTACATGTTGAGTTGGCGTATTTCGAGATTAGGTTTTCTCACTCCGATTGTCGGAGAGGTATCTCTGGGTCCTCTCGGTAATGCACATCACTATAAGCCTTGCAAGCAATGTAGCTAATGAGTTAGTTACGGGATGATGCAATATGGGCCCAAAGTGGAGAAGAGGAGGGGCAGCCAGGGCAGGCCGCGCGCCCCCTCCCCTTCTAGTACGAATAGGACAAGGAGGGGGGCGGCGCCCCCCTTTCCTTCCTCCCCTCTCTCCCTTCCCTCCCCCTCTCCTACTTGGACAAGGAAAGGAGGGAGTCCTACTCTCGGTGGGAGTAGGACTCCTCCTGGTGCGTCCCCTCCTGGCCGGCCGCCCCCTCCCCCTTGCTCCTTTATATACGGGGGTAGGGGGGCACCTCTAGACACAACAACAATTGATCCTTGAGATCTATTAGCCGTGTGTGGTGCCCCCCTCCACTATATTCCACCTCGATAATATAGTAGCGATGCTTGGGTGAAGCCCTGTGTCGGTAGAACATCATCATCGTCACCACGCCGTCGTGCTGACGGAACTCTCCTTTGACACTCGGCTGGATCGGAGTTCGAGGGACGTCATCGAGCTGAACGTGTGCAAGAACTCGGAGGTGTCGTGCTTTCGGTGCTTGATTGGTCGGGCCATGAAGACGTACAACTACATCAACCGTGTTATGCTAACGCATCCGCTTTCGGTCTACGAGGGTACGTGGACAACACTCTCCCCTCTTGTTGCTATGCATCACCATGATCTTGCGTGTGCGTAGGAATTTTTTTGAAATTACTACGTTCCCCAACAACGACTACTTTACATGTGAGACGATCCTCCAAGGATCCCTTCCACTTCTGCTGTCTCACTTAATTAATTAGGAGTACTTAAGTACCACTAATTTATTGCTGCCTAATTTTCTTGTTGGAGTTAAACAAATCTTTAGTAGGACCCTATGTTGAATCTTGTACGTGTGTATGTTCGTCTATGGAGATGAATCATGTGGTGGAGCAGGGAGGGAATATTATTAGTGTCATGGCATAATAGTGCTATTGTTGCGTATTGTCCATTTATTGCCATTGGTTCAATGAGGCAATGTTTTGCGTATTGTCCATCATGAATTTGATGCTACTGTTTGAGTAATATGCTAATGTCTTCCTATCCTTTCTCACTAAGCTAATGAAGGTTTCACCTTGTTCCTACTTGTGCAAGTAGGGATCATGTTGTGCCAAACATACATTTTAGCGGAACTACACAAGACAATACAATGAACTGTATCCCAGCCAGTGCTTTAACTATGCTGGAAGTTCTTGATAATCTTTCGATATAATCTCAGCATTGGTAAACAGGAGTGATTTCAACCATACATTTGAAGTGCACAAAAATATATACTATTGTGTGATTCCAGTGAGTGCTTTATCATCTCTTATGGGACTACATGAATAAGCTTTTTTCTCAGGTTGGTATGGGCCTAAGGCCTTCATCCATATTAGTTTGTTGTCATCTCTATTTGTATTGTTCTACTGTCATGAGAAACTCCTTTATCTTTGCATGTTAAAATTTTGCAACCTATGATAAATGGCAATGCTTTGAGTGTTGAGCTAATTGGCACTGGTTAAATAAACTAATACCTCTCTTTAAGCAAGACTACTATGTTGCTAACTTTACCCATTAAGATAATGACGGTGCTTCTATTTGTTAGTGTATGTTTCATCAACTAGTCCCACTATTACAGTAATCTCACTCTCTCAATATATGTGCCAGCAGGGATGCTCGATTTTGGTGGAACTACACAAAAACTTTGGGTGCTTCATTGCCTCGACAGCTTCCGTCCTTTCCTGTCAGTCGCTAATATCGGCTTGCTTTCTTCCTTCGCTGTCAGTCACTTCGCTTATCTCGGCTTCCAGTCAAAGGAAATAGTAATTGATATGCTACCTCACACAGGTTGGTACTGGTTTTTATCCTGATTATTGTGCTTGTCATATGTATTGGTAATTTGGTATTGTGCTACTGTTTGCCGATTTCATAAAGGAGTAATTTGGAGCCTGAACTCGCAGGCAAATCATTACATTGGGTGATTTCAGTAGAACTGCACAAAATGATCAAATGGACAGGTACTTATGCTGCTGCTATGTACTCCAAAGTTCACTCAGACAAGCATCGATGTTGACAAGAAGAAGTGCCTATATTCATTCGATCAACCGGCGTCAACCAATTGTCAAACTCCAAGTATTAGGAGAGTGGACGCCAAAAACATTGCTTGGTGCATAGCCCAGAAAAACGCAGTCCAGTCTTTGGTCCCAACTTGTGCCTTTTGGTTATCGGCACATATGGTAGCGAACTATATGGCATGGAGTCTAAAGATTCCAGACAAGTTGGTTGACGCGTATATTCATCTGGCACTTAATCAGTCTACACACCAAGGATGCTCCATTTCAGTTTTCTCAACCGCCTCCTTTCTCGTCTGCAATGTAGAATTTTGGCGAGATACAGGACCAAGATGAGCCAGTAAACTAGTTGGATGAAAGTAGTGGCCAAGTTGCTCAAACCTCCCTCGGCACAAGGCCACTATTTGAGGATAAACCTACAAGCAAAGTTCAGATTGTCTGTGCTGCCTCTTATGTACTCAAAAGTTTACTCGTACAAGAACTAATTTTAGCAAGAAGTGCCTCCGATTGAACACCATTTACCAGTCTGTACCCTAGGTAATTAAAGTTCGTCCATGGATCATATTGGTTGTGATCTCAATCATTTGGATGCATAAACATACTGGACATGTGTATATCTGAATCTTTCTGTGAATTATGTATGAATATTGTCGTGTGATCTATCAATCATTTGGATGCATAGATATGCTGAGCTTGTGTATATATGAATCTTTTGAGTTGTTGATAGTGAATGTTGGCTATGAATATGAATGTGTCCTGTGAACCTGAGTTTGATACAAATGTTTACCTTTTCTGTTGTATTTGTGTGTGAACTTGTTAGTATGCCTACTGTGGGGTATGTGACGTGTGGGTGTCAACGGCACACCTTCTTCCCGAGAAGAATTGCACCTGCTTTGTTAGGGTAGCAATGGTGCATCATCTCTTTTTAATCTTTTTATTACTTTATCTTCCCCTCTCCCCCACTCAACCCATGTCGTAATGTTTTCGGCCTCAAAACAAAAATAGTACTGCGTTGTTTTTGGGGCTTGATGAAAAATTGAGTGCTGGTTTCTGTAGGTTGGCTGGCCCAGCAAATGGGCTGCTGGTCCACCACGACGGACTGGGAGGCAAAAAATACAAGTTGTATGGTGCAGAGGCAAGTAAAAAAAACGCTATCGAGAGCCATCCACTGAAGAAAAAAAATTGCTCCTGATGTGCTTCTTCATTCGTGCCGCCGGCCCCCTCTTTAATCCAGTTCGCTCGGGGATCTGATATCATTTTTTTCAGAGGGCGAACAAGTATCAGCTAGGCCTAGGTTTGTATTTTAACATGCGTAGCCCACGACATACGAAGACGATGGTTTCAACTTATTTTTTGAGGTCCATACCGGCCTATGGGCTTTTTCTTAAAGATCGGTAGCCCAGTGTACTTTTAATAAAACGCAGGTCTCTGTTCTATTTATCTATATATAAGAATAATAATGATGTGTCCAATTTATGTTTTCCCTTCTAACCACATTATATATATTTATATTATTACTATTATCGTATATTATATAGAGACTTATATATACATTATAAAAACATCCCATATGTTATTAACTTATAAAAGTAAATGTTTAACGGAAGTTGGCAAGGAAAATCCTGGTTGTTTTTGACTCACAGGCAAGGAAAATCCTGGTGATTGCGTACAAAAGCTTGCGAAGATTTTAAGGACCGATTTAATAATAATGCACTCATTTTTATTTTGAGCAATAACTCGCTAATTTGTTAATTATATATATATATAATGTGCCTCTCCGATTTATTCTTTGATATTAATTGCTCCTTCTAACATAACATTATATATATAACGAGCCCACCTAATACGTGTATTTCAAGGAAGTGCAAATGGGCTGGGATTTCTTAGAAAATATAAATGGGCCTGATTGACGCGAAATTATTTGTTCACCCAGCCCAGCAAATGGACTGTACATTCTAGAAAACATGGGTTAAATATATGCCACATTTTTGCAGGCTGACATGTGGGCCAATAGGTCGAAGCCTACGCAGGGCATTGTCAACTTGGTCAACAAATGATTGTGTCATCCACAGCCATTGGATTTATATCCAACGGCCGGCATGCACCTTCAATCTCTCGTCTTCTTCCTCCAGCGTCGCTGGGACCGCCTGGTCCAACCTTCGACGGCTAGCAGCGATGGCTCTGCTTAGCACGCATCGCTGCGAAGCGCTACCCCACCGCCGGCCAGGCTATCCCTCCACCCCTCGACACCTCCTGTTATTCTCCACAAACTGTAGCCCCACGCCGCAACAGAACCAGTTATAACCCTTCTCCTCCTCTCAATCTGCGACTCCACTGCCGCGTCTTCCCATCTCCCAGTCGTTCCTATCCGGGGCCTCGCCGTCGTCCACCGCCTCGCTGCGCTCGATGCGGTGTGGTCAACAAACAAGAGTTATCAGAAGAGGACTGTACATGGAGAGCTTGACGGCTGGGACCCACGAGGTCCATTGTCAGGACCCCGACTCAATGTCACATTGATCTAGCCTGTAACACCTCATATCACTTTGCGGCCTCACGCACGGTATTCCCACGGGTGTCGCCTTACCTTTGCCCGGGACCGTTTGCGCCTTTCGGCACACGTATATGATAGTGTCGCTAGCATCCATATGATAGGGAGCCCGGGCTGACATGGCTAGTCGTAAACCCAAAGTGGCACAGACTTACAGGGACAGACATCCATGACCCAGCATCGAACGTGTCGGTCATCAGCAAGTGAATCCGGGCTGTAGCACTGGGCTAGCAGGACTCCGGTGAACCAGGCTGTAGCGGCTAACAGGACTCCAGTATTCATCGCGTGACATTTCCCCGAAGGGACAGACACAGGAACGAAGAAGGACACATGCCGGCCAGCCTAAGTGTTCCGGAGCAGTAGCAAGCTACCATGGCTCGGTGGAAACACTAGGAGACATTTCCCGGTAAGAGAGGCTACTAAGGAAAAACAACTAGATAGTCAGATCCCACACATACCAAGCATTTCAATAACATACACACAATATGCTCGATATGTGCAGATACAACATGGCATCACAACATGACTCTACGACTCAAGTATTTATTCATTAGGCTCCGAGGAGCGAGATATTACAAACATGGGTCACATGACCCAACATTCAGAGCATACAAGTCAAAGCACAAGCGGAAGCTTAACATGTCTGGGTACAGACATCTACAAATGAAAAAGGCTTAGAAGCCTGACTATCTACCAGATCCTGCCGAGGGCACAAGATCGTAGCTGAGGTATCAAGCTAAACGTCGAAGTCCACGTGGAACTACTAGCGAGACTGAAGTCTCTCTGCAAAAACATAAAATAGGCAAACGTGAGTACAAATGTACCCAGCAAGACTTACATCTGAACTAACTACATATGCATCATTATCAATAAAGGGGATGGTGGGGTTTAACTGCAGCAAGCCAGCTTTGACTCGGTGGCTATCCTGAACTACGACTGCAAGTAACTCTTTTGTGGTGGCGCACACGAGTCCACATATTCACCATATCAATACACCACTATGGATCCGCTCCCGTCTCCCTACGAGAACGCCATCCATAGCACTCACACTTATCTTGCGTATTTTAGAGTATCCACTTTCACTTGTCTATGAACTGTTATAGGCAACCCAGAAGTCCTTTTCCGCGGACACGGCTATTCGAATAGATGATGTTAACCCTGCAGGGGTGTACCTCTTCACACACGTCTCACCACTTACCGCCGTTTACACGACATGTACTCGGCAACCTTCAAGCGGAAGCCCAACGTGGGTGTCGGCCACGGCCTACCTAAACACTCAAGTCCCTAGTCCAGGTTTATCACCTATTCGGGTTCCATCCGTGAGGAGATCCGGCCGAAGTTTCGCTCACATCCCCAAACGATGTGAACAAGGTTCCGTGACACCAAACGGGCGCCCGGTTTACCCGGCCACGTGCCTACCGCATCACAGCCCACCCCTACGGTCAGCGCTGCGCACGGCCTCCAGCATACTACAAACACCAGAAACTACTTGCAACTCCTGGACAGAGGACAAGGGTGATTAAGAAGCCGAGAGGGTCCATTGGTTTCGGGCCCAATGCGTGGTAGTAGCTGAATCATGGATCACAAACACAGAACTCAGTTCCTGAGGACGGCTTCAATGAGACAACCCACCATGTACTCCTACATGGCCTCCCACCGATACCTTTACCAAATCGTGTTCACACACTTAGCTCACACACAGTAGGACATGTTCACACACCTCTGATTCATCCTCGATGAATCAGACCCGACTCAACTCTAAGCATAGCAGGCATGACAAACAAGCATGAATGAGTAGGCACAACAGGCCTCAAACAACTCCTACTCATGCTAGTGGGTTTCATCTATTTACTGTGGCAATGACAGGTCATGCAGAGGATAAAGGGGTTCAGCTACCGCAACAAGTAACAGATGAATCGTTGTTGTCCTAATGCAGTAAAATAGAGCAGGAGCGAGAGAGTGGGATTGTATCGGAATGAACAAGGGGGTTTTGCTTGCCTGGCACTTCTGAAGATAACATTGAGTCTTCATCAGTGTCAACGATCACATCGTCGGTACCACGTCTACCCAGGGGGAACAACACCGGCAAACACAGAAGAAACACGATCAATGCAATGCACAATATGATGCATGCTATGACATGGCAATATGAATGTGTTTTGGGCTAATGCACCTAGCTATGATTTAAATGAAGTTGGTTTGAATACAAGATTCAAATTCCAACTCCATATATGATTATTTAAATGCCCTTTATTTGTTTTGTCCAAAACAGAGGACAAACATTGTTCAAACATGCATGAAAATGGTACATATGGATTCCTTGAATTTTTCTGATAATTTTTCATATATAATTTGTTTGATTTGGAGCTACGGTTGAATTTATATGAATTTTAGAAGTTTTGGCTATTTTCTGGAAATAATAAATCAATTAAGATTTATTTAAATTCCAGAAAGGAATTATTGCGTCAGCATGACCTCATAGTGACGTCAGCAGGTCAACGGGCGCCGTCCAGGTCAAACCTGACGTGTGGGGGCCACACGTCAGTGACACAGGGCTGTTTAGCTCGCTGACAGGTGGGACCAGGTCAACGGCCACGTCAGCGTAGTCAACACTGGCGCGTGGGGCCACTAGGATTAGTTAAAAACTAAACAAAAACTAATCTATGATTAATTAGCAGGTGGGGCCCTGCTGTTAGTGTCACTAGGTGTTGACTAAGTGCGTCATTAGCCCTATTTAATCTGCCACGTCACCCTCGCCGGAGTTACGCCGGCGGCGACCAAAACGACGGCGGAGCGTTTCGGAAAAACGCTACGGGGCTCCATTTTGAGCGCGGTTTGTTGCTACGGCTTGCTGGCGTTCTTGTGCATCTAGTGGTAGCAGCGGCAGCAGCTGGGACGGCCTGAGTCAACGGCGACGAGCACTTCCTTGGCGGCCGGAGTTCGGGCGAGCGCAGGTTCGGAGTTCTGGTGCACGGCAGGTCCAGCTGGTGGTCGGGGTCATCTCCTGGGAGCAAACCGAGTACTATGACACGCCCAGGCACGAGCTACGGCGTCTGTAGCCACGACGGCGACATGGCCGGCGGCGGTGAGCTCTCGGGCTCCGACGGGTATCGGTGTTAGAGGAAGAAAACAAGTCAGGGGAGAGGGGGAAACGACGGAAGAGCTCACGTGGATCCCGTAGAGGTGGACGGCGAGCTCGGGGAAGGCCGAATGGCGACGAATTTGACGACGGTGATCTTCGGTGGCCGACGAGGGGGAAGACGTCGGGGCGGCACTCCGGGGCTCTTCTGGTCGCGTGAGACGACGAGGAGGACGAGGGAGGACCGGCGGAGCTCGAGGGCGTGTCGGAGAGGCTTCGGGATGGCTGCGGCCGCGCGAGCGCTGGTCGGCGGCGACGGCTCCGTTCGGTCGCGGGAGGGAGAGAAAGCAGACGAGGGAGAGACACGGGAGAGTGAGAGAGGGTCGAGGGGGGGTGCGTGGCGTCTCCAGGGAGTAGCGGAGGCAAGCAGGGAGGCAGGAGGTGGCCGAGCGTGTGCCGGCGTGCGTCGGCCACGCGCGCTGCCTACTGGCGCGAGGAAGATGACAGGGGGGGAGTGGAGATGGGCTGGGCCGGCTTCAGCAGCAGGCCGCACAGGTAGGCGCCAGGTAGCTCTCTCTCTCTCTTTCTATTTCCTTTTTCTATTCTGTTTTCTATTTTCTGTAGTTTGTTTTGATTTAGTTTTAGACACTAAATCATTTTTATTGCTTCTGATAATTATGGTAGGGACTAGTTGGATTATTCCAAAGCCCTTCATTAAAGATCAGAATTATTGGACATATATTAATTAATTAACAAATATATATCCAATGCAAATAGTTATTTATTTAACTCAAAGGCCCAAAATAATTAACTCTGAGATACCAAAAATATTGTTTTGAGTTTTACCTCTTTGCAATATTTTCAGAGACTAAGAGGAACATTTTCTTGGACTTCTTTGAGAAGATTTTAATGTTGATCATTTTCTTTAGAAGGTTTCTGAGGCTTTGAAAATTCCTCAATTCAAATTTCATTTAAATTTAGACATGATGACATGAATACCAAGCAAAGACAACAAGGCTAATCTAGGGCTGTGACAACTCACCCCCACTAAACAAGAATCTCGTCCCGAGATTCAAGCGTAGGGTAAGATAAAAGGGAAACGCAAACTAAAATAATCTTCACGATCCAAGTTGCACTTCAAATGAACGTTGATTCGATCACCATCATTGTCTCGAAGTCTTGCTCTGAGAACTCCAACTAACATGACGAGAAGAGGAAAGGAAAACTCTAGAAGAATCTATCTTCTCGAAGACCGAACAACTCAGGATCAACTCACGGAGTAAGACATAGCATCATCTCTCAAGCTGAAACACGAACATCCATCCAAATGAATGGAGTGGAACAGATGTCGAGGGTTCACTAGGTAGACAACAATTCCACACCTAAGAAGATGGTAAACGATTGCCAATGTTGCGAGAGTTTGAGTTGCCATGATACCACAGCGAGACATTGTAGAGGAAGGCAATTCGTGGATATATCCCCTTAAGTGGCAAAAGAATTACCTTTGATTCAGAGATCATTGAAATTCTTTATACCAGCCTAAGGCAATTCACAATCGATCATTTAAAGGAGTCCGAAAGAATGACATTCTCGGGCCAGAATGGATGATGTGGATTACCTTGTTGAAGACCACACAAGGAATGATTTTGCTTATTATCGGAAATGGATGGGACCCAAGATAGGATGGCACAATGACAGTGCAAGCTGGGAATGATTCTAGTAACTGGGAAGAAACTCAATAGTAGAGAGTGATTCCACTATTGGAATGGTTATAGCATAACCGAGAAAACTGGAAGCAATCCCAGTTAGTAACTATGATAGCACCTAATGCTTGTGCGTGCTTTCAAGAACTTGAGCATCTCCATAATCATCAAGGTTTTACCAATTTCCGTGTCAAGGATCCTGGCAACACAACATACTACCATGACGAATTGCGATGGACGATGCAGATGCAGAGGAAGATAACCTTCTCAGATTTCCCCTTAGCGGGGCCAAGGGAACAAAATCTGGATGATCGACCGAGAGACATTTAGCACTCCGCTTCTAATGTTCTCCTTGATGTACTAGCGTATCCCATTCATAGATATG
Organism: Triticum timopheevii; assembly: GCA_963921465.1. NCBI lineage: Eukaryota > Viridiplantae > Streptophyta > Magnoliopsida > Poales > Poaceae > Triticum > Triticum timopheevii. The sequence goes on along the minus strand of OY997268.1, from coordinate 558,658,870 downwards.
GTTTGGTATCTAGAACATCAAGTAAAGGTCGGACTTCGGAAATACAAAAGTCCATAAGGGACAACTAGGGAGTAAATCCTACGAAGTCCTTATGGGAGGTGACCAACTTCTTCAATCAAGATACTACAATAATAGGTCTTCCGGCGGGGTGTGTTGGCCATGACATCCTCTTTACCGGTTATCGAGAGACCAATATTATAGTTCTTGGGAGATGTTCCATCCATCATATCTGCCTGAGATTCAGATCTGGTTGGCGTCAGAGTATTCCAGACTCATCAAGTCTAGAAAGTAAAATGAAAGTTTGCAACACAAGTCGACGAGAAGACGTTGCGAGATTCTCGGGAAATGGACTACGGTAGTAAGCTCCAAAATATGAGCCAGTTCTGCTACAAACATGTGAACACGCTGTCCCAGACAGACATGATCCAATGGTAGTCTTACAATAAAACACTACCGAGTTCAGAAGGGGAACCATCATCGAGGATATCGAAGTCCTTGCATAGGGTATACTCTTAAGAAGGAACTTCTTCTCTTTGAACAAATCAATCAGTGGCTTGGTGTGCTAGGGATACATATAGAATGAAGGTTGCAAGTCTTCGAACCACAGAATACTTCGCACGTATGCATGACTGATTTGGGATGATTCCAAAGGAAGCAACATTGACTTTCTCGAATCCACGGCGGCAACTTGCATCAAATGCACATGAACTAGAGGAAGTCACTTCTTACATCCAAACATATGCTTCATGAGCTAACATGAACAAATGCTTTAAAAAGTTTCCGACACTAGCTTAATGTTCAACATGACTCATGGGGGAGACAAAATGCTGCTGATGGGCTCAACAACAACTCATCGGAATTTCCATATCACTGGACTTCCACCATCATGTGAACACGGTGATAGTATTGGTCAGACCAAAAGATATAATGGTGTATGCTCGAGGAAAATCCACGAGTAAGACAACATTACGAACATCGTTGGTTCTGATTTGATTTGAGAATAGCCCACACTCAAATCAGAGTTTTCGCAAGACGATAGCTCCAACAACTGGTTTCGAGGATCAATTGATGAAGATATCATCTTTCTTCATCACACGCACACAAAAAGATATCCCTTAACATGAGCTAAGTCGGACAAGCTTTTATCTTCCAACTCCCAAGTTGTTGTTTAGCTTAACCAACTAGCTCAGGGGTATGCAACACAGGTTCTTGGAGAAGGGGTGGTTTATATGAAACCAACTTGATCACGAACTCAACACAGCGGTCAGGTGACAACCTGGTGATACCTCCGAGAAGATATTCGGAAAATCACGAACCACCGATATGTTACTAAGCTCGAGAACAATCTTGCTTTTCAGGGCAAGACGATATGATCAATAGAGCAAGGGTTTGACAAAATCCTAACTCATTGATCGAAAAGTGCACCAGAAATAGAGACTAGGTAGCACAATCAGTCTTAGGGTGACGATTCAATAATCAACACACTAAGAATGAGGTTATCGTCCATTTAACTACCAAGCAACGGAGTTGCTAGCAGTATTGATTTCACACACCACGATTCACTTGTCGGCATTCCGGTTACAATAACACGGGAACCGAGGAATGAACAATGATGGCAAGAAGTATTACTGCATCAAGAATTCATAAGAGGTAGTGCAATTCTCATGACAGTCCTGACATAAAGATGGTAACACTCCAAGGTAGAACAGAACAAAAGCTGGATTGGCATTTTGATCTGTGGAATACAACTGCTTTGACCCAATCCTAGAAATGGACAAGGTACTGGAGTTCGTTTCTCCTAGTCATTCTGGAATAGAATGGCTTAACGGACCACAAGAATAATAGGCACCGATGAACGAATGCACACATACTCTTGACTATCAATTGACAGACGAGGGTCAGGACACAACTAAAGAGAACAACTCAAAGGAACATATAACTTTCTGAGTTGTGGATGCATAGATTAGTATGTCGAGCGAAGCTCAACATTTCTTCCGGATAACCCATGCGGAAAGGGTAGAACTGGCAGAGTCACAATATAACATGGAGAACTCTTCGAGAGCACTCTTGTTGTGATCTTTTGGTTCAACAAACTTCTGCCATAAGTGGTTCATAGTATTAGGAAGAAGGAAATACCACGGACCTCGAGGACTAATGCAAAGGTTACTAATAACCTAAAGGAACGAGCAAGCACTATCAACATGAGGTAAGTAGAGTGAGTCTTGGGTTCAAAACCCAGAGATAGAATACCTACTACTAAACGGCATCACGGGATGCTTTCGAGAACAAAAGCCAGAATCAACACACTGGGAACACAATACATGGCTAGATTACTAGATGACTCCCTAAAACACCTAGGTCATAATAATAGCTCCAACATATATGTCGAGGCAATGGAATACCTCAACTCACCGATTAGTGTGGTTAATCTGGCCCAAAGGAACATCGGAACGGAAGGAAGGGATTTGCAAATGCTTCAGACTATTTAGAAACCTGGGATGACTTGGACAGCATAACGGCTGTAAATGCTCAAAAGATTGAAGACATGCTACAAAAATGGTGGCATAGCCACTCCGAAGCACAATATCAAGGTTTCGAGATCAACAGTTATGAACATACGGAAGTAGCAAAACTGAGCTGAGATTTGAAACTAACAATTCTATAAGTCTATGGATTAGTAACACGTCATCCTGATAGATAGATGCGAAGGCCTAGTTCTTAAACCCCGTAGAAGAGAAGAGGTTGACTCAGATCAGAAGGCCATGAGGTATAAGGAGTAAAAAGAGCCTTACGTTCCAACCCACAATCAATTCCCTTACATAACTAAAGCATTTCTAGACACAACTTCGACCAGTTTGGCTTGGTAATCCTACAGGCAGTCAGGCTCTGATACCAAAGCTGTCAGGACCCCGACTCAATGTCACATTGATCTAGCCTGTAACACCTCATATCACTTTGCGGCCTCACGCACGGTATTCCCACGGGTGTCGCCTTACCTTTGCCCGGGACCGTTTGCGCCTTTCGGCACACGTATATGATAGTGTCGCTAGCATCCATATGATAGGGAGCCCGGGCTGACATGGCTAGTCGTAAACCCAAAGTGGCACAGACTTACAGGGACAGGCATCCATGACCCAGCATCGAACGTGTCGGTCATCAGCAAGTGAATCCGGGCTGTAGCACTGGGCTAGCAGGACTCCGGTGAACCGGGCTGTAGCGGCTAACAGGACTCCGGTATTCATCGCGTGACATTTCCCCGAAGGGACAGACATAGGAACGAAGAAGGACACATGCCGGCCAGCCTAAGTGTTCCGGAGCAGTAGCAAGCTACCATGGCTCGGTGGAAACACTAGGAGACATTTCCCGGTAAGAGAGGCTACTAAGGAAAAACAACTAGATAGTCAGATCCCACACATACCAAGCATTTCAATAACATACACACAATATGCTCGATATGTGCAGATACAACATGGCATCACAACATGACTCTACGACTCAAGTATTTATTCATTAGGCTCCGAGGAGCGAGATATTACAAACATGGGTCACATGACCCAACATTCAGAGCATACAAGTCAAAGCACAAGCGGAAGCTTAACATGTCTGGGTACAGACATCTACAAATGAAAAAGGCTTAGAAGCCTGACTATCTACCAGATCCTGCCGAGGGCACAAGATCGTAGCTGAGGTATCAAGCTAAACGTCGAAGTCCACGTGGAACTACTAGCGAGACTGAAGTCTCTCTGCAAAAACATAAAATAGGCAAACGTGAGTACAAATGTACCCAGCAAGACTTACATCAGAACTAACTACATATGCATCATTATCAATAAAGGGGATGGTGGGGTTTAACTGCAGCAAGCCAGCTTTGACTCGGTGGCTATCCTGAACTACGACTGCAAGTAACTCTTTTGTGGTGGCGCACACGAGTCCACATATTCACCATATCAATACACCACTATGGATCCGCTCCCGTCTCCCTACGAGAACGCCATCCATAGCACTCACACTTATCTTGCGTATTTTAGAGTATCCACTTTCACTTGTCTATGAACTGTTATAGGCAACCCAGAAGTCCTTTTCCGCGGACACGGCTATTCGAATAGATGATGTTAACCCTGCAGGGGTGTACCTCTTCACACACGTCTCACCACTTACCGCCGTTTACACGACATGTACTCGGCAACCTTCAAGCGGAAGCCCAACGTGGGTGTCGGCCACGGCCTACCTAAACACTCAAGTCCCTAGTCCAGGTTTATCGCCTATTCGGGTTCCATCCGTGAGGAGATCCGGCCGAAGTTTCGCTCACATCCCCAAACGATGTGAACAGGGTTCCGTGACACCAAACGGGCGCCTGGTTTACCCGGCCACGTGCCTACCGCATCACAGCCCACCCCTACGGTCAGCGCTGCGCACGGCCTCCAGCATACTACAAACACCAGAAACTACTTGCAACTCCTGGACAGAGGACAAGGGTGATTAAGAAGCCGAGAGGGTCCATTGGTTTCGGGCCCAATGCGTGGTAGTAGCTGAATCATGGATCACAAACACAGAACTCAGTTCCTGAGGACGGCTTCAATGAGACAACCCACCATGTACTCCTACATGGCCTCCCACCGATACCTTTACCAAATCGTGTTCACACACTTAGCTCACACACAGTAGGACATGTTCACACACCTCTGATTCATCCTCGATGAATCAGACCCGACTCAACTCTAAGCATAGCAGGCATGACAAACAAGCATGAATGAGTAGGCACAACAGGCCTCAAACAACTCCTACTCATGCTAGTGGGTTTCATCTATTTACTGTGGCAATGACAGGTCATGCAGAGGATAAAGGGGTTCAGCTACCGCAGCAAGTAACAGATGAATCGTTGTTGTCCTAATGCAGTAAAATAGAGCAGGAGCGAGAGAGTGGGATTGTATCGGAATGAACAAGGGGGTTTTGCTTGCCTGGCACTTCTGAAGATAACATTGAGTCTTCATCAGTGTCAACGATCACATCGTCGGTACCACGTCTACCCAGGGGGAACAACACCGGCAAACACAGAAGAAACACGATCAATGCAATGCACAATATGATGCATGCTATGACATGGCAATATGAATGTGTTTTGGGCTAATGCACCTAGCTATGATTTAAATGAAGTTGGTTTGAATACAAGATTCAAATTCCAACTCCATATATGATTATTTAAATGCCCTTTATTTGTTTTGTCCAAAACAGAGGACAAACATTGTTCAAACATGCATGAAAATGGTACAGATGGATTCCTTGAATTTTTCTGATAATTTTTCATATATAATTTGTTTGATTTGGAGCTACGGTTGAATTTATATGAATTTTAGAAGTTTTGGCTATTTTCTGGAAATAATAAATCATTTAAGATTTATTTAAATTCCAGAAAGGAATTATTGTGTCAGCATGACCTCATAGTGATGTCAGCAGGTCAACAGGCGCCGTCCAGGTCAAACCTGACGTGTGGGGGCCACACGTCAGTGACACAGGGCTGTTTAGCTCGCTGACAGGTGGGACCAGGTCAACGGCCACGTCAGCGTAGTCAACACTGGCGCGTGGGGCCACTAGGATTAGTTAAAAACTAAACAAAAACTAATCTATGATTAATTAGCAGGTGGGGCCCTGCTGTTAGTGTCACTAGGTGTTGACTAAGTGCGTCATTAGCCCTAATTAATCTGCCACGTCACCCTCGCCGGAGTTACGCCGACGGCGACCAAAACGATGGCGGAGCGTTTCGGAAAAACGCTACGGGGCTCCATTTTGAGCGCGGTTTGTTGCTACGGCTTGCTGGCGTTCTTGCGCATCTAGTGGTAGCAGCGGCAGCAGCTGGGACGGCCTGAGTCGACGGCGACGAGCACTTCCGCGGCGGTCGGAGTTCGGGCGAGCGCAGGTTCGGAGTTCTGGTGCACGGCAGGTCCAGCTGGTGGTCGGGGTCATCTCCTGGGAGCAAACCGAGTACTATGACGCGCCCAGGCACGAGCTACGGCGTCTGTAGCCACGACGGCGACATGGCCGGCGGCGGTGAGCTCTCGGGCTCCGACGGGTATCGGTGTTGGAGGAAGAAAACAAGTCAGGGGAGAGGGGGAAACGACGGAAGAGCTCACGTGGATCCCGTAGAGGTGGACGGCGAGCTCGGGGAAGGCCGAACGGCGACGAATTTGACGACGGCGATCTTCGGTAGCCGACGAGGGGGAAGACGTCGGGGCGGCGCTCCGGGGCTCTTCTGGTCGCGTGAGACGACGAGGAGGACGAGGGAGGACCGGCGGAGCTCGAGGGCGTGTCGGAGAGGCTTCGGGATGGCTGCGGCCGCGTGAGCGCTGGTCGGCGGCGACGGCTCCGTTCGGTCGCGGGAGGGAGAGAAAGCAGACGAGGGAGAGACATGGGAGAGTAAGAGAGGGTCGAGGGGGGGGGGGTGCGTGGCGTCTCCAGGGAGTAGCGGAGGCAAGCAGGGAGGCAGGAGGTGGCCGAGCGTGTGCCGGCGTGCGTCGGCCACGCGCGCTACCTACTGGCGCGAGGAAGACGACAGGGGGGAGTGGAGATGGGCTGGGCCGGCTTCAGCAGCAGGCCGCACAGGTAGGCGCCAGGTAGCTCTCTCTCTCTCTTTCTATTTCCTTTTTCTATTCTGTTTTCTATTTTCTGTAGTTTGTTTTGATTTAGTTTTAGACACTAAATCATTTTTATTGCTTCTGATAATTATGGTAGGGACTAGTTGGATTATTCCAAAGCCCTTCATCAAAGATCAGAATTATTGGACATATATTAATTAATTAACAAATATATATCCAATGCAAATAGTTATTTATTTAACTCAAAGGCCCAAAATAATTAACTCTGAGATACCAAAAATATTGTTTTGAGTTTTACCTCTTTGCAATATTTTCAGAGACTAAGAGGAACATTTTCTTGGACTTCTTTGAGAAGATTTTAATGTTGATCATTTTCTTTAGAAGGTTTCTGAGGCTTTGAAAATTCCTCAATTCAAATTTCATTTAAATTTAGACATGATGACATGAATACCAAGCAAAGACAACAAGGCTAATCTAGGGCTGTGACAACTCACCTCCACTAAACAAGAATCTCGTCCCGAGATTCAAGCGTAGGGTAAGATAAAAGGGAAACGCAAACTAAAATAATCTTCACGATCCAAGTTGCACTTCAAATGAACGTTGATTCGATCACCATCATTGTCTCGAAGTCTTGCTCTGAGAACTCCAACTAACATGACGAGAAGAGGAAAGGAAAACTCTAGAAGAATCTATCTTCTCGAAGACCGAACAACTCAGGATCAACTCACGGAGTAAGACATAGCATCATCTCTCAAGCTGAAACACGAACATCCATCCAAATGAATGGAGTGGAACAGATGTCGAGGGTTCACTAGGTAGACAACAATTCCACACCTAAGAAGATGGTAAACGATTGCCAATGTTGCGAGAGTTTGAGTTGCCATGATACCACAGCGAGACATTGTAGAGGAAGGCAATTCGTGGATATATCCCCTTAAGTGGCAAAAGAATTACCTTTGATTCAGATATCATTGAAATTCTTTATACCAGCCTAAGGCAATTCACAATCGATCATTTGAAGGAGTCCGAAAGAATGACATTCTCGGGCCAGAATGGATGATGTGGATTACCTTGTTGAAGACCACACAAGGAATGATTTTGCTTATTATCGGAAATGGATGGGACCCAAGATAGGATGGCACAATGACAGTGCAAGCTGGGAATGATTCTAGTAACTGGGAAGAAACTCAATAGTAGAGAGTGATTCCACTATTGGAATGGTTATAGCATAACCGAGAAAACTGGAAGCAATCCCGGTTAGTAACTATGATAGCACCTAATGCTTGTGCGTGCTTTCAAGAACTTGAGCATCTCCATAATCATCAAGGTTTTACCAATTTCCGTGTCAAGGATCCTGGCAACACAACATACTACCATGACGAATTGCGATGGACGATGCAGATGCAGAGGAAGATAACCTTCTCAGATTTCCCCTTAGCGGGGCCAAGGGAACAAAATCTGGATGATCGACCGAGCGACATTTAGCACTCCGCTTCTAATGTTCTCCTTGATGTACTAGCGTATCCCATTCATAGATATGGTTTGGTATCTAGAACATCAAGTAAAGGTCGGACTTCGGAAATACAAAAGTCCATAAGGGACAACTAGGGAGTAAATCCTACGAAGTCCTGATGGGAGGTGACCAACTTCTTCAATCAAGATACTACAATAATAGGTCTTCCAGCGGGGTGTGTTGGCCATGACATCCTCTTTACCGGTTATCGAGAGACCAATATTATAGTTCTTGGGAGATGTTCCATCCATCATATCTGCCTGAGATTCAGATCTGGTTGGCGTCAGAGTATTCCAGACTCATCAAGTCTAGAAAGTAAAATGAAAGTTTGCAACACAAGTCGACGAGAAGACGTTGCAAGATTCTCGGGAAATGGACTACGGTAGTAAGCTCCAAAATATGAGCCAGTTCTGCTACAAACATGTGAACACGCTGTCCCAGACAGACATGATCCCATGGTAGTCTTACAATAAAACACTACCGAGTTCAGGAGGGGAACCATCATCGAGGATATCAAAGTCCTTGCATAGGGTATACTCTTAAGAAGGAACTTCTTCTCTTTGAACAAATCAATCAGTGGCTTGGTGTGCTAGGGATACATATAGAATGAAGGTTGCAAGTCTTCGAACCACAGAATACTTCGCACTATGCATGACTGATTTGGGATGATTCCAAAGGAAGCAACATTGACTTTCTCGAATCCACGGCGGCAACTTGCATCAAATGCACATGAACTAGAGGAAGTCACTTCTTACATCCGAACATATGCTTCATGAGCTAACATGAACAAATGCTTTAAAAAGTTTCCGACACTAGCTTAATGTTCAACATGACTCATGGGGGAGACAAAATGCTGTTGATGGGCTCAACAACAACTCATCGGAATTTCCATATCACTGGACTTCCACCATCATGTGAACACGGTGATAGTATTGGTCAGACCAAAAGATATAATGGTGTATGCTCGAGGAAAATCCACGAGTAAGACAACATTACGAACATTGTTGGTTCTGATTTGATTTGAGAATAGCCCACACTCAAATCAGAGTTTTCGCAAGACTATAGCTCCAACAACTGGTTTCGAGGATCAATTGATGAAGATATCATCTTTCTTCATCACACGCACACAAAAAGATATCCCTTAACATGAGCTAAGTCGGACAAGCTTTTATCTTCCAACTCCCAAGTTGTTGTTTAGCTTAACCAACTAGCTCAGGGGTATGCAACACAGGTTCTTGGAGAAGGGGTGGTTTATATGAAACCAACTTGATCACGAACTCAACACAGCGGTCAGGTGACAACCTGGTGATACCTCCGAGAAGATATTCGGAAAATCACGAACCACCGATATGTTACTAAGCTCGAGAACAATCTTGCTTTTCAGGGCAAGACGATATGATCAATAGAGCAAGGGTTTGACAAAATCCTAACTCATTGATCGAAAAGTGCACCAGAAATAGAGACTAGGTAGCACAATCAGTCTTAGGGTGACGATTCAATAATCAACACACTAAGAATGAGGTTATCGTCCATTTAACTACCAAGCAACGGAGTTGCTAGCAGTATTGATTTCACACACCACGATTCACTTGTCGGCATTCCGGTTACAATAACACGGGAACCGAGGAATGAACAATGATGGCAAGAAGTATTACTGCATCAAGAATTCATAAGAGGTAGTGCAATTCTCATGACAGTCCTGACATAAAGATGGTAACACTCCAAGGTAGAACAGAACAAAAGCTGGATTGGCATTTTGATCTGTGGAATACAACTGCTTTGACCCAATCCTAGAAATGGACAAGGTACTGGAGTTCGTTTCTCCTAGTCATTCTGGAATAGAATGGCTTAACGGACCACAAGAATAATAGGCACCGATGAACGAATGCACACATACTCTTGACTATCAATTGACAGACGAGGGTCAGGACACAACTAAAGAGAACAACTCAAAGGAACATATAACTTTCTGAGTTGTGGATGCATAGATTAGTATGTCGAGCGAAGCTCAACATTTCTTCCGGATAACCCATGCGGAAAGGGTAGAACTGGCAGAGTCACAATATAACATGGAGAACTCTTCGAGAGCACTCTTGTTGTGATCTTTTGGTTCAACAAACTTCTGCCATAAGTGGTTCATAGTATTAGGAAGAAGGAAATACCACGGACCTCGAGGACTAATGCAAAGGTTACTAATAACCTAAAGGAACGAGCAAGCACTATCAACATGAGGTAAGTAGAGTGAGTCTTGGGTTCAAAACCCAGAGATAGAATACCTACTACTAAACGGCATCACGGGATGCTTTCGAGAACAAAAGCCAGAATCAACACACTGGGAACACAATACATGGCTAGATTACTAGATGACTCCCTAAAACACCTAGGTCATAATAATAGCTCCAACATATATGTCGAGGCAATGGAATACCTCAACTCACCGATTAGTGTGGTTAATCTGGCCCAAAGGAACATCGGAACGGAAGGAAGGGATTTGCAAATGCTTCAGACTATTTAGAAACCTGGGATGACTCGGACAGCATAACGGCTGTAAATGCTCAAAAGATTGAAGACATGCTACAAAAATGGTGGCATAGCCACTCCGAAGCACAATATCAAGGTTTCGAGATCAACAGTTATGAACATACGGAAGTAGCAAAACTGAGCTGAGATTTGAAACTAACAATTCTATAAGTCTATGGATTAGTAACACGTCATCCTGATAGATAGATGCGAAGGCCTAGTTCTTAAACCCCGTAGAAGAGAAGAGGTTGACTCAGATCAGAAGGCCATGAGGTATAAGGAGTAAAAAGAGCCTTACGTTCCAACCCACAATCAATTCCCTTACATAACTAAAGCATTTCTAGACACAACTTCGACCAGTTTGGCTTGGTAATCCTACAGGCAGTCAGGCTCTGATACCAAAGCTGTCAGGACCCCGACTCAATGTCACATTGATCTAGCCTGTAACACCTCATATCACTTTGCGGCCTCACGCACGGTATTCCCACGGGTGTCGCCTTACCTTTGCCCGGGACCGTTTGCGCCTTTCGGCACACGTATATGATAGTGTCGCTAGCATCCATATGATAGGGAGCCCGGGCTGACATGGCTAGTCGTAAACCCAAAGTGGCACAGACTTACAGGGACAGGCATCCATGACCCAGCATCGAACGTGTCGGTCATCAGCAAGTGAATCCGGGCTGTAGCACTGGGCTAGCAGGACTCCGGTGAACCGGGCTGTAGCGGCTAACAGGACTCCGGTATTCATCGCGTGACATTTCCCCGAAGGGACAGACATAGGAACGAAGAAGGACACATGCCGGCCAGCCTAAGTGTTCCGGAGCAGTAGCAAGCTACCATGGCTCGGTGGAAACACTAGGAGACATTTCCCGGTAAGAGAGGCTACTAAGGAAAAACAACTAGATAGTCAGATCCCACACATACCAAGCATTTCAATAACATACACACAATATGCTCGATATGTGCAGATACAACATGGCATCACAACATGACTCTACGACTCAAGTATTTATTCATTAGGCTCCGAGGAGCGAGATATTACAAACATGGGTCACATGACCCAACATTCAGAGCATACAAGTCAAAGCACAAGCGGAAGCTTAACATGTCTGGGTACAGACATCTACAAATGAAAAAGGCTTAGAAGCCTGACTATCTACCAGATCCTGCCGAGGGCACAAGATCGTAGCTGAGGTATCAAGCTAAACGTCGAAGTCCACGTGGAACTACTAGCGAGACTGAAGTCTCTCTGCAAAAACATAAAATAGGCAAACGTGAGTACAAATGTACCCAGCAAGACTTACATCAGAACTAACTACATATGCATCATTATCAATAAAGGGGATGGTGGGGTTTAACTGCAGCAAGCCAGCTTTGACTCGGTGGCTATCCTGAACTACGACTGCAAGTAACTCTTTTGTGGTGGCGCACACGAGTCCACATATTCACCATATCAATACACCACTATGGATCCGCTCCCGTCTCCCTACGAGAACGCCATCCATAGCACTCACACTTATCTTGCGTATTTTAGAGTATCCACTTTCACTTGTCTATGAACTGTTATAGGCAACCCAGAAGTCCTTTTCCGCGGACACGGCTATTCGAATAGATGATGTTAACCCTGCAGGGGTGTACCTCTTCACACACGTCTCACCACTTACCGCCGTTTACACGACATGTACTCGGCAACCTTCAAGCGGAAGCCCAACGTGGGTGTCGGCCACGGCCTACCTAAACACTCAAGTCCCTAGTCCAGGTTTATCGCCTATTCGGGTTCCATCCGTGAGGAGATCCGGCCGAAGTTTCGCTCACATCCCCAAACGATGTGAACAAGGTTCCGTGACACCAAACGGGCGCCCGGTTTACCCGGCCACGTGCCTACCGCATCACAGCCCACCCCTACGGTCAGCGCTGCGCACGGCCTCCAGCATACTACAAACACCAGAAACTACTTGCAACTCCTGGACAGAGGACAAGGGTGATTAAGAAGCCGAGAGGGTCCATTGGTTTCGGGCCCAATGCGTGGTAGTAGCTGAATCATGGATCACAAACACAGAACTCAGTTCCTAAGGACGGCTTCAATGAGACAACCCACCATGTACTCCTACATGGCCTCCCACCGATACCTTTACCAAATCGTGTTCACACACTTAGCTCACACACAGTAGGACATGTTCACACACCTCTGATTCATCCTCAATGAATCAGACCCGACTCAACTCTAAGCATAGCAGGCATGACAAACAAGCATGAATGAGTAGGCACAACAGGCCTCAAACAACTCCTACTCATGCTAGTGGGTTTCATCTATTTACTGTGGCAATGACAGGTCATGCAGAGGATAAAGGGGTTCAGCTACCGCAGCAAGTAACAGATGAATCGTTGTTGTCCTAATGCAGTAAAATAGAGCAGGAGCGAGAGAGTGGGATTGTATCGGAATGAACAAGGGGGTTTTGCTTGCCTGGCACTTCTGAAGATAACATTGAGTCTTCATCAGTGTCAACGATCACATCGTCGGTACCACGTCTACCCAGGGGGAACAACACCGGCAAACACAGAAGAAACACGATCAATGCAATGCACAATATGATGCATGCTATGACATGGCAATATGAATGTGTTTTGGGCTAATGCACCTAGCTATGATTTAAATGAAGTTGGTTTGAATACAAGATTCAAATTCCAACTCCATATATGATTATTTAAATGCCCTTTATTTGTTTTGTCCAAAACAGAGGACAAACATTGTTCAAACATGCATGAAAATGGTACAGATGGATTCCTTGAATTTTTCTGATAATTTTTCATATATAATTTGTTTGATTTGGAGCTACGGTTGAATTTATATGAATTTTAGAAGTTTTGGCTATTTTCTGGAAATAATAAATCATTTAAGATTTATTTAAATCCTAGAAAGGAATTATTGCGTCAGCATGACCTCATAGTGATGTCAGCAGGTCAACGGGCGCCGTCCAGGTCAAACCTGACGTGTGGGGGCCACACGTCAGTGACACAGGGCTGTTTAGCTCACTGACAGGTGGGACCAGGTCAACGGCCACGTCAGCGTAGTCAACACTGGCGCGTGGGGCCACTAGGATTAGTTAAAAACTAAACAGAAACTAATCTATGATTAATTAGTAGGTGGGGCCCTGCTGTTAGTGTCACTAAGTGTTGACTAAGTGCGTCATTAGCCCTAATTAATCTACCACGTCACCCTCGCCGGAGTTACGCCGGCGGCGACCAAAACGACGGCGGAGCGTTTTGGAAAAACGCTACGGGGCTCCATTTTGAGCGCGGTTTGTTGCTACGGCTTGCTGGCGTTCTTGCGCATCTAGTGGTAGCAGCGGCAGCAGCTGGGACGGCCTGAGTCGATGGCGACGAGCACTTCCGCGGCGGCCGGAGTTCGGGCGAGCGCAGGTTCGGAGTTCTGGTGCACGGCAGGTCCAGCTGGTGGTCGGGGTCATCTCCTGGGAGCAAACCGAGTACTATGACGCGCCCAGGCACGAGCTACGGCGTCTGTAGCCACGACGGCGACATGGCCGGCGGCGGTGAGCTCTCGGGCTCCGACGGGTATCGGTGTTAGAGGAAGAAAACAAGTCAGGGGAGAGGGGGAAACGACGGAAGAGCTCACGTGGATCCCGTAGGGGTGGACGGCGAGCTCGGGGAAGGCCGAACGGCGACGAATTTGACGACGGCGATCTTCGGTAGCCGACGAGGGGGAAGACGTCGGGGCGGCGCTCCGGGGCTCTTCTGGTCGCGTGAGACGACGAGGAGGACGAGGGAGGACCGGCGGAGCTCGAGGGCGTGTCGGAGAGGCTTCGGGATGGCTGGGGCCGCGCGAGCGCTGGTCGGCGGCGACGGCTCCGTTCGGTCGCGGGAGGGAGAGAAAGCAGACGAGGGAGAGACACGGGAGAGTGAGAGAGGGTCGAGGGGGGGGGTGCGTGGCGTCTCCAGGGAGTAGCGGAGGCAAGCAGGGAGGCAGGAGGTGGCTAAGCGTGTGCCAGCGTGCGTCGGCCACGCGCGCTGCCTACTGGCGCGAGGAAGACGACAGGGGGGGGAGTGGAGATGGGCTGGGCCGGCTTCAGCAGCAGGCCGCACAGGTAGGCGCCAGGTAGCTCTCTCTCTCTCTCTTTCTATTTCCTTTTTCTATTCTGTTTTCTATTTTCTATAGTTTGTTTTGATTTAGTTTTAGACACTAAATCATTTTTATTGCTTCTGATAATTATGGTAGGGACTAGTTGGATTATTCCAAAGCCCTTCATCAAAGATCAGAATTATTGGACATATATTAATTAATTAACAAATATATATCCAATGCAAATAGTTATTTATTTAACTCAAAGGCCAAAAATAATTAACTCTGAGATACCAAAAATATTGTTTTGAGTTTTACCTCTTTGCAATATTTTCAGAGACTAAGAGGAACATTTTCTTGGACTTCTTTGAGAAGATTTTAATGTTGATCATTTTCTTTAGAAGGTTTCTGAGGCTTTGAAAATTCCTCAATTCAAATTTCATTTAAATTTAGACATGATGACATGAATACCAAGCAAAGACAACAAGGCTAATCTAGGGCTGTGACATCCATGGTCGCACGCAAGGAAAGTTCCTCCTTATTAAGCTGAAAAAAATGTTTCCTCCACCTGACAGCTGGGACCCGCCGGCTGTATCTTCGCACGGAAGGAAGTGCCTCCTTGTTTTGCGAAAAACATTATTCATCCCGTTAACAGCTGGGACCCGTCAGATTTGGTGGCTGACTTGTGGGCCTACTAAGCGGACGTGTACGCACGGCTTTTGTCATCTTAATCAACAAATGATTCTAGCAGCTGGACCATTGGATGTTAATCCAACAACTGTGCTCCTTCTTCAACCTCTGTTCTTGCTCCTGTCTCTCGTGGGCGGCACTGCGGCTGTGTTGCCGCGCACCCGAACCAGTGAAGTTTCCCACTCCTCTCCATCTGCGACTCCACTGCCCCATCTTCCCCATCTCCGGGTCGTTCCAGTCTGGGTGCGCTCAGCACGGTGTGGTCAACATGGTCAACAACCGAGAGTCATCGGAAGATGACTGTACGTGAGAGGCTGACAGTGGGGACGCACCACGCCCATGGACGCATGCATGCAACGAAACGCGGCGTGGTCAACATGGTCAAGGAACGACTTCCATCGGAAGTATACTGTACGTGGAGAGTCTGACAGCTGGGTCCACGGCCGCAGCAAGTAAGTGCCTCCTTATTACGTGGAAAATAATGATTCCTCCAACTGACAGCAGGGACCCACTGGACGGGCCACCGTATTTTGAGAAAAAAAAGTTTGCCCCCTGACTGCTGGGACCCACCTGACAGGCCACCGTATTTCGCGAAAAAAAATGTTTCCCCCGCTGTCAGCTCGGACCCACCGGAAGTGCCTCCTTATTAAGCAAAAAAAATGAATATGCCCCCTGCTAGCTGGGACCCACCTTGGTGGGAAGCTAACTTGTGGGCCCACTAAGTTGACGGGGACGGAGGGCTTTGTCAACTTAGTCAATATGAACGATTCTAGCTGCAGTGACCATACGATGTCCATCCAACGGCTATCGTGCTTCTTCAACCTCTGATCTTCTTGCTCCAGCCGCCCAAAGCAGCGCCAATCGTGTCACCTGCTCCTGCCTCCCATGGTCGGCTGTGATGCCGCGGAGGCCTCACCGCCCCCTACTACTCCCGCCGCTGGCCAGGCCATCCCTCCACACACCCACACACCCTGTTATTCTGCGGCGACGGCAGCCTCACACCGCAGCCGAACGAGTGAACCCTCATACTCCTCTACGCGTGGGCATCCATTGTCGCATCTTCCCCGGCTCCGCGTAGTCCCCTTCCTAGGCCTCGCCGTCGTCCACCGTCGTGGTGCTCTCGGCGTGGCGTGGTCAATGTGGTCAACGACCAACTTCCATCGGAAGAGTACTGTACGTGGAGAGGCTGACAGCTGGGTCCACAGCAGCCGCAAGGAAGTGCCTCCTTATTACGCGCAAAATAATTATTCCTCCACCTGACAGCTGGGACCCACTAGATGGGCCATCGTATTTCACGAAAAAAATGTTTCCCCCCTGACTGCTGGGACCCACCAGCTACACCTTCACATGCAAGGAAGTGTGTCCGGGCAAAAAAACAATTTGCCCCCTGACTGCTGGGACCCACCAGCTACATCTTCGCACGCAAGGAAGTGCGTCCGGGCAAAAAAAAACAATTCGCCCCCCTGACTGCTGGGACCCACTAGCTACATCTTCGCACGCAAGGAAGTGCATCCGAAAAAAAATGATTCGCCCCCTGACTGCTGGGACCCACCAGCTACATCTTCGCACGCAAGGAAGTGCCTGACAGTCGGGACCCACCTGGTCGAAGCGTACGTAGCGTTGTCATTCTGGTCGCGAACGTGTACGTACATACTGGTGGATGTAGAGGCGCGCATGTGTCGTAGTAGAGGCGCGCACGTGTCGTAGTAGAGGCGCGCATGTAGCATGTACACGTACGTACAACGGCCAGGGTGCAAGAAAGAAAATACGGCCATGTACGTACATAAGGGTGGGGTCTCGAACGCCTACTCGCGCATACGTATGGCCAGGACTCGTGTACATGGCTAGGTCGGAACGAAGAAATAGCGTTGTCGTCGTGTTCATGGGGAGGCAACGGAATGCATCGTGTTCATGGGGAGGAAATGGAATACGTCGTGTTCATCGGGAGGCAACGGAACGCGTGGGAGCCAACCGGCTGGGTCGGAACGAAATGCGTTGCCGTGTTCATCGGGAGGGCTTGGACGAAACAGGCGATGGAAACGAGGCCTGGCGTACCGCAGAATAGAGGAAACGGCCTTGTGTTCGACCGGCCACGTTAGAAACGGGATCCTGTTCATCGGGAGGGGTCTGGCGTACCACAAAACAGAGGAAAGGGACCTTCTACGGTCGAAACGGGGGACCTGTTGATCGGGAGGGGTGTGGCGTAACGCAAAATGGACGAAACGGACTTGTGTTGGAGCGCTACGGTCGAAACAGGGGTCCTGTTAATCGGGAGGGGTGTGGCGTACCGCAAAACGGACGAAACAGACTTGTGTTGGAGCGCTACGGTCGAAACGGGGGTCCTGTTCATCAGGAGGGGTGTGGCATACCGCAAAACGGGACTCCACAGGATAATGTTCATCTCCACCGTTGACCTCCTCCAGCCTCCATGGGCTACCGTCGACCTCCTCCAGCCTCCACGGGCTCCTGTTCATCCAGCCTCCACGGGCTCCTATTCATCCAGCCTCCACTACGCGCTACTCCACCGGCTACTATTCAACCACCCCTCCACGGGCACCCCTCCACCGTCTACTGTTCATCCAGCCCTCCACGGGGTTGTCCTGTTCATCCAGCCCTCCACACCACGGGGTCCTATTCATCCAGAGGCAATGCCACCGCTCACTGTTCATCCACCCCCCCCCCCCCCCCCGGCAACGCTAACTGTTCATCCAATCGATCGGCTTCAGTTAGCAACAATAGCGAAGGAATCGCTTGATCGGGTTCAGTTAACAGCCATCGATCGATCGCTCGGGTTCAGTAACACATAGCCTACAGTGCAATCGCTCAGGTTCAGTTAGAGCCCAACGCCTCGCTCGGGTTCAGTTAGAGCCAACGCCTTGCACACACGCGCATATGTGTATGAGAGAAACGTGCATCGTTCGGCCCCCGACCTCCCACCGTAACCGGGAACTCCCTAAAATTTTCCTCGCCCTTGCTTCTACCATGGTTTTTTCCGTCATGGACGGCCCAAAGAATGTCATGCAGTTGCGTCTTCGGCCCGCCCAAGACGAAAAGCCCATTTTCTGTCATGATTTTTTGTCATAGAAGTAGGAGCCCACCACATCTATGATGATACCGGGTTTTGTCACAATTATCGCCATAGAAGTGTCATATGTATGGCAGAATTTTTTTTCGTTTGGCCCAAAATGTCACGAATGTGTCTTTTTTTGTAGTGGAATTTGTGCACGGTTTCAAGCCGCGCCTAAGGAAATCCACTTTGTGGCGGTCAAGCGAATCTTTCGATATTTGGCTCATACCCCAAACTTTGGCTTATGGTACCCAAGAGGATCCAACTTTGATCTTTTGGGCTATACAGACTCAGATTGGGCGGGAGACAAAGTGGATAGGAAGTCCACCACCAGAGGGTGCCAATTGCTTGGTTACTCTTTAGTGAGTTGGTCTTCTAAGAAGCAAAGTTGTGTATCTCTCTCGTCCACCGAAGCGGGGTATGTGGCTGCCGGTAGTTGTTGTGCTCAACTTCTATGGATGAGGCAAACTTTGAAGGATTACGGTGTCACTTGTGACGAAGTGCCTCTTTGGTGTGACAATGAAAGTGCCATCAAGATCTCTCTCAACCCGGTGCAACACATCAAGATGAAGCATAATGAGATTCGGTATCACTTCATCCGGGATCACATTAGGCGAGGGGAGATCAAGCTCAAGTATGTCAACACTCATGATAACCTTGCAGATATTTTCACGAAGCCCTTGGATGAAGCAAGATTTCGCAAGTTAAGGCATGAGCTAAATATCATTGATTCAAGCAATGTGGCTTGAACTCTTGCACACCCCACCACACTCTTCATGATGTCTTGTTTAGGTGTAGGCATGGACATAGGGGGAGTGTTGTTCTCTCAATGAACTCTCCCTCCCCCCATTATGCATAAATTGATCGAGTCTTTCACATTAGACATTTTTATGGTACTTGTGCTTCAAAGACGAGTTTTGGTCATGGTTCCAAGGATAATTCTTCGCGGCGCCATACCATGTGCTCAAACATAGGTGGCTCCGTCCACCGCCCTTGTGCAAAGGTAGTCTCTTTTGTGTGTTTCCTTTTGCCTTGCCTTTGTGTTCCCCTAGATGTTTGAATTCTATAAAGAGTGGCTTTTGTTTGTTTGCTTCTTGCACTCTTGAGAGTCTTCATCATCATAATACAGTGTCGTTCTTCCATCCTAAGCCTTCTCATCCCAAGCCATCTTTCCAATGTACACAAGTTTGAACTCTTTGTGCACGGGCTGGTACAACTTGGCGGTACATCCGGTGGTCAGGGTGGTTCTACCGTTCTGCCACTAGGTTGGGTAGTCCCAGCGATACTACCGTTCTACCGTTCTACCGCTCCTACCTGCACCTGTACCACTGGCCGGTACTACCGGTATTTGGCAGCAGTATTGCCGCTACTTCTGGAGTGGAAGTACCGCTCTCAAACACCGGCTAGCTACAGGTGCGGTACTACCGCTTTTAGAAGTGGTACTACCAGCTGACATCTAGGCGCCTATATAAGGGGCGCGTGTTGAAAGGGTTTCTTTTCCCTTCGCGCTCGTCCCTCATCCAAACCCTAGCCGCCGGTTGTTCCGCCCGTCGCCCCGGAGCGCCCTCAGGCCCTCCGGATCGGTCGGCCCTTCATCGGATCCGCTCCGTTGAGGTCGCCTCCTCTTCGATCTCCTCCCATGGATACCGGTAATGCCCTGCTCTTCTATTAGGGTTCCTCTTGTTGAATCCTCTCTCTAGGGCATTGCTTGTACTCCCACATTTTTGGCCAAATGTTTGGTGAGAGAGATCCGTATAAACTCCTCATGTTTCCTGTGTGTAGCTAGCAGTAGGAATAATGCATCTAGATTCGAGATAGGGTTGTTCCTGTTCTTCCTCTAGGCAGATCCGCTCTCAGTGGAACTACAGCTCCTTGCGAGCGGTACTACCACTGGAGCAGTACTACCGATCGAACAACCGGAACAACCGCCCTCTCTGAACCCATCTGCACTGTTCCTCTTCTATTTACATACATGAGAAGTATTCCTCTGATCTTGTGTACATGCTTCTCATCTTTGCTGGGGTTTCTGTGTGCTCTCTGTGTGCGTTTACAGGTGGCTCTAGCTCTCGTGCTGCTCAGAAGCCTCGGAACACCAAGAAGAGGGCTCGTAGGGGCAAACCATCGAATGACAATGAGGACGCTCATGAGGTGGTCCTCCCTACCAAAGCCACCCGTCGGGAGAAGTCTGTTGCTGCCAAGCAGCGTGCTGCGATGCCATTGCACAAGTGGAAGATGTCGGACTGGCAAAAGGCTCATTTTTAGGATCCCTACTCTGTTGCACCTACTCCTCATTGGAACAACCCTCAGTTCCGGAGTGAGTTTCAGATGAGGATTGTGTCAGAAATGTTCGAGCATCACAAGAACAAGTTCACCCGGATGTGGTCCATTGACATTGATCATTGGAGGAACAACCTTGACTACTTTGGAGAAGCTCTAGAGATCTGTGAGGAGTTTGACTTGATCAAGCTCATGACCGTGAATTGTGACTTTGATGTGCAGCTCATCCATCAGTTCTATGCTACAGTCCACTTCGGCTCTGATGCTCTGCGTCCCCTTTCCTTCATGTGCCGTGATGAATTCTTTCATGTCCTGTGGCGAGCTTTCTGCAATGCTCTTGGCTATGAGAATACCGGGGAGGAGGGTCAAGGAGGTCTCCACCCTCACGACAGACCTCAACCCATGGATAAGGTGAAGCTAGCCCCTCTGTACATTCCTGGACATGGCATTATGGATAAGTCCAGTGACCTTCTGCCTGTCTATGACATTATGCATCGTGTGTTCCGGTGTGTGCTGCTTCCCAAGGTTGGGAACCAAGATGATATTTATGGTTATCTGGTGGATTTAATTGTGGCCATGAAGACCAAGAGGGGATCTGGCACCACGTTTCATGTTTCCAAGTGGATGTGGGAGGAGATGTACAATATGGTGTGGTACCGCAAGGTACCGATCTATGCTCCCTTCGTGATGTAGTTTCTGAACACCGTTTGGGCTGTCTGTAGGCCAGGAGAGCCTCTCTCCACTCCTGCAAACCTCACGGAGCATGAGGTTAAGGTTCTGAGGAAGAACAAGCATAAGACTCCTCATTTTTCTACGGGCAATCAGGAGGATGTGTATGCTACCTCGGACGATGATGACTTTGAGTTGGAGGCTGGGGCCTAGCCCTCTTGGGTTGACAAGCTGGCGTCCAAGATCAAGAAGACCTTCTGCTTACAGACTCACATTTAGAAGAAGCTCTACAAGGCCCATGTTGCTGAGAAGATGGCACGTCGCAAGCAGATTCAGTTGATGAAGCACCTTAATGTGCCAGATGTGAAGAGTGGATCTGAGAAGACTATCACTCCTGAGGATTCGTGGTGCATGGAGAACTGTCAGTGGTATGATGAAGTGCCTGCCACCTCTTCTGTCTGTGGTCCTGAGGCGACTATGGTGGGGTCTAAGGAGTTCGAGGAAGCCGAGGAGGCTGAGGAGGCTGAGGAGCCTAACGACACTGATGATGGTGATGATGGTGCTTCTGATAGCTCTGCGGCGACTGGCAAGGAGGTCTACTGAGCCCCGGGGCGCTAACTTCGCTCTTTTCCTTTTTGGTGTCTTGATGCCAAAGGGGGAGAGAGCTCCATTAGGTCACAGATTTGCATGGGGGGGGGGGTCATTTGCAGTTGGTCTCTTGCGTTCTTTTGTAGTTGCTTTTTAGTGTGTCTTGTGAACTCGTCCCTAGTGTGTTGTTGTGCATGGTGTAAGACATGCGTCCCTTATCTATTTATCTATGCACTCATTTGTCAGTTAAGCTTGCATGCTCTGTTCTACTATCTTGTGCTTTATGCTCGATATTGTTTTCGTTGTCACTGGCTGGTCTATAAAATCTAGGGGGAGCAGTGACCTTAGTGTGAGCATTTGCTTCTCAATGCAAACTCTAATTAATGCTCACACTCAGGAGGAGCCCTATCTATATTTCTATACCTCCCGTGCCTTTCGAGTGGTTGTCATCATCCACCAAAAAGGGGGAGATTGTAAGGGCATCTTCCACCTTAACGTTTTGGTGATGATGACAACACTCGTGTGGACTAATCATGCGTCCTAGTTTCTCAGGTACACATTGTGCGGCGCAAGATGGTTAGGCCTTCCCTCTATGCAGAAAAGCTCGAAGACGGAGTTTTCGACGTTTTATTCCTTAGGCTGTAGGATATCCGATCCATACTTTTAAGAGGGAATCCACATCGGATGGTATTGGGTGAATCTCTTCACGTACACGTCCTCTAGACCCACCGACACCCTCCGTTCGAGAAGAGAGAGGCTCCTCAAAGTTCTCTGTTCTGTGCAGTTTTGCCCACGGCGGTAGTACCGCTCCTTTGGGCAGTTGTATCGGTGGCCGGTAGTTCCGGTCTTACCACCACCCCAAGTACCGCTCAGGGGTGACTCCCTTCTATACCAGGTACGATGGTAGACCGGTAGTGGAACGGAAGTTCTGGTTTTTCTTGAAAAACTGGTACTACCGGTGTTCAGGGCGGTAGTACCGCCTCGGACTCCACTACTCAGGAACTACTGGCCCAGCGGTAGCTCCGGTCCAACCACCGCTCTAACTACCGGCCTGGGGTGATTTCCTTCTGTGGTGAGGAGGTAGTCGGGCGGTGGTGGGACAGTAGTTCTGGTATGTTTTGATATACCTAAAGGAAATATGCCCTAGAGGCAATAATAAAGTTATTATTTATTTCCTCATATCATGATAAATGTTTACTATTCATGCTAGAATTGTATTAACCGGAAACATAATACATGTGTGAATACATACACAAACATAGTGTCACTAGTATGCCTCTACTTGACTAGCTCATTGATCAAAGATGGTTGATTTTCATAACCATGGATATGAGTTATCATTTGATCAGTGGGATCACATCATTAGGAGAATGATGTGATTGACTTGACCCATTTCGTTAGCTTAGCACTTGATCGTTTAGTATGTTGCTATTTCTTTCTTCATGACTTATACATGTTCCTATGACTATGAGATTATGTAACTCCCGCTTACCGGAGGAACACTTTGTGTGCTACCAAACGTCACAACGTAACTGGGTGATTATAAAGGTGCTCTACATGTGTCTCTGAAGGTACTTGTTGAGTTGACGTATTTCGAGATTAGGATTTGTCACTCCGATTGTCGGAGAGGTATCTCTGGGCCCTCTCGGTAATGCACATCACTATAAGCCTTGCAAGCAATGTAGCTAATGAGTTAGTTACGGGATGATGCATTACGTAACGAGTAAAGAGACTTGCCGGTAACGAGATTGAACTAGGTATTGAGATACCGATGATCGAATCTCGGGCAAGTAACATACCGATGACAAAGGGAACAACGTATGTTGTTATGCGGTTTGACCGATAAAGATCTTCGTAGAACATGTGGGAGCCAATATGAGCATCCAGGTTCCGCTATTGGTTATTGACCGGAGACATGTCTTGGTCATGTCTACATAGTTCTCGAACCCGTAGGGTCCGCACACTTAAAGTTCGATGACGGTTATATTATGAGTTTATGTGTTTTGATGTACCTAAGGTAGTTAGGAGTCCCGGGTGTGATCACGGACATGACAAGGAGTCTCGAAATGGTCGAGACACAAAGATTGATATATTGGACGACTATGTTCGGACACCAAAATGGTTTCGGGGAGTATCGGGCATATACGAGAGTACCGGGGGGTTACCGGAACCCCCTGGGGAGACTGATGGGCCTATTGGGCCCTAGTGGAGATGAGGAGGGGCGTCCAAGGGCTGCCGCATGCTGTTGGGGAACGTAGCAATAATTCAATATTTTCCTACGTGTCACCAAGATCAATTTATGGAGAGACCAGCAACGAGGGGAAGGAGAGTGCATCTACATACCCTTGTAGATCGCTAAGCGGAAGCGTTCAAGTGAACGGGGTTGATGGAGTCGTACTCGTCGTGATCCAAATCACCGATGACCAAGTGCCGAACGCACGGCACCTCCGCGTTCAACACACGTACAGCCCGACGATGTCTCCCATGCCTTGATCCAGCAAGGAGAGAGGGAGAGGTTGAGGAAGACTCCATCCAGCAGCAGCACAATGGCGTGTTGGTGATGGAGGAGCGTGGCAATCCTGCAGGGCTTCGCTAAGCACCACGGGAGAGGAGAAGGACTTAGGAGAGAGGGAGGGGCTGCACCAAAGGCATAAGGGGGTGTCTCAAGAGGCCCTCCTACCCTCACTATATATAGGGAGCCCAAGGGGGGGTGTGCCAGCCCTAGGAGATCCAATCTCCTAGGGGGCGGCGGCCAGGGGAGGTTTCCCTCCCCCAAGGCACCTAGGAGGTGCCTTCCCTCCTTGGGACTCTTCCTTAGGGTTCCCCCTTCACCCTAGGCGCATGGGCCATGAGGGAAGTGGCGCCCCAGCCCACTTTGGGTTGGATCCCTTCTCACATCAGCCCATGGGACCCTCCGGGATAGGTGGCCCCACCCGGTGGGCCCCCGGGACCCTTCCGGTGGTCCCGGTACAATACCGATGACCCCGAAACTTGTCCCGATGGCCGAAATAGGACTTCCTGTATATAAATCTTTACCTCCGGACCATTCCGGAACTCCTCGTGACGTCCGGGATCTCATCCGGGACTCCGAAAAACATTTGGCAACCACATACAAGCTTCCTTTATAACCCTAGCGTCATCGAACCTTAAGTGTGTAGACCCTACGGGTTCGGGAGACATGTAGACATGACCGAGACATTCTTCGGTCAATAACCAACAGCAGGATCTGGATACCCATGTTGGCTCCCACATGTTCCACGATGATCTCATCGGATGAACCACGATGTCAAGGACTTAATCAATCCCGTATGCAATCCCCTTTGTCTAGCGGTATTGTACTTGCCCGAGATTCGATCGTCGGTATACCGATACCTTGTTCAATCTCGTTGCCGGCAAGTCTCTTTACTCGTTCCGTAACACATCATCCCGTGATCAACTCCTTGATCACACTGTGCACATTATGATGATGTCCTACCGAGTGGGCCCAGAGATACCTCTCCGTTTACACGGAGTGACAAATCCCAATCTCGATTCGTGCCAACCCAACAGACACTTTCAGAGATACCCGTAGTGTACCTTTATAGCCACCCAGTTACGTTGTGACGTTTGGCACACCCAAAGCACTCCTACGGTATCCGGGAGTTGCACAATCTCATGGTCTAAGGAAATGATACTTGACATTAGATAAGCTTTAGCATAGGAACTACATGATCTTGTGCTAGGCTTAGGATTGGGTCTTGTCCATCACATCATTCTCCTAATGATGTGATCCCGTTATCAACGACATCCAATGTCCATGGTCAGGAAACCGTAACCATCTATTGATCAACGAGCTAGTCAACTAGAGGCTTACTAGGGACATGGTGTTGTCTATGTATCCACACATGTATCTGAGTTTCCTATCAATACAATTCTAGCATGGATAATAAACGATTATCATGAACAAGGAAATATAATAATAACTAATTTATTATTGCCTCTAGGGCATATTTCCAACAGTCTCCCACTTGCACTAGAGTCAATAATCTAGTTCACATCGCCATGTGATTAACACTCACAGGTCACATCGCCATGTAACCAACATCCAAAGAGTTTACTAGAGTCAATAATCTAGTTCACATCACTATGTGATTAACACTCAATGAGTTCTAGGTTTGATCATGTTGCTTGTGAGAGAGGTTTTTAGTCAACGGGTCTGAACCTTTCAGATCCATGTGTGCTTTACAAATCTCTATGTCATCTCCTAGATGTAGCTACCACGTTCTATTTGGAGCTATTCCAAATAACTGTTCTACTTGGAGCTATTCTAAATTGTTGCTCCATTATACGTATCCGTATCTCTACTCAGAGCTATCCGGATAGGTGTTAAGCTTGCATCGACGTAACCCTTTACGACGAACTCTTTTACCACCTCCATAATCGAGAAAATTCCTTAGTCCACTAGTTACTAAGGATAACTTTGACCGCTGTCCTATGATCCATTCTTGGATCACTCTTGTACCCCTTGACTGACTCATGGCAAGGCACACTTCAGGTGCGGTACACAGTATAGCATACTGTAGAGCCTACGTCTTATGCATAGGGGACGACCTTAGTCCTTTCTCTCTATTCTGCCATGGTCGAGCTTTAAGTCTTAACTTCATACCTTACAACTCAGGCAAGAACTCCTTCTTTGACTGATCCATCTTGAACACCTTCAAGATCATGTCAAGGTATGTGCTCATTTGAAAGTACTATTAAGCGTTTTGATCTATCCTTATAGATCTTGATGCTCAATGCTCAAGTAGCTTAATCCAGGCTTTCTATTGAAAAACACCTTTCAAATAACCCTATATGCTTTCTAGAAATTCTACATCATTTCTGATCATTAATATGTCAACAACATATACTCATCAGAAATTCTATAGTGCTCCCACTCACTTCTTTGGAAATACAAGTTTCTCATAAACTTTGTATACACCCAAAATCTTTGATCATCTCATCAAAGCATACATTCCAACTCCGAGATGCTTACTCCAGTCCTTAGAAGGATCGCTGGAGCCAGCATACCTTTTAGCATCCTTAGGATCGACAAAACCTTTCTGATTGTATTACATACAACCTTTCCTTACGAAAACTGGTAAGGAAACTCGTTTTGACATCCATCTGCCAGATTTCATAAATGCAGCTTGTGCTAACGTGATTCCGACGGACTTTAAGCATCGCTACGGATGAGAAAATCTCATCGTAGTCAACTCCTTGAACTTGTGAAAAACTCTTCGCCACAAGTCGAGCTTCATGGACGGTGACATTACAGTCCACGTCCGTCTTCTTCTTAAAGATCCATTTATCTCAATGGCTTGCCGATCATCGGGCAAGTCCACCAAAGTTCATGCTTTGTTCTGATACATGGATCCTATCTCGGATTTCATGGTTTCTAACCATTTGTCGGAATTTGGGCCCACCATCGCTTCTCCATAGCTCGTAGGTTCATTGTTGTCTAGCAACATGACTTCCAAGACAGGATTACGTACCACTCTGAAGTAGTACGCATCCTTGTCATCCCACGAGGTTTTGGTAGTGACTTGATCCGAAGTTTCATGATTAATATCATAAGCTTCCACTTCAATTGGTGTAGGTGCCACAGGAACAACTCCCTGTGCCCTGCCACACACTAGTTGAAGAGACGGTTCAATAACCTCATCAAGTCTCCACCATCCTCCCACTCAATTCTTTCGAGAGAAACTTTTCCTCGAGAAAGGACCCGATTCTAGAAACAATCCCTTGTTGCTTTCAGATCTGAGACAGGAGGTATACCCAACTGTTTTGGGTGTCCTATGAAGATGTATTTATCCGCTTTGGGTTTGAGCTTATTAGCCTGAAACTTTTTCACATAAGCATCGTATCCCCAAACTTTTAAGAAATGACAGCTTAGGTTTCTCCAAACCATAGTTCATACGGTGTCATCTTATCGGAATTACGTGGTGCCCTATTTAAAGTGAATGTGGTTGTCTCTAATGCCTAACCCATGAACTATCATGCTAATTCGATAAGAGACATCATGGTATGCATCATATCCAATAGGGTGCAGTTATGATGTACGGACACACCATCATACTATGGTGTTCCAGGCTGTATTAGTTGTGAAACGATTTCCACAATGTCTTAATTCTGTGCCAAACTCGTAATTCAGATATTCATCTCTATGATCATATCATAGACATTTTATCCTCTTGCCACGACGATCTTTCAACTTCACCCTGAAATTACTTGAACCTTTCAATAATTCAGACTCGTGATTCATCAAGTAAATATACTCAACATCTTACTCAAATCATCTGTGAAGTAAGAACATAACGATATCCACTACACGCCTCAGCACTCATTGGACTGCACACATCAAAATGTATTACTTCCTACAAGTTGCTTTCTAGTTCCATTTTACTGAAATCGAGGCTTTCAGTCATCTTGCCCATGTGGTATGATTTACATGTCTCAAGTGATTCAAAATCAAGTGAGTCAAAACGGTCCATTTGCATGGAGTTTCTTCATGCATATATACCAATAGACATGGTTCGCATGTCTCAAACTTTCAAAAATGAGTGAGTCCAAAGATCCATCAACATGGAGCTTCTTCATGCGTTTTATACCGATATGACTTACGTGGCAGTGCCACAAGTAGGTGGTACTATCATTACTATCTTTTGGCATGAACATGTGTATCACTACGATCGAGATTCAATGAACCATTCATTTTAGGTGCAAGACCATTGAAGGTATTATTCAAATAAACAGAGTAACCATTATACTCCTTAAATGAATAACCGTATCGCGATAGACATAATCCAATCATGTCTATGCTCAACGCAAACACCAAATAACCATTATTTAGGTTTAACACCAATCTCGATGGTAGAGGGAGCGTGCGATGCATGATCATATCAACATTGGAAACACTTCCAACACATATTGTCAGCTCACCTTTAGCTAGTCTCCGTTTATTCCGTAGCTTTTATTTTGAGTTACTAACACTTAGCAACCGAACCGGTATCTAATACCCTGGTGCTACTAGGAGTACTAGTAAAGTACACATCAACACAATGTATATCCAATATACTTCTATCGACCTTGCCAGCCTTCTAATCTACCAAGTATCTAGGGTAATTCTGCTCCAGTGGCTGTTCCCCTTATTACAGAAGCACTTAGTCTCGGGTTTGGGTTCAACCTTGGGTTTCTTCACCAGAGCAGCAGCTGAATTGCCATTTCATGAAGTATCCCTTCTTGCCCTTGCCCTTCTTAAAACTAGTGGTTTCACTAACCATCAACAATTGATGCTCCTTCTTGATTTCTACTTTCGCGGTGTCAAACATCGCGAGTATTTCAAGGATCATCATATATGTCCCTGATATATTATAGTTCATCACGAAGCTCAAGCAGCTTGGTGGTAATGACTTCGGAGAACCATCACTATTTCATCTGGAAGATCAACTCCCACTCGATTCAAGCGATTGTTGTACTCAGACAATCTGAGCACAAGTTCAACAATTGAGCTTTTCTCCCTTAGTTTGTAGGCTAAGAAAATCGTCGGAGGTCTTATACCTCTTGACGTGGGCACGAGCCTGAAATCCCAATTTCAGTCCTTGGAACATCTCATATGTTCTGCGATGTTTCAAAAACGTCTTCGGTGCCTCAACTCTAAGCCGTTTAACTGAACTATCATGTAGTTATCAAAATGTGTATGTCAGATGTTCGCAACATCCACAGACAACGTTCGAGGTTCAGCACACTGAGCGCTGCATTAAGGACATAAGCCTTCTATGAAGCAATGAGGACAATCCTCAGTTTACGGACCTAGTCCGCATAATTGCTACTATCAACTTTCAACTAAATTTTCTCTAGGAACATATCTAAACAGTAGAACTGAAGCGCGAGCTACGACATAATTTGCAAAATCCTTTTGACTATGTTCAGGATAAACAAGTTCATCTTATGAACTCCCACTCAGATACACATCCCTCTAGTCATCTAAGTGATTACATGATCCGAGTCAACTAGGCCGTGTCCGATCATCACGTGAGACGGACTAGTCAACATCGGTGAACATCTTCATGTTGATCGTATCTTCTATACGACTCATGCTCGACCTTTCGGTCTTCTGTGTTCCGAGGCCATGTCTGTACATGCTAGGCTCGTCAAGTTAACCCTAAGTGTTTCGCGTGTGTAAATCTGTCTTACACCTGTTGTATGTGAACGTTAGAATCTAACACCCGATCATCACGTGGTGCTTCGAAACACGAACTGTCGCAACGGTGCACAGTTAGGGGAGAACACTTCTTGAAATTGTTGCAAGGGATCATCTTATTTACTACCGTCGTTCTAAGCAAATAAGATGTATAAACATGATAAACATCACATGCAATCAAATAGTGACATGATATGGCCATCATCACTTTGCTCCTTTTGATCTCCATCTTTGGGGCTCCATGATCATCATCGTCACCGGCATGACACCATGATCTCCATCATCATGATCTTCATCATCGTGTCTTCATGAAGTTGCCTCGCCAACTATTACTTCTACTACTATGGCTAACGGTTAGCAATAAAGTAAAGTAATTACATGACGTTTAAGTTGACACGCAGGTCATAAATAAATAAAGACAACTCCTATGGCTCCTGCCGGTTGTCATACTCATCGACATGCAAGTCGTGATTCCTATTACAAGAACATGATCAATCTCATACATCACATATATCATGCATCACATCCTTTGGCCATATCACATCACATAGCATACCCTGCAAAAACAAGTTAGACGTCCTCTAATTGTTGTTTGCATGTTTTACGTGGCTGCTATGGGTTTCTAGCAAGAACGTTTCTTACCTACGCAAAGACCACAACGTGATATGCCAATTTCTATTTACCCTTCATAAGGACCCTTTTCATCGAATCCGATCCGACTAAAGTGGGAGAGACAGACACCCGCCAGCCACCTTATGCAACTAGTGCATGTTTGTCGGTGGAACCGGTCTCACGTAAGAGTACGTGTAAGGTTGGTCCGGGCCACTTCATCCCATGATGCCGCGGAATCAAGATAAGACTAGTAACGGCAAGCATATTGAACAAAATCAACGCCCACAACTACTTTGTGTTCTACTCGTGCATAGAAACTACGCATAGACCTAGCTCATGATGCCACTGTTGGGGAACGTAGCAATAATTCAATATTTTTCTACGTGTCACCAAGATCAATTTATGGAGAGACCAGCAACAAGGGGAAGGAGAGTGCATCTACATACCCTTGTAGATCGCTAAGCGGAAGCGTTCAAGTGAACGGGGTTGATGGAGTCGTACTCGTCGTGATCCAAATCACCGATGACCAAGTGCTGAACGCACGGCACCTCCGCGTTCAACACACGTACAGCCCGACGATGTCTCCCACGCCTTGATCCAGCAAGGAGAGAGGGAGAGGTTGAGGAAGACTCCATCCAGCAGCAGCACAACGGTGTGGTGGTGATGGAGGAGCGTGGCAATCCTGCAGGGCTTCGCTAAGCACCACGGGAGAGGAGAAGGACTTAGGAGAGAGGGAGGGGCTGCACCAAAGGCATAAGGGGGTGTCTCAAGAGGCCCTCCTACCCTCACTATATATAGGGAGCCCAAGGGGGGTGCGCCAGCCCTAGGAGATCCAATCTCCTAGGGGGCGGCGGCCAGGGGAGGTTTCCCTCCCCCAAGGCACCTAGGAGGTGCCTTCCCTCCTTGGGACTCTTCCTTAGGTTCCCCCTTCACCCTAGGCGCATGGGCCATGAGGGAAGTGGCGCCCCAGCCCACTTTGGGCTGGATCCCTTCTCACTTCATCCCATGGGACCCTCCGGGATAGGTGGCCCCACCCGGTGGGCCCCCGGGACCCTTCCGGTGGTCCCGGTACAATACCGATGACCCCGAAACTTGTCCCGATGGCCGAAATAGGACTTCCTATATATAAATCTTTACCTCCGGACCATTCCGGAACTCCTCGTGACGTCCGAGATCTCATCCGGGACTCCGAACAACATTCGGCAACCACATACAAGCTTCCTTTATAACCCTAGCGTCATCGAACCTTAAGTGTGTAGACCCTACGGGTTCGGGAGACATGTAGACATGACCGAGACGTTCTCCGGTCAATAACCAACAGCGGGATCTGGATACCCATGTTGGCTCCCACATGTTCCACGATGATCTCATCGGATGAACCACGATGTCAAGGACTTAATCAATCCTGTATGCAATCCCCTTTGTCTAGCGGTATTGTACTTGCCCGAGATTCGATCGTCGGTATACCGATACCTTGTTCAATCTCGTTACCGGCAAGTCTCTTTACTCGTTCCATAACACATCATCCCGTGATCAACTCCTTGATCACACTGTGCACATTATGATGATGTCCTACCGAGTGGGCCCAGAGATACCTCTCCGTTTACACGGAGTGACAAATCCCAATCTCGATTCGTGCCAACCCAACAGACACTTTCAGAGATACCCGTAGTGTACCTTTATAGCCACCCAGTTACGTTGTGACGTTTGGCACACCCAAAGCACTCCTACGGTATCCGGGAGTTGCACAATCTCATGGTCTAAGGAAATGATACTTGACATTAGAAAAGCTTTAGCATACGAACTACATGATCTTGTGCTAGGCTTAGGATTGGGTCTTGTCCATCACATCATTCTCCTAATGATGTGATCCCGTTATCAACGACATCCAATGTCCATGGTCAGGAAACCGTAACCATCTATTGATCAACGAGCTAGTCAACTAGAGGCTTACTAGGGACATGGTGTTGTCTATGTATCCACACATGTATCTGAGTTTCCTATCAATACAATTCTAGCATGGATAATAAACGATTATCATGAACAAGGAAATATAATAATAACTAATTTATTATTGCCTCTAGGGCATATTTCCAACACATGCCCCCTTCCCCCCTAGTCCGAATCGGACAAGGAAGGGGGGCGGCGCCCCCCCCCCCCTTTCCTTTCCCCCTCTCTCTCCTTCCCTCTCCTGTCCTACTCCCACTTGGAAGGGGGGAGTCCTACTCCCGGTGGGAGTAGGACTCCTCATGGGGCGCGCCTAGGGTGGCCGGCCCCCTCCCCCTCCTCCACTCCTTTATATACAGGGAGGGAGGCACCCCTTGGAGACACAACAATTGATCCCTTGGATCTCTTAGCCGTGTGCGGCGCCCCCCTCCACGATAATCCACCTCGATAATACCGTAGCGGTGCTTAGGCGAAGCCCTGTGTCAGTAGAACATCATCATCGTCACCACGCCGTCGTGTTGACGGAACTCTCCCTCAAAGCTTGGCTGGATCGGAGTTCGAGGGACATCATCGAGCTGAACGTGTGCTAAACTCGGAGGTGCCGTACGTTTGGTACTTGATCGGTCGGATCGTGAAGACGTACGACTACGTCAACCGCGTTGTGCTAACGCTTCCGCTTTCGGTCTATGAGGGTACGTGGACACACTCTCCCCTCTCGTTGCTATGCATCACCATGATCTTGCGTGTGCGTAGGAATTTTTTTGAAATTACTACGTTCCCCAACAATACCGGTACTACCGGCTCTTCCACCGGAAGTACCGCCCTGGTGCCCTAGCAGGGGTTTCCCGCATTCACCGGTTGTACCGGTGACACTTGCGGAAGTACCGCTCCTATGTATTTCTGCGCATAACGGTTGGATCTGAGGGGACCCTGTTTAAGGAGGTGCTTCTCCTTCCTCCCACCTACCTCTTGCCCCTCTCTCTCCTCCATTAATGCCCTCAAAGCTTTCTTGCCCGGCCTCTCTCTCTAGCCACTCAAACTTATTGATGTGCTAGGGATTGAAGGAGGAGACCTAGATCTACACTCTCACCAAAGGAAATTGATTCCCCCATATTTTCTTGTGTGGATTTTGTTACTCTTAGGTGCTTGGGCACCCTTGTTGGAAGAGGTCACTTCGGAGCCACATTCCATTTTGATGAAGCTCCGGGGTTTCGTTGGGAGCCTCCAATTAAGTTGTGGAGAGAGCCCCAACCTTGTTTGTAAAGGTCTGGTTGCCGCCTTCAAGGGCTCCAATAGTGGAATCACGAATCTCGCATTGTGTGAGGGCGTGAGGAGAATACGGTGGCCCTAGTGGCTTCTTGGGGAGCATTGTGCCTCCACACCGCTCCAATGGAGACGTACTTTCCATCAAAGGGAAGGAACTTCGGTAACACATCCTCGTCTCCATCGGTTCCACTCTTGGTTATCTCTTACCTTTACTTGTGCAAGTTTTATTGTGTTATATCCTTCACTTGCTTGGGTGCTTATTGTTGTTGGATCATATAGGTTGCTCACCTAATTGCATATCTAGACAACCTACTTTGATGCAAAGTTTAATTTAGTAAAGAAAAGCTAAAAATTATTAGTTGCCTATTCACCCCCCCCCCCTCTAGTCAACTATATCGATCCTTTCAAGTGGCATTAAGGGACTTGTGGATTTGGCATGTTTGGTTCTCACAACGACATCAATGTGCTCCAATGATCTCTATTGTTCAAGAGACTTTGTGATGAGATGTGATGATCCAATTTTTGCGTTAATTTACAGTCTTTATTGTGTACCGTATTAGTAGGATTTTTCGAATCCTCCGCCTATCTTGTCAGCGATCGTCCGCTAGTTCTTCTCAGCGAACTCCGGCAACATCGTCTCGGACATGGCCGGCGACATTGACGAAGTCAGGGTTGCCAAGGTCCATCCGCATGGACCAACATGCGCTTCATCGGTGCACGCCAAGGAACCCCCTTAGAAACGCGACCGACTTGTACCCACCCAATATGTTTAGCACCAACGCCATGCCGACGGTGCCGCTAGATAGCGGCGGCAATGCCGAGGAAGTAAACACCATGGCGTCAGCTCCCATGGTCTTGCTCATCCCCACCTTGTATCCCTTCGGGTCCTCCGTCATTATGATGCCCCCCGCCCACCTCACGTCCTCCACTAGCCTCTCTCCTCGATGGCGCCGCCATAGAGCATGGCCACCCCCTCCTCCGTCGCGGCCTCTAGCACGTCGGCCAACGCCGGATTGTGACAGAGCTCACTAGCGTGCAAGAGCCACCTGCCTGACACGAACACGACGCTTAGGCCGAGGTCAGCGAGCGCGGCCACCCTCTCCTCCGCTCGTCCGCCACCCGTGTACGCATCTGGTGTGCGGGGCGACGGTTCCAGCGGTGGGGCGTGTATACCGTCAATCAATGTAAACTACTAAGCGCACACACAAAACGGATTAGATTAAGACTAGTTGTTAGACTTACTTTAGTGAGCCTAACCATGCGGTGGTAATGGGTTTGCGCATGTTTTATGGGGTGCGTTTAAAAAAGATAATGTTTGCTCTTTTATAAGCCACGGAGATATGCCATTTGACGGAACCACCCGTGCGTCGTGTTGCATGATTCTTTCAGATGACACCTCCATCACCCTGCATTGATCCGTGCACAACAATATATTTTAATGACCAAAACAACGCTTAGATGAGATCGCCGTGTTTCGTCTGCTCGACCGGTTGGTTTGACGCGACCGTCGACTGACTGCCGTGGGAGTTTGAACGGTGGTTGTGGCTGGCCGAGCAATGCTCCCAAATGGCGGGAAAAGGGGATAGCAGCCCACCTCGTCTCTCCCACTTTACTCCTCATCGACAAGAACCAAATTAAACCCTCCCAACGCTGGCAGCCACCCTCCATTCCATCAGATTCTTCACCGGCGAGTCCCAAAACTTTTCCATCGAAACAAATGTGCAGATCTGCTCACAAGTGATCTACCTCTGTTCCGCCGATCACCAACTGCGGATTTCGGCGCCGCCGCCTTCAGAGCTGAAGCATGGATGACGACGGGCTGGGAAAACCTCTGCTTGGACCTGAGAGTCTCAGCGCCCAAGACATTGATCTGGTAAGTCAGGTACACTCAGTTAGGATACATAGTGCACATTAACTTCACACTCCGAGCATGCATTCTGTGGAAATGTGGTTCATCATGGTAATGCTGTGTGTGCAGGGGAACCTGCCCCTGGAAGAAGTTTTTGAGCAGCTGAGCACGTCTCGATGTGGTCTCTCGTCGGCGGATGCCTCGGAGCGGTTGCAGCTGTTCGGCGCAAACCGACTGGAGGAGAAGCGCGTAAATGCACTGTCTCTACTGCTTACTTGCTCTTCTTCTGGAAGATTTACCTCCTCTGAGTTCCTCATTTTTGTTTCTGGCAGGAGAACAAGGTTCTCAAGTTCATCAGCTTCATGTGGAACCCTCTGTCCTGGGTGATGGAGGCAGCAGCTGTGATGGCATTGGTCTTGGCAAATGGGGGTGTAAGTGAAATACTATGCTATGTCCTTCACCAATTTCAGTCAAGAAAATCTCTGCAGTTTCAGGGGAAAAAAGTACTCTGTGTTTCCAACAACAACAACAGAGAAGTGGTAGATTAATTTAGTGTCCACCATTTCTTTCTTCAGAGTCAGGGTCCTGACTGGGAGGACTTCGTGGGAATCGTCTGCCTTCTCATCATCAACTCGACAATCAGCTTCGTCGAGGAGAACAATGCCGGCAATGCCGCGGCTTCGCTCATGGCTCGCTTGGCGCCTAGAACAAAGGTTCGTACGAGTAACAATGTGACATGAAAGTTGATGGATGCCTTGGTTTACTCTGATCTTGGTGTGTTCATGCATGGGCGTGGCTGCAGGTTCTTAGAGATGGGCAATGGCAAGAGCTGGATGCCTCTGTATTGGTACCGGGGGACATCATCAGCATTAGGCTTGGTGACATTGTCCCTGCCGATGCACGACTACTCGAGGGAGATCCTCTCAAAATTGATCAGGCAATCACACATTCACACTTACTGCATATGCCATTCACGCCAAAGATATCAGAATGTTCTGTCAAAATGATCTGGTCTCTTTCTTTTCCTTTTGCAGTCAGCTCTCACTGGAGAATCACTTCCTGTCACCAAAAGGACCGGCGACCTAGTGTTCACTGGTTCAACATGCAAACATGGCGAGATAGAAGCTGTCGTCATCGCGACCGGGATCCGCTCATTCTTCGGGAAGGCGGCTCATTTGGTGGAAACTACAGAGGTTGTAGGCCATTTCCAGAAGGTGAGTCATCATCACTGCAGAATGTGATCAGATGTGCTAAGCATTAGTTGCAGAGAAATGTCTGCGGCGTGAGCTGAATTTTCCTACTGGAAATCTCAGGTTCTTACCTGCATAGGCAACTTCTGTATCTGCTCAATTGCGGTGGGGGTGATCGTTGAGGTTATCGTCATGTTCGCGGTCCAGCACCGGTCATACCGGGAGGGGATCAACAATGTGCTTGTTCTTCTGATAGGAGGGATACCGATCGCGATGCCAACGGTTTTGTCAGTCACGCTCGCAATAGGTTCTCATCGCCTATCTCAACAGGTGTGTCTGGATATTGCCATCACCTTTCTTCAGGTAACAAACAAATGATGGACTCCTGCACTATAATATCACTGAATTTGTTCTCAACTTTGCAGGGTGCCATCACCAAAAGAATGACAGCCATTGAGGAAATGGCCGGAATGGATGTTCTCTGCTGCGACAAAACCGGAACTCTCACTCTCAACCATCTTACCGTCGACAAAAACCTAATCGAGGTACTTTCTTACCTTGAAAGAAAGAGTATATTCATCCTAAAAATTCTGAGATTCATCAGCAGTGTAACACTTGGAGTGAAGCTGATCCATCATTTTGGCAAGTTCAGGTTTTCAGTGGAGGAATGGACAGGGACATGATCATCCTGTTGGCTGCAAGAGCATCAAGAGTGGATAACCAAGACGCAATCGACATGGCCATCATAAATATGCTCTCTGATCCCAAAGAGGTTTCTGAATCTCTTCGCTTGCTTTGAGCCTGCACATTAATAATGGCTCATCAATGTTCTCTGTTCTCTGTTCTTTCTCAGGCGCGCGCAAACATCACCGAGGTTCACTTTCTCCCGTTCAATCCGGTCGACAAGCGGACGGCCATAACATACATTGATTCTGGTGGGAATTGGTTCCGGGTCAGCAAAGGTGCTCCTGAGCAGGTTCTCCCTCTCCCTTGCTGAAGAAGTTCATCACTGTATCTCATCAGTGCTGATGACTGTCATCTAACAGCATGGGACTTAATAATGTATGTACAATGTTTAGTCATAACTCAGAACACCTGATCTGATGTTAGTCATCTTATTATAGATCCTCAACCTGTGCTACAACAAGGACGACATCGCCGAGAAGGCGCAGCGGGTCGTGGACAGCTTCGCCGAGAGGGGCCTCCGTTCACTAGCAGTTGCTTACCAGGTATGCCTTCCTAGTGACATACATTCTGAATTCTGAAGACCAGTTTCAGTTTCTGCTGGTGAATGCACACTGCTGCATTCTGAATCCTGAAGCGCTCGGCCGGATCGCCTTGATGCCTGAGATCAGGAGGTCCCGGAGAGATCGAGGCACGGCGACGGCGGGCCGTGGGTGTTCTGCGGCGTGCTGCCGCTGTTCGACCCGCCGCGGCACGACAGCGCCGACACGATCCGCAGGGCCCTGGACCTGGGCGTGTGCGTGAAGATGATCACCGGCGACCACCTGGCGATCGCCAAGGAGACCGGCCGGCGGCTCGGGACGGGGACCAACATGCACCATTCGGCGGCGCTGTTCGGCCGCCGCGGCGGCGATGGTGGCGACGAGGGGGCGGCGATGCCGGTGGAGGAGCTGGTGGAGAGCGCGGACGGGTTCGCGGGCGTGTTCCCGGAGCACAAGCACGAGATCGTGCGGCTCCTGCAGGCCAAGGGGCACGTGTGCGGGATGACGGGCGACGGCGTGAACGACGCGCCGGCGCTGAAGAAGGCGGACATCGGCATCGCGGTGTCGGACGCGACGGACGCCGCCCGGGCCGCCGCCGACATCGTGCTCACGGAGCCCGGCCTCGGCGTCATCGTCTGCGCCGTCCTCACCAGCCGCGCCATCTTCCAGCGCATGAAGAACTACACGGTGGGTCTGGGCCCTCGACGCCATTGCCAACACTAAAATTCAGTTCAGTTATTGGAATTATCTTGTGATGATCTCTACCTAGCTTATCGATGCAGATCTATGCCGTGTGCATCACCATAAGGATAGTGGTGAGAATGCAGCAGCAAATCAAGTTGTCTTGTAGCATGATCTGTGACGTACTCCCATAACTTATTACAGTAATCTTCGTCTTGTATGATTGCAGGTTGGGTTTGTTCTTCTGGCGTCGATATGGGAGTACGACTTCCCGCCATTCATGGTGCTCGTCATAGCCATACTCAACGATGGTAAGAACTTCACAGTGTGAAGTTTCAAACCATAGTGAAACATATAGCCTGACCAAAATTGCTCTCATCAGGGACGATCATGGCGATATCCAAGGACCGGGTGAAGCCGTCGCGGAGCCCGGACAGCTGGAAGCTGAAGGAGATATTCGCCGCCGGGGTCGTCATCGGCACCTACCTCGCGCTGGTCACGGTGCTCTTCTACTGGGCGCTCACCAGAACCACATTCTTCGAGGTCAGCAGAGCAGAAACTGAACATCCAAGACTGCAGTCTCACTCCAGCCTTCTGACGCTTTCTGATTTCTGAGACTGCAGTCCCACTTCGGGGTGCGGTCGCTGAAGGGCGACGCGGAGGAGGTGTCGTCGGCGGTGTACCTGCAGGTGAGCATCACCAGCCAGGCCCTGATATTCGTGACCCGCAGCCGGGGCCTCTCCTTCCTCGACCGGCCGGGGGCGCTGCTCGCCTGCGCCTTCGCCGCCGCGCAGCTGGTGGCGACCCTGGTGGCTGTGTACGCGGCCGTCGGGTTCGCGTCGATCAGCGGCGTCGGGTGGCGGTGGGCCGGCGTCATCTGGCTCTACAGCTTGGTCTTCTACCTCCCGCTCGACCTCATCAAGGTCGCCGTCCGCTACGCCCTCAGCGGCGACGCCTGGAGCCTGCTCCTCGACCGGAAGGTACGGCCGGCGCGCTTTGCTCTGCCTCCGTTCATGGCTACGTACATGCCTGCACCTGTTGACTCACTCTCTTGAGGCTGCCTTTGCAAGGAGGAGGGACTACTACGGCAACGGCGAGGAGGACCGCCGGGGGGCGGCGTTGTCGACGCGGCGGGCGCTCTCTGACCATCTCCTCAGCAGCAGGACGCCGCGCTCCGCCGTCGCGGAGCAGGCGAGGCGGCGCGCCGAGATCGCCAGGTACAACAAGATCACAAGGTTTCGCTCTGGTGGGCATCATGGCAAGGTTACTCAAGAAATGTATACCGTTTCCTTAGCAGGCTGGGAGAAACACGCTCGCTAAGTGCGCACGTCGAGTCTGTGATGAAGCTGAAGCGCGACCGCTCGGCCCACTCCGTCTGATGACCTGCGCGAGGCTGAGAGGAAAGAGCAGCAGCCACTGCGGAACCTTTGTTACTACTCCGACTCATGTTACCGTAGTATCGAGAAATAAAGGGTCGGTGGCTTCCTATAGAGATTTGGTACAACAGGTTCAGCACCAAGACCCAATGATCTGATCTGATGCGACTTATTCTAAGCTGATTCAGGCAGCACTGATGGCATTCTTATCTCACATACTCCCTCCCTTCCAAAATATGTGTTCAGCAAACCTTTTATTTTGAGGGTAATAATCAGCAGAGCTGATGATGCCATGGATATCAAGTTTATTTGGAGCATTTGTAGATATAAAGCCAAGTGTTAAATCCTCGAATGCATGGATACTTCAGCCAACCAGCGAATTCGTATCGGATACCGTATCCGATACCGATACGCCCCCGATACGTATTGCTGGAGTATCCGGAAATAAATGATTTAAAACAATAACGATACTCTAAGGATACTTCGCCAGTACGTTTTGGATACTTTTCCAGCCAAGGTAAGAGTCCGCTCAGCCCAGTTAAGAAGCAACCAGCAACCCTAGTGCCCCGATGCCCCCATCCTTTCCCTGATGCCCCCATCCTTTCCCTCGCAGCGTCTTTCCTCCCTCCCATGCTCACACCAGGCGGCAGCTGTGTCGCTAGCAGCTGCTCACCCAGGTCCCAGGGCCAGCAGCAGTGGCGGCTAGCCGGCGACGAGCTCCTCCTGCTCACCAACGTCCCCTCTCACGCAACAGCCATGTATGGACACTTTTCTTCTCCATTTCTCGCCCAGCCAAGCTCATCTCCTCTTCTTTCTTCTCTGATCTCTGAAGATCTATCATTCTCATCTCCTCCAGATGGCTTTGAGTACCTACAATGTATTCGTATTGGCACTTTTTGAAAATGACGAATTTACGTATCCGTATTGGCCCGATACTGATACCCGTATCCGTATCGGTGCATTCGAGGTTAAATCTAACAGGATGGCACCAACGTGAGACCAGGATGCTGGTTTGTGGACACCACACAGCCAAACAACACTAATACTTAGTAGGTATAATAAATCAAGCGAAACCTGTGTGTGATATGTACTGACAGAACCGGACACCAATTCTGCTCTGTTCCTCCACTCTTCTCTCGGCCAGGCTAGGCGCTAGAAGAAATAAACAAATATAATCTCGGATGCGATATCAGGGGATATATTAGAAGGGTTGTGCTCGCGTCATATGAAATCCTGGTCCTGGTCGTCCCCTCGCCGGGAAGCGTCGCCGTCGAGCATCTTCTTCGTCATGTTGGCCCTCTGCACGAGCCGGACAAGCGCCTGCACCACCTCAGACATTGGTGGCCTGAATTCT
Source organism: Triticum timopheevii (assembly GCA_963921465.1). Taxonomy (NCBI): domain Eukaryota; kingdom Viridiplantae; phylum Streptophyta; class Magnoliopsida; order Poales; family Poaceae; genus Triticum; species Triticum timopheevii. Next base: position 558,617,156 of record OY997268.1, on the reverse strand, counting down.
GGCTCGGCCTGAAAAAATAGTTCCAAGGCCCGGATGTTATTTATTTACTCCATGTATGCTTGGTTTTGTATGGCAAATTTGCTTTCGATGGTTGAGTGAAGTTACCTGGACACACAAGGCGAGCACGTCAGCGAATCGGGACAGAGACTTGGCAGGGTACAGACCCTTGAGCGCAGGATCAACCATCCTGTCCAGGGCATCGATGTCATGGAGCTGGGGAGACGCCCACCGCACGAGAGACTGCTCTGACCTAGGCTTGGAGCTGTAATGCAAACGGTCAAACGATCACATCTCGGATCATAAATTGCTAAATTTCCACACATGCCCGAGCCGGAAACTGGTCATGGATGATAAGAATGTACCTGTCGAATGGTTTGCGTCCAGTCAAAAGCTCTAGCATGACAACCCCAAAGCTGTAGACATCGCTCTTCATTGTGTACTGGCCAGTCATGTCCACCTCTGGGGCAGTGCACCCGGCACTCTGTTCCGCTGTCTGCAGAGGTTTAATTGGTGGTGGCCGTTAGGCAATCATTATGCACCGTAATGTGTAAAATTCTAAGCTAGAACTGTATATAGTTCATACATATCAAAATGATCTATAATACATACTCCCTCCGTCCCATAATGTAAGACGTTTTTTGACACTACCCTAGTGTCAAAAAACGTCTCACATTATGGGGCGGAGGGAGTAGCAAGTAGCTTAGCAAGCCAAGAGCTATTTGTTTACTGAGTTTTAAAAGCATGCAACTATGCAAGCAATCCTCTAAAATGGGTCTTGGGAGTACAGTGAACAGACCTGGAACTCAGCATCAGGAATAAAGCTTGCAAGTCCAGCATCTGAAACGTGTGGGTTGTATTCCGAGTCGAGCAGAATGTTGGATGACTTGAAATTCTTATGGACGACAGACGGAGAACATACTTCATGAAGATACCTGCAAATTATATTTACAGCGGGAAATGGTAAGGCATCTACAAATGATATTTCGAAAGAAGCATACAATGCTACGATAGATTATGTAACGAACAAAAACTGAAGATTATTCTTCAACCATTCAGTGAATACTACTCCCTCAGTTCCAAAATAAGTGTCGTGGTTTTACTTCAAACTAAAATCTTACACTAAGAAAACATGTAGAGAAGACATGCATCAAAAAGTTCACACATCATTGCAACAAATACCTACAGCTCAGGGAGATTCCGGTAGCATGATATGGACAAGACAAGCATGCTAATTAGTTAATTGACTATCATTAACTAGAAGATGACAAAATAGTATTTTCTATTCTGAAGCTAGCAATAGTTACTCAGTTTGTCCAGTTGGATCTGGACACACAAGACACAACATCGTACCAACCAGATCAACATATATAGTTCACTGCCACTTACTCCAGTGCTCGGGCAGAGCCTAGTGCGATCTTAATGCGGGAGTTCCAGCTAAGTGGCTTGCTGTATTCGTCTGAAAGATGAAGTAGATCATGAAGTGATCCGTTCCTGTGGAAATCGTACACAAGCAAGTGTTGTCCATGTTCCATGCAATAGCCCACAAGCTCATTGAGATTCGGATGGTGCAGAATCGAAATGTTTGAGACCAGTTCAACAAAGTCTTCAGATGATTGGAATGGTATTACAGTACAATCTAGTTTCTTCACGGCCAAAACCTGAACAGAGTAAACAAGAACAGTGAGCGCCATATATTTAAATGGCTCGATCTTCTGTTCTTCACTATCTCGACACATTTAAAGAAGGCCAAAAATACAATATCAGGAGAAGTTATCATTAAGCGCCGAAAGAACATCCAAATTATGCGGGATGCTTCTATGATCCTTCATTCTTCTCCATAACAAGACTGATGTTAATACGTTATGCTTGGGAACACATAAATTCCATCATAGATCAGTGTAATTTCCACCCTTTCACTAATGTGAAGATCATGCATAGAGGAAATGTTACAGCAAGGACCTATTGCAGAAATGTTACCACACGACTACTTGAAACCGAGAACCGCAATCCAATAATAACCCCTTTTCCGAAGGCTTTAAGAATACAAGTAAAGAAAACATTCATGTGCTTGCAGAAATATACAGGACCAGCGATCAGATATAATACCTTTCCATCGTTGAACTGTGACCTGTAGACACGTCCAAAAGTACCCTCTCCAACAAGGTTGTCCATGCTGAAGCTATCTGTTGCTATTTGTAGATCTGCAACTGAATAAACAACTGCCTTTATAGGTTTTGTATTGTTTTTCCTTGCGACAGGTTTGCTTGAGAAGTCATCATCATCATCAAATGACTTGTTGCTTTCAATCTTCGCAGGTGGCTTCAGACCAACTGAAGCAGGGGAAGCCAACGAGTCCACATCTATTGTGGTTGACTCTTCAAAAGGTTTCATGTCTGCAGCAAGCGTAGAAGCAATCAGTCACAAGATTAGCCAACTAGAAGAAACATCTCTCTAACATGATAAACGTCAAGCTAACTGACCTTTAACTTCGTTTGAAGGGAATGAAGTGAATGGCTGGTGCTGTTCAAAGTGCTCTTCCCTTTTAGATTTGCGCTTCCTTTTTATCACAAAAAATGCAATAATTGCTCCGACGACCAGCAAAGATATGACAATGCCCGCTACAGCTCCGCCACTTATTCCAGACTTTCCATCAGAAGATGATGAACCACTGTCTTTTTTAGCTGGGCTCTTCCGACGGTTTGAAGGTGGAGCTGTAAATGGCGGTGGCGGCGGAGCTGGTCCCGAAGTCCAAGAATTACCATCAGTCCTACACATAAGCGCCATATTAGTTTAGGATATACCTCTCTAACAATTGCACATTAGGAAATCAAGAGACTCACTGTAGACTATTTATCTTCTTAAGCTGACTAGGAATCCAACCAGTGAAGCGATTATTTGCAACATTCCTACAGGTAAGCAAGATATGAGATGATAATGCATATGTAAATAAGTTATCGATAAATTTGATGTTGGTTACTTACAGATCAGAAAGGGGAAGATCAGCTAGGACATTGATAGAACCGGTCAACTGATTGTTCTGCAAATATCTGAGAAGTACCAAGACAGGGTTAGATACTTAGATGCATGGCACTCTAATAGGATATGTGGATAGAGACTATTTCTTACAGAGTCTTAACACTTGACAGTGAACTTAAACCTTCTGGTAGGTCACCACTAAGAGAATTAAAGGAGAGATCCCTGCATCACATTGCACATGAAAATAGTAAGAGAATCGAAACATCTAGAACATGAACAAGAGAGAGAGAGAGAGAGAGAGAGAAAGAGAGAGAGAGATTTACAACACAAGTTAAGACACATCTGATAATTCACATAAAAAATGTACTCACACTGTTGTCAAGCTACCAAGGTTGGTAAATACGTCGGTCATTTTTCCTTGTAACTGGTTATGGTTAAGATTTCTGCATACACCAAAAAAACTTCACTTAGTCCTACTAAATGATACAAACTCCAAGGCGAACGATTACTTCTGGCTGCAAAGATACCCACAAATACTTAAGATTATTCATCGAGAAGATCGAGTAGGGTATCTGTCCACCAAACTGGTTTCCTGCGAGATTGCTGCAAAACAAGAATCCTTTAACAGCTGGAGACAACAACAGTTGAGAAAAAATAAATCAAGTGTGTGATTTCATCTGAGGAACTTACAGCCTCTCAAGCTTAGCTGTGGGGAGATTGTACTGTATCGCTTGTCCACCACCAAGGCTGTTTTGGCTCATATCACTGCATGAATTTTTGTTGTTTTGTTTAAGATGGTTATATCAACTGGACTCTCACAGCAAACAAGGTTGAGCATAAGATAAGTTTAGGCGCTCACATCTCGACCAATGAACTCATGGTATTCATATTGTAGCCCAAATTCCCGGACAGCCCCATGTTTGTCAGTTTGCTACATCATCAAAGAAAGGAAAAGATGCTAAGAGAGAATAAGAACTGAACATGGTTTAGTAACTAGTTTGTTTCATCAGACTCACATTGCTGTAACCGACGATCCTGAGCAAGTGATGCCCTGCCATGATTCGCCGCAAGGGTCACCGCCATTCACTTGCCAGCCTTTGAGCTGCCCCGGAGAATTCAAGCTAGTGAAGAGCGTGTTGAGGGCAGTGACTGCATATACGAGAGCAACGAATTACTTCAACCGTAAACAGGCAGTGTCACTAAACAAGAATGTTTCATTTGCAGACTGAAATAGCAGGATATATGTATATCTATGCATGAATTATATTCAAACATCATGATGACTAAAAGGGGTAAACAGAGCACAAACAAGAACTGGAAAGCTAATCTAGTGATGATGAGCAAACCAATCAGGCCCACTACGGCGATTTCCATGATCCAGCAAAATCTGAGAATTAGAGGGAAGGAAGCGTCACATCTAGAAGGTAGGTGGGAAGAAAACGACTTGAGTTTTTCGGAGGAAAATCTAAACCAAAATGATTTCTTCTGAAAGAGCAAAAAGCTTTCCCCATCCAATGCTTTTCTTCTGCTCAGAATCACTCCTTTATCCCCTACACAACTATATCGAGATTCAAAGAGTAAGAGAAAGAATCCCTTGCTGACACTCATCAAAGCTAAAAAAAAAAGTGCTAGCACCACCTAATAATAGCTGGAGGAGGAGGAAGAAACACAAGTACCAAACTAAAATCAGCCAATCACAGAGGATGGCCTACACTAAACAGCCGGATTCACACATCATCTTGTTCACACTGCAGGAGTGCAGGGGAGATCCAAATTCCAAATCTAGGCATTCTTGCGCAAATCCATCCAGAGCATCAAAAGCGAATAAGCAGAAACATGCGGGGAAAGTCGGAGCGGGAGAAACCAAGATTTGGCTACAAGAAAGCGGCCCAATCATCTATGTCGCCATTCCTCCGAAAGATAAAGACTGAATCTGCCCGTTCGCGGCTCCCACGAGCAAACCCCATCTGGCTGGCGGCGGAAGCACTTGAACAACACGGGGGGGGGGGGGGGGGGGGGGGGGGGGGGGGCGAACGGAGACCCCATTGTTGCAGCCTAAATCCTCGCCTTTTTCCCTTGCTAAAACCATCAACCAGAGCTGTACTGCAAGACTAGGAAGCAGCCAAGAGAGGGGGGTTTGTTGTGGGTTCTTGATAACTCACGGTCAGTGGCGTCGGTGGTGGCGGCGACCAAGATTTGGTTGTGCGGCCAGACGCAGAAGCAGCACGCCAGGAGCAGCAGCGACGCCGCGCCCGGCATTCCGCCGCCCCTCCTCCTCGTCCCCATCCCCCGCCCGCGCCCAATGTTCTCCCGGTCACCGCGCTCTCCGTCCTCCCTCTCCCCGAAGAGAAGGAAAATGCAGAGGGGATGGGGAAGCGCTTTGGATGCTGACCGAGAAAAAGCTCCGCTCTTTCTTTTTGGCTCCTCCAATCTCCAAGCAAGTCCGGCTGACTGATTGATTTGGTTTGGTTTATGCCGTGGGTGCCTCCCCCCTTTTTCAACCCTCCGTGCGCCCGTGTTCTTGAACCGAGCGGCAGCGGAAAGCAGCACGGCAGCAGCTGGCACCGGACCAGGAGAGGTGAGAGTGGGGCGGATGGACGGGCGCAGACGGGACGAGAGCCCCGTTCACTCCCCGGGTCTCATGAGGTCACCGGGGGCATTTTGGGCATCCAGCGATGAACCGGCTCAGCCAGAGAATCCGGCCGGGACAGCTTCTTCGGAATGAAAGCGCCAGAGATGAGATTTGCTCGTAAATAATCACCGACTGGGCTGGGCTGGGCTGGAGAGGACGGCGCGGGTGCGGCGTTCCGGCCCGATCGCCACCACGTGGCAGCTCATGGCGACAATGGAGGGTCAAACCCCGTGTCCTGCATTGCACGCCAAAACCGACTTTTGTGTGTTGGTTTAAACGGAAATTATCATCAGTTGTCCGGTTTCTCTCAGAAAACCGAAACACTCTTGTACATAAACTTTATTCTCCTTCTTATATGAAAAGGCAGTGCTCCTGCCGGTTCCTAAAAAAAAAAATTATCATCAGTTGGTCACAGGTCGATATTGCGCGTAACGTCGTGAGCCAATACTATTATTATTATTATTATTATTACGAAATCCCTTTGTTTAATCCAGACGAGGTTGTTGCTACTTTTATGAGATTGCCGTAGAAAATACTGTAATCATAGCCTTGTGTATCGTTGGTCGGGTTTCTCATGTCGTCGGTGATGAGGGGTTGTCTTTGGATCTACGCGTGTCGATTGTTTTAGGCATTAGTTTCTTATTAGGGTTTTGGACTGTTCATCGTTTTGGCTTCAGTGATGGTGATGGCGGCGCCGACTAATAAATCTTCAGATCCTTCCCCAACGAGGCGATCCGCTTTTGGGGTGCATTTGAAAATCAGTCTATTCAGATCCTTCCCCCAAAGATGGTGGATCGTGTGCTGATTTTGTGGTTCGTGGCAGGTAGGTGTGGTTCCCTCCTTCAACGTCTTAGCTGCGCGGTGGTTTCAGATCTGGAGTTCGATGGCGTGTCCGGGGTGTTGCCCCGGTCTGATTCGTTCAACGGCAATGACTTCACCTTTTATTAGCGAGCCATCTTGGAGGTCTGCAAAGCTGCTTATCAGCTATGAAGATGCGTCGAGCTCGGGTGTGGAGGTAATCCCTCATTTTCTCCTTTGGTGACTGCTATGGTGATGCCAGAGGCAGGTAACGGGCGTTGGTGTTAAGCTTAGAGGATTCTTCGATTTTGTTTGTAGTTTTACTTTTTGGTTGGTGTTCCTGTGTGCAAAGGCTAGTGTTCTGTTGTATTATTAGTTTTGTCAGGTCGGTATGTACGTAGCTTGTACTATAATCCTTATGATATAAATGAGACATGTATTACAATAAAAAACAAATTGATGTCTACAAGGTATACATTGCATACTTTTATGATATAAATGAAGCATGTATTATCATCCAAAAAGATGCCTAGTAATCCAAGAGTGTCTAATGTAATCATTGCGTTTACGAGGAGATCGAGCCAATAAAGTTGTATTTAGAAGAAAACAAAAAGGAAATGTTCTTATTAGAGTATCTATAGTCATGCGCCCAAAACCGCCTCAAACTCTCAGGCGGATCGGCCCGATCATGAAAATGTGATCCAAACAGGTCTCAAATGCCCAGGCTGACCGGCACCCTTCATATCCAGTTGAAACATGTAACGGATATGGGGGCGTTCGGACGTGCCAAGGCGCGCCCGCCACGTCGTCCCCTACCCATACGGGCCCACTCAGTCTCACATATATTCATCCCCATCCGCTCGCCGGACCAAATCCTAACCACTTCACTTCACTCCCCTCCGCCACCCAAACTCCCGTCCAGGGATCTTCGGCCTTCTCCGGTATGGCGGGCAACGGATCTGACTCCGACAAGTACAGATCCGTCGACTGGGGTGTCATCTCGTACGGGTTGGTAGAGGCCACAGCGCCCGACCGATGGCAGGATCTGTCTGACGCGACTCCGTAGCGTCGGCGTATCGGGCGCTCGGATCCTTCGGGGCTGGATCATCGCGGTCTTGGGAGCCTTCAAAGCTCCCCTTCCCCATCACCGGTCCGACGGAGTATGAGTCCCACTGGGACTGGTGTGCCTGCCATGGGAAGGATAGGATAAGGACGGCGGAGGCGGCTGATGTGGCAGCGCGGGCGGCCTCGGAGAGGAAGCCATCCGCGCCTGTATTGTAAAGAAACGACAGCGGAGGGACACGTGCGCGCTCGCCCGAGAGCAGAATTGAGTGGTTCGTGTAATGGCCGAACTACCACCCAAGGAGGACCTCGATGGGTCGGACAGCTCCCACGACGAGCAGATCCCGCTCGATCTTCTCCACCATAGACAAACATGCCAAATTTTGGTAGTCCGATGGCATGTTAGTGATGCAGTAGCCGGACGATGTGTGTAATGCATCATTTACATGGTTGCATGAATTTGTATGGATTTGAGGTATGGTAATTGAGGTGTCCGGCTGTGAGAAGGAAAATTTAAGGCTTGACGGGACAGTGTCCATGAACGCGTCGGGCGTGTCCGCATGCGTTGGAGGGGTTGGATTTGCCAAGTCCGATTGTAAATGCTCTTAACTAGCTCGGTCTCGGACACAAAAGGTAAATTGTCCTTGGTACCTCTTTTTTTTCGAAAAAAAACTTTCCATCTATTCATTTTCAATCGACGAACACCAGAAAAATAATAGAAATTGCATCCAAATTTGTAAATCACGTAGCGACAATTACAAGCACTGAAGCGAGTCGAGAGCACGACCCATCATCACCCCTCCCTCACCAAAGTAGGGCGACAGTTTAGAAGTCGTCGTGCTAAGACATAGAACCAGCACAACATAACAACAAACACACAAGCATACTAACTAGTAAACACATAGTGATTGCAATGTCACTCTAATCGAAATTTGTTTGCATCATGGTTGTCTTTGCATCATCAAAGTTTGTTTAGCCGCAACACATGAAAATAAAATTCTACTCCCATCGTTCTCAAATATAAGTCTTTCTAAAGATTCCAACAAGTGACTATATACGAAGCAAAATGAGTGAATCTACATTCTAAAATATGTCTATATACATTCGTATATTGTAGTCCATTTGAAATGTCTAAAAAGACTTATATTTAGGAACAGAGGGAGTACAAATCAGACGACTCGCATAGGAAACATGAAATAGTTTGAAGAATTCCAATTTTCTTAGAAATTTCGAGTCAAGGGCGCACATAACGTTTTTCCATCAGATCTGACATGTTCATTTTTCCCGTTACGAAGCAGAGTGACACGTTATACAACACGTCTCGTCAATGCATATGATATAGTTTCAGTCTTTGACATGTACTTCCTCCGTACATCCCCTTTTATCCATTTTGATGACAAGTTTTTTCGGATGGAGGAAGTAAGTTTGGTGCTTGTATTTTAAAACCATCAGTTGTATAGTTTTTTTGAAGGAACACAAGATATACATTTCTGTTGTCGATTTTCGTCGGGTTTAATGTGTGATTCAAAGATGCGTTCATAATAACGTGTCACAAGATATTGCGCAATCCTTGTGATAGAAGAAAAATAGGGAGCTACTATAGATAGTTTTAAGGAATTTTTGTGGCATTGCAGTTAGTTGCTTCCCACTATTCAAGATTTTGCCCCTCCACACCATTTCTGTTAGGTCAAAGCCCTTTGACCAACTCCCTTTTTTAGTGCCTTTGGGTAGGTTATTTTTTCTTCAAAAAATGTCATTGAATAGCTGACAGAGGAGTTGCTTCTTGCTTAGAGACATCACTTATAGGTGGGACCCACTGGTAAAAAATAAAAAAATCTCTCAATCTTTTTCTCTTCTTTGAGGGAAAAATCTCTCAACCATCCGGTACCATGCGAGGCACTAGAAATAGTAGGATTGGCAGAGGGCAAAAACGGCATTACCCGTAGCTCACGTCAATGATCAGGCCATGTTATTAGAGCATCTACTGTCGGATTTTCGGGCACGTATGCGAACAGTGACCAGTGACCGGTCACTTTTTATTTATCCGTGTCCACAATCAGGTATCTTATTAGCAAATCCTTAAATCCATTTAATCACATGTAACTAAGCTTAAATCAACACATCTCGATCCCATACATAGCGTCCAGCTACTTCATAATGCATGTCATTGAACCATCTAAAATTCGCATGCTCAACGACATAGTACATGCCATCAGACTACTAAAAATTGTCATGTTCTACATATTAAAACAACGTATGAAGTTTATCCACAGTTGCCCTTGCCATCTTTGCCGTGGAACAAGCGGTCGAAGCCGTGGCGACGAGGCGCTGCTAAAGGGGTTGCGCCGCCATCCCGGAGCTGCGGCGCCAGACGATGATGGCCCCGTCTGGCGAGGCCACTGTCACGCGCTTCGAGGCACCAACCCCAGCGGATCCAAGCACCATTTGCGCTGACGCGATGGATTTCCGCCGGATCGAGTCTGGCAACGGTGGAGCGGCCTCCTCCCAGGAGCGGCATAGAGACATGCAGACGTCCATCTCCCCCTCATCCCTGCATGGGATGAGGTCCCAATCGACGGATCAGGAGATCTCGTAGGATCGGCTGCCCCCCATTCCGAGAAGGCCGGAGATCATCGGAAAGGAGCTTGGGCGGAGTAAACTGAACCGGAGTGGCTAGGATTTCATCTGGATATGGACGAATATATGTGGAGTCGGGGCGGACTAGCGTCATGCCGAATCCGACATGACGGACGTGCGCAGGTGTGTCTAGGCATCCCATATCAGCCCTAGATATGGGTTGGATGTGAGGGGTGCCGGTCAGTCCGGACGTATTGAACGGTATAAGGGGTGCGGCTGGCTCGTGATTTTGTGACAAGTCATTGACTGGACCTTCCGCCCTATGTATGAAGACTCATGTATGAAGGTCGTTTGAGGAGTCCGGCTATAGATGCCCATTTTTTCTAATCGGTGGATGGATGAATATACATATGCTGAGAGCCTATAATCGCCCCAGCTACAGACAACAACATGTGAACGAACACAAAGAGCAGTTCGGGGACAGGAGGGCATGTGGCAATCTAATCCGCAAAATACTCTACCTGCGTTGGGAGACAACGACCTCCGGGCACCAACGTCGGTCCTCCTTCCCACGTCCACATGGCCACACTTGCATCAATCAAGGCAGCTCATCAATCAAACAGACGTTCTTTGCGCCATCTGAATTCGACAGTGACCCATCATTTCCATGTAACTAGATGACTCGTTGCGCCAATGGCGCAAAGGCCGAGAGGGAGCCAAGTATTGTGAGAATATTTAGACACCCAAGTCAAAAACCAAATGTGGCCAACACTCACGCATCCTCTGCTTGGAAGCCGCCTTTTCTCACCAAATGTGGCCAACACTCACGCATCCTTTGCTTGGAAGCCGCCTTTTCTCACCGGATCTAACATAGATACATGATTCTTCAAAAGCAAATTTGAAAGAAAATATAAAACATGGAAGGCTTTAAGTTGTACTATTAAGAACATACCACCATATCTTCATTTAGTTTCTATGAAAATCTAAAGGTTTAAGAGGACGGTACATGTGAGAAGCTGTGAATCCACAACAAAAAACTAAACTAACTTCCGAACAAACATTTTAAGTTTGGAAGCCACAAAGAAGCAATCCAGATCTCTCGTTGTAGTGCAGATACATATCCTTAATCCTGCATCCACAGCCCATAATTTTTTAACACCTAAATCCACGAAATCCATCCGAAGGAAATCATAGCTGAAACATGCACCGTGGCTTACGTCTCCAAGAAGGACTTCTTGGCATTCTTGTGCAGGTTGGACACAGCAATCCTCGCTGCGAGCTGCAAAAGAACCACACAGGCACCTTCCTTCACCTTGCCCTTGGGGAGGAGGGGGGCAACACTTGCAACGCTGCGACAAGGCCTCATTAGATAAACCTTTACTCTTGTAAACCCATGGTGCAAGAAGCTAATTAGGAGCATGTATTATGTAGGTATTGTAGGGCATATGTAAGCACCTTAGTTCGACTGAAAGAGAATGAAAGATAACCTTATCTTCATTGATACTTACAGTCATACTGACGATCCATAATACCTATACTAAGAGGTAACACACAGAAAGACGAACCAATGTAGAGCATACCACACATGGCACAAAAGCACCGTAAACATGAATTCTGGAATGCAAGCTATATAGGTGACACTAAAGGTATACGATGGTGTCCTCAGGAGTGAATGATTAGACGGACGCTCTTTGCCTTGCGTCTGAAGACGGAAAGCATGTATCTTTCCTCTGTTTTTTAAATGGAAGAACTCTGTCCAGTTTGTTGCTATGGTACCCCGTTTGTTGCTATGGTACCCCAGTCATCAGATCCTTTCATAAGTTGAGCAATGACATATCATAACCTATATAGATGAGAAAAAAATAATAAATTAGTAAAGAGGAGCCAAATCATCGAATAAGTATGTCTTGTTATACAAGTGAGATTAGCATGAGGCGAGGCAAGAACCTAGGTTGGATCTGTAACAATAGAAAGTGCATGCAAATTTAATCATGCCTTCCTTTCACTCCATTTGGTCCTCAAATCCACTTGTACATTATTGCACTTGAAGCATATTGTATATACCAAATATCATAAAGTGAGATCTTTTATCGCATTTACATGCAAACTGGCAAAACACTAAGCTCAGATCGGATTATAGGAAGAATGCAATAAGTTGTTATTGCATCAGTTTAGGTACTCACTACTGAGAGCCCAAATAAGACCACAGTAACCAATCCTCGCTTAACAAGTTCTGCTTTCAGTTAAGTATACAAAAGGAATGAACAGAAGGTGGCGTCAACCAAACTAAAATTTCGATCAAAACTGACACATTAAAAATCAGCAAAACTAAAAATTGGAAGAAAGCTATTTATAGAACAACACTTTTCACCAAGACTATTTTTAAAACTTGTTCATAACACAAATCGCATGGTTAAATTACTCAACGGATGTCAGACTACTTCCTTTGTAACATGGTTCATCGGTCACACTTACGGATCTTGGTGAGAAGCGTTGGGCATAAGGGTATAAGATAATTAGGAAAATAAGGCACGTCCATTTGCACAATAGTGTGAAACATAACAAAACAAGGAAAAATTCTTCTGGTGCAGCAGTTTTGCTTGCCTTGGTAAATTGAGGAATTCAAAACCTAAGAAAAGAAAATCAAACCTTCTCCTCTAACTTCAAGTCACTAATAAGAGGAAGCAGTTGATACAGAAAAACTACTGCAACTATGAAAAGAAAAAACTGGTAGAATACAAACAGCACCAGTGATCATGTTCTAAATAATTCACACCAAATCAAAAGCACAAAAGCATCAAAGAAGTGTGAATGGAACTTAACAATCATATGGTATCATAACTGCATCATAAAAAAGAAGCCAAGCTCCTCTCTAAAATAAAAATAAGGAAGCCCAGCCAGCATCAGGACATTCTAGATAGTAAATGTCGCTCATACTAAACACCATGAAAAATTGTTCTGCTAACAATGTGTGCACACACAAGCAACATATGCATGTGAACTCCAAATATTTGAAAGAACCTAAGCAAAATATTACACGACCTTCTTTATAAAATATATAACACACGTTGTTTAGGACATAGCAATACCTGATTCTTTTGTAGCAAAAACAGAGTCTGAACTCCGCCTGCAGCTTAACAAAAATTAATAAGATTTCAGAAAAAAAAATCAATAATATGTATGTACTGTACAAAGAAATCTATAGCAGTAGGAGGTTTGTTAGCAAACTGACATGCAACTGAATGAGCTGAAGCGCACACACACACACACACACACACACAATTATGGTGAGTACAGTACCTGCTAGCAGATAGATCATTAAAATACTCAATCCCCATGAAGAATATATCAGGTAGGTTTACATCCTTGAACCTGCACCAAATCCAGAAACATAAAGAACGTAAGCTTCTAACTAACTACTCTCTTGCACACCAAAATAACAACTGAACATGAGTGCGTAGAGAGAGAGAGAGATGGAGCTGCATATAACCAGCCACGACACTTCCCAAGTTTTTTTAATGAAAAATGCATATGTCTTGCAAATTAGTAACTAATTTCAGAACATCATATGAAAAGAAAGAAATAAGGAATACGAAATGCTTTCACGATTTCATACAAAACTCTACACTGAACTACACATTGTGTTGTGAAGCTACTTTGTCGAGTTCAGCGAAAGCGCCAGTATGCCAAACCAAGAGATCTCTGAAACAAACTAATACATCAACAGGTTTTGAGTAATCAACAGCTCCATACCAAGCAAGAGCTCTCAGAATTTTAGTAAGTGAAAATCATTAACTAAATAAGCTCTTTTTCAAGGTCATGCGATAAAAAAATGGGCTGAATGACCATCATAGCAACATGTAGAAGCAGCAAAAATATAAGCTTGGTGTGTAACTGATCATAAATGTCAACGAACAATATAGCCTGCAGTTCTTTCCTCCTTATCATGCTGGAGCAAAGCCCATAATAGCATATTACTATAAATTGTGAATAATAAGCTCAAAAAAGGATATTTGTCCAAGGAAATCAAATGGGTGTTGCCTGCACATTCGTTTGGTAATCAGAGCATATATCCTTCAGCTGAAAAATACTGATAGGAATATGCTAGAATAAATGAGCGAACAGAAAAATAAGGAAAATGGATGAAGGAATTGGACGAATAGAAATATGCAAACTATATGCATCACGAAGGTCCAGCATCGGCTGCTGGTATACTTAGCTTGAAAATACCATGTCTAATACGTTTTCCTTCAACCATGATGATCGATGGAGGATCATAATGGTAATGCTTGCCAATATTTTGTCTCAGCCTGCAAGATGCCAAGAACATGGACAACATGTCATTTCAGAACACAGACCCTAGTTGCATTTTCTAATCATCATTCCAAAGTAGGAATTAAGGTCGGGAGTTTATGCAGCACATACTGGTACAGAGAAGGGCAGGAAGAGAGATAGGTCAGGGGTAGAGAGAGGCCACGGAGAGGAGCCGGGGAGTACCTGCAGTTGGTAGGGAGAGTGGCCACGCCGGCGAGGAGCTTTAGTAGGAGACCTGAATGCCGCCTGCCCAGGGTTCACCAAGAAACACCAAAATTTAGGGAAACATCTCTTTCGAAATATATAAGAGTTTTCAAAATGCGACCATAAATTCTCTGTGTACAATTTACTGTGTTAGACCTGAATGTCTCAAAGGTAAATAAAGAACAAAATCTTAAGCACAGCCACATGTTTCTATCACCTTCCCAAAACCAAGCATCTGAAGTTATATTAATCTGCAAGCCTGGATTTCCATATACTTTATTGTGGTGATAACAACCCTATCAAAGATGAACACGAATCCTCATATTCGATGAAAAATATCATTACAGCTAGCTCATACAGAGGCATGACCAACATCTTCTGTTCATATGACTAACACCATGTACTGATCTATCAGACCACAAGGTAAAAACAAACACTTCTGAGGCCTTCATTTACAAATGTAGCTTTTGTCAGTAGGTAATAGGAGTACAAAATCATGACATGTTCTCTATTACACAAAAAAATCAAACATCAAAATGCAGGAACAAACCTGACTATATTCAAGAGAGAGAGAGAGAGAATTCACCTGTTCTTCTTTATCAAATCCTTCGTCAAAATTCTTCTTCTACTCATCACAAGTAACCAGAAATTGAGAAATTGAATTAGATTATCCGATAATCGGAAAATAAAGGAGTAAAAAACTGGGAGAGGAAGATGCCCAGGACGCAAATGCGCAACCTAGATTGGAGTGGAGGGGAGCAGAGAAGGCGAGGAGGAGGGGCACGGCTGCTACCTGTCGACATCTGCAGCTCCAGAGGGTCGTTCACCTCCAGCCTTCACGTACGCTGCCGTGGCCCTGGCCAGATCGATTGAAGAAACTCGGATGCCCTCCATCTGCCCAATTGACGAGCACCCCCAGCCTCTCTTATCTGCAAGAGCCCGCTAGGCCCTTCTCCTCCATGGAGGTCGAGAACTGGCTCCCCCGCTGCTGCACCTCGAGCGTCGGCGAGGTCGATGGCGAGGATGCGCTAGTCCATGGCGGCAGGGAGCCCCAACGAAGCGGCTGCGGTTGGTGCGGGAGGCAAGCGCGCGAGCGCTAGGCGCGTGGAGGAGGAAGATGGATAGGAGAGGGAGATGGAGAGGAGGGCTGGCAGCGGAGGTGGCCGGAGGCGAGCGCGTGCGTGGACGAGCAGGGAGGGAGTAGGAGGGAGGTTGGGGACGTGGGCGGACGCGGGTTAGGTCGGGCGGGTGACGGCTAGGGTTTCTCCACGGCAGCGGCTCTGATTTATATGCCTGCATGTGAAATTACTAAAATGCCCTTGGCGGGGCATGGAATTTACAGGCGGTGGCACAAGTACTGTTCATGGCGAATTAGAGGCGACGTGGCTGCCTTCGTCGTGACTACGACTTCTTCAGGGTTTATATGTTCAATGTAGCTCAGCCCGGTAGCTGCTGTAGCTATGCGCAACCGCCACGCGGTATTTGGCGCGTATGCACTCGGCGAGCACTCGGGAGAGCCGACGAAGACGAAAGCGAGGAAAATGATGGGCGTCGGTCGGGCCGCTTGCATGGCTTTGTCTCATCTTGACATCTTCCCTTCCAGGAACGCCGTGGGTGCACGCAACTCAAGTTCTGTTCATACTTGCCGATAGTTACTCTCCAACCAACGGCGCTAGTGAAAGACTAGCTAGCTAGAGTGCCATGCACTTCAGCCTCGTCACTTCGTTTTCTCAAGTAACAGGATCCCATCAGGCATTTTCATCATTCATCAATGGATTGATGCAGCAATGTTCCGGATAGTCTGGTGCACGATTTGTTCTGGGGGTTACTCATAAGAAAAATGGTGTTGGCATTATGAGTCCAACCGAGCCAGGTGGGTGCTTGCATGCATGCATGCAGATGGACGGAGCATTGGATTCATGAGGACTTCAGCTTGTGACCCGTGCTGTCCTGCTGTCGTGTTAGTGCTAATTATGTGTTGGTGGGCTTCCAAGGAACATAGTAGCATGGATTAGGTGAGGTAGGGTTGCTGGCTGGTGGTACTGTCCGCGCGCGCGTGTGTGTGTGGACATGTGGTGGGATCAAGTTTGAGTGAGGCATGTTGCATCAGGGATTTGATAGGCCTGGTTCAACCAACGGAACATAATCCTAATGACCTGCGATGAGTCAGAATCGCCTGATGAGACATTCCATCGGCTGCTCCGGAAAATTGCAAAGCTACAACGTGTCAATCGTTGACGCTGGCGTCCCTTTTAGTTCAGGGGCATTTGGCGAATTTATCTGGCACAGATGGGGCAGATCTGTAAAACAAACCGAGATAGAATCTAGTTTCAAGTTTTTGTTTCTACGTTAACTATGGCAAGCACGTAATCGCTCACCTTCTTGTTTTTTATGGATTATGTACCTTTTGAAAGTAGAGCTAACAACCGAAATCATGATAACTTACTTTTCGTTCAGAAGTTGCTTACCACACATATCATGAGGTTGACCGTGCGTTCACAAAATTTGACATGTGACTTTTATAGAATCATGCAAATAAGAGGGTGTAAGAATCTAGCCGTATTTCACATGTTTGAATTTGATATCGAACATCAGAAAATTGTGGAAATCGGTGAAAAGAGTTGCGCAGATGTAAAAGGTTTTGCTAGTGCTATCACGTAACAAGTTTCTGTATATTTTTGGTCCACCTTATTATGAGGTTTGCCAAGAGCATATTTTTTGCACCCAAGGCTCAAGTATGTGATACTCCTGATGCACGGAGCTCAGAAATATAACTTGATAACTATAAAAGTTAATTGTTTTTTCGATAACTTGAGCACATTGCATATCTACTTATCATAAAAAATTAAATCTCTCCCGCCAAAAATAAATAAATCTCAAATCAAACTTGGCTCGAGAAATTATTACAAAAAATTCAGTCATGCTAGTATCTTCTTTAACAAGGGAAGGGTTCAGAAGTACCCAATACTGCACTAGTTAAAGCGGTGGACAATATATCTTACAAACATGACCCAAAAGAAAGTGGAAATGACAAAAAAGCCCCTAAATTTTATGAAAATGGACCCAAATAGAAAATTAAAACGTTATCGGGTCCAAATTGCTTCCCGATCGATCCAATTTTCTCCAGCACCAGGAGAAGAAGCACTTGGTCCAACGCGCCTATGTACTTTGCACAACTCATACTACGCTTCGAAGCAGCACCGCCTTCCTTACTCGTCGAAGGAGGTCAGCCAACCGTCAAGTGTGTTGTAGTTCCTTCAGAACCATAATCAATTGTGCTTAGGATCCACATCAAGGCATCAACTGCTAGCAGACTCCACACCTAAGGCCTTTCTCCAGATCAGGGACAACACTGTTGTCGTTGGAAGCTCGGATCCGACGAGGCACAACACCAGGGAGCAAAGCCCAGGCATACCTTCCCACCTAGCATTCCTCCATCTCCGTAATGGCGGAAAAGCAAGGAAAATACCACATAAGCGGCTCCATGCGGTGCGACCTTGTTCTTGTTCAAGCAGGATTCACCAGATCCATCACCCCTGCTTTGCCTCCACCATAGATAATGAGAAGATGACGACATCGACAACCATCGCGTGTTGCACGCAACAATAGACTGCAAACGACCAAAATAACGCCAACAATCCTAAGGTAAACTTAGGCCAAAGCCTACTTCGTAAAACTTTGTATATGTGCGGCCCGGCCTCCTCCCTCGATCTTCCGGCAGCGTGGCCACTAAGGGCTAATTTGGTTGTTAGGACAGTAAACCCCGGACAGGAAACCCTGACGGGGAGATTTCCCTGCTCAATTGTGATCCCCGGACCACCACGAGTAAATTCTCCATTGTTGTTTGGACACCAGAAGGGGAGGGAGGGGATAGGAGGAGGAGAAGGAGGGGGCTTACCTTTGTCGGGGTCACCTTCGGACGTGAGAGCGAGCGAGCGAGCGGGGGATTTTGTACCCGGCCTATCAAGACATGGAACTCTCTCCCAGGGAAAGGCCGTGGAAAAGGTCGGTGAAAGCACAAGTGCTCCCTAGGTGGTTTTGGTAATTAATGTCAACATATCTCTTGTTGGACTAACACTTTTATCTAGTATGTTTCAGATAAGTTCAACAATGCAGTGGCATGGACTAAAGGTTGTGGAACTCCTTCAAGATGCTAAGGACAAATGATTGGCTCAAGCTTCAAGCTAAAGACTCTTTATTTTACATTTTAATGATCCAAGATCACATTGAGTCTATAAGAAAAGCCAATACTATCAAGAAGGGATGAGGTGTTGCTTAATGAGTTTCTTGCTCCACAGTGCTTAGTGATATGCTCCAAAACCCTCAACTACTTTCCCACTTTCACACATATGTCCTACACCTAAAGTCAAACTCGACCCTACCGATTCTTTCTATCCGGCGCCACCGAGTTCAGATGACATAGCCACTGCCACAAACCCTAGGCAAATCGGTCTCACCGATAGGGATCTCGGTCTCACCGAGATGGGATTGTAATCTCTCTGTGTATGTCCATTATCAAAATCGGTCTCACCGAGTTTGAGCAATCGGTACTACTGAGATTACAATGCAAACTCTCTGGTTAACTTATTACCAAAATCGGTCCCACCGAGTTTGAGTAATCGGTCCAACCGAGTTTGCCTGACCAACTCTCTGGTTAGCTAATTACCAAAATCGGTCCAACCAAGTTTGTGTAATCGGTCTCATCGAGATTACGTTATGCCCTAACCCTAACCATATCGGTCCTACCAAGTTGCATATCGGTCCCATTGAAAATCCTAATGGTCACTAGATTTGCTGAATCGGTCTGAACGAGTTTCTCAATTCGGTCCCACCGAGTTTGGCAAGTTGTGTGTAACGGTTAGATTTTGTGTGGAGGCTATATATACCCCTCCACCTCCTCTTCATTCATGGAGAGAGCCATCAGACTGAACCTACACTTCCAGTATCCTATTTCTGAGAGAGAACTACCTACTCATGTGTTGAGGCCAAGATATTCCATTCCAACCATATGAATCTTGATCTCTAGGCCTTCCCCAAGTTGCTTTCCACTCAAATCTTCTTTCCACCAGATCCAAATCCTATGAGAGAGAGTTGAGTGTTGGGGAGACTATCATTTGAAGCACAAGAGCAAGGAGTTCATCATCAACGCACCATTTGTTACTTCTTGGAGAGTGGTGTTTCCTAGATTGGCTAGGTGTCACTTGGGAGCCTCCGACAAGATTGTGGAGTTGAACCAAGGAGTTTGTAAGGGCAAGGAGATCGCCTACTTCGTGAAGATCTACCGCTAGTGAGGCAAGTCCTTTGTGGGCGACGGCCATGGTGGGATAGACAAGATTGCTTCTTCATGGACCCTTCGTGGGTGGAGCCCTCTGTGGACTCGCGCAACCGTTATCCTTCGTGGGTTGAAGTCTCCACCAACGTGGATGTACGATAGCACCACCTATCGGAACCACGTTAAAAACATCCGTGTCTCCAATTGCGTTTGAATCCTCCAAAACCCTTCCCTTTACATTCTTGCAAGTTGCATGCTTTACTTTCCGCTGCTCATATACTCTTTGCATGCTTTCTTGCTATCTGTTGTGAATGTTAAACTTGTGCCTAAACTCCACTTAAACTTAAAGAAGTTAAAAACTGCAACTTTGGTACTTAGTGTCTAATCACCCCCCTCTAGACACCTCTTCTCAAGGTCCTACAAGTGGTATCAGAGCAAAGGTCTCCATTGCCTTGGTTTAATCACCATTGGAGGAAGATGGATGAGTCTAGTTTGGGGAGTCTTAGACATAGAGTGCCTATTCTTGATGGAGAGTATTTTCATGAGTGGAAAAATGAGATGCTTGTAATTTTCAATCAATATCATTTGAACAAGTACATTGTTAGCCCTTGTGCACCTCATGTTGATCCTATGCATCCTACTCTTGATGAGTCAATTGACATGATTAGGAATCTTAGAACTGTTAATCTTATCACTAGAGGCTTGCCTAGAAACTTGATTGGATGTTTGCCTACTCTTAAGTGTGCCTACACTATATGGAAATTTCTTGAGGAACGCTTTCCAAATTATTCCTTGAAAAATCTAGATGAAATTCTCCATAAGTCTATTGCTTTGAGTAAGATGAATACTAGTGATCCTATTTTTGGTGATCGTCTATTTGAACTTACAAACCTTATGCGTGCCAAAGGAGATGTTGGAATTATTAGTGATATTATTTCCGAAGCTATAAAAATTCATAAGCAAGATCATTGTCAAACTCACTCTAACGAATCACCCTCTCTAGGATTTGATCCACCACATGACGATGTTGAACATGGATACTATGATGAGGATGATGATAGTGACTTCGATCTTGATGATGCAATGAGACATTTTGGTCTTATGGCAAATCTTCGGGATATATGTCAGGAGGAAAGGAATGGGTTCTTGATAGTGGATGTACCGATCACATGACCGGAGATAAAGACATGTTTCGTGAGATTGCTGAAAATGATAGTCCTCGAAAGTATGTCACTTTCGGTGACAACTCAAAGGGTAAGGTGGTTGGCCTCGGTAAGGTGGCCATATCACATGATAGCTCCATACAAAATGTCATGCTCGTTGAATCTCTTGGATACAACTTACTTTCAGTATCTAGACTTGCTTATTTCGGTTTCAATGTCCTATTTACTGAAGTAGATTGCCAAGTGTTTCGTAGAGATAATCATAAAATGGTCTTTACCGGTGTGCATAGAGGTGAACTATACATTGTTGATTTCACTAAAAAGGCTCAACCTAAAACTTGCTTCATTGCTAAATCCTCAAAAGGTTGGTTATGGCATAGACGACTAGGTCATGTTGGTATGCGAAACCTTGACAAGCTTATTAAAGGGAATCATATCCTTGGTGTTAACAATGTCATATTTGATAAGGATAGACTTTGCAGTGCTTGTCAAGCAGGTAAACAGGTTGGAGGAAGACATCCCGTGAAGAACATCATGACCACAAAGAGGCCACTTGAACTACTTCACATGGATCTCTTTGGTCCCAACTCTTACAAGAGTCTCGGTGGAAATTCTTTTGGTCTAGTTATAGTTGATGATTTTTCAAGATTTACGTGGGTGTTCTTTCTCGATGATAAATCGCAGGTCCAAAAGATCTTCAAAAACTTCGCAAGGAAGGCCCAAAATCAATTTGAAGTGAAGATCAAGAAGGTTTGCAGCGACAACGGAACGGAGTTCAAGAACACAAATGTGGACACCTTTCTTAACAAAGAAGGAATTTCACACGAGTTCTCGGCTACGTACACACCTCAACAAAATGGAGTTATTGAGAGGAAGAACCGGACTCTCATCGAAATGGCAAGAACGATGCTTGATGAGTACAAGACACTGAAGCACTTTTGGGCAGAAGCGGTTGAGACAGCTTGTCATGCAACAAATCGCTTATATCTTCACAAGCTACTCGGCAAGATGGCATACGAGCTCCTCACCGGTAACAAACCCTGTCGGTGTCAAAACCGGCGGATCTCGGGTAGGGGGTCCTGAACTGTGCGTCTAGGCGGATGCTAACATGAGACAAGGGACACGATGTTTTTACCCAGGTTCGGGCCCTCTCGGTGGAGGTAAAACCCTACTCCTGCTCGATTAATATTGATGATATGGGTAGTACAAGAGTTGATCTACCACGAGATCAGAGACGCTAAACCCTAGAAGCTAGCCTATGGTATGATTGTTGTTCGGCTACGGACTAAACCTCTCCGGTTTATATAGACATCGGAGAGGGCTAGGGTTACACAGAGTCGGTTACAATGGGAGGAGATCTTCATATCGTATCGCCAAGCTTGCCTTCCACGCCAAGGAAAGTCCCTATCCGGACACGGGACGAAGTCTTCAATCTTGTATCTTCATAGTCCGAGAGTCCGGCCAAAGGTCATAGTCCGGCCATCCGGACACCCCCTAATCCAGGACTCCCTCAGTAGCCCCCGAACCAGGCTTCAATGACGACGAGTCCGGCGCGCAAATTGTCTTCGGTGTTGCAAGGCGGGTTCCTCCTCCGAATACTTCATAGAAGATGTTGAACACAAGGATAGTGTCCGGCTCTGCAAAAATAAGTTCCACATACCACCGTAGAGAGAATAGTATCTGCACAAATCTAATCTGCTGACGTATTCCGCAACGTGACATCACGCCACAGTCAAGCCTTTATTCGAATCGTTTTACTGTTTCACCTCAGTGCGTTTAGCGAGGTGGTTTCCTTGGCACGTCTTGTCGAAGCAGAGATCGTGTCCCCTTATTCCGGGATTCTCATCAATACGGGCGTGGGTAACCCAACCGTGCCTTTTGGTATGACTCTCTAATTGAAAGCGAGTCCCAAACGGTTATGGGGAGGGCTCTTGGTATTCAACTCCTTTATAAAGAGACCAAGGCTCGACTCCCTTCTCTTTCAATCTAATCGAATCCGACCCTCGCCTCGAGTTCCAACACTCAAAGCTTCTAGTTTCAGGCGCTTCGGACTTTCGACGATGTCCGGTTCCGACCTTCAAGGCCGGTGGGTGCCTTCCTCCATTACGGAAGAAGACGTGCGAAAGCTGAGAGATGCCAGGTATCTAACCGGCGAAATCTCGCATAGGCTGCCTGCTCAAGGGCAGGCCATTCCTTCTCCCCAGCCTGGTGAGAGCGTGGTGTTCATATCTCACTTCCTTCGGGGCTAGGCTTCCCGATTGATCCCTTTGTGAGAGGGTTGATGTTCTATTACGGGCTGTAGTTCCACGACCTAGATCCGGAGTCCATCCTCCAAATTTCATCATTCATTGTTATGTGCGAAGCCTTCCTCCATATCACCCCTCACTTCAGATTGTGGCTCAAAACCTTTAAGGTGGAGCCGAAGATGATCGAGGGGCAGCATGCTGAGTGCGGAGGAGCTATCATAAGCAAGATAGCCAACGCTCCATGGCCCAAGGGCACTTTCCAAGAAGAGTTCGGCTTGTGGCAACGGGACTGGTTTTACATCACAGCCCCCAGGGGCACCACATGGGTGGTGCCGCCTGTTTTTTGGTCGGGTTCCCCACCATGGCGAGCGTCATGGGTCAATGAAGGGCTTATCTGGGGGCCGTCCAAAGACGTGCCCCTTCTGCAGGACCGCATTCGAGATCTCCTAGAAAGAGATATTAACTTGACCGTGGTGGCGCAAGTTATGCTGATTCGCCGCACGCTGCCCTGCAAACGTCGCCCTCTTCGCGTGTGGGAATTTAATCCGGAGGGACCGCGAGTCCTCCAACACTTTATGGGCGCGGTGCCCGTGGAGATGTACAAATTGTTCTTCGGACCACAAGCAAGGTGTCCGGACTTGTCCAAGGACGCATGCCTGAGCTGTAATCGCCAGGATGCTAAGGTAAGAAGCCCCGTGTTTGGACACACCGTCCGTATTTTCATTATAAAGTTGCCCTTTAACAGAGCTATCCTTTGAACAGGAGTGGATAGCGAAGGCAAAGCTTATCAGGTGTCCAGCCCCCCTGCCCGAGACCGCGCCGGATCCTGTGTTAACCAGGATGCTAGAGATTACGCTTTCGGCAGAGGGCGAAGAGGGGAACCAAGGAGCTATCGCCTCCACGAAGGAGACTGTCAGGAAGGAAGGAATCGAGAATCCCCCCGACCTGGGAAAGAAAAGGAGTGCCTCTGAAGACCCGGAGGGGATAACCTCGAAACGGGGGAAGAGATCTTTGTCAGAGGATCCGGCGTCAGAGACTGCCCCGGCCGCATTGCGCCCTCAAGGGGATCAGTTTTCTTCCGAGCCGT
The DNA here is from genome assembly GCA_963921465.1 of Triticum timopheevii. Taxonomy (NCBI): domain Eukaryota; kingdom Viridiplantae; phylum Streptophyta; class Magnoliopsida; order Poales; family Poaceae; genus Triticum; species Triticum timopheevii. Next base: position 558,592,825 of record OY997268.1, on the reverse strand, counting down.
AAGTAAAGAGAGGGATTCAAAAATTAGTGGTATCCCTGTTTTATTTCTGAGGAAGATAACCAAAATATTACCTTGCAGTTCGGACCTCAACCCTTCTCAGCAGAGCTCGTCTTCAAGGGATCTTCATCCGGAAATGATGGAGAGCGAAACGCCTCCCCTAGCTGCACCCACTTACGAGGCAGGCGACCCCGAGGTGTCGTCCCGGCGGGTTTCTCCAAGTCCGGATCCTGAAAAAGGTCGTCGGGCTAGTCCGGTGCCCTCTGGTGCGCGGTCGGAGAGGCTGAAGGATCTGCTCGGGCGGGCGTCCGTCTCAGAAGAACACCGTATGTTGATGAACACGGTGATAGAAAGGATTTCATCCGCGGAAAGCAGGTTGTACAAGGCCGCCAGGAGTTTACTGACAGGCTTTGAGGTACGCGAAAAGGTGTACCTTTTGGTAGAGCCGCATAAAATGCTCCCTATATAAATAGTAGCCCCTGAGACTCTGTGTGTCGTCAAGAATGATGGAGCATAGAGGATCAAAACCCCAGGTATAAAATGTCACCTTTTTATGAAGGTGGTGAGGCGTTTGGTGGCTAGCCGGACTGATGAATCTGCCGAGCTAAAGCGGCAACTTGACATGGCGGACACCGACATCGCGCTTGTAAATAAGCGGCTAGACGAGGCACAAGGTATGCTCCACAGATATCTGATAAGAGGAGTTCGATGCTCGTGCCTTACAATATGTGTGCTTATTGCAGATGGTGCTGCTGCCGTGGAGAACCTGCGGGCGGAACTTGCCCGAGCCAAGGAGCAAGCAAGGAAAAGTGATGCGGCTGCCGTTAAGGCGGCTGAAGAGCTGAAAGCCGAACAAGCTGCTCACTGCCAGAGTAAGAAGGTAATAGCCGAGATGGCCATAAAATTGAAGGATGCTGCCAACCGCTGTAAACTTCTTGAACAAGAAGAAAGGACGGCGCAGGAGGACCTTGAGAAGATCACTGCCGAGGCCAAGGATGCTCGCTCTGCAATGAGAGCTATGAAGGAGGAGCTGCATCAGGCCGGAGATATCACGGCTGGAAAGCCCTATATGCTGAGGATGAAGTTCGGGGATCCTAGGTATGCTCCATTAGACCAGAAGTGGAGTGCGGAAAACACTTATCTGGATGTGGCAGCGAGTGCGACAGACACAGCCGAACACTTCCGAGGTCGAGGCGACCATAAATTGGAAGAACTTTTTTGGTCGCAGTTCCATAATCCAGAACGCCCACTTTCAGTATCCGACCGTTTGGCCGCCTTCGCGGAGCTGAACAGGTTATCTGGACTCGCCATGAAGTATGTTGCGAGTCGTTTGTGGCCGGGGGAGCCAGAGCCGAAGAGTTATTTTGGATTGGTGCAGCAGTTCCTTGGTTCTGTGCCGCATGTTGATGCGATGAAGAGGTCGGCATGCATAGAGGGTGCACAAATGGCTCTTGCCCGTGTCAAAACATACTGGGCGGATATGAAGGCCAGTATTGTTGCATCCCGGGATTCGGACGAAAGCCGAGTACCTGCCAAGCACTTCTTTGAGGAAGTTCTTCCGGGCGCTCGTTTAATAGAAGCGCAGTGCTCGAAGGATGTAGTGTTCGAATAGCATGTGCTATTGTAAAAGGAATATTTTGATAGAATATAAAAGCTTTTTATACTTGTGCTTGCAAGAATTATAATACCTCCTGTGCGGCCATTTAATGTATATGTGTATATAACCTGAAAGATGGCAGTCGTTGGCTTCAGCCCCCACGCATATAATGCGGGGGTGTTTGCAAAAAGGCGCTGTTTCACACTTAATCCAACGTCTTGGTCCTACAAAGGAGGTGATAGCGCAGCGAACTAGGCAACCGGACTATAATGCTTTATCACTTTCACTTAGCCATAGGAGTTTGACAGTGGGGCTACTTAATAACCCCTAGGGGCACCGCGCTCGCCTGAATTCGGGGCGCGTGTGTGCCTGACCGGGAAGCGGCCCTTCGTTAATGCGGAGGAATCCTAAAGATTCCGAGAGTCATCGAGTGGTTGACCAGTCTCTCGCTATATCATGACAGTCAGTTTTCAGCTTTCTCTACTGAGGTGCTCGCCTGGCTGAACCGGGGCACAATCGCAGTAGTTCTCCTGGTGCCGCCTTAGCCGATAGAGCGAAACGTAAGGCAACAAAACACAGGAGCCGGGCAAACCCAACGTTTGACCAAAGACATGATTCGGATCTGATGCATATAAGGCCAAACTCGCGATGCCGAACACTCCCTAAGGTATTCGGTCTTTATGAAGACGGGCCCAAACAGGGCCCTTGGTAAAAAAGCCCCTGGTGTCCAGGTACGCGCAAAATTCTAGCATGGCCATATGCCAAGATGCCAGCCTCCTCCTCGGTTATAGCGAAAACCGGGGGATGTTGTCAACAAGAGACAGTAAAAAAGGTTTACGCAGGGTCTTAATCTGAAAAGAATCCTTGGAACGGGTCCCTACTGCACGTCTGCGCCTGTGTCTCCGTTGTGCTGTATCCAGGACGGGCGTAGCACGGTGTTCGTCTGCGAGAAAGAGGAACTTTAGTAAAGAAAAAATAAACGTGCGGGAAATCTATATTAGAATAAACAAAATATAGTTGGAGCAAGAAGTGAGCCGTATTGTCTCCTGGCGTGAACACGCGGAGTCCATTGTACAGGGTTATGCGGCTATTAAGCCCATGCATGCTGACGTCGGACTCGTCAAGCCGTGTCCGGGATAGTAGGGCTGAATTAGTGTGCGGCTGTCCAGGCGGCCGCACCATTACCCGTACTTTGGGGGTCAATTGATATTCCCCTGTAATGAGATGATGCCTCATGGGCCGGGCATTTTAAGTGTAAGGGATGCATAATGTGGTATTGCGTTAAAGCGGGCGAAAGCTTCGCATCCCAGTAGCGCTTGATAGCGACTCACGAATGGGGCGATGTGGAAGGTTAGCTTTTCGCTTCGAAAGTTGTCGGGTGAGCCGAACGTGACTTCTAACGAAAGGGAACCCATGCTCTGGGTATCTGGGCCCGGCGTGACTCCTTGAAAGGAAGTGTTGCCATGGTGAATTATAGCTGGGTTTACCCCTAGTTTGCGGATTGTGTCCTGATACAAGAGGTTTAAGTCACTGCCGCCGTCCATAAGGACTCTTGTAAATTGTAGTCCGTCAATAACCGGATTTAAGACCAAGGCAGTCCAGCCTGTGTTCCGGGCCCCTCTGGAGTAATCCTGATAATCAAAGGTGATTGGTTGTAACAACCAGCGGCGGTGCTCCTCTGGGGCTGGCCGTGTGGCGCGTGTCTTCGTGGGCGCCGTTCTATTTTTCCCTTTTGTCATCTGAAGTGAATTTACTGTTTTGACTTCTTGTGGGAACTTCCTTTGTTCTCCGGTGTTCTGCTTGTGGGGTGCGTCGTCATCCTCACTAGGTGTGTCGAGTCCCTTGTGTTCGACGTTGAGTTTACCGGACTGTTTGAAGACCCAACAATCTCTGTGGGTATGGTTTGCAGGTCTCCCGGGGGTACTGTGGATTTGACATATCTTGTCCAGGACTTTGTTGAGGTTAGACAGCTCGTCCCTGTCATCTTTGGGTGGCGGTTTTTTCTGATTTTGCCGAGAGCTTTTGAATCCGGCGTTGACTGTCGTGCTCATCGAGCTATTATCTTTGATCCGGCGCTGTTCTTTGTTACGCGCGGTTTCCCGTTTCCATCTCTCAGTTCAGATGTGCTCGGGTCGCTGGTGCTGCTTCTTGCCAACCAGCTATCCTCTCCTGTGCAAAAGCGGGTCATGAGGCTTGTTAATGCGGCCATTGTTCTTGGCTTTTCTTGGCCGAGGTGTCTGGCGAGCCATTCGTCTCAGACGCTATGTTTGAAAGATGCTAGGGCCTCGATGTCCGGACAGTCGACTATCTGATTGTTTTTAGTAAGGAATCTGTTCCAGAGTTTCCGGGCTGACTCTACGGGCTGCTGAGTTATATGACTCAGATCATCCGCATCCAGAGATCAGACATAGGTCCCTTGAAAATTTGCCCGGAAAGCGTCCTCGAGCGCTTCCCAACTTCCTATGGTGTTTTCGGGAAGGCTTTTAAGCCAATGCCGGGCTGGCCCTTTGAGTTTAAGGGGTAAGTATTTTATGGCGTGAAGGTCATCTCCTCTGGCCATGTGTATGTGGAGGATATAATCCTCGATCCAGACTCCTGGGTCTGTTGTTCCGTCGTATGCTTCTATGTTCACGGGCTTGAATCCCGCTGGGAATTCATGATCCAGCACCTCACCGGTAAAACATAGGGGATGTGCGGCGCCCCTGTATGTAGGTGTGCCACGATGTTCGGATATTTTTTGCGTTGCATTGCTCGCTGGAGCTTGCTTTCTTAGCCCGTATATGGATCTAGTTGGGCTAGTTTTTTGATGCGAATCCTTAGGCGGATCGCGCGCCGTATTGAGTGCGGCGCCCTTTGTCGCTTGAGTCCGATCATGGGGTCGTCTATCCGACCTGGTGGCTTCCTTGTTTTTTGACTGTGGGGGCTTTATGGCCTCTTCGTCAAATTCCGGTAGTAGTTTCCTCTTCGGATAGCTCTTTGTGTGACGACTGTTGCCATACTTGTGTGCGGTATTGAGTACTTTGCCCCATCTGATTCTGAGTGCATCTTCCGCTGTTTTGAACCTCCACTTCTGCTTTTTCAGGCTACGTGCAGTGGCAACGAGCCTTTGGTGGAGGTTCTGATGTTCCAGCAATTTGTCCGGCGTGAGGTCGTCCGGACTATTATCTTTCCCAGAGATTGGTTGTTCGGGTTGTCCGCCCTGTTTGGACGGTTGCTCGATGGCATGTTCGTCTTCCGTTGATTCGCCCCGCTCTAAGGCTGGGTCTTTGTCGAGGTGGGGCTTGGCATGGCGCTTACGTCGCCGCTTTGATTGTTTTTTGAGGGAGCGATCCCTGGTTGCGCCCTTTTGATCCTCGTTATCATTTCTTTTAGGTGTGTCCACCATGTATACATCGTATGATGAGGTAGCTTTCCAGTGCCCTATAGGTGCTGGTTCTTGGTCGTCTCCTCCATCGGCGTCCATACCATCGATGTCTTCGGAGTTGAGGTCGAGCATGTCGGTTATATCATCGACAGTGGCTATAAAGTGGGTGGTGGGTGGGTTTCGAATTTTTTCGTCGTCCGCATCCCATCCCTACTGACCATAATCCGGCCAGGGCTCTCCTGACAAAGAGAAAGACTTTAGTAAATCCAGGATATCGCCAAAGGGCGAGTGCTGAAAGATGTCCGCGGCGGTGAGCTCTATGGTCGGAGCCCAATCGGGTTCGATCGGAAGGGGTGCGGAATATTCGGAGTCCGGAACGGAGTCTAGCACCTTGGAGTCACGGGCCTTGCAAAGGACTAGGCTGGTATTCGGCTCTATCACCATAGAGATTGCGGCTCCTGGGACGGCGTCCAACCGTCCGTCCCTGACTAGCGCAGTCGACTCCGAGCTAATGGTCGGAGCGGACACCTGAGCGGCGCTCTGGGCGCTGTCCGGCGGCAGAGCTAGATCATGCCCATCGAGACAATGCGGCACGCTCGGCCGTGGCTCGAATCCGTCGAAGATCAAGTCCCCGCGGATGTCGGCCGTGTAGTTTAAGCTTCCAAACCTAACCTGATGGCCAGGGGCGTAGCTTCCGATCTGCTCCAGATGGCCAAGCGAGTTGGCCCGCAGTGCGAAGCCGCCGAATACGAAGATCTGTTCGGGGAGAAAAGTCTCACTCTGGACCGCGTCGTGGTTGACGATCGAAGAAGCCATCGGGCCTAAAGGCGACGACACAGAGGAACTCTCAATGAAAGCACCAATGTCGGTGTCAAAACCGGCGGATCTTGGGTAGGGGGTCCCAAACTGTGCGTCTAGGCGGATGGTAACAGGAGACAAGGGACACGATGATTTTACCCAGGTTCGGGCCCTCTAGGTGGAGGTAAAACCCTACTCCTGCTCAATTAATATTGATGATATGGGTAGTATAAGAGTTGATCTACCACGAGATCAGAGAGGCTAAACCCTAGAAGCTAGCCTATGGTATGATTGTTGCTCGGCTACGGACTAAACCTCTCCGGTTTATATAGACATCGGAGAGGGCTAGGGTTACACAGAGTCAGTTACAATGGGAGGAGATCTTCATATCGTATCGCCAAGCTTGCCTTCCACGCCAAGGAAAGTCCCTATCTGGACACGGGACGAAGTCTTCAATCTTGTATCTTCATAGTCCGGGTGAGGGAGTCCTGGACTGGGGGATGTCCGGATGGCCGGACTATGACCTTTGGCCGGACTCCTGGACTATGAAGATACAGGATTGAAGACTCCGTCCCATGTTTTGATAGGGACTTTCCTTGGCGTGGAAGGCAAGCTTGGCGATACGATATGAAGATCTCCTCCCATTGTAACCGACTCTGTGTAACCCTAGCCCCCTCCGGTGTCTATATAAACCGGAGAGTTTTAGTCCGTAGGACGAACAACAATCATACCATAGGCTAGCTTCTAGGGTTTAGCCTCTCTGATCTCATGGTAGATCAACTCTTGTAATACCCATACCATCAATATTAATCAAGCAGGAGTAGGGTTTTACCTCCACCGAGAGGGCCCGAACCTGGGTAAAAACATCGTGTCCCTTGTCTCCTGTTACCATTCGCCTAGACGCACAATTCGGGACCCCCTACCCGAGATCCGCCGGTTTTGACACCGACATTGGTGCTTTCATTGAGAGTTCCTCTGTGTCGTCGCCTTTAGGCCCGATGGCTTCTTCGATCATCAACCACGACACAGTCCAGGGCAAGACTTTTCTCCCCTGACAGATCTTCGTATTTGGCGGCTTTGCACTACGGGCCAACTCGTTTGGCCACCTGGAGCAGATTGAAAGCTACACCCCTGGCCATCAGGTCAGATTTGGAAGCTTAAACTACACGACCGACATTCATGGGGACTTGATCTTCGACGGATTCGAGCCACGGCCGAGCGCGCCGCACTGTCTCGATGGGCATGATCTAGCTCTGCCGCCGGACAACGCCCAAAGTGCCGCTCAGGAGTCCACTCCGACCATTAGCTCGGAGCCGGCTGCGCTAACCAGGGACGGATGGTTGGACGCCGCAATCTCTACGGCGATAGAGCCGAATACCTGCCTAGTCCTTTGCAAGGCCCGTGACTCCAAGGTGCCGGACTCCATTCCGGACTCCGAATCTTCCGCACCCCTTCCGATCGAACCCGATAGGGCTCCGATCATGGAGTTCACCGCCGCGGACATCTTTCAGCACTCGCCCTTTGGCGATATCCTGAACTCCCTAAAATCTCTCTCTTTGTCAGGGGAGCCCTGGCCGGACTATGGTCAGCAGGGTTGGGATACGGACGACAAAGAAATTCGAAACCCACCCACCACCCACTTTGTAGCCATTGTCGACGATTCAACCGACATGCTCGACTTTGACTCCGAAGACATCGACGGTATGGACGCCGATGAAGGAGACGACCAAGAACCAGCACCTATAGGGAACTGGAAAGCCACCTCATCATACGATGTATACATGGTGGACACACCCAAAAGGGATAACAACGAGGATCGAAAGGGTGCAAACAGGGATCGTTCCCTCGAAAAACAATCAAAGCGACGACGTAAGCGCCACGCAAAGCCCCACCTCGACAAAGACCCAGCCATAGAGCAGGGCGAATCAACGGAAGACGAACATGCCATTGAGCAACCGTCCAAACAACCAATCCCCGAAAAAGATAATAGTCCGGACGACCTCACGCCGGACAAATTGCTGGAACATCAGAACCTCCACCAAAGGCTCGTCGCCACTGCACGTAGCCTGAAAAAGCAGAAGCGGAGGTTCAAAACAGTAGAAGATGCACTCAGGATCAGATGGAATAAAGTACTCAATACTGCACACAAGTACGACAACAGTCGTCACACAAAGAGCTATCCGAAGCGGAAACTACTACCGGAATTCGATGAAGAGGCCATAAATCCCCCACAGTCGAAAAACAAGGAAGCCACCAGGTCGGATAGACGACCCAACGATCGATCTAAAGCGACAGAGGGCGCCGCACTCAATACGGAGAGCGATCCGTCTAAGGATTCACATCAAACAACCGTCCCAACCAGATCCATCTATGGCCCAAGAAAGCAAGCTCCAGCGAGCAATACAATGCAAAAAATATCCGAACATCGCGGCACACCTGCATACAGGGGTGCCGCACATCCCTTATGTTTTACCGATGAGGTGCTGGATCACGAATTTCTAGCGGGATTCAAGCCCGTGAACATAGAAGCATACGACGGAACAACAGACCCCAGAGTCTGGATAGAGGATTATATCCTCCACATACACATGGCCAGAGGAGATGACCTTCATGCCATCAAATACTTACCCCTCAAGCTCAAAGGGCCAGCCCGGCATTGGTTTAAAAGCCTTCCCGAAAACACCATGGGAAGTTGGGAAGCGCTCGAGGAGGCTTTCCGGGCAAATTTTCAAGGGACCTATGTCCGACCGCCGGATGCAGATGATCTGAGTCATATAACTCAGCAACCCGGAGAGTCAACCCGGAAACTCTGAAACAGATTCCTTACTAAAAAGAATCAGATAGTCGACTGTCCGGACGCTGAGGCCCTAGCAGCTTTCAAACATAGCGTCCGAGACGAATGGCTCGCCAGACACCTCGGCCAAGAAAAGCCAAGAACGATGGCCGCATTAACAAGCCTCATGACCCGCTTTTGCGTAGGAGAGGATAGCTGGTTGGCAAGAAGCAGCACCAGCGACCCGAGTACATCCGAACCTAGAGATGGAAACGGGAAACCGCGCCGTAACAAAGAACAGCGCCGAATCAAGGACAATAGCCCAACGAGCACGACAGTCAACGCCAGATTCAAAAGCTCTCGGCAAAATCAGAAAACGTCGCCGCCCAAAGATGACAGGGACGAGCTGTCTAACCTCAACAATATCCTGGATAAAATATGTCAAATCCACAGCACCCCCGGGAGGCCTGCAAACCACACCCACAGAGATTTTTGGGTTTTCAAGCAGTCCAGCAAACTCAATGCCGAACACAAGGGGCTCGACACACCAAGCGAGGATGACGACGCGCCCCACAAGCAGAACACCGGAGAACAAAAGAAGTTCCCACAAGAAGTCAAAACAGTAAATTCACTTCATATGACAAAAGGGCAAAACAGAACGGCGCTTATGAAGACACACGCCATACAGCCAGCCCCAGAGGAGCACCGCCACTGGTTGTTACAACCAATCACCTTTGACCATCGGGATTACTCCAGAGGGGCCCGGAACGTAGGCTGGACTGCCTTGGTCTTGAGTCCGGTTATTGACGGACTACAATTTACATGAGTCCTTATGGACGGCGGAAGTGACTTAAACCTGATATATCAGGACACAATCCACAAACTAGGGGTAAACCCAGCGCTAATCCGCCATGGCAAAACTTCCTTTCGAGGAGCCACGCCGGGTCCAGATACCCAGACTATGGGTTCCCTTTCGTTAGAAGTCAAGTTCGGCTCACCCGACAACTTCCGAAGCGAAAAGCTAACCTTCCATATCGCCCCATTCGTAAGTCACTATCAAGCGCTACTGGGACGTGAAGCTTTCGCCCGCTTTATTGCAATACCACATTATGCATCCCTTACACTTAAAATGCCCGGCCCACGAGGCATCATCTCATCACAGGGGAATGACAATTGACCCCCAAAATACAGGTAAGGGTGCGGCCGCCTGGACAGCCACACACTAATCTAGCCCGGACACGGCTAGACGAGTCCGGCGTCAACACACATGGACTTAATAGCCGCACAACCCTGTACAAGGGGCTCCGCGTGTTTACACCAGGAGATAATGCGGCTCCCTTCTTGCTCCAACTATATCCTGTTTATTCTAATATAGATTTCTCGCACACCTATTTACTAAAGTTCCTCTTTTTCGCAGACGAACACCGTGCTACACCCGTCCAGGATATGGCACAACGGAGACACAGGCGCAGACGTGCAGTAGGGACCCGTTCTAAGGATTCTTTTCAGATTAAGACCCTGCGTAAACCTTTTTTACTGTCTCTTGTTGAAAACATCCCCCGGTTTTCGTCATAACCGAGGAGGAGGCTGGCGTTTTGGCATATGGCCACGCCAGAATTTTGCGCGTACCTGGACACCAGGGGCTTTTTTACCAAGGGCTCTGTTTCGGCCCGTCTTCATAAAGACCGAATACCTTAGGAAGTGTTCGGCGTCGCGAGTTAGGCCTTATATGCATCAGCTCCGAATCATGTCTTTGGTCAAATGTTGGGTTTGCCCGGCTCCTGTGTTTTGCTGCCTTACGTTCTGTTATATCGGCTAACGCGGCACCAGGAGAACTACTGCGATTGTGCCCCGGTTCGGCCAGGCGAGCACCTCAGTAGAGAAAGCCGAAAACTGACTGTCATGATATAGCGAGAGGCTGGTCAACCACTCGATGACTCTCGGAATCTCTAGGATTCCTCCGCATTAACGATGGACCGCTTCCCGGTCAGGCACACACGCGCCCCGGATTCGGGAGAGCGCGGTGCCTCCAGGGGCTATTGAGTAGCCCCAATGTCAAACTACTATGGCTAAGTGAAAGTGATAAAGCGGTATAGTCCGGTTGCCTCGTTCTCCGCGCCATAACCTCCTTTGTAGGACCAAGACGTTGGATTAAGTGTGAAAAAGCGCATTTTTTGCGAACACCCCCGCATTATATGCGTGGGGGCTGAAGCCAACGACTGCCATCTTTCAGGTTATATACACATATACATTAACGGCCACGCAGGAAGCGTTATAATTCTTGCAAGCACAAGTATAAAAAGCTTTTATATTCTATCAAAATATTTCTTTTGCAATAGCACCTGCTATTCAAACAAAACATCCTTCGAGCACTGCGCTTCTATTACACGAGCGCCCGGAAGAACTTCCTCAGGTAGTGCTTGGCAGATACCCGGCCTGAAGGAAATATGCCCTAGAGGCAATAATAAAGTTATTATTTATTTCCTCATACCATGATAAATGTTTATTATTCATGCTAGAATTGTATTAACCGGAAACATGATACATGTGTGAATACATAGACAAATATATAGTCACTAGTATGCCTCTACTTGACTAGCTCATCAATCAAAGATGGTTATGTTTCCTAACCATAGACATGTGTTGTCATTTGATTAGTGGGATCACATCATTAGGAGAATGATGTGATTGACATGACCCATTCCGTTAGCCTAGCACTTGATCGTTTAGTATATTGCTATTGCTTTCTTCATGGCTTATACATGTTCCTGTAACTATGAGAATTATGCAACTCCTGTTTACCGGAGCAGCACTTTGGGTACTACCAAACGTCACAACGTAACTGGGTGATTATAAAGGAGTACTACAGGTGTCTCCGAAGGTACATGTTGAGTTGGTGTATTTCGAGATTAGGTTTTGTCACTCCGATTGTCGGAGAGGTATCTCTGGGCCCTCTCGGTAATGCACATCATTATAAGCCTTTCAAGCAATGTAACCAAATGAGTTGGTTACGGGATGATGCACTACGGAACGAGTAAAGAGACTTGCCGGTAACGAGATTGAACTAGGTATTGGATACCGACGATCAAATCTCGGGCAAGTAACATACCGATGACAAAGGGAACAACGTATGTTGTTATGCGGTTTGACCGATAAAGATCTTCGTAGAATATGTAGGAACCAATATGGGCATCCAGGTCCCGCTATTGGTTATTGACCGAGAATAGTTCTAGGTCATGTGTACATAGTTCTCGAACCCGTAGGGTCCGCACGCTTAATGTTACGATGACAGTTTTATTATGAGTTTATAAGTTTTGATGTACCGAAGTTTGTTCGGAGTCCCGGATGTGATCATGGACATGACGAGGAGTCTCGAAATGGTCGATACATAAAGATTGATATATTGGAAGCCTATGTTTGGACATCGGAATGGTTCCGGGTGAAATCGGCATTTTACCGGAGTACCGGGAGGTTATCGGAACCCCCCGGGGGGTTGTTGGGCCTACATGGGCCTTGAGGGAGAAGAGGAAAGGAGGCAGGAGGGGGCCGCGCCCCCTCCCCTTCCTGGTCCGAATAGGACAAGGGAAGGGGGGCGGCGCCCCCCCCCTTTCCTTCCCCTCTTCCTCCCCTTTCCCCCTTCTCCTACTCCTACTTGGAAAGAAGGGAGTCCTACTCCCACCGGGAGTAGGACTCCCCCCTTGGCGCGCCCTCCTTGACCGGCCGCCTCCTCCCCCCTGGCTCCTTTATATACGGGGGCGGGGGGGGGGGGGGCACCCCATAGAGACACAAGTTGATCTATGGATCGTTCCTTAGCCGTGTGCGGTGCCCCCCTCCACCATATTCCACCTCGTTCATATCGTCGCAGAGTTTAGGCGAAGCCCTGCACCGGTAGAACATCATCACCATCACCACGCCGTCGTGCTGACGGAACTCATCCCCGACGCTCTGCTGGATTGGAGCCCGGAGATTGTCATCGAGCTGAACGTGTGCTGAACTCGGAGGCCCCGTACGTTCGGAGCTTGGATCGGTCGGATCGTGAAGACGTACGACTACATCAACCGCGTTGTCATAACGCTTCCACTAACGGTCTACGAGGGTACGTGGACATACACTCTCCCCTCTCGTTGCTATGCCATCAACATGATCTTGCGTGTGCGTAGGAAAATTTTGAAATTACTACGTTACCCAACAGTGGCATCCGAGCCTAGGTTTTATGCGTTGATGTTATATGCATGAGTAGAACACAAGTGAGTTGTGGGCGATACAAGTCATACTGCTTACCAGCATGTCATACTTTGGTTCAGCAGTATTGTGAGATGAAGCGGCCCGGACCGACATTACGCGTACGCTTACGCGAGACTGGTTTCACCGTTACGAGCACTTGTGCTTAAAGGTGGCTGGCGGGTGATTGTCTCTCTCACTTTAGCTGAATCGAGTCTGGCTACGCCCGGTCCTTGCGAAGGTTAAAACAGCACCAACTTGACGAACTATCGTTGTGGTTTTTATGCATAGGTAAGAACGGTTCTTGTTGAAGCCCGTAGCAGCCACGTAAAATTTGCAACAACAAAGTAGAGGACGTCTAACTTGTTTTTGCAGGACATGTTGTGATGTGATATGGTCAAGACGTGATGCTATATTTTATTGTATGAGATGATCATGTTTTGTAACCGAAGTTATCGGCAACTGGCAGGAGCCATATGGTTGTCGCTTTATTGTATGAAATGCAAAAGCCCTGTAATTGCTTTACTTTATCTCTAAGCGGTAGCGATAGTCGTAGAAGCAATAGATGGCGTAACGACAACGATGCTACGATGGAGATCAAGGTGTCGCGCCGGTGACGATGGTGATCACGATGGTGCTTCGAAGATGGAGATCACAAGCACAAGATGATGATGGCCATATCATATCACTTATATTGGTTGCATGTGATGTTTATCATTTATGCATCTTATCTTGCTTTGATTGACGGTTGCATTTTAAGATGATCTCTCACTAAAAATTATCAAGAAGTGTTCTCCCTGAGTATGCACCGTTGCCAAAGTTCGTCGTGCCCAGACACCACGTGATGATCGGGTGTGATAAGCTCTACGTCCATCTACAACGGGTGCAAGCCATTTTTTGCACACGCAGAATACTCAGGTTAAACTTGACGAGCCTAGCATATGCATATATGGCCTCGAAACACGGAGACCGAAAGGTCGAGCGTGAATCATATAGTAGATATGATCAACATAAAGATGTTCACCATTGAAAACTACTCCATCTCACGTGATGATCGGTTATGGTTTAGTTGATTTGGATCACGTGATCACTTAGATGACTAGAGAGATGTCTGTCTAAGTGGGAGTTCTTAAGTAATATGATTAATTGAACTTAAATTTATCATGAACTTAGTACCTGATAGTATTTTGCTTGTCTATGTTTGTTGTAGATAGATTGCTCGTGTTGTTGTTCCGTTGAATTTTAATGCGTTCCTTGAGAAAGCAAAGTTGAAAGATGATGGTAGCAATTACACGGATTGGGTCCGTAACCTGAGGATTATCCTCATTGCTGCACAGAAAAGTTACGTCCTGGAAGCACTGCTGGGTGCCAGGCCTGCTGCTGATGCAACCGACGATGTTAAGAACGTCTGGCAGAGCAAAGCTGATGACTACTCGATAGTTCAGTGTGCCATGCTTTACGGCTTAGAACCGGGTCTTCAACGACGTTTTGAACGTCATGGAGCATATGAGATGTTCCAGGAGTTGAAGTTAATATTTCAAGCAAATGCCCGGATTGAGAGATATGAAGTCTCCAATAAGTTCTACAGCTGCAAGATGGAGGAGAATAGTTCTGTTAGTGAACACATACTCAAAATGTCTGGGTATAATAATCACTTGATTCAACTTGGAGTTAATCTTCCTGATGATAGTGTCATTGACAGAATTCTTCAATCACTGCCACCAAGCTACAAGAGCTTTGTGATGAACTATAATATGCAAGGGATGAACAAGACTATTCCCGAGCTCTTCGCAATGCTAAAAGTCGCGGAGGTAGAAATCAAGAAGGAGCATCAAGTGTTGATGGTTAACAAGACCACCAGTTTCAAGAAAAAGGGCAAAGGGAAGAAGAAGGGGAACTTCAAAAAGAACAACAAGAAAGTTGATGCTCAAGAGAAGAAACCCAAGTCTGGACCTAAGCCTGAAACTGAGTGCTTCTACTGCAAGCAGACTGGTCACTGGAAGCGGAACTGCCCCAAGTATTTGGCGGATAAGAAGGATGGCAAAGTAAACAAAGGTATATGTGATGTACATGTTATTGATGTGTACCTAACTAGAGCTCGTAGTAGCACCTGGGTATTTGATACTAGTTCTGTTGCTAATATTTGCAACTCGAAACAGGGACTACAGAATAAGCGAGCACTGGCCAAGGACGAGGTGATGATGCGCATGGGAAACGGTTCGAAAGTCAATGTGATCGCAGTCGGCACGCTACCTCTACATCTACCTTCGGGATTAGTTTGAGACCTAAATAATTGTTATTTGGTGCCAGCGTTGAGCATGAACATTATATCTGGATCTTGTTTGATGCGAGACGGTTATTCATTTAAATTAGAGAATAATGGTTGTTCTATTTATATGAGTAATATCTTTTATGGTCATGCACCCTTGAAGAGTGGTCTATTTTTATTGAATCTCGATAGTAGTGATACACATATTCATAATGTTGAAGCCAAAAGATGCAGAGTTGATAATGATAGTGCAACTTATTTGTGGCACTGCCGTTTAGGTCATATCGGTGTAAAGCGCATGAAGAAACTCCATACTGATGGACTTTTGGAATCACTTGATTATGAATCACTTGGTACTTGCGAACCGTGCCTCATGGGCAAGATGACTAAAACACCGTTCTCCGATACTATGGAGAGAGCAACAGATTTGTTGGAAATCATACATACAGATGTATGTGGTCCGATGAATGTTGAAGCTCGTGGCAGATATCGTTATTTTCTCACCTTCACAGATGATTTGAGCAGATATGGGTATATCTACTTGATGAAACACAAGTCTGAAATATTTGAAAAGTTCAAAGAATTTCAGAGTGAAGTGGAAAATCATCGTAACAAGAAAATAAAGTTTCTACGATCTGATCGTGGAGGAGAATATTTGAGTTACGAGTTTGGTTTACATTTGAAGCAATGCAGAATAGTTTCGCAACTCACGCCACCTGGAACACCACAAAGAAATGGTGTGTCCGAACGTCGTAATCGTACTTTACTAGATATGGTGCGATCTATGATGTCTCTTACTGATTTACCGCTATTGTTTTGGGGTTATGCTTTAGAGACGGCCGCATTCACGTTAAATAGGGCACCATCAAAATCCGTTGAGACGACGCCTTATGAACTGTGGTTTGGCAAGAAACCAAAGTTGTCATTTCTTAAAGTTTGGGGTTGCGATGCTTATGTGAAGAAACTTCAACCAGATAAGCTCGAACCCAAATCGGAGAAATGTGTCTTCATAGGATACCCAAAAGAGACTGTTGGGTACACCTTCTATCACAGATCCGAAGGCAAGACATTCGTTGCTAAGAATGGATCCTTTCTAGAGAAGGAGTTTCTCTCGAAAGAAGTGAGTGGGAGGAAAGTAGAACTTGATGAGATAACTGTATCTACTCCCTTATTGGAAAGTAGTTCATCACAAGAACCGGTTCCTGTGACAACTACACCAATTAGTGAGGAAGCTAATGATATTGATCATGAAACTGCAGAACAAGTTTCTACTGAACCTCGTAGGTCTACCAGAGTAAGATCCGCACCAGAGTGGTACGGTAATCCTATTCTGAAAGTCATGTTACTTGACCATGATGAACCTACGAACTATGAGGAAGCGATGATGAGCCCAGATTCCGCAAAATGGCTTGAGGCCATGAAATCTGAGATGGGATCCATGTATGAAAACAAAGTATGGACTTTGGTTGACTTGCCCGATGATCGGCAAGCCATTGAGAATAAATGGATCTTTAAGAAGAAGACTGACGCTGATGGTAATGTAACTGTCTATAAAGCTCGACTTGTTGCGAAAGGTTTTCGACAAGTTCAAGGGGTTGACTACGATGAGACTTTCTCACCCGTAGCAATGCTTAAGTCTGTCCGAATCATGTTAGCTATTGCTGCATTTCATGATTATGAAATTTGGCAAATGGATGTCAAAACTGCATTCTTGAATGGATTTCTGGAAGAAGAGTTGTATATGATGCAGCCAGAAGGTTTTGTTGATCCAAAAGGTGCTAACAAAGTATGCAAGCTCCAGCGATCCATTTATGGACTGGTGCAAGCATCTCGGAGTTGGAATAAACATTTTGATAGTGTGATCAAAGCATATGGTTTTATACAGACTTTTGGAGAAGCCTGTATTTACAAGAAAGTGAGTGGGAGCTCTGTAGCATTTCTGATATTATATGTAGATGACATATTATTAATTGGAAATGATATAGAATTTCTGGATAGCATAAAGGGATATTTGAATAAAAGTTTTTCAATGAAAGACCTCGGTGAAGCTGCTTACATATTGGGCATCAAGATCTATAGAGATAGATCAAGACGCTTAATAGGACTTTCACAAAGCACATACCTTGACAAAATTTTGAAAAAGTTCAAAATGGATCAGGCAAAGAAACGGTTCTTGCCCGTGCTACAAGGTGTGAAGTTGAGTCAAACTCAATGCCCGACCACAGCAGAAGATAGAGAGAAAATGAAAGATGTTCCCTATGCTTCAGCCATAGGCTCTATCATGTATGCAATGCTGTGTACCAGACCTGACATATGCTTAGCAATAAGCTTGGCAGGAAGGTACCAAAGTAATCCAGGAGTGGATCACTGGACAACGGTCAAGAACATCCTGAAATACCTGAAAAGGACTAAGGATATGTTTCTCGTATATGGAGGTGACAAGGAGCTAGTCGTAAATGGTTACGTCAATGCAAGCTTTGACACTGATCCGGACGATTCTAAATCGCAAACCAGATACGTGTTTTTATTAAACGGTGGAGCTGTAAGTTGGCGCAGTTCTAAACAAAGCATCGTGGCGGGATCTACATGTGAAGCGGAGTACATAGCTGCTTCTGAAGCAGCAAATGAAGGTGTCTGGATGAAGGAGTTCATTTCCGATCTAGGTGTCATACCTAGTGCATCGGGACCAATGAAAATCTTCTGTGACAATACTGGTGCAATTGCCTTGGCAAAGGAATCCAGATTTCACAAGAGGACCAAGCACATCAAAAGACGCTTCAATTCCATTCGGGACCAAGTCCAAGTGGGAGACATAGAGATTTGCAAGATACATACGGATCTGAATGTTGCAAACCCATTGACTAAGCCTCTCTCACGAGCAAAACATGATCAGCACCAAGACTCCATGGGTGTTAGAATCATTACTATGTAATCTAGATTATTGACTCTAGTGCAAGTGGGAGACTGAAGGAAATATGCCCTAGATGGAATAATAAAGTTATTATTTATTTCCTCATATCATGATAAATGTTTATTATTCATGCTAGAATTGTATTAACCGGAAACATGATACATGTGTGAATACATAGACAAATATATAGTCACTAGTATGCCTCTACTTGACTAGCTCATCAATCAAAGATGGTTATGTTTCCTAACCATAGACATGTGTTTTCATTTGATTAGTGGGATCACATCATTAGGAGAATGATGTGATTGACATGACCCATTCCGTTAGCCTAGCACTTGATCGTTTAGTATATTGCTATTGCTTTCTTCATGACTTATACATGTTCCTGTAACTATGAGAATTATGCAACTCCCGTTTACCGGAGGAACACTTTGGATACTACCAAACGTCACAACGTAATTGGGTGATTATAAAGGAGTACTACAGGTGTCTCCGAAGGTACATGTTGAGTTGGCGTATTTCGAGATTAGGTTTTGTCACTCCGATTGTCGGAGAGGTATCTCTGGGCCCTCTCGGTAATGCACATCATTATAAGCCTTGCAAACAATGTAACCAAATGAGTTGGTTACGGGATGATGCACTACGGAACGAGTAAACAGACTTGCCGGTAACGAGATTGAACTAGGTATTGGATACCGACGATCAAATCTCGGGCAAGTAACATACCGATGACAAAGGGAACAACATATGTTGTTATGCGGTTTGACTGATAAAGATCTTCGTAGAATATGTAGGAACCAATATGGGCATCCAGGTCCCGCTATTGGTTATTGACCGAGAATAGTTCTAGGTCATGTCTACATAGTTCTCAAACCCATAGGGTCCGCACGCTTAACGTTACGATGACAGTTTTATTATGAGTTTATAAGTTTTGATGTACCGAAGTTTGTTCGGAGTCCCGGATGTGATCACGGACATGACGAGGAGTCTCGAAATGGTCGAGACATAAAGATTGATATATTGGAAGCCTATGTTTGGACATCGGAATGGTTCCGGGTGAAATCGGCATTTTACCGGAGTACCGGGAGGTTACCGGAACCCCCCGGGGGGTTGTTGGGCCTACATGGGCCTCGAGGGAGAAGAGGAAAGGAGGCAGGAGGGGGCCGCGCGCCCCTCCCCTTCCTGGTCCGAATAGGACAAGGGAAGGGGGGCGGTGCCCCCCCTTTCCTTCCCCTCTTCCTCCTCTTTCCCCCTTCTCCTACTCCTACTTGGAAAGAAGGGAGTCCTACTCCCGGTGGGAGTAGGACTCCCCCCTTGGCGCGCCCTCCTTGGCCGGCCGCCTCCTCCCCCTGGCTCCTTTATATACGGGGGCGGGGGGGCACCCCATAGAGACACAAGTTGATCTACGGATTGTTCCTTAGCCGTGTGCGGTGCCCCCCTCCACCATATTCCACCTCGGTCATATCGTCGCAGAGTTTAGGCGAAGCCCTGCGCCGGTAGAACATCATCACTGTCACCACGCCGTCGTGCTGACGGAACTCATCCCCGATGCTCTGCTGGATTGGAGCCCGGAGATCGTCATCGAGCTGAACGTGTGCTGAACTCGAAGGCGCCGTACGTTCGGAGCTTGGATCGGTTGGCTCGTGAAGACGTACGACTACATCAACCGCGTTGTCATAACACTTCCGCTAACGGTCTACGAGGATACGTGGACATACACTCTCCCCTCTCGTTGCTATGCCATCAACATGATCTTGCGTGTGCGTAGGAAAATTTTGAAATTACTACGTTACCCAACACGGCCTTCGTCCGAATCCTGGGATGCGACAACACTGGCCTGCATATCCACCCAGTATGTCTTGACATGGGCAAGAGCCATTTGTGCACCCTCTATACATGCCGACCTCTTCATTACATCGACATGCGGCACAGAACCAAGGAACTGCTGCACCAATCCAAAATAACTTTTCGGCTCTGGCTCCCCCGGCCACAAACGACTTGCTACATACTTCATGGCGAGTCCGGATAACCTGTTCAGCTCCGCAAAGGCGGCCAAACGGTCGAGTACCGAAAGTGGGCGCTCTGGCTTGTGGAACTGCGACCAAAACAGTTCTTCCAAATTATGGTCGCCTCGTCCTCGGAAGTGTTCGGTTGCGTCCGCCGCACTCGCTGCCACATCCATATAAGTGTTTTCCGCACTCCACTGCCGGTCTAACGGAGCATACCTAGGATCCCCGAACTTCATCCGCAGCATATAGGGCTTTCCAGCCGCGATATCCCCGGCCTGACGCAGCTCTTACTTCATAGCTCTCATCGCAGAGCGAACATACTTGGCCTCGGTAGTGATCTTATCAAGGTCCTTCTGAGCCGCCCTTTCTTCTTGTTCGAGAAATTTACAGCGGTCGACAGCATCCTTCAATTTTACAGCCATCTCGGCTATTGCCTTCTTACTCTGGCAGTGAGCAGCCTGTTCGGCTTTTAGCTCTTCAACCGCCTTAACGGCCGCCGCATCACTTTTTCTTGCTTGCTCCTTGGCTCGGGCAAGTTCCGCCCGAAGGTTCTCCACGGAAGCAGCACTATCTGCAATAAGCATATATATATTGTTAGAAACGAGCATCGAACTCCTCTTATCAAATATCTGTGGAGTATACCTTGTGCCTCGTCTAGCCGCTTATTTACAAGCGCGATGTCGGCATCTACCATGTCCAGTTGCCGCTTTAACTCGGCAGATTCATCAGTCCGGCCAGCCACCAAACGCCTCGCCACCTTCATAAAAAGGTAACATTTTATACCTGGGGTTTTGATCCTCTGTGCGCCATCACTCTTGACGACACACAGAGTCTCAGGGGCTACTATTTATACAGGGCGCATTCTATGCGACTCTACCAATAGGGACACCTTTTCACGTACCTCAAAGCCTGTCAGTAAACTCCTGGTGGCCTCGTACAATCCGCTTTCTGCGGATGCAACCCTTCCTATCACCATGTTCATCAACATACGGTGTTCTTCTGAGACGGATGCACGCCCGAGCAGATCCTTCAGCCTCTCCGACCGCGCACCAGAGGGCACCGGACGAGCCCGACGACCTTTTTCAAGATCCGGACTTGGAGAAACCCGCCGGGACGACACCTCGGGGTCGCCTGCCTCGTAAGTCGGTGCAGCTAGGGGAGGCGTTTTGCTCTCTATCATCTCCGGACGGAGATCCCCTGAAGACGAGCTCTGCTGAGAAGGGTTAAGGTCCGAATTGCAAGGTAATATTTTGGTTATCTTCCTCAGAAATAAAATAGGGATGCCACTAATTTTCGAGCCCCTATCTTTACTTACGGCTCGGAGGAAAGTTGATCCCTTTGAGGGCGCAATGCGGCCGGGGCAGTCTCCGGCGCCGGATCCTCTGACAAAGATTTCTTCCCCCGTTTCGAGGTCATCTCCTCCGGGTCTTCAGAGGCACTCCTTTTCTTTCCCAGGTTGGGGGAATTCTCGATTCCTCCCTTCTTGACAGTCTCCTTCGTGGAGGCGGCAGCTCCTTGGTTCCCCTCTTCGCCCTCTGCTGAAAACATAATCTGCAGCATCCTGGTTAACACGGGGTCCAGCGCGGTCTCGGGCAGGGGGGCTGGACACCTGATAAGCTTTGCCTTCGCTATCCACTCCTGTTCAAAGGATAGCTCTGTTAAAGGGCCGCTTTATGATGAAAATACGGATGGTGTGTCCAAATATGGGGCTGCTTACCTTAACATCTTGGCGATTGCAGCTCAGACCTGCGTCCTCAAATAGGCCCGGACACCTTGCTTGTGGTCCGAAGAACAATTTGTACATCTCCATGGGCGTTGCGCCCATAACATGTTGGAGGACTCGCGGTCCCTCCGGATTAAATTCCCACAGGCGGAGGGGGCGGCGTTTGCAGGGCAGCGTGCGGTGAATCAGCATAACTTGCGCCACTACGGTCAGGTTAATATCTCTTTCTAGGAGATCTCGAATGCGGTCCTGCAGTAGGGGCACGTCTTTGGACGGACCCCAGATAAGACCTTCATTGACCCATGACGCTCGCCGTGGCGGGGGACCCGAGCGAAAAGCAGGAGGCGCCACCCATGTGGTGCCCTTGGGGGCTGTGATATAAAACCAGTCCCGTTGCCATAAGCCGAACTCTTCTTGGAAAGTGCCCTCAGGCCATGGAGCGCCGGCTATCTTGCTTATGATAGCTCCTCCGCACTCGGCGTGCTGCCCCTCGATCATCTTCGGCTCTACTTTGAAGGTTTTAAGCCACAATCCGAAGTGAGGGGTTACATGGAGGAAGGCTTTGCACACTACGATAAACGATGAAATTTGGAGGATGGACTCCGGAGCTAGGTCGTGAAATTCCAGCCCGTAATAGAACATCAGCCCCCTCACAAAGGGATCAATCGGGAAACCTAACCCCCGATGGAAGTGAGATGTGAACACCATGCTCTCACCGGGCTGAGGAGAAGGAGTGGCCTGCGCTTGAGCAGGCAGCCTATGCGAGATTTCGCCGGTTAGATACCTGGCATCTCTCAGCTTTCGCACGTCTTCTTCCGTAGCGGAGGAAGGCACCCACCGGCCTTGAAGGTTGGAGCCGGACATCGTCGGAGGTCTGAAGCGCCTAAAACTAGAAATCTTGAGTGTTGGAACTCGAGGCGAGGGGCGGATTCAATTGGATTGAAGGAAGAGGGAATCGAGCCTTGGTCTCTTTATAAAGGAGTTGAATACCAAGAGCCCTCCCCGTAACCGTTTGGGACTCGTTTTCAATTAGAGAGTCATACCAAAAGGCGCGGTTGGGTTACCCACGCCCGTATTGATGATAATCCCTGAATAAGGGGACACGATCTCTGCTTCGACAAGACGTGCCAAGGAAACCGCCTCGCTAAACGTGCTGAGGTGGAACGGTAAAATGAATAAAGGCTAGGCCATGGCATGACGTCACGCCGCGGAATACGTCAGCAGATTAGATTTGTGTAAATATTATTCTCTCTACGGTGGCATGTGGAACTTGTTTTTGCAGAGCCGGACACTATCCTTGTGTTCAAACATCTTCTATGAAGTATTTGGAGGAGGAACCCGCCTTGCAATGCCGAAGACAATTTGTGTGTCGGACTCATCGTCATTGAAGCCTGGTTCAGGGGCTACTGAGGGAGTCCTGGACTGCGGGGTGTCCGGAGTTCAAGTATTCGGCTCAAAGTGCTACATTCTTGATAAACATCATCGTTCTAAATTTGCTCCTAAGTCTCATGAAGGTTTCCTACTAGGTTATGGCTCAAACTCTCACACTTACCATGTCTACAAAAATTTCACCCGAAAGGTTGAAGAGACAGTAGATGTGAAGTTTGATGAATCTAATGGCTTGCAAGTAGAGCAATTGCCAATTGATGTAGGAGACAAAGATCCTTCGGAAGCAATCCAAGACTTGTCTATTGGCAAGGTCCGTCCAACGGAGGTGAAGGAGAGTACCTCGTCCGTCCAAGTGGAAGCTTCTACTTCATGACAAGGTGAACCAAGAGTTGATACGGAAGCATCCACAAGCGGGACACACCAAGATGATGAAAACGAGGAAGTGCATCAAGATGAACGTCAACAACCTCCTTCTCCACCACGAAAAGAGAACGACAATGCCAACAATGAAGAAGGCCAAGAAGAAGAACAAGATGAAGAAGAAGCTCAACCAAGAACCAAGCAAAAGCTTTTACGAGTTCGAGCAAGAATTGCTAAAGACCATCCCGTCGAGCAAATCTACAATGATATTCAAACTGGGAGAATCACTCGCTCTAAAACTCGTTTAGCTAACTTTTGTGAAAACTATTCTTTCATCTCTAGCATTGAACCTATGAAGGTCGAAGAAGCATTGGAAGATTCGGATTGGATAAATGCTATGCATGAAGAGCTACACAACTTTGAGAGGAACCAAGTTTGGACATTGGTTGAGAAGCCCGACAACAACCACAACATCATCGGTACCAAATGGGTGTTTCGCAACAAGCAAGATGAAGATGGACAAGTAGTTCACAACAAAGCACGTCTCGTCGCCCAAGGCTACACACAAGTCGAAGGTATGGACTATGGTGAGACTTATGCTCCCGTTGCTAGACTTGAGTCCACCCGCATCTTACTTGCCTATGCTAATCACCATTATATCACCTTGTACCAAATGAACATTAAAAGTGCTTTTCTAAATGGTGAAATAGAGGATGAAGTTTATGTTAAGCAACCTCCCGGCTTTGTCAATCCTAAGAAACCCAATCATGTTTACAAACTTCACAAAGCTCTTTATGGTCTTAAACAAGCTCCTAGAGCGTGGTATAAATGCTTGACCAAGTTCCTTATTGAAAAAGGCTTTGAAATTGGGAAAATTGATTCTACTCTTTTTACTAAAAGGGTTAATGGAGAATTATTTGTTTGCCAAATCTATGTTGATGATATTATATTTGGATCAACTAACCCTCATTTTAGTGAAAAGTTTGGGAAGCTAATGTCGGAGAAGTTTGAGATGTCTATGATGAGTGAACTCAAATTCTTTCTTGTGTTGCAAATCAAGCAAACTAAGGAAGGTACTTTTGTTTCTCAAATGAAGTACACCAAGGACTTATTCAAGAAGTTCAATATGCAAGAATGCAAAGGTATGACTACACCCATGCCTACTAGTGGACATCTTTACTTGACCAAAGATGGTGAACCGGTCGATCAAAAGGTTTATCGCTCTATGATTGGTTCATTGTTATATCTATGTGCTTCACGTCCCGATATCATGCTAAGTGTGTGCATGTGTGCACGATATCAAGCTGCTCCTAAAGAATGTCATCTTAAGGCCGTGAAAAGGATAGTGAGATACTTAATCCATACACCAAATTTTGGCATTTGGTATCCCAAGAGGGCCTCTTTCGATCTTGTTGGCTACTCCGACTCGGACTATGCCGGAGACAAGGTTGATAGAAAGTCCACTTCGGGTACTTGTCAATTTCTTGGTAGATCTCTTGTGTCTTGGTCCTCCAAGAAACAAAACTCGGTATCCTTATCCACCGCCGAAGCGGAATACATTGCCGCTGGTTCATGTTGTGCCCAATTACTTTGGATGACCCAAGCTCTTAAAGATTATGGGATATATGTGAAACATGTTCCATTGCTTTGTGACAATGAAAGTGCTATCAAAATTGGTCATAATCCTGTGCAACATTCTCAAACTAAGCATATTGAAGTTCGTCATCATTTCATTCGAGATCATGTTGCTAAGGGTGACATTAATCATAAGCATGTTCATACCGAAAAGCAATTAGCGGATATATTCACTAAACCTCTTGATGAGAAAGTGTTTTGCAGGTTGAGAGGAGAATTTAACATCATTGATGCTTCAAACTTGGAGTAGAAACTCCATTGGATACATGCAAGACATGAGCTTATGACTAATCCTTGATATTTCTCTTATGATGAAAATCTTATGTCTTGGATATATTTGTATCTTGCATATTATCTAACCCATGTAGGTACTTGGATGAATCTAATTCCATGAGGTTGTAACCTACTCATATCTTGAGCAATCTCTACATCACCAAGTTTCTATACTATGGTGGTTGAAGACAAGGGAGCACGAAACCATTCAAACACATCCTTTGACAAATTCTATGTTGAGCTTCATGATTGTCATTTTTGGATACACAAGTGCTCTTCCTTGCAAGAACTAACCCATGTAGGTAGATGGACTCAAATTCCAAGTGGTACTCCAAATTCTTGATGAGCTACATCAACCTTGAGCAACCCACACATGTTCAACTACATGGACAACACCACCAACCAAGGTATGTTATTCCATCTTAGAGAAGCTTTACTCCAAGTCATGAGCTAAAGTAACTCGACAAGATGTGAATACATCAAGATGCTTAAATGAAAAATGGCAACCCCATTTTGAGCTTAAACGATGAGTATGACCTATGATCAAGTGATCTCACTTGACTCCTAAGTCAATATACTCTAACATAGGTGACTTTGTCACCGACCATCTCTAGATGAAGTTCTCTTATGTTCTTTTTTGTGTTTTTGCATTTGTCTCATGCATATTTGTTTCCCCTTAAAAAAACTTCATCTAGATTTCTTTCTGTTTGCTTTGCATTTTCTGCATCCAATTCATTGCATATCCTTCAGTAAATTCCTTGCAAATCTTTGTGAGACCTTAATAGTCTAAGTGATCCGAGGTGACAAGTGTTTTCTCTGCGATGAACTCGGTTTCACTGATTTGTTGTTTTCGGTCCAACCGAAGCATACCACTCGGTGCCACCGATTTCACAACAGGAAAAACAGTTTGCCACTTATTCTGTGTTTCTTCTGATCCAGCTCCACTCAATGAATCTTGTCCTCTACAAGCATCACATTTTTATTAATGCTTTGTGCTGTGACTCAAGGATCAAACCCTTCTTGGAAATTGATGTCAAAGAGGGAGAGAGAGATCACATCAAAGCTTATCATTTAGAGATATCACATCAGAGGAAGAGTATATCACCTCCTCAGGGGGAGAAAGAGATCTCCAAGGGGAGAGAATACTCAAGTAGAAAGTATTTCTCAAGGATCCGAGATGCTTGGTGTTCAAGAGGAGAGATGCCACATGTCTTCTTGAGGGGAAAGACATGTTCATATGTGCTTATTTGCATTAGTTTGCATTAGCTCTGTTCATTTATATCTTTCAACTCTGATTTTCTGTTCCCTATCTTCTCCCAGTATCCCATGCTAGATTCAGGGGGAGCAAGACATCTAAGGGAAAGAAATCATTTAAATTATTTGCATATCTTTACTCTTGGGGACATGTCTAATCCAATGTGGTACTTAGCATTGTTGAGGAAATCGTTAACCGGTAGCTGCTCGGTTGGCTGGTGAGTAGGGGATTAATCGGCTAATCGGCAAGTTAATCGGCCATTTAATCAATTAATCAGACGATTTATCGGTTCATAGGATACTCGGTGACCCTACGAGTAGGGATTAATCGGCAAGTTAACTGGTTAATCGGATGAATTCTTGAACATGGGTATTCTTGTGGTTTCTTCTGTTTGCTCTGGCTAGACTTTGTTTACGCAGGTTCATTCCATCCTAAGCCAACTCAAGACTACAAGGTAAGTATATGCATCACAATCATGTGTATGAGGAATTCTTGCTGATGTACATACTGTTTGCAAGAAGGGCTTATGAGCATGAAGGTATTTTCTTTAATATTCTTTGCTCTGATGCATATGGCCAAGATACATGTAACACATTGCCTACTCTATCATGGTTATGCTCTCCCATGCTTCTATTTTCCATATTCACATGATTGCATACATGTAGGGGGAGCCTATGCTTGTTACATGTCTTTCCAAAGCTTTACTTGCTATTCTCTATATCTTTATCTAAAGCTTTGATGTATGTTGTCATCAATTACCAAAAAGGGGGAGATTGAAAGCACAAGTGCTCCCTAGGTGGTTTTGGTAATTAATGTCAACATATCTCTTGTTGGACTAACACTTTTATCTAGTATGTTTCAGATAAGTTCAACAATGGAGTGGCATGGACTAAAGGTTGTGGGAACTCCTTCAAGATGCTAAGGACAAAGGATTGGCTCAAGCTTCAAGCTCAAGACTCTTCATTTTACATTTTAGTGATCCAAGATCACATTGAGTCTATAGGAAAAGCCAATACTATCAAGAAGGGATGAGGTGTTGCTTAATGAGTTTCTTGCTCCACAGTGCTTAGTGATATGCTCCAAAACCCTCAACTACTTTCCCACTTCCACACATATGTCCTACACCTAAAGTCAAACTCGGCCCTACCGATTCTTTCTATCCGGCGCCACCGAGTTCAGATGACATAGCCACTGCCACAAACCCTAGGCAAATCGGTCTCACCGATAGGGATCTCGAGATTGTAATCTCTCTGTGTATGTCCATTATCAAAATTGGTCTCACCGAGTTTGAGCAATCGGTACTACCGAGATTACAATGCAAACTCTCTGGTTAACTTATTACCAAAATCGGTCCCACCGAGTTTGAGTAATCGGTCCAACCGAGTTTGCCTGACCAACTCTCTGGTTAGCTAATTACCAAAATCGGTCCAACCGAGTTTGTGTAATCGGTCTCACCGAGATTACGTTATGCCCTAACCCTAACCATATTGGTCCTACCGAGTTGCATATCGGTCCCACCGAAAATCCTAACGGTCACTAGATTTGCTGAATCGGTCTGACCGAGTTTCTCAATTCGGTCCCACCGAGTTTGGCAAGTTGTGTGTAATGGTTAGATTTTGTGTGGAGGCTATATATACCCCTCCACCTCCTCTTTCATTCGTGGAGAGAGCCATCAGACTGAACCTACACTTCCAGTATCCTATTTCTGAGAGGGAACTACCTACTCATGTGTTGAGACCAAGATATTCCATTCCTACCATATGAATCTTGATCTCTAGCCTTCCCCAAGTTGCTTTCCACTCAAATCTTCTTTCCACCAGATCCAAATCCTATGAGAGAGAGTTGAGTGTTGGGGAGACTATCATTTGAAGCACAAGAGCAAGGAGTTCATCATCAACGCACCATTTGTTACTTCTTGAAGAGTGGTGTCTCCTAGATTGGCTAGGTGTCACTTGGGAGCCTCCGACAAGATTGTGGAGTTGAACCAAGGAGTTTGTAAGGGCAAGGAGATCGCCTACTTCGTGAAGATCTACCGCTAGTGAGGCAAGTCCTTCGTGGGCAACGGCCATGGTGGGATAGACAAGATTGCTTCTTCGTGGACCCTTCGTGGGTGGAGCCCTCCGTGGACTCGCGCAACCGTTACCGTTCGTGGGTTGAAGTCTCCACCAACGTGGATGTACGATAGCACCACATATCGGAACCACGTCAAAAACATCCGTGTCTCCAATTGCGTTTGAATCCTCCAAAACCCTTCCCTTTACATTCTTGCAAGTTGCATGCTTTACTTTCCGCTGCTCATATACTCTTTGCATGCTTTCTTGCTATCTGTTGTGAATGTTAAACTTGTGCCTAAACTCCACCTAAACTTAAAGAAGTTAAAAACTGCAACATTGGTACTTAGTGTCTAATTACCCCCCCTCTAGACACCTCTTCTCAAGGTCCTACAGTCGGGCTCCCACCCACGCATGGGTGTCCAAAATGGCAAGGTGAATTTTCCGGGCTACACCGGCCCGTGGTTTTCTGGGCGAGGGAATGGACGATGATCCCCCCGGGATGCCGGGCTACCAAATGAGCCCTAAAGGAGAAGGGATGGAGGAGCATGGGAGAGGACAAAGACTCACAAAGAAGGGAGGGGAGGGGAGGAGAGAAAAGAGAGAGAAAAAAGTTGAGGCAAGGGAGGGAAAGAAATGAGAGCCATCCGTTGTCGTGTTAGTGTTCTAGGCCCATTTCACTTTCCAAAAGAATGAACTACTGCTCATGACATAATTTTCCGTTGTACTGCCAAATCTCATCCAGATTTTTTTGTCAATGTACTCAGGTTTTTCAGAAATTGTGATGACTTTTAGTAGTAAGTACTTGGATGATGCAAATCCAAGCGCGGGAAAGAATTTGACCGCGGCGCGCGAGCTCGTGACAGCACCGATTGGGAAGAACTGAACAGACAAGGGTGCGAGTTGTATAAATCATCACATGGCAACGATACCGTATTTCGAGGCATGGGAACAAGCTGGATGGGGATTAGTATTATTTTATTTGTTTTCTCGGAGAACTAGGAGGGTCAAACCAAGCTCTGTGCAACCCAGGTTTGCACGTCAAAAAGGACCCCTCTCCTCGTTTTTAGATCACAGAAAACAAAACAAAAAAAATCAGCAGTTGGTCAGAGGTCGAATTATTTTGCGCGTAATCCCTAGGTTTTACGATCGAGCATGACGTAGTGCCAAGCCAATACGGGCGGCTACAAGGGCTACGGCCGGAACGGATCTCTCATAATCTTTTTGGAAGACCGGTGGTTGAACGGTATGTGAGTGGAGGAAATCACGTCCTTTCCTGTGAGCAAAGGAGGCTAGAATGCTAAATGATCCTGTCTATCGGGGTCCTGGGCAGATGATGTGCGCCCAAGCTTGAACTTCGAGGCTCTACAACAATATCTAAATCTGTGGCAGCGGGTGAACGACTTCCAGCTACATGATGGAACCCCACTGTCCTCGTCTTGGGAAGGAGATGGCAAATTCTCAGTCCGATCGGCGTACACCCTCAAGTTTTTTTTGAACCGCGCCCCCAAGTTTGTTGGGAGAGAAGTGATACCAACCGCGGAGTTCATGTGGAAATCGAGAGCCCCACTACGGTGTCGGTTCTTCTTGTGGCTTGCCTTGAAAAAACCGCTGCTGGACCGCAGATCGCATGGCATGTAGAGGCCTCCCACACCATGACACCTGCCCATTTTGCGACCAAGAAGAATAAACCCCTGAGCACATCTTGCATTTTTTTTAAACATCAGTACAGACACAAGCGCTCATATACACGCGCATACACTCACCCCTATGAACGCACACATGCACATCCTACCCCTATGAGCACTTTTGAAAGACTGAGCCGGCATATCATCTTGAGATTTACGAAGTCATCGTAGGCGCCTCGTCGTCGACGGGAACGTCTCCTCCCACTGAATGCACATCGCCGGAAATCCTGAAATAAATTCAGAAATAAATGTGAGCACCAGGATTTGAAGTCCCTCTAACCATCCAACCACAGGTTGGTTCGCCCGAGCACATCTTGCTGACATGTGTTTTTGCGAGGATAGTTTGGCGGACGCTCTGCACAACGATTGGGAAGCCGGCATCGACACCGATGGTGCAAGATAGACTGGTGATCTGGTGCGTGGATAAGCCCAAGGATTTGCGAGCCCTCGTCATTCTTGCTTTGTGGGAACTATGGAAGAACAGAAACCCCATAGTCTTTGAGGGTGAATCACCTTTGCTTGAGGTGGTCATCAGGAGGATCGCGAAAGAAGGAACTGCATGGCATCTCGCAGGACAACTCAAGGTCGAGTGGGAGAGGATCTCGGTGGAGCTCTTCCGGTGGCCGAGAAGTGAGTAATTCCGTATAATTGTACAGTGGCGAGACGTGAGTAATTCCGTATAATTGTACAGTGGATGTATGAGCTTAGGCGGTGGTGACTGATGTACATCGTTTTCTTGTAACATCAACTATGGTCTCGGGCTCTATACCCAACCCCTGTGTATATAATATGGTACGCACATTGGTGTGTATTCGAGAAGAAAAAACACACGTTAGATATACATTTCTTTTGCGACG
The DNA here is from genome assembly GCA_963921465.1 of Triticum timopheevii. Taxonomy (NCBI): domain Eukaryota; kingdom Viridiplantae; phylum Streptophyta; class Magnoliopsida; order Poales; family Poaceae; genus Triticum; species Triticum timopheevii. The sequence continues at coordinate 558,561,655 of OY997268.1, read as the reverse complement.
ATGAGATGATTGAAAATACAGCGAATCATAGGAGGAACGGAGATGACATTACCTGGCAGGCACAACCTAAATGATAAGGCCATGTTAGCATCAAATCAGTCACTAATTAACTAAACTTGTCCCACAAACTAACCTAGCCGCGGCTAGCTAGAGACAGCGACATGTGACCCAACACTAACAGCAGCAGTTCAAGGACATGCTATGCTAAGCTAATCTAATCCTGGATACTCCTTCTTTCGGTTGCGGACAACGAACGCCACCAACGTCCAGGCTCCACGGCCACATGCGTCAGGCGAGACGTCAATTAGCGTCTTAACTCAACAGTAATCTACTAGCACGTACATTATGGGCGGGGCCATCAAATAGTGACACATATATAACGAGGGAGCATGCGTGGCTATCTGTCTGTACTCCCTCCGTTCTGTTTTAGTCTGCATATTAGTTTTGTCAGAAGTCAAAATATCTCTCATTGATGAAACTTGTAGAAATAAGTATCAACATTCGCAGTACCAAATCAATGTCATTATATTCATTATGGAATGTAGTGTCATATTATATATGTTTGGTATATTTCATAATATATATATACTTGGTATTGTATATGATGACATTTTTTAATAAATTTTCAAAGTTTGACTTGACATAAATCTAATACACGGAGTAAAAAGAACCGGAGGGAGTATGTCAAACGGAGGTGATGCAGCAGTGCAAAGCAATTCCAGGATACTCCAGCTCAGTTCAGATTTGAGACTTTCAGTACTGCAGTAAAAAATGTAAAGATAGCATGGCTTTGCTTTCCACTACGTTTGTCCTCGATGTGTCAAGTTCGCAACAACGTCGTACAGTACTGCGTGCTGAGATCTCGTTCTCCACCAACAAAGAAAAAGGAAAATGAAGACGGAGAAGTGCCTGAACCGGGCGAGACCTAACGCAGAGCCTCGCTACAAGCAGCCGCTCGGAATGGACCGGCCAAGCAGGCACCACATGCCTTTGCGCTTTTTTTATTTTCTCCCGTTTTTTTCTTCACATTTCTTCATCTGTTTTTTCATTTATATATCGAAATATTATAAAATCACTTTAGATACAAAAATTGAAAAAGTTTAATCATGTATTCCCTCCGTGCAAAAAACTTGTCGCTCAAATGGAGGGAGTATTCAAAAGTTAGTGCTAGATAAATCCATTTGAGCAACAATCTTTTTGAAAAGGAGGGAGTATTTAAATGTTAAATGTGTATAAAAATGTTCCTGGTGATAAAACAAAGGTGCAATGTGTATGAAAAAGGGGACATAAGAACATATATATGAAAAAAATGTTAATCATGTATTTAAATATGTTAGACACACACACACACACACACACACACACACACACACACACACACACACAGAGAGAGAGAGAGAGAGAGAGAGAGAGAACATATAAGTTTTAAAAAATGTAAATCATATATTTGAATTTTTGTAAACGTTTATAAAAACGTGTTCTTGATGTATACAAATAAATGTAAAATATTTATGAAAAAGTAGGCATCAAAGAAACATAAGTTTAAACAATTGTTAATTATGTATATGAAAAATGTTAAAACTGTATAAACATATGTCCTTGAGGTATACAAAAATGTACAATTGTGTATGAAAAAGGTATACATCCAAAACACATGTTTGGAAAAAAATGTTAATCAGTATTTAAAAAATGTTCCTGTGGTTTTGATTTTTTATTACCACTAAAAAATGTCCATCATGTATTAAAAAAACTGTTGACCATGTATTCAAAAAATTCTTCATACATGCTTTAAAAAAATACATCATGTATTTGAGAAGTGTACAACGTGGATCAAAAATATGTTTCACATGTACATTGTTCATTGAAACAAGACATGTGTTAAAAAATGATGTAAACCGACAAATAAATATAAAGAAAACAGAGAAAACCGAGAAAAACCATAAACCAAGAAAAAACGAAAGAGAACCAAAGTATAACGAGGGAAAAACCTGGAAAAGAAACAAAAACAGAAAACCCGAGGAAAACTAGTGCATAAAAGAAATGGAACAAAGAAAACCGAAAAAGAAACAAAAAATCCGGTTAAACAAGAGAAATACTAAAATATAGAAAACCATCGAGGGAACAAAAAAAATGAAGAAATGAAAAAAAGAAGAAATCCATGGTGAACGCAACCACCATCGAGCGTCTCGATCAAAACCCCATGGAATGAAAAAAAAGTAACGGAAAAGGACCAACCCAGTAGCTTAGCTACACGTGGGGAAGAAACTTCACGCGAGCACATCATATACCTCATTATAAGTAAGATATAGGCACCACTACACGACTATAACTCGCTTCACCTGAGATGGGTGCAAATGCTTATGTCTCGTTCATAGCTAGACTAGCATCCGTCGTCACGCCTGAAACTTTTCTGCAGCGCGCACGTGTATGGGCTGGCCCAATAGCGTGTTATATGTTCGTTCATTTGTCGGTCTATGTTTGCTGATGTGTCAGTTCGTTTTGTTATTTTTCTTATGTCTTTTGTTTGCTTTTCTTATTTCTTCTCTGGTTTTCTTTCATTTTCTTCTTCTTGTCGCAATACTTTGTTTTTTTTGCTTTTCTTTGGTTTCCCTCCTTTGTTTATTTTGGTTTATATATACATTATTTGTATACCTCAAGAACATTTCTAATACACGTTTACAGTTTTCTAATACAAGTTTAACATTTTTTGAGTAGATGGTCAACATATTTTCTATACAATGTTTTAAATTATCGAATAATATTTTTAAAATATAATATTAACTTTTTTGAATAAATCATCAAGATTTATAAAATATGCTTGATTTTTTTAATACAAGACTAATATTTTTTTATACATGGTCAGCATTTCTTATACATATTTAAAATTTGAAATGCAAGAATACATGTCAACATTTTTGTATAAACATTTAACATTTTTTAAATGCTTGATGAACATTTTTTGCAAAAACATGTTTAACAATTTTCAAATGCTTGATTAGTAAAATTTAAATACATGATTTTTTTCACGCACATTTATATTGTTTCTTGTACATTTTTCGTCTACATGAGAAACATTTTCTCGATACACATTTAACATTTTCCAAATGCTAGGTTAGCAGTTTTTTCAAATGTTTTATGTACAGTATTTTCTTTTAATATATTTTATTTAGAATATTTGGGATTATAAAAGTAAGAATAGAAATAAAGAAAACAAAAACAAAAAAACGAGATATAGGGGCGAGGCAAATTTCGGGCAGCTCTTTTGAGGCGAGACTTCCCATCTCGCTGTGAGCCAGACATAGGGGCGCTGGGCGCTCGCCTCAAGCGCCTCCGTAATGGGACGGCCCAGCGCGTGGGGCATTAAAGTTTATTTCCCCCCTTTTTTCGCATTGTTTTCTTTTCTGGTTAATTTTTATTTCAATTTTTATTTGTAAATATTCCATATATATAATTAAAAAATCACTATAGATAATTATTTTTATAATTTTTGAACGTGTATAAGAAAATGTTTCTAGTGCATACGAAAATGTACAACATGTATGAAAGAAGTTGACATCAAAAATATTTTTTTGAAAAGAAATGTTAATCATGTATTTGATTTTTTTAAAGCCTGTATAAGAAATAGTCCTGATGTACATAAAAATGTACAAGGCGTCTGGAAACAAGTTGACATCAAAATAAATATTAAAAATTATTTATCATACATTAAAAAAATAAATTAAATTGCATATAAAAAATGTTCCCGATGTAGGAAAATGTGCAACATCTTTGAAAATATATGGTTGAAAAAGTTGATGGAAATGTAATTTAAAAATATTGAATGTATATAATGATCTTTTGCATGTATACCAAAAATGTATAATGTGTATGAAAAACAAATAGGTATCAAAGCATATATTTGAAAATTAGTTGATCATGTATTGGAATAATTTTAAATGTGCATTAACAAATGTACCTGGTGTATACAAAAAATGTAGACTTGTATATTTGAAATATTGTTGACCATGTACTAAAAGAAAAATGTATATTGTGTATTAAAAAAAATGTTCAACATATATCAAGAAAATGTTTCACGCGCACATAGAAAATTTAAATTTTGTACCAAACAAAAGTAGAAATGCGTTAAAAGAACAGAAAACCGATGAAAATAGACAAAGAAACAAAAATAAAAACAAAGAGAACTAAAGAAAATGAAGAAAGAAATCAAGAAAACAAAAGTATAACGAAGAAAGAAAGAAAACGAAAGAAAATCAAGGAATAGCAAACAAAACCACAAGCTCGAGGAGGAAGGTGAAGAGCGCAATCTGCGGGTGTGCGACATGGGAGGAGATGGCAGGGAAGCACAAGATTGAAGGAGGAAGAAGGGGGAATTGTTCCCTTTCCTCCTTTCTTTATAGACGATGCGATAAACTGAATTGATGGGTCTTGCGGCATGACATGTGCCCCGTATGCTCTACGGTTTCCCCACTTCGCGACGTGGGTGTGAGAATCCAGGCATCATGGTCATTTTGATTCGGAACTCATGGGCACCTGAACAGTCCTTTGGCCAGATATAAAAAGATAGGACAGGGCTAACCTGTGACATGCTCATTCACAGAAGGCATGACGTTAGGCTCCGGTCTGTGGAGCCACAACTTTTAAGGAGCCCTGATACTAGGGATGAAAACAGAGCGGAAATGGACGGAACTGAGTGCTATTATATTTGTTTTCACATTTTTTTGCAGAAGCAGAAACGAATACAGAAACCCCGGAAATGAATATGGAAACATATACTACCGAAAACGGACACGGAGTGAATACAAAGCGGATACAGAAACAGAAATAGGCATTGATCGGAATTAAAAACCCCTTGAATCATAGATAAATACACACAAGAACAAAAAATGATAATGAGTTGTTAACATGGCTACAAAATAATATCATTATGTTAGCAACTTAGCATAGTATTGTACTAGTACCGGACAATTGCGTATAAGGTCAAGCTGAGTACATGTGTGGTAGTAGAAGTTGGGCCTCAGATCCATTCTACTAATTGTGTCATTGTGTTGTCTTTGGTGGTTGGGCTACAAAGCAGTTATAGTTCTATAGTAAAAACAGAAATTCCATATTCACGGAAACGGAAAGTTCCATTTCCATGCATGTTCCACCGGAAAACACCATTCCGTTTTTGTTTCCGTTTTTGCATAAAAAAATTCCATTTTCACTTCCCTTTTGCAAATTTCCGTTTCTGTTTTCATATTTCCTCTCCGTTTCCATTTTTCCTCCGGAAAAACAGAAAGTTTCCACTCCATTTTCATCCCTGCTTGATACTACGTGCACTTCGGGGTTGCAACGACTCAACGAGCCCCACAGACGGGACCAAGCCTAAGGCCCCAACTTCTAGACACAGATCTCCGAACTCCTAGAGCCCCCACATCTCATTTTTCATCAATGAAAACATGGTCCCAGGATGCCTCGTGATGGGAAGGACCACATATTCCTTCAAGGCCGAGCTCCCGAAGATGAGTCCTGATGACCAGCAAGAAGGCAAGGAGCCCGCCTGGGTTCTCGAAGGACAACCACTCCAATTTTATACATGCTTGGTGGCTACTGATAGTGTAATACACTGGGGGTGGCGTCTCAAAGGTAGTCTAGCAGCAGGCCTGCCATGGGGCCCAGAAGGCCCACCAAATAGCTGGCGAAGAAGGAGCCCAGGGGATCAGATGAGCGTCTAGAGACCATCTTTAGACTTGGGGACCAATATGGCCATCTTGGTCCCCAAGTCTACACGACGTTGGCCAGGTTGAATCTACCGCATTGTAAAACCCTAAACCCCATCACCCATATAACGTGGGGGCTAAGGGGCTCTCAGAGACATCTACTTTCATAGAACTAGACTATGTGTAGCCAACACATCATTCCCACTGTATTCCCTCGCATGAGGTATCCTACCATAAGACAACACATGACATAGGGTATTACTCCTTCCCAGAAGCCCAAACCTTGATAAACTCTATGTACAATCTCTGATCTGGTACTTCTGGTCATGCTCGCTACCCTACAGAGGGCACTTACAGATTTATGGACCATCAGACAGTGGTCTGAGATCATCATGGAGATCACATGGAGAGTGCAAGATAGGAATAGCCCCTTCCCAAGCTTCCGGTTAGAACATGCGACCCAACATGCATAGCATTATTGCCTACCTCTTATTTGACCACGTGAAATGCCTCCCATTGATGTTAATCTCTTTCGGACCTAACCTATCGAACATGGCCCTAAATGAGACTATGACTCCCCTATTGATATTACTGTTATTCTTGTACTATGCCTTGAGGATGGTGTTAATATCCCCAAGGATGAGTCATCTGTTCTATTGAACGGGACAAAACTGCCACAACTCGTCAACAAATCCCAAATGAGCATTGTCATCCTAAAGCCCGTACACACCCGTGCACACCCAGGTCCAGGCATATCCCACATCTTAATGCTCACCAAAATCATGTTTTCATTGAAAGAAACCCTATGGAAGGAAAAGAAAGATTCCACGCCTGCAAAGAGAATTTCTTCCCTAATACCAACTGCCAACAAAAATGCAAAGTTCTTGACAAATTCAGATTTGAGTTCTCCATAATCACCTTGTCATTGACAATACCATTGGGGAGCAAGCTAGCAGAGGCACATATGAGCGAGGGATCACGTCACAATGTTTCAAGTAGAGGCGTGACCCTTTGGCCATCTAATTATAGCAACTCTGTAACTTTTGCAAATCACTTTGTTTTCTTGTCTTAAAAATATAAACTACATGTAAGTATTTTTCCGTGTTCTAGGAAAAAACAATAATGTTGTAGTTGCTTTCACAGACGTGATCTTTGTCAACATAAATAAAGTTTTAAGCATGATGTGTGTGTTACGGTCGCTTTCTTTTTTACTTTTGCCTAGAGTGTTGCGACCGGTTTCGAGCCACTAACACGTGTTAAGTTGCTAACACATGTAATTAAGACTCTAAATTAGGCACATGCTAATTAAATCGCTAAAACTTGTTTCACATGCTAATTAGGCACTCCTTAGCGAAAGCTCAGGAGTCACTTAGTACCCCACACTAAAAAAGACATGTTGAAACAGTGAAATTTTCTTTCACAAGCATGTATGCATTAAAAAACGTCACTCTAACCTAGGGCAACTCCCCCAACTGCCACCTTCTGCCCCTCGCCCCTCCGGAAAGAGCCGTTGGGGAAAGTTCGTGCGACAACTTTTGTAACGGAAATCTGATCCGCTCGCTTGAGCGGCGGATGCCCTGCGACGTGCCTCTCGATTGCAGCATGCGTTGCCCATTTGTTCCCAGCCATGGACAGAGCAGTGCATGGGCATCGGGGAAGCGTCTTGTAGTGGTGATGGCGGGCGGCTGTGGCGGCATAGGTTGTGGGGAGATCTGTTTCCTTGTGGTCATCAACAACACATATCTCGAGACACACAACCCTATCGTGGGGTGTTGGCCCCTCCTGGCTGCTATAGCTAGTGGATGAGAGGTGAGTGAGGGGCATTGGAGGTTGTCGGAAAGCTGCCATGAGTTAAGACTCCAGATCCTACTGGGCGTGGCTCGATCTAGACCATGCGGTAGTTTTCCACTACTCAGCTAATCTTCTCCGCATGGCTTTTCATGTCCGGGTGTGCCAAGAGCTGCCGTTTGCTAACCACCGCGTTGATCATCACTGCTCTTGTCGCGGGGTCGATGACGTTTCTCGGCATCATAGAGCTGCCACTTGCCACCCCTTATAATGGTTGTCATTGGCTATATGTTTTGCCACCTAGATTGGTCTGGTGGCAATTATCGATGGTAAGGTCGTGAGCTTCCTATTCTTGGTTTGGTCTTGCTTGATTGGTGTCATTCAAATGTGTTGATGGAGAACTACACCTCACAAAGTGCTTAGGGTAATATCTTTAGCGAAGCATGTGGTAAAGGTTCCTGGCATTAGTTGAACCATGGTTTTGGGCCCTTTGATGGCATTGGCAGGAACACTCACAATCATGGCACAAGTATTAGCTGCATGACTGGTGTCACCACAATGTTATCTTAGTGGAGTAAGGCTCTTTGACAATACCTACAACACTCATTGTATCACATATGCTCCTGTTTAGCCTACTTTGGATGGCTGCTAAGCAAGCGGGTAATGCTAAAGCTTGCAAGGTCTCGGTTCGATATGCCCTTCAATGGAAGCAATGCCACTCCTCAATGCCTTGCTTGTGACTCTCTCCTCGGAAATATGTGTTATGGACTCAAACCCTTTTTAGCTTTAACAACATTGGTCGCCTTCTTTTATTTACACATTGTACATCTTCCTCGTGTGTATGTCTGCGTGCATGCGCGCATGTGTGTTTCATGTTGCTTATAATCATCCTAATATTTACTATTGTCATCTACATGCTTGTTTTCTTATTCAGCACACAAACATAAATATATATGAATGCAATTTGCAGTATGCATGCCATATCTAAATGTACATCAATTTCTTACAAGAACTTCGAAATATGCTTTCACTTTTTGAAAATTTCGGGCTCCGAGGCACACGGAGGCAAAACACCTCGCTCAACCCTAGTCGTTGCTACCAATTCTGTACATGACAAAGCTTCCATTGTTAACCAAAATTGCATATTTCGTCCAATTAGTTATTTTTGTTGTTCCGGTTTCCATTGACGAAGAATGATTAATTCTAAGCAATGCAATACATGTGCAAGATGTATCTTGAGGTCGTATACAAAATGTTAGGATAGAGGAAGCACACAACTTTGCCCCAATATGATTTCATTTTTTGGGAATACTGGAGGGATTTTAGAATGCACGTAGTCCACCATGACACATTTCAGCATGTTTCAAAAAAGCAATAAGAAAGTCACACATGAGAACTCTCGCAGTACAAATTATCACACATAAACATTAAATTGTCTCATAGACATTTTCCTTTCAAAATCTTCAATAACACATGTTGAGTTCCAGTTGTGTACTTTTCAACCGCAACCCATGTAGGTGTCGTGATTGAGACTTGTTTGCCAAATTACCCTGTCCATCATGGCATATGGCATGAGCTCATACATAATAAACACACGGGCTCTAAATCGATCTCTCGTGTTCACAAACAACCCAAACACTCGCATTTCTAGGCCGTACCAATGAAGGTGAAACAATTCTTCTTTGGGTTTGGAACTTGATTTATCACTGATGGCTCTCAAGTTTGGTTTTGACAAGACACCTAGTTGGGAAATGCACTCTTATAGTAGCAATATGCTAGACTTTTTCAGATGGTCATACATATGCAACAATACTGGAAGTCTTGGGAGTATTCATGCTAATGTTTCTTTCTGAGGGTCCTAACATGCTTAGTTGCATCAAATGCTTTATTGGGTGGCGAACCACCTTGTGACTGGATGGTTAGGAGGACAGTGGTATCCCCAGGCCACCAGGATTCAAGTCCTAGATTTGACATTAGTGCTCGTATTTTCCTGGATTTATTTCAAGCCTCAGTTTCTCGAAGGTGCTCATAGGGATAGGGTGTACGTGCGTGCATTCACAAGGATGGGTGTATGCTCGTCTATGTGAGTGACTTCGATTGTATTATGTTAAAAAAGAATGCTTTATTGGGTGGACTAGAGTCCTTCCGTATTTCACAAGGATCTGATGAGTTCTCAACAAACTCATTGTATATGACTCTTGTTTATTGTGATGCCCCAATAGATAATAAGATGTCGGGGAAGCTTGAAATTTATTTTAAGTTAAGAACTTTCTCTGGTATTTGTATCAAGGGGTGATTTTGATGAGGGACAACATACGTGAGGCAACTAGCAAGGAAACAATACTTATGTTTTTTGTCATCAAGATGAGTCGATCAAACATCTCTTTAGCAACTGGTTGCGTGGTATCGGTTACAAACTTTGCTCCCGTATCTTGGTTGGGATGACAGCCTTATATGTGCTCTTTGGCTATCCACAAATGGCGTGTTTTTTTCATGAAAATAAGAAATTATTCTTGTTTGTTGTTTATACATTTATGTATGCATGAGCTCCATATATGTTCTATTCTACATCGGTAGAAGGACGTGCAACTATTTATAGTAAGGTGTTTACCCCGCATAGGTATGGTCTAGTCTATGGATCGGCACCCTACCCCTCGTAGATTGACTTATTTTCACATAAAACTATGCCGGATTGTGTGCATCTTTCTATATAATGGCCGGGTATGTACTGATTTTGATTCTATCACCTTGGAGCGATGATTTAGGTAACAACCCCTTTATCCAAAGACATTGCCCAATCCATCATCAATTGGTTAATATATTGATAGGTAATTATTATCTTTTGCATGGCATGTCATACTTTTCTAAACTCTTTTTGTACAACTAAACTTATTTTCTCTTCAAGACATTCTTTTACCGATCTTTTTAATAGTTTTGCTTACTACACTAACAACCATCAAAGAATACCATTGACCCATAGGGCTCATGCTCGTGGTAAATCGTTTGAATTGGGTCGTGGTTGAGAACTAAATGAGTTTAAGTGTCTACGTTGCATTTAGACGATTTCCATGTTTTATGGCGAATAGCAACAATGAGACAATGTTTGGATCTGTAAAAAAGGGGGCATAAAGTTCCTATATTATCCTAAATGATAGACTGATGTTCAGACTATACATACACTAATCTGATCATGATGAGTCTCCAACTAAAACATTCCAAAGGGGCCCTTATCATTGGAACCAAACGAGTATGCCATCATGAATATAGGAGGTGGTGCATTGGAGGATGAAAAAGGGAAAGAAGATCGGTGATGTCAATGATGTTTGCCAACACTATCAAAGGTTATCAACGTGCAGCCATGTAATACATACGATGCCTTCAACAAGTTCAATGTATGCCTAAATATCGGAATTTTTCCCTGACTTTATACCGCCGACAGTTGCACTGGCAAGGGAGGGAAAAAGCGACACTAGTGAGGGAGGGGAATAGCAACGTTGGTAGAGTGAAATAAGGCGCACGAGGATGTAGATCTAGAGGGTGAAGGGGGCGTGAGGCAGCGACTTACTTTCTGAGGATAGGATAATTAGCTCCAACAAAATATTGTATGATAAACACTAGTTGAAAAGTATTTCTAGCGTGAGATCTTTGGTGGTGGGTAATATAATAAACTAGTACTTGCTCTGTAAAAAAATATAAGATCGTTTAGATCACTAGAAGTATCATGCACATGGCACTATTCTAGAAAACTTACGTCCCCAATGCATAAGGGTATCATACATTTCAGCAAAATATCATCGGTCGATGCAGATACCGGAGAGATCTTTTGAAGGAAAATGCATGGTATCATACACTTCAGCAAAATTTAATCGTTCGATGTAGATGCCGGCGAGAATTTTTGGGGAAAAAGAAACTCCAGCACGTTATTACCGCTGATTTCTTATCTACTGTGGGCACTGAAGGAGACATCTGAATTATTGTAAGCGACAGGAGAGACACGTCTTGTTCCCTATCACAATAATAAAGATAGCGTCCACATGTAAGTCGTGACTCATTAGGGTTATCTTATCTGTACTACTGTATGTGGCACTGTGCCACGGCGCTACGAACTTTTTCCATGTTCCTGCGCCATGTGTAGCATGCGGGCGAATATTGTACGTACGACAAGCCTTTCTTTTTTAGCACTGGCAGAGACAGCTTCACTTTTCGCGATGCCAACAAACCAAACTAAAACACGCGTGCAAGCTTGGCATCGCGTCTCTATATAACCATCAACAAGTCGCTAGCTCAACTCACCCATTCCTCCATTGCCATTCACGTTCGTCTCTCTGCCATTAACGCCTACGCTTTCAAGGATCGAGCACGTATAAACTACGAGCAAGCATCTCTAAAAATTGTTGTCTCGCCGGGATGATTTCGAGGTCTCCCAGCCTCTTCCAGATCGGCGAGGGTGAGGCCCAGGATCAGGATCGGGCGGGGACGCCAACAATGGCGACCGCCGGCGAGCTCGTCGGGCTCCGGCTGATCATACAGCCCTCGCCGAGGCGACAACAACGGCCGCCGCTGGCCGTCCTCAGGAGGTCGTCGGTGAGGTCCCCGGCTGCCGACCTCCAGGAGAGCAGCGGCGGCCGGCCGTTCCTGGGCCTTGAGTTCTTGAAGTGCTGCCTCTGCTGCTGTAAAAAGATCGACGGCGACATGGACGTCTTCGTGTACAAGTAAGAAAGATCAGATATACACCTACCTCCATTCAATCTCTATGCTTATTGTTACTTGGCTTGAGCTGAGGTTCTTACGGTTCTTGGGATTATTTTCTGCAGGGGAGAGCAAGCCTTCTGCAGCGCCGAGTGCCGGTTTCAGCAGATGGCCAGGGAGGAGAGGCGGGAGATCGAGATCCTGGTCAGGAAGCGCCGTGAAGCGTTCCACAGCCGCCGTGCAGCGCCGGGCAAGACGATCGGAGGACCGGACCGGCACGCGAGGGTGCAAATCTCAAGTTTTTGCTAGTTAATTAGATCCTTGCTGTACTTGCAGTGAGCCAGTGACAAACTAAGGATGATTTTTTTAGGAACCAATTAAGGATGATTAGTTAGGACAAATTTCAAGTCCTAAATTTGTAGTACAACTGTACAAGTAGGCTTTGGGTTGTTAAGAAAGGATTGAAAGTTACACGTAGGTGAACTCTATGAGGTTCGAATCCCCTCTTGTTCCACAGCAGCTTAGTGGCAGAGCGGTTGGCTTTTAACTGACTGGTTGTAATTTTGAATCCTACTCGGCATATTACTACGGTTGTTCCGATCTCCTTCCCTCTGGTATCTCGCACCTGCAGGAGTGCAGTATGCAGATGACACGATCATTCTTGTTGAAAACAACGACATGTGTATCGCAAACCTGAAATTTCTATTCCTTTGCTTTGAAGTCATGTATGGACTTGAAATCAATCTCTAGGTTGATGGTTGAGGCGCAGCGGGTAGCTAACCTTTTGAATTGCCAACTTGGTTCAAATACTTAGGCATTCCTATTTCCCCTCCAAAGCTATGTTCTAATGATTTGCCACCACCGTGCTTAAAGTGCGCAACAGGGTTATGTGGTGGCGTGGTAGATACAATACTTTAGCGGTGGCGGCCAAAGCTAGCGTGTCAGCCTGCCTCCGCAAAGGGCTGAACTCCCTAATCATCCTCACCTCTTGGGCAATCTGGAAACACCACAATGCAGCCCTCTTCGACAATGCTGCACCCTCCTACAACAAACTCATCGAGGACATACAACAGGAGGCGAAACTATGGGCAAGAGCAGGCACCAAAGGGCTCGATAGGATCATTCCTGTAACTAGCGAGGCTGAGCATCCTCCCTTCCTCGCTGCTCACCGTAGCGCTTAGGTACCACCATCCTATGTGTACGACAACTAAGACGCTCATCCATGTATTCCCTCTCAACCTATAAATGGAATGATATGCAACTTGCGTATTTGAGAAAAAAAAAACAATACTTCAGCGGGTAAAGTTTGTCTTATTAATGTGCGTCTTTATTCCCAACCATCGTCTCCCGGAAGGTACCTACACATGTTTTAATACACATCGTAGTGGTTTTTATTGGAATACAACTAATAATAAGAAAAAAATATTGTCTGATCAAATGGAAAATTATGTGTAGGCCTAAGAGCTTTGGGGGGCTAGGCATTGTTAATACTTCTGTTATGAAGAAATGCTTGATCATTAAATGGTGGTGGAAGATCCTCACTTCTTCCCCTGGGGTGCTGTGGTGTGATATCCTCAAAGCAAAATATTTTCCCACCTAAAGCCCCTTGTTTGCCTTTCCTGGTGGGGGTTCTCAGTTTTGGCACAATTTGGTAAAGGTTCATGATGATTTTTGTTTCTTTGGTTAAGTTTGTGGTTAAGGAGGGCAAATCCGTTCTTTCCTTCCCTCCACGGAAAGGCTAGCCGCCGCCTCCTCCTTCCTCCACAAAAAAGTTAGGGTGTCTGCCTCCCGTCGTCGCCGCCGCAGGTCCGCCTCCTCTCCGGTGGCCCTAGGGCCATGGGGGCGCGGTGGATCTCGGCAAGTGCCAGCGGGAGGGCTCCGTTTTTAGTCGTTTCTTTCAGTTTTGCTAGGGTTTGTGTCCTGTTCAGGAAGACGAGACGGCGGCGGCTCCCTGAAGATGGAATAAAGGTCTCCCCGCCTAGTCCCCGTTCCGGCGGCGCATCTAGCACCGTTGGTGGGCGTGTTGGTGTGTCTCCGGCGGATCTATCTTTGGTCGATTTGCTCGGATCTCGTCGTTGTTCGTCTACGTTCGCGTGTCTTCGGATTGGATCTTTCTGATCTACGTTATTCTTCATCTGCGGCGGTTGCTGTTCTGGTGCGCTGGTCCTACGGGGCCTTAGCACGACGACTTCCCGACTGTCTACTACAACAAGTTGTGCCTGACTCCGGCGATGGAGGGGCGATGACGGCGGCGCGCCTTCGGCTCGCTTCAGTGTTGGTAGTCGTCGCTAGGTGGTCTATGGATCTGGATGTAATTTTTATTATTTCTGGTATTCGTTGTACTGCCATGATTGAAGATGAATAGATCGGAAATTTTCTCGCAAAAAAAAGGAGGGCAAATCCGTCCGGTTTTGGCTTGATTGATGGCACGGTGTTGTTCTGCTGTGTTCTTCATTTCCTGTTATCTTTTCGTAATGTGCTAATTCTGAGATTTTCATTTCGGAGCTCTCTCGAAATAGTTGAGATTTTATTACTCATCGTGCGCTTTCCTCCTGAAGAGTTGGTGGAATGACACAATTTTGCTGTTATTTTACCCACACTCTCGGAGGAGCAGATGTTGTGGTTTGACCTCGTACACTTTTAGTAGTTTTTCAATTGAATCTTTGTATGCTAAACTACTTTTTGGCTCAGTGGCTTCTAAGTTTAAGGATACGTGGCATGCTCATATCCCTTATAAAAATAAAAATAAATTGTGGCAAGCTATCAGAGGCAGACTGCCGGCTGCAGATCAATTTCACAAACGCAACAAGCAGGCGTCTGAATTTTATGCCCTTTGCGGAGGGCACGAGGACTATGACCATATCCTATTTAAATTGTGATTTTGCTACCTTGCTCTGGAGTTGCACTCGGTCGTGGGTGAGTGTCAACTGGGCCCCAAATTCTTTTGTTTAGTTGTTGGCGCTAGTTAAAACCTTGTCTAGCCAATTGAAACACATTTTCTGTTGGCTTTGCTGCAGTGTGCTAAGTCTTATGGACCATTAGGAACAAGTTCACTATTGAACATGTCTCTCCTAGTAAACCTACTGACTGTATTTTCAAACTGCTTATCATTTTACAACAGGGGAAGCCGATGGTTAAAGCGTGTGGCGTGGATGCTACAGAACTTGTAATTACTTGTATACGGGCTACTGCGGTCTCCCTCATCATCCTTAGTTTATAGGTTGCTGGCCAGCGTGCGCTAGTTTTTGTACTTTACAGCGCGTGCAACTTATTAATCGTGTCTGGGTGTTTGTTTGATCTTTGTTTAAACTCTCTGATCTCTGCCGTATGGCTTCATTTATAAAGTCAGGAAATCGTCTTTTCTCTAAAAACTTCAAATCCTACTTGGGAGATTTAATTTATTCTTTGATGCAAGAGTTTTAATGTAAAGAATAAAGAATTAAATTTAAGAGCTTGCTTTGACATGTGTATGTATATGTGTTCCCTCTTTAGTGAAGGGAAACGGTCTAAATCAATTGGCTAGTGTGGTCAGTAACTCAAGAGTCTTCCATTTCAGGCAGGCAAGAGCTTCAATACAATGCACTGTTGTCTTTTATGGCTATAAGCCTTTCTATCTTGGATCTAAAACTTTGGCAATTAGGTTTGACCATAGCCCGATGTGGATAATTCATGGGCAAAGGGCACAACATCACTCTCAATGTCACTCAAGATAATCCTTCAAGTTTGTCATCCAATCTCTCTCAAAGTATCATTCTATACCCCTCCCTAGCACACTATAGACATATTTGGCTATTGGGTCCTACTTAGCTGGTTAGCCTAGGAGGGTGCAGTTCAAGAGACAAGTTCTCATGGCCGAGGTCCCCATATTGGTATCATGTGCAATTAGCGACGAGTGTTCGACACGTACATATTTATGGAAAAATGCCCTAGAGGCAATAATATTTGCATTATTGTATTTTCCTATTCATAATTAAAGAGTTTATATTCTATGCTATAACTGCTATGATCCTGGAATACGTGATTCAGTGGAAAACTCATATGCACGTGTGAAATGATAAACAGTTAAATAGAAGGTTCCTAGTCTTGCCTCTAGAACTAGCTCAAGTGTTGTTGTTGATCACGCTTTCTGGATCTTAGGATATCGTTAAGTGTTAAATGATAGTCCTAAAACAACATTGAGATTATGACATTGGAAGAATGATCATATTGAATCGACCCAAATTTGTCTGTTATGAATTGAGTAATATCGTTTGTAACACGGAGTATTAACGTGTGATTTTACTCCCTAGACCATGAGAGTGTCGTAGTGACTTCTTACCATACAGTGGGCTTTCGGTTTGCTCAAACGTCACCTGTAACACGGTGATCATAACAACAACTTACAGGTTCATCGAAAAGTTTGACAAGGGACTAGATAGATTGAGAGTGGGATTTGCGCCTCTGACGATGGAGAGATATTCTTAGAGCCCTCTTGGTGTGACGACATCCATCATCGTCTGGCCAAACATAGGTGACTACGTAACGGGGATACCGGAACATGGTAACGAGAAAGAAGGACAAAACCGGTGATGAGGATTAAGGTATAGTGAGCATGTGATGACTCAGGAGGATACCAATGCATCCCGGGTTTTGTAAATTATTGCAAAGCAAAGGGAACATCACTTGATAACCAAAGTTTCATTCGAATATCATTCCTGTAATGCTCATATGGATCGATATGGACGTCCACGGTTCCGCTATCGGTCATTGAACAAACAGTTTTGTTCATGTCTATGAGTTACCGAACCCATGGGGTCACAAGCTTAAGGCAATCACGATCTGTCGAGTGTTAGTAGGACGGGGATGATGAGAACATATTTGTGGAATTGTTTCATTAATATTCAGAATAGATCTGAGAGGATCCATAAGCGTTTCGGGGTCACCAGAAGGGTTTCAGTGAATATCAGGTAATACCGGGTATTACCGATAAATATATATAGGTGGAAAATGTTTCTGAGGATGTTAAATTATATATAAATGGGCCTGAAAATATTTAGAACACTTTCATATTTTATTTAATACGAATGGGCCTTAAAAGTCTAAGAGGTGGAAGGCAACTTGGGCCACAAGGGCTCAAGTGGGAGGCGCCTCCCTTCCCTAAGGAAGGAGGCCGAATTGGGGTGGGGGAAGGGGGGTGGGGGAAGGAATCCCCCTCCCCCCTTTGGCCAGCGCAAGGGAAGGAGAGTTCTTTGAGGGAGTCCTGGATTAAGGGGTCCTCGGATAGCCGGACTATATGCATATGCCGGACTGTTGGGCTATGAAGATACAAGATAGAAGACTTCGTCCCGTGTCCGGATGGGACTCTCCTTTGCGTGGAAGGCAAGCTTGGCGATTCGGATATGAAGATTCCTTTCTCTGTAACCGACTCTGTGTAACCCTAGCCCCCTCCGGTGTTTATATAAACCGGAGGGTTTAGTCCGTAGGACAAGAACAATCCTAATCATAGGCTAGCTTCTAGGGTTTAGCCTCTACGATCTCGTGGTAGATCAACTCTTGTAATACTCATATCATCAAGATCAATCAAGTAGGAAGTAGGGTATTACCTCCATCGAGAGGGCCCGAACCTGGGTAAACCTTGTGTCCCACGCCTCTTGTTACCATCAGCCTTAGACGCACAGTTCAGGACCCCCTACCGAGATCCGCCGGTTTTGACACCGACATTG
Organism: Triticum timopheevii; assembly: GCA_963921465.1. Taxonomy (NCBI): domain Eukaryota; kingdom Viridiplantae; phylum Streptophyta; class Magnoliopsida; order Poales; family Poaceae; genus Triticum; species Triticum timopheevii. Next base: position 558,543,777 of record OY997268.1, on the reverse strand, counting down.
GTGCTTTCATTGAGAGTTCCATTGCGTCGTCATCATAAGGCTTGATGGCTCCTTCAATCATGTACAACAACGCAGTCCATGGTGAGATTTTTCTCCCTGGACAGATTTTCGTATTCGGCGGCTTCACACTGCGGGACAACTCGCTTTGCCATCTGGAGAAGATCGATAGCTACGCCCCTGGCCATCAGGTTAGGTTTGGAAGCTTGAACTACACCGCCGAAATCCACAGAGACTTGATCTTTGACGAATTCGAGCCCATGACAGCCGCACCCTGCCGCCACGACGAACATGACCTAAATCTGTCATCGAACTGTGTGCAGGAGATAGCGCCTGTAACCGCCCTGGCCCGAGATCCAAAGCAGATTGCGCCATCCGAGGGTGGGAGGCTGGACCCCGCCACGGAAACTGCAGACTCAATGACGTCAGAGCCAAACATAAGTCCAACCTCTAGCAAGGCCTGTGTCATCGGAACCTCGGACTCGTCTCCGGCCATAGGCTCCGAACCGAGTGCATCTGCGCCCATCGAACCTGACTGGGCGCGGATCTTGGAGTTCAGCTCCGCAGACATCTTCCAACACTCACCCTTAGGCGATGTGTTAAACTCATTGAAATCCCTCTCCTTGGCAGGAGATTCTTGGCCGAACTATGTCCGGTTCGAGTGGGAAGCGGACGACGAAAAACTTTGTTACCCACCCACCACCCACTTGATAGCCACTGTTGACAACTTGGCCGACATGCTTGATATCGACTCCGAAGACATCGACGGTATGGACGACGATGCCGGAGAAGAACAGGAACCACCGCCCACAGGGCACTGGACAACCACCTCCTCATACGACATATACATGGTGGATACACCCAAAGAAGACAATGGCGATGACAAAAAGGATCCAGTTGAGGATAAACCTCCTGAGAAGTAGCCAAAGCATCGACGTCAGCGGCGCCGCTCTAAACCATGCCATGGTAAAAATAGCGATACCAGCACAAGAGAAAATAGCACTCCGGACGGCGCTGAAGACAACGAAGACCCCGCCAAGCCAAGTTTCAAACAGGCTGAACGGGAAGATGGGCGAGCCAACCCTAATGAACAGGCCGTGAACGACGACTCGGAGGACAGCAATTACATGCCTCTCTCCGAGGACGAGGTGAGCCTCGGCGACGAAGAATTTATCATGCCGGAGGATCCCGTTGAGCATGAGCGTTTTAAGCGCAGGCTAATAGCCACTATAAAGAGCCTGAAGAAGAAGCAACAACAGCTTCAAGCTGACCAAGATTTGCTCACTGATAGATGGACTGAGGTCCTGGCAGCCGAGGAATATGGACTCAAATGCCCAACCAAAAGTTACCCAAAGCGTAAATTACTACCTCAGTTCGATGAGAGGTGCTGGAGCCCATACTACCAGCGCATAATGCGGCTGACCGACCACCGCGTGGCCGAGATAAAGCGGCAACTCAGCCCAAACACCAGCTGGCACCACGTTGCCAAACAAATAGAAACACAACAGCTCGGGGATACACACATGACCTGCGGTACGACTTGGAAAACAGAGCAGGACAAACCAGATCAATCTATGGATCGCGGGGGTGCGCCCCAATGCGCAACGATGGCCACCCAGCCGGATATAACAAATACAAACCTGTCCGGGCCGAATACCGCAGACCAGCTTCATCCGAGCTACGTCGCGACGTAGTCCGACATAGAGGCGCCACATGTTGGGGATCGTAGCAGAAATTTAAAATTTCTACGCATCACCAAGATCAATCTATGGAGTCATCTAGCAACAAGAAAGAGAGGAGTGCATCTACATACCCTTGTAGATCGCGAGCGGAAGCGTTCAAGAGAACGGGGTTGATGGAGTCGTACTCGTTGTGATCCAAATCACCGATGATCCTAGCGCCGAACGGATGGCACCTCTGCATTCAACACATGTACGGAGCGGAGACGTCTCCCGTGCCTTGATCCAGCAAGGAGGAGGGAGAGGTTGAGGAAGAGGGCTCCAACAGCAGCACAACAGCGTGGTGGTGATGGAGAGGCAGTACTCCGGCAGGGCTTCGCCAAGCTCTTACGGAGGAGGAGAGGTGTTGGGGAAGGGAGGGGCTGCGCCTTGGATGTGATGCTGCAGCCCTCCCCTCGCCCCTCTATTTATAGGAGGAGGGGGAAGGGGGCCGGCCCCCTCTAGATGAGATCTAGAGGGGGGGGGGGGCAAGGGGAAGGGGCTTGCCCCCCAAGCAAGGGGGGGTGCCCCCTTTAGGGTTCCCCCCCAACCCTAGGCGCATGGGCCCAAGGGGGGGATGTGCCCAGCCCTCCAAGGGCTGGTTCCCTTCCTACTACGGCCCATGAGGCCCTCCGAGAGAGGTGGCCCCTCCCGGTGGACCCCCGGAACTCCTCCGGTGGCCCCGATACAATACCGCTATGCCCCCAAACTTTTTCGGTAACCGTATGACAACTTCCCATATATAAATCCTCACCTCCGGACCATTCTGGAACTCCTCGTGACGTCCGGGATCTCATACGGGACTCCGAACAACATTCAGTAATCACTTACAAGTCTTCCTAATGACCCTAGTATCATCGAACCTTAAGTGTGTAGACCCTACGGGTTCGGGAGGCATGTAGACATGACCGAGATAGCTCTCCGGCCAATAACCAACAGCGGGATCTGGATACCCATGTTGGATCCCACATGTTCCACTATTATCTCATCGGATGAACCACGATGTCAAGGATTCAAGCAATCCCGCAAACAATTCCCTTTATTAATCAGTACGTTACTTGCCCGTGATTCGATCGTCGGTATCCCAATACCTCGTTCAATCTCGTTACAGGCAAGTCACTTTACTCGTTACATAATGCATGATCCCGTGACTAACCACTTAGTCACATTGAGCTCATTATGATGATGCATTACCGAGTGGGCCCAGAGATACCTCTCCGTCATACGGAGTGACAGATCCCAGTCTCGATTCGTGCCAACCCAACAGACACTTTCGGAGATACCTGTAGTGCACCTTTATAGTCACCCAGTTACGTTGTGACATTTGGTACACCCAAAGTACTCCTACGGTATCCGGGAGTCACACAATCTCATGGTCTAAGGAACTGATACTTGACATTAGAAAAGATTTAGCAAACGAACTACATGATCTTGTGCTATTCTTAGGATTGGGTCTTGTCCATCACATCATTCTCCTAATGATGTGATCCCGTTATCAATGACATCCAATGTCCATAGTCAGGGAACCATGACCATATGTTGATCAACGAGCTAGTAAACTAGAGTCTCACTAGGGACATGTTATGGTCTATGTATTCACACATGTATTACGGTTTCCGATCAATACAATTATAGCATGAACAATAGACAACTATCATGAACAAGGAAATATAATAATAACCATTTTATTATTGCCTCTAGGGCATATTTCCAACAGTCTCCCACTTGCACTAGAGTCAATAATCTAGTTACATTGTGATGAATCGAACACCCATAGAGTTCCGGTGTTGATCATGTTTTGCTCGCGGAAGAGGTTTAGTCAACGGATCTGCCACATTCAGATCCGTATGCACTTTACAAATATCTATATCTCCATCTTCAACGAATGGAGCTGAAGCGACGCTTGATGTGTCTGGTCTTCTTGTGAAACCTGGGCTCCTTGGCAAGGGCAATGGCTCCAGTGTTGTCACAGAAGAGAGTCATCGGGCCCGACGCATTGGGAATAACTCCTAGGTCGGTAATGAGCTCCTTCATCCAGATTGCTTCATGTGCTGCCTCCGAGGCTGCCATGTACTCCGCTTCACATGTAGATCCCGCCATGACGCTTTGCTTGCAGCTGCACTAGCTTACTGCCCCACCATTCAAAATATACACGTATCCGGTTTGTGACTTGGAGTCATCCAGATCTGTGTCGAAGCTAGCATCGACGTAACCCTTTACAAAGAGCTCTTCGTCACCTCCATAAACGATAAACATATCCTTAGTCCTTTTCAAGTACTTCAGGATATTCTTGACCGCTGTCCAGTGTTCCATGCCGGGATTACTTTGGTACCTTCCTACCAAACTTACGGCAATGTTTATATCAGGTCTGGTACACAGCATGGCATACATAATAGACCCTGTGGCTGAGGCATAGGGGATGACACTCATCTTTTCTCTATCTTCTGCCGTGGTCAGGCTTTGAGCCGAGCTCAATTTCACACCCTGCAATACAGGCAAGAACCCTTTCTTGGACTGATCCATATTGAACTTATTCAATATCTTATCAAGGTATGTGCTTTGTGAAAGACCTATGAGGCGTCTCAATCTATCTCTATAGATTTTGATGCCTAATATGTAAGCAGCTTCTCCAAGGTCCTTCATTGAAAAACACTTATTCAAGTAGGCCTTTATGCTCTCCAAGAGTTCTATATCATTTCCCATCAATAGTATGTCATCCACATATAATATGAGAAATGCTACAGAGCTCCCACTCACTTTCTTGTAAACGCAGGCTTCTCCATAAGTCTGCATAAACCCAAACGCTTTGATCATTTCATCAAAGCGAATGTTCCAACTCTGAGATGCTTGCACCAGCCCATAAATGGATTGCTAGAGCTTGCATATCTTGTTAGCATTCTTAGGATCGACAAAACCTTCCGGCTGCATCATATACAATTCTTCCTTAAGATAGCCGTTAAGGAATGCTGTTTTGACGTCCATTTGCCATATCTCATAATCATAGTATGCGGCAATTTCTAACATGATTCAGACGGACTTCAGCTTCGCTACGGGAGAGAAAGTCTCATCGTAGTCAACCTCTTGAACTTGTCGATAACCCTTAGAGACAAGTCGAGCCTTATAGATGGTAACATTACCATCCGCGTCCATCCTCTTCTGATCCATTTGTTTTCTATCGCTCGCCGATCATCGGGCAAGTCTGTCAAAGTCCATAATTTGTTTTCATACATGGATCCTATCTCGTATTGCATGGCTTCAAGCTATTTGTTGGAATCTGGGCCCGCCATAGTTCAAAGGTTCACCGTTGTCCAACAACATGATTTCCAGGACAGGGTTGCCATACCATTCTGGTGTGGAACGTGTCCTTGTGGACCTACGAAGTTCAGTAGCAACTTGATCCGAAGTACCTTGATCATCATCATTAACTTCCTCTCCAGTCGGTGTAGGCACCACCGGAACATCTTCCTGAGATGCGCTACTTACCGGTTCAAGAGGTAGTACTTCATCAAGTTCCACCTTCCTCCCACTTACTTCTTTCGAGAGAAACTCTTTCTCCAGAAAGGACCCATTCTTGGCAACAAAGATCTTGCCTTCGGATCTGAGGTAGAAGGTATACCCACTTGTTTCCTTAGGGTATCCTATGAAGACATATTTTTTCGACTTGGGTTCGAGCTTTTTAGGTTGAAGTTTTTTGACATAAGCATCGCATCCCCAAACTTTTAGAAACAACAACTTAGGTTTCTTTCCAAACCATAATTCATACGGTGTCGTCTCAATGGATTTAGACGGTACCCTATTTAAAGTGAATGTAGCTATCTCTAAAGCGTATCCCCAAAATGATAGCGGTAAATCGGTAAGAGACATCATAGATCGCACCATATCCAATAGAGTGCGATTACGAATTTTTTTCAAAACTATCACGTATTTTGTAGCAAATTCGGAAACTATAGCACACAATGAAAAAAATGCAAAACTATGACCCTGTCGGCCACGTGGAGGCCGAAAACTACCTTTTCGGCCAATAGTTGGCCGAAGTAGTGTTTTCGGTCATGTCATGGCCGAAAAGTGCTTGAGATGGCCGAAATGGCTGTTTTCGGTCTACACTAAGCCGAAAAGTACTTTTTGGTCTACTCTAGGCCGAAAGTACTTTTTGGTCTAATCTAGGCCGAAAAGTACTTTTTGGTCAAGTGTAGGCCGAAAAGTCCCTTGGGCCCACCTTTCCGTTATCTGTCGGCCAATGTATTTTCCCGCCAACCCCTTCCTGCCAACTCTTTCCCGCCACCCGTTTCCCACCAACCCTTTCCCGCCACCCGTTTCCCGCCAACCGCTTCCAGCCACCCGTTTCCCGCCAACCCCTTCCCGCCATACCACAGTTGTTCTTTCCCGCCATCTTCTGCTCTGTACCTATAAAACCCCCTTCATGCGGAGGTGGATAAGCATTCCAGTTTATTGTAGTCGAGATGTCCCATTATCCATTCGATCGTAGTTTTCACCCTGGGATGAGCAGGACTCTTCTGAGTCTAGTTACCGATTTCAGGATGGATAATAGGATAGTTCCATGGGACGAACTCACCGGTAGTGACACCATAATGAATGAGTTGGCTCACCAATTACGTAGGTCTGGGTGGCCTGAAAGGACCTATGAGGAGGTACGTAAAGAACTTCTTAGGTTGCATGAAAGGTGGAAGAAGGTGGTGGTGCCGAAGAGTGAATCTTTCAGAAGGCTTTCAGTAAATAATCCATCTTTATGGATTGAGGAGAGCGAGGACGAAGATGATGTCTTCATGCCACCGCTTCCAGGTTCTGCATCGTCGAAGGGCAGGAGTTCTTCATCGTCCAAGGGCAAGAGTTCTGCATCCTCGAAGGGCAATAGTTCTGCATCGAGGGATGGCAAAAGGACCGCATCGTCGAAGGGCAAGAGGGTTGCATCAACGGAGGATGATGATGATGACTTCATGTAGTATGTAAGATGTATTCCAATTGTACGGATTCATTCAGATGTACTTGCATTATTAGTTTGCACTATATTATTGTAGGGCATTATGTTCTATCTGAATTTCATTTTGTAGCATGTAAGATGTATTGCACCAGTTCAGCCACACCGTTTAATTCAGATGTACTTGTATCTTAATTATCGTGGGTTGTAGTCTCTTTGCAAATGTAACTGAATAAGAATGCGAATTAATAGTAATATGTCTCTCGCATACATGAAACAATATATGTCTCCTGATACATGAACATGAAGCATGTCTCATACATAAATACTGACTCACAGCTGCGAATAGTCTGAAACTAACATAGATAATGACTCATACATAGATAACCATATCACTGCGGGGGACGACGACGAGTCTGGGTCTTCCTCGGGCGAGGACCAGAAGGCGATAAGCGCTGTGGTGGTGGACGAGGCTCGCGATAACCACGACCATAGTTAACCTCGTCTGTCACGGTCTGTGTCTCTTGCGTCGGTGGTGGTGGTGGAGTGTGAAACACTGTGTGCGAGAAGTCATAAATGTTTGCAGCTTGGTCATCATCGTCGCCGTCACCCTCAAAGTGCGAAGCACCACCACTAAGCATCGGTGACTGCACTGAATGCATGAACGGTTGCGATTGGTTGCCGCCTGCGGTAAAGTAAAACATGTAAAACTGATACAAATGCATGAACGAAGCACCACCCTGGCATCATAAATGTAGTGAGTAGTGTTACCTAGTTCCATCTGCTGATGCCAGTAAGAGCTCCCTGGCTGTGAAGGGGGTGGCTGATGCCAGGAAGAGCTCCCTGGCTGTGAAGGAGGTGGCTGATGCCAGGAAGAGCTCCCTGGCTGTGAAGGAGGTGGCTGATGCCAGGAAGAGCTCCCTGGTTGTGAAGGATGAGGTTCTGCGCGGTGCACAGAGGATCGTGGTTCTGAATACTGCACAGAGGGTCGTGGTTCTGAATGCTGTACAGAGGAACGTGGCGGACGATGTGCTGGAGGAGGAAGTGCAACATCCGAAGTCCGCCTACACGTAACAGCTGCGTAAATCCCGCGTAGCTTGTCATCAAGACGCCTCAACCATGATACGCTCTCTCGCGGTGGGATATTTTCTCCCCTCTGAAAGCGCTGCATTAAGGCAGAAACCTCCTCTCGCGCCAGTATTGTCAAGTCACCCTGTACACAAAGGGTTAATCAATTATATCCTCTTTGTATGATATACACCATGAATAGATAACCAAGTGAATATGTTCAGGTTAACAAATGACTTAACATATGAGAATCTAGGCACGTACCGCGTGGTGTCTGCTTCCCACAACAGAGGCAGTTGGGTACATATCGCTGGTGAGAGGGGCTTCGATCTGATCAGGAGCAGCTGATGGAACCAAGTAGATCCTCGTTGTATGCCGATAACGCTGCAGATACAACCCAAACATTTCCCAGTTAAAGGCCCGAACCTCACCCCATATATTTGTCGGCGCGGTAGTCCATTCGTCAACGTAAGGGGTAATGGTCTTAAGCCAATAAGCCATGGACTTGTTTCCTCCTAAGCGGCTTTCCCTGAGATTGACATGCGCGATACATGATTAGGTACATTCTGAACGCAGAGCTGACAACTAAAATAGTATTAGTACTTACTTGTGCATGTGTTCTGGCAAGTGTGGAATATCTGGAATTGCAGGCTCTTGATATAGACCAAACTGTCTCATCACCCTATGAAGAGCCATCTCCTCAACCGTCACGTCGAACACCAACTTGGCCTTGGTCATCCAATAGTGCCGATCTCTAGTGCACAATCCAGAAATCCCAGCTGGGCACCTCGATGATATAGCCTGAGGCGAGTATGGCTCCCAGATAACTTGATCCTCGTGCAAACTATCAAACTGCGCCGTAAAGGACGGGTAGCATCCCCTAACCTGGCTATGCGCAAACTGTCTCTGTGCATGACAACAAAGAAGCATTAGTAATACTATTGAATGTCAAGAAATAATTGAATTAATTGTTACTTAATATAAAAGTACCTCTCGCCGTGTCCAAACAGATCCCATAGTAGGCAAGTCGCCGATAGCAGGCACATAAGCCCCAGCTAAGTCCTCCAAACCAAAAGGTTTATCAATGTAGACATAGGGTCGTCCAATAGGGAACCTCTCGTATGACCAGAGCTGCAACAATAATGGACATCCAACAATACTAGATTTTCTAGACTTCAACAAGCAAGCTTTGCACAGGCCTCTGTATGTAGCCGCTAACACAACAGAACCAAAACTCCTCTGCTGAATATCCCCAGGGCAACGTGCGTCAGCTATCTCTCGTGCAATACCGATGAGTCGTGCATCGACAGTGGTCACGTGGTTCTCTGTAAACATCGTCTTGCCGAACAACCAAAGAATATATGCCTCTAGGGACCGGTCAATCTGTGCCTCGGACAACTGAACATGGGGATATCCTAACGAGGCAATCTACATAGAAACGTAATGATTGTATGAACATCGGGCAATTTTAAAAACATTTGTTTAAGTGGCCGTGAAGGTTACCTGAAACTGGCCCAACCATCTAAAAAGTGGTCCGTGAGGATCGTTGTCTATGGCCCTAGCAGTCGGCACTGCAGCCAAAAAACGGGTCTGCATCGCTCCTTGCCAACCAGATTCTGCCTCTAAGGGACCGATGGCAGCACCGGCCAGAGGTAATCCCAACAAGTAAGACACATCCTGTAAAGTAGGTGCCATCTCTCCCCAGGGAAAGTGAAACGTATGTGTCTCTGGTCTCCATCTATCTACTAAGCAGGTAAGGAGTGACTTGTCGTAAGAGAAACGTTTCACTTGCCTCTTGTGTAACTGCAATGGTTCACCTGTCTCATCTAAGTCCGGACCATCAACCCATTCATCCAATGTACCCTCAACCAGCCGTGCCAAGGGTAGAAGTCCAGCCCAAATTAACCTACAAAATAAAGAGATGGTTAGCGGCGATGAAAAGTATGTCAAATATAGTAAGTCATTATATGGATTCCATTATATGCACACATACCTATCAATCCAGGAATGGTGTATCATCCAGTTAGTCTTTGGGGTACGAGTGACCAACACGTCTAAGTGGTTGCCCGCTTCCATAAGGGCGCCCCGGTGCTTTCTATCGATGTTACCATTAAGCAACGGATACGAAGACATATCTGCAATTCGAACAACAGATCTTAGGTGCAAATAAAACATAGTACCAACATATTACAAATTAAACCATAGTAAGGAATATTATAAATTTAAACATAATCCTGACATATTATAAATTAAAACATAGTCCTCACATATTATAAATTAAAACATAGTCCTCACATATTACAAATTAAAACATAGTCCTCACATATTACAAATTAAAACATAGTCCTGACATATTACATATTAAAACACATTATATAGCTTCTGAGTTATTTCTTCCTCGTCCGCCCCTTCGGCCTCGACTGCCATGACCACGACCGCCTCTTGCTCCTGTTGTCGCAGTCGTCGATGTGGTAGCACTCGTCGATGTGGAAGCACCATCTTTGTTCAGGTCGGGACAATATTTCATCCTATGCCCATAAGCCGCGCATAACAAACATTGTCTGGTTGCTCCACCAGCTTCAGATTGGTCCATGTCATTTCGGATGCGACGAGCCTTTCGTCTGCCCCTACTTGTTCGCCGAAGGTTTGGATGCGGGATGAATACTCTATCACCGTCGTTTACCTTGTTGAAATTACCAACGACTCTAAACCCTGTCATCTCACCAGTCCATGTGTTGAGCACTGCCTCTTTTAAATAGTATGGGGACACGAAGGAGATAGCATCCAACTTAATCTGGCCACATGCAGCCAACACATGAGAGCAAGGTAGGTGCAACAACTTCGGTTTGTTGCATGTACACTCACACGTTGGATAAAATTCCGTTCCAATTTTTACCTCGTGTGTCTTCACCTCATGTCCAGAACCAAAACCATCGGTAGGAATCTGAACCTCATACCTCCTTTCTTGATTCCCTATGAGTCTGACAGTGTGCTTCTTTGCTTTCTCTATCTTCTTTGCCATGTATTCCATGACACGGCTACAATAAGGTGTGTTGGGATTATCTTCAATATGCTTTTTTGCTAACTCGTGCCTTTCTCTAAAATATCTCAAAGTGCCATGGAATACAGCCTCCACAATAGCTGTGAGTGGCAATGCTCTATTCCCTCTTAGCACAAAGTTATACACCTTTGCAAGATTGGTTGTCATGTGGCCATACCTAGCTCCATGGGTGTCATGCAGCAAAGACCAATTCACTGGAGGCTCTTTCTCTATCCATTCAGAAAAATTCTTTATTGCCCTTCCCTTCTTTCTCTTAGTATTAGGAGGGTCAATTCCTGGCAAGTCACAAAGACCTACTGGCTCCTCTAGCTCCGCGATGAGTGCTGCTAATTTAACCTGATCTTCTTCCATTTTCTTCCTCGCACGAACCTGCTTCTTAGTGAACTCATCTAGTTTTGACCAAATAAATCCGTATTTGTGCTGCTGGCTCTGCTTGCATAATTTTTTGAACAAGTTCATCAACCGCTTGTTCTTGAACTGTGAGAAAAAATTAGCCCCAAGATGGCGCATGCACCACCGGCTCTGCAAGTCCCTCCAAGGTGTTGGTTCGTCAACTGTTGGATTACGTAGTGTCTTCACGGCCTTCAATATACCAGCATGTCTGTCATGAATGACACACACGTTTGCTCGGTCCTTCACGATGGCAATTTTCACTTGCCGGAGGAACCATACCCAGCTGGGAAAGTTTTCACCCTCCACAAATGCCATGGCAAGTGGGATGATTTGATTGTTCCCGTCCACACCAATAGCAGTCAGGATTTGCCCTCTATACTGACCGGTCAGGAATGTACCATCCACAAACATAACAGGAGGACAATGATGGAAAGCTTCGATGCACATAGAGAAAGAGAAGAACACTCGTTTCAACACCTTGAAATCTGGTATACTCAGCAACCTCATGTGTTGTACCTTCACATAAGTGCCGGGATTCCTCTCCTTCAGGCAGTCAAGGAGACGGACAACATTATCATATGAGTCGAAGAACGTCCCAAACCTTTCCTCCATAGCCTTTTGTTTAGCCCTCCAAGCCTTCCCATAAGGAATGACATAATTCCATCTGACCTTCACTGCTGTCTGGATGTGTTTTGCTTCCATATCTTTCTTCTCTACTATCTCAGTATACATGAGTTGCGCAATGAGAGTTGAAGTCAGGTTCGGATGCTTCACCAGCAGGTTCTTCCTCACACAACTATGTGGGACGACATTGGTGACAACCCAGTGGATGTCATACTTTGGCACGTGCCCGTGCACCTTCCCAGGACAACCTGTTTCAACACATTTCACGGTATAGTTTGTTGGACTTGATATGTGTGTCCGGAAAACCCTTTGCATACACATAGCCCACTTTATCACCGCGTACTTCAATTTTCTTTGTATCAAATATAGCCCCTATCTGTACTTGGTTCAGATTATACTGCCATGGAGTCTCATGGCCATCGTTGACTGTAAGGCCGGTGGATATGTCCTGATCCCATGAAGAAGGAATCGGTACCTCCACTTCATCCTCAGAATTTTCAGAATCCAGTTCCTCCGCCAATCCATCCTCGTTCTCTTCCTCCATCACCCTCTGCATTTCATCCCCTTCCTCATCCCCATCAGCAAGACCAGAACCAGCTAATATTATCAGCTGGCTACTCTGCCCAGTATCAGGACCACAAACATTGTGTGGCACGTACCCCGACTCTTTCTGGGGTTGGCTAGCATCCACATCTTCTGGTTGTGACCCAGATAAAACAATCTCGTTAGCCACTTCACTGCCTTGGCCGGGTTCATACCCCCTGTGGAGTTCTACGGTATTCTCCTCCTTCGGCACAGGTTGCACAAGTGCATATGGGTGGATTCTTCGATCTCGGCAGCGCCTTAACAGGGACAACCAATGTTGGCTCCTATCTACCGGCATCAACTCCCACTTGACATTTTTACAGGATTTGGTCCACAATGCCTGAATACTGACGGAACATACTTCGGGATCCAGCCCGAAACTAGTTGTCAACCAGTACTTCAACTGTCTAATGTCCATTCTGTCCGGGTCAGCTAGTGTCATGACGCCATTTTTAAACTCGCTAAGATCAACCCCAAACTCATTATATCGAACATTACCAGCACCGTAGTAAACAGTCAGATTTACTGATTCAGACATTTTCACCTGTCAGACATTGTCATCTTCTCATCAATTACAACGAACACGAATATTACCCGCTACACGAACTATGCACTAAAATGATGACACAAATATATTAACACTATAATTCGCAATATGACTTATATACACGAATATTGCCCGCTGCACGAACTATGCGCTAAAATGCCGACACAAATATATTAAAACTAAAATTCACAAAATGACTACATGGTTATACCTTCGAAGCGTGTGTCCTCTCTTCGAGTCAGCGGCACCGGCCACCTCGCGGAGTACTTGCACCACCGAACAACGACACCGCCGCCCCCTCGACGACCGGAGGTTCAACTCCGGTGACCCCCAAGCAGCACCTCCTCCTCCACAGCTGCTGCTCCTCGTCACCACCACCTACTGCCCAACCCCACGTCCTCCTCCCCACCATGGCTCCTCCTCCCCACCATGGCTACTCCTCCCAAAATGCATCAAAAACTATCCCATAGCAAAATAAAACACCATAGGCCGTCGGAGTTTGCTACGATCTACCGATTCTGTTGCTTGGATGTGAAAATGGGTGGCAAATGGAGGAGATCGGGGTGGGGTGGCGACCTACAGAGAAGAACGAGAGAGAGAAAGGAGAGAAAGAAGAACAACAGCGACATCGGAGGAAGAAGCCACCGCTCGGGCTTATCCAGCCTTTTCGGCCTACGGGTGGCCGAAGTACACTTCGGCCTGGGCTAGGCCGAAAAGGGCCCATTTCGGCCACCAGCTGGCCGAAGCTACTATTTTCGGCCGGGCCACCACCGACAGCAACTCTTCGGCCCACCACAGTCTGTTTCCGGTCAACCGCGGGCCGACAACCTATTTTCGGCCGAAGGCTGGCCGAAAAGTCCCTTTTCGGCCCAAGCGAGGCCGACAGGGTCATAGTATTGCATTATTTTCATTCTGTGCTATAGTTTCCGAATTTGCTCCAAAAAACGTGATAGTTTTGAAAAAAAATCTGCGATTACGACGTTCGGACACACCGTTACGCTGAGGTGTTCCAGGCGGCGTGAGTTGTGAAACTATTCCACATTTCCTTAAGTGCGTACCAAACTCGTGACTTAAATATTCTCCTCCACGATCTGATTGTAAGAACTTTATCTTTCGGTCACGTTGGTTTTCTACCTCATTCTGAAATTCCTTGAACTTTTCAAAGGTCTCAGACTCGTGTTTCATCAAGTAGACATACCCATATCTACTCAAGTCATCAGTGAGAGTGAGAACATAACGATATCCTTTGCGAGCCTCAACGCTCATTGGACCGCACACATCGGTATGTATGATTTCCAATAAGTTGGTTGCTCGCTCCATTGTTCCGGAGAACGGAGTCTTGGTCATTTTGCCCATGAGGCATGGTTCGCATGTGTCAAATGATTCATAATCGAGAGACTCTAAAAGTCCATCAGCATGGAGCTTCTTCATGCGCTTGACACCAATGTGACCAAGGCGGCAGTGCCACAAGTACGTGGGACTATCATTATCAACTTTACATCTTTTGGTATTCACACTATGAATATGTGTAACATTATGTTTGAGATTCATTAAGAATAAACCATTGACCATCGGGGCATGACCATAAAACATATCTCTCATATAAATAGAACAACCATTATTCTCGAATTTAAATGAGTAGCCATCTCGTATTAACTGAGATCTAGATACAATGTTCATGCTCAAAGCTGGCACTAAATAACAATTATTGAGGTTTAAAACTAACCCCGTAGGTAAATGTAGAGGTAGAGTGCCGACGGCGATCACATCGACCTTGGAACCATTCCGGATGCACATCGTCACCTCGTCCTTCGCCAGTCTCCGCTTATTCCACAACTCCTGTTTTGAGTTACAAATATGAGCAACCGCACCGGTATCAAATACCTAGGAGCTACTACGAGTACTGGTAAGGTACACATCAATTACATGTATATCACATATACCTTTGGTGTTGCCGGCCTTCTTGTCCGCTAAGTACTTGGGGCAGTTCCGCTTCCAGTGTCCGCTTCCCTTGCAACAAAAGCACTCAGTCTCAGGTTTGGGTCCATGCTTTGGCTTCTTCCCGGCAACTGGCTTACCGGGCGCGACAACTCCCTTGTCATCCTTCTTGAAGTTCTTCTTACCCTTGCCTTTCTTGATACTAGTGGTTTTATTGACCATCAACACTTGATGTTCCTTTTTGATTTCTACCTCCGCTGATTTCAGCATTGAAAATACCTCAGGAATAGTTTTCACCATCCCCTGCATATTGTAGTTCATCACAAAGCTGTTGTAGCTAGGTGGGAGCAACTGAAGGATTCTGTCAATGACCACGTCATCCGGGAGGTTAACTCCCAGCTGAGACAAGCGGTTGTGCAACCCAGACATTTTGAGTATGTGCTCGCTGACAGAACTATTCTCCTCCATCTTACAACTGTAGAACTTGTCGGAGACTTCATATCTCTTGACCCGGGCATGAGCTTGGAAAACCATTTTCAGCTCTTGGAACATCTCATATGCTCCGTGCTGCTCAAAACGCTTTTGGAGCCCCGGTTCTAAGCTGTAAAGCATGCCGCACTGAACCAGGGAGTAATCATCACTATGCGACTGCCAGGCATTCATAACATCTTGAGTTGCTGGGAAAACGGGTGCTTCACCTAGCGGTGCATCTAGGACATATGCTGTTTTGGCAGCTATGAGGATGATCCTCAAGTTCCGGACCCAGTCCGTATAGTTACTGCCATCGTCTTTCAGCTTGGTTTTCTCTAGGAATGCGTTGAAGTTGAGGGCAACATTAGCGTGGGCCATTTAATCTACAAGACACATTGCAAAAGTTTTAGACTAAGTTCATGATAATTAAGTTCATCTAATCAAATTATTTAATGAACTCCCACTCAGATAGACATACCTCTAGTCATGTAAGTGATCCATGATCCGAGTCAACTAGGCCGTGTCTGATCATCATGTGAGACGGACTAGTCATCATCGGTGAACATCTTCATGTTGATCGTATCTTCTATACGACTCATGTTCGACCTTTCGGTCTCTTGTGTTCCGAGGCCATGTCTATACATGCTAGGCTCGTCAAGTCAACCTAAGTGTTTTTGCATGTGTAAATCTGTCTTACACCCGTTGTATGCGAACGTTAGAATCTATCACACCCGATCATCACGTGGTGCTTCGAAACAACGAACTTTCGCAACGGCGCACAGTTAGGGGGAACACTTTCTTGAAATTATTATGAGGGATCATCTTATTTACTACCGTCGTTCTAAGCAAATAAGATGCAAAAACATGATAAACATCACATGCAATCAAATAGTGACATGATATGGCCAATATCATTGTGCTCCTTTTGATCTCCATCTTCGGGGCGCCATGATCATCATCGTCACCGGCATGTCACCATGATCTCCATCATCGTGTCTTCATGAAGTTGTCACGCCAATGATTACTTCTACTACTATGGCTAACAGTTTAGCAATAAAGTAAAGTAATTACATGGTGTTATTCAGTGACACGCAGGTCATACAATAAATAAAGACAACTCCTATGGCTCCTGCCAGTTGTCATACTCATCGACATGCAAGTTGTGATTCCTATTACAAGAACATGATCAATCTCATACATCACATATATTTCATTCATCACATCCTTTTTGGCCATATCACATCACGAGGCATATGCTGCAAAAACAAGTAGACGTCCTCTAATTGTTGTTGCATGTTTTTACATGGCTGCAATAGGGTTCTAGCAAGAATGTTTCTTACCTACGTCAAAACCACAATGTGATATGCCAATTTCTATTTACCCTTCATAAGAACCCTTTTCATAGAATCCGATCTGACTAAGGTGGGAGAGACAGACACCCGCTAGCCACCTTATGCAACTAGTGCATGTCAGTCAGTGGAACCTGTCTCACGTAAGCGTACGTGTAAGGTCGGTCCGGGCTGCTTCATCCCACGATGCCGCCAAAACAAGATAAGAATAGTAGTTGCAAGTAAATTGACAAAATCTACGCCCACAACAAAATTGTGTTCTACTCGTGCATAGAAACTACGCATAGACCTAGCTCATGATGCCACTGTTGGGGATCGTAGTAGAAATTTAAATTTTTCTACGCATCACCAAGATCAATCTATGGAGTCATCTAGCAACGAGAGAGAGAGGAGTGCATCTACATACCCTTGTAGATCGCGAGCGAAAGCGTTCAAGAGAATGGGGTTGATGGAGTCGTACTCGTCGTGATCCAAATCACCGATGATCCTAGCGCCGAACGGACGGCACCTCCGCGTTCAATACACGTACAGAGCGAAGACGTACCCTGCGCCTTGATCCAACAAGGAGGAGGGAGAGGTTGAGGAAGAGGGCTCCAACAGCAGCACGATGGCGTGGTGGTGATGGAGAGGCAGTACTCTGGCAGGGCTTCGCCAAGATCTTATGGAGGTGGAGAGGTGTTGGGGAGGGGAGGGGCTGCGCCTTGGATGTGGTGCTGCAGCCCTCCCCTCGCCCCTCTATTTATAGGAGGAGGGGGAAGGGGGTCGGCCCCCTCTAGATGAGATCTAGAGGGCGGGGGGGGGGCAAGGGGAGGGGCTTGCCCCCCAAGCAAGGGGGGCGCCCCCTTTAGGGTCAACCCTAGGCGCATGGGCCCAAGGGGGGGATGCGCCCAGCCAAGGGCTGGTTCCCTTCCCACTACGGCCCATGAGGCCCTTCGAGAGAGGTGGCCCCTCCTGGTGGACCCCCGGAACTCCTCCGGTGGCCCCGATACAATACCGGTATGCCCCCGAACTTTTCCGGTGATCGTTGACAACTTCCCATATATAAATCTTCACCTCCGGACCATTCCGGAACTCCTCGTGACGTCCAGGATCTCATCCAGGACACCAAACAACATTTGGTAATCACTTACAAGTCTTCCTAATAACCCTAGCGTCATCAAACCTTAAGTGTGTAGACCCTATGAGTTCGGGAGGCATGTAGACATGACCGAGACAGCTCTCCGGCCAATAACAAACAGCGTGATCTAGATACCCATGTTGTCTCCCACATGTTCCACGATGATCTCATCGGATGAACCACGATGTCAAGGATTCAAGCAATCCCACAAACAATTCCCTTTATCAATCGGTACGTTACTTGCCCGAGATTCGATCGTCGGTATCCCAATACCTAGTTCAATATCGTTACAGGCAAGTCACTTTACTCGTTACATAATGCATGATCCCGTGACTACCACTTAGTCACATTGAGCTCATTATGATGATGCATTACCGAGTGGGCCCAGAGATACCTCTCCATCATACGGAGTGACAAATCCCAGTCTCGATTCGTGCCAACCCAACAGATACTTTCGGAGATACCTGTAGTGCACCTTTATAGTCACCCAGTTACGTTGTGTCGTTTGGTACACCCAAAGCACTCCTACGGTATCCGGGAGTCACACAATCTCATGGTCTAAGGAACTGATACTTGACATTAGAAAAGCTTTAGCAAACGAACTACACGATCTTGTGCTGTGCTTAGGATTGGGTCTTGTCCATCACATCATTCTCCTAATGATGTGATCCCGTTATCAATGACATCCGATGTCCATAGTCAGGAAACCATGACCATATGTTGATCAACGAGCTAGTCAACTAGAGGCTCACTAGGGACATGTTATGGTCTATGTATTCACACATGTATTACGGTTTCCGATCAATACAATTATAGCATGAACAATAGACAACTATCATGAACAAGGAAATATAATAATAACCATTTTATTATTGCCTCTAGGGCGTATTTCCAACACTGCACACCCCCTATGCTTCACCGATGAAGTAATGGAACATGACTTCCCAGAAGGGTTCAAAACCTATAAACATTGAATCATATGATGGGACAACAGATCCCACGGTATGGATCGAGGACTTCCTTCTCCATATTCATATGGCCCGCGGCGATGATCTCCATGCCATCAAGTATCTCCCTTTAAAACTCAAAGGACCAGCTCGGCACTGGTTGAACAGTCTACCCGAGAACTCTATTGGCAGTTGGGAGAACCTGGAAGATGCATTTCTTGACAACTTTCAAGGTACTTATGTCCGACCTCCGGATGCCGATGACTTAAGTCATATAATCCAACAACCCAGAGAGCCAGCCAGGAAATTCTGGACTCGGTTCTTAACTAAAAAGAACCAGATCATCGACTGTCCGGATGCCGAAGCTAGTGGCCTTTAAGCATAACATCCATGACGAGTGGCTTGCTTGACACCTCAGCCAAGAGAAGCTGAAGTCCATGGCATCCCTTACGACGCCTATGACTTGCTTTTGTGCGGGCGAAGATAGCTGGTTAGCTCATAGCAATAGCACCTCAAGAAAACCTGGCTCTTCTAAAGCCAGAGATAGCAACGACAAGCCCCGACGCAGTAGACACAAGCATCAAAACAATGGCGATAACATCGAAGACACGGCTGTCAATGGCGGATTTAGTGGCTCCAAGTCCGGTCCGCGGAAGAAGCCATTTAAGAGAAACAATCTGGGCCCGTCCATTTTGGACCGCATACTTGATCATCCATGTCAAATCCATGGAATCCCCGATAAACCAGCCAATCACACCAACAGGGAATGTTGGGTCTTCAAACAGGCCGGCAAGTCAAACACCGAAAGCAAAGAGAAGGGGTCGCAAAGTGATGACGATGACGAGGAGCCCCGGTCAACGAAGACATGAGGACAAAAGAAGTTTCCTCCACAAGTCAAAACGGTGAATATGATATACGCCACCCATATCCCCAAGAGGGAGCAGAGGTGTAACGCCCCGGATACAACTATCCATATTCGCAACTCCAACTCTTGCCTTTTCCGGAGATGTGATACGTTATTTCCTCCGTGGTTGGGTTTTTGTCTTTTGTTTTGCTTTTGTTTCATGTCATGCATTTCATCATAGCATCATGTGCATCGCATCCATATTTTTCATAAAACCCGTATCCGCTCGTAGTTGCCGCATCACCCCTTTCTTTCATTGACCGTTCCGAGACCAACCGTGTTTGCGTTTCCCTCTTGTCAAACCCTCCTTGCACGCGATCGCCTTGTTTCTCTGCACCGCGCACAGACCCCTCGCACGCGTCCGAAACCTCTTCCGAACCCGACCCACACGGTCATGACCGATGAGTCCGAATCATCCCCCAACATCCCTAAAATATCTTCATTTTATTTATGGGACTTCCTAACCTATTTTCCCGGAGCCGTTCGATCGTGATCGGATGACCCAAAAACTCCCCTCTTTCCCTATATACATAGACCCTAGTCTATTTTCAGACCAAACCCTAAATCTTAGGATGTCCCATCCATCAAATCCGCATGCCGCCGCCACCTTCACCACCTTCCTCGTTTTCCCCACCGAGCCAATCTCCAGCCAGATCCATTCAGCCCACGAGCTCTCTCACATGGCGCCCTTGTGCACCGGGCTCTTCATCAACCCCGCCGGTGCGGCGACGCCAAGCCCGAGCCCCGCTGCCTCCTCTGCTTCCCGAGCACCACCGCAGCACCAGATTCAGGTCCCCTGCCTCGTTCCCTTGCACCACCAGCCAAGCTCTCCTCATCGCCAGAGCCCCTCGATCCCGAGCTCCTCCGACTCGCAACCTCGCGCCTCGTCGCCGACGATCACCGGCACCTCCAGGTCACGCCGCCGGGCCTCCCTCGCGCCCTCTCTTCCTTTCCCTCTCCCTATCTCTCTTCGCCAGGGACAGGAACAGACGAGCCCCGTGCGCCTGTGCCTCGAGGACCTCCTCGTCCCCAACCAGCTTGGCCTCCGGCCTCCTTCCGCCTCCAGCCGCCTGCTTCGTGCGCCTGCGCCCCGTGAGCGTCCGAGGCCACAGCCACCTCCTCGTCCAGGACCACCTCCCCGCGACGGCGAGCGCCACTGCCAGAGCTGCTCCGTTCCTCGCCCGAACCAGCAACGACGCCACCATCTTCTTCCCGGAGGGCCTCAACGAGAGCCTCGCCTGCGCCCCTCTGTCCCGTCGGCTGGATCCCGCCGCCGGCGCCCCCAAGTCCCGTGCCACCGCGCCGTCTCGGCCCTGCAACCCCGCGCCCGTCCCATCGCGTCGCGCCTGTCCAGCCTCTGCATCGAGCAGAGGAGGGTGATGCCCTTGTTCAGCGCCGTTGACCACTCCAACGCGCCAGGCTGCCTCCTGCATCGCGCACGCAAGCCCAACCACTTCTTCGTCTGGGCCGAAGCCCATGGGTGAGGCCACACCTCCAGCGCCCTTTGTTTTTTCCGCCGTTTGGGCCAACCAGATTCGGCCCATGTATTTTTTTCCATGCGCTGTGAATTTTTCCATTTATCCAGAGACTGCAGTTTTTCAGAAAATCCCTCATGTTCATGTATGTAATAATTAATTAACCGTGCATCGGATTAAAATGTTTTAAACATGTAAAATGCTTAGAATTTTGTGTAGATTAATAATATGCCACTTTCACCCATGTTAAATATGTTTAAAATGCTGGTTGCTTAAATTTGCTCTAATGCCATGCTAAAATGGTTTATTTCATAACTAATTAACCGTAGCTCAGTTTTAAATAAACTTTATATGTAAATGGGGTGGAAAAATGCCTAGATTAACATGGTGCACTTTATTTTCCTGTTTAACAACTTTAAAATATGTTTTAGGGCAGAACAGTAGCTAATTCAAATATGCACATGGGGATTTTCTGGAATTGTTGTTTGTTGTTCCGGCCTCATTTAAACTTGCCTAGGTAGGGGTAGTTTAATTATGCTTCACCTCTTGCCATGTTTAACAACATTTAACATTGCTAGGTAGCTTAAACGAGATTAAACTAAATATGTCAATGTGGTGTTTTGTCAATATGCAACTCGTTGCATATTGGGCTCCACTTAACTTGTAGTATTGTTTGTTGCACTTTGCCATGCCATGCCTCATTAAACCGGACATGCATCATACTTGATTGTGCATCATGCCATGATTATGCTTGTGCGTTTACCATGTTGTTTGCTTCTTTTCGGGTCGCTTCTCTCGTTAGCTTCGGTTTCGTTTCGGAGTTGTGAGGATTCGTTCGACCACGTCCGCTTGTCTTCTTCATGGACTTGTTCTTCTTCCTTGCGGGATTTCAGGCAAGATGACCGCTACCCTGGATCTCACTACTATCATTGCTATGCTAGTTGCTTCGTTCTATTGCATTGCTGTGCTACCTATCATTTGCTTTTCAAGCCTCCCCAAATTGCCATGAACCTCTAACCTTTGACACCCTTCCTAGCAAACCGTTGCTTGGCTATGTTACCGCTTTGCTCAGCCCCTCTTATAGCGTTGTTAGTTGCAGGTGAAGTTGAAGATTGCCCCATGATGGACATGATTATGTTGGGATATCACAATATCTGTTATATTATTAATGCATCTATATATTTGGTAAAGGGTGGAAGGCTCGGCCTTATGCCTGGTGTTTTGTTCCACTCTTGCTGCCCTAGTTTCCGTCATACCGGTGTTATGTTCCCAGATTTTGCGTTCCTTACGCGGTTGGGTGATTTATGGGACCCTCTTGACAGTTCGCTTTGAATAAAACTCCTCCAGCAAGGCCCAACCTTGGTTTTACCATTTGCCTCACCTAGCCCTTTTTCCCTTGGGTTTCCGGAGCCCGAGGGTCATCTTTATTTTAGCCCCCCCGGGCCAGTGCTTGTCTAAGTGTTGGTCCAAATCGAGCAGCCTGCGAGGCCCCCTCGGGGAAACTCGAGGTCTGGTTTTACTCGTAGCTTGACTTATCCGGTGTTGCCCTGAGAACGAGATATGTGCAGCTCCTATCGGGATTGTCGGCACATCGGGCGGCTTTGCTGGTCTTGTTTTACCATTGTCGAAATGTCTTGTAAACCGGGATTCCGAGACTGATCGGGTCTTCCTGGGAGAAGGAATATCCTTCGTTGATCGCGAGAGCTTATCATGGGCTAAGTTGGGACACCCCTGCAGGGTATAAACTTTCGAGAGCCGTGCCTGCGGTTATGTGGCAGATGGGAATTTGTTAATGTCCGGTTGTAGATAACTTGACACCAGATCTGAATTAAAATGCATCAACCGTGTGTGTAGCCGTGATGGTCTCTTCTCGGTGGAGTCCGGGGAGTGAACACGGTTTTGGGTTATGTTTGACGCAAGTAGGAGTTCAGGATCACCTCTTGATCATTGCTAGCTTACGGCCGTTCCGTTGCTTCTCTTCTCGCTCTCATTTGCGTATGATAGCCACCATATATGCTTAGTCGCTGCGGCAACCTCACCACTTTACCCCTTCCTTTCCCATTAAGCTTTGCTAGTCTTGATACCCATGGTAATGGGATTGCTGAGTCCTCGTGGCTCACAGATTACTACAACTACAGTTGCAGGTACAGGTTATGCGATGATCATGATGCGAGAGCGATGTTTGCTTGTTTTGGAGTTTCTTCTTCTGCTTCTTCTTCGATCAGGGGATAGGTTCCAGGTCGGCAGCCTGGGCTAGCAGGGTGGATGTCGTTTGAGTTTTTTGTTTGTGTTTCATCCGTAGTCGGATGTTGCTCTTATGTAAGATGATGTTGTATTCGTGTGGCTTTGTATGCCTCCTGTATGTATCCCCATCTATTATGTAATGTTGATGTAATGATATCCACCTTGCAAAAGGTGTTTCAATATGCGGGTCTATCCTTGGTGGGACCTTCGATTTCCTTTTGGATAGGGTCGCATATTGGGCGTGACAAGTTGGTATGAGAGCCTCGACCGACCATAGGAGCCCCCTTGATTGTTGGCCGTTGTTGAGTCTAGAAGAAAACTATTTTGAGTCTTAGGATTATATATATCGAAGAGTAGGATTCTTTTTACTCCTCAGCCCCTTCGTCGCTCTGGTGAGGACTCTCGACGCAGATGTTTTGACTTTCCTCTCCTCAAATTTCACTAATTTCTTTTTAGGATCACGCGGGTATCTTGGAATCGTTCCGATGGTTTTGTGACAAGAACATTGTTCTTGGTGCCTCCTGACATTTAGGGGTTGTGGCAGTGTCCCGGGGAGTTGAGCTCCGAGGTGTTGTCGTCACAATTTTATCGTTGCAGTTCTGGAATACCTGAGTTTTGCCGACATCGAAAATCTCTTTTATGCAGTTGTTGGTGAGATAACCTCGACGTCACCCAGTACTGGGGAGTTCGGGAGTATTGCCATAGCTTGTATAATGGATGCTTTTCGAAGGTTGAGGTACATGATTTCCGGAGTTTTCTTGGTTATGTGTTGACGGATGCATACAGCTGGATGTAGGGATTATTAGTTTGGGTGAGATATATTGCTTCCCCTGTATCCCCAACACCAGATTGCATAACCAAAAAGTTTCGGGAGTTTTATAGGTGGGAATTCAAGTAGCTCCTAGAATATCTTTCCGACAGATGCATGATATGGATTTGGGTAAATCTCTATCATATGTATTTGTTCCGGCTTATTCTGCAAGCCAAATCCTTTGTTTTGTTTTATTTGTGGTATTCGAGTTGCTTCAAAGTCAAGTGTTGATTCCATACCTTTCAAGAAGTGTTCTCATATTTCTCTAGGAGTACTAATCCTTTTGATCATCGAGATTGTCATGTCAATTCTTTCCAACCGGTGTGCTTCTCTTCAAGTCGATCCGATTATTTCAACATTTGTGAGACCAATTCTAAGCTTTTCTCAATGGTGTCCATTTCATCCGTCCCCAAGTTACCTTTGTTTTCCCGCCCTCCCACCCTTTTTCTTTAAGGACTCAGATTTCTTAATCATGTATCCTTTTATTGATGGGAAGTCTCTCCATTCTTTTCCCGTCAATGTTCTTATCCGGTGATTCTCAAGAAGATACTAACGGAGCTTTGAGTTCACCATTCTTTGTTATTTTTTCTTCTCCGGTGGATTTAATTCAAGCTTTCAGTGTTGATCATATTCCTTTACTTGTTCCTAATTCTTTCTCATGCCAATGCACCTCTTAATCATTCACTTCTTCCTATTCATTTGTTCTGGAGTGCTGAAGATATCTCACAAGACTTGTGTTTCCATTCTCAATCCGTTCAAGATATTTCGAGGTTGTTATCTCATTCAAGCCATTTAATTCAACCAGTGCAACCTCTCTTTAAATTTGTTCAACGGTGTTTTCTTTTGAGTGGGCCCTAATCCACATGTCTTTTCCCAGGATCTTACCCGACTCTTCGAATTATCAAGAGCGATTCTCAAATTCATTTCCAAGTTTGACGTAAGAATGAATTTTCATCAGTCACATGCCTTCTCCAAGGTCGTTTTCAAATTCTTCTCATATTTGGCTCAACTTTTCCTCTTTTAATTCTCTCGGAGTATCTCAGTAATTTTGATAGTGTTTCTCGTCGTCATTCTCGAATTTTGAAGACCGAAGAAGAGTTCCTCTTAAATCCTTACCCGTTCTTCCAGAGATTCATGGTTCTAGCTTCATGCCATCCTCATAGTTGTTTTTGATTGTGACTATTCTTTTCTTACCATCCGGAGCATTTCACGAGTTGTTTCCATTTCTTTCCTCCGAAGGCCATAATGTCAAAATTCTTCATTCTCAGCGTGTAGCTATCATTCTCCAAATCTTAACGGTGAATCGTTCTAATATCCTCTAATCAGTTCACGATCTCTTCGTTCTCAGGTAGCTAAATCCCCTCAAGTATCTTCATTTGTTTTCCAATTCTTATCCGGTGAATTGTGCCCTTGCTACTCTCTTTTCCAATTTTTACGGTGGTTCTTTCAAGATTTCACTTCCTTTGTTATCATATCAATTTATTCGTTGTTTCCAAATCCCACCGGTGGTTCCATCAATACCTTCTCAAGTTTGCGCTATATCTCTCTTAATCCTTTCTATGAGAATAAGTAGTATGCCAAATCCATTACTTGTCATCAATTTAATTTGATGAAGGATAAGCATACAATTAATCTTATTCTTATTTCCTCGAGGTGTTTCAATTCTTTTCTTTCGGAGATTGTTCATGATGAAGTAATTCTTGGTTCCAAGTGTTTTCATCTTTTCTTTTCCGGAGTTCCAAGTTTTACTCGCTTCTCTCGTCGGAAGCTCCATCTAAATCACCGCAAGGCCTTAGTCTTATTCTTTTCATCCTTCATTTCTATCTCATCATCCTTTTGTCACCGGAGTTCTTCATGGTGGTTCTTCATGATTTAATTCGTTCTTCAAGAGTTCATCAAGAATTTTGTTGGCGAGTTCAAGTATCTTTTCTTCTTGCGTCGCAAGTGCAAATAATTCTCCGTTATCTTTTGAAGTGGAGTTTTGCATTTCTTCGTTCTTCTCAGATATTCAAGCATTTGTTTGTGGCATAATTTCACCTCAAGTTTTGAGATGTTTTTTTATAAGTCCACATCAAGCTTATTCTTTTCGTCTCGTTGTTGGTTTTCCAACAACTCCGTTCAATCCTTCTTTTTAAAGATGCTCTCTCAAATTCATTTGAGGTAGTACATGTTGTTTTTCTTCTACATTATGTTATTCCAATGATCTATCTTCTATTCTTTCTTCCGGAGGCATTGTGATGTTGCTCTTTTCACTCATCATCTTGATTTGTGAGGATCGTGTTCTTTTCGTGCTTAGCCATTTAACCGGAGTGTTGTGTCTATCATTCCTCTTTTAACCGGAGACTCATCCAAGTGCTTTCATTTTACCAAGTTCATGTTCTATAACTTCCATGCTCAACCGGAGTGCTGCCCGAATTCTTTATTCTTATTCCTTGTCCAGCTAATTTTAACCGGAGTGGCTTCAAAGTCTACCTTGTCCCCTAAGCTCTTGGTTCTCATCATATTCCTTGTTCCTCTTGTCCAACGGACTGTTTGCAATCTTGGTCATCTCCGTTGTTTTGTTTTCTTTCAATTTGTTCAACCTCTCAAGGTTCGTGGTTTCACTCGTTCGTCAAAGAAGCAACTTAGTTTTACATCTTATCTTCCTCTTCCGTTTCTCTCCGGTGCCATCCTAGATCTCGGGACGAGTTCCTCTCGTAGTGGTGGAGTGTTGTAACACCCCGGATACAACTTTCCATATTCGCAACTCCAACTCTTGCCTTTTCTGGAGATGTGATATGTTATTTCCTCCGTGGTTGGGTTTTTGTCTTTCGTTTTGCTTTTGTTTCATGTCATGCATTTCATCATTGCATCATGTGCATCGCATCCATATGTTTTCATAAAACCCGTATCCGCTCGTAGTTGCCGCATCACCCCTTGCTTTCGTTGACCATTCCGAGACCAACCGTGTTTGCGTTTCCCTCTTGTCAAACCCTCCTTGCACGCGATCGCCTTGTTTCTCTGCACCGCGCATAGACCCCTCGCGCGCGTCCGAAACCTCTTCCGAACCCGACCCACACGGTCATGACCGATGAGTCCGAATCATCCCCCAACATCCCTAAAATATCTTCGTTTTATTTATTGGACTTCCTGACCTATTTTCCCGGAGCCGTTCGATCGTGATCGGATGACCCAAAAACTCCCCTCTTTCCCTATATACATAGACCCTAGTCTATTTTCAGACCAAACCCTACATCTTAGGATGTCCCATCCATCAAATCCCCATGCCGCCGCCACCTTCTCCACCTTCCTCGTTTTCCCCACCGAGCCAATCTCCAGCCAGATCCATTCAGCCCACGAGCTCTGTCACATGGCGCCCTTGTGCACCGGGCTCTTCATCAACCCCGCCGGTGCGGCGACGCCGTGCCCGAGCCCCGCTGCCTCCTCTGCTTCCCGAGCGCCACCACAGCACCAGATTCAGGTCCCCTGCCTCGTCCCCTTGCACCACCAGCCAAGCTCTCCTCATCGCCAGAGCCCCTCGATCCCGAGCTCCTCCGACTCGCAACCTCGCGCCTCGTCGCCGACGATCACCGGCAGCTCCAGATCACGCCGCCGGGCCTCCCTCACGCCCTCTCTTCCTTTCCCTCTCCCTGTCTCTCTTTGCCAGGGACAGGAACAGACGAGCCTCGTGCGCCTGTGCCTCGAGGACCTCCTCATCCCCGACCAGCGTCGCCTCCGGCCTCCTTCTGCCTCCAGCCGCCTGATTCGTGCGCCTGCGCCCCGCGAGCGTCTGAGGCCGCAGCCACCTCCTCGTCCAGGACCACCTCCCCGCGACGGCGAGCGCCACCGCCAGAGCTGCTCCGTTTCTTGCCCGAACCAGTAGCGACGCCGCCATCTTTTTCTCGGAGGGCCTCGACGAGAGCCTCGCCTGCGCCCCTCTGTCCCGTCGGTTGGATCCTGCCGCCGGCGCCCCCAAGTCCCGTGCCACCGCGCCGTCTCGGCCCTGCAACCCCGCGCCCGTCCCATCATGTCGCGCCTGTCCAGCCTCTGCATCAAGCAGAGGAGGGTGATGCCCTTGTTCAGCGCCGTTGACCACTCCAACGCGCCAGGCTGCCTCCTACATCGCGCACGCAAGCCCAACCACGTCTTCGTCTGGGCCGAAGCCCATGGGTGAGGCCACACCTCCAGCGCCCCTCTGTTTTTTCCGCCGTTTGGGCCAACCAGATTTGGCCCATGTATTTTTTCCATGCGCTCTGAATTTTTCCATTTATCCAGAGACTGCAGTTTTTCAGAAAACCCCTCATGTTCATGCATGTAATAATTAATTAACCGTGCATCAGATTAAAATGTTTTAAACATGCAAAATGCTTAGAATTTTGTGTAGATTAATAATATGCCAATTTCATCCATGTTAAATATGTTTAAAATGCTGGTTGCTTAAATTTGCTCTAATGCCATGCTAAAATGGTTTATTTCATAACTAATTATTCGTAGCTTGGTTTTAAATAAACTTTATATGTAAATGGGGTGGAAAAATGCCTAGATTAACATGGTGCACTTTATTTTCCTGTTTAACAACTTTAAAATATGTTTTAGGGCAGAACAGTAGCTAATTCAAATATGCACATGGGGATTTTCTGGAATTGTTGTTTGTTGTTCCGGCCTCATTTAAACTTTCCTAGGTAGGTAGTTTAATTATGCTTCACCTCTTGCCATGTTTAACAACATTTAACATTGCTTGGTAGCTTAAACGAGATTAAACTAAATATGTCAATGTGGTGTTTTGTCAATATGCAACTCGTTGCATATTGAGCTCCACTTAACTTGTAGTATTGTTTGTTGCACTTTGCCATGCCATGCCTCATTAAACCGGACATGCATCATACTTGATTGTGCATCATGCCATGATTATGCTTGTGCGTTTACCAAGTTGTTTGCTTCTTTCCGGGTCACTTCTCTCGTTAGCTTCGGTTTCGTTTCGGAGTTGTGAGGATTCGTTCGACCACGTCCGCTTGTCTTCTTCATGGACTCGTTCTTCTTCCTTGCGGGATTTCAGGCAATATGACCGCTACCCTGGATCTCACTACTATCATTGCTATGCTAGTTGCTTCGTTCTATCGCATTGCTGTGCTACCTATCATTTGCTTTTCAAGCCTCCCCAAATTGCCATGAACCTCTAACCTTTGACACCCTTCCTAGCAAACCGTTGCTTGGCTATGTTACCGCTTTGCTCAGCCCCTCTTATAGCGTTGTTAGTTGCAGGTGAAGTTGAAGATTGCCCCATGATGGACAGGATTATGTTGGGATATCACAATATCTGTTATATTATTAATGCATCTATATATTTGGTAAAGGTTGGAAGGCTCAGCCTTATGCCTGGTGTTTTGTTCCACTCTTGCCGCCCTAGTTTCCGTCATACCGGTGTTATGTTCCTGGATTTTGCGTTCCTTACGCGGTTGGGTGATTTATGGGACCCCCTTGACAGCTCGCTTTGAATAAAACTCCTCCAGCAAGGCCCAACCTTGGTTTTACCATTTGCCTCACCTAGCCCTTTTTCCCTTGGGTTTTCGGAGCCCGAGGGTCATCTTTATTTTAGCCCCCCCCGGGCCAGTGCTTGTGTAAGTGTTGGTCCGAACCGAGCAGCCTGCGGGGCCCCCTCGGGGAAACTCGAGGTCTGGTTTTACTTGTAGCTTGACTTATCCGGTGTTGCCCTGAGAACGAGATATGTGCAGCTCCTATCGGGATTGTCGGCGCATCGGGTGGCTTTGCTGGTCTTGTTTTACCATTGTCGAAATGTCTTGTAAACCGGGATTCCGAGACTGATCGGGTCTTCCTGGGAGAAGGAATATCCTTCGTTGATCGCGAGAGCTTATCATGGGCTAAGTTGGGACACCCCTGCAGGGTATAAACTTTCAATAGCCATGCCCACGGTTATGTGGCAGATGGGAATTTGTTAATGTCCGGTTGTAGATAACTTGACACCAGATCCGAATTAAAATGCATCAACCGCGTGTGTAGCCGTGATGGTCTCTTCTCGGCGGAGTCCGGGAAGTGAACACGGTTTTGGGTTATGTTTGACGTAAGTAGGAGTTCAGGATCACCTCTTGATCATTGCTAGCTTATGACCGTTCCGTTGCTTCTCTTCTCGCTCTCATTTGCGTATGATAGCCACCATATATGCTTAGTCGCTGCTGCAACCTCACCACTTTACCCCTTCCTTTCCCATTAAGCTTTGCTAGTCTTGATACCCATGGTAATAGGATTGCTGAGTCCTCGTGGCTCACAGATTACTACAACTACAGTTGCAGGTACAGGTTATGCGATGATCATGATGCGAGACTGATGTTTGCTTGTTTTGGAGTTTCTTCTTCTGCTTCTTCTTCGATTAGGGGATAGGTTCTAGGTCGGCAGCCTGGGCTAGCAGGGTGGATGTCGTTTGAGTTTTTGTTTGTGTTTCATCCGTAGTCGGATGTTGCTCTTATGTAAGATGATGTTGTATTCGTGTGGCTTTGTATGCCTCTTGTATGTATCCCCATCTATTATGTAATGTTGATGTAATGATATCCACCTTGCAAAAGTGTTTCAATATGCGGGTCTATCCTTGGTGGGACCTTCGAGTTCCTTTTGGATAGGGTCGCATATTGGGCGTGACAAGAGGCACGCACTCAGGGACGTCTACGCGATGGATCCAGTCGCCCCAAAGTACAACTCATGGTCATCCTGTCCGATCACCTTTGATCACAGGGACCGTCTGACCAGTATCCGTCACGGAGGTTCAGCCGCACTGTTGCTCGACCCAATCATTGATGGATTCCACCTTACACGAGTCCTTATGGATGGTGGAAGCAGCCTGAACCTGCTCTATCATGATACAGTTTGAAAGATGGGTATCGATCCTTCAAGGATCAGGCCCACAAAAACCACCTTCAAAGGTGTCATACCAGATGTAGAGGCCTGTTGTACGGGCTCAATCACACCGCAAGTGGTCTTTGGATCCCCGGATAACTTCCAAAGCAAAGAGCTAATCTTCGATCTCGTCCTCTTCCGCAGCGGCTATCATGCACTGCTCGGAAAAACCGCATTCGCCAGATTCAATGCGGTGCCACACTATGCTTATCTGAAGCTCAAGATGCCCGGTCCACGTGGTATCATAACAGTCAATGGAAACACGGAACACTCCCTTCGTACAGAGGAGCACACCGCCGCCCTCGCTATAGAAGCACAGAGCGGCCTCTTCAGGTCGAACCTCAATTCGGCAGCCAAGCTCCCGAATACTGTCAAACGAGTCTGAACTACACAGCAGCAGGACAGTCTAGTTCATCAAGAGCTCGACTAGCAATCCGGCCTCCATCCCAACCCCGACCAAACAATGGCTTTTGTACCGCGCGTACATAATTACGCACTCAAAATACCATGGGGATAGACGGTGGCACATCTAGGTTGTGTTCCACAATGCGGCTCAACCGCCCCTGGACACGCATCATTTTATATTTTCTTTTTTCTTTACTTTTCTTTTCAGGTCACTTCTTGTCTAGGCCGTTATGGGTGGCCTGATTGCCGGACTTATCAAAGGACGGATATACCAAAGAGGGAAGTAGCTCGAATGGGCGAGGGAATCTCTGGATATTCTTTTCGAGGATCATTCGATCTGTCTCTGGATCGGCACATAGCTCCCCCGTGGTCACAGCAGGTTCCGAAGTCATATTGTTTATCGCACTTCTTGTCCTTATACGCTTCAACGTACTATTGAATTAAAATAAAAACAATATGCGGTCCTATCTATATGACATTCACTTGTTGTTTAATTTTTTGATATTTTTTGTCAAGTAGCAGCCGTACACTCTGGTACGCCCTCATTCGCCAGGGGCTTCATTGTACCCCATAACACAGCAAGAAAGTCCGAACACCTTAATGGTTGTTCGACACCCTGAACTTATATCATTATATGCATCGGCTCTGAATCATGTCTTGGGTCAATAGTTGGGTTGCCCGGCTCCTGTGCTTGTTACCCTACGTTCCGCCATATCGGCTAGGGTAGTAAAGGGAGAACTACTGCGATTGTGTCCCGGTTCTTCCGAACGAGCACCTCAGTAGAGAAAGCCGAAAACTGACTGTCATGATGCGGCGAGAGCTGGTCAGCTGTTCGAGAGGTCACAAAATCTTTAGCGATTTCTTACGCATTATGCGATAACTAATGCATCATGCGACAGATCGGTTTTTATCCGATCAGGTGTTTTACAATACCCCAAGTTCGGTCTTCCGAACACTAGCGGCTGCACCTACCTTCCTTTTGTCAAACTCTATGGCTAAGTGAGGGTGATAAAGCCTTGTAGTCCGATTGCCTGGTTCGTTGCGCTAAACACCTCCTTTAGGGACCAAAAATCTGGAGTAAAGAGTGTTTAGATTTATCCTGAACGCCCCCGTACTTCCTATGTGGGGGCAGAAGCCGACGACTGGCCAACTCTCAGAATTAATTT
This sequence comes from Triticum timopheevii, assembly GCA_963921465.1. NCBI lineage: Eukaryota > Viridiplantae > Streptophyta > Magnoliopsida > Poales > Poaceae > Triticum > Triticum timopheevii. The sequence continues at coordinate 558,511,136 of OY997268.1, read as the reverse complement.
AAAAACAGCCGCACAGGAGGTAAAAATTCAAATAACAAGCATTATTTTACATAACGACCTTGTTTCATATTACAGCACAAGATAAGATGCATATATTCATGGGAATATAATATCCTTGGCACATTGCTCCGCCACAAGGTGGGATCCCTCCAGGACACTGTCATAATACAACTTGGGATTGCGGCGCACTTTCCCTTCAGGCGGTCCTTCGGTCATCAGCTTCACGGCATCCATCATCGCCCAGTGCACCTTGACGTGGGCAAAGGCCATTCGCGCACCTTCGATGCAGACCGACCGCTTGATGGCATCAAGCTGAGGGCAGGCAGTAACCAGCCACTTCACGAGTCCGAAGTAGCTGCTGGGAATCGCTTGGGCAGGCCATAGCCGGATAATCAAATCCTTCAGGGCTAGTTCGGCCGCCCTATGCAGCTCGACCAGCTAATTCAGCTGATCGGTAAAGGGTACTGGATATTCTGGCGCAAGATATTGCGGCTAGAACAACTTCTCCGTAGAGCTCCCCTCTTCGGCTCGGTAGAATTGTGCGGCGTCAGACATGCTGCACGGTAGATCCGCAAACACCCCTGGAGAACTCCGAATCCGGGTCAGTAAATGAAATCTTTCCTTCACATATTTTCTCTGCATAATAAAGGCCTTACCCGCCGCGATCTTTCTGGCCTCCTGGATTTCCTGGAAGGCGCCTTGGGCTTCAGCCCAGGCATCCTGTGGGGATTGACGAGCCTTGGTGAGTTCAGACTCTTTATCCGCTATACTCTGTTCCAAGGTCTCACACTTCTTTATGGCTGAGGGAGTCCAGGATTAAGGGGTCCTCGGATAACCAGACTATATACTTTGGCCGGACTATTGGACTATGAAGATACAAGATTGAAGACTTCGCCCCGTGTCCGGATGGGACTCTCCTTTGTGTGGAAGGCAAGCTTGGCAATTTGATATGTAGATCTCCTTCTCTGTAACCGACTCTGTGTAACCCTAGCCCCCTCCGGTGTCTATATAAACCGGAGGGTTTAGTCCGTAGGACAACAACAATCATAATCATAGGCTAGCTTCTAGGGTTTAGCCTCTAAGATCTGGTGGTAGATCAACTCTTGTAATACTCATATCATCAAGATCAATCAAGCAGGAAGTAGGGTATTACCTCCATCGAGAGGGCCCGAACCTGGGTAAACATCATGTCCCCCTCCTCCTGTTACCATTAGCCATAGACACACAGTTCGGGACCCCCTACCTGAGATCCGCCGGTTTTGACACCAACATTGGTGCTTTCATTGAGAGTTCCACTGTGCCGTCCCGATAAGGCTTGATGGCTCGCCTTGTTTTCAAGGAAAACATCACCTATGGAGGAATCCTGGATGTAGGCCAGACTCTCCAGCTGGGCGACTTCGTCATGGCCGCCCGTTCGACCGTCACGCCGAGATGACTTCTCAAGTCATGAAGAACAGCCTCCACGTCAGCTCGGAATTCACCGAGCAGATGGATCCAATGGAGCTCTCCTCCCTGAACGAGCTCTTGGATCACATCGCCGTCCTGGGAGTCGCTACAGACTATGATCGGATCGGACTTAAACCCGACCAAAGGGAGATTAACTCTCCGCCGGTCACCCATCAGATAGAGGTGGTGGAGGAACAAAGCAGTGATTCTTCCTCTATTTTGAGGATGAACTATGTCCGGATTCCTGAGCTCTCCGAGCCGGATACCCGTCTACGGGAGGACATGACCCAGGCTCCGAACCTAGAATCGGGTAGTGGGCCAGAAAAATTGGGCAACAACCTGGAGTCTGAGCTGCCGAGCTCGGGAGCTCCTTTGCCCCTGGGTCTCAGATCGGATCAGGGTTTGGACTTAAGTCTACCCACCCACCCAGACACAAGTGATCTTTCCCACATTAGACAAGAGCCCCAAGAGATAGTACATCACTTCTGGGCCAGATTCCTCCTTGTAATGAGCAAGGTTAAGGATTGTCGCGAGGAAGACACAATCTCATTCTTTTGCAAAAATTGCACAGACAAGGGAATTCTCAATGCCATAAGTCACAGTGACATAGCACACTTTGCTGACTTGGCGGCCATAGTACAGAAGTACTGTGCGATGGAAAGCGCTTGGAAAACCCAAACAAAATTCTGGGATCCTCCGGCTCTCACTAAACCCCTCGTCCGAACTACAAGGGTGCGCTCTCGCAAGTCACCCAATCCAATTACAAAGAAGCCAAAGCCCTCTACAGGGTATGGAACCGTACTGGAGGGATGGCTCAATGGGCCATGAAAAATTCACAGCACACCGGATACCATACCAACACACAGCCTTAGAGCATGTTGGGTACTCCGGCAGGTGGCCAAGAGCGGCGAGGATCTCCTCATCAACAATACCGCAGAGCACCATCCCACGGAGAATAACAATACAATACTAATAGTCTTCGAGACTTTCGTCTCAAACAATAGGAGTAAGCGAGCACTCCGCAGCCTCGCCGAAGTCTTCCATGTTGCAGCAATAAATCCATGGAATGACACAGCTATAACCTTCAATGCCAGTGACGAACCTCAATTCCGAACAGTCCGAGCACCAGCCGCTTTGGTCCTTAGTCCAATTGTGGATGACTTCCGGCTTACTAAAGTACTCATGCACGGTGGCAGTGGATTAAACCTCATCTACGAGGAAACTCTCAACAAAATGAAGATAGACAAGAGCCACAACGAGCAAAGCAGCACGACCTTCAGAGGAATCATCCCTAGTCGGGAGGCACGATGTGCGGGAAAAATCACACTGGATGTGGTATTCGGCACGCCGGAGAATTATAGGCCCGAAGAAATTACATTCCAAGTGGCCCCGTTCAATAGTGGTACCATGCCCTTTTAGGGCGGGACGCATTCATGAGCTTCCAAGCTATACCCCATTAAGGGTACATGAAGCTCAAGATGCCTGGGCCCAATGGAATCATCACTCTAGCTAGTGATCCGGGCATATCACTCCGCGCCTAAAATAAAACCGCCGCACTAGCTCTGGAGGCATTATCCGAAGCTCTCGCGGCTGAATAATTATTTGCGCTGCGCTCCATAGTGGAAAGGGATGACGCGATACTCGACAAACGACCCAAGTCCACCTCTTTTAAACCAGCAGAAGAAATAGTCAAATTCCAGGTCCACACAACGGACCCTATAAAAACAACATCAATTGGGGCACAGCTGAACCCCACAATAAACGCCGGACTACGAGAGTTCTTGCGCGAGAATTGGGACATCTTCGCCTATCATCCTTCACACATGCTAGGTATCCCACGCAGGCTGGCCAAGCATAGCCTAAACATACAAAAGGGATACAAGCCGGTCAAGCAGACTCTTCGGCGCTTTTCAGAACTCAAGCGACATGCCATGGGAGAATATCTAGCCAAGCTACTCGAGGCCGGATTCATCAGAGAAATAAAACATCCGGACTAGCTAGCAAACCTGGTGGTGGTACCAAAGAAGGACAAATCCTGGCGCCTATGCGTCGATTTCAAGGACCTCAAGAAGGCTTGCCCTAAGGATCCCTTCCCCCTCCCCCGCATCGACCAAATCATCGATGCTACCGCAGGACACGACTCACTGTGTTTCCTCGACGCATACTCTGGATACCACCAAATCAAGATGGCGGAGTCCGATCAAGCCGCAACAGCATTCATCACTCCATATAGCCCCTTCTGTTTTAACAACATGCCTTTCGGGCTCAACAACGCCGGTGCAACCTATCAACGCATGATTCAGACATGCCTGGAAACACAAATCGGCAAAACAGTAGAGGCATACATAGACGATGTGGTCATCAAAACCAGACACGTTGAATCTTTAATAGACGACTTGAGGCTTACGTTCGACAATCTCCAAACATACGACATCAAGCTCAATCCAGAAAAATGCGTTTTCGGTGTACCTACTGGAAAGCTCTTGGGCTTTATCGTTTCCAATAGAGGAACTGAAGCAAATCAGGCTAAAATCCAAGCTCTGTCATAGTTGGCTACCCCAACAGACCTCAAGCAAATCTAGAAATTAACTGGATGCATGGCTGCCCTAAGCCGCTTTATCTCCCGATTAGGAGAAAAGGCATTACCTTTCTATCGCCTTCTTCGACGCACCGACCACTTCGAGTGGACGGATGCGGCTACGGCTGAACTGGAAGAAATAAAGGCCCTCTTGGCCAGCAATCCAATCCTGGCCGCGCCAAGTATTGGCAAACCCATGCTGTTATATATAGCTGCAACACACCAGGTTGTAAGCGCAGTGCTCGTCCTCGAACGAGAGACGGACGAACACAAGTTCCCGCTTCAAAAGCTGGTATACTACGTATGCATCGTCCTCACTCCACGCAAATCACGGTACCCACATTATCAAAAGATAGCATACGCGGTCTTCATGGCATCCCAAAAACTACAACACTACTTTCAAGGGTGTTCAATCACGGTGGCCTCCGAAGTACCACTCAATGACATAATAAATAACCGTGATGCCACGGGCCGGATTGCTAAATGGGCTATCGAGCTCCTCCCGTTCGACATAACATACAAACCACAGCGAGGCATTAAGTCGCAAGTACTGGCTGACTTCGTCGCCGAATGGACAGAAGCCGAACTCCCCAAATAGTACGACGCGTACTCCAATTGGATCATGCACTTTGACGGCTCTAAGATGCAGGCTGGTCCAGGGGCAGGCGTTGTCCTGACATCCCCCACCGGAGATACAGTCGAATACATACTCCAAATACTATACACAGATTCCAACAATGCAGCCGAATATGAGGCTCTGTTGCATGGTCTTCGGATGGCAGTCTCCATGGGCATTCAATGCCTAGAAGTGCGTGGGGATTCGAACCTTGCAATATCTCAAATAAATGGAGACTTTGATGCCAATGACCCAAAAATGGCGGCCTACCACAATGCCGTCCTTAAAATGTCAGCTCGGTTCGAGGGACTCAAATTCCACCATGTGGTCCGAGAAAACAATCAAGCAACGGATATCCTCGCCCGCATCGGCGCTAAGCACGACCCCCTCCCACCTAATATCTTCCTGGAAAGGCTGTTCAAGCCATCCGTGGTATGGGAAGGGGAGACCGGCAATATCAGTTCGGATCCGAACACAACCCCAGATCCCGAACACTCTGACATAATCGGGGGCTCCACCACCGAAATAACACCATCGGCCCACGTGATTATGACTGTCATCGCCCCGTGGACAGAACCCTTCTTAGCCTACCTAAATAGGCAAGAACTCCCTAAGGACCAAAATGAGGCACGTTGCATTGTGCGGCGTTCTAAAGCCTACAAGGTCCATGAGGGAGAGCTTTATAAGAAAAGCATGACTGGAGTGCTCCAAAGTTGCATCTCCGAAGAGGAAGGACGGTAGCTTTTGGCAGAAATTCATGCTAGACTCGGCGGCCACCACGCCGTAGCTCGGGCCCTTATAAGCAAGGTCTTCCGTATAGGTTTCTACTGGCCACAGCCCGAGCGGATGCACAGGACCTCGTCCAACATTGTGTTAGTTGCCAGCTTTTTGCAAATCAAAGCCATATGCCACCTACCGCTCTCCAAACAATCCCCATAACTTGGCCCTTTGCGGTCTGGGGGCTCGATATGGTTGGACCCCTTAAAGGAGGAAGCCATAAGAAAAAATACTTGTTGGTCATGGTAGATAAATTCACCAAGCGGATAGAGGCCAAACCAGTTAAAACGGCCGAATCTGGACCAGTGATAGACTTTATATCCGGAGTCGTACACCGTTACGGTGTCCCCCACAACATCATCACTAATAACGGCTCCAACTTCACAGCTGACGAGGTGAAAAGTTGGTGCGGCAAGATGGGCATTAAGCTCGATTATGCCTCTGTCTATCAACCCCAAACAAACGGTCAAGTCGAACAAGCAAATGGTCTTATTATGAGCGGCATCAAACCCAGACTAGTGCGATCCTTGAAGGAATCAGATACGCACTGGGTCGAGGATCTCAACTCCGTACTATGGGGGCTGCGGACCACGCCAAATTACACCACCGGATACACACCATTTTTTATGGTGTACGGCGCAGAGGCGGTCCTACCCTGCGATATCATTCATGACTCACCTCGAGTGCGCATGTACGAAGAGAGAGAAGCCAAGATGGATCGACATGACAGTTTAGATGCCCTGAAGGAGGAGCATGATGTCGCAAAGGCCCGTTCCGCATTCTATCAGCAGCAGGCTCGAAGGTATCAAAGCAGAGAAGTATGGGCCGAAACTTATAACGTTGGCAACCTCGTTCCATGCCTACCGGAGAAAAAAAGGACAAGCTCAAGCCCAAGTGGGAGGGTCCCTTTATCATTGATAAAGTTCTCACCGGAGGAGCGTACCTTCTGCGTGATGCATCAGATAATCGACTCAAGCCGAACCCATGGAACGTGGCCAGACTCCGAAGATTCTATGCCTAGTGCCGAACTCTGTGTTTGTCTCCTTACCTCCGTCTTCCTTTTTAAATTATATCCTCTCTCTCTCTCTCTCCTGTTTATATATATAGCCTTAAAAGCTTCAAGTATGCTTTGACCGCACACTCTTGCCGCGCTATGCGTGCTCAATATACCTGGGGGCTTCTTATACAGAAGCTTAATATAATTATCTTCTGGGATTTATGCCCACCACATATGCGTCATTTCTCCATATGTGCCTTTTTTCACCACTATATGCATCGATATGACTTAAGTTTTGGCCAAGCTGGGTTGCCTCGCTCTTGTGTTTATGCCCTACGTTCCCGTTAATTCAGCTAGGGCATAAGGGGAGCACCTCTGCGATTGTTACTGCCGGGTCAGCCGGATGTGTATCTCAGACTGGGTGAAGCCGAAAGCTAGCGTTCTCAAGAGAATATTCAGTCGGTGAACAAAAGATGTCTTTTACTTATTACAAAACATGCCCCCAGATGTTTATATCCTGTGTTATTTTTCGCAGTTCGGACATGCACATTAATGCATGCACACCCAGGGAAAGGAACCCTTAACAGAACTATTCTCCCTGGAAGATGTTTCTTACTACCCATGTAATATAACATAGCTAGTTGGGTACTTGTCTGTTCAAGCACTTATGACCCCTACGCCTGGTTTCCATGCGTGCACCGGTTTTTACATAACTGAGAGGGTATTCGGATACACTCTGGACTGTCGGGTCCAGAGGTTGAAGCGAAAAGGTCGGCCAAGACAAATGATTTACAATCCGGCTAGGGACAAAATATGTCCTTTGAAGTACAAAGTCACTTAGACTGACTAAATTCTTCTTCTATACCATCCAACAAGCTGTCTAGCCTACAATCCTGTTGGGAATACTTTGCGGCTAAAGCTACCTGGTCATATACCAGACTAACGGGGATCTCTTTTCCATTTGGCCCTATAGGTCCGACCTCGGCGATATGGTTTGGGTCAGCCTTGGTGTATCGCGTCTTCACCATGGCCCAGGGTTCCCTTGCACCTTGTCGGCAGGCCAATATCTTCCATAATCGGAAGCGCCACCGCGCTCCCTTGAGCATCTCCACAAGCTCCCCCATGCCTCCGGGCAGGGATGCGTATGACCACAAAGCCTGGGCAATACCCTGCATCACCCGCCGAATTTGTCCGTGCAGCTGTGAGAGTTCTTGGCGAAGATCGCCTGCAGATCCGGGCATCTCCTCTTTGGGACGACCTGTAAGCATACCTACAGATATAATTCTGTTAGCTTGTTTCTTTGCCAAACTGTATAAAGGTTCGTTCGAGCACTTACTAAAAATGCCGCATCGAAGCGTCCTATTCTCCTTCACGGAGTCAGCAAGCTGGGCCTGAACATCCTTTAATTCAAAGTCCAGCCGGGTCTTCGCGTCCTGGAGATCATTCTTCTCCCGTATAACTTTTGTAAGCACGCGCTCGCCAGCCTTTAGCTGTCGTTGAGCATGTGGTTCATCCTCCGATACGATCTCCGGATTACCTCCCGGATTGTCTGCAGAATCTATTGTTAGATTTGCGTGCATGCCGAATACAACTGGTATATGTCAATACATTCTTTTTTGATCAAAGACAAGTATTACCAGATGAGGCCTGCTTGGACTCCTCCATTCCGGCGACTGCAGCCCGTAGCTGGGCTTTGCACTCCTCTAGCTCTTTAGACAGCTGGGTATTCTTCTCTGTAAGAACCTATGCATATAATTGATCCTTAACACTACAAAAAAAAGACACATCCGTGACATTTTGGGCCGAACGATTTTTTTTCTATCATACATATGACACTTCTATGACGATAATTGTGACAAAACCCGGTATCATCATAGATGTGGTGGGCTCCTTCTTCTATGACAAAAAATCATGACAGAAAATGGGCTTTTCGTCCTGGGCGGGCCGGAGATGCAGCTGCATGACATTCTTTGGGCCGTCCATGACAGAAAAAACCGTGGTAGAAGCGAGGGGGAGGAAAAATTCGGGGAGTTCCCGGTTACGGTGGGAGGTCGGGGGCGAGCGATGCACGTTTCTCTCATACACGTACGCGCGTGTGTGCGAGGCGTTGGCTCTAATTGAACCCGAGCGAGGCGTTGGGCTCTAACTGAACCCGAGCGATTGCACTACAGGCGCGTTACTGAACCCGAGCGATCAATCGATGGCTGTTAACTGAACCCGATCGAGCGATTCCTTTGCTACTGCTGCTAACTGAAGCCGATCGATTGGATGAACAGTGAGCGTTGTGGGGGGGGGGGGGTTGGATGAAAAGTGAGCGGTGGCGTTGCCTCTGGATGAACAGGACCCCGTGGTGTGGTGGAGGGCTGGATGAACAGTAGACGGTGGAGGGTGCCCGTGGAGGGGTGGTTGAACAGGACCATGTGGCATGGAGGGCTGGATGAACAGTAGACGGTGGAGGGGTGGTTGAACAGTAGCCGGTGGAGTAGCGCGCGGTGGAGGCTGGATGAACAGGAGCCCATGGAGGCTGGAGGAGGTCGACGGTAGCCCGTGGAGGCTGGAGGAGGTCGACGGTGGAGATGAACAGTATCCTGTGGAGTCCCGTTTTGCAGTACGCCACACCCCTCCCGATGAACAGGACCCCCATTTCGAATGCAGGAGGTCCGTTTCGTCCGTTTTGCGGTACGCCACACCCCTCTCGACCAACAGGACCCCCATTTCGATCGTAGGAGGTCTGTTTCGTCCGTTTTGTGGTACGCAACACCCCTCCCGATCAACAGGACCCGCTGTTTCGACCGTAGGAGGTCTGTTTCCTCCGTTTTGCGGTACGCCACACCCCTCCCGATCAACAGGACCCCGTTCCGAACGTAGGAGGTCTATTTCCTCCGTTGTGCGGTACGCCAGGCCTCGTTTCCATCGCCTGTGTCACACCCCTAGTTTTGGTACGCACTAGGCTAGCCCTTCATGTGTGCATCATGTTTAGATTTCTCAGAAACTTGAAATGGGGATTGCTCAAACCCTAGCACCAGATCAAATCAACTAGGTTCAAATAAAAATATTCTCAATGAACCCAAAATGATCTTCAGAAAAGTTCATTATTTTTGGATTGGTCTAGAACCTCTCCCAAAAATGGTGCACATTTTTCTAGGCCATTCTGGATTTTTGAATTAAATCATATAGTATTTGCATTTGGGCATTTAAATGCTATAAAATATTTTAAATGCTCAAATAATCCCAAACTAAAATGTTTACTGTAGGATATATTTCCAACAGTGGTCATGAGAAGTTTCATGATTTTTGGGATTGATTTAGTATTTTTAATAAAGCCACAAAGTTGCAGAAAAATAGAAAACAGTAATTAAAATAGGAAACACACAGAGAGAGAGAGGATACTACCTGGGCCGCTTACCTGTTCAGCCTGGCAGCCCAAGTGGCCGGCCCAGCCCACCACCGCTTTCCCTCCTGTCGTCTTCCTCTTGCCAGTAGGAGCAGCTGCGTGCTTGCAGGCGCGTGGCCGAGGAGGCCAGCTCCTCCCTGCCTGGCTGCCTCCTCCTCCCCCGGGATGTCTCCCGCAGCGCCACGCCACCCCCTCGGACCCCTCTCACTCTTCCCTGAGCCCCCCTCCCCTCTGCTCCCTCTTTTTCGCCCGAACCCGAGCGCAGCCATCGCCGCCGACTAGAACCACCGCGGCCACAGGCCCTCCCTCGCTTCTCCGACCGTATCCAGAGATCCGCGACGACACAAGGCTACTCCACGACGAAGCAGGCGAGCCCGGAGGCACCGCTGCGACGCCATCGCCGTCTTCTCCATCTCCAGCCACCGAAGATCGCCACCGTCGTTCGCCACCGTCCGCGCTTCCCCAAGGCCGCCGACCAGCCCTCTGGATCCGTCGTGAGCTCCTCTACCTAGCCCCCTACCTCCCGTGCTCGATTACGCCGCGTAGCCACCGCCCCCTTCGATCCCGAGCGCTCCTCACCGCCAGCCATATCGCCGTCGTGGCTACGGCCGTGCAAGCACGCGTCCGAGCGCACCACCGCATTCAGTGCGTCCTCAGGAGCCTAACGCACGCACTCCGTCGCCCTGCCATGCACCGTAGCCCTCTTTTCCTCTCCGCCCAAACTCCGCCGCCGCCGCGAGCTCCGGCCACCCTGCGCCCTGCTTCTGCCTCTGCTTGATGCGGCCGAGCGAGGGCTTCCTCCTGGTGCCCCCAGGGCGCCAAACGGTGACCCGCACGAGAAACCCGAGCAACTCCAGCGAAACCCCGCAGCATTTTTGGTCGCTGCCGACCAAGCTCCGGCGAGCTGATGTGGCGCCGGTTAGTTAGCACTAATGACCCCACTTAACACCCTTAGGGCCACTGCCATGTGGGCCCCTGTGCCGATTAGGTTAGTTTAATTTTCTGTTAAGATAAGTACTAATCTGGGTGGACCCCACGTGTCAGCTTTGACCTTGGTCAAGTCAACATTGACCGGTCCCACCTGTCATACACCCAGACCAGCCTGAGACACTAATGTATGGGTCCCACTGGTCAGTTTGACTCTGGGCGACCCTGTTGACCAGCTGACGTCACAGTGACGCTGTGCTGACGCAGTAACTCCTTTTTCTGAATTTATTCTTATTCAGGATATTTCAGAAAATAGTGCTAACTTCTAAAAATCATATAAAATCAACCGTAGCTCCAAATCAAACAAATTATATATGAAAAATTATCAGAAAAATCCAATCTATCCATCTGTACTGGTTTCATGCATGTTAGAACACAATAACCTTGCTGTTTAGGTGAAACAATTTAATGCACTAATATGACTTCATAAAATGGGTTTGCATTTGAATCTTTGGTTCAAATGGACTCATTTCAATCTGTTCTAGCTTGCATTAGCCCAAAACACATTCATATTGCCATGTCATAGCATGCATCATATTGCTGCATATCGCCATGTGTTGATTGTGTTCTTTCTGTGTTTGCCGGTGGTTGTTCCCTCTCGATAGACGTGGGCTCGACGATGAGATTGATGACACCGATGAAGAGCTATATTATCTTCAGAAGTGCCAGGCAAGCAAAACCCCCTTGTTCATTCCGATACAATCCCACTCTCTCGCTCCTGCTCTCTTTTACTGCATTAGGACAACAATGATTCAACTGTTACTTGCTGCGGTAGCTGAACCCCTTTATCCTTTGCATGACCTGTCATTGCCACAGTAAATAGATGAAACCCACTAGCATGAGTAGGAGTTGTTTGAGCCCTGTTGTGCCTACTCATTCATGCTTGTTTGTCATGCCTGCTATTGCTTAGAGTTGTGTCAGGTCTGATTCATCCGGGATGAATCAGAGGTGTGTGAACATGTCCTACGGTGTGTGAGCTAAGCATGTGAACACGATTTGGTAAAGGCAGCGGTGAGAGGCCATGTAGGAGTACATGGTGGGTTGTCTCATTGCAGCCGTCCTCAGGAACTGAGTTCTGTGTTTGTGATCCATGATTCAGCTATTACCACGCATTGGGCCCGAAACCAATGGACCCTCTCGGCTTCTTGATCACCCTTGTCCTCTGTCCAGGAGTTGCAAGTAGTTTCTGGTGTTTGTAGTATGCTGGAGGCCGTGGGCAGCGCTGATCGGAGGGGTGGGCTGTGATGCGGTAGGCACGTGGCCGGGTATACCGGGCGCCCGTTTGGTGTCTCGGAACCCTGTTCACATCGTTTGGGGCTGTGAGCGAAACCCCGGCCGAATCTCCTCATGGATGGAACCCGAATAGGCGATAAACCTGGACTAGAGACTTGAGTGTTTAGGTAGGCCGTGGCCGACACCCACGTTGGGCTTCCGCTTGAAGGTTGCCGAGTACATGTCGTGTAAACGGCGGTAAGTGGTGAGAGCGTGTGTGAAGAAGTACACCCCTGCAGGGTTAACATCATCTATTCGAATAGCCGTGTCCCCGGAAAAGGACTTCTGGGTTGCCTGTACAGTTCATAGACAAGTGAAAGTGGATACTCTAAAATATGCAAGATAAGCGTGAGTGCTATGGATGGCGTTCCCGTAGGGAGACGGGAGTGGATCCATAGTGGTGTATTGATATGGTGAATATGTGGACTCGTGTGCGCCACCTCAAAAGAGTTACTTGCAGTCGTAGTCCAGGATAGCCACCGAGTCAAAGCTGGCTTGCTGCAGTTAAACCCCACCATCCCCTTTGTTGATAATGATGCATATGTAGATAGTTCTGATGTAAGTCTTGCTAGGTACATTTGTACTCAAGTTTGCCTATTTTATGTTTTTGTAGAGAGACTTCAGTCTCACTAGTAGTTCCGCGTGGACTTCGATGTTTAGCTTGTTACCTCAGCTACGATCTTGTGCCCTCGGCAGGATCTGGTAGATAGTCAGGCTTCTCAGCCTTTTTCATTTGTAGATGTCTGTACTCAGACATGTTAGCTTCCGCTTGTGCCTTGATTTGTATGCTCTGAATGTTGGGTCATGAGACCCCTGTTTGTAATATCTCGCTCCTCGGAGCCTATTGAATAAATATTTGAGTCGTAGAGTCATGTTGTGATGCCATGTTGTATTTGCACATATCGAGCATATTCTGTGTATGTTATTGAAATGCTTGGTATGTGTGGGATCTGACAACCTAGTTGTTTATCCTTGGTAGCCTTTCTTACCGGGAAATGTCTCCTAGTGTTTCCACTGAGCCATGGTAGCTTGCTACTGCTCCGGAACACTTAGGCTGGCCGGCATGTGCCTTCTTCGTTCCTGTGTCTGTCCCCTCGGGGAAATGTCACGCGATGAATACCGGAGTCCTGTTAGCCCGCTACAGCCTGGTTCACCGGAGTCCTGCTAGCCCAGTGCTACAGCCTGGATTCACTCGCTGATGACTGACACGTTCGATGCTGGGTCATGGATGCCTGTCCTTGAAAGTTTGTGCCACTTTGGGTTTACGACTAGCCATGTCAGCCCGGGCTCCTTATCATATGGACGCTAGCGACACTATCATATACGTGTGCCAAAAGGCGCAAACGGTCCCGGGCAAAGGTAAGGGGACACCCGTGGGAATACCATGAGTGAGGCCGCAAAGTGATATGAGGTGTTACTGCTAGATCGATGTGGCATTGAGTCGGGATCCTGACAGCTTTGGTGTCAGAGCCTGACTGCCTGTAGGATTACCAAGCCAAACTGGTCGAAGTTGAGTCTATAAATGCTTTAGCTATATGTAGGGAAATTGATTGTGGGATGGGAACGTAAGGCTCTTTTTACTCCTTATACCTCATGGCCTTCTGATCTGAGTCATCCTCTTCTCTTCTACAGGGATTAAGAACTAGGCCTTCTCATCTATCTATCAGGATGATGTGTTACTAATCCGTAGACTTATAGGAGTGATGGTTCTAAACTTGAGTTCAGCTCCTACTATCTTCTGTATGTTCATAGTTGATCTCAGAACCTTGATTTTATGATGATCGAGTGGTTATGCCACCATTTTTGTAGCATGTCTCCAATCTTTTGAGCATTTACAGCCGTTATGCTGTCCGAGTCATCCCGGGTTTCTAAACAATCTGATGCATTTGCAAAATCCTTTTCCCTCTGGTTTCGATATTCCTTTAGGCCAGGTTAATCACACCAATTGTTGAGTTGAGGTATTCTATTGCCTCGACATATATGTTGGAATTATTATTATGACCCTAGGTGTCTAGAGTATCACCTAGTAATTTAGCCATGTTTTGTGTCCCCCGTGTGATGAATCTGGCCATCATTCTCGAAAGCATCCCGTGATGTTATTAGTTAGTAGGTATTCCATTCCGGGGTTCTTGAACCCGAGATTCACCCTACTTACTTCATGTTGATAGTGTTTGCTAGTTCCTTTAGGTTATTAGTAACCTTGCGATAGTCCTCGAGGTCCGTGGTATTTCCTTCTTCCAAATACTATGAACCATTCTTGGCAGAAGTTCCTCGCTGAACCGAAAGTTCACAACAAGAGTGCTCTCGAAGAGTTTTCCATTCTATATCGTGACTCTGCCAGTCCTACCTCTCTGCATGGGTTATCTGGAAGAAATGTTGAGCTTTGCTCGACATACTAATCTATGCATCCACAACTCAGAAAATCAGATGCTCTTTTGAGTTGTCTCTCTTTAGTTGTATTCTGACCCTCGTCTATCAACTGATAGTCAAGAGTATGCGTGCGTTCGTTTATCGATGCCTATTACCCTTGTGGTCCGTCAAGCCATTCTATTCTGGAATGACTAGGAGAAATAAACTCCAGTACCTCATCCATATCCAGGATTGGGTCAAAGTAGTTGTATTCCGCAGATCAAAATGCCAATCCAGCTTTTGATTCTGTTCTACCCTGGAGTATTACCCCCTTTATGTCAGGATTGTCATGAGAATTGCAGCATCTCTTATGAATTCTTGATGCAGTGATACTTCTCGCCATCATTATTCATTTCTCGGTCCCGTGTTGTTGTAACCGAAATGCCGACAAGTGAACTGTGATGTGTGAAATCAATACTCCTAGCAACTTCGTTGCTTGGTAGTAAATGGACAATATTCTCATTCTTAGCGTGTTGGTTATTAAATCATCATCCTGCGATTGATCATGCTACCTAGTCCATTTTTCCTGGTGCACTCTTCGATCAAGGAGTCAGGATTGTGCCAATTCTTGCTTATTTGATCATTTCGTCTTGCCTGAGAAGCAAGATTGTTCTCGGGCTTAGTAACATACCGGTGGTTCGTGATTTTCTGAATTTCTTCTCGGAAGTATCACCAGGTTGTCACCTGGCCGCTATGTTGAGTTCGTGATCAAGTTGGATTTCGAAACCACCCTTTCTCCAAGAATCTGTGTTGGATACCCTGAGCAAGTTGGTTAAGCTAAACAACAACTTGGAGAGTTGGAAGATAAAAGCTTGTCCGACTAAGTTCATTTTAAGGGATATCTTTTTTGTGCGTGTGTTGAAGAAAGATGATACCTTCACCAATTGGTCCTCGTGATCAATTGTTGGATCTGTTGTCTTGCCAAAACTTTGACTTGAGTATGGGCTATCATCAAGTCAACTCAGAACCAACGATGTTCTTAATGCTGTCTTACCCGTGGTTGATCCCTCGAGCATACACCATTATATCCTTTGGTCTGACCAATACTATCACTTGTTCTCATAATTATGGAATCCCGTTTTTATGGAAACTTGGATGAATTGTTGTTGAGCCCATCAACAACATTGTTATCTTCTCCATGATTTTGTTGAACATTAAGCTAGTGTTGGAAACTTCTGAAAGCATTTCTTCATGCTAGCTCATGAAGCATATGTTCGGATGTAAGAAGTGACTTTCTCTAATTCATGTGCATTGATGCAAGTGCCGCCGTGAATTCGGGAAAGTTGGCTTTGCTTCCTCTGGAGTCATTCCAAGTCAGTCATGCATACGTGTGAAGTATTCTGTGGTGTGGAGACTTGCAACCTTCATTCTATATGTGTCCCTAGCACACCAAGCCACTGATTGATTTGTTCAAGGAGAAGAAGTTCCTTTTTAAGAATCATGACTTATATTAGAACTTCGTTATCCTCGATGATGGTTCCCCAACCTGAACTTGGTAGTATTTTATTGTAAGACTACCACATGGTCCCGTTTGTCTCGGACAACGTGTTCACATGTTTGTAGCAGAACCGGCTCATATTTTGGAGCTCACTACCGTAGTCCATTCCCCGAGAATCTCGCAACATCATCTTGTCGATTTGTGTTGCAAACTTTCATTTTTCTTTCTAGACTCGATGAGTCTGGATTATTCTGACACCAACCAGATCTGAATCTCAGGCAGATATGATGGTTGGAGCATTTCCCAAGAACTATAGTAATTGTCTCACTGTAACCGGTAAAGTGGATGTCGTGGCCAACACGCCTAGCCGGAAGTCCTATTATTATAGTATCTTGGTTGAGGAAGTTGGTCACCTCCCCATAAGGACCTCGTAGGATTTACTCCTTAGATGTTCCTTATGAATTTTCTTTGGTGCTCCCGAAATCCGACCTTTTACTTGATGTTCTGGGAACCAAACCATTTTAATTAATGGGTTGCACTAGAACATCAAGGAGAACATTAGTAGCGGAGTGCTAAATGTCTCTCGGTCGATCATCCAGATTCTGTCCCCTTGGTCTCGCTAAGGTGAAATCTGAGAAAGTGTTATCTTCCATTGCATCTGCATCATCCATCACTATTCCTCATGGTAGTATGCTGTGTTGCCAGGATCCTTGACACGGATGTTGGTAAAACCTTGATGAATATGGAAATGCTCAAGTTCTTGAGAGCACGCGCAAGCTCTAGGTTTTGTTGTTGGCATTAATTGCATAGTGCTCTCAGTTTCCTCGGTTATGCTATAACCCTTTCAACAGTGGACTCACTCTCTACTGTTGAGCTTCTCCCCAGTTACTAAAATCATCCCTTGTGTTGTTTTCAACAAGGTAATCCACATCATCCATTCTAATCCGGTATGCCATTCCATCAGACTCCTCCAAATGATCGATTGTGATTTGCCTTAGGCTGGTATAAAGAGTTTCAATGATCCTTGAATCAAAGGTAATTCTTTTTGCCACTTAAGGGGATATCTCTACGAATCACCCTCCTCCAAGATGTCTCGTTATGGTATCATGGCAACTCAACTGCTCGCTACGTTGACAACCGTTCACCACCCTCTTAAGTGTGGAATTGTTGTCTACCTAGTGAACCTCCGTCATTTGTTTCACTCCCTCCCTCTAGATGTGTGCTTCGTGTCTCAGCTCGAGAGATGTTTCAATGTCTCACTCCGTGAGTTGATCCTGAGTTGTTTGACCTTTGATAAGATCGATTCCTCTAGAGTTTTCCTTTTCCTCTCTTTGTCAAGTTAGTTGGAGTTCTCGGGGCAAGACATTGAGACAATGATGGTGATTGAGTCAACAATCTTATGAAGTGCCACCTGGACCGTGAAGATTGTGTTAGTTCGCGTTTCCCCCTTCATCCGACCTTACGGTTGAATCTCGGGACGAGATTCTCGTTTAGTGGGGGTGAGTTGTCACATCCCTAGTTCTGGTATGCACTAGGCTAGCCCTTCATGTGTGCATCATGTTTAGATTTCTCAGAAACTTGAAATGGGGATTGCTCAAACCCTAGCACCAGATCAAATCAACTAGGTTCAAATAAAAATATTCTCAATGAACCCAAAATGATCTTCAGAAAAGTTCATTATTTTTGGATTGGTCTAGAACCTCTCCAAAAAATGGTGCACATTTTTCTAGGCCATTTTGGATTTTTGAATTAAATCATATAGTATTTGCATTTGGGCATTTAAATGCTATAAAATATTTTAAATGCTCAAATAATCCCAAACTGAAATGTTTACTGTAGGATATATTTCCAACAGTGGTCATGAGAAGTTGCATGATTTTTGGGATTGATTTAGTATTTTTAATAAAGCCACAAAGTTGCAGAAAAATAGAAAACAGTAATTAAAATAGGAAACACACACAGAGAGAGAGGATACTACCTGGGCCGCTTACCTGTTCAGCCTGGCAGCCCAAGTGGCCGGCCCAGCCCACCACCGCTTTCCCTCCTGTCGTCTTCCTCTTGCCAGTAGGAGCAGCTGCGTGCTCGCAGGCGCGCGGCCGAGGAGGCCAGCTCCTCCCTGCCTGGCTGCCTCCTCCTCCCCCGGGACGTCTCCCGCAGCGCCACGCCACCCCCTCGGACCCCTCTCACTCTTCCCCGAGCCCCCCTCCCCTCTGCTCCCTCTTTTTCGCCCGAACCCGAGCGCAGCCTTCGCCGCCGACTAGAACCACCGCGGCCACAGGCCCTCCCTCGCTTCTCCGACCGTATCCAAAGATCCGCGACGACACAAGCCTACTCCACGATGAAGCAGGCGAGCCCGGAGGCACCGCTGCGACGCCATCGCCGGCTTCTCCATCTCCAGCCACCGGAGATCGCCACCGTCGTTCGCCGCCGTCCGCGCTTCCCCAAGGCCGCCGACCAGCCCTCTGGATCCGTCGTGAGCTCCTCTACCTAGCCCCCTACCTCCCGTGCTCGATTACGCCGCGTAGCCACCGTCCCCTTCGATCCCGAACGCTCCTCGCCGCCAGCTATATCGCCGTTGTGGCTACGGCCGTGCAAGCACGCGTCCGAGCGCACCACCGCATTTAGTGCGTCCTCAGGAGCCTAACGCACGCACTCCGTCGCCCTGCCATGCACCGTAGCCCTCTTTTTCTCTCCGCCCGAAATCCGCCGCCGCCGCGAGCTCTGCTCCGGCGAGCTCCGGCCACCCTGCGCCCTGCTGCTGCCTCTGCTCGATGCGGCCGAGCGAGGGCTTCCTCCTGTTGCCCCCAGGGCACCAAACGGTGACCCGCACGAGAAACCCGAGCAACTCCGGCGAAACCCCGCAGCGTTTTTGGTCACCGCCGACCAAGCTCCGGCGAGCTGACGTGGCGCCGGTTAGTTAGCACTAATGACCCCACTTAACACCCTTAGGGCCACTGCCATGTGGGCCCCTGTGCCGATTAGGTTAGTTTAATTTTCTGTTAAGATTAGTACTAATCTGGGTGGACCCCACGTGTCAGCTTTGACCTTGGTCAAGTCAACATTGACCGGTCCCACCTGTCATACACCCAGACCAGCCTGAGACACTAACGTATGGGTCCCACTGGTCAGTTTGACTCTGGGCGACCCTGTTGACCAGCTGACGTCACAGTGACGCAGTGCTGACGCAGTAACTCTTTCTGAATTTATTCTTATTCAGGATATTTCAGAAAATAGTGCTAACTTCTAAAAATCATATAAAATCAACCGTAGCTCCAAATCAAACAAATTATATATGAAAAATTATCAGAAAAATCCAATCTATCCATCTGTACTGGTTTCATGCATGTTAGAACACAATAACCTTGCTGTTTAGGTGAAACAATTTAATGCACTAATATGACTTCATAAGATGGGTTTGCATTTGAATCTTTGGTTCAAATGGACTCATTTCAATCTGTTCTAGCTTGCATTAGCCCAAAACACATTCATATTGCCATGTCATAGCATGCATCATATTGTTGCATATCGCCATGTGTTGATTGTGTTCTTTCTGTGTTTGCCGGTGGTTGTTCCCTCTCGATAGACGTGGGCTCGACGATGAGATCGATGACATCGATGAAGAGCTATATTATCTTCAGAAGTGCCAGGCAAGCAAAACCCCCTTGTTCATTCCGATACAATCCCACTCTCTCGCTCCTGCTCTCTTTTACTGCATTAGGACAACAACGATTCAACTGTTACTTGCTGCGGTAGCTGAACCCCTTTATCCTTTGCATGACCTGTCATTGCCACAGTAAATAGATGAAACCCACTAGCATGAGTAGGAGTTGTTTGAGCCCTGTTGTGCCTACTCATTCATGCTTGTTTGTCATGCCTGCTATTGCTTAGAGTTGTGTCAGGTCTGATTCATCCGGGATGAATCAGAGGTGTGTGAACATGTCCTACGGTGTGTGAGCTAAGCGTGTGAACATGATTTGGTAAAGGCAGCGGTGAGAGGCCATGTAGGAGTACATGGTGGGTTGTCTCATTGCAGCCGTCCTCAGGAACTGAGTTCTGTGTTTGTGATCCATGATTCAGCTACTACCACGCATTGGGCCCGAAACCAATGGACCCTCTCGGCTTCTTGATCACCCTTGTCCTCTGTCCAGGAGTTGCAAGTAGTTTCTGGTGTTTGTAGTATGCTGGAGGCCGTGGGCAGCGCTGACCGGAGGGGTGGGCTGTGATGCGGTAGGCACGTGGCCGGGTATACCGGGCGCCCGTTTGGTGTCTCGGAACCCTGTTCACATCGTTTGGGGCTGTGAGCGAAACCCCAGCCGGATCTCCTCATGGATGGAACCCGAATAGGCGATAAACCTGGACTAGAGACTTGAGTGTTTAGGTAGGCCGTGGCCGACACCCACGTTGGGCTTCCGCTTGAAGGTTGCCGAGTACATGTCGTGTAAACGGCGGTAAGTGGTGAGAGCGTGTGTGAAGAAGTACACCCCTGCAGGGTTAACATCATCTATTCGAATAGCCGTGTCCGCGGAAAGGGACTTATGGGTTGCCTGTACAGTTCATAGACAAGTGAAAGTGGATACTCTAAAATACGCAAGATAAGCGTGAGTGCTATGGATGGCGTTCCCGTAGGGAGACGGGAGCGGATCCATAGTGGTGTATTGATATGGTGAATATGTGGACTCGTGTGCGCCACCTCAAAAGAGTTACTTGCAGTTGTAGTCCAGGATAGCCACCGAGTCAAAGCTGGCTTGCTGAAGTTAATCCCCACCATCCCCTTTGTTGATAATGATGCATATGTAGATAGTTCTGATGTAAGTCTTGCTGGGTACATTTGTACTCACGTTTGCCTATTTTATGTTTTTGCAGAGAGACTTCAGTCTCACTAGTAGTTGGCTTCCGCTTGTGCCTTGATTTGTATGCTCTGAATGTTGGGTCATGAGACCCCTGTTTGTAATATCTCGCTCCTCGGAGCCTATTGAATAAATATTTGAGTCGTAGAGTCATGTTGTGATGCCATGTTGTATTTGCACATATCGAGCATATTCTGTGTATGTTATTGAAATGCTTGGTATGTGTGGGATCTGACAACCTAGTTGTTTATCCTTGGTAGCCTTTCTTACCGGGAAATGTCTCCTAGTGTTTCCACTGAGCCATGGTAGCTTGCTACTACTCCGGAACACTTAGGCTGGCCGGCATGTGTCCTTCTTCGTTCCTGTGTCTGTCCCCTCGGGGAAATGTCACACTATGAATACCGGAGTCCTGTTAGCCCGCTACAGCCCGGTTCACCGGAGTCGTGCTAGCCCAGTGCTACAGCCTGGATTCACTCGCTGATGACCGACACGTTCGATGCTGGGTCATGGATGCCTGTCCCTGTAAGTTTGTTCCACTTTGGGTTTACAACTAGCCATGTCATCCCGGGCTCCTTATCATATGGATGCTAGCGGCACTATCATATACGTGTGCCAAAAGGCGCAAACGGTCCCGGGCAAAGGTAAGGCGACACCCGTGGGAATACCGTGCGTGAGGCCGCAAAGTGATATGAGGTGTTACATGCTAGATCGATGTGGCATTGAGTCGGGGTCCTGACAGCCTGTTCCGCCCAAGCCGGTTGGCTCCCACGCGTTCCGTTGCCTCCCGATGAACACAACGCATTCTGTTGCCTTCAATGAACATGACGCATTCCGTTGCCTCCCCATGAACACGACGCATTCCGTTGCCTCCCGATGAACACGACACATTCTGTTGCCTCCCCATGAACACGACGATGACGTTGTTTCTCCGTTCCGACCCAGCCATGTACACGAGCCTTGGCCGTACGTATGCGCGAGTAGGCGTTCGAGACCCTGCCCGTATGTACGTACGTGGCCGTATTTTCTTTCTTGCACCCTCGCCGCTCTACATACGTGTACATGCTACGTGCGCGCCTCTACTACGACACGTGTGCGCCTCTACAACGACCAGTATGTACGTACACGTTCGTGACCAGAATGCCAACGCTACATATGCTTCGACCAGGTGGGTCCCGACTGTCAGGCACTTCCTTGCCTGCGAAGATGTAGCTGGTGGGTCCCAGCAGTCAGGGGGCGAATCGTTTTTTTGCCCGGACGCACTTCCTTGCGTGCAAAGTTGTAGCTGGTGGGTCCCAGCAGTCAGGGGGAAATGTTTTTTTCCGCAAAATACGGTGGCCTGTCCGGTGGGTCCCCGCTGTCAGGTGGAGGAATAATTATTTTGCACGTAATAAGGAGGCACTTCCTTGCTGCGGCCATGGATCCAGCTGTCAGCCTCTCCACGTACAGTCCACGTCCGATGGAAGCCATTCCTTTACCACGTTGACCACGCCGCACCGAGAGCACCATGGCGGTGGACGACAGCAAGGCCTAGAAAGGGGACGACGCAGAGCCAGGGAAGACGCAGCAGTGGATGCCCACGCGTAGAGGAGTACGAGGGTTCATTGGTTGGCTGTGGTGTGAGGCTGCCATCGCCGCAGAATAACAGGGGGTGTGGGTGAGTAGAGGGATGGCCTGGCCAGCGGTGGGAGTAGTAGGGGGCGGTGAGGCCTCCGCTGCATCGCAGCCAGCCACGGGAGGCAGGAGCACGAGGCACGACCGGTGCTGGTTTGGGTGGCTGGAGCAAGAAGACCAGAGGTTGAAGAAGCACTATGGCTGTTGGATGGACATCGTATGGTCACTGGAGCTAGAATCGTGCATATTGACTAAGTTGACAAAGCCCTCCATCCCCGTCAACTTAGTAGGCCCACAAGTCAGCCTGCCACTATACTGGGTCCCAGCTAACAGGGGGAGTATTCATTTTTTTGTGCATAATAAGGAGGCACTTCCTTGCGTGCGAAGATATAGCTGGTGGGTCCGAGCTGTCAGCGGCGGTAACGTTTTTTCACGAAATATAGAGGCCCTTTCAGTGGGTCCCTGATGTCAGGTGGAGGAATCATTATTTTGCGCATAATAAGGAGGCATTTCCTTGCGTGCGGCCGTGGACCCAGTTGTCGGCCTCTCCACGTACATTCCACTTCAGATGCATGTCGGTCGTTGACCATGTTGACCAGGCCGTGCCAAGAGCACCAGGGCGGTGGATGACGGCGAGGGCTAGGAAGGGAACGACACATAGGCAGGGAAGACTCGACAGTTGTTTCCCACGCGGAGGGGAGTACGACTGTACGAGGGTTTACTGGTTCGTCTGTCGTCGCCGGAGAAAAACAGCAGGTGTTGGTGAGTAGAAGGATGGCTAGGCCAGTGATGGGAGTACGGTGGGGCGGTGAGGCCTGCGCGGCAGCATAGCCGGCCACGAGGAGGATCGGCTGGAGCAGGAAGAGCAG
This sequence comes from Triticum timopheevii, assembly GCA_963921465.1. NCBI lineage: Eukaryota > Viridiplantae > Streptophyta > Magnoliopsida > Poales > Poaceae > Triticum > Triticum timopheevii. The sequence continues at coordinate 558,487,895 of OY997268.1, read as the reverse complement.
AGATTGAAGAAGCACGACGGTCGTTGGATGGACATCCAACAGTCACTGCTTGTGCGTCAACCTTTTTTTAGGAAAGCCTCAAATCTGTGGAAAACAGCATACAACCCATCTTCCATTATTTCTAATAATTTACAGCCCATTTGCTAATTCTTAAGGTTTTTTTGGAGCCCTTATTCTTTTTGTTAGCATTACAGCCCATATTGTGGCCACGGTTAAAAAATTATACGAAATTTTGCATATTTCGGTGCGGTCCGAACTATTTTTAATCCCAAAATTTTGACCCACATTCAAACTGATTTTAAAAATAAATGTATATCAATATAAAATCCAACAAATTCTCCACGCATAAAAATTAATGTAATTTAAAATCTCGAAATGAAAAAAAGATATTTGAAACTAATTGCCGGTTTGATGTGTTTTAAAAATGTACATCCCATTTCTCATTACTAATAGGCCATTTTGTTGGCTAGACGAATGAAGCTCTCCTTGTCTTGAAAGATTTGCAGCCCAACAGGCCTGACAAAGCGACTTACTTGGCAAATCACAAAAAAACTGGGCTGTGGCCGTGGACCCAGCTATTAGCCTCTCCATGTACAGTACTCTTCCGATGGAAGTCGGTCGTTGACCACATTGACCACGCCGCACCGAGAGCACCAAGGCGGTGGACGACGACGAGGCCTAGGAAGGGGACAACACGGAGCCGGGGAAGATGCGGCAGTGGATGCCCACGCGGAAAGGAGTACGAGGGTTTACTGGTTCGGCTGCGGCGTGAGGCTGCCGTCGCCACAGAATAACAGGGGGGTGTGGGTGAGTAGAGGGATACCCTGGGCCAGCGGTGGGAGTAGTAGGGGCGGTGAGGCCTCCGCGGCATCACAGCCGACCATGAGAGGCAGGAGCACACGGCACGACCGTCACTGCTTTGGGCGGCTGGAGCAAGAAGACCAGAGGTTGAAGAAGCACTATGGTTGTTGGATGGACATCGTACAGTCACTGGAGCTAGAATCGTTCATATTGACTAAGTTGACAAAGCCCTCCGTCCTCGTCAACTTAGTAGGCCCACAAGTTAGCCACCCACTATGGTGGGTCCCAGCTAGCAGGGGGTATTCATTTTTTGGTACGTAATAAGGAGGCACTTCCTTGCGTGCGAAGATATAGCTGGTGGGTCCGACCTATCAGCGGGGGGAACGTTTTTTGCGAAATACAGAAGCCCTTCCCACATACAGTGCATGTACAGTGCGTAATAAGGAGGAACTTTCCTTGCGTGCGACCATGGACCTCGTGGGTCCAGCCGTCAGGTTCTCCACGTACAGTCCTCTTCCAATGACTCTCGTATGTTGACCACGCCGCGCCGAGCGCACCGAGGCGGTGGACGATGACGAGGCCCCAGACTGGAACGACCCAGAGATGGGGAAGACGCGGCAGTGGAGTCGCAGACGGAGAGGAGTGGGAAACTTGACTGGTTCGGGTGCGGGGTGGGCCTACACTCGGCAGAGAATAACAGGAGGTGCGGAGTGGAGGGATGGCCTGGCTGTCGGTGGGGTAGCGTTTCACTGAGGAGCGCAAAACAACGCCGCTGGACGCCGAAGGCTGGAGCAGGCGGTTCCGGCAGCGCTGGGGGAAGAAGATGAGAGATTGAAGAAGAATGTCGGCCGTTGGATGAAATCCAACGCCTTCTTAGGCTTCGACCTACTGGCCCACTTGTCAGCCAGTCCATTTGTTTTTTTAGTCCATTTGGTGGGCTGGGTGAAACAATGATGTAGCATCTATGCAGCCCGTTTAAATCCCATTTGCATTTTTCTCGAAATCCGCAGACTTGCTGGGCTGGGTGAAAATACCATGTTGGGCTAGACGGAGAAATGTTATAAAAACATAAACACATGATTGCACGTCAGTAAAATCTTTGCAAGCTTATGTACGCAATCACTAGGAGTTAACTTGGCAAGTTATATATAAACAATTATTATTATTATTTTGTAAGAACTTTCAACTTACAAAATAAAATATCATTTTAATTTGATGAGTTAATAGTACGTGGGGTATTATTATTTTTTAGGCTAGACGTGGGACAGTTGAGTTGGTTCTAGGGGAAAGTACTGGGAGAAAACTCAGTTTACATCGAAAAAGAAAGTGGGAGAAAATTCAGAGACCTGCTGGGTCCACGTGAGGAGAGGAATATGTTGGGAGGAAGGAGATTCAAAGCACGGCAGCCGAGTGAACTAGTTTTTCTTACAGACAAGTGAACTAGTTTACATACATAAGCAAATAGCCATTAAAAAGCAATCAGGTTAATGGGCTCTTAAAAGAAATATTTCGGACAAAACAGATAATTACGACACATAGGCTAATGCATGAAACACTCAGATGATAAAGGTGCTTATAAACAGATAAAGTACAACATCTAGACCTTCCTGGCACGCTTGATCATGATGCTGCGGCTATCCGTGTACTCGTCAGTTACGGGAAGCAGACACACCCTCATGTCCAAGATCTGCCTGTACATGTCGTAGCATGCGTATGCGTCCTTGGCCGCGTAGGTTATGTAGGCTAGATTTAGAGGTACCTCCCACGTGTTCAGGTCGTCTTCTTTCATGTTTGCGTATCAGGGGTCGATGATGGTCTCAGCGAGGTCAACCACGGAGTCCTTCTCCTGCCCGTTGCTGATGATCTTGTATTGCTTCTGGATGTCGACAAGCTTGTTGCACCAGATGGCCAAATCGTCGCGTTCTTCCTTCTCTCCACCGTAGTGAAGGTGCAGTTGGCGCTGCCGATGAAACGGGCGAATGCTCCAGAACCTGGTGCAGCCATAGGACTGAGGCGAGGCAGAGCTTCACCTAGTCCGTATCGTTGGTGTACATCACATTCAACTTGGTGCAACCATAGGACTGAAAGGCGAACTCAAAGGGGAACTACTTGCTGAAGTCCATATCCAGCAGGCTCACCCCTCGGATCGCCATTGGAGTCTCTTCGAGTGAACGAGTGTGTAGGCGGTGGCAGCAGTTCGTTTTTCAGCTCTTGGGGAACTGGATTCAACAGTAAGCTGAGTGTGCACAGACAACAACAGTTACTACCCCTCCCTCGTCCGCTGCACGCCCGGCAAAAGATGCACCCTCGGCGCATTCAAACACCTCCATTAAGAAACCTACTCTGGCCACACGTCGGTTCATGAGCGGGTCTGTATTGGTACTGTAATAATAGGAGTTAGTGGTCACTTTACTTAAAAATTTATAATTAAAACAAGCAATGCATTCGCTCGTTCTATCAGTGCCGCAGGATCAACATGCACAACAATTAGAATTATTATTCTCAGGACGCACACGATCACTACATTTGTCGCACTTTCACAAAGATAATACTACCAAGTTTGAAATGTTTGTTATGGTTGTTGTCCTCTGCATCATCATGTCGTGTTTCCCAGCTTGCAAGATTCAGAACCAACAAATAAGATCCAAATAATAAGTACAACAAATATGCCTACGCATCCCATTGATTCCCAGCTTGCAAGATTCAGAACCAACAAATAAGATCCAAATAATAAGTACACCAAAGATGCCTACACATCTCATTGATTCCCAGCTTGCAAGATTCAGAACCAACAAATAAGATTCAAATAATAAGTACAACAAAGATGCCTACACATCTCACTAATTCCCAGCTTGCAAGATTCAGAACCAACCCATTAGAGCGTTTTGATAAAGTGAATATCGGGATTAAATCCATCTTGGCTAGCCATGTCATACAATCGAAGAACTTGGCGAATGCTCTTGACCGTCACAACATCTGTAGTTGAGTATTCCTGTTTGCACAACATGTTTGCACAGCACAAACAAGGAGACAGGAGAGCATGATTTCGCTTTAATAGCGGCCTCATTGAACTCAACCTCTAGCTCTACTTGGATGAGGTCTTCCTGGAGTTCCATGATTCAATTCATGCGCCTTTTTTTTTCTGCAGTTCACCTAAAATGAAGCAAAGATTGCATCATTCAGCTAGCAAGAAGTACTTGCTCTTGTGAGCTGGCAGGTTCTTCTTTAGTAGTTGCACTAAAATTGAGGAACATTAAGGTTGGTTGTCCGGCTCATGTAAGGTGCAACTATAATTTTCTTATCCTTTTGTGCAGTTCCACTAAAATAAAGTGCCATTGTGGTGACAGTGACGGCTCCATCTTGCAAAGGCTAATAAAATATTGCACGAGATTACCAGCAGAACTTGATGGAGATTTTGGAAACTCCAATCACCATTTTGTGCAGTTCCACCAAAATTGAGAGATGTTGCCCACTTGACATTTTAGTTGAACTGCACAAGACACTCATTCCAAAAAAAGTGTTTTGTGCAGTTCACCAAAAGTTCACAATAGCAACAATGTGAAATGGATATCCCTATCTGCACAAAATGATAGAAAGTAAAAAGTTGCTGGTCAATAAGAATATACTAAACATATACAAAATGAAAAGAAGCATCTTAATTATGTTCATGGCAATCACGCAAGGATAGTAAAATTTTTAAAACGTCAGCAATGCTTCATGTTACCAGAAGCATTACGATCAACAATGAGATTCCTCAAATATGGGATTACTTTAATGGTGGCATTGTTTGTTTACCAGACACAGTAAATCAACAACAGCTAAAGAGTTGGTTTAAGGGCATGGGACCATGGGGACACCAGGACACTCAGCAGCGTAAAGGAGCAACTTACTTATCATACTGGGGAAAACAGTAGGAGTGCCATTTGTAACACAGTTTAATTGCATATTATCACTGGAGGCATTAGATTAACAATAACACTGGTTAGACATGTCCCTAAGGTAGCAGTGTGATCGCTTCATTTTACATGCGCCCTTATATTAACAACAACAAAAGGTTGGTATAAGGACATGCGATAGTGGACGCATCAGCACAATGTACCTACAAGGAGGCATAAAGTGGTGATGCCGAGTTTGTTCCCGCTATGTGAGGGCAGCAAACCTAATCCTGGAGACCTTGTACTATGTGAGGGCAGCAAATCTAATCCTGGAGACCTTTTACTATGTGAGGGCAGCAAATCTAATCCTGGAGACCTTTTACTATGTGAGGGCAGCAAATCTAATCCTAGAGACCTTTTACTATGTGAGTGCAGCAAATGTAATCCTGGAGGCCTTTTACTATGTGAGGGCAGCAAATCTAATCCTGAGACCTTTTACTATGTGAGGGCAGCAAATCTAATCCTGAGACCTTTTACTATGTGAGGGCAGCAAATCTAATCCTGGAGACCTTTTACTATGTGATGGCAGCCAATCTAATCCTGGACATACTCTGTTGACTTGTCCACCAGCCGCCACTTTCTATCCTTTTTTCAACCAATAATAGATCTGTTCCTTATCCAGTTTGTACCGTGTTTTCCCATTATTTCCCTTTTCAACCAAGAGACCAGTTGGGTATCCAGTCTCTACTACTTTCACCATATTATTTCCTCTTTGAATCAAGTCCTAGATTCATGCTACAACTTTCCACCCTTTCTTCGTTGTTTGAACAAAGCCCTAGATTCGAATGCATGAAGTAGCTTTACCTCTAATAATACTAAAAATTTAGGTGGCTTTGGAAGAGCTGATGGGAGTAAAAAAAGATGCACATGCAGACACGTGGGGAGCTGGGGCAGTAGAGCAAGGCCTCTTTCGAAGAACTTATACCTGAGGGTCGCCGGGATGTCGGCGGCGGCAGGTCGGACCTGCGGACAATATGGCAGGGAGGAAGAAGGGTCAGAGGACCTCGCGAGCCAGCGCTGTGTTGGAGAGAACGGCACGGGCAGAGGATCGGGCCTCTCCAACAGCTGTTGGTTTCTTCCCTCAGCGGCGATGACCACGTGAATGATGCACCTTTTAGTCCTCTACACACACCGGCCGAAGGGATCCAGCCGGATCTGTGACCAGCGGTGAGTAGAGAAAAAATGCCACTACCACTATCTTTTTTATATCTGGAGAGGATGAGAGAATGAAGAGAGCAACCCTAGTAAAGCAAGCGCGCAGGCCCCTATGTCCATATATAGTGGAGTGATTATCTTTTTTCTCTCCACAACAAGCATTTCAATTTGTGTACGTGGCATTAAAGAAAAGAAACTCTCTATTTAAGGTGACTACTGTACGACTCCTACTTACTACTACAGTACTACTTCCGTCCTGGTTTATAGGTCCCTTTTATAGTTTGTGCCAAATTTTGACTAAAGATTTAACTAAGAAAATGTTAATGCATGTCAAGAAAAATTATCTCATTGGATTCGTATTTGAACATAGTTTTCAAAAATATAATGTTTGGTGACATGCGTGAACATTTTCTTAGTTTAATCTATGGTCAAAATTTGGCACGAAATACAATGGGGACCAATAAACTGGGTGAATAAACATACAATAAGTATTGTATTTATATAGAATGAACAAGCTCGCACTATTTTTGCGTAGTTGAAAGTTGAGGGTGGGGCTTTTCCCGGGCAGTACGCGCGACAGTTTTTGGGTAGGCGGTTTGACAGAGAGGCGAGGAGGGTGAGCGAGTGGGGCTGTGCGATTTGACGGTGCGTTACTGCTGGAAAGACTTGTGATATGACCACTCACTATAGTCATGAATTACTGGCGCTCCGACCGGGGTGATGCCCCCCTTCCGTTCCGCGCTCTAATCTGGTGCATGACACGTCAACCCGGATGTTGGCTCTCCCACATGTTGGAGTAGTAAGAAGGAGCAAAGAATGATGCGGTATATACTAGTACTATACTAGTACTACTCAGGTCGTAGGAGTGCGAACCACGGCAGCCGAGTGAACCAGCAGTGCGAACCACGGTAGCCTAGTGAACCAGCAGTAGAAAACAATGTGGTGATATGGCCATAAGAAACAATGTGCTACGGTCCACACTGTAGCATGTACAGTAACACTCCTCTTTGTTTGGATCCCTGAGTTAGAGCTAGTTTGGGTTGAAATATGCTCAAATTATCGAAACAAGAGGGGTTAGTTTGAGCTAGTTTGCTCTAACCCAGCTAAAAAAACTAGCCCAGTGGAGAGGTTCTAATTGGGTTAGTTATCCTCGGGCCCACTAAAAGAGAACTAAAAAAATCTCACCTGCCCGCACCAGATCGCTCCCCCCTCTCGCACGACTCCTCTCTATTCCCCATAGGGCCGCCCGCCCAAGAGCCGCTCGCCCTCTCTCTCCTCTGGCCGCCCTCTCCTTCTGGCCTCCGCCGCCCTAGTCCGGCCGCCCTCTCCCTCCGGCCTTCGAAGGTCACCCTGCTCTCCCTTCACCAGTCGTTTTTCTCCCTCTGTCGTGCGCGGCGGCGGCGCATCTATCAGGGAGGTCACGAGAGGGGTGAGTTTGTTCGTTCCTTCTCTGTCTCACGGCCATATCATTGATATTGCTTGCTCTAGCACTAATTATGATTTGGAAAAGTAGATCCTGATCAAACTTGCTATAGATTTGTGGTGCATGCATGGAATTGTTTGATGCTGCTTGAGGAGGTAATAAATCTTTCTAGAGGCCCAAAGATTCAGGTCACCTTTCTAGGTATGTCAATTTCAGGCTTGCATTATTTGTAGAGGCCCAAAGATTCAGTTCACCTTTCTAGGTATTTCAATTTCAGGCTTGCATTATTTCTAGAGGCCCAAAGATTCAGTTCACCTTTCTAGGTATTTCAGTTTCAGGCTTGCATTATTTCTAGAGGCCCAAAGATTCAGTTCACCTTTCTAGGTATTTCAGTTTCAGGCTTGCATTATTTCTAGAGGCCCAAAGATTCAGTTCACCTTTCTAGGTATTTCAGTTCCAGGCTTGCATTATTTCTAGAGGCCCAAAGATTCAGTTCACCTTTCTAGGTATTTTAGTTACAGGCTTGCATTATTTCTAGAGGCCCAAAGATTGAGTTCCCAGTCAGCGACAAGCGGCCCTGCTACCCATGCCGGTGTCGACCTCAACTCGCAAGGGCCGGCATCGGAGGGGTTCTGGGGCTTGGGCTCTACAGAGCCTTCCTCCAGAGCGACGAAGGCGGGCTCCTCCGTCGGTGCGTGAGGGGCTCCAGGCTCCCTCCCTATCGTGAATGACTTCCGTGATGAGTTAGCTCATTCTTTGTTTCATGAAGTGTTTTTTTATTTTGTGAAGCTTGATTGGCGACTTGTATGTTTAAGTGGGATATCTCATTTGTATGGACAGTAAAAATTATCATGTTTTGCATGCTTGATTTGTATAGATGGTTCGTTTATGTCAATTGTGAGCTGGAGGAGGCCACAGAAGAGCCGGCCACACCAAGAGGGTGCTTGGATCCAAGGGACTTATTTTAGTCTGGCTAAAAATAGGGTCCAATGTAGTCAAATGATTGAGATAGAGCATTTATTGTGAATCTAACCCTGCCATCCATACTCCTCTTTGGTTTAAGTTAGTTCAGGGTTAGAATCTAACTCTAACCTCTAACTGAGTTAGAGTTCTCCTCATCTCGGTTCATCGCCATCATACTTTCCCCATTCCTGTGTTTTCAGTATCTTGCGAATCAAAGAGGCCCTTTTTTGCGGGGAAAATCAAAGAGGCCCTTAGACTGGTTTAGGTCTGGTCATTTTTTATAAACGTCTTATGTCCAAAATTTAATGAACGTGCTCCAATTTCCACAAAAACAATCCGGTTTCATGTAGTAATTCATTCATTTATTTATTCTTCTGCGGGGGGTTTGCATGTAATTCGTGAGGTCTGAAATGTAAAGTACCCCGGCATATGCTCCGAGTCGTGCATGCACTACAACCCAGATGCTCTATGTCCCACATGTTGGCGAATGGGAGCATGTGGAAATAGCCTAGGAGTACATATAGGAGGATAAATGCGTGAAAAAATATGTACTGTGAAGCATAGCCGCGGTTCAAAAAGGAGACCTAAAGTGATGACAACTATAGGTCGCATGCACCCAACTAGTGGTACTAGACATTCGACTAATTTTTCCCTCAAAAGAAAGAGGCACGAGTGCTCAGTACTCTTATTCTATAAACACGAGTCCCATCTGACAACAGCGTCCGTGCTATAGCTAGCTCTCCTCCCTCGTTTCTCTCTTCTAATTCTAAACTCGGCCAATGCCCGGTGGGTGGGGTGGGTTTGCTCAACTGCGGCCCCACCTCACAGTGAAAACATTACGACTGGAATAAAAATGCCATATACTCCCTCTGTTCATAAATATAAGCCTTTTTAGATACTAGTTCAAATGGAATACAGCATACAGATGTATGTAGACATAGTTTAGAGTGTAGATTCACTCATTTTGCTTTGTATGTAGTAGTCACTTGTTGGAATCTTTAGAAAGACTTATATTTGGGAACGGAGGGAGTACTATACTAATAAAACATTAAGGCCACGGGGCGATGCAGTGCTGGTTACAGGAGGCAAGAAGAAGAGTTGCATCCATCGACGGCGTCCACCTCCTCAACTCAGGGCGCCGGCCCACCGAACAGCGCCGAAGTAGCAGCGGCTTTTGTGGCCAGGTCAACGTGCTTCTGAACAATGGCGTCCAAAGATTTCAGCCGTTGGAAGAAGGCCAACATCTTTCTGTCCTCGCTTGCCTTGTAGTGGGCTATGTATAAGATTTCCTCATAGACGTAGATGTGCAGGTCGACGGTTTCTTGCATGGCGAGGCGCTGCGTGGCGAGCGCGGCCTCGAGGTGCACATTCTTTGTTGCGACCTCCGGCACCTGCAGGGCCACCAGGGCTTGAAAGAGTTCGTCACCATGTAGGCCGATGAGGGTGGCAGGCAATGAGGAGCCTGGGCGCGCAGGCTGGAGCAGTACGACAAGGTCGTCCGCGCGCTTCTTGACAGCGGTGAACTTGCGGATGGAGTTGACCATTATATCGTCCATGCGAGAGGCGAAGCCGGCGTCGGCGATGGCTATGATACCTGCGGTCACCAGCACCGTCTGGAAACGCTGCGCGATGCGGGGCCACTGGCCGGCGCCTTGGATGATTTGGCACAGCCGACTGCCGCTCGCGTCCATCGCTTCCATAGGTGCTTGTGGATTCTAGTCACTTGGTCTTGGATTGGAGTGAGCAGTGTTGCGCAGAGACTTGGGAGTAGATGGATTGGAGTGGTGGGGCGCCTTTATTATATGAGAGTCCAAACTCTGTTGCATTCACATCGTGCTGGCTCTATTCTGCTTCTCCAATTAATTCCCTCTGCATGTAATTGAGGATGCATCATTGACCGTTCAACGTCTTGGGAACCGCTACCCTCTTCCTCCTTGGCATTCAAGCACCTATGGATCCGTCGACGACGAGGTGCCTATGGTGACTTCGTAAATTTCAAGATGATAGTGCCGTGCATGTGTGCGTTCATAGGGGTGAGTGTATGCGCGTGTATATGAGCGCTTGCGTCTGTACTGTGTCAAAAAAAATGTAAATGCGTGTCAAAAAGAGACTAGTCAGTATACTCAATATTGTGCACCTCAGAGAGGAAAATGATAGAACTAGTACATATTTATTTACGGTGCAGATTCACTCATTTTGCTCCATATGTACTCCGTCTCGGTGTAGTCTAGTCACTTGTTGAAATCTCTAGAAGGGCAAATACTCCTTTCTGGTTTACAGGGCTATACTAGCAAGTAGTTGTACGTACTAGTACAATAGTGGGCTCACATAGCAATTTTGTCTCATGCAAGAGCCTGGCTATATGCGTGCTCCAATGTTCGCAACTGCAATGTTCGGTTTGCGCTTGGCTCTTCGCCTCTTCGAGAAGACGAACAATGATGTTACTACTACTACTTCTACAGTGTCGAATCCACTGCTGCATGTCCGTCCACCGCGAGCGGGATGGATAGCTTGTTGTAGAAGTACTACTAAGCAAAAGCCTGTCCTCGTTTGCGAGCAACCGCGTGCATGGGCGAGGGAGAAGGCGTGTAGTAAAATCAAGCTTCTCCTCGTTGTACGAGTTGACGCGACACATCATAGCACTGGCCCCACATGCTTGCCTCTAAACTTGGCTGAAAGACCCGCAGTGTACAATATATTTGCTGCAACCTCTAACATTTACCCACCACAAATTAAAATATATGTGGCCGTATGCATCGTTTTGATGCAGAGGCCGGGGAGTCCCCCCTTTTCAAAAAAACAAACAAATTAAAATATACATTCCTGTCTTAACCAGATGAGCATGCAAACTACAATCACCAGGGTGATAGGTAGGGCCAGAAGACTATTTTCATTTTTTTTAAAAACTTCGAGACGACCACATAGCATGGAGCTGACCCGAACGATTTTAAGCTTACAGGCACGGTACATGCTATCCTAGACTACTCTACACATGAAACTGCCACACGAGCGTCTGGGCTGTGCTTGGCTCTTCGCCTCTTCGCGAAGTCGAACAATGATGGAGTACTACTGCACTGGAGGAGTACTACACTACACTTCTGGCCATCTGACACCGATTGAACTGCTGCATGTCCATCGCGCACGGGAAGGAGAGCGTGTAGCGAAAGCTTCTCCTAGTCTTGCCAGCCACCACACTCATGGGCGAGGGAGGGGCGCTCCTGCCTTTGCGTGTATGACAGGTGGGCCCGACAGGTGTGTGGCCAACCTGTCATACAGCCAAAGGCAGGTGCAGTTAAGTCCGCGAGGGAGAGGATAATCAAACTTCTCGTTGATGTATGAGTTGACCGACACATCAAAGCACTGCACTCAATATATTTCAATAATTTGCGTTTACCGATGCATTAATTACAACGCATGCATGCATGCCGTGACTCTTCTTTTGATACTTGCATGTGTTGATTTAATGCACCTTGAAGTAGTACTCCCTCCGTTCCTAAGTCTTTGTAGGGATTCCATTATAAATTACATATGGATGTATATAGATGCATTTTAAGTGTGGATTCATTCATTTTGCTCCGTATGTAGTCCACCTAGTGAAATCTCTATAAAGACTTACATTTAGGAAAGGAGGGAGTATAAAATATGTGACTGTAAAGCTTTGTAATACCCCGGCCCAAGTCGAGAGATGGTTTTGCATGAGGAGGGAGAGATCATGCAGACCAAACAGGACCCGACGATGGAGCTCTCTAAAGTCCCGATGGACCTCACCATCCTCCACTGCCCCTTGTGCCACCGCCCCTTGACGCCTCCAGTGTATGAGGTTCGAATACACCTCGTCCGTTCGGCTGATTGAGCAAGGTGCAGGTTTCTTGATTGATGTGTTGTTCAATTGATTTCTGCAGTGCAAGGGAGGGCACCTGGTCTGCGCGGACTGCCGCGTCGAGTGCCCCGGGAACCAGCGGCAGTGCCAGAAGTGCAAGCGCGGCGGTGGCTTCGGTGCGGAACACGGCGGTGGACTCCGTCCTTTCATCGGTGAGGGTGGAGTGCCCTCACGAAGGCTGTGGGCTCTACGTCACTTACCACAAGCTCGCCGATCACCAGAGTATGTGTGTCCATTCACGCCCTGCAAATGCCCCGTGCCCGTCTGCGGCTACGAAGGCCCGCCGCCGGCGTTCTACCACCACATCAGCACCGCGCATCCCATGCCCGTGCATAGGATCCAGTACGGCAAGGTGCTCCAGCTGCAAGTGCCACAGTCGGAGCCACGACTCTTGCTGTTCGCGAAGGAGGACCGTCGCGCCTTTTTCTTTGTCGGTGGCGTGCTCGACATCGGCGCGCCTATTGCCGTGTCGGTTATCTGCATCAGAGCGGGAGCGTCCCCACTGCCGTACTACTTGGCCAAGCTGTGGGCGAATGGCCCGCCGGGGGAGCCCAAAGGCACGACCGACGCCGTCAAGGTGGAAATGGAGGTGACAAGAAGCAAGGATCCAGGCGACGTCGACGTGTAGGAGCTGACCTTCTTGACAGTTCCTCCCAAGCTGCTGGCCGGGACTAAGCTTGTGTCCCTCCACATTCAGATTGACAAGCTCATGTCCTAAATGTTTCTACAGTGCCTTCTGTTTATCTTAGTAATATGCTAATATAGGGATTACCTTGGTCTACTTTAGCTTAAGAAATGGTGGGTTTTGGTGGTGATGCAGCAATTACTTCGACATCAGATCAGTAATTTCCAACAGTCGAACGGATATTTTGTGTCTGTTGGATATAAAGTTCCTTTGGGTAAGAAGTACTACTTGTCATCAAAATGGATAAAAGGAGATGTATGTAGACGTATTTTAGTTCTAGATACGTCCCTTTTTATCCATTTTGATGAGAAGCACTCCCTCCGTTCCACAATACATGCCTTCCATTTGTCAAAATATAGATGTATCTAGACATGTTTTAGTATATAGGTACATCCATGATAGAGCCAATCGGATGGTTGAGAACACTACAATTCATAACTACAGATGCGTGTGTGACTCCCAGATGCAGAGGCCGGGGGTCATCATCCTCCTTTTCGAGAAAAAGCAGATGCGTGTGTGAGAGGACGAGTGCATGTGTGCACCTCTTCTCTTCCTGTATAACGTACTACTAAACTCAGAGTACAAGTTTTTGTGGGTGGCACGATGGTGCGTGCGAGAAGTCCCGAGAGATAGGTTTAATGCGTCTGAAAAAAAGACTAGCCTAGAGCTCGCCACACGGCTATTCCTGTCAAACGCCCCATTAACCGTAACATATGTATACAGTGGTGCCAGTTATTGCACGTACACAGCAGTACTCCCTCCTTTCCGGTTTATAGGGCTTAATTCAAAAATCTCACCAACCAAGATGGTGAGTGGTGGAATATTTTTTTAGTTTGCAAAAGCACCTAATTAATGCTCTTGTTTTTCTCAAAAAATTATGTTTATCAATGCATTAATTGCAATGCATGCCTGCATAAAGTACATGCATTGGTCAATTTTCTCTTAATACTTGCATGCAATGATTTAATGCACCTTCGAATCTGAACATGTGTTGGGGAACAACCAAATTGAGCCTTATAAAATGGCAAAAACTAAAATTTTGACATAAGCCCTATAAAACCGGAAAGGAGGGAGTAGAAAAAGAAGTACTCCATCCGGGAATAGTGCTGCACTTCGAAACTAGAACCGTCAATAAATTTTGAGCTTGCGTCTCGTCACAATCCAAATTACTCCACGCTATATTGAATTGCAAACATGTTCACACCGATCACAACCTAAACGGTTTCCCACTTAGGAGCGTATTAGTACCACGCTATATTGAATTCCAAACCTATTCACACCAATCACAACCTAAACGGTTTCCCACTTAGGAGCGTATTAGTACTCGGTTATAAATACTAGTATGCCAAGATGACTGCACATTCCTCCTCAACTCCTCATCCACAAAAACAAACAAGTCATTCAGCATCCTTCCCTTGCGTCAGCCATGGCTAGCATGAGTTTTGGGTCGAGAGATTGCCACCAGGGAGAGGCGAGCATGGAAGCGGAAGCACGAGAGATGTCCCGCCTCGCTGCGAGAGCAGCCGACATGTCCCGCCGCGCAGAAGTAGCAGCACAGAGGTCCCGCCGCGCCGCTGAAGTAGCACGGAGGTCCCGCTGCGCCGTTGATGCAGCTGACTGGTCCGGCCGCGTCGTGGAAGCAGCAGACATGTCCCGCCATGCCATGAATGCAGAAGAGATGTCCCGCCGCGCCGCGGCGGCCTGGGAAAATTTCTCGCGGGCAAACGACGACCGTTACAGGCGCATGCATGCGATCGTCCATAGCCAGATGGATCAGATCTCCGGCTGGGCAAGGTTGCAGGACGACGTGAAAGCCTCGTTTGAACGGGCTACCGGCGTCATCCGACAACTAAGGGAGGGCAATGAGAGGCTCCGGGCCGAGCGCGACCTGCTGAGGGAGAAGATCGTCCGAAGTGCAGATCAGCAGGAGGAGACTAGTGCCTTGTTGAAGAGGACCGGCGTCATCATCAAGAAACTTATGGACGAGAATGACATGCTCCGCAACGAGCGCCAAAGGCTGGTGGAGGAATCCATGTATGTTCTCAAGCAGCGTCTTGAGGACATGAAAGAGCTCATCGCCGCTTGCCGCGGAGACTAGTTCCCGCGGCCTGCAGCAACACATCAAGAAAGTAGAGATCAGCGAGCCAGATCCTTGTCTTCCTTCTTCTTTTGCCCTTGTGTATTTCAGGCGTAGCCGCATGTGGCTTTTTTAATTATCTTTCTAATTATGTAAGACAATTAATCGTCCTTATCTTTTTGTGGAAGATCAATGTTGCGAGGCTGGAATGAAGAAAACTCTTGCTGTGGCGACCCTGGGGTTGTTGTTCTTCTAGTTGCTGCTGGGCTTCCTTCAGTTTCCTGGTTTCTTTTGATGTAATAATTGGTTTAGGATGTGGATTGTGTCGTTGGTTGTGAAATGTTGGGTTCTAGCATGGATGTTTGGCCTTTGTTGGCCTCTTGGGATGTTGCGATTTCAATCTGGTAGCTTTTAGTCCTTCCTGTTAGGCTGGAGTTGTGCTGAACTTCTTGTGAATTGTGGTGGTTTTCAGTAATGAAAATCGGAAGGGGCAAGCCCTTCTTTGATAAAAAAAATTAATCGTCCTTATATATTCATCAGTCTTGCTATAAGTTGCAGTAGATGCTATATAGGTCCGTCGGATCTTACATCAAGATCCGTGCTTTCAGATTTTATTTTTTCTCTCTTAAATCTCAGTCGAGTGAGACATAGCCACGCCACTAAACAGAGGCTCGGGTGCCATTAATGGAGACCTTGGGAGAGAGGTGGACGACAGATGAAGGTCAAAGGGCTGTCCTCTCGATAAGCACGCGTAGGGGTCTGATCGCATGCCTCTCGTACTCAAATAGCTACCCTGCACGGCGCCTCCTAGCTAATAAAAAATGGGGACGCTTGGCGGCACGTAAATGGTACTAGTAAGTAGAATGCCCACGGTTTCAATAATACTTGTGTTTCCGATTGTAATGTGACAACACTTGTTCCAAAATGACTTTGTTGATTGTTAATGTGTGCGCCTTCGCAAATCGGACTGCAAATTTACCACAGCATGTTGGTGCCATGTCATGGCACCAAGCCAAGTTTCATTATTTTCATGCGTGTTTTGGATTTACAGGAATTTAAAAACTAAGTTTCTCAATGTTTCCAACCCAGCCACGACGCCCAGAATTTTGAATTTCATTCCCATTTCTTGCATGGAACCTAGAAATTTACCCGAGGACACACATGTGATTTTTCAACCAACTTTGGTGCACTGGAACATGTGCTTGTATTTCAAATTTGAATTATGCACACAAAGGTGACACGTTCCCTCCCAGAACCACGAGCCTTCTTGAGAGAAGCTCCGATTTGCAAGAAGCTTATACCAAAAATTGTTCCTATTCGGCCATTTTTTTACCACGGCATGGTACTACCATGACATGACACCATGCCAAGTTTCATGATTTTAAAACCAAGTTTCTCAATGTTCTCGACCGAGCCACGATGTCCAGATGTTTGAATTTTATTCTCATTTTTTGCATGGGACCTACTTGAGGACACAAATGTGATTTTTCAACCAACTTTGGTGCACAGGAGCATGTGCTTGTAGTTCAAATTTGAATTATGCACATTAAATGACCAAAAACTCAATTGATGTGTAAATAAGGCCAAACGAAGCCGGAATAATTCCAAAATTTAACAGGGCACTCATGTAGTTCTATGTTGCCTTTGTAAATAAACTCAAGGGGGACAACGTATATCATTTTGCACTCAAAGGTGGCACGTTCCCTCTCAGAACCACGAGCCTTCTTGAGAGAAGCTTTGGTTTGCAAGAAGCTTATACCAAAATCTGTTCCTATTCGGCCAATTTTTTACCACAACATGGTAGTACCATGACATGACATCCATGCCAAGTTTCATGATTTTCAGATGTGTTTTGGATTTACAAGAATTTTAAAACCAAGTTTCTCAATGTTCTCGGCCGAGCCACGATGCCCAGATGTTTTAATTTCATCCTCATTTCTTGCATGGGACCTAGAAATTCACCCTAGGACACAAATGTGATTTTTCAACCAACTTTGGTGCATGAGAGCACGTGCTTGTAGTTCAAATTTGACCTATGCACATTAAATGACCAGATACTCAATTAATGTATAAAAAACAACAAACGAACCCGGAATAATTCCAAAATTTAACAGGGCACTAATGTAGTTCTATGTTTCCTTTGTTAAGAAACTCAAGGGGGGGGGGCAGCGTATATCGTTTCACACTCAAAGGTGGCACATTCCCTCTTAGAACCACGAGCTTCCAAATCGGCTCAATTTTTTACCACAACATGTTAGTGCCATGACATGGCACCATGCCAAGTTTCATGATTTCCAGCCGAGTTTTGGATTTACATGAATTTAAAATCTAAGTTTCTCGATGTTCTCGGCTGAGTCATGATGCCCAGATGTTTGAATTTCATTCTCATTTCTTCCATGGGACCTAGAAATTCAACCAATGACACACATGTGATTTTCAACCCACTTTGGTGCACCGGAGCATGTGCGTGCGATTCATATTTAGATTATGCACATTAAAAGTCCACAAACTCAATTAATGTATAAAAAGGCCAAATGAACCCGAAATAATTCCAAAATTTAATAAGGCACTCATATAGTTCTATGTTGCCTCTGTAAATAAAATCAGGGGGGAGGCAGCGTATATTGTTTCGCACACAAAGGTGACACGTTCCCTCTCAGAACCACGAGGCTTGTTGAGAGAATCTCTGGTTTTGCAAGAGGCTTATACCAAAACTTGTCCCAATTCAGCCAAAAATTATACGTATGAAAATATGGTTTAGATTATCCCGAACATCTCGCTACCTAGACCAATAATGTACTATGATTTGAATTCAACATAAAATGGATACAAATAGTTGAATTGGAGAGCGTATGGTACATGTAGTTCATAGTGAAATATGATTACTACTATATGCATGTCTTTTTGTTATCAAGATAATATTTAAATTATTGTATAAGTTGACAATAATCGTATTCAAATAAGGAAAATTGATTCAAATTTAGTCCATATGGTAGACGACAATATATATGTTCACATGGTGGAGTAAAATGTTCATATATGATGGAAGATCAAAATGTACGACCACATAAATTATAAACCACAAGGTCATCTAATGATATATTCGAATTCAACATAGCATGGATTCAAAAATTGAAATTCGAGATCATGGCATCTGTAATCATATAAAAAGGGACATTACTCTTTCTTTGGTGGGAATTGATTTGTTTTTCGTTGTTGTTGAGGGAAGTGCGAATTGATTTGGTACTGTGCAGGGTAATCTTGTTCTCCTGATTTTTTTACATTTTTCTTGTAGTTTTTTCAATGGCATCTATAGCAATATAGTAAAAGGGGACATGACTCTCTTGTGTCTTGTATGAATTGTTTTTTTACATGTTAAGTTTGTTCCGCCGAACAAGGAATCCACACCTTGTTATCCCGAATTTTCAAGCTCGAGTATCATTTGTCTCACCTGCTTTGAAACTCCCGCTTCTTCAACCCGCGCCGCGCCTTGTTATCCCGAAATTTGGACGCGCGCGAGAACTCCCTCCTCATCCAAAATTGCTCCCGCAGCCCAGAAACGCGAAATCCCCCTTCTACTCCTCAGCCGGAAATGAAGCTCCACGTCGCGGTGTCAAAACCGGTGGGGGTACGCTGGTAACTTACCATACATTTCGAACAAGCGCGTTCCTAAGCTTGGCTCCCCCCTCCCCCTTCGCCCCCCCATTCGTACATCGAGGCAGCCAAAACCCGCGAAACCCCATGCTCCTCCGTCGGCCTCCCGACCGCCGCCTAGCCGGAGACTCTTCCCCGACTACATCGTCCACCGCAATAGATCACCGTCCCTCATCCACCGCACTGGATGAGGATCCATTGTTGATCTTGTCATCCCGCCGAATCAGCCGCCCCGTCCTCCACCTCCAAGGAGCTGCCCCGATGTTCGCCTCGTCTATCGCGCCACCTCAATCCCCACAGCACCGTCTTGACCTGCCCCACCGGAACCGCAGCACCCTCACCAATTCCTTCGATGAAGCCGAGGCCAACTCGGCGCCACCAAGGAGGTTCTGCACTCACGGTTGCATTTTATCTTTTATTCGATCTCACGGGGCTGTCGGTGCTCGATACCGAGCAGACATGGCGTCTCCATCAACGACACCGTCACCGGCCACATCATCCACGACGTCTCTCTCCCATGTCGTTGCTTCCTCGGCGGCGACTTCCACAACGACACTAGCTGCAGCTGCTCCGGCTCTCGCTCACGCTGCAGCTCTGTTCTTGCTGTCGGTCGCGCTGATGCACTGCTCCTGCTTTCGTTCGTGCTGCTGCTCTTCTCTTGCTCTCGCTTGCGCTGCTGCTGCTGCTACACGACCTCCGGCAGCTATAGGACTTGCTTCTTTAGCACTCGCTCACGGTGCTACTGCACGACTTGCTCTCTACTAGTGCGTTCCCTGCTCGAGCATCTGCTGATTTAGATCACTGCTTCTCTTCTACTAGTGCTCGAACGCCCTAAACATCTATTGCAATGCTCTGTTACTAGTTCAATCAGTTTCGACAGTAAAATTCAGTTTCGACTGTGAAGTTCATTTTCTTCAGTTAAGTTCAGAGTGAACAGTACTTGCAGCATCTGTCAGAGCAGCCATGGCGCGGCTGATGCATTTTACATCTAGCACTTTTTGGTGATGTATTTTACATCATCTATTATAGATGATATTAGGGTCCCACTTCAGATTAACATTGTCTGTCTTGTCATGCTTCAGCCTCGTCGCCGTACACCTTAGCGGAGCTGCTCCAACGACGGAACCGTCCATCACAGTGTAGCAGTACCCTCGGCGCTGTTTCTAGAGGCCTCAGATCTTCTTCCCCGCCTCCGACAGTCAAACCAGCATCATCACCATCCTCCACGTCCAACCCAATGATGCTGAGGTCCACAAGGCTATGCCAAAGAGGTTGTACACTCGTCGCATCACTTTGTTTCTCCATTCCTCTGTTCTTCCAATTCATGTGAGCCAAACACCCAGGTTGACTGAAATCCTATGTTTCCAAATGCTCTGTTTTGCACGTGCATTCCTATCATATTCATGTGTTTTTCCTGCCCCTGCATTTATGGAATCCTCCAATTCTAAGGAGTCCTTACAGATTTACTTCATTTTTAGATAGGCGTCAAAGAAAACTCTGTGTGTTATGTCCTATTCCTTCTGTGCCGTCATCCACCCTACCTGAGGTGCACCATCGACAGAAGCGTTCACTGCAGCAGAGATCCCCCCTGCAGACTTTCTTTCGCCACCTCAGATCATCTTCCCCGTTGCCGGCAGCCATGCCAACTGCATTACCATCATTGACTGAGCAGATGAACCTAAGAACTACACAGTTCCGGAAGAGAGGTCGCAGTCTTTCGTGTTTGCTTACGTTATACATCGGTTATTATTACCTGCTACTTTATCGTTCAATCTTGAGTTTTGAATTGCCCATGGGTCTCATATCGAGCCAGCAACGAATAGTATCTGTCTACTATCCAGTTCATCTGGGGTCTTCCATGTGGTTCATGTTGGGTGGGCAACAAATAATAGATGATCCATTGTCTATCTTTTTAAACTGAAGCTATAATCTACCTGCTATCATTAGTTTTGGATCCATCCACTCGTTTGCTACCATCAGTCTTGATTTTTGCATGCACCCCTTAGGCCTTACAAAATCTAACTATTTTTTTATTATACATGTCAGATATTGTACACAATCGTACTAAACATGTAGAGAAAAGGAGAAGACCGTTGCGAGTGAATATAATGTCATGCAGACGCTGCTCCATGGCGGGTGAAGTGGCCCCCCCTCTCCTGCATTTCGAGATTGTATTCCAGAGGAAGATAACTGTTCAGATGGAGATTCAGAAGGAGCCGACCACGCCTGTTTACCACCTGAGGTGTTTGCTCTAACCTGGCATGCTGATGTTGGTCATATCATGCATATGGTGCCTTGAATTGCTTACATTAAACATCTTATATGTCATCAACTTAGTTTAGATTTGCTTTGTGTGAATGCCACCTGTTTAGTTTCTATATCATACTCCCACCATTCCTAAATATTTGTCTTTTTAGAGATTTCAACAAGTGACTACATGCGGAAAAAAATGAGTGAATCTACACTCTAAAATATGTCTATATACATCCGTATGTGGTAGTCCATTTGAAATCTCTAAAAAGACAAATATTTAGGAACAGAGGGAGTATATGGGAATTATGCAATGCCATCTTATTTAGCCAGGCATCATATACGTGAATCATGCAATGCCATCCTATTTAGCCAGTCATCGTATATGTGAATTGTATCTTGCCATATTTTTTCCATAATGTTTTCCATTTGTCAACAATGTTTATACATTCATCTACTCTTCCTGTGCATTAGCCATTTGAGTCGGTCATGGGAAAATCTGGAGTGAAAACAAGGTCTTCTGAGCAGTCAGTGCTACCTGTCGATGCAGATTTCTTGCTGGTTACAAATAGCTCCTCAGAGGAGGATTCAGAGAGAGATGACCAGTCGTATTCCCGCCCGAGGTGCATGCTCTAACTTGGCTGGGTTATATTGCTCATATCATGCATATGGTGTCTTGCATTGCCATGCCATCTGCTTAGATTAGACATGCTTTGTGTGAATGCCTCCTGTTTGCTTTCTATATCAGATATGTGAATTATGCAACGCCATGTTTTTCAGCCAGTTATCATATATGTTAATTATGCACCGCCATGGAGCCAGGCATCATATATGTGAATTATCTCATGCCATCTTTTTTTTCATTACGTATTCCATTTGTCGACAATCTGTGTATATTGAACTACTCTTCATGTGTATCAGCCATTTGAGCCGGTTATGGAAAAATCTGGAGTGAAAACAAGGTCTTCAGAGCAGGCATTGGTACCTGTTGAAGCATATATCTCGATGGTTACAGGGAGATCCTCAGAGGAGGATTCAGAGACAGATGACCAGTCCTATATCCCACCTGAGGTGTATGCTCTAAGTTGCAATGTTTATATTTCTCATATGATGCATATGGTGTTTTGCATTGCTTAGTTTAGACATCATATGCACAATATTGAATTCTACCTGCTTAGTTTAGAGATCATACATGCGAGTGCCAGCTGCTTAGTATATGAATCAATTATGTCAATTATATCATGCCATCCTGTATACTTAGAGAACATGTATGTGAATTATTTCATCCCAACCTATTTTAGAAAGACATCATATAGTTTTGTCATGTCATCCTGTTAAGTTATCCATCATATATCTGAAACTGTGTCATGCTATCCTGTTTAGTTAGGCATCATATATGTGAAATTGTGTCATGCTGTCTTGTTTGGTTAGACAACATATATGTGAATTACCACATCTGTCTATCATACATTGTCTGTACGTTCAATTTCTTTTCTTGTTTATCAGCCATTTGAATTGGAGGGGGTGATGGCAGTATCTAAGGGAGCAAAAACCCGTTCTTCACAAAAGACAATGCTACCCGTCCATGCAGATAGAACCATGGTTGTACTGGCCCACAAACTAGCCCCACCACACATAATCGAGACTCTTCCAGATTGCACACTTACACCATTGGGAAGAGAACCAGCTACAACCCATCTAACCGCAACCCTAGCGGATAGTAACCCACTTATAGTTGACAAAGCACCATGTCCATCACAGAGTACCCCCACACGAGCAGTTTGTAAAGCTACTACAATGCCCAAAGCACGAAGACCACCATAGCTAACCCAAACTCCACATTTAAAGCAGAAGAGCAACTGTTCTCAGGTCTGATTCCGTATCTATGGTCCATACTCCTTGTGACGCCCTCGATTCAATCATACACTAATCATGCATGCAACCGTGTACAATAAAGATCAGGGACTCACGGGAAGATATCACAACACAACTCTAAAACATAAATAAGTCATACAAGCATCATAATACAAGCCAGGGGCCTCGAGGGCTCGAATACAAGTGCTCGATCATAGACGAGTCAGCGGAAGCAACACTATCTGAGTACAGACATAAGTAAACAAGTTTGCCTTAAGAAGGCTAGCACAAACTAGGATACAGATCGAAAGAGGCGCAGGCCTCCAGCCTGGGATCCTCCTAAACTACTCCCGGTCATCGTCAGTGGGCTGCACATAGTAGTAGGCACCTCCGGTGTAGTAGGAGTCGTCGTCGACGGTGACGTCTGGCTCCTGGGCTCCAACATCTGGTCGCGACAACCAGGTAGAATGGAAAGGGGAAAAGAGGGAGAGAAGCAACCGTGAGTACTCATCCAAAGTACTCACAAGCAAGGATCTACACTACATATGCATGGGTATAAGTGTAAAGAGGCAATATCGGTGGACTGAACTGCAGAATGCCAGAATAAGAGGGGGATAGCTAGTCCTATCAAAGACTACGCTTCTGGCAGCCTCCGTCTTGCAGCATGTAGAAGAGAGTAGACTGAAGTCCTCCAAGTAGCATCGCATAGCATAATCCGACCCGGCGATCCTCCCCCCATCGCCCTGTGGAAAAGCAATCACTGGGTTGTCTGTGGAACTTGTCTGGGTGTGTTTTATTACGTATCCGGTTCTAGTTGTCATAAGGTCAAGGTACAACTCCGGGTCGTCCTTTTACCGAGGGACACGGCTATTCGAATAGATAAACTTCCCTGCAGGGGTGCACCACATAACCCAACACGCTCGATCCCATTTGGCCGGACACACTTTTCTGGGTCATGCCCGGCCTCGGAAGATCAACACGTCGCAGCCCCACCTAGGCACAACAGAGAGGTCAGCACGCCGGTCTAAATCCTATGTGCACAGGGGTCTGGGCCCATCGCCCATTGCACACGTGCACG
This sequence comes from Triticum timopheevii, assembly GCA_963921465.1. Lineage (NCBI taxonomy): Eukaryota > Viridiplantae > Streptophyta > Magnoliopsida > Poales > Poaceae > Triticum > Triticum timopheevii. Next base: position 558,464,140 of record OY997268.1, on the reverse strand, counting down.
TTGTGAGGGCGGCCGGTGAGCAGACCTAGCAACCTCCATTACAAAGGAAGTTGCGTTAACGCAGTCCAACCCGACGCGCGCCACTCAGTCGCTGAGTTCACGAAGGCTTCGGCTGATACCACGACGTCGAGTGCCCATATCTTTCCCAGGTAGTTGGTTAGTGCGTATAGGCCAGTGGCCAGACTCAGATCAAATACCAAGATCTCGTTAAGCGTGTTATTATGAAGTAACCGCGGACGCCGACCAGGGCCAGGCCCACCTCTCGCATAGGTGGTCTCAACCTGCCCTGTTGCTCCGCCACAAAGTAACAGTCGGGGGCCGTCGGGAACCCAGGCCCACCTCTACCGGGATGGAGCCACCTGTCCTTCCAGCCCCCACATCGGAATCACTTGCGGGTACTCTACGAGCTGACCCGACTTTAGTCACCATCTGTATATCATGTATATATGTATAGTATATACCCGTGATCACCTCCCAAGTGATCACGACCCGATAGTATAGCAAGGCAGGCTGACAAGAATGTAGGGCCAATGATGATAAACTAGCATCCTATACTAAGCATTTAGGATTGCGAGTAAGGTATCAATGACTGTAGAAACAATGACAGGCTATGCAATAGAATAGGAGTAACCGAACAGTAACATGCTACACTACTCTAATGCAAGTAGTATAGAGAAGAATAGGCGATATCTGGTGATCAAGGGGGGGCTTGCCTGGTTGCTCTGGCAAGGAGGGGTCGTCAACTCCGTAGTCGAACTGGGGTCGCCAGCAGTCTTGGGGTCTACCGGAAAGAAGTAACAAAGTGGGAACACAATAAATAACAAAGCAATCAAAGCATAACAAAGCGTAACATGGCAATACGCGGTGCTAGAGGTGACCTAACGCAGTAGGAGGTGATACCGGCGAGGGGGAAAACGTCCGGGAAAGTATCCCCGGTGTTTTGCATTTTCGGACAGACGAACCGGAGGTGAAATGTTGCAGGTTCACTATTCTAGGGATGTGTGGCGGGCGAACGAGCTGCGTATCCGGAATCGTCTCGTCGTTCTGAGCAACTTTCATGTACAAAGTTTTTTCATCCGAGCTACGGTTTATTTTATATTAATTTTTAAAGTTTTAAATCATTTTTAGAATTTATTTAATTATTTAATTCTAACATTATCCAGAATAGTGCATGCTGATGTCAGCATGATGTCAGCATTACGTCAGCAGTCAACAAGGGTGTTGACTGGGTCAAACTGACGTGTGGGTCCCGTTTGTCATTCACACGGTTAACTAAATAGGATTAGCCAATTTAATTAAAGTGATTAGGTTAATTAATTAGGCTTAATTAGATTAACTAACATGATTAATTAAGTTAATTAATTATCTTAATTAATTAATTATATTATTTTTATTTATTTTAATTAATTCCTTTTTTTACAAAACGTTTTGGGGCTGGTGGGCCCCGTTTGTCATTGGCCCTAGGGCCTTAGCGGGTGGGCTAATGGGCGCAGGGGCGGGCGTTAGGCGTGGTTCGGGCACCGCCCAAGCGGCACTGTAGGCCGGCAAGGTCAGTGGCCAGGGCAGCCATGGTGGTGGCTGTGGGCGGGGTGCGGAGGAGGCGGGGATGGCCGGAGCGGCGCACGGAGAGGGAAGGCGAGGCGTCGAGTGCGCGTGCGAGGCGAGAAGGGTGAGGCCACGGGGGGGGGGGGGGGGGGTGGCCGCCAGAGCAGGCGACGGAGAGGTGGCCCCGAGAGCGGCGCGAGATGTGGGTGAGGCGCCCGGGCGGTGGCCGCTTGACCGGCGACGGGCAGGGCTGGCGGGGCGGGACGCGAGGGTACAGGGGGCGGCGACGCTCGAGGATCCAGGGGCGCGGGCTCGCGTGCCGGGGCATGTGCCAGGGTGCGCAGGACACCGGCCAGCGCGGGCAAGGGAGTGAGCGCGATGACTGTGGGTGCGCGCGCACAGGTGTGTGAGCACGAGCACGGGCGCGGCGGCGGGAGAGGGGAGTCGGGGCTCACTGCGAGGAGTAGGGACGTGGCAGTGGTGCTTGGGGAGGACGACGACGACGACGTGCGTAGGTGGGAGACAGACCGGCGTGGACGACGAGGCGACGGCGATTCGGGGAAGACGATGAGGGGCTCCGGCGGCGCGGCCCTCATGCGGCGGGGGCGACGGCGTCGGTGAACTCCTCCTCGATCCTGATCCAAATCGGGAGAGAGGGGGGGAGGAGATATTTTCGGGGAGGAGTGGGAGTGTCGGTGGCGGTTCGGGCCCTAGGGGTGGATAAGGGGAGTGGGGGGGGGGAGTGGTCGGCTGGGCCGGTTTGGGCCTGCCCAGTTGGGCCGGTGGCCTGCTGGGTTTCTCTCTTTTTTTTGTTAGTTTGTTTTCTCTTTTGTATTTTCTTTCTTTTATTCATTTTCTATTCTATTTTATTTCATTTTAAATCATTTAGGCCATTTCTAAAAATGAGTTTTCTGCACTAGAAATACCTATGCCATTTTTGGCACAGCCCGAACATTTTGTTTTGTATATTTGAGAACTTTTATTGTTGACATTAATTTGAATTTGAATTTTGAAACGGTTTCGAACTAACGCGAGATTAGTAACAATAGTAAAGGTGACGTGGCATCATTAGCAGAGGTTCACTGTAGCTTAAATACCCGGGCGTCACACTCCTTTGCTGTTGCATCACTGTATTTACTCATACCAACTACTTTCGAATTTGAAGGATCCAATTGAAACTCCAATGGCACAACAGGTATGTTTTAAACCTATTTCTTTAACTGGATTGCTGTTCTAACTTCTTGCTCTATGTTGATTTCAGTTTAAGTTGTATAAACAGTTATATTCTCATGTGATGCACATTACAAGTGCTGCCAATGCTGTGTAGTTTCTCACACTTATATTCTGTCTATGCTGTTGTGTCTTAAAAATATATGAGTTGAACTGTGTCTCTATCTTGATTAGGGAACATAAACTAGAATGATATGGACAATAGAGTGACCATAGTACATAGATATATGTTTGTTTCACGCTGTTATCCTGTCCACCTTACTACTGAACCGGTTTACCAAAATGAGTTTCGTATACTACAAGCTATCCATGTGATGTGTCTGCTTGTTTCTCTTGTAGTATGCAAACAGAATATTGGAGAAGAGCACCCCACTATGCAATGGTAGAGAAAGTAATGCAGATAAGGTTCAAGATAGTGAGACAACCCTGTTGGTCTCCAAGAAAGGTGATAAAAACGATCTTGTAGACAATGAGAAAACCCCACAGTCCTGCGTTGATGTAGTGTTCGAGTTAATGGCCAGTACCGCTGGCACAAGCTCTTCGAACTCGCTGCCTGAATCACTTTGGCTTCTTCAATCTCAGCTACAAGCTGAAAGGCATCAGTCAGCTATGTTGCGGCAAGAAGCCGAAGGACTGAGGAAGTCCCTGCAGAATTCAGATGCGTACTTTCTTGTGCAACATCAAGCGCTGGAGGATTTAAGCGCCAAACAAGAGAAAGTTAACAAGCTTTCTAAGCATCTTGCCAGCATTATGGGTACCCAGGATATTGTTTCTTGAACTCTTCTGAAGTGGTTTCAGTTCTGGACTTGTTTTGCTGCGGCGTTTATGTGCTACTTTATTCCCTATATTTGCACTGGTGGCGAACTTTGATGCCCAGTGGATGTAATATGTGTAATAGCTGTGATAGCCTAGCATAAGTTGCTTGCTTATTTATTTCCTTGTTGTCTTGTTTATTTTTTATGCTTGTAGTCAGTGCAATTCTTTTTCCGCGGTTTGCTAGTGGCCGCAATAACCTATTTTTTGAAACTAGGCCACAATAACCATGGGCTAATATTTACTATAGTGACACTAGGCCTCCTACGGGCCATAGAAACAGTGGGCCTTCTACGGGCCGTAGAAACAGTAGGCCTTCTACGGGCCGTAGAAACAATGGGCCTTCTACGGGCCATAGAAATAATGGGCCTTCTACGGGTCATATCATCAATGGGCCTTATACGGGCCGTATGATTGATTGGCCAAACATGGGCCAATAACAGGCCGCATTATGGCCGTAAACGGGCTAGAGTTGGAATCGTCCATTCATGGGCCGACCATAACTGGCCATCGTTAATAGGCCATATTTGATGACGCTATGAAAATGGCCCAACGTATTAACGGACCACAAACGGGCCGATTGTAACCACGGGCTGAATTTGGCCCACAAGCAGAAAATGACAGTAACGGGCCGTAAGTAAACGAATGCTGGAAATGAGCCTAAGAATAAATGGGCTCTAAGAAGGCCGAAAGATAACATGGGCTGGAAATGGCCCAACTGAATAATGGGCTCTTAATGGGTATAAAGTGATACACTGTTCATTGCGGGCCAGTTTCACCACGGGCCGTTAATAGGCCAAGAGTTACATAGGGCCTCATAGGGGCCGAAAGACGTCATGAGCCATACATGGGCCAAAAGTGAAAACGGGCTGGAATCATATTGGATGGCCCAGATGATGCTACTGGGCCTAATTCGGATAGGGCGTAACGGGCCTTGGGTTAGCGGGCTGTAAATGGGCTATATGCGAACATGCCGTTAACAGGCTTTCCATGGGCCAGCCCACCACCTTTTGACCAAGTCAAATGGGCCGGCCTTTTCACAGGAATGGGCCTCTATTGGGCCGTGCCACGTGTCGATGTATCATAGGCGCCTTCTGTCCAATGAGTGGATGACATCTGTCCCAACGATGAGCCGACACGTGTTTCCTCCAGCCAATGATGATTTTACACGTGGAAAATCCCCATTGGTCAGGGCTGTTAACGGGTTATCAGGACCAAAACCCGACCCGATAGCTTAACGGTGTTCCGTTACGGTGGATGCCATGTGTCGGTCACCCTTGACGGGAGCACTTCTGTGACGCGCGATTTATCGTCATGGAAGTGGACACTTCCGTGATGATAATTTTGGTAATGTCATGGAACACTTCTACGACAGCACATGTATGACTATCTTGATTCTGTCATAAATTTGTCATGGATATACATGCATGACAAAAAACGCGACCTACTGTGACAAACACGTATCATCACGGAAGTGTATTTTTTTGAAGTGTAAATCAGTTGTGCCAACTGTTTCAAGTCTCAGGGGCTACTGATATACATACTTATCAAATTTTCTTACCTGTATATCCTTTACATACTGGTCCGTAGCTCTGGCGAGGCTATCTTGAGCAGTTCGGATGTACGCGTCCCCTGAGTTGAAGGCATTGAGCGCCTCTTTAGAGAAATTAGGGTCGCATAGTGTGGCCCGTCGGCGCCTGTGATTCATGGCGCTCTCCACTTCGGAGTTTGTAGCGGATAATCTATCCACATCCTCTGTAGGAGGACCATCCGGGGTTGTCCCTGCGTTAATCTCCGCCCTTGAGTCCGGCCTCGGAGTCCGGCTGGTGGAGGCGTGACCCGCAGGCTCTCCGGATAAAGTCCGGTGAGCGCTTTTTCTGCCGAGGAACCATGGACATTGTTATATTTTAAGGACAATAATTGCGTAGCAGGTTTTTAATCATACCTCTGCGACGGCGTCTCGTTCCTGACTGCCTTCCTTTTAAGCCGACCCGGCTTTGGTGCTCCTTGTTGACAAGTCGTCACGGTTTCAGCGCGTCGTTTCGATGGCCTTCCCTGTAAAACACAATACATGTGCGGTGGGTAAGGCGCAAAGAAGGTATCCTTCTTGTAAATTGGGACTCCGGTTTTATTTACATGTGATGCAGGGAGTAGGCCAGGATAATCAGCTATGATGGCCACCAAGGCACCATCACAACTTAACTGATAAAATGTCATGTCGACGAGCTCCACAAATATGTCCGGATCTTCTTCAAGTCCGGGGTCGAGGGCCCGGTTGGGGTCCTCTGGCTGTGGAGACGGGCTGTGGACCTCCCTCATAGCTTTTCGCAGTTCCTGCTATGAATTGGCAAGGTAAATATTTGTGATGAGGAATGCGGGAAAAGACTAGAATAAAAGGTAGCAGCTCACCCAGCTTGGGGGGTTGTACATGGAGAATCCATCCCGTGGCTTAATACGGATGAACTCCTCTTCTTCTCCTTTGAACAAGTCGGACAATATTTTCGCCAGTGCGGCGGCGGAGTACGGACCTTTACGGCCGCAGCGGGTGGCGCCGTCTTCTCCATTGAAGTGCCACATGGGTTTCCCCCGATACTGAAGTGGATGTACACCCCGCATTATACATATTGACATAACCTCAATTATTGTCAGTCCTGATCTGGCCAGCGTTTTTATCATGTCCATCAGGAAAAGGACCTCTCTATTATCTTCCTCCTGGGGGCTCCGGGGGCGCCAGCTGTGGCGTTTCTTCAACGGGGCATTTGCAAACTCAGGAAGGCCCATCCGAATAGGGTCTAGAAGGGGAACGTCCTCCATGTAAAACCACTCCGAAGGCCAGTCTTCTTCGGAGTACCAGAGAGGTATCCGGTCCCGGTGATGCGCCATATTTTGGCTCCGCCCACTTGATATATTGACCGCTCCTGAGTGCGGGGTATGAGGCAGAATAGCCTCTTCCATAGCTCGAAATGAGCTTTGCAGCCCAGAAACAACTCACAAAGGGCGACGTAGCCGGCGATATGTAAAATGGAGGCAGGGCTGAAGTTATGCAGCTGGAGGCCATAGAACTCCAGGAGCCCGCGGAGGAACGGATGGATTGGAAATCCAAGTCCCCTCAGCAAGAAAGGGACAAGGCATACCCGCTCCCTCTTGGACGGATTGGTAAAACTCTCCGCTTGCTCCCTGCCATTGTAGGTGGCTAGTCCGGCTCGGACGGGCACCATGTATGCAGATGGGAGAAACCCCAGGGTCTGCAACTCTACCAATCGGCTGTGGGGAATAGAACACTTCTCCCAATCGCCTAGCTTAGTGCTATGGGAGTGAGAGGAGGAGCTGCGACAGCCGGCCATGATGGAATGGTTTCTTCCGGGCACGCTCTGGTGGATGCTCGTTGGGGGAGGATGGTGTGATTTGGACCTGAGGATCCCCATCTCTTTAAATAGACGATTTACTTACATGGTCAGGGTGGCAAATGTAAAAATGCCCCGACTTCTCGCATTCGCTCGACACGTGGAGATAGCCATTATTACAGTATAGAAGCCGAGGAGTGCAACATTGATAGGAAGCCGGACACTGCTCGCTACAACAGGTACTCTGGAGAATTTGGAGAAGAACCCGCCTTGCAATGCCGAAGACAATCTGCGCGCCGGACTCATCGTCATTGAAGCCTGGTTTAAGGGCCACTGAGGGAGTCCGGGATTAAGGGGTCCTCGGACAGCCGGACTTTATACTTTGGCCGGACTGCTGGACTATGAAGATACAAGATTGAAGACTTCGCCCCGTGTCTGGATGGGACTCTCCTTTGCGTGGAAGGCAAGCTTGGCAATTCGGATATGTAGATCTCGTTCTCTGTAACCGACTCTATGTAACCCTAGCCCCCTCCGGTGTCTATATAAACCGGGGGGTTTAGTCCGTAGGACAACAACAATCATAATCATAGGCTAGCTTCTAGGGTTTAGCCTCTACGATCTCGTGGTAGATTGACTCTTGTAATACTCATATCATCAAGACCAATCAAGCAAGAAGTAGGGTATTACCTCCATCAAGAGGGCCCGAACTTGGATAAACATCGTGTCCCCCGCCTCCTGTTACCATTAGCCTTAGACGCACAGTTTGGGACCCCCTACCCGAGATCCTCTGGTTTTGACACCGACAATGTCTTCTTAGAGCTCTTGTTGAACTTCAATGACCCGGGCCTCGTGGTTTTCACGAGCGGCCTGATCCTTGGCCGCCTTCTTCTCGGCCTCGGCTACCACCTTCTTAAGAGCCTCGACTTCGGTCGCCGCTCCTAATACATATCATGACATTTTTAGTTAAAATAATTTATGCATTTGTATTTGAATAAAAACAAAGTTATCCCATACCTTGGTTATCTTCCAATTGCTTTTTTACTTGGCCGAGCTGCTTTTCGGCCCACTCCAGACTCTGCTTCAGTCCGTAGACCTCCGCAGTATGAGAGGTTGCAGTCAATAACGACGTCTCCTCATTCACATAGGTATTTCCTAGTTAGTCTCCTGCAAAATATATTTGATCCTCTGTCCGGCTTTCTTTTCAAACACCGAACAGTATATCAGGGGCTACTATCTATATTGTGACATTCTTTTAACTTCATTACTTACCTCAAAGCCTGTTAGAAGGCTGGTGCAGGCTTCGGTCAGCCCGCTTTTGGCGGACTGGATCTTCTTAATCACCGCACCCGTAAGGGTACAGTGCTCTTTAACGATGGAAGCGCTTTGCAGCGCCGCCAATAAAGTATCTGGCACCTCTGGGTGTACCAAGGTCACCGACGGAATAGGCGCACCACCTTCTATTGAAGGAGGTTTCTGGCCTGATTCCGGAGCCGTATTGGTCTCCAGAATTGTCTCTGGCTGGGGGCCGAATTTAGGACGGCCCCCGCCATCAGCATCCATGGGGGTCTGCTCCCCCATGTGTCCGGCTAACGAGATTTGACCCTCCGGCGCCGCCTTGACGGTTTCCTGAGCTTCGCCCTGGCCTGGGCCCCTTTGGGACGACACCTCAATGTTGTCCACGCCTTTGGGGGAGGAGGCCGTCGGGAGGGTCTCATTGTCCATCGCATCCGGGTCCAGTGAATCTTCTGATGAAGATCGCTCGATGTTGGACCCGGCCGGACTACAGAATGCGTGACTCAATACATTAATGCTATGCAAAAGTGAGACTGGATATATGAATGTGTTCGGGTTTCTTTGTACTCACGATTTGGCCAGGGGCTTGACCTTGGGTCCCCACTCCGGGCTGCTGTCGATGGCTGGGGTGGATTCGTCTGGAAGGGAAGCTTTCCCTTTCTTAGACGTTTCGGCCTCCAAATGTGTGGAAGCCGTCCTCTTCTTTCTCCCCCTCACAGGGGGGACTGTCTTTCCTCTTCTTCCTCCTTCTCTCCCTCGTCTTCTTCGGCGGAGGAGTGGTCCTCGGTGTCTTCGGACACCATGTCCGAAGTACCCTTGCAGCGGAGCCCGCCCCTGATCTCCTTGGCCTCCTTCTTAGCCTTCTTATTCGGTGCCTTATAAGGCGCCGAGACCAGCATCTTCATCAGAAGTGGGCCAGCTTGTTCTTCAGGCAGCGGGGCCGGACAGTAGATCTGCTCCGCCTTCTTCATCCAGCCCTGGGAGTCTCGTTAGGGAAATATTAGGTGTTTTGCCCAAAGTATACAAATAAGGGATACACCTTGAAAACATATAAAGACTTACCAAACTTGCGAGGCGGGACAATTTGTGTCCGCGATCCTCGGCGGCGTCCGGCCACGACTTGCCAGGCTTGAATAGCACCTTCCAGATGTCTTCGTGCATCATGCCGAAGAACTCCAACAAGTTTGGTGCTTGGCCGGATCAAACTTCCATAGATTGCAAGTCCGGTGTTGACATGGAAGGATCCAGCGAAATAGCATCACCTGGACCACATCGACAAGTTTGATATTCTTGTCCTCCATGCTCTCGATATGCGCTTGGAGCATCGTCAGCTCGTCTGACTAAGACCAGTCTAGGCCCTTTTCGGGCCAGGACGTGAGCCGCAGTGGGGCTCCGGATAGGAATTCGGGGGCTGCGGCCCATTTGGTGCCGCGTGGCTCGGTGACATAGAACCACTATTGTTGCCAGCCTTTGACGGACTCGTTGAATGTACGTGATGGCCATTTGACGTTGGGCATCTTGCTCACCATGCGCCTCCGCACTCGCCGTGTTCGCCGCCTACCACCTTTGGCTTCACGTTGAAGATCTTTAGCCACAGTCCAAAGTGTGGAGGGATGCGGAGGAAGGCCTCGCACATGACGATCAATGTCGAAATGTTGAGGAAGGAATTGGGGGATAGGTCATGTAAATCAATCCCATAGTAATACATAAGGCCGCGAACAAATGGGTGGATGGGAAACCCCAGCCCGCAGACGAAGTGAGGGAGGAATACAATTCTCTCGTGGGGTTTCGGAGTAGGGACGATCTGTCCTGCCGCTGGGAGACGGTGCACGATCTTCTTGGCTAGGTATCCGGACTCCCAGAGTTTCTTGATATCATTCTCCTTGACGGAGGGGCCATCCACTTGCCTTGCGCTCCGGATCCGGACATGGTTGGAGTGCTTTTTGGGGCGGAAGAGGTGGGTGCTTGGGCGCTGGAGCTCGAGAATGAATGAGCAGAGGAAGAAGAAGGCGTGGGTGAAAGAAGGAATCCTTATCCCTTTATAAAGGCAGTAAAAATTATGCGCCTCCCCACATGCCCTAAAGCTCGCTTATTTCCCGAGCGTCATGCGGATGGCATGGTTGGGTTACCCATACCCTCATTGATGAGAATCCCATGATAAGGGGACACGATCTCTACTTTGACAAGACGTGCCAATGAAACCACGCCTCGAAATTCGGAGGGGCAGGATAAAAATGGTTCGAATAATGACTGGGCCATGGCGTGATGCCACGTTGTGAGTTGTCAGCAGATTGGACTCATGGGATATTATGCTCTCTACAGTGGTATGTGGAATTTGTTTTGCAGAGCTGGACACGATTCTTATGTTCAAGATCTACTTAGAAGTATTCGGAGAAGGAACCCGACTTGCAATGCCAAAGACGATCTGCGCGCCGGACTCATCGTCATTGATGCCTGGTTCAGGGGCTACTGAGGGAGTCCTGGATTAAGGGGTCCTCGGACAGCCAGACTATATGCATATGCCGGCTGTTCGGCTATGAAGATACAAGATAGAAGACTTCGTCCCGTGTACGGATGGGACTCTCCTTTGCATGGAAGGCAAGCTTGGCGATTCAGATATGAAGATTCCTTTCTCTATAACCGACTTTGTGTAACCCTAGCCCCCTCCTGTGTCCATATAAACCGGAGGGTTTAGTCCGTAGGACAAGAACAATCATAATCATAGGCTAGCTTTTAGGGTTTAGACTCTACGATCTCGTGGTAGATCAACTCTTGTAATACTCATATCATCAAGATCAATCAAGTAGGAAGTAGGGTATTACCTCCATCAAGAGGGCCCGAACCTGGGTCCCCCGCCTCCTGTTACCTTCAGCCTTAGACGCACAGTTCGGGACCCCCTACCCGAGATCCGCCGGTTTTGACACCGACATTCTTCCCCTCTGCTTGGTTGCTCCCTTTCCTCTCCAACCTATATACATGTCGTATTGAGCTCTTTGGAACACACAAGTTTTGGATCCTCCTCTAGTTCATCTAGCCCTGGTCCTAGTTTGTCCTAGTTGACTAATTAGAGCTTGGGATAGTTCCTCTCATCCTCATAATTAGAAGTCCAGTGTGGTTCTAATATCCTCCCTCTTATTCTTCGACAATGATTAGGTCTGGAAGGCGAAGCGCTGCCGAATCGTGAAAGTTGCACGCTTGCAATCAAGTAGAGAGGTTGTGTTTTCGGTCTTTGGTTCGAGGGACTGTCCATGGGTGGTTTGCGGGATCATTCATCAACGGTTCAAGGGACTCCAAGTATGATCTACACTAACATGTTCTTCTCCCGCTGCAACTCGGTGATGGTAACGATCGTCATTCCAACCCATTATGCATCTTCATATTGATCTTGGGTGTGCGTAGGTGCAATTTTTTGTTTTCTGTTACATTTGCCAACCGTGGCATCATGAGCAGATATATGAGTACGTGCAGGTTGCAATCTCGATCACATGTGGATGTGAGGGTTGATGTTCTTTCTAAGCTTCCCTCGAGTGTTGATTCAGTTCATCGATAGTATGATGTAGCTTTGTTACAAGGTTTTGACAATTGATTGGCTCAGGCTGTTGATAATCTGCGAACAGTTCCTTGGGCTTCATCATAGTCGAGAATAGTGAACCATCGCATACACAAGAGGGTGCTGAAGATGGATGATCTTCTAGGGGTCACACATATTTGACTAAGTTTGGTGTGGGGCTAGAGATTTTTCATGTCTCTTGTTTCACACACCCTGAAACTTAATCTAGCATCAAGAATCATTACCTATGTTGTGGACGTAGGTAGCTAGTATTATTTTTTTAAACTAGTTAACCATGCAACTATTTTTTTCTTCCTAAAACTGATTCAAGGACGTCTAACTTGGTTTTGCAGGGTAAGCACATGATGTGTTATAGCCTTCGTCATGATAACGAGTTCATGTATGAGATGGTTATATGTTGTAATTTTAAGTGGTCTTCGTGCCATGATATGATGGCAGGTGCCATGAGATTGTCATGTTAATGTAAATATCATAGAGATAGCCTATATGTTAAAGGTGATGATGGCAAACATACACAGAAGACTCCAATGAGGAGAAGGTGTACTAGGCATGGGATGAAGAGCTATAATTTCATGCCACGGGGGAATTTCTGAATTTGGTGCCACGACAACGTTTTCTGAAATGGTCACCCCGGCACTGTTTTTTGAAATTGCTGCCACGACAATGTGGAAGTGCTAGTATTCGACTAGGGGGGGGTGAATAAGCAATTTTTATGAAAGTCTTCAAAACAAGGGTGCTTTGAAGACAAACAATAGAAATGAACCTATTGATATGCATTGGAAGGTAGACTACAGTAGACAAGCCATAGTCAAGTAAGCAATGTAGTGAAAGCACGAAGACTATCAACAGCTAGGTAGTATAGATCAGGATGGAAGATAGTATGAAGCAAAACACTAAACAGTATTGACACAGTGAAGTCAATCAGATCAGGCAAATGGGCAAAGACTTCATGAAGACAAACTGTAAGTAAAGAGAGAGAGAGGAAGGATAGAACCAGTTGCTTGTAGAGGACAACGGATTTGTTGGACCAGTTCCAGTTGCTGTGACAACTATACGTCTGGTTAGGGAGGCTGAGATTCAACTCAGAAGACCGCGTCCTCACCTTATTCCCCTTGAGCTAAGAACACTTAGTCCTCGCCCAATCACTCTGGTAAGTCTTCAAGGGAGACTTCCAAACCTTCACAGACTTTGTTCACCGGCAATCCACAATGACTCTTGGATGCTCAGAACGCGAGGCCTAACCGGCTGGAGGATTCACAGTCCTCAAGTGTAATAAGTCCTCAGATCATGCAGAAAGAAAGACTTCAGTGATGCCTAACACTCTTTGGCTCTAGGTGTTTTGGGCTTTGTCCTTGCAAGGATTACTCTCTCAAAGGCTTCGGAGGTGGGTTGCTCTCAAACGACAAAAGGCATGCACTTACTCTGAGCAACCACCAATTTATGGTGTAGGGGGTGTGCTATTTATAGCCAGGAGGCAACCCGACCTGATTTGTCCAAAATGACCCTGGGTCACTAAGGAACTGACACGTGTTCAACGGTCAGATTTAAAACACACGCAACAACTTTAGTTGGGCTATAAGTAAAGCTGACTCATCCAGCTCTGGATAAGATTTGCTCTCATTGTCTTTGCCTGAAGACATAGGATTTGGTTGAGCATCACTTCAATCACTCTGACTTTGTTCACTTGGACCCCACTTAACAGTACGGTGGTTCCTATAACTCAACAAAGAAGAAAAGGAAACTACAAAACAACTATGTCTTCGCACTCCATAGTCTTCATGCGATGTCTTCTCTTGTCAGAGTCTTCAATGTGAATATCTTCATAGAGCACCATTATCATCAATGTCTTCACACATTTTTAGGGGTCATCTCTTTTAGGTAAACCGAATCAATACGGGACTATGATACGTCTCCAACGTATCTATAATTTTTGATTGTTCCATGCTATTATATTACCCCTTTTGGATGTTTATGGGCTTTGTTTTACACATTTATATCATTTTTGGGACTAACCTACTAACCGGAGGCCCAGCCCGTATTGCTGTTTTTTTTGCCTATTTCAGTATTTCGAAGAAAAGGAATATCAAACGGAGTCCAAACGGAATGAAACCTTCGGGAGCGTGATTTTTGGAACGAGCGTGATCCGGAGGACTTGGTGTCGGTGTCAAAACCGGCGGATCTCTGGTAGGGGGTCCCGATCCGTGCATCTAGGCTGATGGTAACAGGAAGCAAGGGACACCGATGTTTACCTAGGTTCGGGCCCTCTCGATGGAGGTAAAACCCTACTTCCTGCTTGATTAATATTGAAGATATGGGTAGTACAAGAGTAGATCTACCACGAGATCGTAGAGGCTAAACCCTAAGAGCTAGCCTATGATGGTATGATTGTAAATCTGATCGGCCTTCTAAGGACCATCCTCTCCGGTTTATATAGACACAAGTGAGGGCTAGGGTTTACATGGAGTCGGTTACAAGAAAGGAAACATAATATCCGGATCGCCAAGCTTGCCTTCCACGCCAAGGAGAGTCCCATCTGGACACGGGCCGAAGTCTTGAGTCTTGTATCTTCACGCTTCAATAGTCTGGACGATGTATACAGTCCGGCTGTCCGGATACCCCCTTATCCAGGACTCCCTCAGTAGCCCCTGAACCAGGCTTCAATGACGGTGAGTCCAGCGCGCGGTCTTGTCTTTGGCATTGCAAGGTGGGTTCCATCTCCGAATACTCCAATGTATCTACTACGACGAATAGTGTCCAGCTCTGCAAGATGATCTTCACATGCTATTGTAGGGAACATAGCATGAATCCGTTCTGCTGACAATCCTTATATGTCGTGTCTTTGCATCGTGGCCTGGTCCAACATGAACCGGCGTTTCTTGCCTCACCTCGACTCGTTTTGCGAGGCGGTTTTATTGGCACATTCTGCCAAAGCAGAGATTGTGCTCCTCTTATTACGGGATCTTCCATCAATATGGGTGTGCGACCCCACGATGACTGTTGGTATGACTCCGTGTATTTTTTTGGATAAGTCTCAAGCGGTCATGCTGAGGACTCATGATATTCATCCCCTTTATAAAGGGGTCAAGGCCTACGCCTCTTTTCCACCTCTCTTGCTCCTTCTCGCACCTCGAGCTCTAACGCCCAAGACCTAAGCTCCAACCCCCCAGATCCTCCAGTATGCCCGGATCCGACGCAAAAGGCCGGTGGGTGGCGTCCTCGATCCAAGAGGAGGACATTATGAAGCTTAGGGAGGTCGGATACCTGACCGCCGATATCCAGCACAGGCTACCTGCTCCAGGGAAAGTTATCCCCACGCTGGAGCCTAATGAGAGCATTGTGTTCGTTCCTCACTTCCTCTGAGGCCTAGGCCTCACCCTCGACCCCTTTGTGAGGGGGATCATGTTCTACTATGGGTTGGATTTTCATGATCTGGCCCCAGACGCCATCCTCCATATTTCGTCGCTCATTATTGTGTGTGAGGCTTTTCTCCATGTTACCCCCCACTTCAGCTTATGGCTCAAGACCTTCAATGTGAAGCCGAAGATGATCGAGGGGCGACATGTGGAGTGCGGAGGTTCCGTAATAAGCAGGAACGCCGATGCCCCATGGCCAGAGGGTTCTTTCCCAGAAGTATCCGATGTACGGCAATGGAGGTGGTTTTATGTTACAGCTCCCAGAGGCTCAAAGTGGGTAGCCGCCCCGAGTTCCACTCGGGCCCTCCATCAAAGTTGGCATCTTGGACCGATGTAGGACGGAATTGGGGGCCCGCTGGTGATGTACCAGTACTGTAGAATCGCATCCGGGAGCTTATTGAGAGGGACATAAATATTGTCAGCATAATCCAAGTGATGTTAATCCGTCGGATGTTGCCATGCAAACGTCGGCCTCTGTGACGCCCCCGATTCAATCGTACACTAATCATGCACGCAAACGTGTATGATCAAGATCAGGGACTCACGGAAAGATATCACAACACAACTCTAAAAGCATAAATAAGTCATACAAGCATCATAATACAAGCCAGGGGCCTCGAGGGCTCGAATACAAGTGCTCGATCATAGACGAGTCAGTGAAAGCAACAATATCTAAGTACAGACATAAGTTAAACAAGTTTGCCTTAAGAAGGCTAACACAAACTGGGATACAGATCGAAAGAGGCGCAGGCCTCCTGCCTGGGATCCTCCTAACTACTCCTGGTTGTCGTCAGCGGGCAGCACGTAGTAGTAGGCACCTCCGGTGTAGTAGGAGTCGTCGTCAACGGTGGCGTCTGGCTCCTGGACTCCAGCATCTGGTTGCGACAACCAGAAAGAAAGGAAAGGGGGAAAAGGGGGAGAAAGCAACCGTGAGTACTCATCCAAAGTACTCGCAAGCAAGGAGCTACACTACATATGCATGGGTATATGTATAAAGGGCCATATCAGTGGACTGAACTGTAGAATGCCAGAATAAGAGGGGGGATAGCTAATCCTATCGAAGATTACGCTTCTGGCAGCCTCCGTCTTGCAGCATGTAGAAGAGAGTAGATTGAAGTCCTCCAAGTAGCATCACATAGCATAATCCTACCCGGCGATCCTCCCCTCGTCGCCCTGTGGAAAAGCAATCACCGGGTTGTCTGTGGAACTTGTCTGGGTGTGTTTTATTAAGTATCCGGTTCTAGTTGTCATAAGGTCAAGGTACAACTCCGGGTCATCCTTTTACCGAGGGACACGGCTATTCGAATAGATTAACTTCCCTGCAGGGGTGCACCACATAACCCAACACGCTCGATCCCATTTGGCCGGACACACTTTCCTGGGTCATGTCCAGCCTCGGAAGATCAACACGTCGCAGCCCCACCTAGGCACAACAGAGAGGTCAGCACGCCGGTCTAAATCCTATGGCGCAGGGGTCTGGGCCCATCGCCCATTGCACACCTGCACGTTGCGAACGCGGCCGGAAGCAGAACTAGCCCCCTTAATACAAGAGCAGGCTTACGTTCCAATCCGGCGTGCGCCGCTCAGTCGCTGACGTCAAGAAGGCTTCGGCTGATACCATGACGTCGAGTGCCCATATCTTTCCCACGTAGTTGGTTAGTGCGTATAGGCCAGTGGCCAGACTCAGATCAAATACCAAGATCTTGTTAAGCGTGTTATTATGAAGCAACCGCGAACGCCGACCAGGTCCAGGCCCACCTCTCGCCTAGGTGGTCTCAACTTGCCTTGTCGCTCCGCCACAAAGATCCACACAGAGGGCTGTCGGGACAAAGGTCCTTTCAGCCCCCAATCCGTGAATCACTCGCAGGTACTCTTCGAGCGGACCCGACTTTAGTCACCATCTGAAGTATATATATATATGTATAGTATATACCCGTGATCACCTCCCAAGTGATCACGACCCGATAGTATAGTAAGGCAGACCAACAAGAATGTAGGGCCAATGACGATAAACTAGCATCCTATACTAAGCATTTAGGATTGCGGGTATGGTATCAATGACTGTAGCAACAATGACAGGCTATGCAATAGAATAGGAGTAACCGAACAGTAACATGCTACACTACTCTAATGCAAGCAGTATAGAGAAGAATAGGCGATATCTGGTGATCAAGGGGGGGTTTGCCTGGTTGCTCTGGCAAGAAGGACGAGTCATCAACACCATAGTCGAACTGGGGGTCGCCGGCAGTCTCGGGGTCTACCGAAAAGAAGTAGTGGAGAGGGAACACAATAAATAGCAGAGCAATCAAAGCATCACAAAGCATAACAAGGCAATACGCGGTGTTCGGTGTGCCCTAACACGGTAGTAGGTGATACCGGCGAAAGGGGGAAACATCCGGGAAACTATCCTCAGTGTTTCACATTTTCGGACAGATGAACCGGAGGTGAAAAGTTGTAGGTTCACTATGCTAGAGACGCGTGGCAGATGAACAGGCTACGTATCTGGATTCGTCTCGTCGCTCTGAGCAACTTTCATGTATAAAGTATTTTCATCTGAGCTACGGTTTATTTTATATTAATTTTAAAAGATTTAATTCATTTTTAGGATTTATTTAATTTTAAATTCAACATTATCCAGAACAGTGCATGCTGACGTCATCAGCATGACGTCAGCATGATGTCAGCAGTCAACAGGGCGTTGACTGGGTCAAACTGACGTGTGGGTCCTGTGTGTCATTGACACAGTTAATTAAACAGGATTAGTCAACTTAATTAAAGTGATTAGGTTAATTAATTAGGCTTAATTGGATTAACTAACATGATTAATTAAGTTAAATAATTATCATAATTAATTAATTATATTATTCTAATTAATTCCTTTTTTATAAAACATTCTGGGGCTGGTGGGCCCCGTTTGTCATTGGCCCTGGGGCCTTAGCGGGCGGGCTAACGTGCGCAGGGGCGGGCGGCACCGCCCGAGCGGCGCTGTAGGCCGGCAAGGTCAATGGCCAGGGCAGCCATGGTGGTGGCTGCAGGCGGGTGCAGAGGAGGCAGGGATGGCCGGAGCGGCGCACGGAGTGGTGGCCCCGAGAGCGGCGCGAGATGTGGGCGAGGCGCCCGGGCGGTGGCCGCTGTGACCGGCGACAGGCAGGGCTGGCGGGGCGGGACGCGAGGGTACAGGGGGCGGCGACGCTCGAGGATCCAAGGGCTCGGGCTCGCGTGCCGGGGCACGTGCCAGGGTGCGCGGGGCACCGGCCAGCGCGGGCAGGGGAGTGAGCGCGGTAGCTGTGGGTGCGCGCGCACAAGTGCGTGAGCACGAGCACGGGCGTGAGGGGGAGAGAGGGGAGTCGGGGCTCACTGCGAGGAGTAGGGACGTGGCAGCGGTGCTTGGGGAGGACGACAACGACGACGTGCGTAGGGGGAGGCAGACCGGCGTGGATGACGAGGTGACGACGATTCGGGGAAGACGGTGAGGGGCTCCGGCGGCGCGGTCCTTGTGCGGCGGGGGCGAGGTAGCTCCGGGCGGGGTCCCGCGTCAGTGTGGTCGTGGACGGGCGGTGGGGCGCCGGTGGGGCGAAGGGAGCGGGCCGGCTCCGCGAGAGAGGTGACGGCGACGCCGAGGCGGCGATGGGGCGATGGGATCGGCGGGTTGCCCCGATCCAGATCGGGGAAGGGCGAGAGGGAGGAGTGGGACGAGGGGGAAGGAGTGGGTGCGAGTGGGGGGATCGGGGGAGCAGTGGGGGTTAGGGTTTCGGTCAGTGGACCGAGGGGGTTAAGTGGGGTGGCCGGCTGGGCCTGGTGGGTTGGCCCAGTGGGGTTGATGGCCTGCTGGGCCGGAGTCTCGGGGGGTTCTTTTCTTTTTGTTAGTTTTCTTTTCTGTTTTGTCTTTGTTTCCTATTGTTTTATTTTTTTGTAAAATATATACTTGGCATCTAATTTAGTAATTCAATTTAGGCCATTGTCACAAAAATTCTAGTCCTCAAATAATTTAGTTTGAAATTTTATTAATTACAAAAGGTATTTAAATAACTATTTATGCTGCTGTTTTATTCATCTGATAGTATTTAACATTTTATAAACGTGGGGTTTCTTCACCACAATCACCTTTGCATTATTTAGCACGACTCGAACATTTTAGTTTTAAAGTTTGAAAACTTTTGTTGTTTGTCTTTATTTTAAATTTAAATTTGAATCGTTTTTGAACCATCGCGAGATTAACTAAAGTGACAGCGGTGACATGGCATCATTAGGAGAGGGTTACTGTAGCTTAATTATCCGGGTGTCACAATTCTCCTCCACTACAAGAAATATCGTCCCGAGATTTAAGAGGTAGAGAAGGGGGGAAGGTCTAGTTATGAAATTCTAACGGATCTTCTCGGCCTTGGTTGCTCTTCTCGAAGTGGTCGAACCATTACATTGATGTCTGCATTTCTCTGCTTCTGGTCATCATGGTGAAGTCAGCGTCCTTTCTTCAGGAACTCCATCGTACTTACGAAAGAATAAGGGGGTTATTCCAGGGGAATAGACCTCTATAAGGCTGACTATCTAGTCGATAACATCGGGGAAGGTGGCGAAAAGTAACTCTCGAATTGAAACTTAAAAAATATCGAGAGCAAAGTAAGGCGGTATCATGGAAAGTTTCAAGCGGGCAGGAATGTTCGATGCCTGTTACAGGGCGTGAAAGGGGTTCAAAGCAAGGGGAATAAGTATTGTGTCTGATATCAGACTTGAAGGTGGCTCGTGAATTACATCCGAGGCCATGGACGAGGAATAACTTTGACAATAAGGTGTATAGGAGAGTCAGGTTTCGAACCTGTGGAACTGTGGGTTATGGGCCCACCATGTGGGTTGAAAGTAGGAAGGGTGGTGGCATCTTGCACAACCGCGACAGGGAGGCATGTTAGTGAATAGCTTGTCAGCTATGTCGGCCACAATGTCGGTACCAAGGACGGGGAACGAAGAGAGCAACTTTCCTTCTTGTTGAACGAGGCTAACCAATTGGCAAAGTTATCGCCCATCGGTGGTTACCGGAATGTCATCAACAATAGTAACAGGATCTTACTGACAGAGTTGTACACCGATGTGTTTGCACAAGCAGGGAATTATTACTGCTTATATCATATAGACCATAGAAAGGGTTTAAACAAACCAATCGAAGGGGAAAAGTGTCTATCAGATTTAATCAGAACAATGGAAAGAATAGTGTGTTTAAACACATAATTCAGGGGTATATCCTTCCCAAGGACAAGTAGAGCATGATATCCATAACAGGATATAACGTAGAAAACCATTTAGGTTAGGGGAGAGGAACTTTATGACATCACCGAAACAACGGTGTTTGAAAATTGATAAAGGAAATTTAGCATGGTGCTTCAAATGTTCTTATCGATGATCAGAGTACCACAGACATGCTTTGAGATAGCATTGTCATGGTCTTTAAGCAAAGGTCAGACTTGGATAGACAAAGGATTCATCAGGGACAACTTATAGAATAAGTCGTACAATTTCCTCATGGAAGAATGGTTAACCTTGTTACAAAGGGAACCATAATAGCAGGTCCTCCGGCCAGGTGTGCTAGGCTCATCACCTTATCGATTCATATAAGGACCAATGTTATGACTCTTGGAAAATATCCGAACCATCATATCTGACCGAGTTTCATATCTGGTTGGGGTCATGATACCTCAGACTCGGGATGCCTGAGAAGGAAGGGGTGCAACACAATTTGACGAGACGACATTGTAAGATTCTCGGGAAATGTACTATGGCAGCGAGTTCCAAAGCAGGAGTTCATCCTTAAATCAAGGGGAGGGTGAGGAGGTGGCTGATGGGCTCAGCGACAATTCATTGAGATTTACAAAAAGGTGGATTTCCACAATTATGTGAACAAGGAGATAACATTTGTCATATCCAATGATATGATGATGTATGCTCACAATAACATACTCAATTAAACATTGGTTGAAAAGGTGCACCCAAAATATGTGCCTATGTAGCATGATCAATGCTTAGAATGGTGATCCGATAACCAATGGTCTAAGAATGAAATGTAGACCATTAACTTCAAAGCAATAGGGTCGCTAGAAGTTTAGAATTCGCACATCCAAGTTCAACTGTCGGTTTTTCGGTTGGAAACTACACGGGGACCAAGAAGGAATGGTGATGGTGAGAAGTATTACTATATCAAGAAGTCTTAAGAGGTGGTGAAATTCTCACCACATTTTTGACATAAAAGATGGTAATACTCCAAAGTAGAACATAACATAAGTTGGATAGCAAGGAACTCAAGGTACAACACAAAACATGAATAGGTTTGTGTTGGAGGGAAGGCAATAATCTTGTCCATGATAACACGATCCATCGGGGGGCAAGGATGAAATTTCTCATCATGAATTTGATTGATATTCTGGAAGAACTCAGAATGTTGATGATGATCACGACACATTTGTCGCGAGATTTCAAGAATATGTAATCGATCGGCGACGATATCAAGTCAAAGGAATGACGAAGCAAAAGGTTATAGAATCCAAGGGTACGACACAAACTTGAAATCAAGCTTGCTGTTCACGGCGAAATGATACGATGAGGAAGATCGGCGTAAGGTTAGCTCATCATCGAAAGTTGTGCTCTGGGAAGAAGGACCAGGTAGCACAGTTAAAATTAGCACGATCATGAAGTAACCGACCAGGCTAGGAATGACGTGATGGAGTATTAAACTACTCAACAACGAAGTACTGGGAGTACTAAATCTCAGTATTGATTCGATTCACAAATCGGTGTTCTTGGTTGACGACAACCCAGAACTCGTGGAGTGACTATGACAGGGAAAGGAGAAACTGAACTGGAGCGTTGACTTGCAATAGCAAATACTTTAATCTTGTCATAATAGACGACGCACTGGAATGGTTTCCTTTCAGATATAATGAATAAGGTTAGCATGGTCGGAACCATAACTGCAAGGGATCCAATTTATGACACTGGAAGAATTATTCGAATGATTAAATATTCTTGCAAGAAGCTTTCATGATAAGTTCCACATCGTGTCCATGGGCATGAACGCAAAGTTCAAGGTCGACTCCCACTTCTCCAATGCATAACCTTTCATTCACTCCTCAAAATAAAAATGATTACAGTGTCAAAACCTACCTGGTGAATTACCAGAGGAGTATGACCCGTGAAAACTTTCGGGTTCACTTAGGTTATGGAAAGCATAGGGTCAACCCATCGGGGCAACTTAGAACATATAACATGAACTTTAGGGTCAATTAACACGTGCTCGAAGCAGAGCATGGTTGTCAAGGCATAGGATATAACTTGCCAAAGGCAGAAGACATAATTTACCAAAGGCATTATGTATCAGGGGAGAAACTCTCAAGGTTATTGGAAATGAAGGACACGGTGGGATAATAACCAAGCAAATGGTCTCGCGGACCACAAGGAACCTGATGTGAGTATCGATATTCAATCAGAAGGGAAAAGAATGCAAGGTATCAGATTATAGAAACCATTGACTAATTAATTCAAATCTCAAATGCAAAGGAATTGCGACTTCCAAATCAAGGGATCAGAAGCAAACGCTCTGATTAAGGATGGATAAGTTGGATAGACCAGAGGCACAATTGATGACAAATAGTTTGGTCCAGAACTAGCTCATGTTCAGAATGACGTCTGAGCCGGAAAGATAATTTAGAAGGGTCGATTGATGATTGTGTGCATTCGCACACATGTTGAATCAATAGGATCAAAATGATAGTGACAAAAGATACCAGTGAATATTGCTAGTGATATGGGAGCATCCATAATGTAAGCATACAAGTATTTGCAGAGCAATAGTTTGAAGAGGATGCTCAGAAGGTCGGATAGTATTTCAGAGTATCTTCTGAAGCATACGAACAACTGGGGATGAACGGATACTCAATAAGTGCGAGGAATTTTTAATAGGGGTATTCATGTGGTAAAGAACTACAACGCAGTAAGCTTAAAGGATTTTCGGAACAACGGAGAGCAATTTAAGGCATCTTGTAATAACAAGAGCAACTGAGGATGAAGGTATGAACAACAATTGTAGGTAGTTATCCATAAGGGTATATCGGTGGTAGGGGATTGTAAAGTTGATGGGCACAAGGGTATCGGAAAAACCTCGAAGAGTATCTTCGAGATCTTCTAGTGCAGCAAGCGATCGTCTGGAGTGAGGGGCTCTCCAGGAGAAAGTATTTTCGAGAACCTAAAGTTAGTCTTTTTAGCAAAATCATTTAACCCGAATAGAGGAAAGATTAGAGTCCCAGAGTATAGGTCGAGGAATAAAAGATCCTAATATCACCCAATGACGACGTGGGCTCATGGGCCACACAGCCATGTTAGTAAAACAGTTTTGTAATATCTAGACTCAACTTCGGCCAAGGAGTGTGGAAGGGGGATTCCTACAGGCAGTCGGCTCTGATACCAACTTGTGACACCCTCGATTCAATCGTACACTAATCATGCACGCTAACGTGTACGATCAAGATCAGGGACTCACGGAAAGATATCACAACACAACTCTAAAAGCATAAATAAGTCATACAAGCATCATAATACAAGGCAGGGGCCTCGAGGGCTCGAATACAAGTGCTCAGTCATAGAAGTTAAACAAGTTTGCCTTAAGAAGGCTAGCACAAACTGGGATACAGATCGAAAGAGGCGCAGACCTCCTGCCTGGGATCCTCCTAACTACTCCTGGTTGTCGTCAGCGGGCTGCACGTAGTAGTAGGCACCTCCGGTGTAGTAGGAGTCGTCGTCGACGGTGGCGTCTGGCTCCTGGACTCCAGCATCTGGTTGCGACAACCAGAAAGAAATGAAAGGGGGAAAAGGGGGAGAAAGCAACCGTGAGTACTCATCCAAAGTACTCGCAAGCAAGAAGCTACACTACATATGCATGGGTATATGTGTAAAGGGCCATATCAGTGGACTGAACTGTAGAATGCCAGAATAAGAGGGGGGATAGCTAATCCTGTCGAAGACTACGCTTCTGGCAGCCTCCGTCTTGCAGCATGTAGAAGAGAGTAGATTGAAGTCCTCCAAGTAGCATCACATAGCATAATCCTACCCGGTGATCCTCCCCTCGTCGCCCTGTGGAAAAGCAATCACCGGGTTGTCTGTGGAACTTGTCTGGGTGTGTTTTATTAAGTATCCAGTTCTAGTTGTCATAAGGTCAAGGTACAACTCCGGGTCGTCCTTTTACCGAGGGACATGGCTATTCGAATAGATTAACTTCCCTGCAGGGGTGCACCACATAACCCAACACGCTCGATCCCATTTGGCCGGACACACTTTCCTCGGTCATGTCCGGCCTCGGAAGATTAACACGTCGCAGCCCCACCTAGGCACAACAGAGAGGTCAGCACGCCGGTCTAAATCCTATGGCGCAGGGGTCTGGGCCCATCACCCATTGCACACCCGCACGTTGCGAACACGGCCGGAAGCAGAACTAGCCCCCTTAATACAAGAGCAGGCTTACGTTCCAATCCGGCGCGCGCCGCTCAGTCGCTGACGTCAAGAAGGCTTCGGCTGATACCACGACGTCGAGTGCCCATATCTTTCCCACGTAGTTGGTTAGTGCGTATAGTCCAGTGGCCAGACTCAGATCAAATACCAAGATCTTGTTAAGCGTGTTATTATGAAGCAACCATGAACGCCAACCAGGGCCAGGCCCACCTCCCGCCTAGGTGGTCTCAACCTGCCCTGTCGCTTCGCCACAAAGATCCACACAGAGGGCCGTCGGGACAAAGGTCCTTTCAGCCCCCAATCCGTGAATCACTCGCGGGTACTCTTCGAGCGGACCCGACTTTAGTCACCATCTGAAGTATATATATGTATAGTATATACCCGTGATCACCTCCCAAGTGATCACGGCCCGATAGTATAGCAAGGCAGACCGACAAGAATGTAGGGCCAATGATGATAAACTAGCATCCTATACTAAGCATTTAGGATTGCGGGTATGGTATCAATGACTGTAGCAACAATGACAGGCTATGGAACAGAATAGGAGTAACCGAACAGTAACATGCTACAGTACTCTAATGCAAGCAGTATAGAGAAGAATAGGTGATATCTGGTGATCAAGGGGGGGGGGGGGGCTTGCCTGGTTGCTCTGGCAAGAAGGACGAGTCGTCAACACCGTAGTCGAACTGGGGGTCGCCGGCAGTCTCGGGGTCTACCGAAAAGAAGTAGTGGCGAGGGAACACAATAAATAACAGATCAATCAAAGCATCACAAAGCGTAACAAGGCAATACGCGGTGTTCGGTGTTCCCTAACGCGGTAGTAGGTGATACCGGCGAAAGGGGGAAACATCCGGGAAAGTATCCTCGGTGTTTCGCATTTTCAGACTGATGAACCGGGGGTGAAAAGTTGCAAGTTCACTATGCTAGAGATGTGTGGCAGATGAACGGGCTCCGTATCTGGATTCGTCTCGTCGCTCTGAGCAACTTTCATGTACAAAGTATTTTCATCTGAGCTACGGTTTATTTTATATTAATTTTAAAAGATTTAATTCATTTTTAGGATTTATTTAATTATTTAAATTCAACATTATCCAGAACTGTGCATGCTGACGTCATCAGCATGACGTCAGCAGTCAACAGGGCGTTGACTGGGTGAAACTGACGTGTGGGTCCCGTCTGTCATTGACACAGTTAACTAAACAGGATTAGTCAACTTAATTAAAGTGATTAGGTTAATTAATTAGGCTTAATTGGATTAACCAACATGATTAATTAAGTTAAATAATTATCATAATTAATTAATTATATTATTCTAATTAATTCCTTTTTTATAAAACATTCTGGGGCTGGTCGGCCCCGTTTGTCATTGGCCCTGGGGCCTTAGCGGGCGGGCTAACGGGCGCAGGGGCGGGCGGCACCGCCCGAGCGGGCGCTGTAGGCCGGCAAGGTCAGTGGCCAGGGCAGCCATGGTGGTGGCTGCAGGTGGGGTGCAGAGGAGGCGGGGATGGCCGGAGCGGCGCACGGAGAGGTGGCCCCGAGAGCGGCGCGAGATATGGGCGAGGCGCCCGGGCGATGGTCGCTGTGAACGGCGACGGGCAGGGCTGGCAGGGCGGGACGTGAGGGTACAGGGGGCGGCAACGCTCGAGGATCCAGGGGCGCGGGCTCGTGTGTCGGGGCACGTGCCAGGGTGCGCGGGGCACCGGCCAGCGCGGGCAGGGGAGTGAGCGCGGCAGCTGTGGGTGCGCGCGCACAGGTGCGTGAGCACGAGCACGGGCGCGAGGGGGGAGAGGGGAGTCGGGGCTCACTGCAAGGAGTAGGGACGTGGTAGCGGTGCTTGGGGAGGACGACGGCGACAACGTGCGTAGGGGGAGGCAGACCGGCATGGACGACGAGACGACGGCGATTCGGGGAAGATGGTGAGGGGCTCCGGCAGCGCGGTCCTCGTGCGGCGGGGGCGAGGTAGCTCCGGGCGGGGTCCCGCGTCAGCGTGGTCGTGGACGGGTGGCGGGGCGCCGGTGGGGCGACAGGAGGGGGCCGGCTCCGCGAGGGAGGTGACGGCGACGCCGAGGCAGCGATGGGGCAATGGGATCAGGGGGTTGCCCCGATCCAGATCGGGGAAGGGCGAGAGGGAGGAGTGGGACGAGGGGGAGGGAGTGGGTGCGAGTGGGGGGATCGGGGGAGCAGTGGGGGTTAGGGTTTCGGTCAGTGGAACGAGGGGGTTAAGTGGGTTGGCCGGCTAGGCCTGTTGGGTTGGCCCAGTGGGGTTGATGGACTGCTGGGCCGGAGCCTCGGGGGGTTCTTTTCTTTTTGTTAGTTTTCTTTTCTATTTTGTCTTTGTTTCCTATTGTTTTATTTTTTTGTAAAATATATACTTGGCATCTAATTTAGTAATTCAATTTAGGCCATTGTCACAAAAAGTCTAGTCCTCAAATAATTTAGTTTGACATTTTATTAATTACAAAAGGTATTTAAATAACTATTTATGCTGTTGTTTTATTCATCTGATAGTATTTAACATTTTATAAAAGTGGGGTTTCTTCACCACAATCAGCTTTGCATTATTTAGCATGACTCGAACATTTTAGTTTTAAAGTTTGAAAACTTTTGTTGTTTGTCTTTATTTTAAATTTAAATTTGAATCGTTTTTGAACCATCGCGAGATTAACTAAAGTGACAGCGGTGACATGGCATCATTAGGAGAGGGCTACTGTAGCTTAATTATCCGGGCGTCACAGCCTCTCTGGATGTGGGAGTTTAATCCGGAGGGTCCGTGGACTATTAATCACATCTTCGGCCTGAAGCTCGATGGGATGTGTAAATTATTCTTCGGACCACAAGTGAAGTGTCCGAACACCACCGAGGATGCGGGCCTAAGCTGCAATCGCCTAGATGCCCAAGTAAGTAACCTTAAAGCCGGACACTTGGTTTATATTTATCATAACCATTATTCTGAAAAACCCTCCGTGGCTAGGAATGGCTCACCAAGGCGGAGAGAATCAGGTGTCCGGCGCCACTTCCCAAAGGCTCGCCTGGTCCAACCGTCGCCAAGATGCTTGTCCGGGTGCTCAGCAAAATCCCCTTGGGGAAAGGCAAAGGAAAGGGCAGTGAAGCCGAACTTCACACATTACGCATCCAGACCGGGGAAGTACTACCTCCCCTGAGGAGGATAGTCCGGAAGGGGAGGCCAAAGCCTCCTCCCCGCGCGGGAGGAAGAGGGCCGCCTCCAAAAACATGGAGGCGGAGATGCGCAAGCCAGGGAAGAAGGTATCCTCAGGGGGCTCTGCCGCCACGGGCATCCTCACCGCGTCGTGCCCACCAACGGGCCAGCCCTCCACTGAGCTATAAGTTAATCGTTAATTCAAAGGTACGGTGTTTCTCCGAGATCCATAACCGGGACTTTATTTTTCGCAGCTCGGCGCGCAGCTCTTCTCAACAGAGTTCGTCTTCAGGGGATATTCCTCCGAAGATGATGGAGAGTGAGACCCCACCCACCTCTCCGCCTCATGAAGCGGGCGACACCGAGGTGTCATCATGGAGGAGTCCGGATCTGCCGAAGCCGGAAGCTAACACGTCAGTCGCCCTGAGCCCGGAGCGTTTAGCTCCCACGGGAGGCGATGGGAAGGGTCCGGCATAGTTTGATGTCTGGCCGTACGTACTGACAGGCCTTCTGGAGCGGGCCACGCTCTCGGAGGAGCACCGCTCATTAATGAGCATGGTGCTCACGAAGATTTCATCCGCTACGAGCGGTTTGAATGAGACATTTACAAGCCTGCTCCAAGGCTTTGAGGTATGTAGTGAAAAATGCACTATTTTTTGGTTGTGAAGCACGCGCTAGATGTGCTCCCTATGGATAGTAGCCCCTGAGACGCTGGTTGCCCGCCATAGGCGGCAAACGGGGGATCACATAGTAATGGTTGCGTCGTACATGTGCGCAGGTGTCTAAGGATCCGGTAGCCGACCAGTCTGTTGAAGTTGCTGAACTAAGGAGGCAGATCGGATCTATCGATGCCGATATCACGCTGGTGAACAAACGGCTGGAAGAGTCATAGGGTATGTGCTCTGCTTCCCTTATTATGTTGTATAGGAAAATGAGAGGGCGGCATGATATTAATGCAATATGTTTGGACTGCAGATGGTGCTGCTGCCATGGAGGCCCTGAGGGCGGAACTTGCTCAGGCCAAGGAACAGGCTCGGGTGAGCAATGCGGCTGCCCTAAAGGCGGCCGAGGAAATGAGAGCCAAACAGGCTGCTCATCGCCAAAGTGAGGAAAAGATAGCCGAAATGGCTGTTGAGTTAAAAAATGCCGCTGACCGGTATGAGCTCCTTAAAAAGGAGCATAAGGATAGTTCGGCCGATCTGAACAAGGCACTAAATGCCACCAAGGAGATACATACCGAACTCAGGGGTGCGCGGGAGGAGCTTCAACAGGCCGAAAAAATCGCTGCTAGGGGCTCCTACTTGCTGCAGACGAAGTTTTTTGATCCGAAGTACGCTCCCCTGGATGGACGCTGGAGTCCTACGGACGCGTATGCAGATTTGGCAAAGAGTATACCTGACGGTGCCAAGTTCTTCAAAGATCAGGGTGACAAGGAAGTGGAGAAGCTTTTCTGGTCGCAATTCAATGCTCCCACTCGCCCGCTGCCGTTAAGTGACAAGATGGCTGCTGTGGCGGAGCTTCACAGGCTGTCCGGGCTTGCAATGCGGTCTGTAATAGACCATCTTTGGCCAAAGGGGCCTAAGCCGGACAGTTACTTTGGCTTGGTGCAACAATTCCTTGGGGCCGTGCCTCGGATCGACGCCATGAAAAGGTCGGCGTGCATAGAGGGTGCGTGGATGGCTCTTGCCCGCGTTAAAGCCTATTGGACGGATATGGAGGCCACCATTATAGCGACCCAGGATCCGGCGGGGGGCCAATATCCGGCCGAGCACTACTTGGTGCAGGTCACAGAAGGTGCCCGCCTAATAGAGGTGCAGTGCTCGAAGGATGTGTTGTTCGAGTGATGAATCGAATCATTGTAAAAACAATGTTTATTTTGATTATGAGGCTATATTTATACTGTTTGCCTGAAAATATGATTATGTCCCCTGTGCGGCCGTTATATATATATATATATATATATATATATATATATATATATATATATATATATATGTAATCGGAAAGTTAGCAGTCGTTGGCTTCAGCCCCCACGCATATAATGCGGGGGTGTTCGAGAAAAATATGCATAGTCACACTTGATCCAACGTCTTGGTCAATTAAGGAGGTGAGCACACGCCGAACTAGGCAACCGGACTATATAGCTGTAACGCTTTCGCTTAGCCACGGGAGTCTAATGGTGGGTCCACTATGTAGCCCCTGGTACTTTCGCTTGCATCCAAATACGGGCGTGTGTGTACATGACCGGGAAATGGTCCTTCGTTAATGCGGAGGGATCCTAAAGATTCCGATAAGTCTTTGAGTGGTTGATCAGTCTCTCGTTGTATCATGACAGTCAGTTTTCGGCTTTCTCTACTGAGGTGCTCATCTGGAATAACCAGGTCACAATCGCAGTAGTTCTCCTTTGGCCACTTTAGCCGATAATAACGGAACGTAAGGCGGCAAACCCAGGAGCCGGGCAAACCCAACATTTGACCAAAGACATGATTCGGAGATGATGCATATAAGGCCAAACTCGTGACGCCGAACACTCCCGAAGGTATTCGGACTTTATAACAGATGATGAGCTCAAGAATGCCCATTCATTATAAACCCTGTGTTTCCAGGTACGTGTGTAAGTCTGCCGTGGCGAGATGCCAATAACGACAGTATCCTCTGTAGGTATGGAACCCATGGGATGTTTAAACAACAAGAGGCAATAGAAAAGGTTTACACAGGGGCTTAATCTAAAAGAAACCTATTGAGCGGGGCCCTGCTGCACGTCTGCGCCTTTGTCTCCTTTGTGCCGTATCCTGGAAGGGCATCGCGCGAATGTTGTCTGTGAAAAAGAGAACTCGTAGGAGAGTACAACGTAAGTATGCGATGGATAATAAAAGTATAAGATGTTGGCCTGCTAATAAAGTTGAGCCAAGTGTGGGGCTTTATTGAATATTTATAGCCCCTGGTGTCCTCTATGGGATTACATATACGGTGCCCTGGTTTGATTTTAGCTGGGCTACCGGACTCGTCTAACCGTGTCTATGGTCATAACGACCAGTCATGTTTTTTGTGATATTGGAGGCCGCTTATAGTCCGGCCACTAGGGCCGTCGCGTGTTCCTCTGCACGTGCAGAGTGCTCTATTATTCCGCTAACGGTGATGACGCCACGTGGACCGGGCATCTTGAGTGTAAGGTAGCCATAGTGCGGCAATGCGTTTAATCGGGCGAAGGCCGTTCTTCCAAGCAATGCATGATAGTTGCTTTGGAAGGGTGCGATGACGAAGAGTAGTACTTCGCTTCTGGAGTTGCCTGGAGAGCCGAATGTTACCTCCAGTACGACGGGGCCCCTGTTTTAGGCTTCATCGCCTGGTATCACCCCTTCAAAGGTGGTGTTGCTTTGATTAATTCTGGATGGTTCTATCCCCCATTCTGCGGACAGTGTCCTCATATATTAGATTGAGACTGCTGCCGCCGTCCATGAGGACATGGGTGAGATGGTATCCGTCGATTATTGGGTCGAGCACCAAGGCCTCTGATCCTTCGCGCCGAATACTAGTTCGGCCGTCCAAGCGATCGAAGGTGATCGGATAAGACATCTAGTAGTTAGGTGTGGGTACGATGGGCTCTATATCGCGCACGTCTCTATGTGCACGTTCGTGCCTTCTCATGGATGTACGAGTCGCGTGGATCATGTTCACTGTTTTAACCTCTGGCGGGAATTTTTTCTGTCCCCCAGTGTTCGGCTAGCGAGGTTCATCCTCGTCTTCACTTGGTGTCTCCCTACCCTTGTGTTTGGCATTTAATTTGTCGGCCTGCTTGAAGACCCAACACTCTCTGTGTGTGTGGTTCGCAGGTTTATCAGGGGTGCCATGAATTTGGCATAGTCTGTCCAGGACTCTGTTTAGACCGGACGGTCCCTCTTTCCTGCTTTTAGATGGCTTATTTTGCTGATTAGGTCGAGAGCCCCTGAATCCGGCATTAACCTTTGTGTTATCCGGGCTCTCTTCCTTTTTTTGGCATTTGTTTTTATTACGTCATGGCTTCTCATTGCCATCCCGTATTTCGGATGTGCTGGGCTCGCTAGTGCCTTTACGGGCTAACCAGCTATCTTCACCCGTGCAAAAGCGGGTAATAAGACTTGTCAGGGCTGCCATTGTCCTTGGCTTTTCTTGGCCGAGGTGTCTGGCGAGCCACTCGTCGCAGATGATGTGTTTGAATGCCGCTAAGGCTTCAGCATCTGGACAATCGACAATTTGATTCTTTTTAGTGAGGAATCTGTTCCAAAGCTTGCGGGCGGACTCTCCGGGCTGTTGGATTATGTGACTTAAATCGTGAGCATCCGGAGGCCGGACATAAGTCCCTTGAAAATTGGCCCTGAAAGCATCCTCGAATTCCTCCCAACTCCCAATTGAATTTTCAGGGATGCTTTTCAACCAGTGTCGAGCTGGTCACTTTAGTTTGAGGGGAAGGTATTTGATGGCGTGGAGGTCATCCCCATGAGCCATGTGTATATGCAGGATAAAGTCCTCTATCCAGACCCCTGGGTCTGTCATTCCGTCGTATGCCTCTATGTTCACAGGTTTAAAGCCCTGTGGAAATTCATGGTCCAGTACTTCTTCGATAAAGCACAGGGGGTGAGTAGCCCCTCTATATCTGGACGTGCTGTGGCATGCCGTCAGCTGTTGTTGTGTCCGGTGTTTATTCCGAACTGGTATTTGATGGGTCCAGTACTTCTTTGTTTTGATGACCACAGTCCCTCACCGGGGTGTGTCCTTTAGATCTGTAGATGGACCTTGCTGCGCCAGCTTTCTTATTCGGGTGCTCACGTAGATCGTGTGCAGCGTCGGTAGCTGCTTTGTTGCTATTATGAAGTGGTACGTCTGGCCTCCTGGTCGTGTTACTCTTTGGTGGAACAGCCTCATCGTCGAATTCTGGCAGTAGCTTGCGGTTTGGATAGCTCTTTGTGTGGCGATCGTTGCCGTATCTTTCTTCAATGTCTAGCACTTTATTCCATCTGCGATTGAGCGTATCCTGCGCGGTTTTAAGCCGTTGCTTCTGCTTATTCATACTTCTCGTTGTGGCCATAAGCTTTCTGTGGAGGTTATCTCGTTCCACGTGTTCTTCCGGAATGATGAATTCATCATCGTCTGGACGGTCTTCTTGTCCTGGGCCGGTTTGATGATCTCGTCCCTCTGGATCATTGTCCTTGGGCGTCTGCTCCGAACTGTGTTCGGCGTGACCTGGCTTGTCCTGCTCCATCGCTGGTTCCGTATGGTCGTTATTGCCTTCGGGGTTGACCGGAGTATCGATCCTTCTGGCGCTCTTGCCGCTATCTTTACAGTTGCTGGACTTGGAACAGCGTCTGTGCCGTCGCTTTGGCTTTTGCCCGGGGGTTTTATCTTCTGGCTTGTCGCCGTCGTCCTTCTTGGGCGTATCCACCATGTATATGTCGTGTCACGAGGCGGAAGTCCGGCACCCCATAGTTTCTAAATCTTCTCCTGCATCGTCGTCCATACCGTTGATGCCTTCGGAGTCGAAGTTGAGCATGTCGGTTAAATCATCAACCATGGTTATTAAGTGGGTGGTGGGTGGGTAACGAGTTTCCTCATTGCCTGCTTCCCACTCCAGCCGGACATAGTTTGGCCCGAGATTTTATGTCAAAGAGAGAGTTTTTAACAAGTTCAGCATGTCGCCAAAGGGCAACTGCTGGAAGATATCCGCAACAGTGAACTCCATTATCGGAGCCCAACCTGTCTCGGTTGGCTCGAGAGTGCACGGACTGGAACCAACAACCGAATACGAATCCGGGGGTCCAACGTCACAGGTCACCGTAGAGGTGAGACTCGTGTTCGGCTCCACCGCCGATGAGTGTGCAGCCTGTGGGACGGAGTCTAGCCCTCCATCTTTAGGCGACGCAGCTTGCTCCGGATTTGAGTCCGGGGCTACTGCACGGGTAATATACCGAGTGTTGTCCGACAGCAGGTCAAAGCCATGCCCGTCGTGATTGTCCGGTGCTCCTGGCGCAGGCCCGAATCCGTCAAAGATCAAGTCTCCGCGAAGGTCAGCCGTGTAGTTCCGGTTTCCGAACCTGATCTGGTAGCCAAGGGCGTAGCTGTCGATCTGCTCCAGATGGCCAAGCGAATTGGCCCGCAGTGCGACGCCACCGAACACGAAAATCTGTCCGGGGAGGAAAGTCTCAACCTGGACCATGTCGTTGACGATGATTGAAGGAGCCATCGACCCTGCAGTGACGACACAGAGAAACTCTCAATGAAAGCACCAATGTCGGTGTTAAAATCGGCGGATCTCGGGTAGGGGGTCCCGATCTGTGCGTCTAGGCTGATGGTAACAGGAAGCAAGGGACACAGATGTTTACCCAGGTTCGGGCCCTCTCGATGGAGGTAAAACCCTACTTCCTGCTTGATTAATATTGAAGATATGGGTAGTACAAGAGTAGATCTACCACGAGATCGTAGAGGCTAAACCCTAAGAGCTAGCCTATGATGGTATGATTGTAAATCTGATCGACCTTCTAAGGACCATCCTCTCCG
Source organism: Triticum timopheevii (assembly GCA_963921465.1). NCBI lineage: Eukaryota > Viridiplantae > Streptophyta > Magnoliopsida > Poales > Poaceae > Triticum > Triticum timopheevii. Next base: position 558,429,760 of record OY997268.1, on the reverse strand, counting down.
GTTTATATAGACACCGGGGAGGGCTAGGGTTTACATGGAGTCGGTTACAAGAAAGGAAACATATTATCCGGATCGCCAAGTTTGCCTTCCACGCCAAGGAGAGTCCCATCCGGACACGGGCCGAAGTGTTGAGTCTTGTATCTTCACGCTTCAATAGTCTGGACAATGTATACAGTCCGGCTGTCCGGATACCCCCTTATCCAGGACTCCCTCACTTGGAGTGCAAGCCAAGAAGCAGCCGAGGATCCCACAAGATAGGAGGGCGCCCCGCCCCCCACCCCCCTGTAGGGCGCGCCCCCTATCTCGTGGGCCCCTCGGGCATCCACGGATGTACTTCTTCCTCCTATATATACCTATGTACCCCTAAAACATCCAGGGAGGACCCGAAACACAATTTCCACCGTTGTAACCTTCTGTATCCGCGAGATCCCATCTGGGAGCCTCGGTCGGCATTTTTCCGGAGGGGGGACCGACCATGGAGGGCCTCTACATTAGCATCCTTGCACCTCCGATGAGTTGTGAGTAGTTTACCACAGACCTACGGGTCCATAGTTATTATCTAGATGGCTTCTTCTCTCTTTTTGGATCTCAATACAATGTTCTCCCCCTGTCTGGTGGAGATCTATTCGATGTAATCTCTTTTTGCCATGTGTTTGTCCAGATCCGATGAATTGTGGGTTTATGATCAAGTTTATCTATGGATAATAATTGAATCTTCTCTCAATTCTTTTATATGATTGAGTTATCTTTGCAAGTCTCTTCGAATTATCGGTTTGGTTTGGCCTACTAGATTGGTCTTTCTTTCCATGGGAGAAGTGCTTAGCTTTGGGTTCGATCTTGCGGTGTTCTTACCCAGTGACAGAAATGGTTGCAAGACACATATTGTATTGTTGCCATCGAGGATAAAAAGATGGGGTTTATATCATATTGCATGAATTTATCCCTCTACATCATGTCATCTTGCTTAAGGCGTTACTTTGTTCTTATGAACTTAATACTCTAGATGCAGGCAGGAGTCGGTCGATGTGTGGAGTAATAGTAGTAGATGCAGGCAGGAGTCGGTCTACTTGTTATGGACGTGATGCCTATATACATGATCATGCCTAGATAATCTCATAATTATTCGCTTTTCTATCAATTGCTCGATAGTAATTCGTTCACCCACCGTAATACTTATGCTATCTCGAGAGAAGCCTCTAGTGAAACCTATGCCCCCTGGGTCTATCTCCTATCATATTTGCTTCCAATTTACTTTTATTTGCATCTTTACCTTTTTCATCTATATTATAAAATACCAAAAATATATTTATCTTATCATACTATCTCTATCATATCTCACTTTCGCAAGTGGCCGTGAAGGGATTGACAACCCCTTTATCGCGTTGGTTGCGAGTTCTCAGTTTGTTTGTGTAGGTGCGTGGGACTTTTGAGGAGCCTCCTACAGGATTGATACCTTGGTTCTCAAAACTGAGGGAAATACTTACGCTACACTTGCTGCATCACCCTCTCCTCTTCGGGGAAAACGAACACAAGCTCAAGACATAGCAAGAAGGATTTCTGGCGCCATTGCCGGGGAGGTCTTCGCTCAAGTCAAGACATACCAAGTACCCATCACAAACCCATCTCCCTCGCATTTACATTATTTGCCATTTGCCTCTCGTTTTCCTCTCCCCCACTTCACCCTTGCCATTTTATTCACCCTCTCTTTCCCAATCTCCTCCTCTCTTTTCGCTTGTCTTTTTTTTGCCTGTGTGTTGGATTACTTGTTGCCATGGCACAAGATAATACCAAATTGTGTGATTTATCGAACACCAATAATAATGATTTCCTTAATACTCCGATTGCTCCTCTTAATGATGTTGAGTATTGTGAAATCAATGCTGCTTTGCTGAATCTTGTTATGAAAGATCAATTCGCCGGCCTTCCTAGTGAATATGTCGCTACTCATCTAAATAACTTTGTTGATTTGTGTGATATGCAAAAGAAGAAAGATACGGATAACAATATTGTCAAATTGAAGTTATTTCCGTTTTCTCTTAGAGATCGTGCTAAAGTTTGGTTTTCGTCTTTGCCTAAAAAATAGTATTTATTCTTGGAACAAGTGCAAAGATGCTTTTATCTCTAAGTATTTTCCTCCCGCTTAGATTATCACTCTTAGGAACGATATTATGAATTTTAAACAACTTGATCATGAGCATGTTGCCCAATCTTGGGAAAGAATGAAATTGATGCTTCGTAATTGCCCTACTCATGGTTTGAATTTATGGATGATTATACAAAAAATTTATGCCGGTTTGAACTTTGCTTCTAGAAATCTCTTAGATTCGGCCGCTGGAGGCACGTTTATTGAAATCACGTTAGGAGATGCTACAAAACTTCTTGATAATATTATGGCTAATTATTCTCAATGGCACACCGAAAGATCTTCTAGTAAAAAAAGTGCATGCTATAGAAGAAATCAATGTTTTGAGTGGAAAGATGGATGAACTTATGAAATTGTTTGATACTAAAAATACTACTCTTGATCCCAATGATATGCCTTTGTCTTCTTTGATTGAGAATAATAATGAATCTATGGATGTGAATTTTGTTGGTAGGAATAGTTTTGGAAACAATGCTTATAGAGGAAACTTTAATGCTAGACCATTCCCTAGTAATTCCTCTAACAATTATGGAAATTCCTACAATAATTCTTATGGTAATTTTAATAAGATGCCCTCTGATTTTGAGAATAGTGTGAAAGAATTTATGATTTCTCAAAAGAATTTTAATGCTTTGCTTGAAGAAAAATTGCCCAAAGTTGATGATTTGGCTAGGAACGTTGATAGACTTTCGCTTGATGTTGATTCTCTTAAAATTAGACCTTCTCCTCCTAAGCATGATATCAATGAGTCTCTCAAAGTAATAAGAATTTCCATTGATGAGTGTAAGGAAAGAACCGCTAGATTGCGTGCTAAGAGAGATAGCTTTATAAAAGCGTGTTCTTCTAGTTTCCATGAAAATAATGATGAAGATCTTAAAGTTACTGATGTGTCTCCTATTAGATCTATGTTTTGCAATATGAATTTTGATAATTATGGGACTGATGATGAATCAACTTTGCCTAGAAGGCGTCCCAAGAATTCGGAGTCTTTAGATCTTGATGCTAAATTTGGTAAAAGTGAGATTGGAGAGGTCACAACTTCAAATAACATTGAACCTACTATCTCGGACTTCAAGGAATTTGATTATGATAATTGTTCTCCTCACGCTTATAGTCCAAATAAAGCCTTTACCAAACATATCGTTGATGCCTTGATGCAATCTTGTGATGAAAAACTTAATTTGGAAGTTTCTATACCTAGAAAACTTAATGATGAGTGGGAACCTACTATAAAGATTAGAATTAAAGATTATGAGTGATTTGCTTTGTGTGATTTGGGTGCTAGTGTTTCCACAATTCCGAAAACTTTATGTGATTTTCTAGATTTCCATGATCTTGATGATTGCTCGTTAAATTTGCACCTTGCGGATTCCACCATTAAAAAGCCTATGGGAAGGATCAATGATGTTCTTATTGTTGCAAATAGAAAATTGGTGCCCGTAGATTTTATCATTCTTGATATAGATTGCAATCTTTCTTGCCCTATTATTCTTGGTAGACCTTTCCTTAGAACGATTGGTGCGATTATTGATATGAAGGAAGGGAATATTAGATTCCAATTTCCATTAAAGCAAGGCATGGAACACTTTCCAAGAAAGAAAGTCAAATTACCATATGAATCTATCATGCGGGCCACTTATGAATCAAGTGCCAAAGAAGGCACTCGTTAGATCTATCTTTGCTTTTATGCCTAGCTAGGGGCGTTAAACGATAGCGCTAGTTGGGAGGCAACCCAATTTTTCTTTATGTTTTTTGTTTTTTCTCATGTTTAGTAATAAATCTTGCATCTACCTTCTGTTTAGATGTGTTTTTATCTTTTAATTAGTGTTTGTGCCAAGTAGAACCTATAGGATAACCTAAGATGATAGTTGATTTGATTCTGCTGAAAAACAGAAACTTTGCTCACACAAATATAATTTTGTTAAATCACAGGAACGTGCTTTTGCGTTGATTCTTTTTTGCTTCTGATCAATAAACAAATTTTCGAGGACTTCCTAATTTGGTAGGATTTTTAGAATTCCATAAGTTTGCGTTAGTTATAGATTGCTACAGACTGTTCTGGCTTTGACAGATTCTGTTTTTCGTGTGTTGTTTTCTTATTTTGATGCATCTATGGCTAGTAAAATAGTTTATAAACCATAGAGAAGTTGGAATAAAGTAGGTTTAACACCAAAATAAATAAGTAATTAGTTCATTGCAGTACCTTATGTGGTGGTTTTGTTTTCTTTCACTAACGGAGCTTATAAGATTTCCTGTTGAGTTTTGTGTTGTGAAGTTTTCAAGTTTTGGGTAAAGCTTTTATGGACTATGGAATAAGGAGTGGCAAGAGCCTAAGCTTGGGGATGCCCAAGGCACCCCAAGATATTCAAGGATAGCCAAAAACCTAAGCTTGGGGATGCCCCGGGAAGGCATCCCCTCTTTCGTCTTCGTTCATTGGTAACTTTACTTGGAGCTATATTTTTATTCGCGACATGATATGTGTTTTGCTTGGAGCGTCGTGTATTATATTAGTCTTTGCTTTTTAGTTTGCCACAATCTCCTTGCTGTACACACCTTTTGGGAGAAGCCTATTTGATTAGAATTTGCTAGAATACTCTGTGTGCTTCACTTATATCTTTTGAGCTTGATAGTTTTTGCTCTAGTGCTTCACTTATATCTTTTAGAGCATGGTGGTGTCTTGATTTTGAAGAAATTTCTAGTATCTCATGCTTCACTTATATTATTTTGAGAGTCTTTTAGAACAGCATGGTATTTGCTATGGTTACAAAGTTGGTCCTAGAATGATGAACATCCAAGTTGGGTATAATAAAAACTATCATAGAAAAAGAATTGGATGCTATGATCAATATGGTGCTTGATAATTGTTTTGAGATATGGAGGTAGTGATATTAAAGTGATGCTAGTTGGGTGATTATGAATTTAAAGAATGCTTGTGTTCAAGTTTGTGATTCCCGTAGCATGCATGTATGGTGAACTGCTTTGTGATGAAGTTGGAGCACAATTTTATTTATTGATTGTCTTCCTTATGAGTGGCGGTCGGGGACGAGTGATGGTATTTTCCTACCAATCTATCCCCCTAGGAGCATGCGCGTAGTGCTTTGGTTTTTGATGACTTCTAGATTTTTGCAACAAGTGCATGAGTTCTTTTGACTAATGTTGAGTCCATGGATTATACGCACCTCATCCTTCCATTATTGCTAGCCTCTCTTGTGACGCGCAACTTTCGCCGGTACCATACACCCACCATATACCTTCCTCAAAACAGCCACCATACCTACCTATTATGGCATTTCCATAGCCATTCCGAGATATATTGCCATGAAACTTTCCACCATTCCGTTCATATGACACGCATTACTTTTGTCATATTGCTCTTTGCATGATCATGTAGTTGACATCATATTTGTGGCAAGGCCACTTTCATAATTTTCATACATGTCGCTGTTGATTCATTGCATATCCCGGTACACCGCCGGAGGCATTCATATAGAGTCATATCTTGTTCTAGCTTTGAGTTGTAAATCCATAAAAGTGTGATGATCTTCATTATTAGAGCATTGTCCTCGTGAGGAAAGGATGATGAAGGCTATGATTCCCCCACAAGTCGGGATGAGACTTCGGACTCTACAAAAAGAAAAAAAAGAAAAAGAAAAAAATATGAGAAAGGACAAAAAGAAAAAAAAAGGAAAGGCCAAAGAAAAAAAAGAAAAAGAAAAAATAAAATGAGAGAAAAAGAGAGAAGGGACAATGCTACTATCTCCTTTTCCACACTTGTGCTTCAAAATAGCACCATGATCTTCATGATAGAGAGTCTCCTATGTTGTCACTTTCATATACTAGTGGGAATTTTTCATTATAGAACTTGGCTTGTATATTCCAATGATGGGCTTCCTCAAAAGTGCCCTAGGTCTTCGTGAGCAAGCGAGTTGGATGCACACCCACTTAGTTTCTTTTGTTGAGCTTTCATATATTTATAGCTCTAGTGCATCCGTTGCATGGCAATCCCTACTCACTCACATTGATATCTATTAATGGGCATATCCATAGCCCGTTGATACTCCTAGTTGATGTGAGACTATCTTCTCCTTTTTGTCTTCTTCTCAACCACCATTCTATTCCACATATAGTGTTATGTCCATGGCTCACACTCATGTATTGCGTGAAAGTTGAAAGAGTTTGAGATTATTAAAGTCTAAACAATTGCTTGGCCTGTCATCGGGGTTGTGCATGATTAAATACTTTGTGTGATGAAGATAGAGCAATAGCCAGACTATATGATTTTGTAGGGATAACTTTCTTTGGCCATGTTATTTTGAGAAGACATGATTACTTTGATTAGTATGCTTGAAGTATCACCATTTTCATGTTAATATGAACTTTTATTTTGTATCATTTGGATCTGAACATTCATGCTACAATAAAGAAAATTACATTGCGAATTATGCTAGGTAGCATTCCACATCAAAAATTTCTTTTTTATCATTTACTTACTCGAGGACGAGCAGGAATTAAGCTTGGGGATGCTTGATACGTCTCCAACGTATCTATAATTTTTGATTGTTTCATGTTATTATATTACCCCTTTTGGATGTTTATGGGCTTTATTTTACACATTTATATCATTTTTGGGACTAACCTACTAACCGGAGGCCCAGCCCGTATTGTTGTTTTTTTTTTTGCCTATTTCAGTATTTCGAAGAAAAGGAGTATCAAACGGAGTCCAAACGGAATGAAACCTTCGGGAGCGTGATTTTTGGAATGAACGCGATCCGGAGGACTTGGAGTGCAAGCCAAGAAGCAGCCGAGGCTCCCACGAGATAGGAGGGCCCCCCCCCCCCCTGTAGGGCACGCCCCCTGTCTCGTGGGCCCCTCGGTCATCCACCGATGTACTTCTTCCTCCTATATATACCTACGTACCCCGAAAACATCCAGTGAGCACCCGAAACACAATTTCCACCGCCCTAACCTTCTGTATCCGCGACATCCCATCTTGGAGCCTTCGTCGGTGTTCTGTCGGAGGGGGAATCGACCATGGAGGGCCTCTACATCAACATCCTTGCCCCTCCGATGAGTTGTGAGTAGTTTACCACAAACCTACGGGTCCGTAGTTATTAGCTAGATGGCTTCTTCTCTCTTTTTGGATCTCAATACAATGTTCTCCCCCTCTCTTGTGGAGATCTATTCGATGTAATCTCTTTTTGGGGTGTGTTTGTCGAGATCCGATGAATTGTGGGTTTATGATCAAGTTTATCTATGGATAATAATTGAATCTTCTCTCAATTCTTTTATATGATTGAGTTATCTTTGCAAGTCTCTTCGAATTATCGGTTTGGTTTGGCCTACTAGATTGATCTTTCTTGCCATGGGAGAAGTGCTTAGCTTGGGGTTCAATCTTGCGGTGTTCTTACCCAGTGACAGAAAGGGTTGCAAGACACGTATTGTATTGTTGTCATCGAGGATAAAAAGATGAGGTTTATATCATATTGCATGAGTTTATCCCTCTACATCATGTCATCTTGCTTAAGGCGTTACTGTGTTCTTATGAACTTAATACTCTAGATGCAGGCGGGAGTCGGTCGATGTGTGGAGTAATAGTAGTAGATGCAGGCAGGAGTCGGTCTACTTGTTATGGACGTGATGCCTATATACATGATCATGCCTAGATAATCTCATAATTATTCGCTTTTCTATCAATTGCTCGACAGTAATTTGTTCACCCACTGTAATACTTATGCTATCTCGAGAGAAGCCTCTAGTGAAACCTATGGCCCCCGAGTCTATCTCCTATCATATTTGCTTCCAATTTACTTTTATTTGCATCTTTACTTTTTGCATCTATATTATAAAATACCAAAAATATATTTATCTTATCATACTATCTCTATCAGATCTCACTTTTGCAAGTGGCTGTGAAGGGATTGAGAACCCCTTTATCGCGTTGGTTGCGAGTTCTCAGTTTGTTTGTGTAGGTGCGTGGGACTTTTGAGGAGCCTCCTACTGGATTGATACCTTGGTTCTCAAAACTGAGGGAAATACTTACGCTACACTTGCTGCATCACCCTCTCCTCTTCAGGGAAAACCAACGCAAGCTCAAGACCTAGCAGACTAGTACCTGTGTTATCCTGCAATTCTCACAAACATGTTAGTCCCTCAACCAAGTTTGTCGTCAATACTCCAAAACCAACTAGGGGTGGCACTAGATGCACTTACACAATGAAATATTGGCTGCCACGACACTTCAACAGAAGATTTAAGATTATCAGAGAGGATTATCCTCCCGGAGCCCAGGGTTATACCATATCATGCTCTTACAAATTGCCTAGGATGTTTATCCCTTTTTTGTTTGCACCATTTGATTGCACAGTAGTCAATTATTAGGGTGATCTCTCACAATTAATATCAAGTTGAAAAGGTGCTCTTCCCAGCATTGCAACCGTCTATGACATTCTAGCATCACAGAGTATGTCATGTGCACATGTGTAAAAACAAGGTGAGAGGTCTAAGACGGAGATGGTCAGACCATGTATGCAAATAGCACTCGGTTGTCTTAAAGTTCTAGCAAAATCATTCTCAGCTCGGAGCACAAAGCATCAAAAGATGAACAAGATATGATCGGCAATAGCTTGCCCACCGATCAAAATTCTCGTCATGAGTGATGTCCACATCAATGACTGAGAACTTGATTTGGATATTGAATCACTCACTATCAATTATGAGAGATATTGATTTGAGTGGGAGCGCACTTTATATTAAATATGTTTAAACACTAGCACAATCTTAATTATAAAAATGACTAAGTTTAATCTTGTGTTTATTGTTGTAGATCAATGGCTTGCAATAGTTTAAATTTAGCACCTCTATTTGAGAAACAAAAGTTGATTGCAAATGGTGGAAACTATGAGGATTGGATCCACACTTTGAGATTTGTTCTCAAGAGTGCTAAGAAAGAATATGTGCTGGATCAACCACTTGGTGACAGCCTGGCGCCTGGAGCATCTCAAGATGTCATCAATGTGTTTATATCTCGCAAGAATGATTTTAGTGTCGTCAAAAGTATTATGCTATCATGCATGGATCAAGTGTTACAGAAACATTATCAAAAACTCAATCCCATCGAGATTGTCGAGACTGGAATTTCCATACGAAGTTCATGAGATGACTGAAGCAATGAATGAATGCAAGATAGTTGAGCAAGGTGACAGATTTGCAAACTATTATGATAGTGTAACTACAATGGGAGTTGATATTCCCAAAAGACTAGAGAATGATTCAATGTTCTCTTTGATTTATGAAGCAATGGTCAAGAACCGTGAGATTGGATTGCAGAATCAGCAAAACTTGTTGATAAACAAGACAGAAAGTTTCTAAAAAACACAACACCAAAAGAAACAAGGGTGGAGCTTCTTGTGAGATTATATGTTTTTACTACAAAGAAAAGGGACACTGGAAAAGAAACTGCTTGAAGTATCTGGCGGAAAAGAAGAACAAGTCTTCTGGTACATGTATACAAGTTATACAAGTTAATGTTATTGATATTCTACTCACCGAAAATTCCAAGTCATGGGTATTTGATACCGAATATGTTGCTAACATTTGCAACACGATGCATGAGCTGCAGAATGTTCGGAAGCTAAGTAGAAATGAAGTTGTGTGCGTGCCAGGAATGGTGATGGGATCACTACTCAAGTTGTCGGTGTCATGTCTTTTAGTTTACCTTCAGGATTAATTTTACAATAAAGTAATTGTTATTTTTTTCCAAAGTTATGTAAAAACATAATCTCTGCATCATGTTTGATAAATGACAGATATTCTTATAACTCTGAGAATAATGGTTGTTCGATATATTATAAGGATACATTTTATGGATTTGCACCCATGATTTGTGGATTATTCATATTAGATATTGAACGTGGAAAGGTTGTCTGTAACATTAATTCTAAACATCTTAAGAATTCTGATAATACCACTTACATGGCACACTGCCGTTTGGTCATATCGGAAAGAAACTCATGCAGAAACTTCATAAAGATGGAGTGTTAACATCTTTTGATTTAGAATGACTAAAAGGTCGTTCACTAGTCATCTAGAACGGGCACTTGAATTATTGGATATGATACATAGTCATGTATGTGGTCCAATATTTCGGCGTGTGGTGGATACTTGTACTTCGTAACCTTCACTAATGATTTAAGTATATATGGGTATATTTACGTGATGAAACATAAATGTGAAACTTTTGAAAAGTTCAAAGAATTTCAGAACAAAGTTGAGAATCATTGTGGTAAAAAAATAAAGTTTCTATGATCGGATCATGGAGGAGAATATCTGAGTCATGACTTTAGCAAACATCTAAGTGATTGTGGAATTGTCTCACAACTTACTCATCCAGGAACTACATAGAGAAACGGAGTGTCTGAAAGGAGTAACCGAACTTTATTGGACATGGTGAGGTCAATGATGTCATTTATCGATCTGACTTTATCCTTTGGGGGATATGCACTAGAAATAACAACATATATACTAAACAGAGCATCATCTAAGTCTGTAGAGACGACACAATATGAGTTATGGAATGGGAATAAACCCAATTTGTCGCATCTCAAGATTTGAGGTTGCGAGACTTATGTAAAATGTTTATAGCAAAGTAAGCTCGATCCCAAAGCAGACAAGTGCTACTTTGTAGGTTATCCCAAAGAAACAATTGGTTATTCCTTCTATCAAAAGTCGAAAGCCGAAGTGTTTGTCGCGAAGAATGGATACTTTCTTGAGAAGGAGTTTCTCGCTAAAGAAGTAAGTGAGAGGACAGTACAGCTTGACGAGATTACTGAATCTCCAGAAGTGAATAAGACTACCGAAGCGGTATCTATTCCAGAAGTTGTCCACACAACTGAATAGAAGTTACTACACCAGCTATAGAAACTTCAGTTAAGACTGTAACTGAACCGCGTAGGTCAGGAAGAGTTATCGACCCCCCTGAATGGCTTCATAATGAAATATTCATCTTAGAGGAAGATCAGCCTGTGCACTACAAGGAAGTGATGGTTGCGCCTAGCTCAAAACAATGCAATCCAAAATGGAGTACATGTACGAGAATCAAGTTTGGAACTTGGTTGATCCTCGAAAGGGTGTAAAGCCCATACAATGTAAATGGATCTTCAGGAGGAAAACAGATGCAGATGGTAATCCCACCATCTACAAAGCAAGGCTAGTTGTGAAAGGGTTTGTGCAAGTAGAGGGCCTTGATTATGACGAGATTTTCTCTCTAGTAGCAATGCTAAAATCTGTATGGATTATGATGGCTATAGCTGCATATTTTGACTATGAGATATGGCAGACGGATGCCAAAACTGCTTTCCTAAATGGAAATCTAAAAGAGGATGTATACATGATACAAACAAAAGGTTTTGTTCATCCAAAGAATGCCGGAAAGATATGCAAGCTTCAAAGGTCAATCTATGGTTTGAAGCAAGCATCAAGGAGCCGGAATCAATGTTTTGATGAAGTGGTAAAAGAGTTTGACTTCATAAAAATGATGAAAAAGCTTGTGTATACAAGAAGTTTAGTGGGAGCTCTGTAGCATTTATGATACTATATGTAGATGAAATATTGTTGATTGGAAATGATACAAAGTATCTTGGCACTATAAAAGACTATTTGAAGAGTGTTTTTTCAATGAAAGACTCAGGTGAAAGGGCATATATATTGGGCATAAATATCTATAGAGATCAAGGTTGGAAAAAGCGGTAGGCGTAAGCGAGGCGGTTGGCCTTCGCCTAGTGCCTAGGCGGTGCTTAAGCGCCCTAGGCGTGAACTAGGCGGTAATATAGTTTTACTATCAGGGTGTATTTGTGAGTATTAAGTGTGTGTTGATATTAATTTAGGGCATTAAATAAGTTAATTGCCAGCTACAACCATTGGAATATGGCCTGTTTGGCATATTAGTGCAATATGGCATGACTCCTTGCTTGGGTAGACAATTCCTTGCTTGCCCTGCCTAGACTTCCATTTATGCCCTAGGCGAGGCGTTTGGCCATCGCCTAGCGCCTTGGCATGCCTAAGCGCCTCCTAGCCACTGCCTTTTCCAACAGAGATAGAGATAGATCTAGATGCCTAATAGCACTAAGTCAAAGCACGTACATTGACAATGTTTTAAAGAGGTTTAAAATGGAGAATGCTAAGAAAGGGAATGTCACATGGCATAACACTTAGAAGAAATCAATGGCCCAAGAGAGTTGATGAGCGGGTGCAAATGAGTTAAGTGCCATATGCCTCTGCTATTTGTTCCATCACGTATGCTATGATATGTACAATATCAGATGTTTCTTATGCACTAACTGTTAGTAGCAGATACCAGAGTGATCCAGGAGTGGCTCACTGGACATAGTTTAGAATATTCTTAAGTACCTCATAAGAACAAAGGACATGCTCCTTGTTTATGGAGGAGATGAAGAACTCGTTGTAAATGGTTACGCTGATACTAGCTTCATGACTAATATAGATGACTATAAATCTCAACTAGGTTATGTTTTCACACTTAATAGTGGTGTGATTCTTTGGAAGAGTTTCAAACAAAACACTATTGCAGATTCTACAATAGAAGCAGAGTATATTGTGGCTTCAGATGCTTCAAAGGAGGCGTTCTGGATCAAGAGGTTTCTTGAATAAATTGGTGTGGTCCCAAGTGTGATGAATCAAATGGTCTCTATTGTGATAATAGTGGAGCTATTTCTCAAGCAAAGGAACCAAGATCACACATGAAGACCAGGCACATTGATTGCAAGTATCACATTGTCTGACAATATGTTGAAAAGGGACATGTGAAGATTCTCAAGATTCCACGGATTTGAATGTGTTAGTCCTGGTGATGAAGGCTTTACCACGAGCAAAACATGAGCAACACTGGATAGTCATAGGTGTTAAAGAGACTATGTCAACTAGATTATTGACTCTAGTGCAAGTGGGAGACAACTGGAAATATCCCATGGAGGAAATAATATTTGTATTATTATATTTCTGTATTCATAATTAAAGAGTTTATATTCTATTCTATAACTACTATGAGCCTGGAATACGCAATTCAGTGGAAAACTCATATGCACGTGTGGAACGATAAACAGTTAATTAAAAGGTTCCTAGTCTTGCCTCTAGGACTAGCTCAAGTGTTGTTGGGGATCATGTTTTCCGGATCTTAGGATATCGTTAAGTGTTAAACGATACTCCTAAAACAACATTGAGATTATGATGTTGGAAGAACAATCATATTGAATCTATCCAAATTTGTCTGTTATGAGTTGAGTAATTTCGTATGTAATCAATTGTAACAACACTGAGCGTTAGCGTGTGATTTTTCTCCCCAGACCATGAGAGTATCCTAGTCACTTCTTATCATATGGTTGGGGTTGCTCAAACGTCACCTGTAACATGGTGATCAAAACAAGAACTCATAGGTTCATCGGAAAGTTTGATAAGATACTAGATAGCTCGAGAGTGAGATTTGCTCCTCTAATGATGGAGAGATATTCTTAGGACCGTCTTGGTGTGGCAGCATCCATTATCATATGTCCAGACAAAGGTGACTACATCACAGGGATACCAGAACACGACAATGAGAAAGAAGATCAAAACTGATAACGATTTTGGTATAGTGAGCATGTGATGACTCAGGAGGATATCGATGCATCTCAGTTTTTGTAAAGTATTGCAAAGGAAAGGGAACATCACATGATAGCCAAAGGTTCACTCGAATATCATTCATGTGCTCATACAGATCGATATGGACGTCCATGGTTCCGCTATCGGTCATTGAACGAATTTTTTTGTTCATGTCTATGAGTTACCCAACCTACAGGGTCACAAGCTTAAGGCAATCATGATTTGCTAAGTGCCAGTAGGATAGGAGTAATGAGAACATATTTAGGGATTGTTTCATTAATATTCAAAATAGTTTTGGGGGTATCCGAAAGCGTTTCGGGGTCACAGGAAGGGTTTCGGTGAATATCGGAAATACTGGGTATTATCGATAAATATATGTAGGTGCAAAATGTTTTCAGTGATGCTAAATCATATATAAAAGCATCTAAAAATATTTAGAACACTTTTATATTTAATTTAATATCAACAGCCTTTAAAAGGCCAAGAGTAGGAAGGCAACTTGGGTCGCAAGGGCCCAAGTGGGAGGTGTCGGTGTCAAAACCGGCGGATCTCGGATAGGGGGTCCCGAACTATGTGTCTGAGGTCGATGGTAACAGGAGACGGGGGACACGATGTTTACCCAGGTTCGGGCCCTCTCTATGGAGGTAATTCCTTACTTCCTGCTTGATTGATCTTGATGAATATGAGTACTACAAGAGTTGATCTACCACGAGATCGTAATGGCTAAACCCTAGAAGTCTAGCCTGTATGATTATGATTGTCTATGCCTCTACGGACTAAACTCTCCGGTTTATATAGACACCGGAGGTGGGCTAGGGGTACACAAAGTCGGTTACAGAGAAAGGAATCTACATATCTGAATCACCAAGCTTGCCATGCATGCAAAGGAGAGTCCCATCCGGACACGGGAAGAAGTCTTTGGTCTTGTATTTTCATAGTCCAACAGTCCGGCCCATGTTAATGGTCCGAACATCTGAGGACCCTTAATCCAGGACTCCCTCAGTAGCCCTTGAACCAGGCTTCAAGGATGAGGTGTTCGGCACGCAGATTGTCTTCGGCATTGCAAGGCGGGTTCCTCCTCCGAATACTCCAAAAATCGTCTCCGAACAAAAAATAGTGTTCGACCCTGCAAAACAAATCCCAGACACAACCGTAGAGAGTATAATATTTCACGAGTCCAATCCACTGACAACTTTTTCATAGCGTGACATCACATTGTCGCCCGGTCATTATTTGAACCGTTTTTAGCCTGCCGCTTCATATTTCGAGAGGCGGTTTTATTGGCACGTCTTGCCAAAGCAGGGATCGTGTCCCCTTATTGCGGGATTCTCATCAATACAGGCGTGGGTAACCTAACCATGCCATTTGCACGGCTCTTGGGGAATGGGCGAGTTTTAAGGCTAGCGGGGAGGAGCTTGATACTTGTTGCCTTTACAAGGGGACAAGGATTCGCCTTTTTCACCCACGCCTTCTCTCATTCTCCGCTTCCCTCATTCTCGAGCTCCAGCGCCCAAGTTCTCATCCTCTCCGCCCCAAATAGCACTCCAGCCATGTCCGGATCTGGAGCGCAGGGGAAGTGGATGGCCTCCTCCGTTAAGGAGAAGGACATTGCAAAGCTCCGGGAGGCCGGGTACTTGGCCAAGGAGATCGCCCATCAGCTTCCGGCTGAGGGACAGATCGTATCCATCCCCGAGCCCCATGAAAGGGTGGTGTTCATCTCCCACTTCGTCCATGGGCTGGGATTTCCTCTCCACCCGTTCGTCCGCGGACTCATGTTCTACTACGGGCTGGACTTCCACGATCTGGCCCCCAACTCCATCATCAACATCTCGGCATTTATACTCGTGTGTGAGGCCTTCCTCCGCATCCCACCTCACTTTGGGATATGGTTAAAAACTTGCAATGTGAAGCCAAAGGTGGTGAGCGGTCAACAAGCAGAGTGCGGAGGTACCACGGTGGGCAAGATGCCCAACGTCACATGGCCCGAAGGCTCCTTCATGGAGACGGTCAAAGGGTGGCAATCAAAGTGGTTCTACATCACAAAGCCCCGTGGCACCGCCTGGGCCACGGCTCCCACATTCTGGTCCAGGGTCCCGATGCGGCTCACCTCCAGGCAAGAGAAGGGCCTGGACTGGTCTTCGGCGGACGAGCTGATATCGATTTGAGGGCGCGTACAGAGCATGATAAGCAAGAAAATCAAGCTCGTCAATGTGATCCAGGTGATGTTGATTCGCCGGATCCTTCTATACCAGCGCCGAACTTGTCATCTATGGGAGTATGAAGCGTCCAAGCACCAAACCCTGCTGGAGTTCTTTGGCACTACACATGAAGACATCTGGAAGGTGCTCTTCAAGGCCAGCAAGACGCGGCTGGACACCACCGAGGACCGTGGGCACGATTTGGCCCACCCCGCTAGTCCGGTAAGTGTTTTCATGTTTTCAAGGTGTTTCCTATACTTGCATAGTTGAGAAAGACTTTTTCAGGCCTGGACAAAGAAGGCGGAGCGGATTTAGTGTTCGGCTCCGCTGCCCAAAGACCCCGAAATCCTGCTTCTGACGAAGATGCTGGTTCCGGCGCCCTATCAAGCGTCGAAGAAGAAGGCCAAGAAGAAGGCCAAGGGATCAGGAGTGGTCTCTGTCACAAGGGCACTTCGGACGTGACGTCCGAAGACGCCGAGGCTCACTCCTCTGCCGCCAAGGACGACGAGGAAGAGGAGGAAGAAGAAGAAGAGGAAAGCCATTCCCCCTGCAGGCAGGAGAAAGAAGAGGACGGCCTCCACATGTTTGGACGCCGAAGCATCCAAGAAGTGGAAAGCTTCCCTTCCGGACGACCCCTCCGCAGCCACCGACAACAGCCCGAAATGGTAACCCAGGGTTAAGCCCCTGGCCAAATCGTGAGTATTCCAAAATCTGGACACATCCATGGATCGGGCCTCACTACTTCATAGTTTTTAATGCGTTGAATCATGCATTCGCAGTCCGACTCGATCCAACCTCGAGCAGTCCTCATCAGAGGATTCACTAGACCCGGAGGCGATGGACAGCGGGACCCTCCCGGTGGCCTCCTCTTCCAAGGCCATGGATAACACTGAGGTGTTGTCCCGAAGGATCCCAAGCGAGGGAGAGACACAGGAGGCAGTCTGGGAGGCACCGGAGGGTGAAGCCTTGACTGCCCGACATATGGGGGAGCAGACCCCCATGGATGCTGACGACGAGGGCTATACCAAATTCGGCTCCCTGCCAAATACCATTCCGGAGACCCATGCAGCTCCAGAATCAGGCAAGCAACCTCTTTCAGGAGAAGGAGGTGCGCTTATGCCGCCAGTGACCTCTGTCCATCTGGAGGCACCGGATACTTTGCTGGAAGCGCTGCGAGGCGCTTCCATTGTAGAAGAACATCGTACCCTTATGGGTATGGTGATTGAGAGGATTCAGTCTATGAAAAGCAGACTAACCGAAGCCTGCACTAGCCTTCTAACAGGCTTTGAGGTAAGCAATGCAATTATATAAAGAAAATGTCACGGTATAGGCAGTATCCCCTGAGACTCCGTTCGGTATTCAAAAAGAAAAGCCGAATAGAGGATAATTGTCGCAGGAGACTAACCTGACATGCCTATGTGAATAATGCAGGCGTCATTGCTGGCTGTGACCTCTCATGCTGTGGAGGTCTCCGAACTAAAGCGGAGTCTGGAGCGGTCCAAGGAAGAGCTCGGCCACGTGAAGAAGCAGCTAGAGGAGAATAAAGGTATGTAATAACCTTATTTAAATTCAAAAAGGATGATCAATTTGTTTTGAATAAAGTATCATAATATTTTTTAGGGGCAACAACCAAGGAACAAGCCGCACGCGAAAAGCATGAGGCCCGGTGTCGGTGTCAAAACCGGCGGATCTCGGGTAGGGGGTCCCGAACTGTGCGTCTAGGCGGATGGTAACAAGAGACAAGGGACACGATGTTTTTACCCAGGTTCGGGCCTTCTCGATGTAGGTAAAACCCTACTCCTGCTTGATTGATATTGATGATATGGGTAGTACAAGAGTGGATCTACCACGAGATCAAGGAGGCTAAACCCTAGAAGCTAGCCTATGGTATGATTGTTGTAATGGTTGTCGCCTACGGACTAAAACCCTCCGGTTTATATAGACACCGGATAGGGCTAGGGTTACACAGAGTCGGTTACAATGGTAGGAGATCTACATATCTGTATCGCCAAGCTTGCCTTCCATGCCAAGGAAAGTCCCATCCGGACACGGGACGAAGTCTTAAATCTTGTATCTTCATAGTCTTGGAGTCCGGCCGATGATGATAGTCCGGCTATCCGGACACCCCCTAGTCCAGGACTCCCTCAGTAGCCCCCGAACTAGGCTTCAATGACGACGAGTCCAGCGCATATGTTGTCTTCGGCGTTGCAAGGCGGGTTCTCCTTCAAATTCCATGTACCTGCTGAACAGTGTCCGGCTCCCTTACAGATGTTGCGCTCCTTGGCTTCCACGCCCAATAATGGCCTTCTTCCACGCGTCGCACGAATGCGAAAAGCCAGGGTATCTTTTATGTTTTACCCCCTAGTTGTGCAAATAATCTGCCTATAAGAGAGGCAGGAATCCAGATCCAAATCACACCATCTTCCTTCCGCGAGTACTCATCGGAGCGCTTCTGACCAAAAATCCATTCCATCATGGACCGTCTACGCGGCTCCTCCTCTCGCGCTCCCAGCCCTCCGCCAGGAGATTGGAGGAGATGTTCTGTTCCACACAACGAGCTGGTGACGCTCCAAGTAGAGGGATATCTTCCTCCGACCTTTATGGTCCCGGTTCGAGCCGGGCTGGCCACCTACAAAGATGGGAAGCAAGCGGAGGCCACCCCTAGTCCCTCTAAAGGGGAGCGGGTATGCTTCGTCCCCTATCTAATAAGGGGGCTTGGATTTCCTGTACATCCGTTCCTCCGCGGGCTTCTGGAGTTCTACGGACTCCAGCTCCATCACCTAACGCCCGCCTCTATTCTGCATATCGCAGGTTTCGTAGCTCTTTGCGAGCTATTCCTGGGCATCGAGCCCCATTTTGCACTGTGGAAGAGGCTATTCTGCCTCATACCCCGCTCTCAGGAGGGGTCAATATATCAAGTGGGCGGTGCCGAAATATGGCGCATCGCCGGGACCGGATATCTATCCGGAACCCCTAAGAAGGCGTCCGAAGACTGGCCTTCGGAATGGTTTTATGTAGAGGACGCTCCACTGCCGAACCCAGTTCGGATTGGCCTCCCGGAGTTTAGCAATGCCCCTCCGAAGAAACGCCTAAGTTGGCGCCCGCGGAGCCCTCAACTGGAGGAAGACAAGGGCGTCCATTATTTGATGGGCCGGATAAGGTTACTGGCCCATTCCGGATTGACCATGATTGGAGTCATGGCCACGTGCATTATGCGGGGGGTGCAGCCGCTGCAATACAGGGGCCACCCTATGTGGGATTTCAACGGGGAGAATGATGCCACCCGTCATGGCCGCAAAGGGCCGGGATCGGCCGAAGATCTGGTGAAGATTCTGTCCGGCCTGTACAAGGGGGAGAAGGAGGACTTCCTCTAGACGAGCCCATTGAATGGGTTCTCCATGAATAACCCTCGGATCTGGGTAAGAGGACGTTTATTTATCCGACCCGCGCTTTCAAAGTTAAGTACCTTATTTTATGGTTTTGACGTAGGAACTGCGCCGGACTGTGGAGAGCATACATAGTCCGGCCCCACAACCCGAGGATCCGGGAAGATCCCTTGATCCGGCCTCTGAAGAGGATCCAGACATAAAGGTGGAGCTAATTGACGGGGTGTTCCACCAACTCAGCATGGACAACGCTCTAGTCGCCATTACGGCCGGCTACCCCGGCTTGTCACCGGCTTCCCAGGTACTTATGACCGAAGTCCTGACACCATTACTCCATCCTTGCGCATTTCTGACCACCATACACAACGGTGTCTTGTAGGAGGTGCCTTCAAGGCGGGAAGCCAAACCCGCGGCGGCTGACCAACAGAGGTCAGTCCGGCCCCGTAGGCGGAAGAGGGGTGCGGTGCGAATCGAAACGTCACTGCAACGGTATAGCTCGCGACCATCATTTAGGACAAAGTCCCTAGGAAGTGTATTAATGCTCATGACTTTTTCAGGAGAAAGAGCGCTCGCCGGACCGTGGGCGGAGAGGTTGCCAACCAAGCCTTTGCCAGCCAGGCTCCAACACCTGGTCCGGAGGGGAGGCGAGCGCAAGGCGCGAGCCGGATACTCCTCCAACGGAGGATGCCGACAGGCTGTCCACCACCAGGTCTGAGGTGGACAGCGCCATGAACCATAGGCGCCGCCGGACAGTTTTTTGTGACGCGTGCTTCTCCCCTGAGGTGTTGAATGCCTTTAACGCGGGAGATGCGCACCTCCGTGCCGCTCAAGATGGTTTGACCAGAGCCACGGAGCAGTATGTAAAAGACATACGGGTAAGAGATTTTAATAGTTGTATATGCCAGTAGCCCCCGAGACTTAAAGTAGTTAGAGTAACTGATTTAAGGATCATTTGATATGCAGGATCTTACAGAGAAGAATACCCAATTGTCCCAGGAGCTACAAGAGTGCAAGGCCCAACTTGAGGCCGCACTAGCTGCCGCTGAAGGAGGCACAGAGACCCCCTCTGGTAACACATTATTTCGAAAAAGATAAGCGGTGTGCGGCGTATGTATAAGTCTAACAATGATATTGCAGATGTTGTCGGACTTGATCCAGACAAGCAACAACTACTCCACCAACTGAAGGCGGCGAGAGGGTGCTTACGAAGGTGCAGTAGGAGAGGAACAAACTCCAGGATGCCCACACCCAGCTAGGAGAAGAGCTAAAGGGTGTTCGGGCTGAGCTGTCTGGCTCCATGAAGGAGAATTAGAGGCTTCGTCGCGGCATCTATAGTAAGTGCTTGAGCGAACTCCTTTGAAAAGAGGAGTTCAGCGAGGAAGCTAATTGACAAGAATATGTCTGTAGGTGTGCTCACAGGTCGCCCTGAGGAGGAAATGCCCGTTTCAACAGGTGACCAACTTCCCGAGCTGGTGCAACTGCTCGAACGTGTTCGGCAGGCGATGAATGGCGTCGTCCAGGCCCTGTGGCCATCCGTCTCCCTACCCGAGGGCCTTGGAGAGCTTGCGGAGAAGCTTCAGGGAGCGCGGTAGCACTTCCGTTTATGGAAGATATCGGCCTGCCATCAGGGTGCCAGGGAGGCCTGGGCCATGGTGAAGACGCGGTACAAGAAGGCGGATCCAAACCACATGGCCGAGGTCGGACCTATGGGGCCCGATGGGAAGGAGATCCTTGTGAGCTTAGTGTACGGCCAAGTAGAATTGGCCACTAAGTTTTCCCAACGGGACTGTAATTTAGACAGCTTGTTAGACGGGATTGAGGAGGAATACAGTTAGTCAATTTGACAATGTATTTAAAATGACATGTAAAATGCCTTCTAGCCGGATTGTAGATCGTTTGTCTTTGCCGACCTTTTCGCTTCTACCTCGGGACCCTAGAGTCCGGAGTGTGTTCGAATACCCTCTCGGTTATGAAAAAACCGGGGCATGCATGGAAACCAGGCGTAGGGGTCATTAGTGCTTTATCAGATAAGTGCCCAGCTAGTTATGTTATATTACATGGTTAGTAAGAAACATCTTCCAGGGAGAATAGTTCCGTTAAGGGTTCCTTTCCCTAGGAGGCATGCCCTAAAGTGCATGTCCGGACTGCGAAAAGAGCAGGAAAACATCTGGGGGCAGGTAAATAAATAGGTAAAAAATCATCTTTCAAATCACCGACCGAATATTCCCTTAAGAATGCTAGATTTTGGCTTCACCCAGTCTGAGGTACACATCTGGCTGACCCGGCAGTAACAATCGCAGAGGTGCTCCCTTTACCTCCTAGCCGAACAATCGGGAATGTAGGGGTAAGCACAGGAGCCAGGCAACCCAGCTTGGCCAAAACTTAAGTCATATCGATGCATATAATGGTGAATAAAAGGTACATGTGGAAGTTTGACACATGTGCTGGGCATGAAGCCCGTATAAGTAAGCTTTTGTTAAATAAGCCCCCAGGTAATGAGTGCGGGTAGCACATCAAGTGTGTGCGAACAAAGCGCGAATAGGCTCTCAAGGACTTTTATGAAAAAGGTGAGAGAAGAGAGAGAGAGAGAGAAACAAAAGACAGCTGAAGTGTGAAAAAGTGGACGGAGGAAGGGGACGAACTCTTAGTCCGGCGCTAGGCGTAGAATCTTCGGAGGCGGGCGGCGTTCCATGGGTTCGGCTCGAGTCAGTTGTCCGATGCATTCCGCAGACGGTATGCTCCGCCGGTCAGGACTTGGTCGATGATGAAGGGACCTTCCCATTTGGGCTTGAGTTTGTCCTTTTTCTTATCCGGCAGGCGGAGAACTAGTTCTCCGACGTTGTAAGCTTTAGCCCGTACTTCTCTGCTTTGATATCTTCGAGCCTGCTGCTGATAGAATGCGGAACGGGCCTTTGCCATGTCGCGTTCTTCCTCCAATGCGTCCAAGCTGTCCTGCCGATCCAGCTCGGCTTCTCTTTCTTCGTACATGCGCACTCGAGGTGAGTCATGAATTATGTCGCAGGGCAAAACTGCCTTTGCGCCATATACCATAAAGAATGGTGTGAATCCGGTAGTACGGTTGGGCGTGGTCCGCAGCCCCTAGAGTACGGAGTCAAGCTCCTCTACCCAGTGCGTGTTAGATTCCGTAAGGGACCGCACTAGTCTGGGTTTGATGCCGCTCATTATTAGACCATTTGCTCGTTCAACTTGACCGTTGGTTTGAGGGTGGTAAACTGAAGCGTAGTCGAGTTTAATGCCCATATTTTTGCACCAGAGTTTGACCTCGTCGGCTGTGAAGTTCGTGCTATTATCGGTAATGATGCTGTGGGGGACGCCATAGCGGTGTACTACCCCGGATATGAAGTCTATCACTGGTCCGAACTCTGCCGTTTTAACTGGCTTGGCCTCTATCCATTTGTTGAACTTATCCACCATGACCAGTAGGTATTTTTGCTTGTGGGTTCCCCCTTTAAGGGGTCCAACCATGTCAAGCCCCCAGACCGCGAACGGCCAGGCAATGGGTATAGTTTTGAGGGCGGTGGGTGGCATATGGCTCTGATTGGCAAAGAGCTGACAACCGACGCATCTTTGGACTAAGTCCTGAGCATCTGCCAGGGCCATCGGCCAATAAAATCATGTACGGAAGGCCTTGCCTACAAGTGCCTGGGCTGCAGCATGGTGTCCTCCTAGTCCGGCGTGAATTTCAGCCAGGAGATTCCGCCCTTCCGCTTTGGAGGTGCACCTTTGAAGGACTCCGTTTGTGCTTTTCTTATAAAGTTCTCTCTCATGGACCTTGTAGGCTTTAGATCGCCGAACTATGCAGCGGGCCTCATTTTGGTCTTCGGGAAGTTCCTGCCTAATTAAGTAGGCTAGGAATGGTTCCGTCCACGGGGCAATTACTGCCATTATTTCGTGGGCTGAAGGTGTTATTTCATCGGCTGAACCGCCGATTATGTCAGATTGTTCTGTGTTGGGTGGCGCGGTTGTTTCTGGGTTGTTATTTCCGGACTCCTTTTCCCATAGTACGGATGGCTTAAAGAGCCGTTCCAAGAAGATGTTTGGAGGGACAGCGTCACGTTTCGCGTCGATGCGTGCCAACACGTCGGCTGCTTGATTATTATCCCTGGCTACGTGATGGAATTCGAGTCCTTCGAACCGAGCTGACATTTTTAGGACAGCGTTGCGATAGGCTGCCATTTTCGGATCCTTGGCGTCAAAGTCTCCATTTACTTGGGATATTGCAAGGTTTGAATCCCCGCGCACCTCCAGGCGTTGAATGCCCATGGAGATTGCCATTCGGAGACCATGTAGGAGGGCCTCGTATTCGGCTGCATTGTTTGAGTCCGTGTACATTATTTGAAGTACGTATTGGACCGTGTCTCCGGTTGGGGACGTTAGTACGATGCCAGCCCCCAAGCCGGCCAACATTTTGGAGCCGTCGAAATGCATAATCCAACTGGAGTATGCGCCGTACTCTTTAGGGAGTTTGGCTTCGGTCCATTCAGCGACGAAGTCAGCCAAGACTTGCGACTTTATAGCTCGCCGAGGTTTATAAGTTATGTTGAATGGTAAGAGCTCAATGGCCCATTTTGCAATCCTGCTCGTCGCGTCGCGGTTGTTTATAATGTCGTTGAGGGGCACTTCGGAGGCCACTGTTATCGAACACTCTTGAAAGTAGTGTCGAAGCTTCCGGGATGCCATGAACACTGCGTACGCTATCTTTTGATAATGCGGGTACCGGGACTTGCAGGGAGTCAAGACAGTGGATACGTAGTACACTGGTTTTTGAAGAGGGAATTTATGCCCTTCTGTTTCTCGTTCGACGACGAGCACCGCGCTTACAACTTGATGTGTTGCCGCGATATATAACAACATTGGTTCGCCTAGGTTAGGCGCGGCCAGGACCGGATTTGTTGCCAATATGGCTTTTATTTCTTCGAGTCCGGCAGTGGCAGCATCCGTCCACTCAAAGTGTTTGGTGCGCCCGAGGAGGCGATAGAGGGGCAATGCCTTTTCTCCCAAACGGGAGATGAAGCGGCTTAGAGCCGCCACGCATCCAGTCAGTTTTTGTATTTGTTTGAGGTCTTTTGGAATATCTAGTTGTGACAGAGCTTGGATCTTGGCTGGGTTTGCTTCAATTCCTCTACTGGATACAATGAAGCCCAGGAGCTTTCCGGCTGGTACACCGAAAACGTATTTTTCCGGATTCAGCTTAATGTCATATGCTCGGAGGTTGTCGAATGTGAGCCTCAAATCGTCTACTAGAGTTTCGACGTGTTTGGTTTTGTCGACTACGTCGTCTACGTGTGCCTCTACTGTTTTGCCGATCTGGGTAGCCAGACATGTCTGAATCATGTGTTGATATGTTGCGCCGGTGTTTTTAAGTCCGAAGGGCATCGTGTTGAAGCAGAATGGTCCATATGGAGTAATGAATGCCGTTGCGGCTTGGTCCGCCTCCTCCATCTTGATTTGATGGTAGCCGGAGTATGCGTCGAGGAAGCACAACGAATCGTGCCCTGCAGTAGCATCGATTATTTGGTCGATGCGGGGAAGGGGGAAGGGATCCTTTGGGCAGGCCTTGTTGAGGTCTTTAAAATGGACACATAGGCACCAGGATTTGTCCTTCTTTGGTACCATTACCAGGTTTGCTAGCCAGTCCGGATGTTTGATGTCTCTGATGAATCCGGCTTCCAATAGTTTGGCTAGCTCCTCTCCCATTGCCTGTCTTTTGGGTTCGGAAAATCGCCGAGGAGCCTGTTTGACTGTCTTGAATCCTTTTAGGATGTTTAGGCTATGTTCTGCCAATCTGCGTGAGATTCCTGGCATGTCTGAAGGGTGCCAGGCGAAGATGTCCCAATTCTCTCGAAGGAATTCTCGCAGTGCGGCGTCTACATCAGGGTTTAACTGTGCCCCGATGGAGGCCGCCTTTGTTGGGTCCGTTGGATGGACCTGGAATTTGACTATTTCATCCGCTGGTTTAAAGGAGGTAGACTTGGATCTCTTATCGAGTATCACATCGTCCCTATTCACCGTAGAGCGCAGCGCGATGAGTTCCTCCGCCGCTAGGGCTTTGGATAGTGCCTCCAGGGCTAATGCGGTTGTCTTGTTTTCGGCGCGGAGTGCTGTGTCCGGATCACTAACGAGAGTGATTATTCCGCCGGGCCCGGGTATCTTAAGCTTCATGTACCCGTAATGGGGTATGGCTTGAAAAATTGTGAATGCCTCTCGTCCTAATATAGCATGATATCCGCTGCTGAACGGGGCCACTTGGAACGTGACCTCTTCGGACCTGCAATTGTCCGGCGAGCCGAACACCACATCAAGTGTGATTTTTCCTGTGCAGCGTGCTTCCCGGCTAGGGATTATTCCTCTGAAGGTTGTGCTGCTGCGCTCAATGCGGCTCTAGTCTATTTCCATTTTTTGAAGCGTTTCCTCGTAGATGAGGTTTAATCCACTGCCGCCATCCATGAGTACCTTGGTAAGACGAAAGCCGTCCACTATTGGACTGAGGACCAATGTGGCTGGTGCTCGGGCTGTTCGGAATTTAGGTTCGCAGTTGGCGTTGAAGGTGATGGCCGTGTCGCTCCATGGATTTGTTGTTGCTACCTGGTAGACTTCGGCGAGGCTGCGGATTGTTCGTTTCCGCATATTATTTGATGCGAAAGTCTCGAAGACTGTTGACACCGTACTGGTACTGTTGGAGTGGTTCTCCGGGGCTAGAAGCTCTTCGCCACTGTGTTGGAGTGGCGCCTTCTGTATTGTGAATTTTACAGGGTCCGCTGAGCCATCCCTCCAGTACGGTTCCGTGCCCTTTATGGGGTTTTTGCTTTTTGGTTTTTGTACCTGGTGCCTGAGTGTGATGCACCCTTTTGTTTTGGACTGGGGTTGTATTCGGGGTCGGATTGTCCCAAAACTTAGTTTCGGTTTTCCGAAAACTTTCCATCGCACAGTACTTTCGTACTATGGACGCCAGATCGGAGAAGCGTGTAAGTTCACGACGACTGACGGCGTTCAAGATTCCCTCGTCCGTGCAATTATTGCAGAAGATTGAAATTGCGTTTTCCTCACGGCAGTCCTTTATCCTGTCCATGACCAGGAGGAATCTGGCCCAGTAATGATGTACTGTTTCGGCGGGCTCTTGTCGGATTTGAGATAGATCGCATATGTCTGGGTGGGTGGGTGGAATTGAGTCCGGAACCCTACCCATCTCGAGGCTCAAGGGCCGAAAAGTTTCCGAATTTGGAAGCTTGGTTTGCTGGACGTTGTCCAACGAGTCTGGTCCGATGCCTGACTTTAGGTTCAGTGCTTGATCGACATCTGTCCCTCCGCGGGAATCCGGCATGGAAGGTTCGGGAGTCCGGACATAACTAGTTTTTAGTACAGAAGGAGAATCGCCGCTTTGTTCCTCTACCACCGCAACGTGGTGGGTAACCTGGGGAGAGTTAATCTCTCTCAGATCGGTTTTAAGCCCAATCTGATTGTAGTCTGTGGCAATGCGGTCCAGGAGTTCGTTTACAGAAGAGAGCTCCATCGGATCCAGCTGGTCGGCGAATTCCGAGCTGACGTGAAGATTGCTTCCGATGACCCGAGAGGTCATCGTCGATGTGGTGGCCGAACAGGCGGTCATGAGAAAACCACCTAGCCGGATAGTGTGGCCGGCGGCCAAAGCTCCTTTGGTGATGGTTCCGTCTTTAAAGACGGGAAGAGGCATCCTTCCTGATCGCGACGACACAGAGGAACTCTCAATGAAAGCACCAATGTCGGTGTCAAAACCGGCGGATCTCGGGTAGGGGGTCCCGAACTGTGCGTCTAGGCGGATGGTAACAGGAGACAAGGGACACGATGTTTTTACCCAGGTTCGGGCCCTCTCGATGGAGGTAAAACCCTACTCCTACTTGATTGATATTGATGATATGGGTAGTACAAGAGTGGATCTACCATGAGATCAAGGAGGCTAAACCCTAGAAGCTAGCCTATGGTATGATTGTTGTAATGGTTGTCGCCTACGGACTAAAACCCTCCGGTTTATATAGACATCGGAGAGGGCTAGGGTTACACAGAGTCGGTTACAATGGTAGGAGATCTACATATCCGTATCGCCAAGCTTGCCTTCCACGCCAAGGAAAGTCCCATCCGGACACGGGACGAAGTCTTCAATCTTGTATCTTCATAGTCTTGGAGACCGGCCGATGATGATAGTCCGGCTATCCGGACACCCCCTAGTCCAGGACTCCCTCACCCGGGTCAGTGAGGTTCAGCAAGAGCTCCACGATGCCGTCAAGAAGTGTGAGTCCTTGGAGCGCAACATTGCGGATCAAGAGTCCAAACTTACCAAGGCCCGCCAGAGCACACATGATGCCTGAGCTGAAGCCTAGGGCGCCCTCCAGGAAATCCAGGTGGCCAAGAAAATCGCGGCGGGTAAGGCCTTTATTATGTAGAGCAAATATGTGAAGGAAAGGTTCCTCTTATTGACCCGGATTTGGAGTTCTCCAGGGGTGTTTGCGGATCTGCCTCGCAGCGTGTGAGACACTGCAGAATTCTACCAAGCCGAAGAGGGGAGCTCTATGGAGAAGCTGTTCTTGTCACAATACCTTGCACCAGAACATCTGGTGCCTTTTAGCGATCAGCTGAAACAGCTGGTCGAGCTGCATAGGGCGTCCGAACTAGCCATGAAGGATTTATTAATCCGGCTATGGCCTGCCGATGCCATTCCCAGCAGCTACTTCGGACTCGTGAAGCGGCTGGTCAGTGCCTGCCCTCGGCTTGATGCCATCAAGAGGTCAGTTTGTATTGAAGGTGCGCAAATGGCCTTCGCCCGCGCCAAGATGCACTGGGCGAAGATGGACGCCACGAAGCTGATGACCGAGGGACCTCCGGCGGGCAAGGAGCACCGCAAACCCGAACTGTATTTTGATAGTGTTTTGGAGGGATCCCGCCTTGTGGCGGAGCAATGTGCTAAGGATATCATATTTCCATGAATGCACTCATGTTATCCTGTCCTGTAATATGAAACAGATTTGTGATGTAATATAATGTCTGTTATGTTAAAATTTAACTCCTATGCGGCCATTTTTTGTTAAATCTGAGAGTTGGCCAGTCGTCGGCTTCCACCCCCACATAGGCAGTACGGGGGTGTTCGGATGAATCTAAACACTCTTTATCCAAAGTTTTGGTCCTTCAAGCAGGTGTTTAGCGCAACGAACCAGGCAATCGGACTATGTGGCTTTATCACCCTCACTTAGCCATAGGAGTTTGACTATAAAAATTTAGGCGCAACCCCTGGAGTTCATAAGTCCAAACTTTAGGGTGCTATAAACAGCTAATCGGATAAAAACTGATTCATCGCATAATGCGGAAAAAATCTCTAAGGATTTGTAACCCCTCGAATAGCTGACCGGCTCTCGCCGCATCATGATAGTCAGTTTTCGGCTTTCTCTACTGAGGTGCTCATCTGGAAGAACCAGGACACAATCACAGTATTTATCCCTTTACTACCCTAGCCGATATAGCGGAACGTAGGGTAGCAAGCACAGGAGTCGGGCAATCCAACTATTGACCAAAGACATGATTCGGAGCCGATGCATATAATATGCTACAATTTGGGGTGCCGAACTACCGTAAGTGTTCGGACTTTCTTGTCGTATTATGGAGTGTAATGAAGCCCCTGGCGAATTAAGCATACCAGAGTGTACGGGTGCAATTGATAAGAATATCAAGAAAAGGAAAAAATCAAGCAATAAGCTGGTGCTGCAAGAATTGAGCTGCAAACTATTTTCCATTGTATTTTGATTAATACATCCAAGCGTAATTGTACAAGTAGTCCAATAAGAAATATGGCTATTTGACATGCCACCACCAAGGGAGAGCTGCGTGCGGATCCTTTAAAATAGGTATAACGATCGTGAAAATATACCACCTAGAGATTCCCTTATACGTCTAAGCTTCTCGCTATCTTGGTGTATCCGTCCCTTGATAGGTCCGACGATCAGGTCATCAGGAAAGGCCTGGCCAGAAAAGAAACCTAAAAAGAAAAAGGAAAAAGGAAAAGTATGCGGGTCCAGGAGCGTTTGAACCGTATTGTGGACCACGGTCTAGTTGTGCCTCCGTCTATGCCCGTGGTATTTTGAGTGAGTAGTTATGTACACGCGGTACAAATGCCGTTATTTCATCGGGCCTAGGACGGAGGCCGAATTGCTAGTAGAGCTCTTGATGAACTGGGCTGTCCTACTGCAGAGTAGTTCGAACTCGTTTGACAGTGTCCGGGAGTTTGGCCGCCGAATTAAGGTTCTGCCTGAGAAGGCCGCTCTGTGTTTCTGCTGCAAGGGCCGCGGTGTGATCCTCGGTATGGAGGGAGCATTCCGTATTGCCATTGATAGTTATGACACCACGTGGTCCGGGCATCTTGAGCTTGAGATAAGTATAGTGTGGCACGACATTGAATTGAGCGAATGCGGTTCGTCCGAGCAGTGCGTGATAGCCACTGCGGAAAGGGACGATATTAAAGATCAACTCTTCGCTTCAGAAATTATCCGGGGATCTGAAGACCACCTCCAGCGTGATTGAGCCCATACATCGGGCCTCTACACATGGGATGACACCTTTAAAGGTGATTTTGTGGGCTTGATCCTTGAGAGGTCAATGCCCATCTTGCGCACTTTATCCTGATAGAGCAGGTTCAGGCTGCCGCCACCGTCCATAAGGACTCGAGTAAGGTGGAACCCATCAATGATTGGGTCAAGTACCAGTGCGGCTGAACCACCATGACGGATACTGGTTGGATGGTCCCTGCGATCGAAAGTGATCGGGCAGGAAGACCATGGGTTGAATTTTGGGGCGACTGGCTCCACCGCGTAGACGTCCCTGAGGGCACGCTTCCGCTCCCTGTTGGGGATTGGGTAGCGTATGTCATGTTCACCATTTTGACTTGGGGGGGGGGGCCTTCTTCTGTCCCCCTGTGTTCGGTGGCCGGGGCTCCTCGTCATCGTCCTCACTGTGCGACTCCTTTTCCTTGTTCTCGGCATTTAACTTGCCGGCCTGTTTAAAAATGCAACACTCTCTGTTGGTATGGCTGGTTTATCAGGAGTGCCGTGGATTTGGCATGGATGATCGAGTATGCGGTCCAAGCTGGACAAGCCTGGATTGTTTCTTTTATATGGCTTCTTCCGCTGACCAAATTTAGAGCCACTGAATCCGGCATTGACCGTCGTGTCTTCGGTGTTGTCACCGTTGTTTCAACGCTTGTGTCTGTTTGCGTCGGGGCTTGTCGTTGCGATTTCTGGCTTCGGAAGTGTTAGGTTCGGTTGTATTGTTATTGTTATGGGCTAGCTAGCTATCTTCGCCCGCATAGAAGCGGGTCATAAGCGTCGTAAGGGCTGTCATGGACTTCGGCTTTTCTTGGCCGAGGTGCCGGGCGAGCCATTCATCATGGATGTTATGTTTAAAGGCTGCTAGGGCTTCGGCATCCGGACAGTCGATGATCTGGTTCTTTTTAGTTAAGAACCTAGTCCAGAATTTCCTGGATGACTCTCTGGGTTGTTGGATTATGTGACTTAAGTCATCGGCATCCGGCGGTCGGGCATACGTACCTTGGAAGTTGTCAAGGAAGGCATCCTCCAAGTCCTCCCAGCTGCCAATAGAGTTTTCGGGCAGACTGTTCAACCAGTGCCGAGCTGGTCCCTTGAGTTTTAATGGAAGATATTTGATGGCGTGAAGATCATCACCGTGGGCCATGTGAATATGGAGAAGAAAATCCTCAATCCAAACCACTGGATCTGTTGTCCCATCGTATGATTCGACGTTCACGGGTTTAAACCCTTCCGAGAATTCATGTTCCATTACTTCATCAGTGAAGCAGAGGGGGTGTGAGGCACCTCTATGGCGGGCCAAGTTGTGACGTAGCTCAGATGGAGTTCGTCTGCGGTTTTCAGCCCGGGCATGGTTATGTTTGTCATGTCCGACCAAGTGGCCCTTGTCGCGCATCGGGGCATGCCCCCGTGATCCATAGATCGATCTTGTCTGGCCTACTTTGTTTTCCAAGTCATGTTGCAGGTCATATGTGTATCCCCAAGCTGTTGTGTTTCTGTTTTTACAGCGAGGAGGTGCGTGCTAGTGTTCGGCTTGAGTGGCCACTTTGTCCCGGCCACGCGGTGGTTGGTCAGACGCATTCTCCGCTAGTGCAACAGGATCCAGTGCCTCGTCGTCGAATTGGGGCAACAATTTGCGCTTCGAGTAACTTTTGGTTGGGCGCTCGAGGCCGTATTCCTTGACTGCCAGGACATCTGTCCATCTAGCGTTGAGCAGATCTTGATCAGCTTGAAGCTGCTGTTGCTTCTTTTTCAGGCTCCTTGCAGTGGCTAATAGCTGGCGCCTAAAGCGCTCCTGCTCGAGAGGTTCCTCAGGCACAATAAATTCTTCATCGCCGAGGCTCACCTCGTCCTCGGAGAGCGGAAGGTAGTTACTGTCCTCCGAGTATTCGTTCATGGCCTGTTCATCAGGGTTAACTCGCCCATCTTCCCGTTCGTCCTGTTCGGGGGTTGGCTCAACGGGGTCTTCATTGTCTTCGGCATCGTCCGGAGTGTTATTCTCTCCTGTGCCGGTATTGCTGTTTTTCCCACGGCGTGGTTTAGAGTGGCGTTGCTGATGCCGGTGTTTTGGCTATATCTCAGGAGGCTTATCCTCAACTGGATTTTCATTCTTGTCGTTGTTCTCTTTGGGTGTGTCCACCATGTATATGTCATACGAGGAGGTGGCTGTCCAGCGCCCTGTAGGCGGTGGCTCCTGCTCCTCTCTGGCATCGTCGTCCATACCGTCGATGTCTTCGGAGTCGTAGTCGAGCATGTCGGTTAAGTCTTCGACAGTGGCTATGCAATGGGTGGTGGGTGGGAAGCGAAATTCTCCATCATCAGCTTCCCATTCAAGCCGGATATAGTTCGGCTGAGAGTCTCCTGATAAGGAGAGGGCTTTTAACGGGCTTAGCACATCGCCTAAAGGCAAGTGCTAGAAGATGTCCACGGAGGTGAACTCGACGATCAGTGCCCGATCTGTTTTGACGGGCGCGGATGTACGCGGTTCAGAACCTATGGCCGGAAACGACTCTGAGGTTCCGATGACACAGGCTCTGCTCAAGGTCAGATCTGTGTTCGGCTCCAACGTCGCTGAGTCTGCGGCTTTCGTGGCGAGGTTAAACTTCCCATCCTCGGACGGCACGATCTACTCCGGATCGAGGGCCAGAGCAGTTACAGATGCAATCTCCTGAGCACGGTCCGATGACAGATTTGAGTCATGTTCATCGTGGTGGCAGGGAGCGGCTGTCACGGGCTCGAATCCGTCAAAGATCAAGTTTCCGCGGATATCAGCCATGTAGTTCAAGCTTCCAAACCTGACCTAATGGCCAGGGGCGTAGCTGTCGATCTGCTCTAGATGGCCAAGCGAGTTAGCCCGCAGTGCGAAGCCGCTGAATACAAAGATCTGTCCGGGGAGAAAGACCTCCCCCTGGACTACATTGTTGTAGATGATTAATGAAGCCATCAGAACCTCTTGGTGACGACGCAGCGGAACTCTCAATGAAAGCACCAATGTCGGTGTCAAAACCGACTTATCTCGGGTAGGGGGTCCCGAACTATGTGTCTAAGGTCAATGGTAACAGGAGACGGGGGACACGATGTTTACCCAGGTTCGGTCCCTCTCTATGGAGGTAATACCCTACTTCATGCTTGATTGATCTTGATGAATATGAGTATTACAAGAGTTGATCTACCACGAGATCATAATGGCTAAACCCTAGAAGTCTAGCCTGTATGATTATGATTGTCTATGCCTCTACGGACTAAACCCTCCGGATTATATAGACACCGGAGGGGGCTAGGGGTACACAAAGTCGGTTACAGAGAAAGGAATCTACATATCCGAATCACCAAGCTTGTCATCCATGCAAAGGAGAGTCCCATCCGGACACGGGAAGAAGTCTTCGATCTTGTATCTTCATAGTCCAACTGTCCGGCCCATGTTAAAAGTCCGGACGTCCGAGGACCCCTTAATCCAGGACTCCCTCGGGAGGCGCCTCCCTTCCCTAAGGAAGGAGGCCAAATTGGGGTGGGGGAAGGACCCCCC
Organism: Triticum timopheevii; assembly: GCA_963921465.1. Classification (NCBI taxonomy): domain Eukaryota; kingdom Viridiplantae; phylum Streptophyta; class Magnoliopsida; order Poales; family Poaceae; genus Triticum; species Triticum timopheevii. Next base: position 558,396,272 of record OY997268.1, on the reverse strand, counting down.
CCCCTTCCCGTTTTGGCCGGCGCAAGGGGAGGGGAGTCCTTCCCCTCCTCTTGGCTGCCCCCTCTCCCCTCCAACCCATATATACTTGAGGTATTGAGCTCTTTTGAACAAAATTGTTTTGGAGCCTCCTCTAGTTCATCTAGACCTAGTTCTAGTTGGTCATAGTTGACTAATTAGAGCTTGGTCTAGTTCCTCTAATCCTCATAATTAGAAGCCCAGTGTGGTTCCAATCTGCTCCCCTAATTCTCTGGTGACGATTAGCTTTGGACAGCGAAGCATTGCCAGATTGTGAAGGTTGCACGCTTGCAACCATGTAGAGAGGTCGTGCTTTCGTTCTTTGATTCAAGGGACTATTCGTGGGAGGTTCGCGAGATCATTAATTGATGGGTTGAGACTCCAAGTATGATCTACACTGACACGTTCTTCTTCCGCTGCAACTCGGTGGTGGTAACAATCGTGATCCCAACCCATTATGCATGTTCATATTGATCTCGGGTGTGCATAGGTGCAAATTTGTTTGTTTTTAACTACGTTTCCGGACACATATGGCAAAATAAACTAAAACTCATCCTTTCTCACTTTTCATGGTTGCTTCATGTATTTGTGCACACTTTTTTACTATGGTAATGCATAATTTAACCGGAAACATCGAGTACAGTGTTGACATACATGCACTACTAGCGTATATCATCGATAATACTAAATGTTGGAGTCATAGGGTTTCAAGAATGAAAGAAGTTACCAGAATCGCCTTGCTATTAACCGATGTCATAGAGATCCAAGACTTATCCTCCCCTTCTAAGGAAAGATAAGTAATATCAAGATCACAATTTATAGGGGCCACCAACATAATTTCCATAGATTCTGGTTAACCAACCAAGCTCTGTTATTATGACTTGGATAAGATCGCTTTCGCCTACACTCATATAAAATTTGATTGCATTGGATCAAGGATGGAGATCCAAATCAAACTATGAACATGACTCGGTGAAGCAACAAAGTCTTCGTGCCTTTGTGCCATCATGCTCCCTAAGTAGAATAAGTTCATCGTGTTACTACAGTTAATATTCCTCTCAAAGCTAGGAAGGGAAGATTAGGGGCAAGCTTTTGCAATAAGATTCTTGTAGGTGAACACTTTGAATGGGCATGGGAGCGACCATAGTAGTTTAAGCAAGTAATGGTTTGCCATGAACTCATGTAGGAGCTATTCATACAGTTCTTGAAGCATTATTCCTTTTATTGGTAGCAAGGAGTATGAAGCTTGTACTTATTACCGTATTCCCTGCTTTAGCTAGCAATGAGGCAAAAAAGTCTCCATTGACACAATGTTATTGAGTGGAGTTCTATTGAAATGATAATCCGCTTTAGTGAGATATACATGACATGAGTGGAATTCCTGGTAATACTATGGCACAATCGGCCCCCCTCCTAACCTTCCAACAACAAATTGGTTCTTATTTGTGTCCAATATTGCTAGCAACTATTGCGAAGATGGATAGGAGCATACTGATACCTTTTCATGCCATTAACTATCAACAAACTATTGGGTAACCTGAACGAGGTCACTGGGGAACATCCACTCACTCTCCACAAGGCACAGTAACTTTTGAATAATGCCCAAGTCATAAAGTGTGTTAATGGTTGAACTTTTCAAAATAAGATGTCTCAAACTAGACTTTGTCTTAATATCAATAAAAATAATCTTAATTTTAGTGAATGTTTAGCACCACCATGACTTCAAAGATGGTGGCTGCTAGGTAGTGGGCACTACGTTGCACATTATCGTCGAATACTAGCAAGGTGTTTTTTAACATTGATGTGAATTAAAGCTGAATTTGTAAGGGTTCAACGTAAACGTGAACAATTATTATTTGGATGGGTGGTTTGTATTCCACAGACCCGTCTTTCTATATATGTATATACACATGTGACCAATTCTACAAGTAAAGTGGTCCTTCTACACTCTCATATCTATTGGAAAAGAAGAATTCTCAGTAGGGTGTGATGACCCACAAGTATAGGGGATCTATCGTAGTCCTTTTGATAAGTAAGAGTGTCGAACCCAACGAGGAGCAGAAGGAAATGACAAGCTGTTTTCAGTAAGGTATTCTCTGCAAGCACTGAAATTGTAGGTAACAGATAGTTTTGTGATAAGATAATTTGTAACGGGTAACAAGCAATGAAAGTAAACAAGGTGCAGCAAGGTGGACCAATCCTTTATGTAGCAAAGGACAAGCCTAGACAATTTCTTATAATGAGAAAAGCGCTCCCAAGGACACATGGGAATTATCGTCAAGCTAGTTTTCATCACGCTCATATGATTCGCGTTCGGTACTTTGATAATTTGATATGTGGGTGGACCGGTGCTTGGGTACTGACCTTTCTTGGACAAGCATCCCACTTATGATTAACCCCTATTGCAAGCATCCGCAACTACAAAAGAAGTATTAAGGTAAACCTAACCATAGCATGAAACTAGTGGATCCAAATCAGCCCCTTACGAAGCAACACATAAACTAGGGTTTAAGCTTCTGTCACTCTAGCAACCCATCATCTACTTATTACTTCCCAATGCCTTCCTCTAGGCCCAAATAATGGTGAAGTGTCATGTAGTTGACGTTCACATAACACCACTAGAGGAGAGACAACATACATCTCATCAAAATATCGAACGAATACCAAATTCACATGACTACTAATAGCAAGACTTCACCCGTGTCCTCAAACGTAACTACTCACAAAGCATATTCATGTTCATGATCAGAGGAGTATTAATATGCATTAAGGATCTGAACATATGATCTTCCACCAAGTAAACCAATTAGCATCAACTACAAGGAGTAATCAACACTACTAGCAACCCACAGGTACCAATTTGTGGTTTTGATACAAGATTGGATACAATAGATGAACTAGGGTTTTGAGAGGAGATGGTGTTGGTGAAGATGTTGATGGAGATTGACCCCCTACCGATGAGTGGATCGTTGATACAACCTGGAGGGAAGTTTCCCCGGCAGAACAGCTCCGCCAGAGCCGTAGATTGGTTTCGCCAAGGTTCCACCTCGTGGCGGCGGAGTTTCGTCCCGTGAGCTTGCTTATGATTTTTCCAGGATAAAAGACTTCATATAGCAGAAGATGGCACCGGAGGGCCACCAGGGGGCCCAGGAGACAGGGGTGCGCCCATTAGGGGGGCGTGCCCCCCACCCTCCTGGCTAGGGTGTGGGCCCCCTCAGGTACTTTCTTTGCTCAAAAAATCTTATTAATTCCAAAAATGACTTTCGTGGTGTTTCAGGACTTTTGGAGCTGTGGAGAATAGGTTTCCAATATTTGCTCCTTTTCCAGCCAGAATCGCAGCTGCCGGTATTCTCCCTCTTCATGATAAACCTTGTAAAATAAGAGAGAATAGCCATAAGTATTGTAACATAACGTGTAATAACAACCCATAATGCAATAAATATTTATATAAAAGCATGATGCAAAATGGACGTATCAACTCCCCCAAGCTTAGACCACGCTTGTCCTCAAGCGGAAGCTGAAATCGAAAAATATGTCCACATGTTTAGAGATAGAGGTGTTGATAAAAATAAAAGACGGACATGAGGGCATCATGATCATTCTTATAACAACAACATATATAGATCTTGTCATATGATTTCTTATGCTCAAGTAACAATCTATTCACAATGTCAAGTGTGGATCATAAACTTCATTGAAAACTAACAAACTAAAATCTTAGTCATTGAAGCAATTGCAATTTATCATAACATTAGAAAGAGTCAAGAATAGAGCTTTTCAGCAAATCCACATACTCAACTATCATATAGTCTTCTACAATTGCTAACACTCACGCAATACTTATGGTTATTAAGTTTTAATCGGACACTAAGAAAGATAGGGGCTTATTGTGTTGCCTCCCAACATAATCACCTTTGGGTGATGTCAACAATAATAGTTCATGCTAAATTACATCCAATTGGATATATATATCAGGATCTTTCCAACACGAGGTGCTTGCCAAAGGATAAAATGAAAAAGGGAAAGGTGAAGATCACCTTGACTCTTGCATAAAGTAAGACATAAAATAAAAGATAGGCCCTTCGCAGAGGGAAGCAGAGGTTGTCATGCGCTTTTATGGTTGGATGCACAAAATCTTAATGCAAAAGAACATCACTTTATATTGCCACTTGTATATGGACCTTTATTATGTAGTCCGTCACTTTTATTGCTTCCATAACAAGATCGTATAAAGCTTATTTTCTTCACACTAATAAGTCATACATATTTAGAGAGCAATTTTTATTGCATGCACCGATGACAACTTACTTGAAGGATCTTACTCAATCCGTAGGTAGATATGGTGGACACTCATGGAAAAACTGGGTTTAGGGATATTTGGAAGCACAAGTAGTATCTCTACTTGGTGCAAGGAATTTGGCTAGCATGAGGGGGAAAGGCAAGCTCAACATGTTAGGAAGATCCATGACAATATACTTTATCTAAGATGTGAGAAAACATAAACCATTACATTGTCTTCCTTGTCCAACATCAACTCTTTAGCATGTCATACTTTAATGAGTGCTCACAATCATAAAAGATGTCCAAGATACTATATTTATATGTGAAAACCTCTCCTTCCTTATTACTTCCTATTAATTGCAATGATGACCAAAACTACGTTTGTCAACTCTCAACAACTTTTATGCCTCATACTCTTTATATGTGAAGTCATTACTATCCATAAGATCAATATGAACTCTTTTATTTATTTTTATTCTTTTTATTTTCTCAAGATCATAGCAGGATAGCAAAGCCCTTGACTCAACACTAATCTTTATTATAGATAGCTCACAGACTCGATTAAATAAAGGGATCACAAAGCAAAACTCAAAACTTTATTCTACTAGATCAAGATATTACTAAAAGGATCGGACTAAGTAAAACAGTAAAGATAGGAGTGTGATGGTGATACGATACTGGGGCACCTCCCCCAAGCTTGGCAGTTGCCAAGGGGAGTACCCATACCCATGTGATTATGTCCTCGGAGGTGGTGAGGAAGGAGTTGTTGATGATGTAGGCTTGTCATTCATCTTCCAAGGCATAGGCTCACCATCATAGAAGGATGATCGAGTCTCCGGGATCCTCAAATCTGCAGCCAAACTCATCCTCTTGAATCTATATTCATACTCACAGTTTTGGTTTTGCAGGTCATAGATCTGGGCTTGGAGGTGCTCGATTTTCTCGTGAAGCTTGAAGATGGTCTCCCCAATGATCTTGGCATCCAGCTTGTGGTTATTGGTGAACTCCGCAATCATCATCTGGTTGGCGTTGAGTCCACGTTCCACCATCCCTTGGCACTTGAAAACTTGTTGCTCCATGGCCTCGAGCTTTGTCTCCACACTTCCAGTACGCCTTGGTCCCTCCACATCGTGGATGTGCAGCACCCCCTCACGCATCTCAATGGTTTGAGGGTGTTGCAACACCTCAGCAAGATAGGGGTTGATAACCTTCTCGAAAAAATTGTCCTTGGGAGTGCTTGGAGTCATCATGGTGCTTTAAATCTGTCAGAAAAACAACTCAAAACGAAAACAGAAGATTTTTGCATGATACGGTGGTCAAAACCTTCGGGAGATTATAATGAATTTTTACCGACCAAAAGAAGTAACATGCAAGAAAAAGGAGTCCGAGAGGCACACGATGTGACCACGAGACAGGAGGGCGCGCCCAGTAGGGGTGGGCGCTCCCTCCATCCTCGTGGAGGCCTCGTGTCCTTCCTGGACTACTTCTTGCTTTCCAAAATTATTAAATATTCCAAAACAGAAGAAAATTGCCATTAGAACTGTTTTGGAGTCGGTTTACTTACCGTACCACATACCTATTCCTTTTCGGGGTCTAAAACATTCTAGAAAGTGTCCCTTATGTATTCCTCCGGGGTTACGGTTTCAATAATATACTTTCAATATTAATAGGATTATAGAGATATAATGTTTGATTCTTTGACCATTCACCACCCTCGGACTTGTGCCTTCAAAGTTGTTGATTTTTATGGCACCGGAACGGTAGACCTCCTCGATAATGTAAGGACCTTCCCATTTAGAGAGAGGTTTTCCTACAAAAAATCTTAAACGAGAGTTGAATAGCAACACATAATCACCTACGTTAAACTCACGCTTTTGTATTCTTTTGTCATGCCATCTTTTAACTTTTTCTTTAAACAGCTTGCCATTTTCATAGGCTTGGGTTCTCCATTCATCAAGTGAGCTAATATCAAATAACCTCTTCTCACCGGCAAGTTTGAAGTCATAGTTGAGCTCTTTAATAGCCCAATATGCCTTATGTTCAAGTTCAAGAGGTAAGTGACACGCTTTTCCATATACCATCTTATACGGAGACATACCCATAGGATTTTTATATGCAGTTCTATAGGCCCATAATGCATCATCAAGTTTCTTGGACCAATTCTTTTTGGATCTATTAACAGCCTTTTGCAAAATTAATTTGAGCTATCTATTGCTCAATTTTACTTGACCACTAGACTGAGGGTGATAAGGAGATGCAATTCTATGATTAACATCATACTTAGCAAGCCTTTTACGAAAAGCACCATGAATAAAATGTGAACCACCATCAGTCATGAGATATCTAGGGACTCCAAACCTCAGAAAAATAACTTCTTTAAGAATCTTAATAGAGGTGTTATGATCAGCACTACTAGTTGGAATAGCTTCTACCCACTTAGTAACGTAATCAACATCAACTAAAATATGTGTATATCTATTAGAGGCAGGAAAAGGTCCCATATAATCAAAATCCCAAACATCAAATGGTTCAATAACAAGAGAATAATTCATAGCATTTCTTGACGTCCACTAATATTACCAATTCTTTGACATTCATCACAAGACAAGACAATCTTACGGGCATCTTTGAAGAGAGTAGGCCAATAAAAACCGGATTGCAATACCTTATGTGCAGTTCTGTCTCTAGCATGGTGTACTCCATATGGTTCGGAGTGACACTTGCATAGGATCTGTTCCTATTCATGCTCAGGTACACAACGTCTAATAACACCATCTACTCCTTCTTTATAAAGGTGTGGGTCATCCCAGAAGTAATGTCTTAAATCATAAAAGAACTTTTTTCTTTTGCTGGCATGTGAAACTAGGTGGTATGAATTTAGCAACAATGTAATTAGCATAATCAGCATACCATGGAGCAGTATGAGAAGCATTAATGACCGCTAATTGTTCATCAGGAAAGCTATCATCAATAGGTAGTGGGTCACCAAGAACATTCTCTAGCCTAGACAAGTTGTCTGCAACGGGGTTCTCAGCTCCCTTTCTATTAATAATATGCAAATCAAATTCTTGAAGCAAGAGAACCCATCTAATAAGTCTAGGTTTAGCATCTTTCTTTTCCATAAGATATTTAATAGCAGCATGATCAGTGTGAATAGTAACTTTAGAATCAACAATGTAAGGTCTGAACTTATCACAAGCAAATACAACTGCCAAGAATTCTTTTTCAGTAGTAGCATAATTTCTCTGGGCAGTATCAAGAGTCTTACTAGCATATTGAATAATATTTAATTTCTTATCAACTCTTTGCCCTAGAACAACACCTACAGCATAATCACTAGGATCACACATAATTTCAAAGGGTAAATTCCAATCAGGTGGCTGAACAATAGGTGCAGTGATCAAAGCTTTCTTAAGTATTTCAAATGCTTCCACACAATCATCATCAAAGACAAAAGGAATATCTTTTTGCAATAAATTAGTTAGAGGCCTAGAGATTTTAGAAAAGTCCTTAATGAACCTCCTATAAAAACCGGCATGACCAAGGAAACTTCTTATACCTTTAATGTCCTTGGAACATGGCATCTTTTCAATAGCATCAACTTTAGCTTTATCAACTTCGATACCTCTTTCAGAAATTTTATGCCCCAAGACAATGCCTTCATTAACCATAAAGTGACACTTTTCCCAATTCAGGATGAGACTAGTGTCTTCACATCTCTGCAAAACTCGATCAAGGTTGATCAAGCAATCATCAAAAGAGGATCCATAAACGGAGAAGTCATCCATGAATACCTCACAAATCTTTTCACAAAATTCAGAGAATATAGCCATCATGCATCTTTGAAAAGTAGCAGGTGCATTACATAAACCAAAAGGCATACGTCTATAAGCAAAAGTACCGAAAGGGCAAGTAAAAGTAGTTTTTGATTCATCTTCCGCTGACACGGGTATTTGAGAGAAACCAGAATAACCATCTAGAAAGCAGAAATGTGTATGTTTGGACAGTCTTTCTAGCATTTGATCAATAAAAGGTAAAGGGTAATGATCTTTCTTAGTAGCTTTATTTAACTTACGGAAATCAATTACCATCCTATAACATGTAATAATTCTTTGCAGAATCAATTCATCTTTATCATTAGGAACAATAGTAATACCTCCCTTTTTAGGGACACAATGGACAAGGCTTACCCATTCACTATCAGCAACGGGATAAATTATACTTGCCTCAAGGAGCTTTAGTATCTCCTTTCTTACCACTTATTTCATCTTAGGATTTAACCTTCGTTGAGGATCTCTAACTGGTTTGGCATCTTTCTCCACTTTTATTTTGTGTTGGCATAGAGTGGGACTAATGCCCTTAAAATCATCCAGAGTATATCCAATAGCAGCACAGTGCTTCTTCAGAGTTTTCAATAATCTTTCCTCTTCTTGCTCTAAAAGGTTAGCATTAATAATAATAGGATATATCTTATTTTCATCAAGATAAGCATATTTAAGATTATCAGGTAATGGTTTGAGCTCAAACACAATATCAAGGAATACTTCATCTATTTCCCTTCTTTCATTCATAAACATATCATTTTCATGGTCTAGCAAATATTGTTCTAACGGATCAGTAGGAGGTACGGCAATAGAAGAAAGACCAATTATTTCATCCTTACTAGGCAATTCTTTATCATGGGGTTGTCTAAGAAATTTAGCAAAATTAAACTCACGAGACATATCACCCAAGCCAATTGTAACAATATCCTTTTCACAATCAATCCTAGCATTCACAGTATTCAAGAAGGGTCTACCGAATATAATGGGACAAAAGTCATCTTGTGGGGAACCAAGAACAAGGAAATCAGCAGGATATTTGACTTCCACACATAAGACTTCAACATCTCTAACAATCCCAAAAGGCTTAATAGTATCTCTATTGGCAAGCTTAATTGTAACATCAATATCTTCCAACTCAGCGGGTGTAATATCGTGCATAATTTCTTTATATAAGTAAAAAGGTATTGCACTAGCACTAGCACCCATATCACATAAGCCATGATAACAATGATGTCCTATTTTAACAGAAATAATAGGCATGCCTACAACAGGTCTATGTATCTTAGCATCTGGTCTAGCAATATTAGCGGTTTCACCACAGAAGGAAATAACATGCCCATCTATATTATCATCCAAGAGATCTTTAACCATAGAAATACTAGGTTCAACTTTAATTTGCTCAGGAGGGGTATATGTTCTAGTATTACTCTTACGAACAACAGTTGAAGTTTTAGCATGATCCTTTATCCTAACAGGAAAAGGTGGTTTCTCAACATAAGTAGTAGGAACAATAGGATCATTATAAGTAATAGTCTTTTCTTCAACTGTAATAGGTACAACTACTTTTACTTCAGTGGGAGGATTATATTTAAACCACTTCTCCTTAGGGAGATCAACGTGAGCAGCAAAATATTCACAGAAAGAAGCTACTATCTCAGAGTCAAGTCCATATTTAGCGCTAAATCCACAAAAAGCATCGGTATCCATAAAAGATTTAACACAATCAAACTTAGGTGTTATACCTGACTCCTTACCATCGTCGGAACCCCAATCTTCAGAGTTGTGTTTAATTCTGTCCAATAAGTCCCACTTGAATTCAGTAGTCTTCAGCATATAAGAACCAGAACAGGAAGTATCGAGCATGGTGCGATCAATGAGAGAAAGCCGAGCATAAATTTTTTGAATAATCATTTCTCTTGAGAGCTCATGATTAGGGCATGAATATAACATTGAATTAAGCCTCCCTCAAGCTTGAGCGATGATTTCTCCTTCGCGAGGCCAGAAATTATATATGTAATTACGATCATGGTGAACAATATACATAGGATAGAACTTTTGGTGAAATTCCAACTTCAATCGTTTATAGTTCCAAGATCCCGTATCATCACATAGCCTATACCATGTCAATGCATCTCCCTTCAAAGATAAAGGGAAGACCTTCCTTTTGACAACATCATCGGGAATACCTGCAAGCTTAAATAATCCACAAACTTCATCCACAAAGATAAGGTGTAAATCGGGATGCAATGTTCCATCTCATGCAAAAGGATTAGCTAGCAGTTTCTCTATCATACCCGAAGGAATCTCAAAGTAAATATTTTCAGTAGGTTCAGTAGGTTGAGGATCAACTCTTCACTCTTCTGGTCAGGGTGAAGATACCCCGAACAAGCCCCTCAAAGGATTAGTTTCCATAGTAACAAGTGACAGAAAATTTCAGCACACTATATAAATGTTTCCTTACCAAGTTCCACTCGCCAAAGGCGCTTCACTCCCCGTCAACGGCGCCAGAAAAGAGTCTTGATGACCCACAAGTATAGGGGATCTATCATAGTCCTTTCGATAAGTAAGTGTGTCGAACCCAATGAGGAGCAGAAGGAAATGACAAGCGGTTTCACTAAGGTATTCTCTACAAGCACTGAAATTATAGGTAACAGATAGTTTTGTGATAAGATAATTTGTAACGGGTAACAAGCAATGAAAGTAAGTAAGGTGCAGTAAGGTGGCCCAATCCTTTTTGTAGAAAAGGACAAGCCTGGACAATTTATTATAATGATAAAAACGCTCCCGAGGACACATGGGAATTATCGTCAAGCTAGTTTTCATCACGCTCATATGATTCGCGTTTGGTACTTTGATAATTTGATATGTGGGTGGATCGGTGCTTGAGTACTGCCCTTTCCTGGACAAGCATCCCACTTATGATTAACCCCTATTGCAAGCATCCACAACTACAAAAGAAGTATTAAGGTAAACCTAACCATAGCATGAAACTAGTGGATCCAAATCAGCCCCTTACGAAGAAATGCATAAACTAGGGTTTAAGCTTCTGTCACTCTAGCAACCCATCATCTACTTATTACTTCCCAATGCCTTCCTCTAGGCCCAAATAATGGTGAAGTGTCATGTAGTCGACGTTCACATGACACCACTAGAGGAGAGACAACATACATCTCATCAAAATATCGAACGAATACCAAATTCACTTGACTACTAATAGCAAGGCTTCACCCATGTCCTTAGGAACAAACGTAACTACTCACAAAGCATATTCATGTTCATGTTCATGATCAGGGGAGTATTAATATGCATTAAGGATCTGAACATATGATCTTCCACCAAGTAAACCAATTAGCATCAACTACAAGGAGTAATCAACACTAGTAGCAACCCACATGTACCAATTTGTGGTTTTGATACAAGATTGGATACAATAGATGAACTAGGGTTTTGAGAGGAGATGGTGCTGGTGCAGATGTTGATGGAGATTGACCCCCTCCCGATGAGAGGATCGTTGGTGATGACGTTGGTGATGATTTTCCCCTCCCGGAGGGAAGTTTCCCCGGCAGAACAGCTCCGCCAGAGCCCTAGATTGGTTCCGCCAAGGTTCCGCCTTGTGGCGGCGGAGTTTCATCCCGTGAGCTTGCTTATGATTTTTCCAGGATAAAAGACTTCATATAGCAGAAGATGGGCACTAGAGGGCCACCAGGGGGCCCAGGAGACAGGGGGAGCGCCCAGTAGGGGGCGGCACACCCCCCACCCTCTTGGCCAGGGAGTGGGCCCCCTAGGGTACTTTCTTTGCTCAAAAATTCTTATTAATTCCAAAAATGACTTTCCCCCTCTGGTAAAAGGAAGGGGACCGAATCCTACTAGGAGCCCAAGTGGGACTCCTCCCACTTGGGGCGCGCCTAGGGCTGGCCTACTCTCCCTTCCTCGTTTATATACAGGGGGTGCCCCTAGAAGACACACCAATTTCTTCAAGCCATGTGCGGCGCCTCCTCCATAGTTTACGCCTCCGGTCATATTCTTGCAGTGCTTAGGCAAAGCCCTGCGCAGATCACATCACCATCACCGTCACCACACCGTCGTGCTGATGTAACTCATCTACTCCTTTGGTCCTCTACTGGATCAAGAGCTCGAGGGACGTCATTGTGTTGAACGTGTGCAGAACTCGGAGGTGTCGTACGTTCGATACTCGACTGGTCGAAACAAGAAGACGTTCGACTACATCAACTGTGTTAAGCAAACACTTCCGCTTTTGGTCTACGAGGGTATGAGGAAACACTCTCCCCCTCTCATTGCTATGCATATCCTAGATAGATCTTGCGTGATAGTAGTATTTTTTAAAAAAATTGCAAGACCGTAGTAGCCAGTAAAACTTGCAACAACAAATTAGAGGGTGTCTAACTTGTTTTTGCAGGGCATGTTGTGATGTGATATGGTCAAGACATGATGTGATATACGTTGTTGTATGAGATGATCATGTTTTGTAAAAGTTATCGGCAACTGGCAGGAGCCTTATGGTTGTCGCTTTATTGTATGAAATACAAACGCCATGTAATTGCTTTACTTTATCACTAAGCAGTAACGATAGTCGTAGAAGAAATAGTTGGCGAGACGACCACGACGCTACAATGGAGATCAAGGTGTCAAGCCGGTGAAGATGGAGATCATGACATTGCTTTGGTGATGGAGATCAAAAGCACAAAATGATGATGGCCATATCATGTCACACATTTTGATTGCATGTGGTGTTTATCTTTTTGCATCTTATTTTGCTTAGTATGGCGGTAGCATTATAAGATGATCCCTTAACTAAATTTCAAGGTATAAGTGTTCTCCCCGAGTATGCACCATTGCGGAAGTTCTTCGTGCTGAGACACCACGTGAGGATCGGGTATAATAAGCTCTACGTTCAAATACAATGGGTGCAAGCCAATTTTGCACATGTGGAATACTTGGGTAAAACTTGACAAGCCTAGCATGTACAGACATGGCCTCGGAACACTGGAGACAGAAAGGTCGAACGTGAATCATATAGTGGATATGATCAACATGGAGAAGTTCACCATTGATGACTACTCCATCTCACATGATGATCGGACATGGTTTAGTTGATTTGGATCACGTATCATTTAGATGACTTGAGGAATGTCTATCTAAGTGGGAGTTCTTAAGTAATATGATTCATTGAAATTAATTTATCATGAACTTAGTCCTGATAGTTGATGTCTACTATGCAACTTTATTCTTGTAGACACGTGTTGGGCCTCCAAGCACAGAGTTTTGTAGGACAGTAGCAATTTTCTCTCAAGTGGATGACCTAATGTTTATCAATCCGTGGGAGGCATAGGATGAAGAAAGTCTCTCTCAAGAAACCCTGCAATCAAATACAAGAAATCTCTTGTGTCCCCAACACACCTAATACAATAGCAAATTGTATAGGTGCACTAGCTCGGCGAAGAGATGGTGATAAAAGTGTAGTATGGATAGTAGATATGAGTTTTTGTAGTGCAAACAATAAAAAACAGCAAGGTGGTAAATGATAAAATGGAGCACAAACGGTATTGCAATAATGGAAAATAATGCCTAGGCTGCATACTTTCACTAGTGCAATCTCTCAACAATGCTAACATAGTTGGATCATATGATTATCCCTCAAAGTGCAATAAAGAATCACTCCTGAGTTCCTATTAGCGGAGAACAAAAGATAGAAATTGTTTGTAGGGTACGAAACCACCTCAAAGCTATTCTTTCCGATCAATCTATCCTAGAGTTCATACTAAAATAAAAGCAAGCTATTCTTTCCGATCGATCTAATCAAGAGTTCGTACTAAAATAATGCCATATGATACATATCAACCAACTCTAATGTCACCTAGATACCCCAATGTCACTGTGAGTACCCGTGAGTTAATTATACGATATGTATCAAACAATTTAAGATTCATAATACTCAATCCACACAAAGAACTATAAGGAGACCCCAAAGTTTCTATCGGAGAAAAGATAATAAAAACATGCATCAACCCCTATGCATAGATTACCCCAAAGTCACCTCGAGAATCCGCAAGTTGAGTGCCATAACATATATCAAGGGAATCAAAATAATACCCCATTGTCACCGTGGGTATTCATATGCAAGACATATATCATGTGTCCTCGGATCTGAACATTCAATCCGACAAGACAAAACTTCAAAGGGTATAGACTCAATTCATCACAACAAGTGTTGAGAGGGGAGAAACATCATATGATCCATCTACGTTAACAAAGCCCATGATACATCAAGATCATGACATCTCAAGATCGCGCGAGAGAGAGATTAAATACATAGCTACTGGTTCAAACCCTCAGCCCCGAGGGTGGACTACTCCCTCCTCATTGTGGTGGCCGCCGGGATGATGAAGATGGCCACCGGAGATGATTCCCCCCTCCGATAGGGTGCCAGAACAGGGTCCCGATTGGTTTTCGGTGGCTACAGAGGCTTGCGGCGGCGGAACTTCCGATCTAGGGTCTCCCCGAGGGTTTTCAGAATATTTTGGAATTTATAGGGTGAAGAAGGGGTACGGGAGGCCACTGAGGTGGGCACAACCCACCTGGGCACGCTTGTGGGCCCAGGCATGCCCTGGTGGGTTGTGCCCCCCTCGGGGCACCCCCAGGTGCTGCTCTGGCCCAATGGTTTTCTTCTGGTCCATAAAAATCCACAAAAAGTTTCAGCTCATTTGGAGAACTTTCATTTCTGCACAAAAAACAACACCACGGTAGTTGTGTTGAAAACAGCATCAGTCCGGGTTAGTTCCATGCAAATCATACCAAAACCATATAAAATTGTTGTAAACATGGCATGAATACTTCATAAATTATAGATACGTTGGAGACGTATCAGCATCCCCAAGCTTAATTCCTACTCGTCCTCGAGTAGGTAAATGATAAAAGAAATAATTTATGAAGTGTGAATGCTAGCAAAGTCCACAAGTTTGATCAATGACAATTTCAATCACTTTTCCTAGCATCATAACAGCAATTCTTTCTTATAAAACTTCTGATGTTAAAGTAGCAACCAATTCACATGTTAAGGTTCAAACGATGAATTCTCTATAAAGTCAACAACCTATGTTCTCAATCACCAAGCAATTGCAATTCAACTTATTCAATAGAGTCTAAGTAAGAGCTCCACATACTCAACCATCATATAGTCTTGTATGATTGCTAACACTCACCACATACACATGAGCAGAACGTTTCAACCAGACACATAGAAAGATAGGGGCTTATAATTTCGCCTCCCAACGTATTCACCTCAAGGGTGATGTCAACAATAATAACTCATGCTACCCATATCCAACTGGATATATGTGCCTAGATCTTTCCTCACCACATGATGCTTGCCAAAAGAGAAAAATAAAAAGGAATAGAGAGAAAAACTTTGACTCTTTGCATAAAAGTAAATACTGAAAAGTAAAAGATAGGCTCTTCGCAGAGGGAAGCAGAGATTGCCATGCGCTTATTTCTTTGTATGCTCAACCTCTTAGTGCAAAAGAACGTCATGTTATATTGCCCCTTATGATAGCAACCTTTATTATGCAGTTTGTCACTTTTATTCTTTGCCATCACAAGTTCCTACAATGCTCAATTTTCTCTTACAATAAATGACCTAACACTTTTAGAAGCAATTTTTATTGCCTTATTGCACCGATGACAACTTACTTGAAGGATCTTGCTCAATCCATAGGTAGGTATGGTGGACTGTCAAAACAAGATTTGGGTTTTAAGGGTTTTTGGATGCACAAGTAGTATCTCTACTTGGTGCAGAATTTTTGGCTAGCAAAGATAGGGGGCAAGCACCACATGTTGAGGGATGTATGACAATATAACTTCTATGTGAATATGAACAAATAAATCATTACATTGTCTTCCTTGTCCAACGTCAACAATTTTGGCATATAATATTTTGATGGGGGCTCACAATCACAAAAGATTTCCAGGATAGTGTATTTGCATGTGAAAGTTCTCTTCCTTCTACTAATCATTCATGAATTGCTTGTATGACCAATATTGTGATTGTCAAGGTTCAAAAGATTTCACTTTCTAAACCCAATGTGAAGCTACCACTAGGCATGATATGAACATATAATTTTAACTTCATGATATTCAATTCATTCAACAATTTACTCATAGGATATAAGTGAAGCGCGAGAGTAAATGACAAACTACTCCAAAAATATATAAGTAAAGATCAAGCGAGTAGTTAAGTAAAAGGGTAGCTAATTGAGGACTCTCTCATATTTAAAAGTTTCATATCTAAGTATTTTATTAAAACATCAAGCAAAACAAAACAAAATGACATTCCAAGCATAGCACAACTCATGTGAAGAAGCAAAAACTTAGGCTCAACCGATACTAACCGATAATTGTTGAAGAAGAAAGGTGGGATGCCTACCGGGGCATCCCCAAGCTTAGATGCTTGAGACTTCTTGGAATATTAGCTTGGGATTCCTTGGGCATCCTGAATCTTGAGCTTTTCTGTCTCCTTAATTCCTCCCATATCACGGTTTCCCTAAATCTCGAAAACTTCATCCACACAAAACTCAACAAGAACTCGTGAGATAAGTTAGTATAAATCAATGCAATAACCTTATCATTCTATACTGTAGCAAATCACTAAAATTATTATTCAACATTTCATACTAAATGCCTCAGCATATTTAGTATTCCTATCCTCAAATAGAATCATCAAACAAGCAAACATATGCAAACAATGCATCCATAACACTAATCTGCCAAAACAGTATAGTCTGTAAAGAATGCAATATTCATCATACTTCCCCAACTCCAAAAATTCTGAAAAATTTACCACACTTTAGAAAATTTATCAGAGCTTATTTTTCAAAACGTTTCAGCAATTTATCACATTCTGACTTTTCTAGGGAATTTTTGCAACAGAGGTAAACTTTCTGTTTTCAAACAGCAACAAGTATACTTGCAAAATAAGCATGGCAAAGGATATCATTGCCACTTTTATTGAAATAAAAGATGCAAAACATTATTATAAATAAAATCAAGCAAATCCTAACAAAATAAATTGACGCTCCAAGCAAAACACATATCATGTGACGAGTGAAAACATAGCTCCAAGTAGGGGTGGGCATATAAACCGATGACCGAAGCACCGAACCGAACGAACCGTGACCGAACCCGAA
The DNA here is from genome assembly GCA_963921465.1 of Triticum timopheevii. NCBI lineage: Eukaryota > Viridiplantae > Streptophyta > Magnoliopsida > Poales > Poaceae > Triticum > Triticum timopheevii. The sequence goes on along the minus strand of OY997268.1, from coordinate 558,378,952 downwards.
GTCACCGAAACTGAATTCTTCAGTCATAAATTCGGTCAGCTAATCTAAAGAACCGAACTCTCTTCGGTCAATTTGGGTGTACGTATCGAGTAACCGAATACGCCGAAGTACCGAAGAAATTGATGGACTCGAGAGAAACCTACGTAGTCACAGGCCCATAGCCCGCAGCCCACAACCCAACTACTCGGCCTCGAGAGCAATAAATCCTTTTCCCAATCCATTTCGGCACCTCCACCACATCCCTAGCCGCCGCCCACTACTCTGTTAACCGCCGCAACAACTAACCATATCCATCTCTCTCTCACTCCTCACCTGCTGCCGCTGCCGGCGGTGGCGATGGAGATCTCCCTGCACTGCGGCTGCGCGGCGCCGGCTCCACCTCCGACCAGCAGCTCGGCCTCCGCATCCACGCCAAGCAGAAGGTGCCCCTCGCCTACAACACACTCCTACAGCTCGCAATCTTGCCACCCCATGTCTTCTACTTCTACTGATGGCCAGGCAGCGATCCTCTCTTATGCTCAAGCCCGATGCGCAGATCCGAGTTGGAAATCTTGGTATGTGATGGAATAAAGAAGGGAGTGGGTAGGCACATGGATCTGGGGCTCTAATTTTCAACAGCGAGGGTGGAGAGGGATGAGGTGATGGATGAATTACAGCTTGTAATTAGCGTGTATTTTTGCTATAATTGATCTTGATTGATGTCATATGGCCTGGATGTCTAATCTCTGTTGCATGCTTGGTTTTCCTTTTGTCACTTACTCTCAAGACTGTGATTCTGTTTTGTTTTTGAGACTGAAGTTGGTCTTGCAGAACATCGGTGTTGTTCGGTCTTGACCGAGACCCGAACCGAAGTGTACGTGCACCGTTTTGTCGGTTAGTGCTTATTTAGGAAACCGATCGGTCAGCAAAATCTAAAAACCGATTTTTGTGGAAACCCGAAGCACCGAACCGATCGGTCAGCAAAATCTAAAAACCGATTTTTGTGGAAACCCGAAGCACCGAACCGATCGGTCAGCAAAATCTAAAAACCGATTTTTGTGGAAACCCGAAGCACCGAACCGATCGGTCAGCAAAATCTAAAAACTGATTTTTGTGGAAACCCGAAGCACCGAACCGATCGTTCGGGGGAACCGAACGCCCAGGCCTAGCTCCAAGTGAGGTTGCCGTTAATGTTGGAGACGAAAGAGGGGATGCCTTCCGGGGCATCCCAAGCTTAGTTGCTTGGATATTCCTTGAATATTAACTTGGGGGTGCCTTGGGAATCCCCAAGCTTAGGGTCTTGTCACTCCTTATTCTCCACATATCGACATCTCACCCAAAACTTGAAAACTTCAATCACACAAAACTCAACGGAACCTTGTGAGATAGGTTAGTATGATAAAGAGCAAACCATTTCACTTTTGGTACTGTCAAAGACAAGATTCATAATTGTTTCCACACAATTACTACTTTAGCATATCATTTTTACAATTTATATTGAGCAATATAAGCCATAGAAACTAGGAAACAAGCAAATTATGCATTGAAAACAGAATCTGTCAAAAATTGAACAGTCTGTAGTAATCTGTACTCAAACCATACTTATGCTACTCCAAAAATTATGAAAAAATCAGGAACAAGTGAGAAATTTGTATATTTATCTTCTTCAAAAATAATCAACTCAAAATCACTCTTCGGTTAAAAATGAGAGTTATTTTCGTGAGCGCAAAAGTTTCTGTTTTTCAGCAAGATCATATCAACTATCACCCAACATGACCCCAAAGGCTTTACTTGGCACTTTATTGAAACAAAGACAATAAAACATGATTAATACAGTAGAATAATCATTTGAACACACAAAAATAGTAGGTAAAAGTGTTAGGTTGTCTCCCAACAAGCGCTTTTCTTTAATGCCTTTTTAGCTAGGCATGATGATTTCAATGATGCTCGCATAAAAGATAAAAGTTGAAACATAACAAGAGCATCATAAATCATAAGTTCCTCTATCATAATAATTTTCAGTAGCATCATGAATAGATTCCTCCATATAACCATCACATAAATCATTCTTTTCATGATCCAAAATCATAGAAGATTTATCACTCTTTATGGCATACATGTCATCATAATAATCATCATAAGTAGCAACTTTGTTCTCATCATAGTCAATTGAAACCTCTTCCAAAATAGTGGATGTATCACTAAATAAAGTCATGACCTCTCCAAATCCACTTTCATCAATATTTTAATAAGATTCAACACCCTCCAAAATAGTGGGACTACTACCTAGAGTTGACACTCTTCCAAACCCACTTTCATCATTGTAATCATCATAAATAGGAGGCATGCTATCATCATAATAAATTTTCTTATCGAAAGAAGAAGGAATCAAAGGATCATATTCATTATGCAAAGGATCCCCAAGCTTGGGACAAGCATTATTTTCAGCAAATAAATCTTCAAACATTTCATACTCATCAAACATAGCATCCCCAAGCTTGTGGTTTTGCATAACATCATAATCATTCTTATCAATAGCATGAATGGCACCAATAGTATAGCAAACATTATTATCATATTATTCCAAGCAAGTGCCAAAAAGATCTTTAAGGTCATAAGAGACATCATTGTCTTCCCAATCATAATCATCACAACAAGTAGTAGGCATCATAAAATCATACTCAATATCATCATCCTCCATCAACATATTTGATTCACTTTCATGAGGCACAATGGTGATAGGAGCAATATTACTTGGGAGAGTTGCCTTTTTACCACTACTTTTTATTCTTTTCTTTTTCTTCTTCACCACCTCACGTGTGGGTTTAATCAAATTTTTTTGAGCTTCTTGTTGAAGAGATTGATAGGATAGGAAGCTCCTCCTGTTAGCTGATTCATCATAATAAACACTAGGAGGGTATTCGGAAATATTTTCCCTTTCATTATTACTCTCTTCATACTCTATTTGTTTTCTTGTCTTTAGATAGTGTCGGGGAAACTGATCCACGAACACCTATGGGACCGGCGGACCGAGCCCCTTTCGGTTCGGCGGGAGGCGGAGATCGCGCGAAGAGCGGATCGAGGCGAAGCACACGAGCAGTTTACCCAGCTTTGGAGCTCTCCGGAGAGATAACACTCCTACTGCTGCATGTCTGAGTGTATTGAGTTCTTGCTCGGGAGCGCTGAGTGCTACAGTACACACGAGCTGCTAACGAGACCGAGCGTGAGTGTTTTCCTGCCTTCGAACCCCCCCTCTACGTTGCGCATGGGCCTCCTTTTATATGCTTAAGGGGTCACCGACAGGTGGCAACGTAGACAAGGGTAAAAATGGAAAAGGAATTGTGGTTGGTACAACTACCTGTAGTGTATCATACCTAACCCTGACGGCAGGGGACAAAGGCATTAAATGCCCGTCTGCGTTGCCCAAATAGTGCAGAAAGGGACCGTCAGGGACGCCACCGCTTGCCACGATGACAATCTTGTCAGTGCCGCTTGCCACCGTGCACCGCTGGCTGCACAGCCTCTTGCCACGCGCGCCTGGAAAGGCCCCAGGGAGACACGTTGGTGGATGTGCTGGAGCGCGGGTACAGAGTGGTAGCCTGCCGCGGCAAGCGCCTTGCCGCGGTTGTTGTCTTGTCGCGTCCGGAAGCTTGTCGCTCACCGGGCCTTGCCGGGACGCGTGGCGCGTAGCGGCAAGTTCCTTGAGATGCCTTGGTTGGCCTTCCCGGCAAGCTCCTCTTGCCGGGGCCTTGTCTCCTTGGCTTGAATACTTTGTTCTTGAATGGCTCCAAAGGAACCACGGAGGACCTTGGCGGTCACCCGGCAAGCCTTGCCGCGGGGTGCTGCGACTGCCCGTGCACAAGTTCGGGATACTAGGGTACCCCTACTCTAGTACACCGACAGATAGTTGGCAATATAAGGGTTCTCAGTGTAATTTTCCGCACAAAACATATAAATTTCCTCTAGATCAAAATCAAGAAATCTATTGAGATTAAATTTTGGAATACCCTTAGTTATACATTTCATTTCTTCATACCCTAAAAGAAGACTAAGCTATTTATGATGCTCAAGGGTAATCAAGTTATCACAATTTTTGGACATGATTTAATTATGAAACAAACAACATTGGAGATTTAAATGACCATGTTCATTGCAAAGTTCACAAGGATGGCAAAAAATATTAAATCTTTCAGCACAATCATCTAGCCTCTCTTGCAACTTTTTCGTTTCTAAATATTTATGCTTCTTACAAAATCTATCTTCCCTTTTTGGTGTGCGTGTGCACTCCCAATTTACTCCGCAAAAATTGACATTCTTATGGGAGACATCATTATCATGGCTAAAGCAATCATCATTAGCATTTTGGATGTTCAAAGAATTCATACTAACAACATTGCAATCATGCTCATCATTCAAATAATTTGTGCCAAACATTTTATTGACTTCTTCTAACAATTGAGCACAATTTTCCGAACCATCATTTTCAAGAAAGATATTATAAAGATGATCAATAATATGATGCAACCTCAACTCCATTTTTTATGTAGTTTTATTTTATAAACCAAACTAGTGATAAAACAAGAAACTAAAAATTTGATTGCAAGATATAAAGATATATATACCTTCAAGCACTCGCCTCCCCAGCAACGGCGCTAGAAAAGAGCTTGTTGTATACTATGCAACTTTATTCTTGTAAACACGTGTTGGGCCTCCAAGCGTAGAGTTTTGTAGGACAGTAGCAATTTTCCCTCAAGTGGATGGCCTAAGGTTTATCAACCCGTGGGAGGCGTAGGATGAAGATAGTCTCTCTCAAGCAACCCTGTAATCAAATACAAGAAATCTCTTGTGACTCCAACACACCCAATACAATAGAAAATTGTATAGGTGCACTAGCTCGGCGAAGAGATGGTGATAAAAGTGTAGTATGGATAGTAGATATGAGTTTTTGTAGTGCGAACAATAAAAAACGGCAATGTAGTAAATGATAAAACGGAGCACAAACGGTATTGCAATAATGGAAAATGGGGCCTAGGGTGCATACTTTCACTAGTGCAATCTCTCAACAATGCTAACATAGTTGGATCATATGATTATCCCTCAAAGTGCAATAAAGAATCACTCCCGAGTTCCTATTAGCGGAGAACAAAAGATAGAAAAGATTCGTAGGGTACGAAACCACCTCAAAGCTATTCTTTCCGGTCAATCTATCCTATAATTCATACTAAAATAACAGCAAGCTATTCTTTCCGATCGATCTAATCAAGAGTTCGTACTAAGATAACACCATATGATACATATCAACCAACTCTAATGTCACCTAGATACCCCAATGTCACCGCAAGTACCCATGAGTTAATTATACGATATGTATCAAACAATTTCAGATTCATAATACTCAATCCGCACAAAGAACTACAAGGAGACTCCAAAGTTTCTATTGGAGAAAAGATAATAAAAACGTGCATCAACCCCTATGCATAGATTACCCCAAAGTCACCTCGGGAATCCGCAAGTTGAGTGCCATAACATATATCAAGTGAATCAAAATAATACCCCATTGTCACCATGGGTATTCATATGCAAGACATATATCATGTGTTCTCAGATCTGAACATTCAATCCTACAAGACAAAACTTCAAAGGGTAAAGACTCAATTCATCACAACAAGTGTAGAGAGGGGAGAAACATCATATGATCCATCTACGTTAACAAAGCCCATGATACATCAAGATTGTGACATCTCAAGATCGCACGAGAGAGAGAGAGATTAAACACATAGCTACTGGTACAAACCCTCAGCCCTGAGGGTGGACAACTCCCTCCTTATCGTGGTGGCCGCCGGGATGATGATGATGGCCACCAGAGATGATTCCCCCTCTGGCAGGGTGCCGAAATGGGGCCCCGATTGGTTTTCGGTGGCTACAGAGTCTTGCGGTGGCGGAACTTCCGATCTAGGGTCTCCCCGAGGGTTTTCGAAATATTTGGGAATTTATAGGGCGAAGAAGGGGTACGAGAGGCCACCGAGGTGGGCACAACCCACCTGTGCGTGCCTGGGGGCCCAAGCACGCCCTGGTGGGTTGTGCCCCCCCCCTATGGGCACCCCCTAGGTGTTGCTCTGGCCCAATGGTTCTCTTTTGGTCCATAAAAATCCACAAAAAGTTTCAGATCATTTGGAGAACTTTCATTTCTACACAAAAAAACAACACCATGGTAGTTCTGCTGAAAACAACATCAGTCCGGGTTAGTTCCATGCAAATCATACCAAAACCATATAAAATTGTTGTAAACATGGCACGAATACTTCATAAATTATAGATATGTTGGAGACGTATCGATAGTATTTGCAAATTATGTTGTAGATCAATAGCTCACGATGTAGCTCCCCATTTATTTTTTATATGTTCCTAGAGAAAAGTAAGTTGAAAGTTGATAGTAGCAATGACGCGGACTAGGTCCGTGATATGATGATTATCCTCATTGCTGCACAGAAGAATTATGTCCTTAATGCATTGCTAGGTGACAGACCTATTTGCAGGAGCAGATGCAAACGTTATGAATGTTTTGCAAGCTTGATATGATGACTAGTTGATAATTTAGTGCACCATGATTTACGGCTTAGAACCAGGACTTCAAAAATGTTTTGAACGCCATGGAGCATATGAGATGTTCCAAGATCTGAAATTGTTATTTCAGACTCATGCCCATGTCGAGAGGTTTGAGACCTCTGACAAGTACTTTGCCTACAAGATGGAGGAGAATAGCTCAGCTAGTGAGCATGTGCTCAGAATGTCTAGGTACTACAATCGCTTGAATCAAGTGGGAGTTAATATTCCAGATAAGATAGTGATTGACAGAGTTCTCTAGTCACTATCAACAAGCTACTAGAACTTCATGATGAACTATAATATGCAAGGGATGACGAAAATGATTCCCTAGTTTTTTGTGATACTAAAATCGGCGAAGGTAGAAATCAAGAAAAGGTATCAAGTGTTGATGGTTAACAAGACCACTAATTTCAAGAAAAAGGGCAAGGCAAAGAAAGGGAACTTCAAGAAGAATGACAAGCAAGTTGTCACTCCCTGAAGAAGCCCAAAGTTGGACCTAAGCCTGAAACTGAGTGCTTCTACTGCAAAGGAAATGGTCACTAGAAGCAGAACTACCCCAAATATTTGGCGGATAAGAAGGATGGCAAAGTGAACAAAGGTATATTTTATATACATATTATTGATGTGTACCTTACTAGTGCGCGTAGTAGCCCCTGGGTATTTGATACCTGTTCGATTGCTAAGATTAGTAACTCAAAATAGGAGTTGCAGAATAAATGGAGACTAGTTGAGGGTGAAGTGACGATGTGTGTTGGAAGTGGTTCCAAGATTGATATGATCATCATCGCACACTAACTATACTTTCAGGATTAGTGTTGAACCTAAATAAATTTTATTTGGTGTTTGCGTTGAGCATGAACAAGATAGGATCGTGTTTATTGCAATACGGTTATTCATTTAAGACAGAGAATAATTGTTATTCTATTTACATGAATAAAACCTTCTATGGTCATACACCCAATGTTAGCGGTTTATTGAATCTCGATCGTAGTGATACATATATTCATAATATTGATACCAAAAGATGCAAAGTTGATAATGATAGTGCAACATACTTGTGGCACTGCCGTTTACGTCATATTGGTGTAAAGCGCATGAAGAAACTCCATGCTGATGGGCTTTTTGGAATCACATGATTATGAATCATTTGATACTTGTGAACCATGCCTCATGGGCAAGATGACTAAAACTCCGTTCTTTGGAACAATGGAGCGAGCCAATGGCTTATTGGAAATAATACATACCGATGTATGCGGTCCGATGAGTGTTGAGGCTCGCGGCGGGTATCGTTATTTTCTGACCTTCACAGATGATTTGAGCAGATATGGGTATATCTACTTAATGAAACACAAGTCTGAAACATTTGAAAAGTTCAAAGAATTTCAGAGTGAAGTGGAAAATCATCTAACAAGAAAATAAAGTTTCTACAATCTGATCGCGGAGGCAAATATTTGAGTTATGAGTTTGGCCTTCATTTAAAACAATGTGGAATAGTTTCAAAACTCATGCCACCCGGAACACCACAGCGTAATGGTGTGTCCAAACATCGTAACCATACTTTATTAGATATGGTGCAATCTATGATGTCTCTTACCGATTTACCACTATCGTTTTGGGGGTTATGCATTAGAGACAACTGCATTCACGTTAAATAGGGCACCGTCTAAATCCATTGAGACGACACCGTATGAACTATGGTTTGGCAAGAAACCTAAGTTGTTGTATCTTAAAGTTTGGGGTTGCGACACTTATGTCAAAAAGGCTTCAGCCTGATAAGCTCGAACCCAAACTAGAGAAGTGCATCTTCATATGATACCCTAAGGAAACAATTGGGTACACCTTCTACCACAGATCCAAAGGCAACATATTTGTTGACAAGAATGGAACCTTTCTAGAGAAAAAGTTTCTCTGGAAAGAAGTGAGTGGGAGAAAAGTAGAACTTGTTGAGGTAATTGTACCTTCTCTCAAATTGCAATGTAGCACATCAGTGAAATCCGTTCCCGTGATGCCTACACCAACAAGAGAGAAAGCTAATGATGATGATCATAAAACTTCGGATCAAGTTACTACTGGACCTCGTAGGTCGAACAATGCATGTTCCGCACCAGAGTGGTACGATAATCCTGTCCTGGAAGTCATGTTATTAGACCATGGCGAACCTACGAGCTATGAAGAAGCTATGATGAGCCCAGGTTCTGACAGATGGCTTGAGGCCATTAAATCTGAGATAGGATCCATGTATGAGAACAAAGTGTGGACTTTGGTGGACTTGCCTGATGATCGGCAAGCCATTGAGAATAAATGGATCTTTAAGACGAAGACGGACGTTGATGGTAGTGTTACTATCTACAAAGCTTGACTTGTCGCAAAAGGTTTTCGACAAGTTCAGGGTGTTTACTACAATGAGATTTTCTCACTCGTAGCGATGCTTAAGTCTATCCGAATCATGTTAGCAATTGCCGCATTTTATGAAATCTGGCAAATGGATGTCAAAACTGCATTCCTTAGTGGATTTCTTAAAGAAGAGTTGTATATGATGCAACCAAAAGGTTTAGTTGATCCAAAATGTGCTAACAAAGGGTGCAAACTCCAGCGATCCATCTTTGGACTGGTGCAAGCATCTCGGAGTTGGAATATATGCTTTGATAAGGTGAACAAAGCATATGGTTTTATACAGACTTATGGTGAAGCCTGTATTTACAAGAAAGTAAGTGGGAGCTCTATAGCATTTCTGATATTATATGTGGATGACATATTGTTGATTGGAAATGATATAGAATTTCCGGGTAGCATAAAAGGATACTTGAATTAGAATTTTTCAATATAAGACCTCGGTAAAGCTACTTATGTATTGGGCATCAAGATCTATAGAGATAGATCGAGACGCTTAATAAGACTTTCACGAAGCACACACCTTGACAAGATTTTCAAGGGGTTCAAAATGGATCAGTCAAAGAAGGAGTTATAGCCTGTATTGTAAAGTGTGAAGTTGAGTAAGACTCAAAGCCCGACCATGACAGAAGATAGAAAGAGAATGAAAGCCATTCCCTATGCCTCAGCCATAGGTTCTATAAAGTATGCTATGCTGTGTACCAGACATGTTGTGTGCCATCCTATGAGTTTGGCAAGAGGGTACAATAGTGATCCAGGAGTAGATTACTGGACAACGGTCAAAATTATCCTTAGAGGACTAAGTAAATGTTTCTTGGTTATGGAGGTGATAAAGGGTTCGTCGTAAAGGGTTACGACGATGCAAGCTTTAACACTAATCTAGATGACTCTAAGTCTCAATCTGGATATGTATTGAAAGTGGGAGCAATTAGCTAGAATAGCTCCATGCAGAGCATTGTAGACATAGAAATTTGCAAAATACATATGGATCTGAATGTGTCAGACCCGTTGACTAAACTTCTCTCACAAGCAAAACATGATCACACCTTAGTAATCTTTTGGTGTTAATCACATAACGATGTGAACTAGATTATTGACTCTAGTAAACCCTTTGGGTGTTGGTCACATGGTGATGTGAAATATGGGTGTTAATCACATAAGGATGTGAACTATTGGTGTTAAATCACATGGCGATGTGAACTAGATTATTGACTCTAGTGCAAGTGGGAGACTGAAGGAAATATGCCCTAGAGGTAACAATAAAGTTTTTACTTTATATTTCCTTATATCATGATAAATATCTATTATTCGTGCTAGAATTGTATTAACAGGAAACTCGATACATATGTGGATACATAGACCAAACACCGTGTCCCTAGTAAGCCTCTACTAGACTAGCTCGTTAATCGAAGATGGTTTAGTTTCCTAACCATAGACATGTGTTGTCATTTGATGAACGGGATCACATCATTAGGAGAATAATGCGATGGACAAGACCCATCCGTTAGCTTAGCATATTGATTGTTCAGTTTTATTGCTATAGCTTTCTTCATGTCAAATACATATTCCTTCGACTATGAGATTATGCAACTCCCGAATACCGTAGGAATACCTTGTGTGCTATTAAACGTCACAACGTAACTGGGTGATTATAAAGATTCTCTATAAGTATCTCTAGAGGTGTTTGTTGGGTTGGCATAGATCGGGATTAGGATTTGTCACTCCGAGTATCAGAGAGGTATCTCTGGGCCCTCTCGGTAATACACATCATAAGAAGCCTTGCAAGCAAAGTGACTAATGAGTTAGTTGCGGGATGATGTATTACGGAACGAGTAAAGAGACTTGCCGGTAATGAGATTGAACTAGGTATGAAGATACCGACGATCGAATCTCGGGCAAGTAACATACCGATGGACAAAGGGAATAACGTATGTTGACATAGGAGAAGCCCTGCGTGGATCACATCACCATCACCACCACACCACCGTGCTGATGGAACTCATCTACTCCTTCGACCCTCTGCTGGATCAAGAGCTCGAGGGACGTCATCGCGCTGAACGTGTGCAGAACTCGGAGGTGTCGTACATCTGGTACTCGATCGATCAGAACGAGGAGACGTTCGACTACATCAACCACGTTAAGAAAACGCTTCCACTTTCGGTCTACGAGGGTACGTGGACACACTCTCCCCCTCTCGCTGTTATGCATCTCCTAGATAGATTTTGCGTGAGCGTAGGAATTTTTTTGAAATTGCATGCTACATTTCCCAACAGTGTTGTATATACATGAACCATCAAGCCATGCACAAGGTGAAATAAATTATATATTTTTTGATCTCCTACTAGGAAACTTGGTTGCCCATCCTTTGACATCTTTCCTAGGTGGAATTCATTCTAGTGAATTTTAATTTCATGCCACCAACACATGGAGTTTGGGAGACACCAGAGACTGCAAGGGAATGGATGCATGGTTTCCTAATCATAGGTGAGCCCGAGGTGGCGATTCATTGCTCCAAATGAAGGTTGATGGTTTTTGAGTTTTTCAATGTTGTCTATGTTAGCTCGACATGCTATTTGTTTTATGCTGCAAATGAACCAACATACTGTCATCAGTATAGATTTCCTGTGTAAATGATGAGTCCTTACAGTAATTGTTTTCTATGCTACCGCAACCACTAGTTTCCATGCCGCACATGTGTTGTGTTTCTTTCTCAGCAATTTTTTACTGCATGCATACAAAATTATGTCCAAAGGGTTTGTTCAAAATGGTTTTGTGGTTTTGATATGTCACAAGAAAAAAGTTTCAATGATACTACATAGTAAAATAATCGTGAGGAGTTTCTTTTTGCGTGATTTGGACAACTAAGGCGTTGAATGAAATTGCATTTAGTCCCTAATGATATTTTGGTGTTGATGGCAATATGGTTAGTGATACTAATGTCAGATTCTAAGTTTATCTCAGGACATAGGTATCTCATCGAGATTATATGGAGTTGGTTCATCCCGTACTTCAAAAGGAAAAAAACAAGGCCAATTTTCTTAAGACCCAAAGGTGTTTTTTTGTCATAGGATAACCATACTATTAAGAATGGCTGATGTGATTGCATAAGGATGGGGTTCATGCAAAATATATACACCAAACCATCCTAATTCTACAACTAAAAATATGGGGTAAAACTCGTATCTATGTGCCTTGTGCCACATACCCGTGCACACGGGCTTCAGGATGTCTCTCTGGACACCTCATGCGGATGGACGTTCTGACCACCTGCACATAGAATTGGGTCCGCGACTCTTTGGACACCCCCTGGACATGGGGTCTAGGGTTTTGCTCTCGGGTGATCTCGTGTGCTCTTCAGCCTGTGATCACAGGGCACACACGTTGGCAACAGTCACTTTGGAGGAGATGGGTATAACTTGCTGTTCTTTCTCCTCCAACCCTAACCAACACATTTGAGCTCCTCCTCCATTGCTACACCTCAAAAACTTGATTAGTTTCAATCACACTACCCAAACTTCACCGAACTTTCGAGATTGGAAGAGAATCACCTGATCTATACTTCCACCAAACCAATCTCAGATATGTTGGGGCTCCTATGCGGTTGGAGTCAAGGACAGTAACCTGCCTTGCATGTGGTGTGGTCCGGGAAGTTCGCAAAGGTCCGGTGGACGTTTTCAAGACCAGCCACAAAAGATTGGAGGCCCATCTATTGGCGTGACTCAAATGGAGGCTAGGGTGAGCCACTTGGTGGCGATTCGAACCTTTGGCTTTGAAACCTCTCCAATGAAATTATCACTCCCCAAAGAGTGTCAACTTGGGGACACATCCGTGTCTCTGACTTGTGTGGTTTATCCTTTACCATTCCTCTAATTGCTTTGTATGTTTGTTGACTTGCGGGTCTTCGTCGAAAAGGTAACGCCACCCAGCATTTTCATACGTTGTGTTCTGTGTGATTATGGAGGAATTGTAGTATTCGCCCCAAAATGCCAATTATCTTTTTATTTTGCTTACCTTTGTAATAAGTTGTTTGCCATACAGTGTGTTCTCACCATAGCTTGCATTTTGGGAGAACTTTAGTTATCCACATTATTCCTAAAATTGGCAATTAAGATAAATTTGTATTCTCCTATTCACCCCATCCTCTAATCGACTGTCAACATCTTCGATCGTTTTAATCGGTAGCAGATCTTTGACTCTTTATATGTACTTAACTGTCTAAAGAGGATGGCCGATCAAAGGGGTGAGAAAGTGGACCTACTACAAGATGGGGAGAACCAAGAAGTTTTTCCCCAACTACTTGGAAACCCCGTCGCTAACCCCTCCGTTTCCTTGACGGTAGCGGGCTTCACTTAAATGATGTTGGAATTGAAAACCATGTTGTTTAAGGAACTACGCTGGGTGAGGTGGATGCTATTCACAACCCCGCACCTTTGTAGTCGACCTCTTCAATATTTTCATCAAGTTTAAGTGAGTTCTGGCGATCGCGGAGGCAGCCGATGTGGGGCACACTCCGGCTGATTGAAGCCCAGGGTGACCTATAACTACTACATAAATCGTTAAATACAAAAATATGCATCATGTGTGTCAAGATCTTTTCATTTTGGTGTAGTGTGTCAAGAATTTATGCACACGCATGATTGCGAGACATAGCTCTGCCTCGCCTCGGGTGCTGGAGCAAGCTCACCTTAGTGGGCTTGCCTATTGAAGTGTTTATGGGAAGACTCTATCAGTCGGTTTCGACTAGTTTCTGATCCTACCAACGTGTTTTATTTTATGCGTACTTTACGGCTTTCTCTATTTTTTTTCTTCTTATTTTTCTTCTTGTCAAATACTTGTCTACATTTTAAATACATTTTACATAGACACATGAAGCATATTCTATTGACCCTATTTCATATACACGACAAATATTTTTCCAATGCATGTTAAACATCAAACACACGTTTAACATTTTACGAATGGTATGAAACATTCTTTGTAAATTATATGAACATATTCTGACCTGTATAAGTTTTTTTAAATGTCACGAACATATTTGGAAATGTGAACATTTTTTAAAATGCCACATAGATGTTTTTGGATGGTATTTTTTAGCATTATGTGAACAACTTTTTACATCCTATAAAATTTGGAAGTACATGTGACCTACATGTTTTTGAAACACATGATTTTTTAATATGCCGCGAACATGAATAGTAAAAAAACTAAACACTACATTTTTTACATTGTTGAACTTTTTTCAAAATTGGTGAACTCTTTTTAAAATTCATGAAAATTTTCATTTTTGTGATTTTTTTCTATTTGGTACAAACCTTTTTGAAATTTGTTTATTTATTTCAATTCGTATTTTTTGCGAATGCTTTTCAAATTTATGTTTTCTTTATTCAAATGTAACTATCGTGAGTATATAATACCAGTATATGTTTATTTTTTGTACTTAAGGAATGGTTAAATAAGATCTATTTCCATTAGAAGTAAACAAACTGAGAATGTCCTACTGGTTAATGCTGGTGGGCATTTGCATTAGCGTTCAGAGTTCGATTCACAGTTCTCCTGATTTAAACAGAAACTGTTTTCCCGCGGCGACGTTGTCTCAAGAAATAAGGAGCGCGGGGATCCTATACGTACGCGCCCGCGAGCGCCGTGGCTCGTACCCACGCCTCGCCCGCGGCTGTTTCTATGGGCCAGCCCATTTCGGGGTTTAACCCCAACCGGTTTTGGAAAGGTTCTAAAACCTTCCCTAAACCGGATTTTTATGTTTTTCTTTTTATTTTCCTTTTTCTGTTTTCTTTTCATTTTTTATTTACTTTTATGTTTTCAGTTTTATTCTTGTTTTTCGATTTCTGAAAACCTATTAATTCGCGATTTGTTTCTAAAATCGTATTTTTTTGAATGATGAACATTTTTCCAAAATCATGGTTTTACTTTTACTAAATTGTTACTCTTAAATCATGAACATTTTTTTTAAACTGTGAACATTTTCTAAAAACTCACGAACATCTTTTTTGAAATCTTGAATTATTATTTTTAGAAATTTATGAACATTCTCTTAAGTCATGACCATGTTTTTCAAATCATGAATTTGTTTTTTGAAATAATGAAGCTTTCAAAATAAAGAGTACTTTTCCAAAATTATGAACATTTGTTTCCGCGGCGACGTTGTCTCAAAAAATAAGGAGCGCGGGGATCCTATACGTACGCGCCCGCGACTCCGCGAGCGCCGTGGCTCGTACCCCCGCCTCGCCCGCTGCTGTTTCTATGGGCCAGCCCATTTCGGGGTTTAACCCTAACCGGTTTTGGAAAGGTTCTAGAACCTTACCTAAACCGGATTTTTATGTTTTTCTTTTTCTTTTCCTTTTTTCTGTTTTCTTTTCATTTTTTTATTTACTTTTATGTTTTCAGTTTTATTCTTGTTTTTCGATTTCTGAAAACGTATTAATTCGCGATTTGTTTCTAAAATTGTATTTTTTCTTTAATGATGAACATTTTTACCAAAATCATGGTTTTATTTTTACTAAATCGTTACTCTTAAATCACGAACATTTTTTTTTGAAACTGTGAACATTTTTTAAAAACTCACGAACATCTTTTTCGAAATCTTGAATTTATTTTTTTTAGAAATTTGTGAACATTCTCTTAAGTCATGACCATGTTTTTCAAATCATGAATTTATTTTTTGAAATAATGAAGCTTTAAAATTAAAGAGTACTTTTCCAAAATTATGAACATTGGTTTCAAATTCATGAACATTTTAGAATTAGCGAACATTTTTTTGAATCGTGAACATTTCTCAAATTAGCGAATATTTGTTTGAATGTTTTTAGTTATGAAGATTATTTTAATTTTGGGAAGATTTTTTTTACAAATTCGTAAACAGATTTTGAATTCTAGAGCATTCTTCTGTACTCATAATTTACTTATTTTGTGAACATTTTTCAATTTCACAAACATTTTTTTGAAATCGTGAACATTGTTTTGAATTCATGAACATTTTTAAAATTTTTGAATATTTTTTGCCAAATTCATGAACAATTTTTGAATTACCGAGCATCTTTTTTATATATTGAATTATTGAAAAAAGAAAAAAAGAAAAGGAAAAAAAGGAAAAAGGAAACATCCGCAAGAAAACGGCGGCGTCCCGGCCACACATGGGGCAGCCCATAAGGGGAGTGGGGGGTGCGCGCCCGCTTCCTTCGCAGCGCGTGCTGCGCCCTATAGGCGCTCCCTCCCGGAGCACCTAGTTTTGCCTAAAAAAACCTAGTTTGCCGCGAATTTAGTGCCTCGCTTACAGCGAGCGAAATCAATAGTTAAGGAGTACTCCTTGCGAAGATCACTCCAACTTCCCCAGGTTGTGATAAGTGGCGCGTTGCATGTGTGCCACTTGTCGCAACCTGGGAGTTTTCCCTTTTTTCATTGATCCGTTTATTCAAAATGTTTTCTCACTTAAATCGTGCGTCCAAATCTCGAACCGCTTTCGTCATTGGATTCCTCGCGTCGAGACCTTCAAAACTAGATACCATGTTGATAGGTTTTGACAAACTTTTATTTCAGGAAAAAAACCAGACGAAAAACCCGAATGGGGAGCACGGGTTCTTTCCCTTTCCGAAAGAGGCACGCCCATGCCTCTGACGAAATCACAACCGTGCCTTTTGCGGAAGCAAAACCGTGACTCTTGCGAAAGAAAAAAAACAGAAAACACGTTTTTTTCGTTCCCGAGGAGGCACGGCCGCGACTCGCGTGAAAGCACAACCGTGTCTCTCGCGGAAGCAAAACCGTGACTTTTGCGGAAAAAAAAACCCAGAAAACATGTTTTGTTTCCGAGAGGCACGGCCGTGACTCTCGCGAAAGCACAACCGTGCCTCTCGCGGAAGCAAAACCATGCCTTTCGTGAAAGAAAAAAAATGCTGTTTTTGCGCCAAAAAAATTGGAAAAAAAATTGGGTCGAAAAGCTAGGGAAGACCGGTGGAAAACCAAAACATGGAAAAACCCGAAAAAACCGTTTAAAAAGCCGAAAACACGTGCGGAAAAAAAATAAAATCTGGAGGGAGCACCCAAAGCGCGACACGTGGCGAATGGCTGAAAGTGCGTCAAGTGATGGTGATCGTTGTGAGGTTCCCGAAGGAGCGTCCGTTAATTAGTTGCTCCCGCTACAGCGAGAGGGGAGCCCCTAGTTGAACAAAGGCGCGCGCGCATTGGCCGGCCCATCACTCGCTCGCACGGACGTACAATTCGATCCCTCGTACAACTCGCTCCTCTTAAGATTGCATTTTGTTTCGGTGGTTCCCTGGAAAAATCTTTTGGTCCAGGAAGAAAACCCAGAAAATTTTATTGGTATTTCAAATTTTGCAAAATAAAAAAAATGTGAAGAGGTTTGAAAAAGCTCACGAATTAGAAAAAAGATCATTGATTTCGAAGGAAGTTTCAGAAATTTAAAAAAACTTCACTGATTTTAAAAAAAGTGCATCAATATTGAAAAAAATCAACGATTTAAAAAAAGGTTCATTGATTTTCAGAAAAAGGTTATTCGATTTTGGAAAAGGTTCATCAATTTTGAGAAAAACTTAATTGAATTTGAAAAAAAAATCACGGATTTTCCAAAAGTTCATATATTTTGAAAAAAAGTCATCAATTTTAAAAAATTGTCCATGAATTTAAAAACTGTTGTTTTTAAGAAAAGTTTTCAAAATTGTAAAAGTTCACTCATTTAGCAAAAGAAAAATAAAAAAATAAAAAAGAACAAAACCATTCCAAAAAGGAGAAAAAAGGAAGAAGAATAAAATAGTGAAAAGATGTAAGTAATCACATCACTTGCTGGTGGTCAACTGGTAACTACTCGTGTTGCTATAGTTGGTTACCTCTGGTTTCCTTAGGGTTTTTTTCACCGATTTTCTTCATATTTTCTCGATTTTCACTATTTTTTCTTTTCTTCCCTTCTTCTTCGTTTTTGTCGGCTTTTGTTTGTTTCTTTCTTGTTTTTCTCTGTTTTACTTGCTTTCTCCGTTTCTTTTTCATTTTGTACTGGTTTTCATTATTTTTTTCTCATCGGTTTTCTTTGTTTTTTCATCTGTTTCAACACATGTCTTCATTTTTCTTGCACATTGTACTTTTTCCATATACTTCAAGAACTTTTGATTAATACATGTTTATTTTTTAAAATATATGTTTAACAGTCTTTCAATTATATGTTTTGATATCTATTAATTCATACACGTTTTTCATTTTTTTGTATACATCTACAATATTTTTTATACAAATTTAACACTTTCCGTATACATGATTAACATTTTTTCAGAATATATGTTTTGTTGTCTACTTTTTTTCTTATACATCGTACATTTCTCTTATACATTCGAAATATATTTTTATAGATGTTTGAACTTTTTAAATACTCGCTCTTTAAAGAAATATAAGAGTTTTTTTTTAAGGATTACCGAGAGAAATATAAGAGTGTTTAGATCACTAAAGTAGTGATCTAAATGCTCTTATATTTCTTTACGGAGGGAGTACATATTTAACTTTTTCAAATATAGTATTTGATGTCTATTGTCTTCATACACATTGTAAATTATTAGTATACATCTAAACCATTTTTATATAGGTTTAACATTTTTATATACATGATTAAGATTTTTGAAATATATGTTTTGTGAATACTTTTCTTTGTACACATCGTACATTTTTCTTATGCATGAGAAAAAAAAATCTATACAGATACAACACTTTTCAATTACATGTTTAACATTTTCTATGAATTTCCGCAAAAAAAGCATTTTCTATGAATATTATGTAAAGCATTTTAATATATGTTTAGAATTTTTTGAAGTATAAATAAAAGTAAAAGAAGAAAAAAAAAGGAAAAATCCGACAAATAAGATTTGTGCGGTTGAGGGGGCATACACTCCTGAACACTATATACAAGGGTAAATTTGATATATGCCGCACCCTGCAATTGTTTTTTGATATATGCATCTACAAAGTTGCGCAGGAGCAACGCAAAATTTGGCCCAATGTTACAATTTGTCTTGACCCCCAGCACTCTGTATGAAAAGCCATCCTCATATTTTCAAAAAAAAAAAAAGCCATCCTCATTAATGTGAAAAAAATCATTACATACATATCAGAGGTGTGTGACGTTGTAGCATCAATGGTGCAGACTGCGGTGTCAGTAGTGGGATAAGCATGTAACTGCAAAGGTGGAGGAGTGGAAGTAGAGTTAGTGTGCAGTGTATATATGTAATCTGTAATGCTAACGTGGACGGGCTCTTTACCCCGGTTCCTTCTATATAATATAGTACGCACACTCGTGCGTATTCGAGAAAAGCATGTAACTGCAAAATTAGAAGCAGGCCACACATAAGCATGTCAAGAGTGATATTCATCATCTCACAGTTGAATGTAAGAGCGCTCCGGCGGCTCACCTGATAAGTTGATGTGACCACCCCGAAGATGGAGATGACTCTCTACGGAAATCACTTTGCTGATTTAGTCAACTTCTCGCTGCCCTCGGCGGCTTCGGAGCAGAGCAACGACACACAAAAAACGCAACGGTTGTTCCTTGCTCGATGATATACATGGCCGCCAGCCCAGCCAGCGTCCCAACACTCATAGAAACATCAAGAGGCGAGACGTACTGGCAAGCATGTCGGAGGAGGTTTAGAGGAGAGCAGCAATGGGTGGCTGGTAATGGAACGGCGGACCAACAGCTAGCCAACTTCCCATCACTCAGAAAAATTTGGGGCGAGGGAAATGAGACAACGACCCGCGCGTGTTGACTTGGCTATGTCTTCCTCGAAGATCTGGCTGCTCGTCAACTAAACCGCGGCCCGACCCACGACCCGAGAACCATGGTGGCGATGGAGGAGAGGCAAACCGACGGTCTTGCGGGAGGATGGCAGCACTGAAACGCAAAGGCAGTGTCCGCTCAGTTATATCTAGCGATCCTTCATCAGTTTCAGGGTAATGGAGGGATAGTAATGTGGGTGATCAATGCTGCAGTTTCGAAGCTATAATTTGTGGCGTATGAGAGGTACAGTTGTGGCGGCGGAAGAGATAAGGACGGGGATGAGAGTCGCAACATGGGGAAGATGACCATACGTGGGAACCTAGCACGCATGGGCTACAACCTCAGCCCACATAACATATGTTGGCTTCGGGAGCCAGCCCAGCAGCGACAAGTCCAGGTCTAGCCCATTTATGAAAACTTGAGCGGGGCGGTGCGATCGAAGAAGAGGGCGCTGGGGAGAAACAACGAATCGTTATTTTCCACTTAGCGGTGGCAAGTCTTGGTAAATTGCATCAAAACATGATCAGACAACTGCAGATTCGTGAATTGTACTGCATCAACAGCTATAGCAATTCGAATGATGTGGCTTCATATGGACTCGGAAAAATCAGCTAGTAGGGTGTCCCTTTTTAGATATAGAAGATGTGCGTACATCAACTCCAAACTCAATCGCTTATTTGCTGTTGGCAAGTATATAGTGCCCATATGACTATATCGCACCAGAGACAGTGTGTCGCCCCAGTCCAACTTGGGGGCGTTGAGAATAGCTCGTGTGGGCTGTTTTCTTTCTGCCATTTTTCTTTTCTGCCCTACCCGTTTTTGAAGGCTATTTACTTCCGATTTTCCATTTTTAACCCATATTCTTTGTCTTTTTTCTTTTTGTTTCTTTTCTTCTTTTGCTGCTTTCTAATGTATGAACATTTATTTTAATACATGAATATTTTTAAAATTTTGTTAGAAGTCTTTAAATTTTCAGAATATTTTTGAAACTTAGTGAATATTTATTTTAATTCCTGAACAATTGTTTCACAATGATACATTTTTTAATTCTGTAAAAAAAGATACCTTTTTTCGGTGTAGAAGTTGTTTTTTTTCAATATTTTTTCCTCAAAGCGGTCGGTACAAGAGAAGGAGCACTAAGGTGGGTCGCCCCTAGTTTATGTTTTATCAAGTTCTAGTCGCTTTAAGCGATAAATATGAGCTGCCAATCTATTCCATAGATTGAACTCAACACCATGAGCATGTGTCAACAATAACTTGATTGTTCCCTGATCGACCGACATCCACTCCTCAAAATCCCATCCACCATCGTACAAAACCTATCTATGTTTCGTGCCACTTACAACTTTCAATTGGGTATATTTTGTTCACCGATGAACTTGGTTTTCACCAGATACTTATTACTATCAGTCCGAGGAGAGATACCATGGAGTTAGGGACCTCAATGTAATTTACATTATGTTTGGGATGCTTTATACTTCTGGTGAACTTTTATGATAGACCTGGATGCTCTTTTGCAACCAAAAAAACTAGAGATCTATGAGATGTATCGAATACTAACTTTGTTAAAGCCTAGAAACCTAAGTCATTGTTAGCCTAACTGATGATGTGCTTGCAAGAGTCCTTGGCCACAAATATGCTTGATGAACTAAGATTCTCACCTATTTGGGTGCGACTTTCTAGAAAAATGAAAATTAGTTTTTGTATCTATGAGATGTATCGAAGACGAACTCTGTTATGGCTTAGAAACCTAAGTCATTGTTAGCCAAACTGGTGGTGTATTTGCAAGGGTCCCTGGCCACAAATGTGCTTGATAAACTAAGATTCTCACCTATTTGGTTGTGACTTCTTAGAAAATTGAAGTTTAGTTTTGTTGTTTCCTTTTTGCGGGAAAAGATTAGTTCAGTTTTACGTGTGCACAGAACTGGAAGCGCTCCTTATTTCAAAGAGAGGAGGACGGGTTATTCTCGGCCCTGTAACTTTAGGAGAAGGGTTGATTGCTTTTTAATTATCTCTTCACTGAAATCATGTTGGAACGACGATCAAAATGTGAAGATAGACCACAGTAGAAGCTGCGCATAGGATAGAAAAACAACAAAATGAATATGAACCATCGGATCTTCAATGGATGCTTCAGATCAGGCACGTGAGAGCCGGTGGGGTTGGGGAGGGGGGTCTTTATTGTATATAGTATTTACTTAGGGAGCTTTTCGCAAGATGTACAAGAATCCACTAGCCATTATTCAAAAAAAAGTAAGAGAATCCACTAGCCCCGCATCTCAAATCTGAAGTACTCCCTCCGTCCCGAAATGTAAGATGCGCATCTCTCTTCTACAATAACTTAACAGCCGATCGACTTCGGTTGTCTGTCCCTGGCCACAAGAAATGCCCAAAAGGTAGGGGACTGATTAGTTTACTCCAAAATATCCCAGGCCACTGAACCTGTTCATATGGCCAAATTCATGGTCCCAAGGAGGCCCTCAACTTAGTTTCAAAAAAAAAAAAGGAGGCCCTCAACTTGCTCGCTAGAGTTAACCAACAAGTTGATCTGAGTCGCCTCTCCTACCAACCCCGGCCGCGAAAGGCGATGCAAGTTGCCTGACCGAACGCAACAACCGTGTAAACAAAACAAGCTGTCCCTTTTTCGTGGTGCCAACTAGCAGCTGCTCACTTTTCTCCCGCTATAAATGTTTTATTCCACTGTTTCATATTAGGATCATGTAGAGAAACAGGCTGGTTTACAGATTAGGTCTAGATGTTTATCTGGTCAGTCAAGTCTTCTGGCCTCTCCTCTCCTCTCTGTACTAAACTTTGTTGTGGCCTAAGTGCAATGTAGCAGTGGAGAAGTGCAGCTTATAGCAAGTGGGAGGGAGGGCCGTGATTATGAGATTTGCTGAGCAACTTTGACGCTGCGTATATATATCAGCCCTGGTTAGTTAACTCCGTAGTGCCGCTTGCCTTGCCTGATTAGTTAGCACCGTATGGCATGACAAAAAGGAGGGATTAATTAGCTACGTAGTTTCTTTCGTGAATCGTGACCGAGCTTAGGTAGCACCGTATGGCATGACCAAGTCTCTGATGGAAATACCGCTTTGCTGGTACCCAAGTATACTGGCAACCTGGGCAACGCCGCAATCGCCTTGGTTTCGTTCCTCACAGCGGAATCGCTCGCAACTGATCTTGTGTAAACAACGTTGTTTACATTCAGATATTTATGTGGTCATTCAAATCATTTGGTCTGGCCAAGTGCAGCGTGGTATCCCTAAACTTGCACGGTCGCATCCGGACGCGTTCGTGGACAGCACCAACCCGTACTTTATTTGTCCTTCCGGACAATTATACCCTTAATATCCAAACTCCGGTATTAATATAAGGCCGTGCACGTTTATCATATAACACCAATTCATCTCAATTCAACATTTCAACAAAGCAAAATGGATAACAATTCAACACATACCAAAATGAAATTCATCAATTCATAAGTGGACAAACGAGACATGAACGAATATCAATCAAATATTTTGTTGCGCTCGTTGTTCTCCTTCTTCATGAGGCGCCACTTCCAGTCTTCCTCATCCAATAGGTTAGCGTCTTGTAAGATGGTCCTAGAATCCTCTGTGTCACCCGCAAGCCTCGACATCTCTTTCTTGAGTTCAATTTCATGTATTGTCGTCGCCTTTTCAAGTTCTCGTTACGCATATTTCTCTAGCTTCTCCATGTCTATCCTCTAGCTCTCAATGTTGAACTTCTCTTTCGCCCTCTCATGTGGAACTCCATCATATCTCTGTGTGCATCCAAGAAGAGATTGTAGCTCTCCTTCGCGGAAGAAAAATGCCCGTCCATGTGTCGGACATTTTGCTTGTCACCCTATCACGCGCGACCCTCTCCTTCTCCCACTTGTTTCATTCACCTATTGGTTCTTCTTTGGCACGTTGCTTATACCATTATACGTTTGCCCTCGACTTTGCTCGTCTTTGTCATGCAATCCAATATATTATTGGGAGCTCAAGCCATAGTTTTTCTTCAACTTCTTGGTGTCATTTTTTAGCTCATCGAGGATAAGCTGCCATTTTGGTTTCCCATTCAATTTCAACCAACAATGTGACAAAGTTAATGGTTTGTCCTCAGTTTGCTCATACAAAGTGTTTGGCAACCTCACCTCGCAAAACAAGAATCACTCAAACACAATGCAGCAACCAAAGCTAGAAATACAAATGATGACAATGTGAAGCAAGTCAAACTTACATGGCTACTTGCTCCAATACCAATTTGGTTATGGCAAAAACTTGTGTATAGTAACAGGAAAACTTGTTCGCGCTCTCTTGGATGGTGACAATCTATGTTGGAGAGAGTCTTCACTATAGGTGGTATGAATAGTGTGCAGCTCCACATAGTTCTTGTGATCATGGTAGTTTTTATGGATTTTTTGCCAATACTTAACACCCTTTCGCTCTATTCACCAAATTCGATCCATATTTGTGGTCGAACAAGTTTCACACAACAACACATCTTCATGGCTTGTGAATGCCCGGCCTATTGCCGTTGGTACCTTCTTTTTTTAGTGTGCAATATTTGCCCAACATCATACATATATAGGGGAATCGATATCACTATCACTCAAGTCAAAATGCATAGGCCCTTGACAATCGTGAATCATGTTCATTATGAATGTCCTATAGTACACATCACAATGAAACTACCAACCCTAGATTGATCCAATGGTATGTGCAAAAAATGAACAAAGCGATACAATGACATACGAGGCAAGAATGTGTCAGGTCTTAGTCAGCCGTTTCATCAAACAACACAGGGGCATGCTCGGTGCCGGTGTTTCCCGATATTGTTCATTGCCTTTGTTGTTGGGGCGAGTCCTACACCATTTCCTCGGCAAATAGTGTCATGCGTCCAGCCATCTGGAATGACCCATTCAGATGCCGAAACGGAGTCAGGCGCAGCAGGCGACTTGGTCGTTCTTGCGGTCACGACGAATGGCGCAGAGGTGGTCGCCAGACCGGACACACCCAAGTCCATGTAACCACCTTCTTCACAACTTCCTTCTCTGTAGCTCACCGGACAAGCTGTAGGCACGCCGATCCCATTAACGATGTTCTCCGCCTTGCAACGGTCGGGACCCCAACGGACTCCGTCGAGCCATCTTCCCGAATGTGCATCCGGGCACCCCCCCCCCCAAATCCACCCCACATATGAGTTGGGTTTGAGAGGTGTTGGACAGCCCGGACATTTGGACTTGCTTTGGGGGTTCCGGTTAGGTGGCCATTTTTTGTGACCAGGTTGTCTGTCCGGATGTTTGGAAAGGGTTTGAGGGGTAAGGTTGGGTAGCAATTTTCATGTCCGGGTTGTTCATCCAAATGTTTGGGGAGGGGTGCAGTTGGGTAGCTATTTTCATGACCGGGATGTTCGTCCAGACATTTGAGAAGAGTTTGAGGGGTGCGGTTGGGTGGCACTTTTATGACCAGACAGTCACCAGACTATCCACCCGAACGTTTGGGGAGGGGTCCGGTTGTAGATGCTCTAAGGACTCTCCCAATGCAGTGGCTCTTAACTCGTCATTCTAAGTAGTGGTAATTTTATAGAGAAAAGCACCCCAATGCATTGTCCCTTATCTGTCGTTTCCCATTAATGTTGCATTCAATTGGTTTAAAGCTCGCATGTGCATATTAATATTGTGGTCTAGTTGTAGAGAGAAGAGAATGTGAGAAACACAGGAAAATATGCTACAATGTATGAAAGCATTACCTGCACTATAGAGAAATGCACTAAGATTTGTATCTTCACTAAGAGCAAGTAGAATGAGGTGTTGTAAGCAGGTTATGAAGATTTAAATATATTTTTGTTGAGTTGAAGGAGCAGGGCCAGCTCTATGTTTTGGAGGGCCCTTTGGGTGAACTCGACAACTTGCCCCCCTAATACTATATGTATATGTTTGTGTTTGCACACTATATAAACATGTATATGTCTAACTTTATTGTAAAATATGAAGACTATATTTTCAGCCATGCATCAATAGTTTGAAATGTCTGATAATAATTGTTGGGAAATATCATATTATGATAGAAAGACAAATGAAACTGCCATGATTACCTCAAATAAGAACCAAATTCTAGTGACCCTGTCCGGGACTAGTTTCTTGCCCTTCTTCTTAATTGACATTGACATTTCTTGAAGATGAAAAACTTTTTTAAAGTACATTCTTGTCTTTCAATTGAGGATTGCTTTCCTTCCCTTTTCTTCTTTTTTCAATAGCCAACAAATGTCTAAGACTGATGATCTATAATTATGATGAGAAACTAGTACATAGAATTAGAAATTTGCACATCGGTAGGTCAACAACTTAACAATCCTATAACATGCATACTAAAATTGGGGATGAATGAATCATGTACGTATTTTTGAAAGACTGAGAAGACAATGATTGATGAACTCGCTGATGAAAATATGCCCTAGAGGCAATAATAAAGTTGTTATTATTATATTTCCTTATTCATGATAAAGGTTTATTATCATGTTAGAATTGTATTGACCGGAAACTTAAATACATGTGTGGATACATAAACAAATATCGTGTCCCTAGTGAGCCTCTACTAGACTAGCTCATTGATCAGATATGGTTAAGGTTTTGTAGGATCGAAAGTATGTCTAGAGGGGGGGTGATTAGACTACTTGACAATATAAAAATTCTGCCTTTTGACAAAGAACAGTTTTTGGCAGATTCACACTTATGATCAAGTCAAGCATCACCCTACACATGCAATTCTAGAGTATAGGCAGCGGAAAGTAAATTGCACATGTAGTAAAGAGAGGTGGAGAAGAGCAAACGCAATTTTGGAGACGCGGTGATTTTTCTCGTGGTTCCGATAGGTGGTGCTATCGTACTTCCACGTTGATGGAGACTTCAACCCACGGAGGGTAACGGCTGCGCGAGTCCACGGAGGGCTCCACCCACGAAGGGTCCACGAAGAAGCAACCTTGTCTATTCCATCATGGCCTACGCCCACGGAGGGCTAGCCTTACTCGGGGTAGATCTTCACGAAGTAGGCGATCTCCTTGCCCTTACAAACTTCTTGGTTCAACTCCACATCTCGATGACGGAGGCTCCCAAGCGACACCTAACCAATCTAGGAGGCACCACCCTCCAAAAGGTAATAGATGTTGTAGATGATGATGAACTCCTTGCTCTTGTGCTTCAAATGATAATCTCCCCAACACTCAACTCTCCTCACTGATTTGGCTGTGGTGGAAGAAAGGATTGAGTGGAAAGCAACTTGGGAAGGCTAGAGATCAAGCTTCATATGGTGGGAGTGGAGCAACTTGATCTCAACACAAGGGTAGGTAGTTCTCTTCTCAGAAATGTAAGGTAGGAGTGGTAGTTCTTTCTGATGGCTCTCTCCACGAATGAAGAGGGGGTGGAGGGGTATAAATAGCCTCCACACAAAATCCAACCATTACACACATTTGAGCAATCTCGGTGGGACCGAAGTGGACAACTCGGTGAGACCGATAGTTCAAATAATGTGAACGTTGGGATTTTCGGTGGGACCGAAAATACAATCTCGGTTAGTCCGATTCGTGCAATGACAAGAGCATGCCAGTTTCGGTGGGACCGACTTCATCATCTCGGTGACACCGATTTGATGACAGAAGGTTACAGAAGCTTGGCAACTCATGTTTCGGTGAGACCGAGTTCAGAATCGGAAAATCCGAGTTTTCTTGGGTTTGGCTTATGGCTGAGGTGGTTCATCTCGGTGTGACT
This sequence comes from Triticum timopheevii, assembly GCA_963921465.1. Taxonomy (NCBI): domain Eukaryota; kingdom Viridiplantae; phylum Streptophyta; class Magnoliopsida; order Poales; family Poaceae; genus Triticum; species Triticum timopheevii. The sequence goes on along the minus strand of OY997268.1, from coordinate 558,351,422 downwards.
GAGTTTGGAATATCGGTGGGACCGAGACTACTTATGAGTGTATATGACAGTGAAAGTTGCTGATAGTTTAGGAGATGTATCACTAAGCACTTGAGCAACCAGATCATCATCATAACCTCATCCCCTTTTAATAGTATTGGCTTTTCCTATGGACTCAATGTGATCTTGGATCACTAAACCAAAAATGGAGTCTTGAGCTTTTGCCAATGCTTGCCTTAGCATTTTGGGGGGTCCACTTCTTCAGTCCTTGCCATACCCATATCACTGAACTCTCTGAAATGATTCTCAAGTAACTATTAGTTCAATGATATATATGTTGTTATTAATTACCAAAACCACCCGGGGATTAGTTGCACTTTCAATCTCCCCCTTTTTGGTAATTGATGACAACATATAGATCAAAGCTTCGACAAAGGATATAATCAATGAATAATATCGTCGCTTTGAGAAGTATGTGATAAGCAAGAGCTCCCCCTAAATTTGTGCATTATTTAAGATTTGCGTTTGAATGCAAATGCACAATCGATTAGGATCATGGGTCACTCTTCCATGTCACATACATGTTGGTGGAGCGCACAAAATGATAAGAATGAACAGCATGCACCCAATCACCAAGACATGAGTAAATGGTCATACGAGATAGGAATGGCATATGATAAGCATTAAGCACACATTAAAGCATAGTACGACCAAGCACTCATTAAGGTAGAATCAAACGGAGTATCAAACACACTGAATGTCTCGAAAACCAAAAGTATCTCAAAGAAACCGCAAAAGAACGAAAGAGCAAAAGCGCAAAGACAACAGCACTCTCTCTCTCTCGAAGTCCTATGATCTATACAATTTCTCCCCCTTTGGCAACAAGTTACCAAAAAGTTCGAAAAAGCATAAAGCTAAGCGTTACTGTGGACTCTGCTGGCGGCTCCCGTCTGGGTTGATGTCGGAGTGGATATGACAGCATCGGCGAAGACTTCAGCTGATGTCTGTGCTGGAGGAGTGGTCGCTGGAGCTGGAGTTGGAGTAACTGCTGGAACTGTGGGAGGTGCTGAAGCTGTAGTCCTGGTGTCAGTCACTGGAATAGCAGCTGATCGGGGTCCTTTGGGAACCGGAGCAGTCTGTCGATGAGAATCCTGGACTAAGTCATCCTGCAACTCACGCATAAGCTCTTCCTTCTCCTGCTTTGCTTCCTCAATGTCTGCCTCGAGCTTGTTGACGGTCACTTGTACTTCAGTCAGCTTCACGTCCAGAGCGTGGATCTTGTCCTCAACAATCCTCTCTAAGCTCTCCTGAGACTGTACAATGCTGGCCAGGTGTTGTTCAATCCTTTGAGTAGCTTCAAGTATTTGCTCTCCGAAACTCTTTGGTTTAGCTGCTGCTGCTGCTGCTTCCTTGTCAGCTTTGGCTTTCTTAGCAGCTTCGATCTTGGCTTGACCTTCAACAGATGTCGGATCCTCCTCATCCATCACAACAACATTGTCTTCATGCTCTGGCTGCAACGGTAAATGTTCTCTATCCAACAAGAATGTGCCCGTGCCAAACTTGGCATTGATAAGCATCTGAATCTGCGGGGCAAATCCACATGACCTTTTCTGGTCAGCTGCAGTCCTCTTAATGGTCTCTACCATCAAGTCCATCACCTTGAAAGGTGCTCTCTCATCAAGTATGTGCAGCATGTTGATAGAGTATCCTCTGATCATGCGATCATCTCCAGATTTGGGCATCAAGGTAGCCTCAAAATGGTATTAGTGGTAGGTAAGCCTGCCTGGAGATAGTAGACTGAGCCGAGCTTCCAGATTCCCAAATCCTCTGCTGGAATCTCTTTGTACATGTTCTTCATGGATTCATGATTCTTCTTTGGAATCCCATATACATCAATATCATCTTCTCGTTGCACTGGAGCATTCAGAATTTCTGCCCATTCTTCAACAGAAGAAGAAAACCTTTGACCTTCAGTCATCCACGTAATCTTTCCATCAGGGTAGAAGTGAGCTGTGGCATAGAATTGCATTATCATCTCATCGTTCCAACTGGTCAATTTCTGACCTACAAAGTCTGCAACACCACATGCAGTGAAACTTTCATGCACATGTGGAAAGAAATCTCTGTGCTCTTCGCTGTCAATGTACTTCCAGTCAACATATCGGGTGTCTGCGACTATGGGCTTCTTGTCCATTAGCACGGTCTCATAGAAGTCCTGCTGCTCTCTGGTGTGAAATCTGGGATCTACAGCAGTTCTTCTCCTCACGGCATATGGGTCAGTTTGTCTCCATAGCCTGAGACCTCTATCTTTCCTTGCCTTCATATCCTCAGCTTGAGGATGAGCATCATCATGGAGTGGCAGTTTTGGACGAAGTTTCAGCAAAACTGGTCCTTCATCGTCTGACTCAGCTGGTGGCACATCATCCTTGTTCTTTTCAGACGCTGGAATGTTTCTGACGGTCTTCTTGGGCTTGGTAGCAGGCTTTGCTGGAGCTGCCTTAGCTGGAGCAGATTTCTTGGGCTTTGATGTGGCTCCAACCTTAATGGCATCACCCATGAGCTTCGGCTTCTGAGGAGGCTGGGGTGCTTCCTCATCCTCATTCTCTACTGCTACATCATGCACTATCCTCTTTCTCTTGGAGGTTTTCTTCACTTTGCTTGCAGCTGCCTCTCCCAAATTCAGCTTCTTAGCAACAGTTGACTGCTTGACTTTGCTGGTGCCCTTCTTAGATTGTTGACCTTGTTGCTCTTTGGCAACAACCTTTCTTTTAGGCTTTGAGGTCACCTCTTCCTCAACAACAAAATCTGAATCCTCATCATCTGAATTCTTCTTCTTTCTAGCTCTGGTGGCTGCAGGAGGCAAGCCACTTGGTGTACTCCTCTCACCATCATCAGATGAGCTACTAGGATCAGGACTAGTGCCTGCCTCTGGAATGTTTGCAATGGGTGTCTCTGACCTGTTCTGACTGTCACTGGCATCTGACATGGCTGACAACCTGTGAATAGATAAGGTGTAGGCAGAGAAGAAGAGTCATCACAAACTGCAGAAGCTTTTGCAAAAAAAAAATGAGTTCAAATTCTAGTATTAGGTTTTCACAGAAGACATTTCGGTCAGACCGAGTTTAAGGTTCGGTGAATCCGAAGTGTTAAACAGGAGCTTGGCACACCACTTTCGGTTTGACCGAAGTGGGTTTCGGTCCTGCCGAAAACACTAGGGTTTCACAGAATCTTCATTTCGGTCACACCGATTTTGCACAACTCGGTTGGACCGAAAGGTGCAGTGCAATGGCCATAGGCCAAATCGGTCATACCGAAATTATAAAATCGGTCTCACCGAGATGTGTTCCGCGGAAACCTAACCCTAAAACTTTTACTCGAATCTAGTTCAAATGAACTAATCTGGTGTACAGGAGGATTTCAATCGTGGCAAGATACTAGGCAATCCAAACGTGCATTGAATCGGAGATGGGAGCACGAGTGGGATCAAAACTCACCCTAACTTGGTGGAGTTTTTCTACGGCGGCAATGGCGCGGAGGAGATGTCCGTTGACGGCGACGGAGACCTGCGGCGAGGGCGCACAGGCGACGACGGCGACGATCCGGAGACCAAGGCGACGGCAGCAAGGGGTGTGGGGGCGAAACGTTTGAAGGAGGAATCAACGCGCGCGGCCCTCGGAATACATACCCCTTCGCTGTCGGTGGGACCGAGTTGTAAAACTCGGTGGCACCGAGATGGATAACTGCTAGGCAGTTATGCACTTCGGTCACGCCGAAAATCACAACTCGGTTTCACCGAGATGAAAACCTAGATCAGTCTAAATGCTTTCGGTTCGACCGAGTTTGAGTGAGTTGGTCTGACCGAAATCAATTAGAAGGTTTTGGAAATTAGCCCTTGACGGATCGGTGGCTCCGAGTGCTCCTCACCCGGAGGGTCCGAAAATGACTTGTTCAAAATTTGTGATGTAAGCATGAATAGAATTTGAGACAAGAAAGCATAGATAGCTAGGGGAGGTACTTAGGCATTCTTGTCCATCCATTTGGTCAGAAAAATCAAAACGATCAAAACAACAAATGGATGTCCTCGAATGGATAAAATCATGCATCCAACATGCTCACACAATAAGATAGCAAATGAAATATGTGTCAAACATGCACAACCAAAACTCTAGCAACTAACACACAATTTGTCGATGACTAGGTCATCTTTATATGAGTATATTGACTTAGGAGCCAAATGAGAACATTTGATCATAGGTCATACTCATCATTTAAGCACAAGTGGGGTTACCACTTTTACATAAAGCATTGATGTGTTCACATCATTTGAAGATGCTTTAGCTCAATTTTTAGAGCAAAGCTCCCCCTAGATGTGAGAACCCCTTTTAAAGGGTCAAACTAACCTTGGGTTGTCGTAGAAGACTTCATGTAGATGTTGAAGATGTAGATGCTCAATGTTGATGGAGATCATCAAGAGTTGGGAGCTATCCTTTGGATTCGGGCACTTCCAATACCTACATGGGTTAGTCCCACAAGGAACAAACAAGGATATCCATGGACATAGATTGAAGTTCACAACAGATGATGTCCATGAAAGCAATGATTACCTTGTCCCTTGACATACCAACAAGAGGGTTTGTGACTCCATGAACTAGTGCACGATGTGGAAGTTGATTGCACAAGTTTTTGCCAAAATGAATGTGAGTGAAGTATGTTGGCGGAGTCACCCTCAAGAACTTTCTAGTTCTTCTTCTTCGGGATCCACATCATCTTGATGGGAATCCTTGGGGTTGTAGTTGAGCTTGACAAAGTAGAACTTGACGTTTCCTTGGGAACCCACTTGACCATGGCTTGAGGTGCTTCAACAAATGCATCAATCTCCTCTTGAAGCTTGTCCTTGCCTTTTAGCTTGTGGTCTTGTGGTGGAAGATCATCTTGAGCTTGTTCCACATTGGAAGAAGTAGGATCATACTTCTCCTTTTGAGGAACAAACTGTGGAGTAGGATATTGACCTTCTTCCCACTCAACGCCTTCGGCGTTGAACTTTCGCTCAAAACCAATTCCTTGATTCTTCCGGTGCCTTCCTTGCTTGCGAACAATTTCCTCAAAGTTCTTGCTTCCGGCAAGGCTCTTGTAGACACCTTTCTCTATGATCCCTTTCAATAAACTATTTTCTTGCTCAAGTGTAACTTGGCTTGAAACATTGTTAGTGGAATCAAGAGAACTACTAGAAGCAACAACATTGGATTTAGCATGGTTATTGTTACTGCTAGAGGAAGAATTTTTCTTATGCTTGTCATGCTTAGTCTTAATGGGTGGCAAGAAATTAGACAAGAGAAGTCGTTTGGCAAGATATGAAGAACTCTTCTTTCGAAGATCGTCATTGATTGCTTTTAGAAACTCATGTTCTTGCTCTAGAGTGAGCTTCTCGAAGCGTAGCTTCTCATGAGATCTTAGGAGCTCTCTATGATCTTCTTGAGTTGTTTCATGAGCTAACTTAAGAGTGTTCAGTTCTTCAGTTAGACGCTCAATCTCCTTCATAGCATTGTCATTCGACTCTTCTCGACTATAAAGACTATTAGCATGTTCATCGTTACTAGGCTCACTGGATTTATCAAGCAAGAGCTCATCTTCACCAAGCAAGTCATCCTCATCACTATTGAAGTCAATGAATTCAGGGTGTGATACCTTGGGGCCTTTAGCCATGAAGCATCTTCCAATTCCCTCATTTGGTGAATCAAATAAGTCATAGGAGTTGGAGTTGGAGGATACGAGAGCAAGACCGGCAACACCTTCATCTTGACTGTAGTCGGAGTCGGAGTGATAGCTTCCTTCGGATTGATTGTCGGAGTCGGAGCCGGAGACCCATTCACCTACATGAGCTTGATGTTTTCTTCTTGTGTAGCTCCTTGATGACTTGTCTTTCCTCTCCGAATCCTTGCTTCTCCGAGAGGGTCTTCGTTCATAACGATCATCTCTGCTCCTTCTCTCTTTTCGAGGTGACTCATCTCTTGAGCTTCTTCTTCTTGGAGATTCTTCTCTTCTCTTGTGGGGAGCCGTACACTCATTTGAGTAGTGTCCGGGTCTTCCACAATTGTAGCAGTTTCGATCACGACTAGAAGATCTCTTTTCATCATATGATCTAGACTTTGAGCTTCTCTCTTTGCCTCTATTCTTGTAGAATTTGTTGAAGTTCTTGACCATTAGGCTTATCTCTTCATTGGAAACTAACTTGTCACTTGAGGTTGTGGGAGCATCACTTGTAGCTTTGTAAGCACCACTTGACTTGTTGTGAAGCTCTTCCTTATCCTTAAGTGTCATCTCATGAGCAACAATTCTTCCAATGACTTCGGTTGGCTTGAGATTCTTGTAGTTTGGCATCATTTGGATCAAAGTGCACACGGTGTCATACTTTCCATCCAAAGCTCTGAGAATCTTCTTGATGATGAATCGGTCGGTCATTTCTTCGCTTCCTAAGCCGGCAATCTCATTTGTGATGAGAGCAAGCCTAGAGTACATTTCAGCGACTCCTTCACCATCCTTCATCTTGAACTTGTCAAGTTGACCTTGAAGAATATCTAGCTTTGATTCCTTCACGGACTCGGTACCTTCGTGCATTTCAACCAAAATATCCCAAATCTCTTTTGCATTCTCAAGACGGCTGATTTTGTTGAACTCCTCGGGACACAAGGCATTGAAGAGAATGTCACAAGCTTGAGCATTGTTTTGCAACATCCGCAATTCTTCCGTTGTAGCTTCGCGATCCGGAACTTTTCCTTCCTCGAAGAATTCACCTTGCATACCAACACAAATAATGCCCCATGCGGCTGGATTATGACCAAGAATATGCATTTTCATTTTATGCTTCCAACTAGCAAAATTTGTACCATCAAAGTAAGGACCTCTACGAAAATTACCCTCACTAGACGCCATACTCCCCAACGGACTCCGTCGAGCCATCTTCCCGAATGTGCATCCGGGCACCCCCCCCCCCAAATCCACCCCACATATGAGTTGGGTTTGAGAGGTGTTGGACAGCCCGGACATTTGGACTTGCTTTGGGGGTTCCGGTTAGGTGGCCATTTTTTGTGACCAGGTTGTCTGTCCGGATGTTTGGAAAGGGTTTGAGGGGTAAGGTTGGGTAGCAATTTTCATGTCCGGGTTGTTCATCCAAATGTTTGGGGAGGGGTGCAGTTGGGTAGCTATTTTCATGACCGGGATGTTCGTCCAGACATTTGAGAAGAGTTTGAGGGGTGCGGTTGGGTGGCACTTTTATGACCAGACAGTCACCAGACTATCCACCCGAACGTTTGGGGAGGGGCCCGGTTGTAGATGCTCTAAGGACTCTCCCAATGCAGTGGCTCTTAACTCGTCATTCTAAGTAGTGGTAATTTTATAGAGAAAAGCACCCCAATGCATTGTCCCTTATCTGTCGTTTCCCATTAATGTTGCATTCAATTGGTTTAAAGCTCGCATGTGCATATTAATATTGTGGTCTAGTTGTAGAGAGAAGAGAATGTGAGAAACACAGGAAAATATGCTACAATGTATGAAAGCATTACCTGCACTATAGAGAAATGCACTAAGATTTGTATCTTCACTAAGAGCAAGTAGAATGAGGTGTTGTAAGCAGGTTATGAAGATTTAAATATATTTTTGTTGAGTTGAAGGAGCAGGGCCAGCTCTATGTTTTGGAGGGCCCTTTGGGTGAACTCGACAACTTGCCCCCCTAATACTATATGTATATGTTTGTGTTTGCACACTATATAAACATGTATATGTCTAACTTTATTGTAAAATATGAAGACTATATTTTCAGCCATGCATCAATAGTTTGAAATGTCTGATAATAATTGTTGGGAAATATCATATTATGATAGAAAGACAAATGAAACTGCCATGATTACCTCAAATAAGAACCAAATTCTAGTGACCCTGTCCGGGACTAGTTTCTTGCCCTTCTTCTTAATTGACATTGACATTTCTTGAAGATGAAAAACTTTTTTAAAGTACATTCTTGTCTTTCAATTGAGGATTGCTTTCCTTCCCTTTTCTTCTTTTTTCAATAGCCAACAAATGTCTAAGACTGATGATCTATCATTATGATGAGAAACTAGTACATAGAATTAGAAATTTGCACATCGGTAGGTCAACAACTTAACAATCCTATAACATGCATACTAAAATTGGGGATGAATGAATCATGTACGTATTTTTGAAAGACTGAGAAGACAATGATTGATGAACTCGCTGATGAAAATATGCCCTAGAGGCAATAATAAAGTTGTTATTATTATATTTCCTTATTCATGATAAAGGTTTATTATCATGTTAGAATTGTATTGACCGGAAACTTAAATACATGTGTGGATACATAAACAAATATCGTGTCCCTAGTGAGCCTCTACTAGACTAGCTCATTGATCAGATATGGTTAAGGTTTTGTAGGATCGAAAGTATGTCTAGAGGGGGGGTGATTAGACTACTTGACAATATAAAAATTCTGCCTTTTGACAAAGAACAGTTTTTGGCAGATTCACACTTATGATCAAGTCAAGCATCACCCTACACATGCAATTCTAGAGTATAGGCAGCGGAAAGTAAATTGCACATGTAGTAAAGAGAGGTGGAGAAGAGCAAACGCAATTTTGGAGACGCGGTGATTTTTCTCGTGGTTCCGATAGGTGGTGCTATCGTACTTCCACGTTGATGGAGACTTCAACCCACGGAGGGTAACGGCTGCGCGAGTCCACGGAGGGCTCCACCCACGAAGGGTCCACGAAGAAGCAACCTTGTCTATTCCATCATGGCCTACGCCCACGGAGGGCTAGCCTTACTCGGGGTAGATCTTCACGAAGTAGGCGATCTCCTTGCCCTTACAAACTTCTTGGTTCAACTCCACATCTCGATGACGGAGGCTCCCAAGCGACACCTAACCAATCTAGGAGGCACCACCCTCCAAAAGGTAATAGATGTTGTAGATGATGATGAACTCCTTGCTCTTGTGCTTCAAATGATAATCTCCCCAACACTCAACTCTCCTCACTGATTTGGCTGTGGTGGAAGAAAGGATTGAGTGGAAAGCAACTTGGGAAGGCTAGAGATCAAGCTTCATATGGTGGGAGTGGAGCAACTTGATCTCAACACAAGGGTAGGTAGTTCTCTTCTCAGAAATGTAAGGTAGGAGTGGTAGTTCTTTCTGATGGCTCTCTCCACGAATGAAGAGGGGGTGGAGGGGTATAAATAGCCTCCACACAAAATCCAACCATTACACACATTTGAGCAATCTCGGTGGGACCGAAGTGGACAACTCGGTGAGACCGATAGTTCAAATAATGTGAACGTTGGGATTTTCGGTGGGACCGAAAATACAATCTCGGTTAGTCCGATTCGTGCAATGACAAGAGCATGCCAGTTTCGGTGGGACCGACTTCATCATCTCGGTGACACCGATTTGATGACAGAAGGTTACAGAAGCTTGGCAACTCATGTTTCGGTGAGACCGAGTTCAGAATCGGAAAATCCGAGTTTTCTTGGGTTTGGCTTATGGCTGAGGTGGTTCATCTCGGTGTGACTGAGTTTGGAATATCGGTGGGACCGAGACTACTTATGAGTGTATATGACAGTGAAAGTTGCTGATAGTTTAGGAGATGTATCACTAAGCACTTGAGCAACCAGATCATCATCATAACCTCATCCCCTTTTAATAGTATTGGCTTTTCCTATGGACTCAATGTGATCTTGGATCACTAAACCAAAAATGGAGTCTTGAGCTTTTGCCAATGCTTGCCTTAGCATTTTGGGGGGTCCACTTCTTCAGTCCTTGCCATACCCATATCACTGAACTCTCTGAAATGATTCTCAAGTAACTATTAGTTCAATGATATATATGTTGTTATTAATTACCAAAACCACCCGGGGATTAGTTGCACTTTCAATCTCCCCCTTTTTGGTAATTGATGACAACATATAGATCAAAGCTTCGACAAAGGATATAATCAATGAATAATATCGTCGCTTTGAGAAGTATGTGATAAGCAAGAGCTCCCCCTAAATTTGTGCATTATTTAAGATTTGCGTTTGAATGCAAATGCACAATCGATTAGGATCATGGGTCACTCTTCCATGTCACATACATGTTGGTGGAGCGCACAAAATGATAAGAATGAACAGCATGCACCCAATCACCAAGACATGAGTAAATGGTCATACGAGATAGGAATGGCATATGATAAGCATTAAGCACACATTAAAGCATAGTACGACCAAGCACTCATTAAGGTATAATCAAACGGAGTATCAAACACACTGAATGTCTCGAAAACCAAAAGTATCTCAAAGAAACCGCAAAAGAACGAAAGAGCAAAAGCGCAAAGACAACAGCACTCTCTCTCTCTCGAAGTCCTATGATCTATACAATTTCTCCCCCTTTGGCAACAAGTTACCAAAAAGTTCGAAAAAGCATAAAGCTAAGCGTTACTGTGGACTCTGCTGGCGGCTCCCGTCTGGGTTGATGTCGGAGTGGATATGACAGCATCGGCGAAGACTTCAGCTGATGTCTGTGCTGGAGGAGTGGTCGCTGGAGCTGGAGTTGGAGTAACTGCTGGAACTGTGGGAGGTGCTGAAGCTGTAGTCCTGGTGTCAGTCACTGGAATAGCAGCTGATCGGGGTCCTTTGGGAACCGGAGCAGTCTGTCGATGAGAATCCTGGACTAAGTCATCCTGCAACTCACGCATAAGCTCTTCCTTCTCCTGCTTTGCTTCCTCAATGTCTGCCTCGAGCTTGTTGACGGTCACTTGTACTTCAGTCAGCTTCACGTCCAGAGCGTGGATCTTGTCCTCAACAATCCTCTCTAAGCTCTCCTGAGACTGTACAATGCTGGCCAGGTGTTGTTCAATCCTTTGAGTAGCTTCAAGTATTTGCTCTCCGAAACTCTTTGGTTTAGCTGCTGCTGCTGCTGCTTCCTTGTCAGCTTTGGCTTTCTTAGCAGCTTCGATCTTGGCTTGACCTTCAACAGATGTCGGATCCTCCTCATCCATCACAACAACATTGTCTTCATGCTCTGGCTGCAACGGTAAATGTTCTCTATCCAACAAGAATGTGCCCGTGCCAAACTTGGCATTGATAAGCATCTGAATCTGCGGGGCAAATCCACATGACCTTTTCTGGTCAGCTGCAGTCCTCTTAATGGTCTCTACCATCAAGTCCATCACCTTGAAAGGTGCTCTCTCATCAAGTATGTGCAGCATGTTGATAGAGTATCCTCTGATCATGCGATCATCTCCAGATTTGGGCATCAAGGTAGCCTCAAAATGGTATTAGTGGTAGGTAAGCCTGCCTGGAGATAGTAGACTGAGCCGAGCTTCCAGATTCCCAAATCCTCTGCTGGAATCTCTTTGTACATGTTCTTCATGGATTCATGATTCTTCTTTGGAATCCCATATACATCAATATCATCTTCTCGTTGCACTGGAGCATTCAGAATTTCTGCCCATTCTTCAACAGAAGAAGAAAACCTTTGACCTTCAGTCATCCACGTAATCTTTCCATCAGGGTAGAAGTGAGCTGTGGCATAGAATTGCATTATCATCTCATCGTTCCAACTGGTCAATTTCTGACCTACAAAGTCTGCAACACCACATGCAGTGAAACTTTCATGCACATGTGGAAAGAAATCTCTGTGCTCTTCGCTGTCAATGTACTTCCAGTCAACATATCGGGTGTCTGCGACTATGGGCTTCTTGTCCATTAGCACGGTCTCATAGAAGTCCTGCTGCTCTCTGGTGTGAAATCTGGGATCTACAGCAGTTCTTCTCCTCACGGCATATGGGTCAGTTTGTCTCCATAGCCTGAGACCTCTATCTTTCCTTGCCTTCATATCCTCAGCTTGAGGATGAGCATCATCATGGAGTGGCAGTTTTGGACGAAGTTTCAGCAAAACTGGTCCTTCATCGTCTGACTCAGCTGGTGGCACATCATCCTTGTTCTTTTCAGACGCTGGAATGTTTCTGGCGGTCTTCTTGGGCTTGGTAGCAGGCTTTGCTGGAGCTGCCTTAGCTGGAGCAGATTTCTTGGGCTTTGATGTGGCTCCAACCTTAATGGCATCACCCATGAGCTTCGGCTTCTGAGGAGGCTGGGGTGCTTCCTCATCCTCATTCTCTACTGCTGCATCATGCACTATCCTCTTTCTCTTGGAGGTTTTCTTCACTTTGCTTGCAGCTGCCTCTCCCAAATTCAGCTTCTTAGCAACAGTTGACTGCTTGACTTTGCTGGTGCCCTTCTTAGATTGTTGACCTTGTTGCTCTTTGGCAACAACCTTTCTTTTAGGCTTTGAGGTCACCTCTTCCTCAACAACAAAATCTGAATCCTCATCATCTGAATTCTTCTTCTTTCTAGCTCTGGTGGCTGCAGGAGGCAAGCCACTTGGTGTACTCCTCTCACCATCATCAGATGAGCTACTAGGATCAGGACTAGTGCCTGCCTCTGGAATGTTTGCAATGGGTGTCTCTGACCTGTTCTGACTGTCACTGGCATCTGACATGGCTGACAACCTGTGAATAGATAAGGTGTAGGCAGAGAAGAAGAGTCATCACAAACTGCAGAAGCTTTTGCAAAAAAAAAATGAGTTCAAATTCTAGTATTAGGTTTTCACAGAAGACATTTCGGTCAGACCGAGTTTAAGGTTCGGTGAATCCGAAGTGTTAAACAGGAGCTTGGCACACCACTTTCGGTTTGACCGAAGTGGGTTTCGGTCCTGCCGAAAACACTAGGGTTTCACAGAATCTTCATTTCGGTCACACCGATTTTGCACAACTCGGTTGGACCGAAAGGTGCAGTGCAATGGCCATAGGCCAAATCGGTCATACCGAAATTATAAAATCGGTCTCACCGAGATGTGTTCCGCGGAAACCTAACCCTAAAACTTTTACTCGAATCTAGTTCAAATGAACTAATCTGGTGTACAGGAGGATTTCAATCGTGGCAAGATACTAGGCAATCCAAACGTGCATTGAATCAGAGATGGGAGCACGAGTGGGATCAAAACTCACCCTAACTTGGTGGAGTTTTTCTACGGCGGCAATGGCGCGGAGGAGATGTCCGTTGACGGCGACGGAGACCTGCGGCGAGGGCGCACAGGCGACGACGGCGACGATCCGGAGACCAAGGCGACGGCAGCAAGGGGTGTGGGGGCGAAACGTTTGAAGGAGGAATCAACGCGCGCGGCCCTCGGAATACATACCCCTTCGCTGTCGGTGGGACCGAGTTGTAAAACTCGGTGGCACCGAGATGGATAACTGCTAGGCAGTTATGCACTTCGGTCACGCCGAAAATCACAACTCGGTTTCACCGAGATGAAAACCTAGATCAGTCTAAATGCTTTCGGTTCGACCGAGTTTGAGTGAGTTGGTCTGACCGAAATCAATTAGAAGGTTTTGGAAATTAGCCCTTGACGGATCGGTGGCTCCGAGTGCTCCTCACCCGGAGGGTCCGAAAATGACTTGTTCAAAATTTGTGATGTAAGCATGAATAGAATTTGAGACAAGAAAGCATAGATAGCTAGGGGAGGTACTTAGGCATTCTTGTCCATCCATTTGGTCAGAAAAATCAAAACGATCAAAACAACAAATGGATGTCCTCGAATGGATAAAATCATGCATCCAACATGCTCACACAATAAGATAGCAAATGAAATATGTGTCAAACATGCACAACCAAAACTCTAGCAACTAACACACAATTTGTCGATGACTAGGTCATCTTTATATGAGTATATTGACTTAGGAGCCAAATGAGAACATTTGATCATAGGTCATACTCATCATTTAAGCACAAGTGGGGTTACCACTTTTACATAAAGCATTGATGTGTTCACATCATTTGAAGATGCTTTAGCTCAATTTTTAGAGCAAAGCTCCCCCTAGATGTGAGAACCCCTTTTAAAGGGTCAAACTAACCTTGGGTTGTCGTAGAAGACTTCATGTAGATGTTGAAGATGTAGATGCTCAATGTTGATGGAGATCATCAAGAGTTGGGAGCTATCCTTTGGATTCGGGCACTTCCAATACCTACATGGGTTAGTCCCACAAGGAACAAACAAGGATATCCATGGACATAGATTGAAGTTCACAACAGATGATGTCCATGAAAGCAATGATTACCTTGTCCCTTGACATACCAACAAGAGGGTTTGTGACTCCATGAACTAGTGCACGATGTGGAAGTTGATTGCACAAGTTTTTGCCAAAATGAATGTGAGTGAAGTATGTTGGCGGAGTCACCCTCAAGAACTTTCTAGTTCTTCTTCTTCGGGATCCACATCATCTTGATGGGAATCCTTGGGGTTGTAGTTGAGCTTGACAAAGTAGAACTTGACGTTTCCTTGGGAACCCACTTGACCATGGCTTGAGGTGCTTCAACAAATGCATCAATCTCCTCTTGAAGCTTGTCCTTGCCTTTTAGCTTGTGGTCTTGTGGTGGAAGATCATCTTGAGCTTGTTCCACATTGGAAGAAGTAGGATCATACTTCTCCTTTTGAGGAACAAACTGTGGAGTAGGATATTGACCTTCTTCCCACTCAACGCCTTCGGCGTTGAACTTTCGCTCAAAACCAATTCCTTGATTCTTCCGGTGCCTTCCTTGCTTGCGAACAATTTCCTCAAAGTTCTTGCTTCCGGCAAGGCTCTTGTAGACACCTTTCTCTATGATCCCTTTCAATAAACTATTTTCTTGCTCAAGTGTAACTTGGCTTGAAACATTGTTAGTGGAATCAAGAGAACTACTAGAAGCAACAACATTGGATTTAGCATGGTTATTGTTACTGCTAGAGGAAGAATTTTTCTTATGCTTGTCATGCTTAGTCTTAATGGGTGGCAAGAAATTAGACAAGAGAAGTCGTTTGGCAAGATATGAAGAACTCTTCTTTCGAAGATCGTCATTGATTGCTTTTAGAAACTCATGTTCTTGCTCTAGAGTGAGCTTCTCGAAGCGTAGCTTCTCATGAGATCTTAGGAGCTCTCTATGATCTTCTTGAGTTGTTTCATGAGCTAACTTAAGAGTGTTTAGTTCTTCAGTTAGACGCTCAATCTCCTTCATAGCATTGTCATTCGACTCTTCTCGACTATAAAGACTATTAGCATGTTCATCGTTACTAGGCTCACTGGATTTATCAAGCAAGAGCTCATCTTCACCAAGCAAGTCATCCTCATCACTATTGAAGTCAATGAATTCAGGGTGTGATACCTTGGGGCCTTTAGCCATGAAGCATCTTCCAATTCCCTCATTTGGTGAATCAAATAAGTCATAGGAGTTGGAGTTGGAGGATACGAGAGCAAGACCGGCAACACCTTCATCTTGACTGTAGTCGGAGTCGGAGTGATAGCTTCCTTCGGATTGATTGTCGGAGTCGGAGCCGGAGACCCATTCACCTACATGAGCTTGATGTTTTCTTCTTGTGTAGCTCCTTGATGACTTGTCTTTCCTCTCCGAATCCTTGCTTCTCCGAGAGGGTCTTCGTTCATAACGATCATCTCTGCTCCTTCTCTCTTTTCGAGGTGACTCATCTCTTGAGCTTCTTCTTCTTGGAGATTCTTCTCTTCTCTTGTGGGGAGCCGTACACTCATTTGAGTAGTGTCCGGGTCTTCCACAATTGTAGCAGTTTCGATCACGACTAGAAGATCTCTTTTCATCATATGATCTAGACTTTGAGCTTCTCTCTTTGCCTCTATTCTTGTAGAATTTGTTGAAGTTCTTGACCATTAGGCTTATCTCTTCATTGGAAACTAACTTGTCACTTGAGGTTGTGGGAGCATCACTTGTAGCTTTGTAAGCACCACTTGACTTGTTGTGAAGCTCTTCCTTATCCTTAAGTGTCATCTCATGAGCAACAATTCTTCCAATGACTTCGGTTGGCTTGAGATTCTTGTAGTTTGGCATCATTTGGATCAAAGTGCACACGGTGTCATACTTTCCATCCAAAGCTCTGAGAATCTTCTTGATGATGAATCGGTCGGTCATTTCTTCGCTTCCTAAGCCGGCAATCTCATTTGTGATGAGAGCAAGCCTAGAGTACATTTCAGCGACTCCTTCACCATCCTTCATCTTGAACTTGTCAAGTTGACCTTGAAGAATATCTAGCTTTGATTCCTTCACGGACTCGGTACCTTCGTGCATTTCAACCAAAATATCCCAAATCTCTTTTGCATTCTCAAGACGGCTGATTTTGTTGAACTCCTCGGGACACAAGGCATTGAAGAGAATGTCACAAGCTTGAGCATTGTTTTGCAACATCCGCAATTCTTCCGTTGTAGCTTCGCGATCCGGAACTTTTCCTTCCTCGAAGAATTCACCTTGCATACCAACACAAATAATGCCCCATGCGGCTGGATTATGACCAAGAATATGCATTTTCATTTTATGCTTCCAACTAGCAAAATTTGTACCATCAAAGTAAGGACCTCTACGAAAATTACCCTCACTAGACGCCATACTCCCCAACGGACTCCGTCGAGCCATCTTCCCGAATGTGCATCCGGGCACCCCCCCCCCCCCAAATCCACCCCACATATGAGTTGGGTTTGAGAGGTGTTGGACAGCCCGGACATTTGGACTTGCTTTGGGGGTTCCGGTTAGGTGGCCATTTTTTGTGACCAGGTTGTCTGTCCGGATGTTTGGAAAGGGTTTGAGGGGTAAGGTTGGGTAGCAATTTTCATGTCCGGGTTGTTCATCCAAATGTTTGGGGAGGGGTGCAGTTGGGTAGCTATTTTCATGACCGGGATGTTCGTCCAGACATTTGAGAAGAGTTTGAGGGGTGCGGTTGGGTGGCACTTTTATGACCAGACAGTCACCAGACTATCCACCCGAACGTTTGGGGAGGGGCCCGGTTGTAGATGCTCTAAGGACTCTCCCAATGCAGTGGCTCTTAACTCGTCATTCTAAGTAGTGGTAATTTTATAGAGAAAAGCACCCCAATGCATTGTCCCTTATCTGTCGTTTCCCATTAATGTTGCATTCAATTGGTTTAAAGCTCGCATGTGCATATTAATATTGTGGTCTAGTTGTAGAGAGAAGAGAATGTGAGAAACACAGGAAAATATGCTACAATGTATGAAAGCATTACCTGCACTATAGAGAAATGCACTAAGATTTGTATCTTCACTAAGAGCAAGTAGAATGAGGTGTTGTAAGCAGGTTATGAAGATTTAAATATATTTTTGTTGAGTTGAAGGAGCAGGGCCAGCTCTATGTTTTGGAGGGCCCTTTGGGTGAACTCGACAACTTGCCCCCCTAATACTATATGTATATGTTTGTGTTTGCACACTATATAAACATGTATATGTCTAACTTTATTGTAAAATATGAAGACTATATTTTCAGCCATGCATCAATAGTTTGAAATGTCTGATAATAATTGTTGGGAAATATCATATTATGATAGAAAGACAAATGAAACTGCCATGATTACCTCAAATAAGAACCAAATTCTAGTGACCCTGTCCGGGACTAGTTTCTTGCCCTTCTTCTTAATTGACATTGACATTTCTTGAAGATGAAAAACTTTTTTAAAGTACATTCTTGTCTTTCAATTGAGGATTGCTTTCCTTCCCTTTTCTTCTTTTTTCAATAGCCAACAAATGTCTAAGACTAATGATCTATAATTATGATGAGAAACTAGTACATAGAATTAGAAATTTGCACATCGGTAGGTCAACAACTTAACAATCCTATAACATGCATACTAAAATTGGGGATGAATGAATCATGTACGTATTTTTGAAAGACTGAGAAGACAATGATTGATGAACTCGCTGATGAAAATATGCCCTAGAGGCAATAATAAAGTTGTTATTATTATATTTCCTTATTCATGATAAAGGTTTATTATCATGTTAGAATTGTATTGACCGGAAACTTAAATACATGTGTGGATACATAAACAAATATCGTGTCCCTAGTGAGCCTCTACTAGACTAGCTCACTGATCAGATATGGTTAAGGTTTTGTAGGATCGAAAGTATGTCTAGAGGGGGGGTGATTAGACTACTTGACAATATAAAAATTCTGCCTTTTGACAAAGAACAGTTTTTGGCAGATTCACACTTATGATCAAGTCAAGCATCACCCTACACATGCAATTCTAGAGTATAGGCAGCGGAAAGTAAATTGCACATGTAGTAAAGAGAGGTGGAGAAGAGCAAACGCAATTTTGGAGACGCGGTGATTTTTCTCGTGGTTCCGATAGGTGGTGCTATCGTACTTCCACGTTGATGGAGACTTCAACCCACGGAGGGTAACGGCTGCGCGAGTCCACGGAGGGCTCCACCCACGAAGGGTCCACGAAGAAGCAACCTTGTCTATTCCATCATGGCCTACGCCCACGGAGGGCTAGCCTTACTCGGGGTAGATCTTCACGAAGTAGGCGATCTCCTTGCCCTTACAAACTTCTTGGTTCAACTCCACATCTCGATGACGGAGGCTCCCAAGCGACACCTAACCAATCTAGGAGGCACCACCCTCCAAAAGGTAATAGATGTTGTAGATGATGATGAACTCCTTGCTCTTGTGCTTCAAATGATAATCTCCCCAACACTCAACTCTCCTCACTGATTTGGCTGTGGTGGAAGAAAGGATTGAGTGGAAAGCAACTTGGGAAGGCTAGAGATCAAGCTTCATATGGTGGGAGTGGAGCAACTTGATCTCAACACAAGGGTAGGTAGTTCTCTTCTCAGAAATGTAAGGTAGGAGTGGTAGTTCTTTCTGATGGCTCTCTCCACGAATGAAGAGGGGTGGAGGGGTATAAATAGCCTCCACACAAAATCCAACCATTACACACATTTGAGCAATCTCGGTGGGACCGAAGTGGACAACTCGGTGAGACCGATAGTTCAAATAATGTGAACGTTGGGATTTTCGGTGGGACCGAAAATACAATCTCGGTTAGTCCGATTCGTGCAATGACAAGAGCATGCCAGTTTCGGTGGGACCGACTTTATCATCTCGGTGACACCGATTTGATGACAGAAGGTTACAGAAGCTTGGCAACTCATGTTTCGGTGAGACCGAGTTCAGAATCGGAAAATCCGAGTTTTCTTGGGTTTGGCTTATGGCTGAGGTGGTTCATCTCGGTGTGACTGAGTTTGGAATATCGGTGGGACCGAGACTACTTATGAGTGTATATCGCAGTGAAAGTTGCTGATAGTTTAGGAGATGTATCACTAAGCACTTGAGCAACCAGATCATCATCATAACCTCATCCCCTTTTAATAGTATTGGCTTTTCCTATGGACTCAATGTGATCTTTGATCACTAAACCAAAAATGGAGTCTTGAGCTTTTGCCAATGCTTGCCTTAGCATTTTGGGGGGTCCACTTCTTCAGTCCTTGCCATACCCATATCACTGAACTCTCTGAAATGATTCTCAAGTAACTATTAGTTCAATGATATATATGTTGTTATTAATTACCAAAACCACCCGGGGATTAGTTGCACTTTCAGGTTTCCTAACCATAGACATGAGTTGTCATTTGATAACGGGATCACATCACTAGGAGAATGATATGATGGACAAGACTCAGCCGTTAGCATGGCATATGATGTTTATTGTTACTGCTTTCTTAATGTCAAATACATGTTTCTTCGACCATGAGATCATGCAACTCCAGAACTCCGGAGAAATGTCTTGTGTGCCATCAAACGTCACAACGTAACTGGGTGATCATAAAGATACTCTACAGGTATATCCAAAGGTGTTTCTTGGGTTGGCATGGATCAAGACTAGGATTTGTCACTCCGTGTAACGGAGAGGTATCTCTGGGCCCTCTCGGTAATACAGCATCACAAGAAGCTTGCAAGCAAAGTGACTAAGGAGTTAGTTACGGGATGATGTATTACGTAACGAGTAAAGAGACTTGCGGTAACGAGATTGAACTAGGTATGGAGATACCGACGATCGAATTTCGGGCAAGTAACATACCGACAGACAAAGGGATCTACGTATGTTGTCATAAAGGTTCGACCGATAAAGATCTTCGTGGAATATGTAGGAACCAATATGGGCATTGAGGGAGTCCTGGATTAGGGGGTATCCGGACAGCCGGACTATATACTTTGGCTGGACTGTTGGACCGTGAAGATACAAGACTCAAGACTTCGTCCCGTATCCGGATGGGACTCTCCTTTGCGTGGAAGACAAGCTTGGCGATCCGGATATTATATTTCCTTCTTTGTAACCGACTTCATGTAAACCCTAGCCCTCTCCGGTGTCTATATAAACCGGAGGGTTTAGTCCTTAGAGACAGGATCATAATCATCATAGGCTAGCTCCTAGGGTTTAGCCTCTATGATCTCGTGGTAGATCAACTCTTGTTACACTCATATCATCAATATCAATCAAGCAGGAAATAGGGTTTTACCTCCATCGAGAGGGCCCGAGACCTGGGTAAAACATCGTGTCCCTTGCCGCTTGTTACAATTAGCCTTAGACGCACAGATCAGGACCCCCTACCCGAGATCCGCCAATTTTGACACCGACAAGCATCCAGCACTAGTAGAAAACGGAGCTTTAAAACCGGTTCGTAAGGGCATTTAGTGCCGGTTCTGCAACTGGCACTAAAGGGTGGAGACTAAAGCCCCCCCCCTTTAGTACCGGTTCGGCATGAACCGCCACTAAAGGCCCACCATGTGGCATGAGCTCGCGTCGTGGTATGGGGGACCTTTAGTAACCGGTACTAAAGATATATTTTTTTTTGAAAATTTTGTAAAAAATATTTGATTTTTGTTTGATTTTCAATTTTCTGAATTATTTGATGATTTAGTCTCTAATCACCCCTCTTAACTGCTCAAGTGTGGATCACTAATTCCAAATCGTCTAACTTCCCGGCCGGTCACCCATCCTCTCACTCCCCCAGCCTGAGCACGCTTAACTTCAGAGTTTTATTCCCCCTACTTTTCAAGTCTGCACTTGTTGTTTTCCTGACAAATGTAACCTGTCAATCCTATTAACCCTCACCAGTTTAGCTTGAGCATTAGGTCACACGTTTTACCGTTTGAGTTTGAAACTATTATTCTAAAAAACAGTTAGTAACACTAATATTTCTTGAATAAGTTTGACCACAGTTTAACCATAGTTTGACCAGATTTGATCATAGTTTGACCAGATTTGACCAAAATTCAAAAATTTGAAATAATTATTTAGTAACACTAATATTCTTGAGTAATTATGTAGCAACATTAATACTTCTTGAATAATTAGTTTGACCAGATTTAACCAAAATTAAAAAAAACAGAAATTTGAGCATATCTTTTTTTCCTTTTGGAATTTGAGGATTCTAAAAAATTGCAAACAGGCCGTAGGCAAAAGTTATAGCCTTTTACATTTTCCCTATACTTTTTGCAAAACATGTCCTCCTAACTAGTAGATGTAGTAATATAACTATATCTCGAAGAATTTTATTTTTTGAATTTTTTATCATTTTCTTTTGTTTTTTTCAAAACTGAAATGGCAATACACCGGGGGGGGGGGGGGGGTAGAGTTTGAAAATTGCCCTATAGTCTCGGTTTGTGTCTCCAACAGGGACTATAGGTCAAACCCCTTTAGTACCGGTTTGTGCCATGAACCGGTACTAAAGGTGATCGCGGGGCCCCGGCCTGACGCCAGCCTGCCACCACCCCTTTAGTACCGGTTCGTGGCACGAACCGGTACTAAAGGGTCAAAATGAACCGGCATTGATGCATAGCCGTTCGAATCGGCACTAATGGTATCATTAGTACCGGGCCGAAATCAAACCGGGACTAATGTGTCTCACATTAGGTCCTTTTTCTACTAGTGCAGGTCCCGCTATTGGTTATTGACCGGAGAAGCGTCTCGGTCATGTCTACATCATTCTCGAACCCGTAGGGTTTGCACGCTTAACGTTCGTTAACAATATATTATTATATGAGTCATGTATGTTGGTGACCGAATGTTGTTCGGAACCCCGGATGAGATCACATACATGACGAGGAGCTCTGATATAGTCCGGAGGTAAATATTGATATATGGGATAATAGTGTTTGGTCTCCGAAAGAGTTCCAAAATTCACCGGAAGGGGTTTCAGATGTTTCCCGAAATGTTCGGGTACGAGAACACATTATTTGGGCCAAGGGGTAAAGCCCACGAGGCTTTAGGAAGGCGCAAAAGGAGTTTTGCGGAGGCCAGGGGGGCAGACGCTAGGGACCCTGGGGTCTAGGGGCAGACAACGAGGACCCTGGCATCTGGTCCTGGAGTCCGAGAAGGATTCTTACTATGCGCGCCAAACCGACTTTGAGGAGGCTCTTTCTCCAAGAAACAACCCCAAGGCTCAACATATAAATAGATGGGCAGGGCTAGCACCCGGGACACATCAACATTCACCAAGCCGTGTGCCGGCAACCCCGTCCCCTCTAGTTTAATCCTCCTTCTAGTTTCCGTTGTGCTTGGCGAAGCCATGCGAAGATTGTTCTTCACCACCACCGTCACCATGTCGTCGTGCTGCCGAAACTCATCTACTAGTTCACCCCTCTTGCTGGATCAAGAAGGCGAGGACGTCATCGAGCTGAACGTGTGCTGAATGCGGAGGTGTCGTACGTTTGGTGCTTGATCGGAACGGATCATGAAGGTGTACGATTACATCAACCGCGTTGATAAACGTTTTCACTGCGATCTTCAAGGGTATGAAGATGCTCTCCCCCTCTAATAGCTATGCATCTCAATGAATAGATCTTGTGTATACGTAGATTTTTTTTCCAAGCAACGTTCCCCAACACTCACGCCGTAGCACCATCACAGCCTCGCGGATAGCCGGATAGCAAGAGCAAGACGTGCCAACGGCGGCACGGCAAGAGCAGTCAGCAGCCTGCTACGGCGGCGGCGGCCGACAGGGCCTGAACGGCGGTAAAAATAGGGAGCGACGGTTGTGAGATGAAGAAGCGACCGCGCTGGATATCTTTTATGAGAACGCGATCATTATGAATCGATTCATGCGAGATGCGTCCTTCATGCGAGTGATTTCCTAGCACTAGTGATCAATTGTATTTATTCTGGATTTATTTGAGGATTTTTGCTGAAGCGTTTTCAGTGGGAGGAGACATTTTTGTCGACTACGAGGCACCTACGGCGACTTCATAAAAATTCTAAAATAATATGCCGGCTCAGTCTTTCGGAAATGCTATATGTGTGCATGTGTATTTTCGTAGGGATGAGGGCATATTCAGCGTTTGCGTATGTACCGTCTTGATCTTTTATTTTTTTGAAAATGTTGATGGCAAAGCTGAACCTTGCCTCAGCACCAGGCTGTTAACTTTGACTCTTGGCCACATATTTGTTTAACAAAACTGTATCCCCATTGTCCTTGGCTGGCTCCTCCGGTCTTATCAAGGAAAGAAAAGAAAAACAGTAGACTACAAGCTTAAGCACTTGCTTAAATGAAAAGAGGACCCCACTTGAGCAGCCACTTGGCAATACAGCCTATCCCACAAACTCGGGGGCGCCCAAAGAGGGTTTCGGCCACGCGCCTTGACGCATGCACAGAAACTCGGGGGCGCCCAAAGGGGTATGACGAGGTCTAGAGCGCTTGACAATTTTATTACTGTGAATCAATTCATAGTTGGATGGTTAGATGGACAGTGTATTGTGGGTTCACCAAAGTTTAAATCCTAAGATCTACTTCAATGGGACGACCCAATTCGTTCACTGCCGTCCGTTTGGGTTGGCGCGGACAAAAAAGGAGGCCCAACATGCCAACCCAAACCCAAATCGTGTCCGCTTCGCGTCCGCGCCGATGCATTTGCTGCCCAAATTTGCGCCTTAAAAGTGTCAGCGCGGACGCAGAACGGACGCCACGCGCGCCTTCTCGGTATCCACCGCATCCCCACCTGGTGGTCGTCCAACTGCCCGCGGCCTACCTGGTCAAGCTTAATTTATGACCTCGGACCCACGCGTCAGCGACGGCGATCGTCCTTTTTTAAGCCGACCGTGCGGCGGGGCCGTCCTCATCCGCTTCCTCCATCCCCATCTAGCACTCTCTGCTCCCCCATCGCCGGCAAACCCTAGCCATCCCACGCAGCCAGATGGGGCTCTTCTCCGGCACCGGCAGCAGCAAGGCCAAGGGCAAGTCCCCCGACATCCCTTTTCCCGCGGAGTTCCTCCCACCTCCGTTGGCGCCTGCTCGCCAGCAGAGGCAGCATGTCAACGTGCCAGTGCACCAGGCGGAGTGGCACTGGCAGCACCGCATGCCTCTGTCGTACCATGACGCCACCATGCGCACGATTGACACTTGGATTCGGAGAGGATCCCAGTGCCGGCGGCACCCCGGTCGGCTAGGGCGCACGCGGAGGAGGTGCGGCGCCGGCGGGCCCTCCTGGCGCCGGAGCAGCGCCGCGACCCCGCCTATGCAAGCGACTCGTCCAATTGGGCGAGATGGTTCGCCTTCGAGCAAGATGAGGCGAGGCGACGCGATGTTCGCGAGGTCGACCGCACCATGCCTTCGCCCCCGCTCGTCGTCCGCGAGGAGGACCAAGCGACGGAGGGCACGTACCAGGCCGCCCTTGCGACGGTCTACGAGAGAGCGAGGAGGATGAACGGTGCAGGGCGGAGGCAGTCGAGGAAGAGGAGGCGGCGTACGAGGCGGCCATGGCGCGGGCCATTGCCTCTCCACGGCGGGCGATTGCATCCTGTCGTCGATGGCCCCACCGTCCCCTCTCCGCCGCGGCGTCAAAGCCGAGCCGCAGCCGCAGCCGGAGGCGGAGCCAGAACCGTCCCCCATCAAGCGCTACTTCTGGACGGGAATAGTGCGCGAGTGGGTGAGCGCGCCACCGGTTTGGGTGGGGGCGACGCTGGCGCAGGTGGCGGCGTACCTCGAGATGTGGCGCCTGTTAGGGAACGTAGTAATTTCAAAAAAAAAAATTACGCACACGCAAGATTATGGTGATGCATAGCAACGGGAGGGGAGAGTGTGTCCACGTAACCTCGTAGACCGAAAGCGGAAGCGTTAGCACAACGCGGTTGATGTAGTCGTACGTCTTCACGATCCGACCGATCCAAGTACCGAACGTACGGCACCTTCGAGTTTAGCACATGTTCAGCTCGATGACGTCCCGTGAACTCCGATCCAGCAAAGCTTCACGGGAGAGTTCCGTCAGCACGACGGCGTGATAACGGTGATGATGTTTGCTACCGACGCAGGGCTTCGCCTAAGCACCGCTACGATATGACCGAGGTGAAATATGGTGGAGGGGGGCACCGCACACGGCTGGGAGAGATTAACCGATCAACTTGTGTGTCTAGAGGTGCCCCTGCCCCTGTATATAAAGGAGCAAGTGGAGGGGGCCTGTGGCCTCATAGGGTGCGCCCCAAGGGGGGAATCCTACTCCTACTAGGAGTAGGTTCCCCCTTTCCTAGTCCAACTAGGAGGGGAAGGAAAGAGGAGGAGGGGAGAAGGAAAGAGGGGGCCGGCCTCCAAAGCACTAAACCAATTCAGTTTGGGCCTAGGGGGGTGTACCCCACACTTCCTTGCTGCCCTCTATTTCCACTGAGGCTCATGAAGGCCCATTGGCCCTCCCGGCGAATTCACATAACTCTCTGATACTCCAAAAAATACCCGAATCACTCGGAACCTTCCTGGTGTCCGAATATAGTCGTCCAATATATCAATCTTTACGTCTCGACCATTTCGAGACTCCTCGTCATGTCTTTGATCTCATCCGGGACTCCGAACTACCCGAAAACACATAACTCATAATATAAATCGTCACCGAACTTTAAGCGTGCGGACCCTACGGGTTCGAGAACTATGTAGACATGACCAAGACACATTTCCGGTCAATAACCAGTAGCGGAACCTGGATGCTCATATTGGCTCCCACATATTCTACGAAGATCTTTATCGGTCAAACCGCATAACAACATACGTTGTTCCTTTTGTCATCGGTATGTTATTTGCCCGAGATTCGATCGTCGGTATCTCAATACCTATTTCAATCTCGTTACCGGCAAGTCTCTTTACTCGTTATGTAATGCATCATCCCGCAACTAACTCATTAGTCACATTGCTTGCAAGACTTATAGTGATGTGCATTACCGAGAGGGCCCAGAGATACCTCTCCGACAATCGGAGTGACAAATCCTAATCTTGAAATACGCCAACTCAACAAGTACCTTCGGAGACACCTGTAAAGCACCTTTATAATCACTCAGTTACATTGTGACGTTTGGTAGCACACAAAGTGTTCCTCCGGTAAACGGGAGTTGCATAATCTCATAGTCATAGGAGCATGTGTAAGTCATGAAGAAAGCAATAGCAACATACTAAACGATCAAGTGCTAAGCTAACGGAATGGGTCAAGTCAATGACATCATTCTCCTAATGATGTGATCCCGTTAATCAAATGACAACTCTTGTATATGGTTAGGAAACTTAACCATCTTTGATTAACGAGCTAGTCAAGTAGAGGCATACTAGTGACACTATGTTTGTTTATGTATGCACACATGTATTATGTTTCCGGTTAATACAATTCTAGCATGAATAATAAACATTTATCATGAAATAAGGAAATAAATAATAACTTTATTATTGCCTCTAGGGCATATTTCCTTCAGCGCCAGCGACGGCTGGCCGAGGAGCGCTGCTAGGGCGAGTACCTCGAGATGCTCGAGTGCGATCTCGAGGACGAGCAGCGCGAGGCTGAGGAGGAGGCGCGCCAAGCCGCGGCGGCACAGGCGGCCGCACAGCCCGCGCCCGACATGAATGCCCTCTGGAACACGACGTTCCCCTGGGTCGGCCCTGCGCTGACGCTCATCGACCACACCGATCCCGAGGACGCCGCCGCCGCCGCCTAGGGCAGCGCACAGCCTCGTAGTTTAGGTTGTTTTTGTTTTATTTAATGCAAGACGCGTGGACTCTCGCCGGCCTTCCTGGCCGGCTTTAGTGTTTAATCAATGTTGTTTTTATTTTAAATATGCATGCACTCTTTTTTTTCTCGCGCCGTCAAAATGTGTCGGGCCAGCGTTGGGCGCATGCGCCGACCCAAACGCGGAAGCGGACGTTCATGTCCGTCTGGCTGACCCAAACGGACAAAAACCGGACAAAATTGCCGTTCGTTTCGGTCGGCCCGTTTGAGTTGCTCTAATGCTCGCATTTATTATAGATTTATTTCAGGATCTCCAGCGACACACATTTAGTGAGAGAAAAATATTTGCGTCGACTATGAGACGTCTACGGTGATTTTATAACACCGATAAAAAATAATTTTATTAATTTGTTGATAAATGTTGATGGCAAAGTTGAACGTGCCTGAACACCAGGCTGTTAACTTTGATCCTTGGCCACATCTTTGTCTAACAAAGCTGTATCCCCATTGTCCTTGGCTGGCTCCTCCGGTCTTATCAAGAAAAGAAAAACAGTAGACTACAAAAGCTTAAGCACTTGCTTAAATGAAAAGAAGACCCCCCACTTGAGCAGCCACTTGACAATACAGCCTTTCCCACAAACTCGGGGGCGCCCAAAGGAGGTTTCGGCCACGCACGCGCCTTGATGCATGCATGCACGCACCATCTCTGCCGCCTCCCGTGTGGCGGGGGGCCCCACTCCCCCCTAGTCCCTGGCTCCATCGAAGCGATAGCGGCCACACACACACACGCGGCGTCGTTGGTCGCGAAGGGTCGGGAAGCCCGAAACCGGCCGGGAAGGAGCGTGGGAAGACGGCAGATGCGGGGCACCTTTCCCTCCCCTCTCCGCGTCTGAGCCGAGCCAAGCCGAGCTGAGCTGAGCTGTCCCCGTGGACGGCGACGCGGCCGGCCGGCCTTATCGCATCCACCCTCCATTCCCGCGATTTTGGGAGCCCCCATTCCTCTCCCCCTACTTAACAGCGCCTCCACCCCACCTCAACTCTCCAACTCAACACGCAAAGCAGAGTCCATTCCACTAGTCGAGAGAAAATCAAGAGCAGCGACCAGAGCATCAAAAGAAGAGAAAGAGAGCGAGGATGTGTGGCGGAGCGATCCTCGCCGAGCTCATCCCGGGCGCGCCGGCGCGCCGCGCCGCGTCCGGCCACGTCTGGCCTGGCAAGGCCAAGCAGGCCAAGGCCGCGGCGCCCGACGACTTCGAGGCGGCGTTCCGGGAGTTCAACGAGGACTCCGATGAGGAGGAGGACGTGGTGATGGTGATGGAGCGGCGGGAGGAGGTGGCCGAGAGCAAGCCCTTCGTCTTCGCCGCTTCGCCCAAGAAGAAGCAGCAGCAGCAGGAGGAGGAGGAGCAGGAGGCGGCGCCCGTCCGCCGCAGGAAGCCGGCGCAGTACCGGGGCGTGCGGCGCCGCCCGTGGGGCAAGTGGGCCGCCGAGATCCGCGACCCCGTCAAGGGCGTCCGCGTCTGGCTCGGCACCTTCCCCTCCGCCGAGGCCGCCGCGCTCGCCTACGACGAAGCCGCGCGCGCCATCCGCGGGCCCAGGGCCAAGCTCAACTTCTCCTCCTCCTCTGCCGTCGCCGCCGCGGCCCCGGGAGCGCGCAAGCGCGGCCGCGCCGGCGCCGGCGCGGCCCCCGCTGCCAAGCCCGCGCCGGTCATCACTCTCGTCGACGAAGAGGAGGAGCACGCGTCGTCCTTCGTCAAGCACGAGGCCGAGGCGAGCGAGGGCTCCGAGTCCAGCGGCGCCCTCCCCGACTTCTCGTGGCAGGGCATGTCGGCGCTCGACGAGGCCCCGGCGTACCCCGCCCCGGAGCCGGAGACCGAGCAGCTCGCGAAGCGGCCGAGGACGACGGAGGCGGAGGACACCGACGAGGGCATGTCGGCCCACCCAGCATCCGACTCCGACTCCGACGCGCTCTTCGACGCCCTCCTCTTCGCCGACCAGTTCGCCTTCTTCAACGGCGGCGCCTACGAGTCCCTCGACAGCCTCTTCAGCGCCGACGCCGTACAGAGCAGCGCCACGGCCACCGCCGCGGACGAGGCGGCCCTGGGGCTCTGGACCTTCGACGACGACTGCCTCGTCGACGAGTGCAGCCTGTCGTTCTAGATCTTCTTGCTCCGTGTGCGTCCGTTCATGTCATGCGATGCGGTGGTGTAAATAGAGTAGCTTGCCTTGTGATGAAATCCGTTCGTCCGTCGTCGCTTCTTGGATCAGCAAGCGATGATGGATTCTGTGTAAGAGCTTGACATCGTTGTGAAAGATTTTGCCTACGCCTTCGATGCAAAAGCTCGACTTCCGTTTCTGAAATGTTCTTCAAACAACTCTTCTTTCTCTGCGGTTGATATGCCATCCAACGAAATGTTCAAAATCACGGATCCATCAGGCGGATTGGGTTCCGAAAGAAAAGCAAATCGGATCAACAAAGGGTGCAGGCTTATCCCTGCCCTCCATGAACTTGAGCGTGGCGCTCGGATCTCCTCTGTGCCGTGCCATATCGCAGTGTTGTGACAGGACGGGAGCCAATCCAACAAGAGCCCATGCCGTGCAGCTCGTGTTGGTCATTGTCACTTTGTCATGGACACATGGACTGAGGTGGAGACAGGAGCAGTGCTTTTGGTTGATCCGGGATGAGCAGTTGGCTGGTGAAGTTTATCTTGCTCGCGAGACAGGTAATTCATGTGACTCTTTTTCATAAACAATATTTGTAGCTACAAGTAAACCGTGGTAATCACTGCGTTAGAGCATCTCTAGTCCTTTCCCCCGCCGATCAGCCCCCGCGTCGCCCTCCCTGGCGACACGGGGGAAACTGCATCCGCCGCCGCCGGGCAAACCCCCCTCCACCCGCCCCCGCTGCGCCGCCGCTGGAGGGCCGGCCAGCGAAGCCGCGCCACGCCCCGGGATGGCGGAGGCGGGGCGAATCCATTCCGCCCCCAGCCCCCCTCCCCGCCCCCATATCCGCCCAGATGAAGACGGCGGTGGGACGGATCCGCTCCTGCGCGCGCTCCCCCTCCCCCTTGCGCCCCGCGCCGCGCAGCTCCTACGCCGGCGCCCTCCCTCCCAGCTGCCGCACTCTGCCGGTCCGGCGATGGCCGTCGTGTGCCAGCCTCGGCCACAAGGCTCCGTCCCTGCAGCTCTCCCTCCCCCTCCGTGCGTGGCCCAACCCTGCTGGTGCTGCTGTCCTTGGATTGGGCGCGGGATCTGCGGTCGGTCGCAAGGGTGTCCGTGACATGCCTTCCTGCTTGCGGGCCCCTCGCCACCGGCGGCCCATCCTCTCCCCCAAGCAACGGTGACGGCTCTCGTGGTGGCAAAGAGTATACAGTGCTAGTGGTGGTCTTGAAGCCCTCAAGGCGGGCGGGTGCTTGCTGGCGCTGCTCCGGCCCCGACGACCTTGGACCCGCGTCCCTTCCGGTGTCCATGGTTGCCGGCGTCCTCTGCCGGGCGGCTCCGGCCTCGGTGACCCATCAGCTGCGTTCCTTCCGGCTTGCCTGGCTCCCTGATGTCCCGACGACTATGGCCACGGTAGCCAGGATCTGCGTCCTTCCAGTCCTTGCTTGTCGGCGTTGTCGATCGCCATCGCCCCACCCCCTCGTGGCTTGCTTCGCGCCCGCCCTACCTTGTGCGCCTCAAGGCCTCCGCTTTTGCCAGATCCAATGCTCGTGGATTCAGAGGCGGTGCCACCCTCCGACGGCAGTTGTAGCCCCGCCAACCCCATTCCAACATGGTGATTCCGACCGGCGTTGGCTTCCTCATCTTTGTTTTCAGATACGGTGGCAATGGGATTGCTCAGCCTCAGGCAAGGAGGAAACCCCTGCTCGGCTTGCCGATGCTGGCAGCGGCGGCGTTTGTGGATGTCGTTTCCTTCTTGGAGGCGCTGTCAAGGCCTTCGGCTATGCCCCTCTTCGAGCTCAGGAGAAACCCTAGGTCCGGTTCCTCCGGATCGGATGGCGATGGCGTCTCAACGTCGTCCTCCTTCTTGAAGGCGCCATCTTGCTCGCTCGCGGTGTCCCCGGTTTTGGTTCTCAAGATGTTGATGCTCTAGTTGGTTCGGCGTTGCCACTCTTGGTTCGGGTTTGGTAGGTTTAGTTGTGTTGTATCCTCTCTTCGGTCGAGCATCCCTTTCCTTTCTGCTCCAAGCACCATGTTCACGCCTGCCTGCGTTCATGTCATGTGTTGTACCCCTATCTGTACTCATTCTATTTCTTCTATCAATGCAATGATACGCAAGCTTCGCGTATTCAAGAAAAAGTCATTTCCCTGTGATGCTTTAATCCCCTATAAAATTTGTTTTGACCTCATCCAACGAATCTGTGTTTAGGTGAGGTGTCAACTGATTGAAAAAAATTAGCAATTAAGCTCATCAATGCATAGGTGCTTAGTTTTCAGATAAACTTCCTTTGTTTAAATCTTTAGCACAATATTTCTTTGTGCTTGGTTAATAGGAATTTTGCGTACGTCCGCGTCGCTTGACATCCGTTTCCTTCTGAGGTCACCAAAGTGTTCTCTCCTCAATTGCTTAGCCCTATCAGTTTTTTGCCTACATGATATTCTTAGCATATGTACACAGTGAAGCACTAGAAGAGCCCTAGAGAATTAATGTTCACCTAGCCCTTCACTCATATCTTTAGTACTTAAAAGATAGTTTTTCAACACTGGAAACATATCCAACAAGTTTTGCTTGAGAAGAGCAACTCTCAATAAAAATAGAGGTAGCTTCTCACCCACATTCGTTACCACTAAGGCTATAAAAGCTGGCACGGGCGCCCCCAAACCCTAATCCAGTATCACCCTTACTCATTCATCTTCTTCCTCGATCA
Organism: Triticum timopheevii; assembly: GCA_963921465.1. Lineage (NCBI taxonomy): Eukaryota > Viridiplantae > Streptophyta > Magnoliopsida > Poales > Poaceae > Triticum > Triticum timopheevii. The sequence goes on along the minus strand of OY997268.1, from coordinate 558,319,719 downwards.
AATAGCGCTACCACTGCCCCGGTCGTGAGCTCAAGCTCCACCACCGTTGTTGAGCTCCACCTCCACCCCGTCCGGGAGATGCCGGGATCCACTGCAGCCATCGCCGCCCCGTTCCGCGAACTCCCATGACACCCTGCCCATGAGTTCCACCGCAACCATCACCGCCGAAATGCCGCATCACTTGTTCACGCGGTTCTCGGCCTACATAGTCGATACATGAATGAATCAATTGTCCCACCTTGTTGCACTCGTTAATCTTCTTCTCTTTGATGAACCAGTTCTTGCTTTCGTCATCCATGAGGCTAGTGTCCCGCAACATGATCTCTGCAAGCCTCACCCTCTCCTTCTCAATCTCAATTGTCCCAAATATCTTCGTCTTCTCAAGCTCCATTTTCAACAATCTCTCCTGCTTCTCCATGTCCATTCTCTCCCCTCTCTATGGCCATACTCTCCAGGGCCCTCTCCCGGTCAAACTCCATCCTCTCCCTCTGTACATCCAAGAAGAGTTTGTGCCTCTCCTCCATTTTCTTCAATTTTCCCCCTTGTTGGGAAAGTTGTCCGTCCATGTGACGGATATTTTGCTTGTCGCACCCCATGCGCGAGCCTATCCTTCTCGCAATCCTCCCCACGACATGTCTATTCCTCTTTTGCAAGGCCCCATGTCCATCCACCCTTCCACTTGGACCATCGTCGTCATCCAATCCAATGGATTGTGAGATCTTATGTCATTATTGTTCTTCATCTTCTTGGTGGGGTTCTTGAGATCTTAAAACATGATGCACCACTCCAGTTCCCCATTCAATTTCACCCAACAGTGGGACATAGTGCACGGCTCTTTCAAAACTTGATGGTACAAAGTGGTGGCCCACCCCATCTAGCAAACAAGAATCACTCAACATAATGCAAGAAACGAAACAAGCAATAAAAATGATGACCATGTGAAGCAAGCAAAACTTACATGGCTATGGATTTCAATGCCACTTTTGTGCCTATTCACCACTTCTGCGTAGAAACAACAAAACTTGTTCAAACTCTTGAATGTCGGCCCATCTATGTTGTAGAGAGGCCTCATTGCAGGTGTGGATTGGATGCGGATCCACATAGTCCTTGTGTTCATGGTATCATCCATCTCAGAAGTCTGATGCATCATAATGAAACTATTGTCCTAAAATTGATTTGATAAATGCATATGAGGCAGGAAAACCCCTACATATTCTAGTTAGGACTTTCCTCGAATAGTTAGTGGGCATGTTTGAGCCAAAGATTCCTGATGTTTTCCACCGCTGTCGGAGTTGTGGTGAGTTGACAGCGTGTCTGGGGAGGCATCCTCTTTCCCCATGTGAAGCCATCTGGGCGGCGTAAGGCCCTGGCCAAACCCATCGGCTCCTAGTTGTTGCCTGTCTACCATCTAGGATCTAGAGTGGCCTCACAGACCAAGTGTAGTATTTCATGCGCACTTTGTCTCTACTTGTGCGCACCCGGGATTAACTTCCTTGTCATTCACCCGTCCTCAAACTGCTCTATGCCAAGCACACTTAACTTTGAGGTTCCTTGAGAATGGGCTTCGGGAAAAGAAGACATTCCTTGTTGATATGAGTAATCTATTATCCCTATTATGTCAGGATGTCACATATAGCCCCACTCAAAGGAAATGACATCCTCATCGGCCCTGTAGAAAAAGTCCCTGTTGGCACACGATGTTCGTCCAGCCCGACACATGTCCCATGTCGTGTCCCACGACATGTCACACACCCCATGCGCCACAGTAAACGCCCGTGTAACCATGAGGGTCGGCTCTGATTGCAGGCCCCAGGAAAACTCACCGGTTCCTGATCGTTGCGCTTGGCTACCACCTAGGATCTAGAATGGCCTCACAGACCAACAATAGTCCTTCCTGCGCACTTTGTCCGCATTCTTGCACACCCGGGATTTGCTTCCTAGTTAGTCACTCATCCTCAAATATCTCCAAGCAAAGCATGCTTAACTTCGAGGAGAATGGGCTCTCGGAAAGAATGGAATTCCTTATTGATATGAGTAGTCTATCATTACTATTAAGCCAGGATGTCACACTCAGCCATTGCGAAGCCAACACGGTGTTAGGCGCGGACCTTATCACGGGCATGGCGAAGGGCACAAATGCATCAAACTCCATATAGACATTGTCCTTCTCCGCCTTCTCCACAACTTCCTTCACTGTCTTCCCGTGGGCGTACCGCTCCCTCCGAGCGATACGCCTTGTCACGATGGTAGGGACCGCACAAACTTTGTCGAGCCATCCTCCATGGTGCAGGTGAATGTTAGAGTAGGTCTCGATGGATACGATAGAGGTGGATGCCGATAGAGCAGACACAGAGCAAGGGCGGAGGAGGGCGATGGTGCGAACACGGAAAAGGGAGTACGGATACGGGAGAGAGAGCGGTCAGCTGATTTGATCAATTTGGGGTTGGTCCGACTTGTCAAATCTAACGTGGCAGACGCATCAAAGCGACCCCAAATTTGCGCGGCATATGAACGACGTTTGTGTGGTGGCGAACATTCCAGACATATGGACTGGATTTGAGGAGTTCATTTGGGTGACTTTTTTTTCTCTGCGCAATGCCTGGGATTGTTGTTCAGACATATGAGGGTGAAGTAGGGATCCAGTTGAAGATTCTCTGGTAAGCTAAACCTATAAAGGAAACTCCAACTCGAGTCATCCGCAATGTCGCACTGGACGGTCCACACAATTTAAGCCATCCTACAGGACTTATCAACTTTGTCCTTGTCAGTCCGGACGCCTGAAATCCACCAAACCGACACCAAGCTGGGAGGTTTGGGGAAGTTCAGACATTCACGTGGCCCACTATCAGTTGGACAACATCTCCCACATCCCATTTGTCCCTCTCACCTCCTTTTTCGTCTAGCCCACTAATAGTCATAGCTCACTATCTGAATTTGGTGACTACAATTGGATAACTGATGCCCCGTCCGTTCGTTGGACATTTGATGTGTCAGGTATGGTGAACCTCGTTAGAGTTGCCACTACGGATAGTGGATAGGGGGGGGGAGGGCGGCCATCCAACCCAATGCACCAAATGTCCGCCTCTTTTTAAAATACATCGATCCACAATTCAACCATACTCCTCGAAAATGGCCTTCATATCAAGCTTTCTCTTCTTACGCTTGAAATTCTTCATGGACACATGTTGTTCACCCATATGTTGTATCCTTTGAGCTTTACCCAACAATGCATCAATGTGGAGGGCTTGCCCTCCATCTTTTGGTACAACGCGACAACACGGGAAGGCTATACAAAGATGTGATCATCAAATTACAACATTGACTGAATGAATGAATCGACGAACATATAGACCAACTAGAAGCAAAACTTACTATCTCCATGATTGACGCGCCCGGTGGCCACCATCTTTCCACTCATGCAATCATGGATCACATCCAAATTATGGTGCGCGTACTGCTTATTGTGCTCATGAAACCAAGAATGCACATGTTACTGATATATCGTGCTCTTTTGCTTCATACCTACAAACCCCCCACTTATGACCAACCACGCTTTGCACAATAATGCATCATCCATCATGGAGTACCTTATAATCATGCTCGCTTCATGTTAAACAAGGAGAAAATAAAAAAAATCTTAATGGCATTTGACTGTGTGATGTCTGAGGGAATCCTGGACTAGGGGGTGTCCGGATAGCCGGACTATCATCATCAGCCGGACTATCATCGTCAGCCGGACTCCAAGACTATGAAGATACAAGATTGAAGACTTCGTCCCGTGTCCGGATGGGACTTTCCTTGGCGTGGAAGGCAAGCTTGGCGATATGGATATGTAGATCTCCTACCATTGTAACCGACTCTCTGTAACCCTAGCCCTCTCCGGTGTCTATATAAACCGGATGGCTTTAGTCCGTAGGACACAACAACCATTACAACAATCATACCATAGGCTAGCTTCTAGGGTTTAGCCTCCTTGATCTCGTGGTAGATCTACTCTTGTAATACCCACATTATCAATATCAATCAAGTAGGACGTAGGGTTTTACCTCCATCAAGAGGGCCCGAACCTGGGTAAAACATCGTGTCCCTTGTCTCCTGTTACCATCCGCCTAGACGCACAGTTCGGGACCCCCTACCCGAGATCCGCCGGTTTTGACACCGACATTGGTGCTTTCATTGAGAGTTCCTCTGTGTCGTCACCGATAGGCTTGATGGCCTCTCCAATCAACAACGACGCAGTCCTGGGCGAGACTTTTCTCCCCGGACAGATTTTTGTATTCGGCGGCTTCACACTGCGGGCCAATTCGCTTGGCCATCTGGAGCAGATCGAAAGCTATGCCCCTGGCCGTCAGGTCAGGTTTGGAAGCCTAAACTTCACGACCGATATCCGCGGATACTGGATCTTCGATGGATCCGAGCCGCAGCCGAGCGTGCCGCACTGTCACGATGGGCACGACCTAACTCTGCCGCCGGACAGTACCTTGGAGGCCGCACACGGATCCGCTCCGACCCATAGTCCGGAGCCGATCGCGCAGATCGAGGACGGGTGGCTGGACACTGCCTCGGGAGCTGCAACTTCCACGGCGATGGAGCCGAACACTGACCTCGTCCCTTATAAAGCTCGTGACTCCGAGGTGCCGGACTCCCTGCCGGACTCCGAACCTCCTGCGCCCCTGCCAATCGAATCTGATTGGGCACCGATCATGGAGTTCACCGCTGCCCTTTGGCGACATCTTAAAATCGCTAAAGCATCTCTCGCTATCCGGAGAGACCTGGCCGGACTACGGCCAGGATGGTTGGGATGCGGACGTCGAAGAAATTCAAAGCCCACCCACCACCCACTTTGTAGCCACTGTCAACGATCTAACCGACGTACTAGACTACGACTCCGAAGACATCGACGGTATGGACGACGATGCCGGAGACGATCAATAACCAGCGCCTACAGGGCACTGGAAGACCACCTCGTCATACGACATATACATGGTGGACACCCCAAAAGATGGGGACAGCGAAGAAGCAGTGGAGGCAGATTCCTTAAGGAAACAGCCCAAGCGCCGACGTCAGCGGCGCCGCTCTAAATCCCGCCACAACAAGAATGGAGATTCCAGCACAGGAGATAACAACACCCCAGAAAGTGCCGAAGACAACCCCCTCCAGCAAGATTCAGCGCAGGAGGATGCAGAAGCAAGCCCTCACGAGAGAGCGGCAAACGAAGAGGTCGAGGATGATAATTACATACCTCCCACCGGAGACGAGGCAAGCCTCGACGACGACGAATTCGTCGTGCCTGAGGATCCCGTCGAACAAGAGCGTTTCAAACACAGGCTAATGGCCACAGCAAATAGCCTAAAGAAAAAGCAGCAACAGCTTCAAGCTGATCAAGACCTGCTGGCCGACAGATGGACCGAGGTCCTCGCGGCCGAAGAGTATGAACTCGAACGCCCCTCCAAAAGCTACCCAAAACGCAAGTTGCTCCCCCGACTAGAGGAGGAAGCATACAAACCTTCATCACCAGCGCACAATACGGCAGACCGACCACCTCGTGGCCATGACAGAGAGGCATCTAAGCCCTCCACCAAAACCGTACCCCGGCATCGCTCAAAAAGTACAAAGCCACGGGGGAACGCGCCGGACTTGCGGGATATATTGGAGGACAAGGCAAGACAATCCAGATCTATTTATGGATCACGTGGGTGCCCCAAGACCCACGACGAATACCGTCGCACCGGATACAACAACTCCGGCCGGGCCGAACACAGCAGACAACGCTCTCTTGAGCTACGTCGTGATATTGCTCAATACAGAGGCGCCGCACACCCACTATGCTTCACTGGCGAAGTAATGGATCATCAAATCCCTGAAGGGTTTAAAACCGTTAACATCGAATCCTACGATGGCACAACAGACCCCACGGTTTGGATCGAGGATTATCTCCTTCATATCCATATGGCCCGCGGTGACGATCTTCACGCCATCAAATATCTCCCGCTCAAGCTTAAAGGACCAGCTCGGCATTGGCTCAACAGCCTGCCCGCAGAGTCAATTGGGTGTTGGGAAGACCTGGAAGCCGCATTCCTCGACAACTTCCAGGGCACATATGTGCGACCACCAGACGCAGATGACCTGAGCCACATAATCCAGCAGCCAGACGAATCGGCCAGACAATTTTGGACACGGTTCTTAAAAAAGAAAAATCAAATCGTCGACTGTCCGGATGCAGAGGCCCTCGCTTCCTTCAAACATAACATCCGCGATGAGTGGCTGGCCCGGCACCTAGGACAGGAAAAGCCGAAATCCATGGCAGCCCTCACATCACTCATGACCCGCTTCTGTGCGGGAGAGGATAGCTGGCTAGCTCGCAGCAACAACCTCAGTAAAAATGCTGGCAGTCCGGATACCAAGGACCACAATGGCAGGTCGCGTCGAAACAAAAACAAACGCCGCATTAACGGCGACAGCAATGAGGATACGGCAGTCAACGCCGGATTCCGAGGCTCCAAACCCGGTCAACGGAAGAAGCCATTTAAAAGAACCACTCCGGGCCCGTCCAATTTGGACCGAATACTCGACCGCTCTTGCCAAATACATGGCACCCCCGAAAAGCCAGCTAACCACACCAACAGAGATTGTTGGGTATTCAAGCAGGCAGACAAATTAATTGCCGAAAATAATGACAAGGGGCTACACAGCGATGACGAGGAAGAGACCCGGCCGCCGAACAATAGAGGACAGAAGGGCTTCCCCCCACAAGTGCGGACGGTAAACATGATATACGCAACGCATATACCCAAGAGGGAGCGGAAGCGTGCACTAAGGGACGTATATGCGATGGAGCCAGTCGCCCCAAAGTTCAACCCATGGTCCTCTTGCCCGATCACTTTCGATCGAAGAGACCATCCGACCAGTATCCGCCATGGCGGATTCGCCGCATTGGTTTTAGACCCAATCGTCAATGGATTTCACCTCACGAGAGTCCTGATGGATGGCGGCAGTAGCCTGAACCTACTTTATCAGGATACAGTGCGCAAGATGGGCATAGACCCTTCAAGGATTAAACCTACAAAGACGACCTTCAAAGGCGTCATACCAGGTGTTGAGGCCAATTGTACAGGCTCAGTCACACTGGAAGTGGTCTTCGGATCCCCGGATAATTTCCGAAGCAAGGAGTTAATCTTCGACATAGTCCCGTTCCGCAGTGGCTATCACGCTCTGCTCGGACGGACCGCGTTCGCAAAGTTCAACGCGGTGCCGCATTATGCATACCTCAAGCTCAAGATGTCAGGCCTTCGTGGAGTCATCACGGTCAATGGAAACACGGAACGCTCCCTCCGAACGGAGGAACATACAGCGGCTCTCGCGGCAGAAGTACAGAGCAGCCTTCTAAGGCAATTTTCGAGTCCGGCCGTTAAACGACCGGACACGGCCAAACGCGCCCGGAGCAACATCAATCAAGACCACCTGGCACGTTCCGAGCACGCATAGCAATGCGGCCCCAACCCCAACCCTCGCACGATTGCAAGACAAACTCTCCGCGTACATCATTACGCTCTGGAGATACCATGGGCATAGGGGGAGGGGCACGACCACAATAGACCCAGAGTGCGGTTCGACCACACCAGGGGCTCCCAAGTGTGTCGCTCTTTTTATTTTTTATTTTTCTTCTTTTTTTACACAGGACTCTGTCCGGCGGCGAACCTGCCGAACTCATGATGCAACAGCCAGGGAGGGACAAAGGCTGCGACGAACACTCAGGTGGTCTCCATTACAAGCATTAAATTTGTTAAATACACCATTCCGCAGCCTACCCCTGGAGGGAGACACCTTTAATTAGTCCAATCCCTTGCTTACCGCACTATTTGTATCATTTCGCACTCATAGCAGAATTTCTTGAATAAATAATGCAGCACTTTTTGCCTATAATTGCATTACTTTATATATATGTTCATTTATGACATCTTGCATCCGTATATTTTGGTACGGCCGAATACACCAGGGGCTTATGTTCCCCGTATTATGGTGTGATAAGTCCGAACACTTTCACAAGTGCGGCACCCCGAACTTATAGCATTATATGAATCGGCTCCGAATCATGTCTTGGGTCAATAGTTGGGTTTGCCCGGCTCCCATGTTTTGGCACCTTACGTTCCATTCCGTCGGCTAAGGTAGCACTGGGAGAAACACTGCGATTGCGCCCCGGTTGAGCTGGGTTAACGCCTCAGTGGAGAAAGCTATAACTGACTGTCATGATAAGGCGAGAGACTGGTCGCTGTTCGAGAGGTCTTTTCGAGTCCCTAAAGACTTATGCCACTTCGAGCGAAGAACCGGATAATGTCCGGCCAAGGCGTGGATAGCGCCCCGAACTCGGTCTTCCGAATACTAGGGGCTTCGCCGAAATTTAAAATTATAGAATTCTATGGCTAAGTGAGAGTGTTCAAGCATTATAAGTCCAGTTGCCTTGTTCGTTGTGTTGAGGGCCTCCCTAGATGGACCCAAATATGGGAACAAGAGTGCACAAGTTTATCCCGAACACCCCAGCACTCGTGGCATGGGGGCTGAAGCCGACGACTTGCCATCTCTCAGATTTAATAAACGGCCGCACAGAAGGTAATATTTTAAATCAATAAGCGTTGCTTAGCGCATATGAACAAAGTTTTCAGCGCACAGGATAACACATTGCGAATTTACTCAATAATTACATCTCTGGGGCACTCATCCGCAATCTTGCGGGCACCCTTCAGGACAGTCTTATAGTACATCTCGGGCATACGATACTCCTTGCCCGTTGGTGGCGCGTCAGTGATAAGCCTCTCCGCATCCAGCTTGCCCCAATGCACCTTTGCGCGGGCAAGGGCCCGACGAGCACCTTCAATACAGGCGGAGCGCTTGATAACCTCCACCCAGGGGCACGCAGCCACCAACCGCCGCACGAGGCCGAAGTAGCTCCCAGGAATGGCCTCTCCAGGCCACAGCCGGACTATGAGGCCCTTCATGGCCTGCTCGGCTACCTTGTGGAGCTCGACCAGCTGTTTCAGCTGGTCGCTAGGGGGCACCGGATGGCCAGCCTCAGCGTACTGAGACCAGAAGACCTTCTTCGTTGAGCTCCCCTCCTCGGCTCGGTAGAATGCGGCGGCATCAGACACGCTGCGAGGCAGATCTGCAAACGCCCCTGGAGAGCTCCGAATTCGGGTAAGTAACACATAATTTACATTCACATGCTTACTTTGCATGAAAAATGCCTTACCCGCCGCTATCTTCTTCACCGACTCAATCTCCTGAAGGGACTTATGGGCCTCGGCCTTGGCGGCTTTGGCACTTTCGAGAGCCGAGGCAAGCTCGGACTCTCGAGTCTTTGAGTCACGCTCCAAACTCTCATGCTTTTCCATGAGAGCCTGGAGCTCTTGCCGAACCTCCGCCACCCGCGCCTCCTGCTTTTCTCGCTCTACCCGTTCCGCGGCCGCATTGCGTTCGACCGCGGACACGGCCTCCTTCAGGGTTGCCACCTCGTTCGTGGCCCCTGCGGTACCCACGTTATCCTTGTTATTTTTATCGCAACCTAAATCCTTTTTTTGTAAGGTAATAATTCAAAGTGGTGTTACTCACCTTCTTTGTCCTCGAGCTGCTTCTTGGCACGGTCGAGCTCTTGCTCGGACCATTCGAGCTCCTGCTTCAAAGCACCGACCTCCGCAGTCAGTGCGGCAGAGGTCAGCAGCGCAGCCTGCAAACCCATATTGACATAATTTTTTTTAGCAACCCTGCGTATATCTTTTTTAGATCCTCAGTCCGGCTTTTCTTCCCGAACACCAAACCGAGCATCAGGGGCTACTGTCTATGCGGTATTACATTGCATATTTTTCACTTCTTACCTCAAAGCCTGATAGAAGGCTACTGCAGGCTTCGGTCAGCCCGCTCTTGGCGAGCTGCACCTTCTGAATCACCGCACTCATAATAGTGCGGTGTCCTTCCTCGATGGAAGCGCCTTTGAGCGCCTCCAACAAGTTGTCCGGCGCCTCCGGTTGGACGGAGGCCGCCGGCGTCGCAGTCTTGCCCTTCTTGCGAAGGGGCCGCCGGCCGGACTCCGGAACCACTGCGGGTTCCGACGTGGAGTCCGGCGCAAAGTTCGGGAGGCCGCCTTGTGGCGCCTCCGGAGCCTCCCCCTGATGGGTCCCTTCTTGGGATCCCACCTCGGCGTCCTCAGTGTCGCGAGGGGTGGAGGCGGTCGGGATGGAGTCTACATCCGACGGAGCCAACGACCCGCTCGATGAAGCGGGGAGATCATCATCGACCGGACTACAGGCAGCGTGCGGCATTGGAATGACACTATGTGACATAATAGAGAAATTATAAATCATTCAGGAATCCGGATACTTACGATCTCGCCGGAGGCCTGGCCCTTGAAGGCCATTCTTCGTCGCCAACGTTGACGTTGGCAGGGCTGTTCGGGGGAATAGTCCTTCCCCTCTTGGACCCTTCGGCCTCCCCTGTTGGGGAAGCCTTCCTCTTCCTCTCTCCTTCTTCTGGGAGAGAGTCCTCTTTCTCCTCCTCGTTTTCGGGGGAGGAGTCCGCCTCGGAGTCGTCAGACACCTGAAAACGGGAACTCTTTCGAGTACCCGTGGCCTCCTTCTTGGCCTTCTTCTCCGGCACCACGTGCGGTGCCGGAACCAGCAGCCTCGCTAGACAGGCGTCTACTGGGTTTTCTGGCATAGGAGCCAGACAGATGATCTGCTCCGCCTTCCTCATCCAGTCCTGTCAAAGGAAAAGGGAAATTGAAACCTACATAGAGTCAAACTATGTATAGCAAGTGTCCCGTAAAGGGGTAGAATCACTTACCTCGTCAGCTTGACGCTGCGAGCGAAATCCGCGATCTTCGGTGGCGGATGCGGGGGCTTCGGCGCCCTTGAAGAGCACTTTCCAGGCATCTTCGTACCTAGTGTCAAAGAGCCTGCTCAAGGTCTGGTGCTGTGCCAGATTGAACTCCCACAATTTAAATACCCGTTCTTGGCACGGGAGAATTCGGCGGATGAGCATGACCTGGACCACGTTGACAAGCTTGAGCTTCTTGTTCACCAGCCTCTGGATACAGGCTTGGAGTCCGGTCAGCTCCTCCGAATTACCCCAGGTCAGGCCGCTCTCCTTCCAAGAGGAGAGCTGCATGGGGATCCCAGATCTAAATTCGGGGGCCGCTACCCATCTAGGGTCACGCGGCTCGGTGATGTAGAACCACCCCGATTGCCATCCCTTGATGGTTTCCACGAAGGCACCCTCGAGCCAGACGAAGTTGGGTATCTTACCCAACATGGCGCCTCCGCACTCCGCCTGAGTGCCCTTCACCACCTTCGGCTTGACATTGAAGGTCTTGAGCCACAAGCCGAAGTGAGGCTGCATGCAGAGGAAGTCTCGCACACGACGATAAACGCCGAGATGTTGAGGATGAAGTTTGGCGCCAGATCATGGAAATCCAGGCCCTAATAGTACATGAGCCCCCGGACAAAGGGATGCAATGGGAAGCCCAGTCCGTGGAGGAAGTGGGGAAGGAATACGACCCTCTCATGGGGCCTGGGGGTGGGGATGAGCTGCCCCTCGTCGGGCAGCCGGTGCGCGATGTCACCGGATAGATATCCGGCGCTGCGCAATCTTTCGATGTGCCCCTCCGTAACGGAGGAGGTCATCCACTTGCCTCCCGCTCCAGACATGACTGGAGAAGGTTGAGACGAGATGTGCGGGCTTGGGCGCTGGAGCTCGAGTGCACGGAGATGGATAAGCAAAGGAGGAAGAAGGCGTAGGTGAAAGGGTGGATCCTAATCCCCTTATATATGGGCGGACGAAAACTATGCATCCCCACTGGCCTGGTAAAACTCGCTTATCTCCCAAGCGCCACCATCAATGGCGCGGTTGGGTTACCCACGTCCGTATTGATGAGAATCCCGAAATAAGGGGAACACGATCTCTGCTTCGACAAGACGTGCCAAGGAAACCGCTTCGCTAAACGCGCTGAGGTGGTAAAATAAAAAACGATTCAAGTAAAGGCTTAGTAGTGGTGTGACGTCATGCCGCAAAAAACGTCAGCAGATTGAACTTGTGTATATATTATTCTCTCTACGGTGGAATGTGGAATTTATTTTGCAGAGATGGACACTATCCTGGTGTTCACAATCTTCTATGAATTATTCGGAGGAGGAACCCGCCTTGCAATGCCGAACAATATGCGCGCCGGACTCATCGTCATTGAAGCCTGGTTCAGGGGCTACTGAGGGAATCCTGGACTAGGGGGTGTCCGGATAGCCGGACTATCATCATCAGCCGGACTATCATCGTCAGCCGGACTCCAAGACTATGAAGATACAAGATTGAAGACTTCGTCCCGTGTCCGGATGGGACTTTCCTTGGCGTGGAAGGCAAGCTTGGCGATACGGATATGTAGATCTCCTACCATTGTAATCGACTCTCTGTAACCCTAGCCCTCTCCAGTGTCTATATAAACCGGATGGCTTTAGTCCGTAGGACACAACAACCATTACAACAATCATACCATAGGCTATCTTCTAGGGTTTAGCTTCCTTGATCTCGTGGTAGATCTACTCTTGTAATACCCACATTATCAATGTCAATCAAGCAGGACGTAGGGTTTTACCTCCATCAAGAGGGCCCGAACCTGGGTAAAACATCGTGTCCCTTGTCTCCTGTTACCATCCGCCTAGACGCACAGTTCGGGACCCCCTACCCGAGATCCGCCGATTTTGACACCGACAGTGTCCATCATGAACGTCCTCAACAATAGGCGGATGATACCTGAGGTGCGGCCAATTTCTAAGATGCAACAACAGGGAAGTACAAGGCATCTAGATAGAGGATCGGAGGTCCGATGGCGATCTTAGAGCATCTACAGCCGGACTTGGCAAATCCAGCCGTTAAATGCCCGCGGACACGCCCGGGCGCGTCCACGGGCACTAACCGGGCACTCCTCAAAAAATTCAATCCACATCAGGACACCTCAATTACCATATCTCAAATCGATACAAACTCATGCAACTACATCGACGCACACGCATTGTCCGACTACTCCATCACACTACACTAAACATGTCATCGGACTACCAAAATTTGGCATGTTTGGCTATGGTGGAGTTCATCCATGGCTGCCCTTTGCTACCTCTTGAGCTTGCATTGGTTTTCCCTTGAAGAGGAAAGGGTGATGCAACAAAGTAGCTTAAGTATTTCCCTCAGTTTTGAGAACCAAGGTATCAATCCAGTAGGAGACAACGGACAAGTCACCGAATACCTGCACAAACAATCAACAACTTGCACCCAACGAGATAAAGGGGTTGTCAATCCCTTCACTGACACTTGCAAAAGTGAGATCTGATAGAGATAGATAAACAGTAAAGTAAATATTTTTGGAATTTTTGGTTTATAGATCGGAAAGTAAAAGATTGCAAAATAGTAGGTCGGAAACTAGTAAAATGTAAACGAGATTCAATATAATGGAAAAGAGACCCGGGGGCCATATGTTTCACTAGTGGCTTCTCTCAAGATAGTAAATATTACGGTGGGTGAACAAATTACTGCCGAGCAATTGATAGAAGAGCGCATAGTTATAATGATATCTAAGGCGATGATCATGAACATAGGCATCATGTCCGTGTCAACTAGACCGAAACGATTCTGCATGTACTACTATTACTCCACACATCGACCGCTATCCAGCATGCATCTAGAGTATTAAGTTCATAAAGAACGGAGTAGCGCATTAAGTAAGATGACATGATGTAGAGGAATTAACTCAAGCAATATGATGAAAACCCCATCTTTTTATCCTCGATGGCAACAATACAATATGTTCCTTGCTGCCCTCACTGTCACTGGGAAAGGACACCGCAAGATTGAACTCAAAGCTAAGCACTTCTCCCATTGCAAGAAAGGTCAATCTAGTAGGCCAAACTAAACCGATAATTCGGAGAGACTTGCAAATATATCAAATCATGCATATAAGAATTCAGAGAAGAACCAAATAATATTCATAGATAATCTAATCATAAATCCACAGTTCATCAGATCTCGACAAACACACCGCAAAAGAATATTACAACGAATAGATCTCCAAGAACATCGAGGAGAACATGGTATTGAGAATCAAAGAGAGAGAAGAAGCCATCTAGCTAATAACTATGGACCAAAGGTCTGTGATAAACTACTCATGCTTTATCGGAGAGGTAATGGTGTTGATGTAAAAGCCCTCCGTGATCGAATCCCCCTCCGACAGGATACCGGAAAAGGTCCCTAGATGGGATCTCATGCGTACAGAAGGTTGCGGCGGTGGAAAATTGGTTTCGTGGCTCTCCTGGATGTTTTCAGGGTATAAGAGCATATATAGGCGAAGGAACTAGGTCAGGGGAGCTAAGAGGGGCCCACGAGGTAGGGGGCGCCCTACCCCCTAGGTGTGCCCTCCTGCCTCGTGGCCACCTTGTTGCGTCTCTGACTTCATCTCCAAGTCTCCTGGTTTGCTTTCGGTCCAAGAAGGATCATCGCGAAGGTTTCATTCCGTCTGGACTCCGTTTGGTATTCCTTTTCTGCGAAACTCTAAAATAGGCAAAAAAACACAAACTGGCACTGGGCCCTCGGTTAATAGGTTAGTCCCAAAATAATATGAAATATCATATAAATGCCTATTAAACATCCAAAACTGATAATATAATAGCATGGAACAATAAAAAATTATAGATACATTGGAGACGTATCACCCTTGCCATCCATCTCGTGGAAGTACCGATCGAAGACGCAGTACGGATCATGCCGGATCTGCTCATCGCCGGAGCTGTCCTCCTTTGGTGGCAGTCCGGCCATGGCACAGACCGCCCGATTCTACTCACGTGCGAGGGCGCGCGTGTTCCTCCGCTACCATTTCTTCACAATGCAACGCGGATGGCTACCTCCTTTGCGGCCGCTCGTGCCGCCGCATCAGCCACTTCCACCGCGATATTGGCCTCGGCGGCCCTTATCCTCTCCTTCCCACGGCGGGCCGCTCGTTCCCGGTGGGACCCATACTCTGTTTGACCGGTGATGGGGAAGGAGAGGTGTTTCAGCCGGGACCGCGAGGATCCAGCACTAGTGGACCTGAGCGCCCGGTGAGCCGACGCTATGGCCTCGCAGTGGATGGATCCGTCCGTGGGCCGGACGCTGTCCTCTCGGGAGCGGCGGAGTGCAATGCGGACTGCCATTGCCTCCTCCAACCCACACATGACGACACCCCAGTCGACGGATCCAAACTGGTCGGAGTCCAATCCGCTGCCTGCCATGGCGGAGAAGGTTGTAAACCACCGGAGGTGAGCTCGGGTGGCAGAGGAGAGTGAAGTGGAGTGTCTAGCGTTTGCTCCGGCGAGAGGACATGGACGAATATAAGTGGGGCCGGTGGGCCAGCATTGGATGGGTCCGACGTGGCGGGCGGGCACGGCCCCGCCCAAACGGCTCATATCCGCCCTATATTTGGGCTAGATATGAGGTATGCCGGTCAGTCCGGGCGTTTGAGGGCCGTTTGAGAGACCTTATAGATCAAAAAATTGTGACTGGACGGCATTGCCCGGACATTTGAGATGAGTTTAAGGGGTTGGGTTGTAGATGCTTTTAGTGGGGGCAGATACTGTTGGAAACGATTGTTTTGGCAATGCTTCACGATGTATTGATCGGTGCAAAGCGCACGTATATATGGTGTACAAGGTGGGCCACAACCTCAACTATACAATGACTAGGAGGTGGGCCAGACTATACAATATACATGTACGAACCATATATTCAACACCCCCCCGCGGTCGAAGCATCGCCAGAGACACAAAGACTGGACCTAAACTCCTCGAAGACAGAAGTAGGCAGTCCTTTCGTCATGACGTCGGCAAACTGCTGCGCCATCGGGACGTGGAGAACCCGGATGCGCCCAAGAGCCACCTGCTCACGAACGAAGTGTATATCGAGCTCAATATGCTTCGTTCGACGATGGTGGACCGGGTTGGCGGAGAGGTAAGCGGCGGAGACGTTGTCGCAGTAGATGAGCGTGGCCTTGTGAACATCACAGAGCAACTCCTGGAGCAGCTGACGGAGCCAAGAGCATTCAGCAACGGCGTTAGCCACTGCTTGATACTCAGCCTCGGCACTCCAGCGGGAGACGGTGGGCTGTCCCTTGGAGGACCAAGAGATCAGGGACGGCCCAAGGTAGACACAATACCCTGAGGTGGAGCGCCGTGTGTCCGGGCAGCCAGCCCAGTTCGCATCAGAGTAGGCGACGAGGTCGGTGGAGGCGGAGGCCGTCAGCGTAAGTCCCAAGGACTGGGTGCCGCGTATGTATCGGAGGATACGCTTCACCAGAGTCCAATGAGAGTCGCGCGGAGCATGCATGTGAAGACAGACCTGCTGAACGGCATACTGCAAGTCGGGTCACGTCAGGGTCAGGTACTGCAAGGCTCCCACAATGGAGTAGTAGAAGGCTGCATCAGATGCAGGTGAACCCTCCAAAGCGGACACCTTGGCCTTGGTGTCGACATGCATGGGAGCGGGCTTGCAGTTAAGCATGCCAGCTCGGTCGAGAAGCTCATGGGCATAGCGCTGCTGATGCACGAAGAACCCATCGAGCCGTCGAACCACCTCAATGCCAAGGAAGTAATGCAGAGGACCCAAGTCCTTCAGGGCAAACTCATCACGAAGACGAGCAGTGAGCCGCTGGAGGAGCGCGACAGTGGATGTCGTCAGAATGATGTCGTCGATGTACAGCAGCAAGTAGGCCGTGTCAACTCCGTGATGATACACGAAGAGGGACGCATCGGAGCGAGTCGATGTAAATCCGAGCGTCTGCAGGAAGGCGGCGATGCACTGGTACCAGGCCCGAGGTGCCTGCTTCAACCTGTAAAGCGAACGGGAGAGCAAGCACACATGATCTGGATGTGTGGCATCGACGAAGCCGGTGGGCTGCTCACAGAACACCTGCTCAGCCAGGTGGCCATGCAAGAAGGCATTGGACACGTCCAACTGATGCACAGGCCATGCACGGGACATGGTGAGCTGAAGCACGGCGCGGATCGTGCCTGGTTTAACAACCGGGGCAAATGTGTCGGTGAAGTCCACGCCTGCGCGTTGCCGAAATCCCCGAACCACCCAACGAGCTTTATAGCGCTCGAGAGTGCCATCCGGACGAGTCTTGTGTCAAAAGACCCACTTTCCCGTGATGATGTTGGCACGAGGCAGCCGACGGACGAGCTGCCAGGTACGGTTCCGCTGGAGCGCGTCGAACTCTTCCTGCATCGCAGCGAGCCAATGAGGATCCAGAAGGGCGGCTCAAGCTGACGATGAGAGAGGAGACGACTCAGAGGCGGAAGCAGCGAGAAGGTACTCATCGCTGGGGTAACGCGTGCTCGGGCGAAGGGTGCCAGCCCGAGAGCGAGTCATCGGGAGGGGCAGCGGGTCCGGAGTAGAGACGGGCGAGGACGAAGAAGAGCCCGCCTCCTCCATGACCGCCGCAGGCGAGGCCGCCGGCGTGGCGGCGGGTGAGGCTGTCATGGAGGCCGCCAGCGTGGCGGCAGGCGAGGCCACCATGGGCGAGGCGGCAGGCGCCAGGGGCGTCGCGGGCGCTGAGGAAGGTACAACCCCTATGGCAGCCAACCGGGGAGAGACTCGACCCGTGGCGCGGGGGGCACCCTCAAAGCCGGGAGGCGGCCCAAGCGAAGCACGTGGGAGGCTATCACCGGGGGCGGGCAAGGCCGCAACATCCGAAGGTACCTGCAGGAATGGAAAAACCATCTCATCAAAGTAAACATGTCGTGAGGTGATCACCCAATGTGAGATAGGGTCATAGCAGCGGTAGCCTTTGGTGTTGGGAGGATAGCCGAGAAAGATGCAGGCCACTGACCGAGGTGCGAGCTTATGAGGAGTAGTGGAAGCGATGCTGGGGTAGCACAGGCAACCGAAGATGCGGAGCTTAGCATAGGAGGGTGGCGTGCGGCGTGCCAAACAAGAGGTGATGAGGTGTAAAATTCCCGCGAGTGCGACAAGGGCGAATGTTAATGAGTAGTGATGCGGTGGCCAGCGCGTCGGGCCAAAAACGTGGGGGCACGTTGGCGTGGAAGAGGAGGGTGCGAACGCAGTCATTGAGAGTGCAAAGTACACGCTCAGCACGGCTGTTTTGTTGCGAAGTGTACGGGCAAGTGAGACGAAAGATCGTGCCGTGTGTGGCGAGAAGGTTGCGGATCGCAAGGTTATCGAACTCCTTCCCGTTGTCTGTTTGCAACGCATGAATGGGATGTCCAAACTGCGTGGAGACATAGGAGTAGAGGCAGTGAGAGTGGCAACAGAGTCAGACTTTCACCGCAACGGGAAGGTCCACACATAGTGCGAAAAATCATCAAGTATGACAAGGTAAAAAAGATAGCCCGTGTTACTTGCAACAGGAGAGGTCCAAACATCACTATGAATTAACTCAAACGGGTATGAAGCGACATGCGAGGAAGTGCTAAAAGGAAGACGAACATGTTTGCCGAGACGACAAGCATGACAAGTGTGATCGTTGATCTTATTACACGTGAATGAAAAACTCCGAAGAATATGACGAAGGGTGGCGATGTTGGGATGACCGAGACGAGCGTGCCAAAGGTCCACTCCAGCGGAAATCGCCATGGATGCAACAACGGAGGATATAAGTGAGTGGACTGGGTAAAGCTCGTCGGGGCTGTCACATCTGTGGAGCACCATCCGGGTACGGGCATCCTTGACAGAAAAGCCAAACATGTCAAATTCAACGGTAACTGGATTTTCATGTGTAAGAGAATGAACAGAAACAAGATTTTTAATGATGTCAGGAGAAACAAGCACATTAGAAAGATATAATGGCATGGAGTTAGAAGGAAAAGCAGCATGGCCGACATGAGTAATGGGCATGGAAGAACCGTCACCAACGGTAATGCGAGCAGCGGTGTGAACGGGGTGAGCGGCAAGAAGGTTACTGGGGTTGGCGGCCATGTGAGCCGTGGCTCCGGTGTCCATATACCAGTCGCCACCGCCGGTGTACTGCTGAGGCGTGGGGGCGGTGTGGAGGGCCGCTAGGAGCGCGGGATCCCAAGGCGCCGACGGGAGGGCCGGGGCTAATGGCGACGGCTGAGGCGGTGGCGCCACAAACCCACCGGCCGGAGGCAGCCCATAGGCCGAGGGGCCATAGAGCGGCGCGGGCTGGTACGCCTGAGGAGCCGCGTACAGAGCCTGATGAGGGGCCGGGCGGGCGCCACAGGAGCCGGAGACGGGGGCACGCGGTATAGGCATGGAATACGCGTGCACGACCCCCGTCCAAGGGTTCTGGCCGACCTGCCAGGGCGCCGGCGGGAGCGGGTGCTGCGGCTGGCGGCGCCCAACCGTGGGCAGCCGGCCGTTGCGGCTGCTGTTGCTTGCGGCCACCTCGGCCGCGACGCCCGCCCCGGCGCTGCTGCTGCTCGGAGGGGGGCTAAGGGGCCTGCGGCGGCGCCGGGTAGGGGAACCCGGGCGGTGGCGATGCCTGGAAGGGGCCCGGGACGGGCCGCGGTGGCGGGGCCAGGGCGGTGGGCGGTGCACCGCCACGGGTACCGACGGTGAGGGCCGTGTGGGTGGCTCGGGTGCGCGACATCCGCATCCTCCGCTCCTCCAGCTTCAGGTACGCGACGATCTTGGGGAAGGTCGGGTTGGTGATGAGGGGGATGTTGGAGGCGGCGTTCCCGAAGTCTTCGTTGAGGCCGGCGATGAGGATGCTGAGGAGAAGCTCATCGGAGACCTTCTCGCCGAGGTCACGGAGCTCGTCAACAAGCTTCTTGAGGCGCATGCAATAGTCGTCAACAGACGAGTCAAGCTGCTGGCACCCAAAAAACTCGCCGTGCAAGAAAACCTTGCGTTGGAGCGTGTTGTCGGTGAAGAGGCCGTTGAGCTTGGTCGAAACGACGTGAGCGTCATCGTCGGCGGAGACCACCGTGTGGAAGAGGTCCTTCGAGATGGTGGTGTAGAACCAACGGATGAGAGTGGCGTCAATGGCCGCCCACTCCTCATCGTCCTCCATGAAGCGGGAGTCCACGGAGCCATCGATGTGATCCCGGAGATTATACTCACGGAACACGAGGAAGAAGTATGTCTTCCAAGCATAGTACGTGGAGGTGAGGTGGTCGAGGACGACGGGAACCCGGGCGAGGATATTGAGGTCGCGGATGACGACGGGATCGGGGCCTTGGAACGGGTTGGTGCGGCGGCTGCTGGAGGTACCGGTGGAACCGGGGGAGGCCATGGCCGAGAGGGGTGGTGCGGCGACGCGTGTGCGACGGCGCGGCGGGGAAGAGGGCGGCGCGGCTGGTGGCGGCGCGGCAGGGGCGGGCGGAAGCGCGGGCGGCGGCGGCACACCGGGGAGGCGGCGAAGGGTCGCGGCGGCGGCGGCGGCGGCGATGGGATCGAGGCGGCGGCGGCGGCACGGGTTAGGGTTAGGATCGTAGGTATGATACCATGTTGGAAACGATTGTTTTGGCAATGCTTCACGATGTATTGATCGGTGCAAAGCGCATGTATATATGGTGTACAAGATGGGATAAAACCTCAACTATACAATGACTAGGAAGTGGGCCAGATTATACAATATACATGCATGAACCATATATTCAACAGATACATAAAAGGGGAATGACGAAGTGGGAGAAAATGGCCCCCAGAGAGTTTGCGATTTGAATTTTTTTTAAAAAGCTGACATTTGTTATGGTTTGTAAAGTCAAGACCTTGGAAACGGCGACAGAATATTGTTCACAAGATTCATGGAGGAGAAGAACAAGGATAAGACTGAACGCGTATGCTTGCCGGCCTTGCAGGGCCACACACCCGTATTTTGCAAAAGGGTACGAGAGGCTATTCTGAATGGCAGGAGATGTAGTATAATACTAGCTTAGCCCGCGCGGCGGCACGCCGCGCCTGTCGGTAAATCGCAACTATGTACCGTTTGTTGAAATGATAGGACTACAAACAGTTATGAGTTTAACAGAATATGCATTGTATTATGTATATCTTTTACTATTAGGTAAAGAAGACCAAATCAATATATACTCCGCCAATGAAAGTTCAAGATGGCAAAGAAGTACATTTATTACAACCATACATGATACATGCTGATAAATAGAATGATAAAAAATGGTACCTCTCTAATAAAAGGTACTTATTAAAACTATAGGGTCCACCCTACATAGTGGGTTGTATAGGGCGACACGCGTACTGCAATAAGAAATTGCAACTGATTTTCCCTGAATTAGATCATCCTTGTATAGCCTCCGGCAGGATTAGTTTCGGTAATAAAGTGATACAGAGCTTTTGCATTCTTGGACACGTCCGGTAGGAGGTTTTGCTCATGTGTATGTGATAATAGGATCTTCACTGTGTGCACTTCAAATTGCATCTTTTAGGATAGGCTGTCCATTGCTTGTGCCCCGTCGATATGTAGTGTTTATGTATGTTGTTTTTATTATTTACATTGAAACTGAATTTAAAGCAAGAGAAGTATGAATAAGAAAAGGAGAAACTGGAAAAATGATAGATTTATTCCCAACATCTGTGGTGCATCTTAGAAAATAGGGGTATCTTTTTGATAATATAAAATAAATATGGTATGTGCACTGGTAGTTTAGATCATTCTGATGGAATCTCCTGCAAGATTGGTACCTGTGATGAAGTGATAGAGAGCCATTGCCAATTGTTGTACGCGACCCACTGGTGGTTTGGTGCCGGTGTACGCAATGATTGGATCATCAGTGTATGAGTATTGAGGGTACATTCACAATGGTATCACAACAAAGAAACTGTCTCATATCTTTGCAAGGATTTTAGTTTGCATTCTCATTTGACTGTGTGGTAACCTGCTGGTGGGCCATATTGAACTGCCGTTGACTGATTCGTTCTCGTGCCTTCGCTTTTGTTGAAAGCAGGCTTCTTTTTTCTACTTCAAGTGCATGATAGTTGTGATCACTGATAGTGATGTTGTAGTGGGTGCATATGTGTTTTAAAGCTGCTTGAGCAGCATTTTCTTTAGCTGTACCTTGTGTTCCAGCGAGTTCACCTGTGAATGCAATCTATTTTGTGTTTCAGCAAAACAGAACACGTCAATAATATAATTTGTTAGGTGTCAATATCGCCAACAACTTAGACATGCAGCCAGAGAAAAAAAAAATTGACTACAACTTTTTTGAGGAAAAAATGACTATATTAAATAGCTCATAAAAACTCTATTCGTTACACATGTCAACATTAGTTGTGGCGCGTACATAGAAACAGAGAAAAAACATGCACCTTAGGCTCTTTTGCCACTTCTCCTTTAATATAATATGGCTTATGCGTATTCAAAAAGAATAAATGCACCTAGCCAACTTTCCCTTGAAATTTCATGCGCATAGTACATCGTGTTAAAAATTAAGTCTGGCCGCTGTATGCGTCCAACAGCCAACGGTTTGATTAAAAGAGGACAAATGACTAAACAAATCATTATGTCCACATAGGATGTGTACTATCCCAACACGTGGCTGTTTTGCATGCAAGATCCATAAACGTATGATAGGTGTAGCGGTTCAAGAGCTATGCCCAATTGTTATCTGGGCTAGAGTTCAACTGTGAATTACCCGCAAAAAAGAAGAAGAGTTCTTTTTTTTTTTGCGGGGAAAAAAGGAGTTCTCATTACTCAAGGAGGCTTCTCAGCGAGAGCCAGGTTTACAACAAAGTCCATCCCGGCAGTAAGCCAGACTGCTGTGCGCGGAGTTCTACGGCCATAGGCGGCCAGCTCATGACTAATCCCGTTCTGCAGACGACTACAAAGAGTAAAAGAGATCTCCCTAGCATCGCTTCCAGCCAACCTACGAATCTCCTCTATAAGTGCACGATGTGACGATCTATCCATCTCGCGCGCTGTAATCATCGACACCGCCTCCGCGCTATCCAACTCAACCAGAATAGGTAGGTTAGATCGGTGCAAGGCCAGCTCCAAGCCTTCTCTGCACGCTGCTAGCTCCGCCTCTAAAGCGTTGTCGCATGTACGTAGCTCCCTACATGCGCTGTAGATGATCTCGCCTCTGTCATCCCGCAGGATCATACCTCCTCCCGCTGCACCTGTGGCCGCTATGTAGCTCCCATCCGTGTTCAACTTAACCCAGCCCGGCTGGGGCGGTACCCAGTGTGCGCGCACCTTGGGCGCCGTACTTTCTGGAGCGCGTGGTGGTGAAGGCAGGACCACCATCTTCCCTTTCTCTAGGTTACCATCAGGATGTTGCTGTATGCACAAGAGTGAGTTGATGTATCCGTGCAAAAAGCGTCGAGAGGCTTCGGCAGTGGGCGGCGCCTTGTCGTGTGTGATCTCATTCCGGACATGCCATACTCTCCACATGGTCATGAGCACCACCAGTCTCGCCGTCTCATCCAAGGGATCCAGCAGTGAAAAGATCCACTCTGGGCCAGTGTTGACGATGGCCTCCACCTTGGGGATGTTCCAGTCCAAGGCCATAACTCGCCAGAGCTCTCTTGCTAGGGGACACCTGCAAAGCGCATGGAATCCATCCTCGCGTTCAACACCACACAGGGGGCAAATGTCAGTAAGCTCAAGGTGTCGTGAGGCTTTATTGGCCCAAGTAGCAAGTGAGTTGGTGACGACTCTCCAAGCGAACACGCGTACCTTAGGAGGAGCAGGGCACCCCCATATGATCTTCCAGATGGCGCGACGACCATCCGGTGCCCTGCTCATGGCAGAAGCCGAAGGACGCTCGCGCTCGTCCATGGCCAGGCGGTAGGCGGACCGAACGGTGAAGATACCGTTCCTCTCCGGTGCCCATGCAATAATATCCTCGGTGACGCGGGTCGACGTACGGATACTGGTGATGACCTCGACATCCGCAGGGAGGAAGTAGCGACGGAGCAGGTCCATGCGCCAGGACCCCTCGCCATCCAGGAGCTCCGCCACCCTCCTTAGGCGGCACGTACCCTGCAGGGAGATGGGTTGGCGTGATGGCTCCCTAGGCAACCACCGGTCGCGCCAAATGCGGATGTCCTGCCCGCCCCCGACGCGCCATATGATGCCCTTTTTCAAGAGCTCGAGGCCGTGCTGAATCGCCTGCCAAGTCGGAGATGCATTCCCCGAGAATACCGTATCTTCGAGGCGCCCGTCGTGATAGTATCGTGCCTTGAGAACCTGCGCACACAAGCTGGTGGGGTTAGTTAGCAAACGCCAAGCCTGTCTCGCTAGGAGCGCCTGGTTGAAGAGGCGGAAATCTCTGAATCCCAAACCACCCTTGCTTTTCTGAGCTTGTATCCTTGGCCATGCTATCCAATGTGTTTTCCGCTTGCCTTCCGATGCCCCCCACCAAAAATTCCGAACCATTCTGTTCAGATCATCACAGACAGACATAGGTAATTTAAAAACGCTCATAATATACGTAGGGATGGCCTGAGCTACTGCCTTGATCATAGTCTCCTTGCCAGCCAGAGAGAGGGTGTCGCCCCACGCAATGATCCTTTTCAACAACCGGGACTGCAGATTCTGAAATTTACCTCGCGACATGCGACCCTCAGGCGTTGGAAGACCGAGGTACTTTTCCTCAAAAGTAACAGTACCAATATGGAGAATATCTCTCACCACGTCTTGCATCATGGCTGGACACGAAGTGCCAAACAGGGCACTACATTTAGACGGATTAATATACTGTCCAGTGGCCTTTGCATATGTATTTAGCACTTGTTGGACCTTTTTAGCTTGGTCCGCCTCTGCCTTGAAGAAGAGCAACGTATCATCTGCGAATAATAAGTGAGACACGCCCGGCGCTCTTCGGCATATTTTTAGTGGGGTATAATCTCCTCTTTGCTCTCCATCTTTCAACAACGCAGATAGACCATCAGCCACAAACAGGAACAAAAACGGGGACAAAGGATCACCTTGCCGTAGCCCGCGCGACGGTGCAAATGATTCCAAGAGGGTTCCATTGAATTTCACTGTGTATCTCACCGATGTGACGCAACTCATAATCCAGTCCACCCACCGGCGAGCGAAGCCCATCTTTTTCATCATTCGCTCCAAGAAGATCCAGTCTACCCTGTCATAAGCTTTTGATAAATCCAGCTTATATGCACAGAAGCTCTTGCTAGGGTCCTTCTCCTGCTGAATAAAGTGGAAACACTCAAAGGCAATTAGTGCATTATCTGTAATCATCCTTCCAGGGACAAAGGCACTTTGTTGAGGTGAGATAATATTATCCAAAATAGGTCTGAGTCGATTCACCAAACACTTTGACACCACCTTATATATGACATTGCATAGGCTTATTGGACGAAACTCAATTAGCCTCTCCGGGTTATCCACCTTCGGGATGAGAACAATGGAAGTGTCATTTACCCCCTCAGGCATGATCCCTGTACGAAAAAATTCCCGCACTCCTGCCATAACCTGTTCTCTCATAACTGCCCAGTTCCTCTGGAAGAAGCGGGCTGGGAATCCATCCGGCCCTGGCGCCTTGAGTGGTCCAATCTGGAAGAGAGCATCAGCTATTTCCTTGTCTGAAAAATCTGCGCACAGGCCATCATTTATACTGTCAGTCACACGAGTCTGTATCAAATCTATAACAGGATCCGCACAGAGAGAAGAATCAGCAGTAAAAAGCTTAGAAAAGTAGGCCGTGGCCATAGCCGCCATGGAACCATGGTCCCTGTACGTGACCCCTGCCTCATCAATGAGTGCCTTAATGCGATTTTTCCGCGCACGCCACACCGCTTTCCGGTGAAAAAACTGAGTGTTGCGATCGCCTTCCCTCAGCCATGCAATACGAGACCGCTGCATCCACAACATCTCCTCTCTGTATAGCAACTCGTTCATACGGTCGGTCTCCTCCCGTATGTCCTTCCTATCTGCATTCATCGACATAAGCTCCTCCAAGCGGGAGCGAGATTTGTTAATTTCCTTAATCACATTACCAAATTTTTTGCGGCTCCAGTCTTGCAGTTTTTTCATCAAGTTACCCAAACCGGAAGCAATATCACCAAGATTCAGCATAGCACCCAACTCAGTCCATGTGTTCATAATTACCTCGGGCAGGGATGGGTCCCGTTCCCACATTACCTCATACTGTCTGCATCTCCTGCCTGTTGCCTGGCTCGTCTCCTCGAGCGCGCATCGAAGCAAGATGGGCAAGTGGTCGGAGCTGGGCGCCACCAGGTGCTCCACCCTGGCATGAGCGAAGACATCTCTCCACATGTTGTTGGCCACAGCACGGTCGAGGCGGACCTTTACATTAGCCCGTCCCCCTCGACGATTATCAAAAGTATACGGCAGACCTGCAAAACCAAGGTCGCCCAAACCACAAACCTCAAGAACATCTCTGAAATCAAGCATCTGACCTGCTGAGCGCAGTGTGTCGGAGAAGTGCTCAAAACTCCACATAGCTTCGTTAAAATCTCCCACAACGACCCACGGCATGTTGGCCTTTTGGTGAAGATCACGGAGAAGGGACCACATGCGATGACGGTCCTCCGTCCGTGGCTCGCCGTAGACACAGGTAAGCCTCCAGGGTGGCTCACCCGCCGTACCAGTTACATACGCATCAATATATCGTTCATTTATTTCTTTTACATCAAGACTCAAAGACTCATGCCAATACAAAGCAAGACCACCACTACGACCGACACAATCAAAAGCATCAAAACCTCTCAAACCTAACCTAGCACGAAGACGTTTCATTTTATTCTTAGACTGCCTAGTCTCACAAAGAAAAACGATACTCGGGGAGTGAGCCTGCACTAGACTCACAAGGTCACGAACTGTCCGAGAGTTCCCACCCCCTCGGCAGTTCCAACTGAGGAGATTCATTGCTCCTGACGGGGCTCCGCCGGCCCCGTCAGTTCGTCGGCGGCCCCTGTGCCGACAGCCTCCAAGTTGTTGGTCCAGTCCACCATCTCCTGGTCAGCCACCTCGCCCTCAAGCTGGGTCTGCTGCACCTCCCGAGTTCCCGATGTTCTACGCTTTTTTGGGGTACCTGAAAGCACACGATCGGCCAAAGTGGCCTTATTATCATATGGCACCAAAGCTAGATCTCTCGCCACCTGAACAGAAGAAGTACTATGGTCTCCAACGGCTGCACGCTTGCCCAGGGTTGATACATCATCAGAGAGATCAGCGTTAGCCATGGTGATTTCATGTGAAAGACTGCGGATGGCTGGTATCATGTCAGAACTCCTTGGTTCAGAGTGGTTGGAGCTCTGAACACCCGATGTGTCGAGTCCGTGGCTAGCACCATCTCCCACTGTAGCTGCATGTGGCTCCTTCAACACGTCCTTGCTACCCCCAGACATAGCCTCCATTTTTGCAGCCAGTAGCTCGTCCACCGCAGGGTTCCCAGTGCTATGCTCCTCCGCCTGTTGCTGACGCCGAACCGAGCCGCCTTCCGTTCGTCGCGCTCCTTTGCTGCCGCGTCCACGGGCCGATGATGCCGTGCTCTCGGACGAGAAATCAAGCCCCCGAAATACCGTTGGGTTCGTCTTCGCCCTCACCGTACCGGACTGCCGACCAAAACGACGTGGTGGTGAGCAGCGCAACTTGCCACTGTATTTGCCAGTTGGCAAACCTCCTTTGCGTTTCCTACCACAAGACTTCTCTTGGTGTCCAAGATATCCACATGTATAACAAAAATGAGGCAGCTTCTCGTACTGAATCTCAAACTCCATCTTTGTTCTTGTACCCTGCAGCTTGGCGAACATAGCTACTGAAGTTTCCAGCGGACGGTACACCGGGATCTCCACCCTGACCCGAACATAGTTACCAGCCTTCTCATTGAGCTCCGCTTGCAAGATCTTTCCCAGATTAACACATAATGCTTTCACCACTGCATCGGTCCTCCAGTTCATGGGCACATCAAGAATACGTACCCATATCCTCAAAAAGAAGAAGAGTTCAACTGTGAAGAAAACGCAGTCTATTTGAAAAGTCGTTTTTTAATCCCTATTAGGCCCTTATATATTTAGGCAGGTATGTTTATATACTTTTGGATAGATAAGAACAGGAGATTATGAACGGTAACAGAATACTCGTTGCTTGTGCCATTGAAGGGAGAAAGACTGAGACCATATTTGAGATGTAGTATTACGGAAATACTATCTATGAATAAAAATTGAGCCGTGCGATTGAAGGGAAAATATCACAGAACTGCAACTCTCTTCTTATATGAATGAAAGGGCCCATGTTGTTTGTGCGATTGAATTCTTTTAAGTGATATATTTCTTGCGGTGTGCACCTGTTCCTATGGTAAGGCGAGAAAAGTGTTCTTCGCACATCTTTGGTGCGTCTTTTTGTGAGGAATAATACACGTACTATTCATGTAACTCTTGTTTTTTCCTTCTATATTGTACAAAACACAATTGGATGAAATTGACGGGTGCACCAAATGTAGCTAACCTGTAACCATGATTATTTTTTTACTTGAAATAAAGTCATGGAAGAGTCGATGGAGGGCGTGCAGGAGTATCAAGTTTCACCGGCCAATTCAAATCCGCGGCATGTGTGCTGATGAGACAGATGCAGCAACTGTGAGACCCAAGTCAAAGTCTCCCCGAAAAAAATGTAATCCAAAGAAGAAGGAGATCCATGCAAAAAGGAGATCCATGCAGAACTTGCATGGATATCCGTGTAGAGCTTGCAGGGATCAGTGGAAAGGCCGGGCATGCAGACAGAGCCGCCGCGTCCAGTATATACACGTTCGAACTCATGCACATAAGTGCCCGTGAAAAGGATCGGGACTGTCCTCCATAAGAGAAATTCAAATACGTGCAGTGAAATCAAAATGCTGCTCAACAGTGATCCCCGCGCATGGCCTGCATTCAGCAAGCAAGATTTACTTCTCCCTACCACAATTCATCAAGGATCTGAGTCATGTGGCGTAGCTAGCAGGCTAAAACCAACCCTTCCAACAAACTGTAGTTCGGCATAACATCACAGGAACATGCTATGTTCGAGCAAGCTGCATCTAGTCAGTCTCATTTGGCACGATGCCATGCAGGGGCTCACGCAGTTCGTCGCGGCGGTGCAGGTGGCTCGCAGGTCGGCCGTGGGCGGTGGGCGTCCAGCGTGTGGTTGACTGGTTGGGGCAGTGCGCAGCCGCGCAGACCTCACGACGCATACTGACACAGCAGCAACATGCAAGCAGCACGTATGGCACACGGCGTAGAGAGTGAGGAAGAGGCAACCGCCCGTGTGCTCGCCATCCCGCAGTTGACGTCGATCGAGGTGGGCAAGGAACAGGAGTGCCTCGTCACGCCCGCTTTGGCTCTAGTCTAGCCGAGGCAGCACCTCTCCAGTGTCCACGACGACGACGCGGGGGAAAGACTCCGATGGCGCTGGAAGGCAAGGCGACGGTAGCCTGGGCGAACGCAACATCGAGCCGGTGGCGAGTAGCGACATGACAAGGATCGGCGGTCCTTCAGCCTGAGAGGTCGCCAGCTCGTGGCCTCGCCGCCTCGGCGGGTCGGCCGGGCTCGAGGTCAAGATTGCTGGCGCATGCCGAGACGACGATGGTGCAGTCCACAGAAGCCTTCTCCCACTGCTTGGAATCCCGAGAGCTCAGGTCGTCCGATCCGAGGCGCCGACGCGGTCCTGCGTGCAGCTCTTCGGCGAGCGCGGCGCCGGATTGTAGCCTGTCCTGGCAATGGTCGCAACCTGGGCACCCCCGTGCGACGGCAAGGAAGTGTATGTGGAGACGGAAGGAGGTGCGGTCGAGCCCGTCACCGTGACGCCGAAGCCGGCGACCATGCATTGCATGACGCCATAGAAGAGAATGATGACAGCGGCGGCGTGCTCCATCTCCAAGAGGCGGCCGCGCGCAGACAGATTTGAGCCACTAGAGAGGCTGGGAAGAGCGACGCTCCTGCAGGCGCCACCGAAGACCGTCACGGTCTGGTCGGCCGCCGCGGGCAGGCCGTCTGAGAGGAGCCTGGGCGAGCTGCCGTCAGCGAAAGTTGAGAAGAGGCCCTCAAAGTCGTGGGAGACGATGTTGCTGCAGTCGGAGGCAACGCTCCATGTCCGGAGGCGAGACGGAGCAGGCACTCCCCCACGCGGGCGACGCGTCGGCGAGAGCGAACCACGACAGCGTGGCGTCCATGGCGGAGAGCGCACGGCGTCCGGGTGAGTCTAAGCCTAGGCCTAAGCGTGGCGGCATCCTCCGCGGCAGCAGCAAGAGCAGGCCATGGTGGCCTTCTTGCACGCCCCTTACTCCATCGCTGGCCCAACAGATGCCACCACTGGTTAGAGAGGAAAGGAAATAGATGGGAGCAGGTGCAATGAAAGACGAACACATGGGACAGCCAATATTTATAGGGAGCAGCAGAGAGGGAGCACAATTTGGAAACAGCCACCGGAAGTGCTGCAGAAACGCCCAGAAAACTGTACGCAAGCGGCAACCGACAACGTAGGAAATCCAGAACGTGCGGCGGCAACCGACTTCAAATTAACGGACGTGACAAAATGAAGGAAAGAATTAAAAGGAAAGAGGAAGCAGCCAGCCAAAAAGAGATCGTGGCCAACTTGATCTCCTCATGCGGAGAACATGCAGCCAATCAGAAACGAAGAGTCCAGAACATGCAGCCAACGGACAGATGCGGCCTCAATTTTTTATGTTTTTCGACAGTAATCGCTCCGCGCACCAAGCCATGTACCCGCCCAAATCCCCCACTAAAGCACGCGTCAGGCACCCATTGGTCCGATTTTGACTGTCAAGAAAAAGTCAAAAAATTCTGGTAAACTAAACCTGGCCAGATTTAGTATATTTAGAATTGTCCAGCTTTTAGGAAGCCGTCGGGGGATGCAGTGAACTTGTTCGATGAGGCGCCGAAGAAGCCAGAAGCATCTCATCACCAAGCAAGTTGCGTCACGCCTGACGGCGACGCCGCAAACAAACAAGAATGTTGCCATAATAGTGCTATCCTAGAGAACATGCTTGCATGATATAAAGTTGAGTTGCTAATAATGTTTCTGCACGTCGATCCTCTGGTTCGTTCCAACATTTCGCTAGCAGCCACTGCCGATTAATAAAACGGAAAGTAGTGTTCATACTTGGAGACCCCAAAGGAGTTCTCTCTCGTCTCGTCGGATTGCAGCACCTCGATTGAAAGTAAAAATAGAAATTGGAGCGTACTATAACATTTGAATCAAGTTGGTACGAGTAGCGACAGATGTTGTTAAGATGATGACTTCAAACTTATTAATGTATTATTTTGTAAGGTTGGTGAATAATTAATAAAATGATTGTATGCGTCACCCTGATGTAGAAACCGGGGGTCATCCTTTTTTTTAGAAAAACATAACTTTGTGTCCTAAAAATACTAATGAAATAAAATTACAGGATGATTTTTTTTATGTGTTGGTTTATTAAAAGAATAACATATAAAAAGAAGAAGTAGTACTCCCTCCGGTCCAAATTAGTTGACGCGACGTCTAGACAATGTCCACTATTGCTCCGACTTGTATAAGGGTTGCGTAGTATAGAGATTGCGTCAGTTAAATAGTGTAATTTGGCACCTAGGAGCCAAAGGCAATTACCGGATTTGGCTCGGCTATGCTCTGTCACCCAATAAACAAAAAGTGGACGGAAAGATCAAGTAATTGCCAGTTGGGATACCATAGGTCTGCTTGCCTGTCCCGCTAAACTCGGCAGTTAATAGTATACTTTAGATACTGGTGACCAAAAAATCAACCCTACCATAGGAATATGCGGACGATTGTCTGCTTCATATTTTTCTTTTTTGCTGAGCTGCTTCCTAGATTGCGCGCCACGTCGTCTCTGCAATACCAATACCGCTCTCCCAGCCGTGGTTTTGTATCGTCTGGTAGGCACCGTCAAGCGTCAAGGGGCTTATCCTATGTGATCAACAGACAAAAGCTGGTTAGCACTAGCGTCTATTAATTTATAACTACTACTAGGGTGATTAGCTGGTCGATCATGACTAATTATAGTAGTAAGTATTCTTCTATGCACTACCAACCATTTATAAGATAAGTATTTTCGGACGGAGGGATTACGTACGTACGAGCCTCATTAGGTAGCTAGCGTGATGACCTGAGACGCATGGCACTTTGTTAAATTATATGATCGGATAAAGGATCGGGACATGTAGAGTAGCTGTCACTAACCATCCTTTGGTGGTTCTACGGATTAGTATAAGCTAGTGGCTTTAAGCACCGCTGGTTAACTAAATCGTCCAGTTTGGCAATACATCTTACGGCGAAACCACCACGCCGTTGAGGCCAGGGTTCAGGTAACGCCTCGAAAGGCTGGAAGCCTGGAACCGGGAAAGGGAAGTTGCTCCGGTGGCCACAACTACAGGATAGGACACTCACAAGTGTGGGATCGTCGTCTTGGCACTGGTGCAACGCATCGGCTCTTCATGGTCGTGTCACGTCCTTCCTTATCCACCATGGACAGCCAGCGGCCCTCAAACCCTAGCGCCGCAAGCCCTCGATCTAGCCTGCTCCTGCCGCCGGCAAGGGCCGCGATGGCGGCGGGCCTGGCGCCAGAGGCTCCAGGGCGGGTGGACGCGACGGCAGTGGCGGAGCTTGAGAATAATTCAAGAAGGGGCCATTAGTCAAAAGGAACCAAGTTAATAGGGAAGGAGGGGCTAATTTATAGTTTAAACACTAATTAAGCTCATGACGTAGCTTGTTCTTCAATGGATGCAAAAAATAAGGGGGGGGGGGGGGGGGCATGGCCCCTGTTGGTCTCCACTAAGCTCCGCCACTGCGCGACGGGATCCCTCGTGAGGTGGCAGGGGCGCCTCTTGTGGGGAAGCTGGGGGCAACAATTAGGGCGGCGCCCTTACTGTGCGGTGGCGACCGGAGCTACATGGACGGCGGAGTGGCTGCCATGTGGTGGGTTGCTTGGCTTGAAGATGGCTGACAATGATGGTTGCGGACCTAGAGTCCTGTCCACATCCGTCGCGGTGTGGCCTTGAACGGCCAGTGGCGCGTGGAGGGACCGGTGAGGGGTGGCTGGAGGCTACCTATCGGAGTACCGGCGGCGACATTCGTCTTCACGGCGAGGCTTCGTATGGATCCAGCCAGCTGCGAGATCAGGGTGACAGGACATCCGGTGAAAAATCGCGCTGACTGCGGTCATGGCGGAGGATGGTGGCGTCTGTGACGTCGTTTTCTTCTCGAGGCATCGTCGTGGCAGGTTGTGGCACCACGCTCGGGATGCTCCCGAGGAAACCCTAGATCTGCGTCTCCCGGATTGGACGATAACGACGTCTTCGGTGCCGTTCTCCCTCATGGGGGCATCATTTTGGAGGAACGACTGGCTGTGGGGACAAGAGGAGGAGCGGTGTTGCATCTACCGCAAGTAGAGATGGCAGTTTTGCCCATGGGTATGGGTACCCGCGGGTACCCTACCCGAAAATAATGGGTGTGGGCAAGACTTGGAGACATTTTGTACCCACGGGTAATGGGTACCCATACCCACAAAATATATGGGTAGGGCATGGGTAAGGAATTGTGCCCATGGATAACCCAATGGATACCCCAAAAAAGTTAATAAATGAAAATAACTCCTATAACATGTGGGGTTAACATCCAACTCATATGGTCCAAACCTAAATCTTGTATTCCTTAAACAAGTCATAGGTCATAGGCGCATAATCACCGTCTTGACAGTCCTTCTACGTCCTATGTGACTCCTCAAAAATATGAAATATTGACTCTTCGCTACCACACAATTGTCGAACTCTCGATCTAGCGATCCCCAATTCCCACCACCGCCTTCCACTGCATCGGTCTTCCACCAACCGCTGCTCATACTCCCCTGATGCCTCCAAGAGGCCACCCACCGGAGGAGGCCGCATCCGTGCTATACTACTCTACCATGATCACTTGAATTTTGAACTCATGACTCTACCTCTTAAGAATTTGAATGCTATATATTGTACCCAATGGATACCCATTGGGTATAGGATACCCGATGGGTATGGGCATGGGTGTCAGTTTATACCCATGGGTATTGAAGTGGGTGGGCATAGAAAGTTTCTATGGGTATGGGTTTGGGTAGAAGGAGGTTGTACCCGCCCATACCCTACCCATTGCCATCCCTAACCGCAAGGCCGAAGGCGGGTCTCGGCGGCGTGGCCCAACGGAGTTTCGGCGACATCGCATGTGGATGGATGCGTACCGGAGGGTGACATCGTCTGGTGTCACGGTGGCGTCGACAGCAGCAGTACGGCATGGTAAGTTGAATGTGTTGATCGCTCCTGAAGACGGGAGAATGGAAGATGGCGGCGGGAGATCCAGAGCGTGCGTATGCGGTGCGCGCTGCGGGTTGGCCAAACCGGGTGATGCTCTCGGCCCGATACAGGACTGCGTGAGGCCACTGTATTAGATAGTCACGTTTATGCTGTTCGGGCACAATATCAAGAGTGTAGGTGTTGTGACTTATTCCCTAGATAGGTGGCTTCAGGTTGATCTATGTATTGATGTTGTCAGACTCCGTTGAATAATAATAAAGATGGATTTATGCATCGATTAATGCAGAGGCCAGGGTTTTTCTTTCTCCAGAAAATAATAGAAGTTCTTTCAAAACAAAAAACTTACAAGAAGATGTCCGAGACAAGAAATGAAGAGACGAGACGGGGAAATCCCTATTTGACGCATTTTCCGTCAAACTGTCGAGCAATCACACAGACGAGGCGACCGAGCGAGAGACTGGGCCGGCCCATTTGTAGTAGGTAGAAGCTTTTGGTTTTGCGAATTTTCTAGAGGGTTCCCAGCGATTTTTATCGGTTTTGGGAACCTTTTAGAAGGTTCCTGACTAGTTTTTCAATTTCCCTTTTTCCTTTTCTTTTTTGTCCATGTTTCTTTTTTATTTGTCTGTTGCTTTTTTCCAATTTTTTTATTTTTATTTTTACTTTAATTTTTCTTTTGTTTGAAATTTTCAATTTTTTACCAATTTCAAAAATGTTCTCGTGTTCAAAATTTTTAAAAAATGTTCCGGAATTACAAAAAGTTCTTACTTTCAAAATGTGTTCGTAAATTTTAAAAAGTGATGTTTCAAAAATTGTTCTTGTTTTGAAAATTTCTTCACGATTTAAAAAATGTTCGTGTTTTAAAAATTGTCAACGGATTTTAAAAAAGTTCTTGCTATCAAAGTTTGTTCATGATTTCATAAAAAATATTTGTGTTTCAAAATTTGTTCACCATTTCATAAAATGTTCTCGTTTTCGAAATTTGTTCATGATTTCCATTAAAATGTTTGTGTTTCAAAAACAGTCCTGTAATTGTAAAAACGTTCTCATTTTGAAAATTTCTTCATTACTTAAGAATTTTTTTCGTGCTTGGAACATCTTTAGGAACTTAAAAAAATATTGAAATTTTTAACATTTTCTTCGAAACTTCATAAAATGCCCCCATGTTTGAAAATTTGTGTTAGAAATTTTCAAAAAAGTGCAAATTCTAAAACAGATTTTCTTCTTTTACAAACAAGAAAAAATTTCTAAATCTTTTTCCTGTAATTCAAAAACTATTTTAAAAATTTCAAATTCTGTTCTCATTTTTCAACATTTGGTTCTTGTTTTTAAAATGGTCCAAAACAATTGAATAATCTGCATGCTTCAGTAAATAGGACGCTAGAGTGAATATCGCGGTATAGTTAAAAACTATTCATGCTATCTTCTTTCACCATCGGCCATAAGGTATAATTGCTTTTTTTTAGACAAGGTATAATTGCTAGCAGCCGTGTTAGTTACTGCGACTTTGCGAGTTTGAACCTAGCAACTACGATTCTTTATTTTTTTGCGAATTTTCTCCGTTTTATATGGGCCGGCCCAGTCGGGGACGCTCCTGTGCGTGAGGCCGACTGCTTGCCGCAGTTAACCTCGTATAGGAGCTCCCGCGAGACCGAGACGGGTATACTACTTGGCACAACGACATAGTTGTGAAGTGTGTAAATATACATGTCGGGTTTGAACAACCGCTTAAATGACTCTGTGTTATGAAAAGTTAAATGTTTGTGCAAATGAATGATGTGCGCCCGCTTGTGTTTGAATGTTTTTGTCGGTTTCACTTGCAGGGTTTGTAACCAAACAAAGTAATGCCCAGCCCTGGAAAAAATTAACAGGCTGGTCCGACTTAGCAATGTTTGAGTGGCTTAAGGGGAAAAGGTGAAGCCTACGCCTCCTGAAATTGGGGATGTTTAGATTAGTCTGAAAGGCTTTTGTAAATGTACGTAGGCCTTCGTAGGCGTAGGATTTTCGTTGCCATAGCGACCCAGACCTATCTGCAACATATAGAGTAGCTGTCATAGCCATCCTTGGTAGTACGTAATACTCCCTCCGTTCTTGAAAGAGTATACTTTCAACTTTGTTGAAAGTTATTTTTTTTATGTTTAACAGTATTTATACAATAATACACCAATATTTATGCCATCAAATTAATATTATCTTTTTAAGGACGAAGGGAGTACAAATTAAGCTAGCTTTAAACATTGTGAGTTAACTAAATCGTCCACTGCGAACCAACCTATGGTTGAATAGTTAGAGGGACTGTGATATTTTCAACCAACCAGGGTTAAATCCTGGTGCTCGCATTTATTTTTGAATTTTCGGCGATGCGCATTTAGTGGATAAAGACGTTCCCATCGACGACGAAATGTCTAGGTGACTTCTTAAATTTCTAGATAATATGTCGGCTCAGTCTTTTGGAGGTGTCCATAAAAATAGGGTGTGCGTGTATGCATTCATAGGGATGAATGTATATAGTGTATATAAACGCTTGCGTCTGTATCGTGTTAAAAAAACTAAATCGTCCACTTGGCAATACCGTCTTACGGCAAAACTAGCACCCCGTGCTGGCCAGGATTTCGGGAAAGTATCCTTGCTCCGGTGGCCACAGCTACAGGATAGACATTCGCAAGTGTGGGGCTGTCGTCTTGTAGTAGATGCACGCATCGGCTCTTCATGTCCGTTTCCCGCCGCACGTCCTTATCCGCCATGAATTTTGGAGACTTTGCCCCCTCAGCCCCTCCAAGCGGCTCGCCGTCTATATATTCCCTCCGGACACCCGCGACCAAACGCAACACTACAGCACGTACGCAGCACCTTGATCAACTGCCCTGAGGTCATCACTCAAAGTAAGAAAGAGGGTAGCGACCGACAAGCCAGGGCACGCAGGCACGTATACCTCTAGTTACGTACACACAGCAAGAAGTGAGCAAAGATGTGCGGCGGTGCAATCCTCGCCGAGCTCATACCGAGCGCGCCGCCCAGGCGCGTCACGGCGGTCCACCTCTTGCCCAAGCGGCAGAGGGTCGACGACTTCGAGGCTGCTTTCAAGCGCTTCGACGAGGACTCTGCGGAGGAGGAGGTGCTCCAGCGCGCGGGCTTCGAGTTTGGCGCCCACAGGCAGCCGGCAGCGAGGCGCGGCGGCAGTAGTCCGGCGCAGTACAGGGGCGTCCGGCGCCGGCCGTGGGGCAAATGGGCGGCAGAGATCCGCGACCCCGTCAAGGGCGTCCGGGTCTGGCTCGGCACCTTCCCCTCCGCCGAGGCCGCCGCGCACGCCTACGACGCCGCCGCCCGCGACTTCCGCGGCGGCAACGCCAGGCTCAACTTCCCCTCCCCGTCCACGAGCGCACCCAAGTGCCGCGTGGCTGCCAAACCGTCGCCCTGCGTTATGATTGACCTCGTCGACGACGAAGAGGGTGATGCCGGAGCAGCGGATGCCGGCGGGATGAGCTCCGAATCTAGCGGCGCCCTGCCAGACTTCTCGTGGCAGGGCATGTCCGCGTCCGACGAGGTCATGGCGCAATCGGTCCATGCTGAAGTGGAGTCCAGCCAGTCCGTCGTCGACGTGGGCAGCGCCAAGAAGCGGCCCCGGATCGAAGCCGACGCGGTTCTGCCGGCAGCGTCCGA
Source organism: Triticum timopheevii (assembly GCA_963921465.1). Lineage (NCBI taxonomy): Eukaryota > Viridiplantae > Streptophyta > Magnoliopsida > Poales > Poaceae > Triticum > Triticum timopheevii. The sequence goes on along the minus strand of OY997268.1, from coordinate 558,281,805 downwards.
CGACCCCGCCAACCAACTGTTAGATCCTTTCATGTTCGGTGACCAATTCGGTTTCTTGGACAGCAGCTCATACGAGTGGCTGGGAAGCTTGTTCGGGGCTGATGCCGAGAAGATCGACGACAGCCAGCTGGGGCTCTGGAGCTTTGGCGACGATGACTGTCTCGCCGAGGACACAGCGCGCGTGCAAGTAGAGTAGTAGTGTATCATCAAAGACAACAGGATAGGACACTCGCAAGTGTGTGAGAGGCTCCCCCACACCTTGTTGATGATCTCGCTTTCATCAAAGAAATAAAAAAAAACATCCTGTTGATGATGTAAAAACTTCGTAGTTTTAAGTTTCTCGTGTCGACTTCAATGTACAAAATCGTTTCTGTGCAAAAAATAGCAGACCTGCCCGTTTGTGATTATGTCATCCCATGTATACTTTTTTTGAAAATGTTTCAAATCTATTATCAAAGTTCAACTGATGTACAAATCATCTCGAACATAATAAAAAATTTATTGAGATTCCAAGATCTGCAAACAACCACTACTGCCGCCATAACGAGCCGCCGATGCCCCGCTGTCACCGCTCCCCTACCGGAGCCGGCTTAACCTTGTCGATAACAGCTGAGAAGTCTTCGTGCACGTCCCCTGAGGGCCAGCGCATTGGAGCCGCAGTGGTTGCCAGCGCACTGGAGCACGTGCCCCTAAGTCTTCGTGTAGGTTTTCGAATCATTTGCTCTAACCAGCTTCCTGGCGAATGCCCCCTCTTTTTTTTCTTCCTACATAACATTTGACGGAGGTACGCTGCGCAGGGGGGTGGGGTGGGGTGGGGGGGGGGGGCTAGAACTCCCGAGTCCCTGAAGGAATGATGGACGCGCTTACTGAGGGAGTCCTGGATTAAGGGGTCTGTCGGTGTCAAAACCGGCGGATCTCGGATAGGGGGTCCCGAACTGTGCGTCTAGGCGGATGGTAACAGGAGACAAGGGACACGATGTTTTACCCAGGTTCGGGCCCTCTTGATGGAGGTAAAACCCTACGTCCTGCTTGATTAATATTGATGATGTGTGTTACAAGAGTGGATCTACCACGAGATCAAGGAGGCTAAACCCTAGAATCTAGCCTATGGTATAATTGTTGTTCGTCCTATGGACTAAAGCCATCCGGTTTATATAGACACCAGAGAGGGCTAGGGTTACACAAAGTCGGTTACAATGGTAGGAGATCTACATATTCGTATCGCCAAGCTTGTCTTCCACGCCAAGGAAAGTCCCATCCGGACACGGGACAAAGTCTTCAATCTTGTATCTTCATAGTCTTGGAGTCCGGCCGATCATGATAGTTCGGCTGTCCGGACACCCCCTAGTCCGGAACTCCCTCAGTAGCCCCTGAACCAGGCTTCAATGACGACGAGTCCGGCGCGCATGTTGAGCATAATTGGTTTGCTACCAACATTTGGCATTGCCAATATTTGGTAAGCCAACATTTGGCAAAAACAAAAGTTGCCAACTTTTGGCAACTTTTTGTGAGATTGGCAACAAGAATTGGCAAGCAACCAATCTCTAGCCAATATTTGGCAGTTGCCAAAATTTGGCATGCCAACTTTTGGCATCAAACCAATTATGCTCGTTGTCTTCGGCATTGCAAGGCGGGTTCTTCCTCCAAATAATTTATAGAAGATTGTGAACACCAGGATAGTGTCCGTCTCTGCAAAAAATAAATTCCACGTAGCACCGTAGAGAGAATAATATTACACAAGTTCAATCTGCTGACGTATTCTGTGGCGTGACGTCACACCACTACCAAGCCTTTACTCGAATTGTTTTTATTTTACCACCTCAGCGCGTTTAGCGAAGCGGTTTCCTTGGCACGTCTTGTCGAAGCAGAGATCGTGTTCCCCTTATTCCGGGATTCCCATCAATACGGACGTGGGTAACCCAACCGCGCCATTGATTGCGCCGCTTGGGAGATAAGCGAGTTTTACCAGGCCGGTGGGGACACATGTTTTTATCCGCCCATATAAGGGGATAAAGCTCCAACCCTTTTACCTGCGCCTTCTTCCTCCTTGGCTTATCCATCTCAGCGAACTCGAGCTCCAGCGCCCAAGTCCGCACTTCTCACCTCAACCTTCTCCAACTATGTCCGGAGTGGGAGGCAAGTGGATGGCCTCCTCCGTCATGGAGGGGCAGATCCAGAAGCTGCGCAACGCCGGATATTTGTCCAGCAACATCGCGCACCGGCTCCCCGACGAGGGGGAGCTCATCCCCACCCCCAGGCCCCATGAGAGGGTAGTATTTCTTCCCCATTTCCTCCGCGGATTGGGCTTCCCACTTCATCCCTTGGTCCGGGGGCTCATGTTCTACTACGGCCTGGATTTCCATGATCTAGCCCCGAATTTTATCCTCAACATCTCGGCGTTTATCGTCGTGTGCGAGGCCTTCCTCTGCATCCAGCCCCACTTCGGCTTGTGGCTCAAGACCTTCAGTGTCAAGCCGAAGGTTGTAAAGGGCAGCCAAGCGGAGTGCGGAGGCGCCACGTTGGGCAGGATGTCCCACGTTACTTGGCTGGAGGGCACTTTCATGGAAACCATTAAGGGGTGGCAATCGGGGTGGTTCTACATCACCGAGCCGCGTGACCCTGATTGGGCAGTGGCCCTCGAATTCAGATCTGGCATCCCTACACGGCTCACCTCCTGAAAAGAGAGCGGCCGGATCTGGGGTGACTCGGAGGAGCTGACAGGACTCCAAGCCTGTATCCAAAAGCTGGTGGACAAGAAGCTCAAGCTTGTCAACATAGTCCAGGTCATGCTCATCCGCCGGATTCTCCCATGCCAACGACGGGGCTTCAACATGTGGGAGTTCGATCCGGCGCAGCACCAGACTCTGAACGGGCTCTTCGACACTACGTACGAAGATGTCTGGAGGGTGCTGTCAAGGGCGCCGAGGCTCCCGCATCCGCTACCGAATCGCGGATTCAGCTCGCAGCGTCCAACTGACGAGGTAAGTGATTTTGTTACTTGTTTTCCATATTTTGACTCTATGCGGGATCTAAACTCCCTTTACCTTTGACAGGACTGGCTGGTGAAGGCCGAACGGACTATCTGTCCGGCCCCATTGCCAGAGGACCCAGTGGACGCCCGCCTAACGGGGCTGCTGGCTCCGGCACCCCACGTGGTGCCGGAGAAGAAGGCCAAGAAGAAGGCCACGGGTACTCGAAAGAGTTCCCGTTTTCAAGTGTTATCGGATGATGAATCCGAGGCCGACTCCTCCCACAAAGGCGAGGAGGAGAAGAAGAAAGCCTCTCCCCCAGCGGGGGGAGGGAAGAAAAGGAAGGCCTCCCCAACAAGGGAGGCCGAAGGGTCCAAGAAGGGAAAAACTATTTCCCCGGACTGCTCTGCCAATGCCAGTGACGACGACGAGGACTGGCCTCCAAGGGCCAATCCCCTGGCGAGATCGTAAGTATCCGGACTCCCGAATAACTTCATAGTTTTTCTTTTCGCCACATAATGTCTTTCTAATGCCGCATACAACCCTGCAGTCCGCCCAAGGATGATCTTCCTGCTTCGTCGAGCGGGTCCTTAGGTGCATCGGACATGGATTCCCTTCCGACTGCCTCCACCCCCCGTGATGCGGACGATGCCGAGGTGGGATCCCAGGAAGGGTCCCACCAGGAGGAGGAGGCCCCGGAGGTGTCGCAGGACAACCTCCCAGACTTTGCACCGGACTCGGCCCCGGAGCCTACAGTGGCTCCAGAGTCCGGCGGGTGACCCCTTCGTAAGAAGGGCAAGACCGTGACGCCGGCAGCCTCCGTCCAACCGGAGGCGCCGGATAACTTGCTGGAGGCGCTCAATAGCGCCTCCATTGAAGAGGAACACCGCACTGTTATGAGTGCGGTGATTCAGAAGGTTCTGCTCGCCAAGAGCGGGCTGACCGAAGCCTGCAGCAGCCTTCTAACAGGCTTTGAGGTAAGAATTTTGATATATATAAAATGGTACCGCATAGACAGTAGCCCCTGATGCTCGGTTCGGTGTTCGGAAAGAAAAGCCGGACTGAGGATCTAAAAAAGATATACGCATGAGTCATAAAAAATATGTCAATATGGGATTGCAGGCTGTGCTGCTGACCTCCGCCGCACTGTCTGCGGAGGTCAATACTTTGAAGGAAAGCCTCAAGCGGTCCGAGAACGAGCTCGACCGTGCCAAAAAGCAGCTCGAGGACCAGGAAGGTGAGTAACACCTTATTAAAATTGTACCTTATAGAAAAGGATTTTGGTTGCAAGAAAAATGACAAGGATAACGTGGATGTAACAGGGGCCACGAACGAGGTGGAGACCCTGAAGGAGGCGGTGTCCGCGGCCGAACATAGTGCGGCCGCGGAATGCACCGAGCGAGAGAAGCATGAGGCGCGGGTGGCGGAGGTACAGCAAGAGCTCCAGGCTCTCATGGAAAAACATGAGAGTTTGGAGCGTGACTCGAAGACTCAAGAGTCTGAGCTTGCGACGATTCTTGAGAGTGCCAAGGCCGCTAAGGCCGAAGCCTATAAGGCCCTCCAGGAAATCGAGGCGTTGAAGAAAATAGCGGCGGGTAAGGCATTTTTCATGCAAAGTAAGCATGTGAGTGTGAATTACCTATCACTTACCCGTATTCGGAGCTCTCCAGGAGCATTCGCAGATCTTCCTCGTAGCGTATCCGATGCTGCCGCATTCTACCGGGCCGAGGAGGGGAGCTCGACGGAGATGGTCTTCTGGTCTCAGTATGCTGAGGCCGGACATCCGGTTCCCCTTAGCGACCAGCTGAAGCAGCTGGTCGAGCTCCACAAGGTGGCCGAACAGGCCATGAAGGGCCTCATAGTTCGGCTGTGGCCTAAGGAGGCCATGCCTGGGAGCTACTTCGGCCTGGTGTGGCGGCTGGTGGATGCGTACCCGTGGGTTGAAGTCATCAAGCACTCCGCTTGCATTGAGGGTGCCCGTCGGGCCCTTGCCCGCGCAAAGGTGCACTGGGGCAAGATGGATGCCCAGAAGCTTGTGACGGACCCGCCACCGCAGGGCAAGGAGTACCGCACGCCCGAGATGTATTATAAGAGTGTCCTGAAGGGTGCCCGCACTATTGCGGGTGAGTGCTCCAAAGATGTAATATTTGAGTAGACTCGCATTTTGTTATCCTGTGCGCTGAAAACTTAGTTCATATGCGGTAAGCAACGCTTGTTAATTTAAAATATTACCTTCTGTGCGGCTGTTTATCAAATCTGAGAGATGGCAAGTCGTCGGCTTCAGCCCCCATGCCGCGAGTGCTGGGGTGTTCGGGATAAACTTGAGCACTCTTGTTCCCATTTTTGGGTCCATCTAGGGAGGCGCTCAACACGACGAACAAGGCAACCGGACTTATAATGCTTGAACACTCTCACTTAGCCATAGAATTCTATAATTTTAAATTTCGGCGAAGCCCCTAGTCTTCGGAAGGCCGAATTTGGGGCGCTATCCACGCCTGGGCCGGAAAAAAAACCGGCTCCTCGCTCTAAGCGGCATAAGTCTTTAAGGACTTGCAAAAAACCTCTCGAACAGCGACCGACTCTCGCCTCATCATGACGGTTAGTTTTAGCTTTCTCCACTGAGGCGTTAACCCAACTAAACCGGGGCGCAATCGCAGTGGTTCTCCCAGTGCTACCTTAGCCGATACAACGGAACGTAAGGTACCAAAACATGGGAGCCGGGCAAACCCAACTATTGACCCAAGACATGATTCGGAGCCGATGCATATAATGCTATAAGTTCGGGGTGCCGCACTTGTGAAAGTGTTCGGACTTATCACACCATGATGCGGGGAACATAAGCCCCTGGTGTATTTCAACCGTACCAAAGTGTACGGATGCAACATGCCGTAAATGAACATATGTATAAAAAGGAAATGCAATTATAAGCAAAAAGTGCTGCATTGTTTTATTCAAGAAGTGCTGCCATGGATGCAGAACGATACAAATAGTGTGATAAGCAAGGGATGGGACTGTTTAAGCATGTCCCCCTCCAGGGGTAGGCTGCGGAGTGGTGTGTAAAACAGATTTAATGCTCGTAATGGAGACCACATGGATATTCGTTGTAGTCTTTATCCTTCCCTTGCTGTTGCATCGTGAGTTCGGCAGGTCTGCTGCCGGACAGGGCCTCTGACGAACGGAGTCCTGTGGGTAAAAAATAAATAAAAAAGAGAAAAAAAAGAACGACACACTTGAGAGCCCCTGGTGTGGTTGAGCCGCAGTCTGGGCCTATCGTGGTCGTGCCCCTCTCCCCATGCCCATGGTATCTTTAGAGCGTAATGGTGTACGCGAATGACCTGTCTTGACGTTTTGCGGGGGCTGGGGTTGGGGCCGCACTGCTACGTGTGCTCGGAACGTGCTAGGTGGTCTTGTTGTAGGTTACTCTGGGCGCGCTTGGCTGTGTCCGGCCGCTTAACGGCCGGACTCAAGAATTGCCTTAAGAGGCTACATTGTACTTCTGTCGTGAGAGCTGCTGTATGTTCCTCCGTGCGGAGAGAACGTTCAGTGTTTCCGTTGACCGTGATGACTCCTCGAGGGCCTGGCATCTTGAGCTTGAGGTATGCGTAGTGCGGCACCGCGTTGAACTTTGCAAACGCGGTACGTCCGAGCAGGGCATGATAGCCGCTGCGGAACGGAACTATGTCGAAGATTAACTCCTCGCTTCGGAAGTTATCCGGGGATCCGAAGACCACTTCTAGTGTAACTGAGCCTGTACAATTGGCTTCTACACCTGGTATGACGCCTTTAAAGGTCGTCTTGGTAGGTTTAATCTTTGAGGGGTCTATGCCCATTTTGCGCACTGTATCCTGGTAAAGCAGGTTCAGGCTGCTGCCGCCGTCCATCAGGACTCTGGTAAGGTGAAATCCGTCGACGATTGGGTCTAAAACCAATGCGGTGAATCCGCCGTGGCGGATGTTGGTGGGGTGGTCCCTTCGGTCAAAAGTGATCGGGCAGGAGGACCATGGATTGAACTTCGGGGCAACTGGCTCCATCGCGTATACATCCCTGAGTGCACGCTTCCGCTCCCTTTTGGGTATGTGCGTTGCGTATATCATGTTCACCGTCCGCACCTGTGGGGGGAAACCCTTCTGTCCTCTATTGTTCGGCGGTCGGGTCTCTTCCTCGTCATCGCTATGCAGCCCCTTGTCATCGTTTTCGGCAATTAACTTGCCTGCCTGCTTGAATACCCAACAGTCCCTGTTGGTGTGGTTGGCTGGTTTTTCGGGGGTGCCGTGTATCTGGCACGAGCGGTCGAGTATTCTGTCCAAATTGGACGGACCCGGAGTAGTTCTTTTGAATGGCTTTTTTCGCTGACCGGGTTTAGAGCCTCTGAATCCGGCATTGACTGCCGTATCCTCACTATTGTCGCCGTTAATGCGGCGTTTGTTTTTGTTGCGACGCGACATGCCATTTCGGTCCTTAAAATCCAGACTGCCAGAATTTTTGCTGAGGTTGTTGCTGCGTGCTAGCCAGCTATCCTCACCCGCGCAGAAGCGGGTCATGAGTGATGTGAGGGCTGCCATGGATTTCGGCTTTTCCTGTCCCAGGTGCCGGGCGAGCCACTCGTCGCGGATGTTATGCTTGAAGGCCGAGAGGGCCTCTGCATCAGGACAGTCGACGATTTGATTTTTCTTGGTTAAGAACCGTGTCCAGAATTGTCTGGCCGATTTGTCTGGCTGCTGAATTATGTGGCTTAGGTCATCAACGTCTGGTGGTCGCACATACGTGCCTTGGAAGTTATAGAGGAATGCGGATTCCAGGTCTTCCCAACTCCCAATTGACTCTGCTGGCAAGTTGTTAAGCCAATGCCGGGCTGGTCCCTTAAGCTTGAGGGGGAGATATTTGATGGCGTGAAGATCATCACCGCGGGCCATGTGGATGTGAAGGAGATAGTCTTCGATCCAAACCGCGGGGTCTGTTGTGCCATCATAAGATTTGGTATTGACGGGTTTAAACCCTTCGGGGATTTGATGATCCATTACTTCATCTGTGAAGCATAGTGGGTGTGCGGCGCCTCTGTACTGGGCGATGTCACGATGAAGCTCAAGAGAGCTTTGTCTATTTTGTTCGGCCCGGCCGGACTTACTATGTCCGGCGCGACGGTTGTTGTCACGCATCGTGGGGCGCCCACGCGATCCATAGATCGATCTTGATTGTCTTGCCTTATCCTCCAATATATCTCGCAAGTCCGGAGCGTTCCCCTGTGGCCTTGTGCTTTTCGAGCGATGCCGGGGTACGATTCTAGTGAAGGGCCTAGAGGCCTCTCTGTCGCGACCACGGGGTGGTCGGTCAGCCGTATTGTCTGCCGGTGATGTAGGTTCATATGCCTCCTCCTCTAATCGGGGGAGCAGCTTGCGTTCAGGGTAGCTTTTGGTGGGGCGTTCGAGCTCATGCTCTTCGGCCGCGAGGACTTCAGTCCATCTGTCGGCTAGCAGATCTTGATCAACTCTAAGCTGTTGCTGCTTTTTCTTGAGGCTGTTTGCCATGGCCATAAGCCTACGTTTAAAACGCTCTTGTTCGACGGGATCCTCAGGCACGACGAATTCGTCGTCGTCGAGGCTTGCCTCGTCTCCGGAGGGAGGCATATAATCCTCTACCTCTTCTTCTGCCGCTCTCTCATGAGGGCTGGCGTCTCCGTCCTCCTGCGCTGAATCTTGCTGGAGGGGGTTGTCTTCGACACTGTCCAGGGTATTATTATCTTCGGTGCCGGAATCGCCATTCTTGCTGTGGCGGGATTTAGAACGGCGCCGCTGACGTCGGCGCTTGGGCTGTTTTTTGGAGGGGTCATCCTTCACTGCTTCTTCGCCATTCCCATTGAGGGAGTCCTGGACTAGGGGGTGTCCGGATAGCCGGACTATCATCATCAGCCGGACTATCATCGTCAGCCGGACTCCAAGACTATGAAGATACAAGATTGAAGACTTCATCCCGTGTCCGGATGGGACTTTCCTTGGCGTGGAAGGCAAGCTTGGCGATACGGATATGTAAATCTCCTACCATTGTAACCGACTCTGTGTAGACCTAGCCCTCTCCGGTGTCTATATAAACCGGATGGCTTTAGTCCGTAGGACACAACAACAAGCATTACAACAACCGTACCATAGGCTAGCTTCTAGGGTTTAGCCTCCTTGATCTCGTGGTAGATCTACTCTTGTAATACCCACATTATCAATATCAATCAAGCAGGACGTAGGGTTTTACCTCCATCAAGAGGGCCCGAACCTGGGTAAAACATCGTGTCCCTTGTCTCCTGTTACCATTCGCCTAGACGCACAGTTCGGGACCCCCTACCCGAGATCCGTCGGTTTTGACACCGACATTGGTGCTTTCATTGAGAGTTCCTCTGTGTCGTCACCGATAGGCTTGATGGCCTCTCCAATCAACAACGACGCAGTCCTAGGCGAGACTTTTCTCCCCGGACAGATTTTCGTATTCGGCGGCTTCGCACTGCGGGCCAATTCGCTTGGCCATCTGGAGCAGATCGAAAGCTACGCCCCTGGCCGTCAGGTCAGGTTTGGAAGCCTAAACTTCACGACCGATATCCACGGAGACTGGATCTTCGATGGATCCGAGCCGCAGCCGAGCGTGCCGCACTGTCACGATGGGCACGACCTAACTCTGCCGCTGGACAGTACCTTGGAGGCCGCACACGGATCCGCTCCGACCCATAGTCCGGAGCCGATCGCGCTAATCGAGGACGGGTGGCTGGACACCGCCTCAGGAGATGCAACTTCCACGGCGATGGAGCCGAACACTGACCTCGTCCCTTATAAAGCTGGCGACTCCGAGGTGCCGGACTCCCTGCCGGACTCCGAACCTCCCGCGCCCCTGCCAATCGAATCTGATTGGGCGCCGATCATGGAGTTCACCGCTGCGGACATCTTTCAGCACTCACCCTTTGGCGACATCTTAAAATCGCTAAAGCATCTCTCACTATCCGGAGAGCCCTGGCCGGACTATGGCCAGGATGGTTGGGATGCGGACGACGAAGAAATTCAAAGCCCACCCACCACCCACTTTGTAGCCACTGTCGACGATCTAACCGGCGTACTAGACTACGACTCCGAAGACATCGACGGTATGGACGACGATGCCGGAGACGATCAAGAACCAGTGCCTACAGGGCACTGGAAGACCACCTCGTCATACGACATATACATGGTGGACACCCCAAAAGATGGGGACAACGAAGAAGCAACGGAGGCAGATTCCTTAAGGAAACAGCCCAAGCGCCGACGTCAGCGGCGCCGCTCTAAATCCCGCCACAACAAGAATGGAGATTCCGGCACAGGAGATAACAACACACCAGAAAGTGCCGAAGACAACCCCCTCCAGCAAGATTCAGCGCAGGAGGATGCAGAAGCAAGCCCTCACGAGAGAGCGGCAGACGAAGAGGTCGAGGATGATAATTACATACCTCCCTCCGGAGACGAGGCAAGCCTCGACGACTACGAATTCGTCGTGCATGAGGATCCCGTCGAACAAGAGCGTTTCAAACGCAGGCTAATGGCCACAGCAAATAGCCTAAAGAAAAAGCAGCAATAGCTTCAAGCTGATCAAGACCTGCTGGCCGACAGATGGACCGAGGTCCTCGTGGCCGAAGAGTATGAACTCGAACGCCCCTCCAAAAGCTACCCAAAACGCAAGTTGCTCCCCCGACTAGAGGAGGAAGCATACAAACCTTCATCACCAGCGCACAATACGGCAGACCGACCACCTCGTGGCCGCGACAGAGAGGCATCTAAGACAAAAAGTACAAAGCCTCGGGGGAACGCGCCGGACTTGCGGGATATATTGGAGGACAAGGCAAGACAATCCAGATCTATTTATGGATCACGTGGGCGCCCCAAGACCCACGACGAATACCGTCGCACCGGATACAACAACTCCGGCCAGGCCGAACACACCAGACAACGCTCTCTTGAGTTACGTCATGATATTGCTCAATACAGAGGCGCCGCACACCCACTATGTTTCACTGACGAAGTAATGGATCATCAAATCCCTGAAGGGTTTAAACCCGTTAACATCGAATCCTACGATGGCACAACAGACCCCGCGGTTTGGATCGAGGATTATCTCCTTCATATCCATATGGCCCGCGGCGACGATCTTCACGCCATCAAATATCTCCCGCTCAAGCTTAAAGGACCAGCTCAGCATTGGCTCAACAGCCTGCCCGCAGAGTCAATTGGGTGTTGGGAAGACCTGGAAGCCGTATTCCTCGACAACTTCCAGGGCACATATGTGCGACCACCAGACGCAGATGACCTAAGCCACATAATCCAGCAGCCAGACAAATCGGCCAGACAGTTCTGGACACGGTTCTTAACAAAGAAAAATCAAATCGTCGACTGTCCGGATGCAGAGGCCCTCGCTGCCGTCAAACATAACATCCACGCCGAGTGGCTGGCCCGGCACCTAGGACAGGAAAAGCCGAAATCCATGGCAGCCCTCACATCACTCATGACCCGCTTCTGTGCGGGAGAGGATATCTGGCTAGCTCGCAGCAACAACCTCAGTAAAAATGCTGGCAGTCCGGATACCAAGGACCGCAATGGCAGGTCGCATCGAAACAAAAACAAACGCCGCATTAACGGCGACAGCAATGAGGATACGGCAATCAACGCCGGATTCCGAGGCTCCAAACCCGGTCAACGGAAGAAGCCATTTAAAAGAACCACTCCAGGCCCGTCCAATTTGGACCGAATACTCGACCGCTCTTGCCAAATACATGGCACCCCCGAAAAGCCAGCTAACCACACCAACAGAGATTGTTGGGTATTCAAGCAGGCAGGCAAATTAATTGCCGAAAACAATGACAAGGGGCTACACAGCGATGACGAGGAAGAGACCCGGCTGCCGAACAATAGAGGACAGAAGGGCTTCCCCCCACAAGTGCGGACGGTAAACATGATATATGCAACGCATATACCCAAGAGGGAGCGGAAGCGTGCACTAAGGGACCTATATGCGATGGAGCCAGTCGCCCCAAAGTTCAACCCATGGTCCTCTTGCCCGATCACTTTCGATCGAAGAGACCATCCGACCAGTATCCGCCATGGCGGATTCGCCGCATTGGTTTTAGACCCAATCGTCAATGGATTTCACCTCACGAGAGTCCTGATGGACGGTGGCAGTAGCCTGAACCTGCTTTATCAGGATACAGTGCGCAAGATGGGCATAGACCCTTCAAGGATTAAACCTACAAAGACGACCTTCAAAGGCGTCATACCAGGTGTTGAGGCCAATTGTACAGGCTCAGTCACACTGGAAGTGGTCTTCGGATCCCCGGATAATTTCCGAAGCGAGGAGTTAATCTTCGACATAGTCCCGTTCTGCAATGGCTATCACGCTCTGCTCGGTCGGACCGCGTTCGCAAAGTTCAACGCGGTGCCGCATTATGCATACCTCAAGCTCAAGATGCCAGGCCCTCGTGGAGTCATCACGGTCAATGGAAACACGGAACGCTCCCTCCGAGCGGAGGAACATACAGCGGCTCTCACGGCAGAAGTACAGAGCAGCCTTCTAAGGCAATTTTCGAGTCCGGCCGTTAAACGACCGGACACGGCCAAATGCGCCCGGAGCAACATCAACCAAGACCACCTGGCACGTTCCGAGCACGAGTAGCAATGCGGCCCCAACCCCAACCCTCGCACGATTGCAAGACAAACTCTCCGCGTACATCATTACGCTTTGGAGATACCATGGGCATAGGGGGAGGGGCACGACCACAATAGACCCAAAGTGCGGTTCGACCACACCAGGGGCTCCCAAGTGTGTCGCTCTTTTTATTTTTTATTTTTCTTCTTTTTTACACAGGACTCTGTCCGGCGGCGAACCTGCGGAACTCATGATGCAACAGCCAGGGAGGGACAAAGGCTGCGACGAACACTCAGGTGGTCTCCATTACGAGCATTAAATTTGTTAAATACACCATTCCGCAGCCTACCCCTAGAGGGAGACACCTTTAATTAGTCCAATCCCTTGCTTACCACACTATTTGTATCATTTTGCACTATAGCAGAATTTCTTGAATAAATAATGCAGCACTTTTTGCCTATAATTGCATTACTTTATATATATGTTCATTTATGACATCTTGCATCCGTATATTTTGGTACGGCCGAATACACCAGGGGCTTATGTTCCCCGCATTGTGGTGTGATAAGTCCGAACACTTTCACAAGTGCGGCACCCCGAACTTATAGCATTATATGAATCGGCTCCGAATCATGTCTTGGGTCAATAGTTGGGTTTGCCCGGCTCCCATGTTTTGGCACCTTACGTTCCGTTCCGTCGGCTAAGGTAGCACTGGGAGAACCACTGCGATTGCGCCCCGGTTGAGCTGGGTTAACGCCTCAGTGGAGAAAGCTAAAATTGACTGTCATGATAAGGCGAGAGACTGGTCGCTGTTCGAGAGGTCTTTTCGAGTCCCTAAAGACTTATGCCGCTTCGAGCGAAGAACCGGATAATGTCTGGCCAAGGCGTGGATAGCACCCCGAACTCGGTCTTCCGAATACTAGGGGCTTTGCCGAAATTTAAAATTATAGAATTCTATGGCTAAGTGAGAGTGTTCAAGCATTATAAGTCCGGTTGCCTTGTTCGTTGTGTTGAGCGCCTCCCTAGATGGACCCAAATATGGGAACAAGAGTGCTCAAGTTTATCCCGAACACCCCAACACTCGTGGCATGGGAGCTGAAGCCGACGACTTGTCATCTCTCAGATTTAATAAACGGCCGCACAGAAGGTAATATTTTAAATCAATAAGCGTTGCTTAGCGCATATGAAAAAAGTTTTCAGCGCACAGGATAACACATTGCGAATTTACTCAATAATTACATCTCTGGGGCACTCATCCACAATCTTGCGGGCACCCTTCAGGACAGTCTTATAGTACATCTCGGGCGTACGATACTCCTTGCCCGTTGGTGGCGCGTCAGTGATAAGCCTCTCCGCATCCAGCTTGCCCCAATGCACCTTTGCGCGGGCAAGGGACCGACGAGCACCTTCAATACAGGCGGAGCGCTTGATAACCTCCACCCAGGGGCACTCATCCACCAACCGCCGCACGAGGCCGAAGTAGCTCCCAGGCATGGCCTCTCCAGGCCACAACCGGACTATGAGGCCCTTCATGGCCTGCTCGGCTACCTTGTGGAGCTCGACCAGCTGTTTCAGCTGGTCGCTAGGGGCACCAGATGGCCGGCCTCAGCGTACTGAGACCAGAAGACCTTCTCCATTGAGCTCCCCTCCTCGGCTCGGTAGAATGCGGCGCCATCAGACACACTGCGAGGCAGATCTGCAAACGCCCCTGGAGAGCTCCGAATTCGGGTAAGTAACACGTAATTTACATTATGCTTACTTTGCATGAAAAATGCCTTACCCGCCGCTATCTTCTTCACCGACTCAATCTCCTGAAGGGACTTATGGGCCTCGGCCTTGGCGGCTTTGGCACTTTCGAGAGCCGAGGCAAGCTCGGACTCTCGAGTCTTTGAGTCACGCTCCAAACTCTCATGCTTTTCCATGAGAGCCTGGAGCTCTTGCCGAACCTCCGCCACCCGCGCCTCCTGCTTTTCTCGCTCTGCCCGTTCCGCGGCCGCATTGCGTTCGGCCGCGGACACGGCCTCCTTCAGGGTTGCCACCTCGTTCGTGGCCACCTCGTGCGGCAGAGGTCAGCAGCGCAGCCTGCAAACCCATATTGACATAATTTTTTAGCAACCCTGCGTATATATTTTTTCGATCCTCAGTCCGGCTTTTCTTTCCGAACACCGAACCGAGCATCAGGGGCTACTGTCTATGCGGTATTACATTGCATATTTTTAACTTCTTACCTCAAAGCCCGATAGAAGGCTACTGCAGGCTTCGGTCAGCCCGCTCTTGGCAAGCTGCACCTTCTAAATCACCGCACTCATAATAGTGCGGTGTCCTTCCTCGATGGAAGCGCCTTTGAGCGCCTCCAACAAGTTGTCCGGCGCCTCCGGTTGGACGGAGGCCGCCGGCGTCACGGTCTTGCCCTTCTTGTGAAGGGGCCGCCGGTCGGACTCCGGAACCACTGCGGGTTCCAACGTGGAGTCCGGCGCAAAGTCCGGGAGGCTGCCTTGTGGCGCCTCCGGAGCCTCCCCCTGGCGGGTCCCTTCTTGGGATCCCACCTCGGCGTCCTCAGTGTCGCGAGGGGTGGAGGCGGTCGGGATGGAGTCTACATCCGACGGAGCCAACGACCCGCTCGATGAAGCGGGGAGATCATCATCGGCCGGACTACAGGCAGTGTGCGGCATTGGAATGACACTATGTGACATAATAGAGAAATTATAAATCATTCAGGAATCCGGTTACTTACGATCTCGCCGGAGGCCTGGCCCTTGAAGGCCATTCTTCGTCGCCAACGTTGACGTTGGCGGGGCTGTCCGGGGGAATAGTCCTTCCCCTCTTGGACCCTTCGGCCTCCCCTATTGGGGAAGCCTTCCTCTTCCTCTCTCCTTCCTCTGGGAGAGAGTCCTCTTTCTCCTCCTCGTTTTCGGGGGAGGAGTCCGCCTCAGAGTCGTCGGACACCTGAAAATGGGAACTCTTTCGAGTACCCGTGGCCTCCTTCTTGGCCTTCTTCTCCGGCACCACGTGCGGTGCCGGAACCAGCAGCCCCGCTAGACGGGCGTCTACTGGGTTTTCTGGCATAGGAGACGGACAGATGATCTGCTCTGCCTTCCTCATCTAGTCCTATCAAAGGAAAAGGGAAATTGAAACCCGCATAGAGTCAAACTATGAATAGCAAGTGTCCCATAAAGGGGTAGAATCACTTACCTCGTCAGCTTGACGCTGCGAGCGAAATCCGCGATCTTCGGTGGCGGATGCGGGGGCGTCGGCGCCCTTGAAGAGCACTTTCCAGGCATCTTCGTACCTAGTGTCGAAGAGCCTGCTCAAGGTCTGGTGCTGTGCCGGATTGAACTCCCACAATTTAAATGCCCGTTCTTGGCACGGGAGAATCCGACGGATGAGCATGACCTGGACCACGTTGACAAGCTTGAGCTTCTTGTTCACCAGCCTCTGGATACAGGCTTGGAGTCCGTTCAGCTCCTCCGAATTACCCCAGGTCAGGCCGCTCTCCTTCCAAGAGGAGAGCCGCATGGGGATCCCAGATCTAAATTCGGGGCCCGCTACCCATCTAGGGTCACGCGGCTCGGTGATGTAGAACCACCCCGATTGCCATCCCTTGATGGTTTCCACGAAGGCACCCTCGAGCCAGACGACGTTGGGTATCTTACCCAACATGGCACCTCCGCACTCCGCCTGAGTGCCCTTCACCACCTTCGGCTTGACATTGAAGGTCTTGAGCCACAAGCCGAAGTGAGGCTGGATGCAGAGGAAGGCCTCGCACACGACGATAAATGCCGAGATGTTGAGGATGAAGTTTGGCGCCAGATCGTGGAAATCCAGGCCGTAATAGTACATGAGCCCCCGGACAAAGGGATGCAATGGGAAGCCCAGTCCGTGAGGAAGTGGGGAAGGAATATGACCCTCTCATGGGGCCTGGGGGTGGGGATGAGCTGCCCCTCGTCGGGCAGCCGGTGCGCGATGTCACCGGATAGATATCTGGCGCTGCAAAGTCTTTCGATGTGCCCCTCCGTAACAGAGGAGGTCATCCACTTGCCTCCCACTCCAGACATGACTGGAGAAGGTTGAGACGAGATGTGCGGGCTTGGGCGCTGGAGCTCGAGTGCGCGGAGATGGATAAGCAAAGGAGGAAGAAGGCGTAGGTGAAAGGGTGGATCCTAATCCCCTTATATATGGGCGGACGAAAACTATGCGTCCCCACTGGCCTGGTAAAACTCGCTTATCTCCCAAGCGCCACCATCAATGGCGTGGTTGGGTTACCCACGTCCGTATTGGTGAGAATCCCGGAATAAGGGGAACACGATCTCTGCTTCGACAAGACGTGCCAAGGAAACCGCTTCGCTAAACGCGCTGAGGTGGTAAAATAAAAAACGATTCAAGTAAAGGCTTGGTAGTGGTGTGACGTCATGCCGCAAAAAACGTCAGCAGATTGAACTTGTGTATATATTATTCTCTCTACGGTGGAATGTGGAATTTATTTTGCAGAGCCAGACACTATCCTGGTGTTCACAATCTTCTATGAATTATTCGGAGGAGGAACCCGCCTTGCAATTCCGAACAATATGCGCGCCGGACTCATCGTCATTGAAGCCTGGTTCAGGGGCTACTGAGGGAGTCCTGGACTAGGGGGTGTCCGGATAGCCGGACTATCATCATCAGCCGGACTATCATCATCAGCCGGACTCCAAGACTATGAAGATACAGGATTGAAGACTTCGTCCCGTGTCCGGATGGGACTTTCCTTGGCGTGGAAGACAAGCTTGGCGATACGGATATGTAGATCTCCTACCATTGTAACCGACTCTGTGTAACCCTAGCCCTCTCCGGTGTCTATATAAACCAGATGGCTTTAGTCCGTAGGACACAACAACAACCATTACAAAAATCATACCATAGGCTAGCTTCTAGGGTTTAGTCTCCTTGATCTCGTGGTAGATCTACTCTTGTAATACCCACATTATCAATATCAATCAAGCAGGAAGTAGGGTTTTACCTCCATCAAGAGGGCCCAAACCTGGGTAAAACATCGTGTCCCTTGTCTCCTGTTACCATCCGCCTAGACGCACAGTTCGGGACCCCCTACCCGAGATCCGCCGGGGACTACTCTCTCTAGTAAAAGAAAGGAAGCACAATGGGTGTTGCTCTATTTCTTATTAGTGAGGTATTCTTCTGCATTTCAGTATTATGGCCCTTCTCCAGAGTAGAGTTTCGAACAAGAGTGCAGAGCGATGCATTTCATCAAGTTTGGGATATCCACCATGTATATGTCATATGATGAGGTGGCCTTCCAGTGCCCGGTAGGCGCTGGTTCTTGGTCGTCTCCGGCATTGTCGTCCATACCGTCGATGTCTTCGGAGTCGTAGTCTAGCATGTCGATTAGATCGTCGATAGTGGCTACTAAGTGGGTGGTGGGTGGGCTTTGAATTTCTTCGTCGTCCGCATAACAACCGTCCTGGCCGCAGTCCGGCCAGGGCTCTCCTGATAACGAGAGATACTTTAGCGAACTCAGGATGTCGCCAAAAGGTGAGTGTTGAAAGATGTCTGCTGTATTGAACTCCGTGATCGGCGCCCAATCGGATTCGACCGGAGGGGGCGCGGGAGGTTCGGAGTCCGGCACCTCGGAGTCACAAGCTTCATGAGGGGTAAGGTCAGTGTTCGGCTCTATCACCGTAGAGGTTGCAGCCCCCGAGGCGGTGTCTAGCCATCTGTCCTCGATCTGCGCAACCGACTCCGAATTGAAGATCGGAGCGGGTTCAAGTGCGGCCTCCAGGGTACTGTCCGGCTGCAGAGCTAAATCATGCTCGTCGTGACAGTGCGGCACGCTCGGCTGTGGCTCGAATCCATCGAGGATCAAGTCCCCACGGATGTCAGCCGTGAAGTTCAAACTTCCAAATCTGACCTGACGGCCAGGGGCATAGATTTCGATCTACTCTAGTTGGTCAAGCGAATTGGCCCGCAGTGCGAAGCGGCCGAATACGAAGATCTGTCTGGGGAGGAAGGTCTCACCCTGGACTACATCGTTGATGATGATCGGAGAAGCCATCGAGCCTATCGGTGACGGCACAGAGGAACTCTCGATGAAAGCACCAATGTCGGTGTCAAAACCGGCGGATCTCGGGTAGGGGGTCCCGAACTTTGCGTCTAGGCGGATGGTAACAGGAGACAAGGGACACGATGTTTTACCTAGGTTTGGGCCCTCTTGATGGAGGTAAAACCCTACGTCCTGCTTGATTAATATTGATGATGTGTGTTACAAGAGTGGATCTACCATGAGATCAAGGAGGCTAAACCCTAGAAGCTAGCCTATGGTATGATTGTTGTTCGTCCTATGGTCTAAAGCCATCCGGTTTATATAGACACCGGAGAGGGCTAGGGTTACACAAAGTCGGTTACAATGGTAGGAGATCTACATATCCGTATCACCAAGCTTGTCTTCCATGCCAAGGAAAGTCCCATCCGGACACGGGACGAAGTCTTCAATCTTGTATCTTCATAGTCTTGGAGTCCGGCCGATCATGATAGTTCGGCTGTCCGGACACCCCCTAGTCCGGAACTCCCTCAGGGTCCTCGGACAGCCGGACTATATGCTTATGCCGGATTGCTGGACTATGAAGATACAAGATTGAAGACTTTGTCCCGTGTCCGGATGTGACTCTCCTTTGCGTTAAAGGCAAGCTTGGCAATTCGAATGTGTAGATCTCCTTCTCTGTAACCGACTCTGTGTAACTCTAGCCCCTTCCGGTGTCTATATAAATCGGAGGGTTTAGTTCATAGGACAACAACAATCATAATCATAGGCTAGCTTCTAGGGTTTAGCCTCTACGATCTCGTGGTAGATCAACTCTTGTAATACTCATATCATCAAGATTAATCAAGCAGGAAGTAGGGTATTACCTCCATCGAGAGGGCCCGAACCTGGGTAAAACATCGTGTCCCCTGCCTCCTGTTACCATTAGCCTTAGACGCACAGTTCGGGACCCCCTATCCGAGATCCGCCGGTTTTGACACCGCCATTGGTGCTTTCATTGAGAGTTCCACTGTGTCGTCGCGGTAAGGCTTGATGGCTCCTTCAATCATCTTCGACAATGCGGTCTGGGGGAGGTTTTCCTCCCCGGACATATCTTCATATTCGGCGGCTTTGTACTGCGGGCCAACTCGCTTGGCCATCTAGAGCAGATCGATAGCTACGCCCCCGGCCATCAGGTCAGGTTTGGAAGCTTAAACTATACTGCCGACATCCGCGGAGACTTGATCTTCACGGATTCGAGCCCATGCCAGGTGTGCTGAACGGTCACGACGGGCATGACTTTGATCTGCCATCGGACAGTATTCGGGAGATCGTGCCTGTGGTGGCGCCAGGAATCAATCCGGAGCAGATCGTGCCTTCCGAGGGCGGGTGGATGGACCCCGCCATGGAGGCCGCACACTCATCGGCGTCGGAGCCGAACACTGATCCCACCTCCTGTGAGAGTGGTGTCATCGGACCCTCGGACTCGTCTCCAGCTACAGGATCCGAACCGCGTGCGTCCGTGCCTATCGAATCTGATTGGGCACCAGTCATGGAGTTCATCGCCGCGGATATTTTTTAGCACTCGCCCTTGGGTGATGTGCTAAACTCATTAATGTCTCTTTCCTTGTCGGGAGATTCTTGGCCGAACTATGTCCGGCTCGAGTGGGAAGCGGACGACGAAGAAATTCGTCCCCCACCCACCACCCACTTTATAGCCATTGTCGATGACTTAACCTACGTGCTTGACTTCGACTCCAAAGACATCGACGGTATGGACGACGATGCAGGAGAAGAACAGGAACCACCGCCTAAGGTCGCTGGACAGCCACCTCATCATATGATATTTATATGGTGGACACCCTAAAGAAAGCAATGGCGATGAGGCAACGGAAGATAACCCCTTGGAGAAGCAATCTAGACACCGGCGTCATCGGCGCCGCTCCAAGCCCCGCCATAGAAAAAATAGTGATACCGGCACAAGAGATAACTATCCGGATGGTGCCGAAGACAAAGACAATCCTGCCCAGCCAAGCTTCAAGCAGGCCGAGCAAGAGGATGGGCAAGCTAGCCCTAAAGAACAGGCAACTGAAGGAGAATCAGAGGACGATAATTACATGCCCCTCTCCGAAGACGAAGTGAGCCTTGGCGACGAAAAATTCATCGTGCCTGAGGATCCCGTCGAGCAGGAGTGCTTCAAACGCCGGCTTATAGCCACTGCAAAAAGCCTGAAGAAAAAGCAGCAGCAGCTTCAAGCTGATCAAGGTCTGCTAACTGACAGATGGACCGAGGTCGTGGCTGCCGAGGAATACGGACTCGAGCGCCGTAGTAAAAGCTACCCAAAGCGCATGTTGCTACCTCAACTCAAGGAGGAGGCGCTAAAGCCCACACTACCAGCGCACGATGCGGCTGACCGGCCACCCCGTGGCCGAGAAAAAATGACGTTTCAGCCCGAAGTCCAGCCCGCACCCCGACGCCAAACAAGCAAAAACATGAAGGCCCGGGGCTCCACGCATGACCTGCGAGACAAATTGAAAAGCAAAGCAGGACAGTCAAGATCGATCTACGGATCACGGGGGCGCGCTCCAACGCGTGACAATGACCATCACGACGGATATACCAACAAATCCGGCCGGACCAAATACAACGTAGCCCGGCACAGAGGTGCCACACACCCCCAATGCTTCACTAATGAAGTAATGGATCATGAATTCCCAGAAGGGTTTAAACCCGTGAACATTGAATCATATGACGGTACTACAGACCCTGCAGTATAGATAGAGGATTTCTTCCTCCACATTCACATGCCCCGCGGAGATGATCTACACAGCATCAAGTACCTCCCACTAAAACTCAAAGGGCCGGCTCGGCATTGGCTGAATAGCTTGCCGGCAAACTCCATAGGGAGCTGGGAGAACCTGGCAGATGCATTCCTGGACAACTTCCAGGGCACTTATGTGCGACCACCGGATGCTGATGATCTAAGTCACATAACCCAACAGCCCGAAGAGTCAGCCAGTAAATTTTGGACTCGGTTCCTAACTAAAAAGAACCAAATTGTTGACTGTTCGGATGCCGAAGCCTTAGCGGCCTTTAAGCATAACATCCGTGACGAGTGGCTTGCCCGACATCTCGGCCAAGAAAAGCCAAAGTCCATGGCAGCCCTGACGGCACTCATGACCCGCTTTTGTGCACGAGGATATCTGGTTGGCTCGTAGCAACAACACAGCAAGTAATCCTGGCACATCAAAAGCTAGAGATAGCAATGACAAGCCACAACGCAACAAACTCAAGCATCACAAAAACGGTGATAGGAACAAAGACACGGCAGTCAATGCTGGATTCAGTGGCTCCAAATCCGGTTAGCGGAAAAATCCATTCAATAAAAACAATTCGGGCCCGTCCGGTTTGGACCGCATACTCGACCGTCCATGCCAAATTCATGGCACCCCAGGAACACCAACCAATCATACCAATAGAGAATGCTGGGTCTTCAGACAAGCCGACAGGCCAGTTGCCAAAAACAAGGGGAAGGGGTCTCAAAGCGACGATGACGACGAGGAGCCCCGATCACCGAATACAGGAGGATAGAAGAAATTCCCTCCCAAGGTGAAAACGGTGAATATGATATGCGCAAGCCACATCCCCAAGTGGAAACGTGCACTAAGGGAAGTCTATACAATCGACCCAAAGTTTAACCCATGGTCCTCTTGCCCGATCACTTTAAATTGCAGGGACCATCCTACCAGTATCCATCATGGCAGTTCGGCCGCACTGGTCCTCGACCCCATCATCGACGGATGCCACCTCACACGAGTCCTTATGGACGGAGGTAGCAGCCTGAACCTGCTATACCAGGATACAGTGCACAAAATGGGCATCAACCCCTCAAGGATCAAGCCCACAAAAACCACCTTCAAAGGTGTCATACCAGGTGTAGAGGCCTGTTGCACGGGCTCAACCACACTGGAAGTGGTCTTCGGATCACCAAATAATTACCGTACCGAAGAGTTAGTCTTCGACATCGTCCCCTTTTGCAGTGATCATCAGGCACTGCACGGACGAACCGCGTTCGCTCGATTCAACGCAGTGCCACATTATGCCTACCTTAAACTCAAGATGCCCGGTCCGTGTGGCGTCATCATGGTTGATGGCAGGGCTGAACTTCTCCTCACCGCCGAAGAGTCTACCGCCGCTTTAACAGCAGAAGCAAATAATGGCACCTTTCAATCGAACCTCGAGTCGACGACCAAGCTCGTGGACATGGCCAAAGGAGTCCGAACTACTGCGCGGCAGGATAGCTCGACTCGCCCGAAGCTTAATTAGAAACACTCCGGAAAAAGATAATACAAGCCACATACTGCAGCTCAACCGCTCTGTGGCGCAAAACCATTTCTTGCGTTTTCTTTCCAGGTTCACCTTTATGTAGGCTATGATGGATGGCGTGGGAATAGTTCGAGCGCGTCAGGGAATCTCTAGATATTCCCCTCTATGATCATCCGACTACACCCCGGATCCGAACACAACTTCCTCACGCCCGGTATTAGCAGGTTCCGCAATCATATTTCTTTTTATCACATCATCTGTACTCATATGCATTGACGTATCGTTCAAATACAACATGTGGATTTATGTGATGCTTATCTACCGCTATTTCTTATTTGAAAATCTTTTTGTTAAAAGACGGCTTCTTATCACGATATGCCTTAATATTCCAGGGACTTCATCATGCCCATACTACGGCAAAAAAGCCCGAACACCTTCATGGCAGTTCGGCACCCCGAACTTATAGCATTATATGCATCAGCTCCAAATCATGTCTTGGGTCAATAGTTGGGTTTGCCCGGCTCCTATGTTTTGGTACCTTACGTTCCGCTATATCGGCTAAGGTAGCACTGGGATAACTGTTGCGATTGTGTCCCGGTTCTTCTGGACGAGCACCTCAGTAGAGAAAGCTGAAAACTGACTGTCATGATGTAGCGAGAGCTGGTCAGCTGTTCGAGAGGTTCTAAAATCTTTAAGGATTTCTTCCTCATAATGCCATAACCAATGCAGCATGCGAAGGATCGGCCTTTTCCGATCAGGCGCTTATAGAGCCCCTCGTGCGGTCTTCCGAACACCAGGGGCTGCGCCTACCTTCCTCGTAAAAACTCCCATGGCTAAGTGAGAGGGATAAAGCCCTATAGTCCGATTGCCTGGTTCGCTGTGCCGAACACCTCCTTTAGGACCCAAAACTGGGATAAAGAGTGCTCAGGTTTATCCCGAACACCCCCGTACTCACTACGTGGGCGCGGAAGCCGACGACTGGCTGACTCTCAAGATTAGTATATAAAACGGCCGCACAGGAGGAAAAACTTTCAAACAACAAGCAATAGATGATAAGAATGCTCTTGTTGAAATATTACAAAGGACGAACATGACCGTATTCATGGAAATATAATGTCCTTGGTGCATTGTTCTGCCGCAAGGCGGGCTCCTTTCAAGACACCTTTATAGCTCAGGCTTGCGGTGCTCCTTCCCCTCCGGCGGTCCCTCGGTCATCGGCTTTTCTGCATCCATCTTCCCCCAATGCACCTTGGTGCGGGCGAAGGCCATTCGTGCACCTTCTATGGAGACCGACCGCTTGATGACTTTGAGTCGAGGGCAGGCACTCACAAGCCGCTTCGCGAGCCCAAAGTAACTGCTTGGAATCGGCTCAGCAGGCCACAGCCGGATAATTAAATCCTTCATGGCTAAATCGGCCGCCTTATGTAGTTCGACCAGCTGCTTCAGTTGACCGGAGAAGGGCACCGGATAATTCGGTGCTATATACTGCATCCAGAAGAGCTTATCCGCAGTATTACTCTCTTCGGCTTGGTAGAATTGGGCGGCATCAGATATGCTGCGTGGAAGCTGTCGGTATCAAAACCGGCGGATCTCGGGTAGGGGGTCCCGATCTTCGCGTCTTAGGCTGATGGTAACAGGAAGCGAGGGACACAATCTTTACCTAGGTTCGGGCCCTCTCGATGGAGGTAAAACCCTACTTCCTGCTTGATTAATATTGATGATACAAGTAGTACAAGAGTAGATCTACCACGAGATCATAGAGGCTAAACCCTATGAGCTAGCCTATGATGATTATGATTGTAATTGTGATCGGCCTTGTAAGGACCAACCTCTCCGGTTTATATAGACACCGGAGAGGGCTAGGGTTTACATGGAGTCGGTTACAAGGAAGGAAATACAATATCCGGATCGCCAAGCTTGCCTTCCATGCCAAGGAGAGTCCCATCCGGACACGGGACAGAGTCTTGAGTCTTGTATCTTCATGCTTCAATAGTCCGGACGATGTATACAGTCCGGCTGTCCGGATACCCCCTAATCCAGGACTCCCTCAGTAGCCGCTGAACCAGGCTTCAATGACGATGAGTCCAGCGTGCAGTCTTGTCTTCGACATTGTAGGGCGGGTTCCTTCTCCGAATACTCCAAAGTAATTATCGAACACATAGACCGTGTCCGGATCTGCAAAATGATCTTCACATACCACCATAGAGAGAATGATATTTCACAAATGCAATCTGCTAACAACTTTTTAGACAACATGACATGTCATTATGGTCGGGTCATTATTCGAACCGTTTCCCACAACCAGCCATACCGCAAATCGCGAGGCGGTTTCTTCTGCATGTTTTGCCATAGCAGAGATCGTGTCCCCTTATCGTGGGATTTTCATTAGTACGGAGATGGATAATCCAACCACACCGCTAATCGCGGCGAGTGGGGAGCGAGCGGGTTCCACCAGGCAAGTGGGGAGGCGAAAAAGCTTTTACCGTCTCTATAAAGAGATAAGGTCTCTTCCTCTTTACCCACGCCTTCTCCTTCCGCTAGCCCATTCCCCTCTGTTCGAGCCCTAACGCCCAGGCATTCTTCTCTTCCATCGAAGAAAGGTTTTCCGAAGATGTCCGGATCCAGAGCAGGAGGCAGATGGATGGCCTCTACTGTCCAGGAGAAGGATATCAAGAGGCTCCGGGAGGCCGGGTATCTAGCCAAGAAGATCGGCCACCGTCCCCCACCGGTGGGACATGTCGTCCCTACTCCGAAGCCTCACGAGAGAGTCGTGTTCCTTCCCCATTTTGTCCGCAGGCTCGGGTTTCCCCTTCACCCATTTGTTCGTGGAGTCATGTATTACTATGGGATTGATTTTCATGATCTTTCCCCCAACTCCTTTCTCAATATCTCGACGTTCATCGTCGTGTGCGTGGCTTTTCTCCTGATTTCGCCTCACTTCGGCCTGTGGCTGAAGATTTTCAATGTGAAACCCAAGCTGGTGAGTGGCGAGCACGCCGAGTGCGGCAGCGCCATGGTGAGCAAGATGCCCAAGGTCGTTTGGCCAACGGGTGCCTTCAATGACTCTGTCAAGGAGTGGCAACAGCAGTGGTTCTATATCACCGGACCACACGGCAAAAAGTGGGCTGCAGCTCCAGAGTTCAGATCCGGAGCCCCACTGCGGCTCACGTCCTAGCCCAAGAAGGGCCTGAACTGGTCCTCGTCCGATGTGCTGTCGCTGCTCCAGACGCGCGTTCAGAGTGTGGTCGACAAGGACGTCAAGCTCGTGGACGTAGTCCAGGTGATGTTAGTTCACCTAGTTCTCCCTTGTCAGCATCGAGCCTGCAATTTGTGGGAGTACGACCCAACCGAGCACCAGACCCTTCGAGAGCTCTATGATTCCTCCCACAAGAATATCTGGAAGGTGCTCTTTAAGTTCGGCAAATCATGGCCGGGCTCCTCCGAGGATCGTGGGTATCAATTATCCCATTCTGCTAGCCCGGTAAGTTATTGCTATGCTCTGTCCATCCATGCTTTGGCTGGCATGTCCTGAGGGAGACATTTTAATTATGCTTTATCACAACCACATGGATGGATAAAAAAGGTGGAGCGGATACATTGTCCGGCCCCGCTACCGGAGGAACCGGCAGGACTTATTCTGACGAAGATGCTGGTCCCAGCGCCTTACGAGGCGCCAAATAAAGAGGCCTCCAAGAAGGTCAAAAAGACCCGAAGTGGCCTCCGTCGCCGCGAGGCTTCATACGCAAAATCCGAAGACTCCAGCGACGCTCCTTCTTCCGAAGACGAAGAGGAGGAAGAAGAGGAGGACGAGCCTCACTCTGGAGGTGGGAAGAAAAGGACGGCCTCCTCATCCCTGGAGGCCGAATCGCCCAAGAGGGGGAAAGGTTCCCTCCCAGAGGCATCCACCACGGCTGCCGATAGCAGCCTGGAGTGGGATCCCAGGGCCCAGCCCCTGGAAACGTAGTAAGTATACGGAATCCGAACACGCATATGCGTCCGGTGTTTTTTGGGTATAGTAGTTTTAACTGTCGCCATATTTCGTACAACACTACAAGAATCCAGTACTTTGCCATCTGCCATGGCGGACGGCAAAGGCAGGGACGGCTGATGGCAAAGCACTTTGCCGTCCGCCGTGGACGGCAAACACAGACGGCAAAGATAGGGTCGGCAAACAGGTCCTTTGCCGTCCGCTTTCCAAGGCGGACGGCAAAGAGCCCTTTGCCTACAGCGGCGGACGGCAAAGAGGGGGGACGGCAAAATGTGGCACGTCCGCCATTGTCACTCTGTTAGGCGGCTAACAGCGGCCTTTGCCGTCCACCAGCGGACGGCAAATTAGTGCGCCTCTTTGCCGTCCGCCAGGTGACATCAGCAATACCTCAGCGCCCGTTTTTTTTGCCGTCCGCCTGGCGGACGGCAAAGGCGAAGTCTTTGCCATCAGCGATGCTTTGCCGTCCGCCACTGTCGGCAAATTGGCCAAATGGTCCACCCCAGGAAGCACAGGTGGGCGCCACGTGCCCCCTTTGCCGTCTGCCACCGACGGCAAAGGTGTCTTTGCCGTCTGCCGCGGATGGCAAAGAGCCTGCACTGCCTCTTTTTTTCTTTCTGTTTTTCTTATATCCAACAATTATCACAACAAAGATTATCACAACACATATATATCCATCACATCCATCACATAGTTCCATCACATCACATATATATCCATCAAAAATTTCACATCACATATATATCCATCACATAGTTCCATCGATCCATGCATATTACAATATGTAAAGTTTCTTCATAGCAAGCCAGCAGAATATAAGTGCATCAAAGGAAAAAACAGGAAAAAGCAAGAAATCCATCATAGGAAGCTGGCTTCCGTGAAGTGAATGAAACCTGCAAAATGACAAATAAGAAAGTTAGAAAAACAAGACTAGAAGAAGAATTAGACTAGAAGAAAAAGAATAGAAGAAGAAGAAGTATATGCCATATATTAGCTAACTTAGGTGAGATGTATCGAATATGAGCTAACCTAGGTCAAATGGGTCGTTTATGAGCTAACCTAGGTGAAATGCCACGTTTTTGAGCTAACTAAGGTAAAATGGATCATTTTTTAGCTAACTTAGGTGAAATGGGTCATTTTGGAGCTAACCTAGGTGAAATGGGTCATTTTGGAGCTAACCTAGGTGGAATGGGTCATTTTAAAGCTAATGTAGGTAAAATGGATCATTTAGGAGCTAATCTAAGTAAAATGGGTCATTTTCCAGCTAACTTGGATAAATTGGATCACTTGTAAGCTAACTAAGGTAAAATGAGTCATTTTAGAGCTAACTTAGGTAGAATGGATGGTTTATGAGGTCAGTAAGCTTATTAAGTCATTTTGGAGGAAAAGAAGCTAACTCTAGGTCATTATGGTAAGCATATTGGAGGAAATAAAGCTAAGTCTAGGTCTTTATGCATTTGTTAAGCAAAACCCTAGAGAAACTTACCGTGATCACAGAGGTGTAGGAGCGGGCTGGCTCGCGCCGGTAGCTGGAGAAGGAGTGGGCTGGCCCGCGCCGGTAGCTGGAGAAGGATCGTGCGATGCGTTTATGGAGTTAAGATGCACCAAAGATCATTTCCAATGTCTCGTTAGCATTATGACACTCAAATGTTAAGACAAGCAAGTAATGTCCATTCAAATTAAACTCACCGTGCTCCCAGGAGCAATCACTGGCATCGGCGGAGCGGTCTGACCGGACTTCTCGCACATAGACTGCACATTTGGTTTTCATAACAGAGTCATACTAGTTAGTAATGAGACTCAAATGTTAAGACTAGCAAGTAATCTGCAGAAGAAACTTACCACAAGGAGCTCGTACATGGCCCTTGCCTGCATGTCATTCCGTGCCCTCTCCTCCTCCAACATCTTTGTCGTCTTCTCCTCCAACTCCCGCTGCCTCTCCGCCGCCTCCGCCAAAAGTTTCTCCGTTCTATCTCTCTCACTCTGTATAGCAGCCTGCAACACCACTCACGTGACCATTTGTAATCATTGATGGAAGCGCACACAATGTAATGGAGAAAGATAGCTGAGTACGTATAACTAACCTTGATGGCGAGTTGGACTAGCCATTCACGAGGCCTTATCTCAGGAGCGGAGCTCGACTGGCGCGCCTTGATCTCCGGGAGAGTGCTAGGACAACGGATAAGTCCATCTCCCATGGCTATGGAGCCATGGGACCTCCCGCCACCAGATATCATCAGCAGCTCTGTATCAATAGGACCCTGGCTCGGGTTAAAGTCCTCCCCTTTCCTTGCCTTCCCCTGATCTCTATATTGCACGAGCTTCTCGTGGGCGGAGATGTTGGTGAAGTTCTTTGGATCATTGAGGTCAGACACAGAGAATGCCTTGACTTTCTTGTAAGGGCCAGTGTGGGCCATGGCATACAGGTCGTACACCTCTGGCACCTTATCCGCCTTATTGTAGCGTGCCTGAAAGAGAGAAACAAAGTAAATTAGTAATTAAAGGGCTAAAGCTAGCATGATAAATGAATTGCATGAATCATGAAGCAAACCACATACCCAGTTCCGCCCGTACTGAAATAAGTTGGAGCTGCCTTGGTGGTGTGGCACACCTTCCATTTGGGCACGTTTGTCCTTGGCCTCTTTGTGGATGGCCAGCCATTCTTCTGAGCACCACGCATTGACCAACACCTCCCAACAATCCATCCGATCCGCACACCATCTCGGAGGGGCCTAAGTTAGAAAATAGAAACTTGAGCGCTAAGGCTATGAATTACTAAATGAAGGAAGTAAGTACAAGGCCTTAAGAATTACCTTCATGTACTTCTCCTTACTCAAGAACTTATCGCGACACTCCTGCTTGGGCTTCTTGATACCACGCCCGACGTAGTAGTCTCGAACAGCCTGCACCTGAACCTCAAGCCGTAAGTTCTGAAGTAGGCGCTTGCACTCCTTGTGGATAACATGATCCGCCTCCTCCTCGTATCCCTCCTCACACCTGTAGAATGTCTGCAATCAAATGAGACAATATTGATTAGTACAATTAATAACTAGCTAGTTGAAGATTTTAAATTGCGTAAAGGAGCAATTACCCAGAACTTTCTGATCACGACGTCTGCCCTCGTCTTGCACAAGACACCGTCGATAATCTCACCCGACGGGGCCGGGGCAGCCAAGTAGTGCTCCCAAGTCAATCCAACCTCTGGAAGCCAACCCTCACCAGGCAACGTGACAAACCCCAGGAAGTTTTGCCGAATCAGAACTCCAAGGACGGAGTTGGGCCGGCGGACACTTTCATGGTGGTCCCAACCCCTGCAGCATGACAAGGCCAACACATCAGTTATTTGAAGAAACGTGAATGCAGAAGGTACAAAAAGATTAAATGCACTTACCTCTCCCCATCAGGGAAAATCAACCACCTCTGCTCGCGGGTCGCCGGCACGGACGGGAGCCGTGTAGCACCACGCTGGTAGACGTTTCCCCCCTCCTCCCCCTCCTCATCAGTCGGCTCCCCGCCATCATCAGCATGGCCACTCGGCTCCCCGCCATCCTCAGGATGACCCAACCAGGTACCCCATCCAGACATGTGCTCCTCCGGGGTCTCATGGGCCGAAGGCCCGTCGACCCGAGGCTCGTGGGCCGATGACCCGTGGACCGGAGGCTCGTGGACCGGAGTCCGTGCAGCCTCCTCCTCAGCCGAGTCCACCCTAGTAGTCACGTGCTCGGGTGAAACAGCTGGGGGCGGCGGCGAGGAATGCGCCGTAAGAGCCACCCTACCTCCTCTCCCGCGACCACGTGCTCCACCTCGGCCCTTCTTCTTCCCTCGTCCCCTGCTGGGCACCGCGGTCGACGAAGAAGGGCCCGGCGGTGTTGCCATACTGTCCAGGAACGCTCGGCAGAGAGGTGCGTGTGGAATGGAAGACCTCACACTATGCGCCGACGAAGAAGGGGCCTCGGCGCGCTCCCGACCAGCGCCCACCATCTTTCAACACCTGCCATGACAAAGAATAAACGAAATTAGTACAACATAAAAAAAGTACCGACATGAATAATAATATGTATATCACTTAAGTGTATCATCATCAAGTACAACATAAAAAACTTGAATACCTGACACTACTAATAATCTCGATCAGTATCATCAATAAATGCATAATCATCATCATCACTATAGGCAATGATGGGCTCATAGGGTTCATTGGCATCAACATGTGCAAGGCCACCTTGACGTAATCGGTCAAGCATTGACAGGTCATCCGCAGCAGTAACCTCTTCTTGTTCCGGCTCTTCTTGTTCCTCCTCTGGGGTGATGTCGGATTCATTGTCGCTGTCTACTTCAATGTTTTGGGGTGAAGTATAGCGGTTCTTGAAACGCTTTTTGGAAAGATGTGTCTCTTGAAAGAATTCTCCTTCATATGTGTCTGGGTTAATGTGAGGTTCATAATCCTCTTCCTTTGGGGGAGAAAGTCTAGCACGTGGCGGCACTTCATAAACGATATCCCAACCTTTCAGATTTGGATTAGTTTGGCAGGCCCACGGTAGATAGAATACTTGGGTCGCCTGTTGAGCCATAATATAGACATCAGGAACATCTAAATGAGTGCTTTGGTTGATTTCAACTAGCCCTATATGTTCATGAGTCCTTCTAGTCTCCTTCGGCTGAAACCAATAACATTTGAAGACTACGACATTCGGTGGGTTTTCACCATAGAACAGAAGTTCATAAATTGCTTCAACTCTCCCATAATACTCGGTACCTCCTTCGCCGATAGCAGATACACAACAATTTGTAGACTTTCGGTCGGCCATAGATAGCTTTTTGCCATAGGTACGAAAGCGATACCCGTTGATGTCGTACTTGTCACATGAACGGACCTTATAGTCAAAACCATTAGCGACTTGTCTCAATTCGGCGTCCATAGACTCTGAATTAGCCTACAAGTTTAATATGAAAGGGGATTGTTGCATTATGCACAAATTATCGAATGTAATGAAATTGTCTAATAGAAATTACCGTTTGTTTGAACCAAGAGATGAAACCGGGATAGCCACCTCCTTGCTTTGCGAGAAGCTCATACTCTTCGACGGAATCCTTTTGGATCTCCGCTCCATACGAGAATATGGCGACATATCGACTGTATGACATATCCAGGAATAAGAGTAGTTCAAAGGAAATAGAAGTTGCGAAACAATGTACCGAGAACTTACTCGATGTATGGCCGCACTTCTATCAGGTTATTGAAGATATACAATGAAATGGTCCGCCATTCTTCGTTATCCAAAGATACTGGATGTGAAACACTAGCTGGTGCGAGATTCCCTTTGAATAGGATGAGGTTGGATCCACCCTTTTTAGGCTCGTCAGCATTGTACCGAGGCTTCGGATTATGCAAATGACGATTTTTGGCTTCATAGTGCGCTGTTACGAAGTTTGCCGCCTCCTCTGTGATGAATGCCTCAGCCATCGATGCTTCAATTCTACGTTTATTTTTACATTTTTCTCGAAGCGTCTTCTGCATCCTCTCAGTTGGGTAGCACCAACGATTTTGCACGGGCCCCCCCAATATTGCCTCGGTCGGGAGATGCAAAATCAAATGCTGCATTGGATTAAAGAAGCCCGGTGGAAAGATCTTCTCTAACTTCTAGATTAACTCCGGCGCCAACTCTTCCATTTCTTCTAGCACGCCAGGCGATAGTTCTTTCGCACAAAGAACACAGAAGAAATAGCTGAGTTCTGCCAGTACTAGCCATTCATCCTCAGGGATGAAGCCACGCAACATCACCGACATTACCCGCTCAATCCATATGTGCCAATCATGACTCTTGAGACCAAATATCTTCAGTTTATCAAGATTCGCTCCCCTCTTTAGATTCGCTGCATACCCATCGGGGAACATCAACTGCTGTTGCACCCACAAGAGAATTTCCCTCATAGCTGGCCTTCCAAGATTGAACCATGCCTTTGGCTTTGTCCAGTTCTGCTTTCCTTTCGGTTCTTTCATGTTTTGTAACGGCCTATCACATAGCGCCTCCAGATCGACTCTAGCCTTAGTATTATCCTTTGACTTCCCATCTATGCCGAACAATGTACCAAAAAGTGCCTCGGCGATATTCTTCTCAGTGTGCATCACGTCGATGTTGTGTGGGCAAAGGAGGTCTTTGAAGTAAGGCAGATCCCATAAGCATGTTTTGTGAGTCCACGCGTGCTTAGTATTATACCCCTTGAAGTACCCTGGACGTTGTGGATCTGGCTCGAGAGCGTTTAACTGATCCAGGGTCTGTTGGCCTGTCAATGCAGGTGGTGCAGAGTTTTTGACAACTCTACCCCTGATGAAGTTCTTCTTGTCTTTCCTGAACTTATGGCGAGGATCCAGGAACTGTCTATGCATGTCGAAGCAAGAAAACTTGCGACCGGCCTGAAGCCAACGAAACTCAAGAGCTCCCTTGCATGTGGGGCACGGGAACCTTCCATGCACACACCAGCCAACGAATAGCGCATATGCCGGCAAGTCATGCGTCGAGTACATGTACCAGACACGCATTATGAAGTTCCGTTTGCTAAAGGCGTCGTATGTCTTGAACCCATTATCCCAGGCTTCTTGCAATTCGTCCTTAAGCGGCTGCATGTACACATTCATATTTTTGCCCGGATAGTTGGGTCCTGGAATTATCAACGTCAGGAAAATGTTCTTTCTTTGCATAATCTGTCCGGGGGGGAGATTGAGTGGAAAGACAAATACGGGCCAACAACTGTATTGGGCTGCCGTCATACCAAACACACTGAACCCATCCGTGCTGATGCCGACTCGAGGATGCCTCGGATCTGCTGCTTTGTCAGCATGTAATTCATCAAACTTTTTCCATGCAACACCATCCGATGTGTGTACCATCATCAGATTCCCATCTGCATCTAGTTCGGTTCGTTTGCCCGTTTTGTGCCATGTCATCTGTCTGGCCGTCTCTTCGACCATGAAAAGACATTGAAGTCTTGGTACGATTGGCATATACCGAAGAACACTAACGGGGATTTTGGTCTGTGTCTTCTCACCCATACCGTTGTCTACCACAATATACCTGGAAGACTTGCAAATGGGACAATAGTTCAAGTCCGCATAGTCAAGCCTAAATAAGGCACATCCTTTCTCACAGGCATGTATCTTCTCATAGGGAAT
Source organism: Triticum timopheevii (assembly GCA_963921465.1). Classification (NCBI taxonomy): domain Eukaryota; kingdom Viridiplantae; phylum Streptophyta; class Magnoliopsida; order Poales; family Poaceae; genus Triticum; species Triticum timopheevii. The sequence goes on along the minus strand of OY997268.1, from coordinate 558,247,702 downwards.
CTTCAGTGCACGGAGGATTTTGTCCAACTGGTACAGGTTTGCAGGCATTACATGGCCTTTGGGTAGAAAGCGTCCAAATACTGTCTTAATTGCGTCATAGCATTCTCTGCCCAAGTTGAACTGAGCCTTCAGAGCCATTACTTGTGAGATGGCATCCAACTGACAAAGCTCAGTGTGCTCGTGGAGCAGACGTTTTGAAGACTCCAACATTTCATTGAAAGCCTTTGCAGATTCCTCCATCTCCTCGTCCGAATCCCGAGCATCATCATAGCCTTGCACCATGTTTTCCATCCCGGTACCATGCTCGTCGGTGCGACGATGATCCACCTCAGCTCGGTCATGTTGGGCAGACTCACCATGAAATGTCCACACCGTATAATCGGGCGTAAAACCACTCTTCTGCAGGTGTTTTCCCATTTCAGCCTCTGTCTTCTTTTCCCAATTGCCGCACCGGAAACAGGTGCACCAGGTTTTCTTTAGGCCATTTGCAAATGCGGCTTGCACAAAACCCTTGGTTTTTGTGAACCATTCAGCGCTCCATTTGTTCTGACCAGTGTGACCGGTATACATCCACGCACGGTCACTCATCTTGACTTTGAGAGCTATTGGACACACAACAATTATATATGTAATTCACCATGTATATATTCATCAGTTTATCTATTTTGTCAATTTTATTACGTCCATGCAACCTACACTATAATAGGTAATGATAGGTCCTAATCCCACCCGTGTATGTGTAGATTGAGTTCATTTTCCCATGCTATGCTCCGGATCTGGCGCAAAATTTCGGCAGCACCTCCCCGCTGTTCTCCTGATACACGTCTCTGCAATAAACAGAGAGGATGTGTACCCGGAGAACAACATGGGAGGCACTGATGAAATTTATGCGTCGGATCCGGAGCAAAGCATATGGGAAAACGAACCCAATCTACACATACTCGGGCTGTCCATGGATAGCGTTGGACAATTCGAAAGAATCAAGGTTATAAATATGCAAATGCATGCATATTTATAACTATGACGCTTTCGAACGGGAGACACATATTGGTTACGCATACTGATGATTCAAGACACATATATAGCTAGCTATCAAGTTTCATCGGAATAGATCAAATAATTAATGGGGGAGGAGGGACTTGTCATTTGTGCTCACCCACGAACGAAGGGGCAGAGCTCGTCAAACGCATTTGTGCCCGAGGGGTGCCGTGTCGGGGTCGGGGTGCTGTTCCGGGGTCGGGGGGTCGGGGTCAGGGGGTCAGGTTGTTGGGGTGTGGTGTCGGGGTCGGGGTGTCGGGTCGGGGTCGGGTGTCGGGGTATCGGGGTGTCTTGTCGGGGTTGGGGCGTGGTGTCAGGGTGTCGGGGGCCGGGGGTCGGGGTCGGGGTGTCGGGGTGGCGTGTCGGGGTTGGGGTGTCGGGGGTCAGTGTCGGGGGTCGGGGGTCGGGGTGTCGGGCCGGGGTGTCGGGGTGGCGTGTCGAGGTCGGGGTCGGGGTGTCGGGGGTCGGGGTCGGGGTGTCGGGGGTCGGGGTCGGGGTCGGGGTGTCGGGCCGGGGTGTCGGGGGTCGGGGTCGGGGTGTCGGGGGTCGGGGTGGGTGTGTCGGGGGTCGGGGTCGGGGTGTCGGGGTGGCGCGTCGGGGTCTTCTTCTTCTTCTTATTCTTTCTTCTTCTTTCTTCTTCTTCTTTTCTTTCTGCTTCTCCCTCGTCCTCTTCCTCCTCTTCCTCCTCCTCCTCCTCTTCTTTCTTCTTCTTCTTCTTCTTCTTCTTCTTCTTCTTCTTCTTCTTCTTTCTTCTTCTCCTTTTTCCTCTTCTATATTGTTATATTTTTCAACTTTCTTCTTATTCTTCTTCCTTTTTTTCCTTTTTCCTCTTCTTCTACTTCTTCTTTTTTTTCAACTTTCTTCTTCTTCTAATAATCTAAACCTATATCTAGCACTAACCTAAACCAACCACTAACCTAAACCTATCAATAACCTAATTAAACCTAAACAGCAAAAACAGTGGAAAAAACAAAAAAAATGCTCACCTTGGTTCCTCTCGATTTAGGATGGAGGGGGCGGCGCGGGCGCAGGGGCGGCGGCGAGCCTGGCTCCAGGGCGGCGGCGATCCTGGCTCCGGGGCGGGGGGCGCGAGGCGGACGCACTGGCGGGGGGGTGGGGGGGGTGGGGGGGGGGGCGCGATGCAGACGCAGGACTAGGGGAGAGCCTGCCTCCGGGGGCGGCGCGGGCGCAGGGGCGGCGGCGAGCCTAGCTCCGGCGCGGGCGACGGGACGAGGGGCGGTGGGGCCAGGGGGCGGTGGCGGGTGGCGGCGGCGGCGGAGAGTGTTTGGGACGATGGGGCGACGGGGCGAGGGGAGGTGGGGCAAGGGGGCGGCGGTGGGCGGCGGGGGCGGCGGCAGGTGGCGGTGGTCGTCGGGGAGGAGAGGACAGATCGAACAGAGAGAGATGGGCGGGGTGGGGCGCCGTTAGTAACCTAAACGTTTGCCGTTCGCCCCACTTTGCCGTCCGCCCCACTTACTCTTTGCCGTCCGCTAGCGGACGGCAAATAGGGGGGGGGGGGCGTTAAGTTTTTTTAAACCAGCTCGTCGGTGGGGCCCCTCCCTCTTTGCCGTCCGCCAGCGGACGACAAAGATCTGACAGATGGCAAAGAAGTACTTTGCCATCAGCCAGTTCTTTGCCGTCCGCTAGCGGACGGCAAAGAGCTGACAGATGGCAAAGTAGCTGTTTCCAGTAGTGCAACCCGGCGAGGTCTCGTGCCGGACAATCCTCATTGGAGGATTCGCTGAACTCAGACGCTTTGGCGAGCGAGACGCCTCCGGAGGCTCCTTCCCCGAAGTCCAGGCACGACACCGAGGTGTCGTCTCAAAGAGACTCGGACCAGGGGAGGCATGTCTCTGGGGCCGGACACGCGGGGGCACATAGTGTCCCGGATACCTTTAAGGCTCCAGGATCGGACGAGCAGCCACCTTCGATGGTGGGAGGCCTGCCTACCCCGCCGACATCCTCTATCCAAGTAGAGCTGCCAGGCGGTCTATCGACAGCGTTAAAGAGCGCGTCTATCATCGATGAACATCGGACCCTCATGGGTGCAGTGGTTGAGAAGATTCAGTCCGCCGAGAGCGGGCTGAATGAGTCCTGCCTTGGCCTTATAAAGGCCTTTGAGGTATGTTTTCTAGAAAACCTTTGAGGAATTGTCATAATATGAGTAATAGCCCCTGATGCACTGTTCAGCGACAGAAAGAGAGCCGGGCAGGGGATCAAATCCTCTGCTTTTGCAGGAGCCTTTGTTAATGACGCATACCCCTTTGTGTGAAAACAGGCGTCTGCAGAGAAGACGGCCGCTCATAATGCGGAAGTGTCCGGACTGAAGCAGAGCCTGGAACGGGCCGAGGAGGAACTTGGCCGTGTGAAGAAGCAATTGGAAGACAAGCAAGGTATGTTGAAAACATTGTCTTGAATTTGGCACGAATGAGTAATTGTGCCTAGTGAAAAGTATTTGTATTGTATGCTCTAGTAGCGAGTGCCGAATATGAGGCACTAAAGAAGGCTGTGGCTGATGCCAACGAGAAGGCTGCCGCCGAACATGCGCTTCGTGAGAACCACGAGGCCAGGGTCATCGCAGCTGAGCGAGAGCTCCAGGAGGCTGTGAAGAAAAGCGAGGGCTTGGAGCAGAGTCTAGTAGGGAAAGAATCCGAACTTGCCCAAGCTCTCAAAACCACGGAAGATGCTCGGGAAGAAGCCCGAGGTGCTGTGCAGGACATTCAGGAGGCTCGGAAGGTTGCGGATAGTAAGGCCTTTTGTATTCATGGCCATTTTTACATGATAGTGGGAAGACTCTAAGCGACAAGCTGAAATCTTATTTTTCCAGGGGCGTTTGCAGATCTGCCTCACAGCATATCAGATGCCGCCCAATTCTACCAGACCGAGGAGAAGAACTCTGCTGAGAGGGATTTCTGGTCACAGTATTTGGCGCCAATCTATCCGGTGCCCTTTATCGATCAGCTGAAGCAGCTGGTCGAACTGCACCAGGCGGCCGAACTAGCCATGAAGGACTTGGTTGTCCGGCTGTGGCCCGCGGAGCCCATTCCAAGCAGTTACTTTAGTCTCGTGAAGTGGATTGTGGGCGCCTGTCCTCGACTTGATGCTGTTAAGCGATCAGTCTATATAGAGGGTGCAACATGGCGTTTACCCGTGCAAAAGTGCATTGGGGGAAGCTTGACACGGAGAAGTTGATGATCGAGGGGCCGCTAGAGGTTAAGGAGCACCGCAAGCCCAAGCTGTACTATGAAGGTGTACTGAAGGGAGCCCGCCTTGTGGTGGATAAGTGTACCAAAGACATTATATTTCCGTGAGGGCCTTCTTGCCGTTCTTTGTAATATGGGATAATGGCACTTTTATTATCTATTGCCTATTTTGTTTGAACATTTGTTATTCCTGTGCGACTGTTTAGTGTATGTAAATCCTGAGAGTTGACCAATCGTCAGCTTTTGCCCCCACGAAATAAATACGGGGGTGTTCGGGACATACCTGAACACTCTTTATCCTATGGCTGGGTCCTTTTAAGGAGGTGTTCCTCACCACAAACCAGGCAATCAGACTATGGGGCTTTACCACTCTCACTTAGCCATAGGAATTCGAGTATGGTCGGCGCAACCCCTAGTGTTCGGAAGGCCGAACTAGGGGCTCTATTGGCGCCTGATCGGAGGACCGATCCGTCGCACTCTGCATTTATAATGGCATTATGCGGAATAAATCTTTAAGGATTTTACAACCTCTCGAACAGCTGACCAGCTCTCGCTGTATCATGACAGTCAGCTTTCGGCTTTCTCTACTGAGGTGCTCGTCCGGCAGATCCGGGACACAATCGCAGTAGTTCTCCCTGCGCTACCTTAGCCGATATAATGGAACGTAAGGTACCAAAACAAGGGAGTCGGGCAAACCCAACCAATGACCCAAGACATGATTCGGAGCTGATGCATATAGTGCTATAAGTTCGGGGTGCCGAGCGACTGAAAAGGTGGTCGGACTTTACTGCCGTACTGTGAAGCCCCTGGCATAATCAGGCATAACACGAGGCGTCGATGAGAAACGACGGCCGGTAAGTGTTATTGAAGTCTATGCATTGTAGTACGATTATATGTCTATGCATATGAGTATGATTTATGATTATGAAAAGAGGTGTTTTTGGCGGAACCTGTGATGGCCGGACCAGAGGGGGCTATGAGTGGATTTGAAGTGAATCCGGACTGCCTTCTTTGGGGGGGGGGGCTCACATGCGTGTTCCTGTCCTTGTGTGTCCGGGTCGATTCCACGTCGCCAATCCTGTTCTGCGTCAAAGTTAGTTTGTAAAGGCAAATACTTGGAGGCAGCTGAACGTCCTCTTGTGGTTGGTCCGAGGGTTCCTGATCGGACCCTGGTTAACCCAACCGTTATACCGTGAAGTAGCGCAGACTCTTCAGTTGGTGTCTGGATAGTTGGCTGTCATATCATAATTTTGACAGGCATGCACGACTTGCTACTCTGGCAGCTGTATGACTTCCGCTTTAAGGGCAGGGTTCGGCCTTGCCCATAGGTGTGATTACATCACATGGTGTTGGCCTAAATGATTTACCACGTGGAATCTAGTTGACGTGGTTCATCCCGCTAGCATATGGTAAATTACCGTATGAGGGGAGGGTGCCAAAGAATTATTCTTTGGCGCTGTCATTTTTTTGGTGATCCTAAGACAACCGTTAGAGTGGTGGGCCAATGAAACTTGGCCTTTGCACCTGGCATCTTTTAGAAGATGTTATTTGTGGTTTCATACACGCGGGGGCTTTATGTGTTATGGAGCCCCCAGACTACTAGGTCTAGAGGTATTGCAATTGAATTGCTGTGCTTGATGTTGTCCGGCCGATTGATGTGATCGGGGGAGATCGGTCGTACTTTTATGATCTGGAGGATCTTTTGACTCCTCCCCTTATTTTTTCTGGCACACGACCGGCCGCTTTGCTTTGAGGATCCGACATTCTCTATTGGTGTGCTTGGCCGTCCTCCTAGGAGTACCATGAATTTCACATGGTTGATCGAGTATGTTGCTCGGGCCGTATAGGCTTGAGCTGTTCTTTGTCCGCTGATCGGTCTGGGGGTTGCTGGATTTGGCACCAACTTCCCTGACTTGACGTTTATGACAATTGCGCCGAGCCTTGAGGATGCTTCTTCGTGTATCCTTCGTATCATCTTGGACCGTTGTGGTGTGTTGACGTCGGGGTATGTGCCTTGGGTTCTCCTGTTTAGGTTGAGGTAGCCAGTTATGCCGTGTGTGCCCTTGGTCGGGGCGGTCGAGTCCGTATTTTTTGGTGGCCATGACCTTGGTCCACCTCGTCCCCGGAGGGGGGGTGTATAGTTGTCCCTCTCCAAGTATCCCACCGTGGCCAGTCCGGCCTGCTTAACGGCAGGCTGATTAGGGTTGTATTCCTCTTCGGCACCGTCCGGGTTGTTTTCGTCTCCTGGGCCGGTATTGCTATGGCGAGGCTTGGAGCGGCGTCGACGACGCCCATGCTTTGTTTTTCTCCCTAAGAGGTTATCCTCCATTGCCTCATCGCCGTTGGTTTCCTTCAGAGTGTCCACCATATATATATATACATACATATATATATATATATGTATATATATATGTATATATATATATATATATATATATATATATATATATATATATATCGTATGAGGAGGTGCCTGTCCACCGCCCTATGAGCGGTGGTTCCTGTACTTCTCCTGCATCATCGTCCATACCGTCGATGTCTTCGGAGTCGAAGTCAAGCACATCGATTAAGTCATCGACCGTGGCAATGAAGTGGGTGGTGGGTGGGTAGCGAATTCCTTCGTCGCCTGCTTCCCACTCGAGCCGGACATAGTTTGGCCAAGAGCCTCCTGACAAAGAGAGATACTTTAATGAGTTCAGCATGTTGCCAAAGGGCGAGTGCTGGAAGATGTCCGCAGTGGTAAACTCCATTACCGGAGACCAACCAGGCTCGACGGGCTCGGGGGTGCGCAGACTAGAACCTACAACCGGATATGAGTTCGGGGGTCTGGAGTCACAGGCTTCCTTAGAAGCGACGCCTGTGTTCGGCTCTACCGCCGATGAGTTTGCGGCCTGCGGGGCGGGGTCCATCGCTCCGTCCTTAGGTAACGCAGCCTGCCCCGGATTTAGGTCCGGGGCTACTGCGGGTGATATCCCGAGCATTGTCCGACAACAGGTATGAGCCATGCTCATCGTGAGTGTCCTACGCTCCTGGCAAAGGCCCGAATCCGTCAAAGATCAAGTCTCCATGAATATCAGGGGCGTAGCTTTCGATCTGCTCTAGATGGCCCAGTGAATTAGCCCGCAGTGCGAAGCCGCCGAACACAAAGATCTGTCCGGGGAGAAAAGTTTCACCCTGGATCGTGTTGTTGATGACTGAAGGCGCCATCAAGCCTTGTAGCAACGACACAAAGGAACTCTCAATGAAAGCACCAATGTCGGTGTCAAAACCGGCGGATCTCGGGTAGGGGGTCCCGATCTGTGCGTCTTAGGCTAATGGTAACAGGAAGCGAGGGACACAATGTTTACCCAGGTTCGGGCCCTCTCGATGGAGGTAAAACCCTACTTCCTGCTTGATTAATATTGATGATACAAGTAGTACAAGAGTAGATCTACCACGAGATCGTAGAGGCTAAACCCTAGGAGCCAGCTATGATGATTATGATTGTAATTGCGGTCGACCTTCTAAGGACCAACCTCTCCGGTTTATATAGACAACAGAGAGGGCTAGGTTTACATGGAGTCGGTTACAAGGAAGGAAATAAAATATCCGGAGGCCAAGCTTTCCTTCCACGCCAAGGAGAGTCCCATCCGGACACGGGACGGAGTCTTGAATCTTGTATCTTCACGCTTCAATAGTCCGGACGATGTATACAGTCTGGCTATCCGAATACCCCCTAATACAGGACTCCCTCAGCAGCTCTGCAAATACCCCCGTATACATCAAAACTCAAGTTATCAAACTTTATTTTCTCCTCTCAAATACCCGCTTTGTATAGAAAAAGCCTTACCAGCCGCAATCTTCCTCGCCTCCTGAATTTCCTTTAGGGCACCCTGGGCTTCCCCATGGGCATCACTAGCGGCTTGGCGAGCCTGGGAGAGTTCAGATTCTCTCCCTGATAAACTCTGCTCCTAGGACTCGCATTTTTTCACAGCCTCCTGAAGCTCTCCCTCAGCTTCAATAACTCTGGCCTCGTGCTTCTCACGGAGCGCCTGCTCTGCGGCTGACTTCTTCTCGGCTTCGGCCACAACCTTCTTTAGGGCCTCAATTCCGGCCATCACCCCTAGAGCACATTATCAAAATATTTTCGTCATGCACACTCATTCATTCGTGCTAAATAAACAAGGTTTCCGAATACCTTGGTTATCCTCTAGCCGTTTCTTCACTTGGACAAGTTCTCCTTCGGCCTGCTCCAGACTATGCCTCAGTCTGGATACTTCCGCAGCATGAGAGGCGGCAGCCACTACAGACGCCTGCTTATAAAAAAAAGTAATAGATGTCATTAGTGAGTCTCCCGCGAACATAAATTTGATCCTCTGTCCGGTGCATTCTTTCACCAAACAGTGTATCAGGGGCTGCTATCTATACCATGACACTCTTCCAAACTTCATAAAACATACCTGAAAGCCTCTTATGAGACTACTGCAGGATTCATTCAGTCCACTCTCGACGGACTGAACCTTCTCAATCACCGCACCCATAAGGGCACGGTGTTCATCAACGATGGAGGCACCCTTCAGCGCCGCCAATAAAGTATCCGACACCCCTGGTTGGACAGAGGTGGCCGATGGAGCAGACATACCTTCTCCAGCTGACGGAGGCCGCCTGTATGACTCTGGGACCTTATGGGACTCTAGAATCGTGTCCGGCTTGGGCCCGGATTCAATATGACCCCGACGTCGACGTCCACAGGAGTTTTCTCTCCTGCGTGTCCAACCCTTGCAGTCTGGCCTCCTGGCGCCGTCTTCGCGATCTTCCCCCCCTCCGTGGCATGGGTCCTTCTGGGACGAAGCCTCGGTTTCACTCTTATGATTGGGGGAGGGGGCTTTCGGGGGTGTCTCGCTCTCCATTGCATCCGAACCCAGCAAATCCTCTGACGAGGATTTTTCGGCGCGGGACCACGCCGGACTGAAAAAAGTACGGCTCAGATTAAAATATCACGCCATGGCAATTCTGGACACATGAGTGTGTTCGGATTTTAGACTCACGAGTTCACCAGGGGCTCTGCCCTGGGATCCCACTCCGGGCTGCTATCGGCGGCGGCGGTGGACTCCTCTTGAAGAGGAGTTTTTCCCCTCTTAGGCGAATCGGTCTCCAAGGATGTGGAGGCCGTCCTTTTCTTCTTTCCCCCCCGCGGGGGATTCGTCTTCCTCCTCCTCCCCGTCCTCTTCGGAGGAAGAATGGGCATTGGAGTCTTCGGATTTTGTATCTGAGGCTCCACGGCGACGGAGGCCGCCCCTGGCCTTCTTGGCCTCCTTTTCGGTCTTCTTCTTCGGCGCCTTATATGGTGCCGTGACCAGCTTCTTCATCAGAAGTGGTCCGGCTGGTTCTTCTGGCAGAGGGGCCGGACAGTAGATCTGCCCCGTCTTCTTCGCCCAGCCCTAGAAAAATGATGGGAAATATGTTAAGTATTTTTTGAGGATGTATGGATAAAACGCATGAATTGTCAAAACATTCAGTTACTTACCGAACTTGCGGGGCGGGACAGTTGGTACCCACGGTCCTCGGTGGAGTCCGGCCATGGTTTGCCGGACTTGAAAAGCACCTTCCAAATGTCCTTGTGCGTAGAGCCAAAGAGCTCTAGCAGGGTCTGATGCTTGGCCGGGTCGAACTCCCATAGATTGCAAGCCCTGTGTTGACATGGTAGAATCCGGCGAACCAACATCACCTGGACTACATTGACGAGCTTGACGCTCTTGTGTTACATGTCTTGGACGCGCGTCTGGAGCTCTGATAGCTCGTCAGATGAAACCCAGTTCAGGCCATTCTTGTGCCAGGACGTAAGTCGCAGGGGGGCACCGGATCTGAACTCTAGAATGGCGGTCCATTCCTTGCCATGCGGCTCGGTGATGTAAAACCACTGCTGCTGCCACTCCTTGATGGAATCATTGAAAGTCCCTGTCGGCCATGTAGCATTGGGCATCTTGCTCACCATGGCGCCTCCGCATTCGGCATGCTCACCGCTCACTACCTTGGGCTTCACATTAAAAAGGCCTCGCACACGACTATGAATGTCGAGATATTGAGGAAGGAATTTGGGGATAGATTATGGAAATCAATCCCGTAATAATACATGATGCTGTGAACGAATGGATGAAGGGGAAACCCTAGCCCGCGGACAAAATGAGGGAGGAATACCACCCTCTCGTGGGGTTTCGGAGTGGGGATGATCTGTCCCGCTGTCGGAAGACGGTGGCCAATTCTCTTGGCCAGATACCTGCCCCCCCAAAGCTTTTTGATATCCTTCTCCCGGACGGTAGAGGCCATCCACTTGCCTCCTGCTCCAGATCCGAACATCTTCGGGAAGCCTTTTTGGGCGGAGAAGAGGAGCGCTTGGGCGCTAGGGCTTGAGCGGAAAGGAATGGATCAGTAGAGAAGGGCGTGGGTGAAAAGGGAAGTTCTTATCCCCTTATAAATACGGCAGAGATCCTGCGCCTCCCCACTTGCCCGTTAAAAACGCTTATTCCCCCAAGCGCCACGTTTGATGGCACGGTTGGGTTACCCACACCCGTCTTGATGATAATCCTGCAATGAGGGGACACGATCTCTGCTTCGACAAGACGTGCTGATAAAACCGCCTCGCGATATATGCGTCGGCCGGTTATGAAAACAGTTTGAATAAGGACCGGGCCGTGGCATGACGTCACACTATGAAAGGTTGTCACCAGATTAGATTTGTGGAATATTGTGCTCTCTACGGTGGTATGTAGAATTTGTTTTGCAAAGACGGACATGATCCTTGTGTTCGAAATCTTCTATGGAGTATTCCTAGAAGGAACCCGCCTTGCAATGCCGGAGACAATCTGCGCGCCGGACTCGTCGTCATTGAAGCTTGGTTCAGGGGCTACTGAGGGAATCCTTGATTAAGGGGTCCTCGGACAGCCGGACTATATGCTTATGCCGGACTGCTGGACTATGAAGATACAAGATTGAAGACTTCGTCCCATGTCCGGATGGGACTCTCCTTTGCATGGAAGGCAAGCTTGGCAATTTGGATGTGTAGATCTCCTTCTCTGTAACCGACTCTGTGTAACCCTAGCCCCTTCCGGTGTCTATATAAACCGGAGGGTTTAGTCCGTAGGACAACAACAATCATAATCATAGGCTAGATTCTAGGGTTTAGCCTCTACAATCTTGTGGTAGATCAACTCTTTTTAATACTCATATCATCAAGATTAATCAAGCAGGAAGTAGGGTATTACCTCCATCGAGAGGGCCCGAACCTGGGTAAAACATCGTGTCCCCTGCCTCCTGTTACCATTAGCCTTAGACGCACAGTTTGGGACCCTATACCCGAGATCCGCCGGTTTTGACACCGACACTTACCACTTTGGATTAGATGCGGTTTTGAGAAAACATGTGGTAAAACTATATGTACTTTGAAGCTAAAATTACCTGAATTTGATTTTTCCTTTCGAAAAATTAGGCCAAACAAAAATCCAAAAACACTGAAAATTCCTGTCTTTGAAAGATCAAAAATCCCTAATTTTTTCCAAGTGTAATCACAAATTCCAAAAGTTGCTATTATTTTAGAGAACACATTTTAAAAATTTGACATAATTTATAGAGGAGCTTTTTTTTCTAAACTTGCCCTGTGCAATTTTATTATAGGTAGCATGACAATTTCATTTACTTGGAGCATGGCATTTCTTTCAATAAGCCCATGACAAGTTTTTATTAATTACACCATGGTAGTTGTTTTGTAGATATCATGGAAATTTAATTATTTAGTCGATCGTAGTTTGTGTAGGTAGCATGGCAATTTTACTATTTACAACATGTAATCAGTTAGAGTGTGACAATTGTTTTTCAGTCAGATCATGTAAATGTTATCAGTTAGACCATATTGTAAGGGCATCTAGTGCCACCCCTAGTTGGTTTTGGAGTATTGACGACAAACGTGGTTGAAGGACTAATGTGTTTATGAGAATTGCAGGATAACACAGGTAGTAGTCCCTCATTGACTTGGTTTACCTGCCAGAGATGACCCCTAAAAATGTGTGAAGACATTGAAGACAATGGTGGTCTGTGAAGATATTCACGATGAAGATTATGATGTGTGAAGACATTCACTTGAAGACTATGGAGTGCGAAGACATAGCTGTTCGTAATTTACTTTCTTCTTTATTGAGGCATAGGAACCACTGTACTGTTAAGTGGGGTCCAAGTGAACAAATTCAGAGTGACTGAAGTGATGCTCAACCAAATCCTATGTCTTCGAGTGAAGAAAATGAGAGCAAACCTTATCTAGAGCTGGATGAGTCAGCTTTGCTTGTAGCCCAAGCCAAGCTATCGCGTGTGTTTGAAATCCAACCGTTGGACATGTGTCGGTTCCTTAGTGACCCAGGGTCATTTCGTACATATCAAGTCAGGTTGCCTCCTGGCTATAAATATCCCACCCCCTAGACCATAAACTGGTGGATGCTCAAAGCTAGTGCACGACTTTTGTCGTTTGAAAGCAACCCGCCTCCAAAGCATTTGAGAGAGAGATCCTTGCGAGGACTAAGCCGAAAACACCCAGAGCCAAAGTGTGTTAGGCATCACTGAAGTCTTTCTGTCCGCGTGATCTGAAGACTTTCTACACTTGAGGACTGTGAATCCTCCATCCGGTTAGGCGTCGCGTTCAAGCATCCAAGAGTCATTGTGGATTGCCGGTGAACGAAGTCTATGAATGTTTGGAAGTCTACCTCGAAGACTTACCAAAGTGATTGGGCGAGGACTCGGTATCCTTAGCTCAAGGGGAATAAGGTGAATACACGATCTTCCGAGTTCAATCTCAGCCTCCCTAACCAGATGTACAGTTGTCACAGCAACTGGAACCGGTCTACAAAATCCTTGTCTTCACCATGCAACTGGTTCTATCCCCTACACTCCTTACTTTTTAGTTTGTCTTCGTGAAGTCATTGCTTGCCTGCCTGATTCATTTGACTTCATTGTGTGAAGTCTTATATCTGTTTGATTTCATACTATCTTCCATTCTGATCCTGTCTACCTAGTTGCAGTTAGTCTTCGTGCATTCACAGTATTGTATGCTTGACTAATGCTTGCCAAGTGTAGTATTCATTCCGCTGCTTACTATATAGGTGTAATTTACTTGTTTGTCTTCAAAGCCACCGTGTTTTGAAGACTTTCATAAAAATCGCGTATTCACCCCCCTCTAGTCGATGACTAGCACTTTCAATTGGTATCAGAGCAAGGTAGTCCCTTGTTCTGTGTGATTCAGTTTAACCACCTGGAGTTTTAGCTATGTCGACTGAAGGGATAATCAAGGTCTCCGTTGCGTGCCCCGTCTTTGAAGGCACTGACTACCCCTACTGGAAGAACAAGATGCGCATCCATCTTTAAGCCATTGACATTGATCTCTGGTATGTCGTCAAGACTGACGTTCCCAAAGTTGGTGAAGGCGTCACCGCTGCTGATGTCAAGAGATTTGTTCAATTGGACTCAACCGCCAAGAACATCATCTGTGGTCATCTGACCAAAGGGCAGTATGGCCGTGTGATTACACTGGAAACTGCAAAGCTGGTCTAGGACTGGCTGTCCAAGGTCAACGAAAGCGTCTCAACTCAGAGAGACTTAAGAATCGATGTTCCTCGCAATCTCTTCAACCGCTTCAAGAGAAATGATAATGAGAATGTCCAGCTCATGTTCGATCGCTTGACCGATATCACCAATGAGCTTCATGCTCTCGGTGCCACTGAGATCACCAAGCATGAGATCGTGAAGAAGCTTCTTAGATCACTTGACAACTCATTTGACACCTTAGCCCTGATGATAAAAGAACGTCCTGACTTCAAAGATCTCGATCTGTCTGATATACTTGAGAGGCTTAGCACACATGAGTTCCAGCTATCTAAGAAGCATGATATCTATGGTCCCAACTATGACTGAACCCGTGCCCTGAAGGCAAAAGCTGTTTCCTCATCTGAAGAAGAATCTGACTGCATCTCTGTTGATCCTGAAGAGCTTGGAAAAGAGCGTGCAATGCTTGTGAGGAAGTTCCAAAAGTTCTCCAAGAAGAATCGGTTCAGCAAGTCTTCAAGATCTAGCTCAAAGAATGATGAGGCTCCTCACGTGACCACAAGAAGAGAACTTGCCACAAATGCAAGAAGACAAGGCACTACATCTCCGAGTGTCCTCAGTGGGATAAGGAATCAAAGAAGAAGAAGAATAGCAAGGAATATGATTCTGATGACAAGAAAAAGAAGAAATCTTCAAAATCTTCTTCAAAGTCTTCGTCAAAGTCTTCATCTCACAAGAAGACCTCATCAAGCAGGGCTCATGCATTTATTGGCAAGGAGATGGATTTAGAAAAGGAGTCTGCCTCTGAGGAGGCGGAGGTGGAGTCCCAGGAGGAGTCTGACTCAGTCGTGGCAAGCCTGGCGCTGGCGTCATTGTTCGTCGCCAAGTCAATCTTCAACACTAAATACAATGGTCACAACGTTGAAGCTAAAGCTGATGATGATGATGCTGACGACTCTGCTCCAACCTACTGCTTCATGGCATGTGGTGCCAAGGTAACCTCACGCGATGCCTATTTCCAAACCTCCAGTGAAGATGACTCTGAATGTGAATCCGAACCTAGCTATAAGGCACTTGCTAAAATTACAACTGAGCAAGAAACTGCTAGGGAACATATTCAAAAGCTGCTAGACAAAAGCGATGACCTATTAGACACGGAAATGAATCAAACTCAGTCCTTAATCGAAGATACTAAAAGTCTTCGTGTTAAGTATGAAGAACTTGAAAGTCGTCATGAAACTCTCTTAGCCTCTCATGAGAAGCTTTCCTACGATTATCTTCAAAGGAAGCAGGATCTTGAGAAACTGAGAGTGTCTCATGAAGATCTTCAAAAAGAGAACGATTCACTACTCGCCCAACAGATCAGTTCTCTCAGGTAGAATTTGTTCCACCATGCTTAAAGTGTCTTGAGCATAATAATGTTGTCTCTGTTGCTGGATGTTCTACTACTTCTGATGTTGCAATATCTTCAACTGCTGATGTGATAACTAACCCCTCTACTGAGGTACTATTTCTGATGAGAATGCTAGGTTGAAGACATCGCTTGAGACTAGCATGTACAAAAGCCTCAAAGGGCATTATACCTTGTGCGATGTTCTCAAGAAACAAATTCTGAACCGAAACCCTAGGAAAGAGGGTGTTGGGTTCGAGAGGAAAATGAACGTTGATGGTTCATATTGGACGCCTGAGCAGTACCCCAAAACCACCTGGGTTGCTGCTAAGGATCCTTCAGTGGACCCATCCACTTTATCTGGCTTCACTTGTGCTAACCCAGTTGTCATTGCTGAATCCTTTGATGCCAATTATAAACTGTTTAAGAATCAGAATGGTGAAGTGTTTGCCAGGTACATTGGTACTAACTGCAGGAACGGGTCACCCTAGAAGAAGATCTGGGTGCCCAAAAGCTGTCTTGAGAAGCTTCCCGTGAATGTCATTGTCGGTGTCAAAACCGGTAGATCTCGGGTAGGGGGTCCCGAACTGTGCATCTAAGGATCCAAGGTAACAAGGAGGTAGGGGACATGATGTTTACCCAGGTTCGGGCCCTCTTAATGGAGGCAATACCCTACTTCCTGCTTGATTGGCTTTGATGAGTATAGGGGTTACAAGAGTTGATCTACCTCGAGATCGTAATGACTAAACCCTAAATGTCTAGCCTGTGTGTTTGTGTTTGCCTCTTTGGACTAAATCCTCCGGTTTATATAGACACCGGAGGGATCTAGGGTTGTACATAGTCGGTTACAGAGAAAGCAAGGTACATGATCCGAACGCCAAGCTTGCCATCCACGCAAAGGAGAGTCCCATCCGGACACGGGGGAGGTCCTTCTATCTCGTATCTTCACGGCCCATCAGTCCAGCCCATGTCACATAGGCTGGCTCCCCGAGGACCCCATAGTCCAGGACTCCCTTAGTAGCCCCTGAACCGGGCTTCAATGACGATGTATTCAGTGTGTAGATTGTCTTCGGCATTACAAGGCAGGTTCCTTCTCCAAATACTCCAATGCAGTCCTCCACGCAAAACAGTGGTATCCGGCTTTATTAAACAATTACAGCCTTAAGCTGTAAGGGCAAAAATATTCAAAAAGAAATAAGTCACGTCCACAGGCGATTTTTCCGGCGAGGCATTATGTCCTGGCCTTGTTAGCATTCTGAACCGTTTTACAGCCCCGTTTCGTATTTCGAGGCACGGCCATTGACACGTCTTGTCAAAGAAGAGATCATGTCCCCTCATCACGGGATTCTAATTAAAAGGGGTTTGGGTAATCCAACCATGCCGTTCACACGTCCCCTTGGGAATAGGCGAGATTTAAGTCTCCAGAGGGGACGCTTCATATCACTACTAGGGAAAAGCCTAGCAGCAGCGCGGGTTTTGGGCCTATTAGTAGCGCGGGGGCCGGCGCTACTAATAAGGCGCTACAGCTAACGTAAAGCAGTAGCGCGGGTGTGGCCCGTGCTACTACTACGTCCTTTAGCAGTAGCGCGGGTGCCAACCCGCGCTACTACTAATCTCTAATCTCTGAAATTTTTTTTGAATTTTTTTGAATTTTTTTTTTCGATTTTTTTCCACTAATTTTCAAATTTCTAAATTACTTTAACCTCAAATCTCTGATCACCCCTCATCGCTGCTCAATTTAATCTCTAATCACCCCTCATCATTCCAAATCATCTAACTTCCTGGACGGTCACCCATCCTCTCACTACTCCAGCCTGAGCACGCTTAACTTCCGGGTTCTATTCTCCCTCGTTTCCAAGTCTGCACTTGTTGTTTTCCTGACAATAGTAAGATGTCAATCCTATTAACCTCAGGAATTTAGCTTGAGCATGAAGTCACACATTTCACTGTTTGAGTTTGAAACTATTGTTCTAAAAATTTAGTAACACTAATATTTCTTGAATAATTAGTTTGACCACAGTTTGACCATAGTTTGACCAGATTTGACCACAGTTTGACCACAGTTTGACCAGATTTGACCAAAATTCAAAAAAACTAAAATAATTATTTAGTAACACTAATATTCTTGAATAATTAGTTTGACCATAGTTTGACCAGATTTAACAAAAATAAAAAAACTGAATTTTTTTTGAATTTTTTTGCCTCCAGATCTTAAAAGCCCCGTAACTTTTTTCCGTTAGGTTTTTGAGGATTTTAAAAATGTTAAATTCGGATGTAACTTTTCGAGTAGATGATTTTTCATATAAAAAACTTTTTCATCCGAGTTAGTATGCAAAAGTTATGCCCATTTTTACAAATTCTCGAGAGATTTTGCAAATAAAGTCGAAAACCATATTTGCAAATTTTCCCAACAACTAGACCACATATCACATGGGAAACTTATTTTCTTTTATTTTTTTTACATTTTCATCATTTTCTTTTATTTTTTTAAAACTGAAAAGGCGATCCACTAGGAGGGGGGGGGGGGGGGTAGAGTTTGAAAATGGGACCTTTAGTAGTAGCACGGTTTTTTACCCCCTCGCTACTACTATGGCACCACTTAGTAGTAGCAAGGGCTAAAAACCAACGCTACTGCTATCAAACTTAGTAGTAGCAAGGTTTTAAAAACCCACGCTACTACTATGGCATGTCCCGGGGGGCACGGTAGAGACCGCTTAGTAGTAGTGAGGGTTAAAACCCGCGCTACTGCTATCAACTTAGTAGTAGCGAGGTTTAAAAACCTGCGCTACTACTAAGTAGCATTAGCGAGTGTTTTTAACCCTCGCTACTAGTAAGATTCTGTGTATAGGCTTTTCCCTAGTAGTGTATCCACTACCTTTATAAGAAGACAAAGATCCATCTTTTTACCCCACGCCTTCTTCCTCCTCAGCCTATCCGCCATTCGAGCTCTAGTGCCCAATTCTCAATCCCTTCCATTGCCACCAAACACTCCTAGCCATGTCCGGATCTGGAGCGCAGGGCAAGTGGATGGCTTCCTCTGTTACAGAGGAGAACATCAAGGAGCTCCGGGAAGCTGGGTATTTTGCCACGGACATAGTCCACCGGCTCCCTGCCAGAAAGCAGATCATTCCCACTCCGGAGCCTAACGAAAGGGTAGTGTTCATCGCCCATTTCCTTCGCGGACTAGGGTTCCCCCTTCATCATTTCGTCCGCGGCCTCATGTTCTACTATGGGCTAGATTTTCAGGATCTAGCCCCAAATTCTTTCCTCAACCTTTCAGTGTTTATTGTCGTGTGCGAGGCATTCCTCCGCGTCCCTCCCCACTTCAGCCTATGGCTTAAGGTTTTCAATGTGAAGCCAAAGGTGGTCAAGGGCCAACACGCGGAGTGCGGCGGCGCCATGGTGAGCAAACTCCCCAACGTCACCTGGCCAAAGGGGACCCTTGCGGAGAGCGTCAGAGGATGGCAGTAGGG
The DNA here is from genome assembly GCA_963921465.1 of Triticum timopheevii. Taxonomy (NCBI): domain Eukaryota; kingdom Viridiplantae; phylum Streptophyta; class Magnoliopsida; order Poales; family Poaceae; genus Triticum; species Triticum timopheevii. The sequence continues at coordinate 558,229,037 of OY997268.1, read as the reverse complement.
GTGGTTCTATATCGCGGAACCCTGCTGAGGGAGTCCTGGATTAGGGGGTATCCGGACAGCCGGACTGTGTACATTGTCCGGACTATTGAAGCATGAAGATACAAGACTCAAGACTTCGGCCTGTGTCCGGATGGGACTCTCCTTTGCGTGGAAGGCAAGCTTGGCGATCCAGATATTGTTTCTTTCCTTGTAACCGACTCCATGTAAACCCTAGCCCTCTCCGGTGTCTATATAAACCAGAGAGGTTGGTCCTTAGAAGACCGATCACAATTACAATCATACCATCATAGGCTAGCTTCTAGGGTTTAGCCTCTACGATCTCGTGGTAGATCTACTCTTGTACTACCCATATCTTCAATATTAATCAAGCAGGAAGTAGGGTTTTACCTCCATCGGGAGGGCCCGAACCTGGGTAAACATATGTGTCCCTTGCTTCCTGTTACCATCAGCCTTGACGCACAGATCGGTACCCCCTACCCGAGATCCACCGGTTTTGACACCGACATTGGTGCTTTCATTGATAGTTCCTCTGTGTCGTTGTTGCAGGGCTTCATGGAACCTTCAAATGTCAACAACACGGTCCAGGGGGAGACTTTCCTCGCCGGACAGACTTTCGTGTTTGGCGGCTTTGCCCTGCGGGCCAATTCGCTTGGCCATCTTTTGCAGATCGGCAGCTACGCCCCTGGCCATCAGATCAGGTTCGGAAGCCTGAACTACACGGCAGGCATTCGCGGAGACTTGATCTTCGACGGATTCGAGCCTATGCCGGGAGCACCGGACAGTCATGACAGACATGGCTTAGACCTGCTATCAGACAACTCTTGGGATATCGCCCCTGCAGTAGCCCCGGACTCAAATCCGGAGTAGGCTGCGTTGCCCAAGGACGGAGGGATAGACCCCGCCCCACAGGCCGTACCCTCATCGACGGTGGAGCCGAACACGGGCCTCACTTCAGAGGAGGCCTGTGACTCCGGACCCCCGGACTTGTATCCGGTTGTAGGTTCCTGTTCGCGCACCCCCGAGCCAGTCGAGCCAGGTTGGGCTCCGGTAGTGGAATTCACCGCTGCGGATATCTTCCAGCACCCGCCTTTTGGCGACATGCTGAATTCATTAAAAACTCTCTCTTTGACAGAAAATTCCGGGCCGAACTATGTCCGACTCGAGTGGGATGCAGGCGACGAAGAAATTCGTTACCCACCCACCACCCACTTCATAGCCATGGTTGATGATTTAACCGACGTGCTTGACTTCGACTCCAAAGGCATTGACGGTATGGACGATGATGCAGTAGAAGATTCAGAATCTATGGGGTACCGGACTTCTGCCTCGTCACACGACATATACATGGTGGATATGCCCAAGGAGGACGACGGTGACAATCCAGATGATAAAACCCCCGGGCAAAAGCCAAAGCGACAGCGCAGACGCTGTTCCAAGTCCAGCAACAGTAAAAATATCAGCAAGAGCGCCAGAAGAATCGATACAACGGTCAACCCAGAAGGCAACAACAACCATACGGAACCAACGATGGAGCAGGACGAACCAGGTCACGTCGAACATAGTTCAGAGCAGATGCCCGAGGACAATGATCCAGAGGGACGGGTTCATCAAACCGGCCCAGGACAAGAAGACAGTTCGGACGAAGACGCATTCATCACTCCGGAAGAACGCGTGGAACAAGGCAACCTACATAGAAAGCTTATGGCCACAGTGAGAAGTCTCAAGAAGCAGAAGCAATGGCTCAAAGCCGCACAGGAAACACTCAACCGCAGATGGAATAAAGTGCTAGACACTGAAGAAAGAGATGGCGATGATCGCCATACAAAGAGCTATCCAAAACGCAAGCTACTGCCAGAATTCGACGACGAGGCCGTTCCACCAAAGACTAACACGACCAGGAGGCCAACGTACCGCTCCACAACCGCAACAGAACGGCCACCGATGCCGCGCGTGATCTACGTGAGCACCTGGATGAGATGGCTGGCGCAGCTAGATCCATCTACGGATCTAAAGGACACACCCCAGCGAGGGACTATGGTCACCAAAACGATTACACCAATCAAATACCAATTCGGAATAAACATCGAACACCACAACAGCCGATGGCATGCCATAGTACGCCCAGATACAGAGGGGCTGCTCACCCCTGTGCTTCACTAATGAAGTACTGGACCATGAATTTCCACAGGGCTTTAAACCAGTGAACATAGAGACATACGACGGAACGACGGACCCAGGGGGTCTGGATCGAGGACTTTATCCTGCACATACATATGGCTCGTGGGGATGACCTCCATGCCATCAAATACCTTCCCCTCAATTAAAGGGACCAGCTCGTCACTGGTTGAAAAGCCTCCCCGAAAATTCAACCGGGAGTTGGGAGGAACTCGAAGACGCTTTCAGGGCCAATTTTCAAGGGACTTATGTCCGGCCTCCGGATGCTGACGATTTAAGTCACATAATCCAACCGCCCGGAGAGTCCGCCCGCAAGCTTTGGAATAGATTCCTCACTAAGAAGAATCAAATTGTCGATTGTCTGGACGCCGAAGCCTTAGAGACATTCAAACACAGCATCCGCGACGAGTGGCTCGCCAGACACCTCGGCCAAGAAAAGCCAAGGACAATGGCAGCCCTAACAAGCCTTATGACCCGCTTTTGCGTGGGTGAAGATAGCTGGCTAGCCCGTAAAGGCACGAGCGACCCCAGCACATCCGAAATAAGGGATGGCAACGGGAAGCCTCGGCATAATAAAAACAAACGGCAAAACAAGGAGGAGAGCCCGGATATAATAACAGTCAATGCCGGATTCAGGGGCTCTTGACCTGATCAGCAAAAGAAGCCATCTAAAGGCAGCAAAGAGGGACCGTCCGGTCTGAATAGAGTCCTAGATAGACTCTGCCAAATTCATGGCACCCCTGACAAACCTGCAAACCACACGCACATAGAGTGCTGGGTCTTCTAGCAGGCCGGCAAATTAAATGCCGAACACAAGGGAAGGGAAGCACCAAGTGAAGACGAGGATGAACCGCGCCAGCCGAACACTGGAGGTCAGAAAAAAATTCCCGCCAGAGGTTAAAACAGTGAACATGATCCACGCGACTCGTACATCCATGAGAAGGCACGAACGCACGCTGAGGGAAACCTGGACTATGGGGTGTCCGGATAGCCGGACTATCATCATCAGCCGGACTATCATCGTCAGCCGGACTCCAAGACTATGAAGATACAAGATTGAAGACTTCGTCCCGTGTCCGGATGGGACTTTCCTTGGTGTGGAAGGCAAGCTTGGCGATACGGATATGTAGATCTCCTACCATTGTAACCAACTCTGTGTAACCCTAGCCCTCTCCGGTGTCTATATAAACCGGATGGCTTTAGTCTGTAGGACACAACAACCATTACAACAATCATACCATAGGCTAGCTTCTAGGGTTTAGCCTCCTTGATCTCGTGGTAGATCTACTCTTGTAATACCCACATTATCAATATCAATCGAGCAGGACGTAGGGTTTTACCTCCATCAAGAGGGCCCGAACCTGGGTAAAACATCGTGTCCCTTGTCTCCTGTTACCATCCGCCTAGACGGACAGTTCGGGCCCCCCTACCTGAGATCCGCCGGTTTTGACACCAACATTGGTGCTTTCATTGAGAGTTCTTCTGTGTCGTCACCAATAGGCTTGATGGCTCCTTCAATCAACAACGACGCAGTCTTGGGCGAGACTTTTCTCCCCGGACAGATTTTTGTATTCGGCGGCTTCGCACTGCGGGCCAATTCGCTTGGCCATCTGGAGCAGATCGAAAGCTACGCCCCTGGCCGTCAGGTCAGGTTTGGAAGCCTAAACTTCACGGCTGATATCCACGGAGACTTGATCTTCGATGGATCCGAGCCGCAGCCGAGCGTGCCGCACTGTCACGATGGGCACGACCTAACTCTGCCGCCGGACAGTACCTTGGAGGCCGCACACGAATCCGCTTCGACCCATAGTCCGGAGCCGATCGCGCAGATCGAGGACGGGTGTCTGAACACCGCCTCGGGAGCTGCAACTTCCACGGCGATGGAGCCAAACACTGACCTCATCCCTTATAAAGCTTGTGATTCTGAGGTGCCGGACTCCCTGCCGGACTCCGAACCTCCTGCGCCCCTGCCAATCGAATCTGATTGGGCGCCGATCATGGAGTTCACCGCTGCGGACATCTTTCAGCACTCTCCCTTTGGTGACATCTTAAAATCGCTAAAGCATCTCTCGCTATCCGGAGAGCCCTGGCCGGACTACGGCCAGGATGGTTGGGATGTGGACGTCGAAGAAATTCAAAGCCCACCCACCGCCCACTTTATAGCAACTACCGACGATCTAACCGACACGGTAGACTACGACTCCGAAGACATCGACAGTATGGACGACGATGCCGGAAACGATTAAGAAGCAGCGCTCACTGAGCACTGGAAGGCCACCCCGTCACATGACATATATATGGTGGACACCCCAAAAGGAAGCGATAACGAGGAACAACGGGGCGCGGCAAAGGATAATCCCGCTGATAAACAACCAAAACGGCTACGCAGGCGCCGCCCTAAGTCCTGCCTCAACAAAAACAGCATTCCTAATGACCCAGCAATAGAGCAGGGCAAACCAGTGGATGACGAACATGCAACCAAGCAACCATCCAAACAGGACGAATCGGATAGTCAAGACATGCCCGGCGAAACCAACAGTCCGGACAACCTCACGCCAGACACACCATCGAAGCATCAGAACCTCCACAAAAGACTCGTCGCCACTGCAAGAAGTCTGAAGAAGGAAAAGCGGAAGCTCAAAACAGCGGAAGACATACTCAGACATACTCAGGATCATAGAGCCCGGTGGAGCAAAGTACTCAAGACCGCAGACAAATATGGCAATGGGCACCAAACAAAGAGCTATCCGAAGCGCAAGCTGCTGCCAGAATTTGACGAGGAAGCCATAGAGCCCTCACAGTCAAAAAACAAGGAGGCCGCTTGGCCGGATAGACGGCCAAATGACAGGTCAAAAACGACAAGCGGCGCCGCACACAATCCGATTTATGATCCTGGGAAAACAGACGGCCCAGCCAGGTCCATTTACGGGCCAAAAAAGAGGGCCCCAGGAAGCACACCCAAATACAGGGGCGCCCCGCACCCACTATGTTTCACTGATGAGGTGCTGGATCATGAATTTCCAGCAGGGTTCAAACCCATAAACATAGAGGCATACGACGGAACAATAGACCCTGGAGTCTAGATAGAGGATTACATACTACACATGCACATGGCTAGAGGAGATGATCTCCACGCCATCAAATACCTACCCCTCAAGCTCAAAGGGCCAGCTCGGCATTGGCTCAAAAGCCTCCCAGAAAACACTGTTGGAAGTTGGGAAGAGCTTGAGGATGCGTTTAGAGCAAATTTTCAAGGGACTTATGTCCGCCCTCCGGATGCAGACGATCTAAGTCATATAACTCAACAGCCCGGGGTGTCAGCACGCAAATTCTGGAACAGGTTCCTTACCAAAAAGAACCAAATAGTCGACTGTCCAGATGCGGAAGCCTTAGCAGCTTTTAAACACAACGTCCGAGACGAATGGCTCGCCAGACACCTCGGCCAAGAGAAGCCAAGAACAATGGCCGCGCTGACAAACCTCATGACCCGCTTTTGCGCGGGGGAAGACAGTTGGCTAGCAAGATGCAGCACCAGCGACCCGAGTACATCCGAGATCAGAGATGGAAACGGAAAATCACGGCGCAGAAAAGATCAACGCCGGAATAAAGAAAAAACCCAAAGAGCACGGCGGTCAACGCCGGATTCAAAAGCTTGCGGCCAAACAATAAAACACTGCCTCTTAAGGACAACAGTGATGAGCTATCCAACTTAAACAAAATTTTGGATCGGATATGTCAAATCCACAATACCTCCAGAAGGCCTGCAAACCATACCAACCGAGATTGTTGGGTTTTTAAACAGTCCGGCAGACTCAACGCCGAACACAAGGGGCTCGATGCGCCAAGCAAGGACGATGACGAACCCCACCAGCAGAGCACCGGAAGACAAAAGACTTTCCCACAAGAAGTCAAAACAGTAAACTCACTTCATGTGATAGTACGGAAACAAAATGCGGCACCCGCCAAGATAGGTGTCGCACGGTCCACCCCAGCGGAACATCGAGATTGGATGTCAAAACCAATCACTTTTGACCACCTGGATTATTCCAGAAGTATCCGGAACGCAGGATGGACTGCTCTGATATTGGATCCTATAATCGACGGACTGCAATTTACTAGAAGTTGGGGATAGACCTGATGGACGGCGGCAGTGACTTAAACCTGCTATATCCGAACACAATCCGCAAGTTGGGGATAGACCTTACTACAATTCGACATAGCCGCACTTCCTTCAAAGGAGTGGCGCCAGGCCCTTACGCCAGGTGCACAGGCTCCTTATTACTAGAAGTTGTGTTCGGGTCACCGGACAACTTCCGACGCGAAAAGCTAATCTTTCACGTCGCCCCATTCAAAAGTAGCTATCAAGCACTATTGGGACGTGAGGCTTTCATCTGCTTTAACACAATACCACATTAGGCGTCTCTTACACTTAAAATGCCCGGCCCACGTGGCATCGTTTCATTAAAAGGTCGTCTAAGACCCCGGACACGGCTGGAAGAGTCCGGAATAAATAAGCTAGGGGCTACCTAGCCGCACACCCCTTCACAAGGGGCTGCGCATATAAGCAATAATGAGCTAGCATAGGCTCAGCTTTATTAATTTATATTTCAATTCTTTATGCACTTTTTTCGCACGATTTCTTTTCAAACTAAGTTCCTCTCTTTTTACAGATGAACAACATGCACACCCGTCCAGGATACGGCACAACGGAGACACATGCGCAGACGTGCAGTAGGGACCCGTTTCAAGGACTCTTTTTAGATTAAGACCCTACGTAAACCTTTTTTACTATCTCTTGTTGCTATAATCCCCTGGTTTCTCATTATAACCAGAGTGGAGACTGCCGTTTTGGCATCGGCCGCGTCAGAGGACCTTGCCCGTACCTGGACACCAGGGGCTTAGGGCATTGTTCTGCCCGTTATTGTAAAGACCGAACACCTTCGGGAGTGTTCGGCGTCTCGAGTTAGGCCTTATATGCATCAGCTCCGAATCATGTCTTTGGTCAAATGTTGGGTTTGCCCGGATCCTGTGTTTTGCTGCCTTACGTTCCGTATCATCGGCTAACGCGGCACCAGGAGAACTACTGCGATTGTGCCCCAGTTCGGCTGGGCGAGCACCTCAGTAGAGAAAGCCGAAAACTGGCTGTCATGATACAGCGAGAGACTGGTCAACCACTTGATCGACCAATGGAATGTTTAGAATTCCTACGCTTTGACGAAGGGCCGTTTCCCGGTCAAGCACATACGCGCCCCAAATTCAGAGAGCGCGGTGCCCCCAGGGGCTATATCGTAGCCCCACCCTCGAACTCCCATGGCTAAGTGAAAGTGATAAAGCATTATAGTCCGGTTGCCTCGTTTTCTACGCTACCACCTCCTTTACAGGACCGAGATGTCGGATTAAGTGTGAAAATGCGCTATTTTTATGAACACCCCCGCACCTTGTGCGTGGGGGCTGAAGCCGACGACTGCCATCTTTCAGGTTATACACACGTATACATGAACGGCCGCACAGGAGATATTCCACTACTTGAACGCACAAGTGTAAAAGGCGCTTACATCATAAACATTGTTTTACAAAATTAAACGTTCATTTGAACGTGACATTTTTTGAGCACTGCGACTCTATTACACGAGCACCACGCAGAACTTCGCCAAAATAGTGCTCGGCGGGTAACCGGTTATCATCCGAACCCGGGGTCGCAGCAGCGGTGGCATCCATCTCTGTCCAATGTGTCTTCACACGGGCGAGTGCCATCCGTGCACCCTCTATGCAGGCCAACCGCTTCATTGCCTTGATATGCGGCATCGCCCCAAGAAATTGCTGCAATAAGCCAAAGTAGCTCTTCGGCTTGGGCCTATCCGGCCAGACATGAGTCACGATATCCGTCATGGCAAGCCCGGACAACCTATTCAGCTCAGCCCACTCGGCCAACTGGTCGGTCAGCGGAAGTGAACGCTCCGGACTATGGAATTGAGACCAAAACAGCTCTTCCATCTTGTGATCCTTCTGGCTTCGAAAGTGCACAACGGCATCCGCCGCACTCGCTGCTAAGTCCATATAAGGGTCCTCCGGACCCCACAGCTGGCCAAGCTGAGTATACTTTGGATCCGTAAACCTTCGGCGCAGTAGAAAAGGCTTGCCAGCCACAATGTCTCCGGCCTGGCGCAGCTCTTCCTTTATAGCCCGCATCACAGAACGGGCATCCTTGGCTTCGGCGGTGGCCTTCCCCAAGTCTTCTTGCCCCGCTAGGCGCTCCTTTTCAAGAGCCTCATTGCGGTCGGTAGCGCCTTTTAACTTCACGGCCATTTCAGCCATCTCTTCCCTGCTTTGGTAGTGTGCAGCCCTTTCGGCTTCTAACTCCTCGGCCGCCCTCGAGGCCGCCGCACTACTCCTTCTGGCTTGCTCCTTGGCTTGAGCAAGTTCGGCCCGAGAGCTCTCCACAGCAGCGGCACTATCTGCATTTCACACACATGTTGTAAGGAGTGGGCTTCGGCTCCCTTACCAAGTGACCGCAAAGAAACACTTACCTTGCGACTCATCAAGTCGCCTGTTGACTAGCGCGATGTCCGCATCCGCAATGTCGAGTTGCCGCTTTAGTTCAGCAACTCCATCAGTCCGGCTGGCCCCCGGATGATCCGCCACCTGCATAGGAACGGCAAAAATTGAAACCTACGATTTTGATCCTCGGCACGATGTCGCTTTCGACAACCTACCGAGTCTCAGGGGCTACTATCTATATAGGGCTCACTCTATGTGCAAAACTGTCAAAAGGTGCGTCATTTTTACGTACCTCAAACCCTGCCAGCAAACTCCTGACGGCATTACGCAATCCGCCTTCGGCGGACGAAATCCTTCCAATCACCATACTCATCAATGCATGGTGAACTTCTGAGATAGACGCCTTCTCAAGCAGATCCTTCAGCCGTACACCAGTTGGTGCCAAACTATCCGGCTTTGCCAAACCCGGGGGCTCCCTCCGTGATGACACTTCAGGCTCGTCCGCTCTATCCGACGGCGCCCCGGACGGAGGCGTCTCACTCTCCACCATCTCCGGACGAAGGTCCCCCGAATACGAGCTCATTTGCGAAGGACGGAGATCCGAACTACAAGGTAAAAACTTGAGTTATCCTCAGAAGCACAAATAGGGGTGTCCCTTATTATAAAACTCCTTTCTTTCTACTTACGGCTCGTTGGAGGGCTGATTCTTTAGGGGAGACTGTGCGGCCGGGGCCTCCCCGGACGCAGGACCCTCTGGCGAAGATTTCTTCCCCCGCTTAGGGGCTTTGGCCCCCGGGTCCTCGGAGGCAGTCCTCTTCTCCCCTTGGAGGGAGGGATTCTCGATCCCCCCTCTTTCAAGAGCCTCCTTAGGCGAGGCGGTAGCTCTTCTACTTTCCCCTTCGCCTTCCTCTGAAGGTGCAACCTCCAGCATCCTGACCAGCACGGAATCCGGCGCGGTCTCTGGGAGGGGGGCCGGACACCATATCAGTTTTGCTTGCGCTATCCACTCCTGTTTAGAAGGAAATCAGTCATAAGGCGAATCATAGAAAGGCAAACAAACGGTGTGTCCGGACTCGGAGCTACTTACTTGTGTATCCGGGCGATTGCAGCTTAGGCTAGCGTCCTCGGTCAATTCCGGACACGCCTCTCGTGATCTGAAGAATAATTTGTACATCTCCATAGGTGTCATACCCATGAAGTGTTGAAGAATCCGTGGCCCCTCCAGATTAAACTCCCACAGCCGGAGAGGGCGGCGTTTGCAGGGCAGGAGACGCCTAATCAGCATGACCTGCATTACCACAACCATATCAATCTCCCTCGCTTGGAGGTCTCGAATCCGGCCCTGCAGTAGGGGCACATCCTTTGACGGTCCCCAGTTGAGCTCTTGGTTGACCCACGACATCAACCGTTGTGGAGGTCCCGAGCGGAATAAGGGCGGCGGCTTCTGTCTGTTGCCCCTCGGAGCGGTAATATAGAACCACTCCTGCTGCCACAGGCCGAGCTCCTCTTGGAAGGAGCCCACGGGCCACGGGGCATTGGCCCTCCTACTTACGGCCACCCCGTTGCACTCTGCTTGACGCCCCTCGATCATCTTCGGCTCCACATTGAAGGTCTTCAGCTACAGGCCGAAAGTGGGGGTGACGCGGAGGAAGGCTTCGCAGATGACAATAAATGTGGAAATATGGAGGATGGACTCCGGAACCAAGTCATGGAATTCCAACCCATAGTAAAACATGAGCCCTCTCACAAAAGGATTCGTCGGGAAGCCTAAACCCCGACGGAGGTGGGATACAAAAAAAGACGTACTCGCCGGGCTCGGGGGTGGGGATGGCCTGCCCTTTGGCGGGCAGCCTGTGCGAAATCTCGTAAGTCAGGTACTTGGCCTCTCGCAGCTTTATGACGTCCTCCTCTGTGACGGAGGAGGGCATACACCGGCCCTGGAGGTCGGAACCGGACATTGTTGAAGGTCCAAAGCGCTCGAATCTGGGGCTCTAGGTGTTGGAACTTGGAGCAAGGAGAAGATTCGATGGAGGATTGTAGAAAAGAAACGAGCCTTGGTCCCATTATAAAGAGGGAGAATACCGAGAGCCGTCTCCGTGACCGTTCGGAACTCGCCCTCGATAGAGGGGGCGTGGCGATGGGCGCGATTGGGTTACCCATGTCCGTATTGATGAGAATCCCGGAATAAGGGGAACACGATCTCTACTTCGACAAGACGTGCCAAGGAAACCGCTTCGCTAAACGCGCTGAGGTGGTAAAGTAAAAAACGAGTCAAGTAAGGGCTTGGTAGTGGTGTGACGTCATGCCACAAAATACATCAGCAGATTGAACTTGTGTATATATTATTCTCTCTACGGTGGAATGTGGAATTTATTTTGCAGAGCCGGACACTATCCTGGTATTCACAATCTTCTATGAATTATTCGGAGGAGGAACCCGCCTTGCAATGCCGAACAATATGTGCGCCAGACTCATCGTCATTGAAGCCTGGTTCAGGGGCTACTGAGGGAATCCTGGACTAGGGGGTGTCCGGATAGCCAGACTATCATCATCAGCCGGACTATCATCGTCTGCCAGACTCCAAGACTATGAAGATACAAGATTGAAGACTTCCTCCCGTGTCCGGATGGGACTTTCCTTGGCGTGGAAGGCAAGCTTGGCGATACGGATATGTAGATCTCCTACCATTGTAACCGACTCTGTGTAACCCTAGCCCTCTCCGGTGTCTATATAAACCGGATGGCTTTAGTCCGTAGGACACAACAACCATTACAACAATCATACCATAGGCTAGCTTCTAGGGTTTAGCCTCCTTGATCTCGTGGTAGATCTACTCTTGTAATACCCACATTATCAATATCAATCGAGCAGGACGTAGGGTTTTACCTCCATCAAGAGGGCCCGAACCTGGGTAAAACATCGTGTCCCTTGTCTCCTGTTACCATCTGCCTAGACGCACAGTTCGGGACCCCCTACCCGAGATCCGCCGGTTTTGACACCGACACACGCATAGAGACGCGCGCAATATAGAGACCATCGTACCTACACCTAACTACTGGATGTCTTATCCAATCACCTTCGACGGCTTGGACGGCCGAACTAGTATTCGGCGCGAAGGATCAGAGGCCTTGGTGTTTGACCCAATATCGACGGATACCATCTCACCCACGTCCTCATGGACGGCAGCAGCAGTCTCAATCTAATATATGAGGACACTGTCCGCAGGATGGGGATAGACCCATCCAGAATCAGTCAAAGCAACACCACCTATGAAGGGGTGATACCAGGCCCTGAAGCCTACAGCCGGGGCTCCGTCATACTGGAAGTAAAATTCGGCTCTCCAGGCAACTCCAGAAGCGAAGAACTATCCTTCATAATCGCACCCTTCCAAAGTGACTATCACGCATTGCTTGGAAGAATGGCTTTCGCCCGCTTCAACGCATTGCCGCACTATGGCTACCTTACACTCAAGATGCCCGGTCCACGTGGCATCATCACCGTTAGCAGAATAACAGAGCGCTCTTCACGCGCAGAGGAACACGCGACGACCCTAGTGGCCGGACTATAAGAGACCTCCAATATCATAAAACATGACTGGTCATTAAGACCAAGGACACGGTTAGACGAGTCCGGTAGCCCGGATAAAATTGAACCAGGGCACCGTATACGTAACCCATAGCGGACACCAGGGGCTATAAATATAGTCCCACACTTGGCTCAACCTTATTGGCAGGCCAACATCTTACACTTTTACTATCCATCGCATACTCACGTTGTACTCTCCTATGAGTTTTCTTTTTCCGCAGACAACGTTCGTGTGATACCCTTCCAGGATACGGCACAACGGAGACACAGGCGCAGACGTGCAGCAGGGCCCCGATCAACAGGTTTCTTTTTAGATTAAGCCCCTACGTAAACCTTTTCTATTGCCTCTTGTTGTTTAACCATCCCATGGGTTCCATACCCACAAAGGATACTGCCATTTTTGGCATTTCGCCATGACAGATTAATGCACGTACCTGGAAACACAGGGCTTATAATGAATGGGCATTCTTGAGTCCATTATCTGTTATAAAGTCCGAATACCTTCGGGAGTGTTCGGCGTCACGAGTTTGGCCTTATATGCATCATCTCCGAATCATGTCTTTGGTCAAATGTTGGGTTTGCCCGGCTCCTGGGTTTGCCGCCTTACGTTCCATTATTATTGGCTAAGGTGGCCAAAGGAGAACTACTGCGATTGTGCCCTGGATATTCCGGATGAGCACCTCAGTAGAGAAAGCCGAAAACTGACTGTCATGATGCAGCGAGAGACTGTTCAACCACTCAAAGACTCACTGGAATCTTTAGGATTCCTCCGCATTAATGAAGGACCATTTCTCGGTCATGTACATACGCGCCCATATCCGGATGCACGCGAAGGTACCAGGGGCTACATAGTAGCCCCAACTTTAGACTCCCATGGCTAAGAGAAAGTGTTACAACTATATAGTCCGGTTGCCTAGTTCGACGTGCGATCACCTCCTTAATGGACCAATACGTTCGATCAAGTGTGATTAAGCATATTTTTCGCGAACACCCCCGCATTGTCTGCGTGGGGACTGAAGCCAACGACTGCTAACTTTCGGATTACACGTATATATATACAAAAAACGGTCGCACAGAGGACACAATAATACTTTCAGGCAAAAAGTATAAATATAGCCTTGCAACCAAAATAATATTGTTTTTATAATGATTCAATTCATCACTCGAATAGGACATTCTTCGAGTACTGCGCATCTATTAGGCGGGAACCTTTGGTGACCTATGCCAAGTAGTGCTCGGCAGGATGTTGGCCCCCCACCGGATCCTGGGATGCTATAATGGTGGCCTCCATATCCGTCCAATAGGCTTTAATGCGGGCAAGGGCCATCCGCGCACCCTCTATGCACGCCGACCTCCTCATGGCATCGATCCGAGGCACGACACCAAGGAACTGTTGCACCAAGCCAAAGTAACTGTCCGGCTTAGGCCCCTTCGGCCAAAGATGGTCTATTATAGAACGCATTGCAAGCCCGGACAGCCTGTGAAGCTCCGCTACAGCTGGCATCTTGTCACTTAACGACAGCGGGCGAGTGGGAGCATTGAACTGTGACCAGAAAAGCTTCTCCAATTCCTTATCACCCTGATCTTTGAAAAACTCGGCAGCATCAGCCGTACTCTTCGCCAAATCCGCATATGCGTCCGCAGGACTCCAGCGTCCATATAGGGGAGCGTACTTCGGATCAAAAAACTTCGTCCGCAGCAAATAGGAGCCCCCAGCCGTGATTTTACCGGCCTGTTGAAGCTCCTCCCGCGCACCCCTGTGCTCGGTCCGTATTTCCTTGGTGGCATTAAGTGCCTTGTTCAGGTCGGCCGAACTATCCTTATGCTCCTTTTTAAGGAGCTCATACCGGTCAGCGGCATTTTTTAACTCCACAGCCATTTCGGCTATCTTCTCCTCGCTTCGGCGATGAGTAGCCTATTCGGCTCTCAATTCCTCGGCCGCCTTTAGGGCAGCCGCATTGCTAACCCGAGCTTGTTCCTTGGCCAGGGCAAGTTCCGCCCTTAGGGCTTCCACGGCAGCAGCACCATCTGCAGTCCAAACATATTACATTAATATCATACCGCCTTCATATTTTCCTATATAAAGGAAGGCAGAGCACATACCTTGCGATTTGTCCAGACGCTCGTTCACCAGCGTGATATCGGCATCAATCGATCCAATCTGCCTCGTTAATTCGACAACTTCAACGGACTGGTCTGCGGCCGGACCCATAGGTACCTGCACATATTTACAGCACAAGAATTGGTTTATGATCCCCCGTTTGCCGCCTAGGGCGGGCAACCAGAGTCTTAGGGGCTACTATCTATATGGAGCACACCTAACGCGTGCCTCACAGCCAAAGAAATAGTGCATTATTCATTACATACCTCAAAGCCTCTGAGCAGGCTTGTGAATGCTTCATTCAAACCGCTTGTAGCGGATGAAATCTTTTTGAGCACCGCGCTCATTAATGAGCGGTGCTCCTCCGAGAGCGCAACTCTCTCCAGTAGGCCTGTCAGTACGTTCGGCCGGACATTAAACTATGCCGGACCCTCCCCATCGCCCCTCGTGGGAGACAAACGCTCCGGGCTCAGGGCGGCTGATGCATTAGCTTCCGGCTTCGCCAGATCCGGACTCCTCCGTGACGACACCTCGGTGTCGCTCGCTTCATGACTCAGAGAGATGGGTGGGGTCTCGCTCTCCATCATCTCCGGAGGAAGATCCCCCGAAGACGAACTTCGTTGAGAAGAGCTGCTAGCCGGACTGCAAAATATGGAACCTGGTTATTGACCCGGGAGAAATACAATACCTTCAAATTAATGATTGACTTACAGCTCGGTGGAGGGATGGCCTGTTAGCGGGCATAACGCGGTGAGGATGCCCGTCGCGGCAGAGCCCCTTGGTGATACATTCTTCCCTTGCTTGGGCATCTCCGTCTCCAAGTCTTCGGAGGCGACCCTTTTCTTCCCGCGCGGGGAGGAGGCCTTAGCCTCCCCATCCCGATTATCCTCCTTGGGGGAGGAAACAATTCCCTCGGTTCGGATGCGTAGCATGTGGAGTTCGGCTTCTTCGTTCTTCCCCTTGTCTTTCCCCGAGGGCATTCTGCTGAGTACCCGGTCGAGCATCTTGGCCATGGTAGGACCAGGCGAGCCTTCAGGAAATGGCGCCGGGCACCTGATTCTCTCCGCCTTGCTGAGCCATTCCTGGCCACGGATGATTTTTCAGAATAAACAATTATGACAAATTCAAAACAAGGTGCCCGGTATCCAGGCTACTTACTTGGGTATCTAGGCGATTGCAGCTTAGGCCCGCATCTTCGGTGGTGTCCGGACAATCTACTTTCCGTCCGAAGAATAATTTGCACATCTCTTCGAGCATCAAGCCGAAGAAGCGCTTGACAGTCCGCGGACTCTCCGGATTGAACTCCCACATCCGGAGAAGCCGGTGTTGGCATGGCAACATCCGTCGGATTAACATCACGTGCATTATGCTGACGAGGTTAATGTCCCTCTCAAGAAGCTCCCGAATGCGATTCTACAGTACTGGTATATCACCAGCGGACCCCCAATTCCGTCCTATGTCTGTCCAAGACGCCAACTGTGACGGAGGGCCCGAGCGGAACTCGGGGGCGGCTGCCCACTTTGTGCCTCCGGGAGCCGTGACATAGAACCACTTCCGTTGCCATACATCGGATACTTCTGGGAAAGAACCCTCTGGCCATGGGGCATCAACGTTCCTGCTTATTACGGCACCTCCGCACTCCACATGTCGCCCCTCAATCATCTTAGGCTTCACATTGAAGGTCTTGAGCCATAAGCCGAAGTGTGGGGTGACGTGGAGAAAAGCCTCGCACACGATAATGAATGAAGAGATATGGAGGATAGCATCTGGAGCCAAATCATGAAAATCCAACCCATAGTAGAACATGAGTCCTCTCACAAAGGGATCGAGGGTGAAGCCCAAACCATGGAGGAAGTGTGGGACAAAAGTGACGCACTCGTTGGGCTCCGGTGTGGGGATGACCTGCCCTGGAGCAGGAAGCCTGTGCTAGATATCGGCGGTTAGGTATCCGACCTCCCTAAGCTTCACAATGTCTTCCTTTTGAATCGAGGAGGCCACCCACCAGCCTTGAGAGTTGGATCCGGACATATTGGAGGATCTGGGGTGTTGGAGCTTAGGTTTCGGGTGTTAGAACTTGAGGTGCGCGAAGGCGCGAGGAAGGTGGAAAAGAGGCATAGGCCTCGACCCCATTATGAAGGAGGAGAATATCAAGAGTCCTCTGTGTGACCATTTGAGGCTTATCTAAAAACACACGGGGTTATACCAACGGCCGTCGTGGGGTCACACACACCCATATTAATGGAAAATCCCGTAATAAGAGGAACATGATCTCTGCCTCAACGGGATGTGCCAATAAAACTGCCTCATAACACGAGTCGAGGTGGGGTAAGAAGCGCCAGTTTGTGTTGGACCAGGCCACGATGCAAGGGCACGACGTACAAAGATTGCCAGCAAATCAGATTTATGCCATGTGAAGATCATACTGCAGATCCGGACACGATCTACGTGTTCGATAACCACTTTGGAGTATTCGGAGAAGGAACCCGCCTTGCAATGCCGAAGACAATACTGCGCGCCGGACTCGTCGTCATTGAAGCCTAGTTCAGGGGCTACTGAGAGAGTCCTGGATTAGGGGGTATCCGGACAGCCGGACTGTGTACATCGTTCGGACTATTGAAGCGTGAAGATACAAGACTCAAGACTTCGGCCTGTGTCTCCTTTGCGTGGAAGGCAAGTTTGGCGGTCCGGATATTGTTTCTTTCCTTGTAACCGACTCCATGTAAACCCTAGCCCTCTCCGGTGTCTATATAAATGGGAGAGGTTGGTCCTTAGAAGACCGATCACAATTACAATCATACCATCATAGGCTAGCTTCTAGGGTTTAGCCTCTATTATCTCGTGGTAGATCTACTCTTGTACTACCCATATCTTCAATATTAATCAAGCAGGAAGTAGGGTTTTACCTCCATCGAGAGGGCCCGAACCTGGGTAATCATCTGTGTCCCTTGCTTCCTGTTACCATCAGCCTTGACGCATAGATCGGGACCCCCTACCCGAGATCCGCCGGTTTTGACCCCGACACCCGCGACGCCACATGGGCCGCCGCTCTTGAGTTCAAATCTAGGCCCCTGATGTGGCTTAAATCCTAGCTCAATAAGGGCCTAGATTGGGAATCGCCTGACGAGGTGATGACGCTGGAGAGCTGTGTCAAGGGCATGATAAACAAGAACACCAGCCTCGCCAGCGTGATCCAGGTGATGCTTTTTCACCGGATTCTCCCTTGTCAACGCCGGACTCAACATATGTGGGAATTTGACCCGGCCGGTCGTCGGACCCTGCAGCGGTTCTTTGGCACATCGCACGAAGACATATGGAAGCTGCTCTTCAAGACTCAAAAGTCGTGGTCGGAGACAACCGAAGACCGCGGCCTTGACTGCGCACGTCCAGCCACTCCCGTAAGTTTTATGTTAACTTTTATTTGCAAATACAAGGAGTATATTGAACTTTCTGACTCTCACAGGGCAGGACATAGAAAGCGGAGCAGATCAAATGTCCGATTCCGCTACCCAAGGACCAGGCTACCCCCTTGCTGACCAAGATGCTGGTTCCGGCGCCTTATGAGGAGCCGGAGAAGAAGGCCAAGAAGAAGGGCAAGGAGACCAAAGGTGGCCGCCCTCGTAAGGATACTTCAGACGCCATGTCCGAAGACTCCGAGAACCTCCTCCTTTCATGACGAAGATGTAGAGGAGGAAGAGAGTAACTGTCCCCCAATGGGGGGAAGAAGAAAAGGGCGACTTCCGTGGATCTGGAGGCGGAGGCGGCCAAGAAGGGAAAACCCTCCCTTTCGGATGATTTCAAAGGGGATGCCGATGCCATCCCAAAGCGGCACCCTAGGCCGAAGCCCTTGGCTGAATCATAAGTATCAGAAGACACCATACACATATCCGATTTTATGCCTTATTAGTTTAACATACTGAATTGCGCATTATAGCCCGGCTCACGATCTCCCCCAACGATCATCGTCATCTAGGAACTCGTTAGGGGCGAACGCGATGGAGAGCGAGTCGCCTCCGCAGATCTCTCCACCCACTGCCACGGATAACACCGAAGTGTTGTCCCAAAGAACCTCTCCAGGTCATGGGGAGGTACAGGAGGCCGTGAAGTTGGCGGCGGAGGGTAATACCTCTATTGCCGAAGAGAGGGGTTAATCAACCCCCATGGAGACCGGCGATGGGGGAAACACTCAATTCGGCCCCCAACCGAATATTATTCCGGAGACCCATACGGCTCCGGAATCGGACTAGCAACCTTCTTCGAGGGAAGGGGGAGCACCGTCTCTACCGGTGTCCTCTATCAATCCGGAGGCGCCGCACACTCTGGTGGAAGCGCTTCAAGGCGCTTCCATTGTGGAGGAACACCATACCCTGATGGGTACGGTGGTTGAAAAGGTTCGGTCCGCTAAGAGCAGATTGAACCAAGCCTACACCAGCCTTCGAACAGGCTTTGAGGTATGTGACGTAATATTTTTCGGCTATTTGCAAAAAGAATACCTGTATATAGATAGTAGCCCCTGAGACTCTGTTCAGCTTTCGCGAAGAAAAGGCCAAATAGAGGATCGAATCATATTTCGCAGGAGCTAACATATATGTCTCTTTGGATGAATAGGCTACGAAGCTAGCAGCAACCTTGCATGCTGCCGAAGTCTCCGAACTAAAGCGGAGGTTGGAGGAAAAACAAGGATACGATACCAAAAAATATCTAAAATGATATGAGTTTCAATTTGTTATCTAAATGAGCTTTATGTTTATGCTCATAGTTGACACGTCTGAGGTTGGAGCTCTCAAGAGTGCGTTGGCTGAAGCCCAGAAGGAGGTGAATGAGGAATGAACTGCCCGTCAAAAGCATGAAGCGAGGTTGGAGGAAGTCCAACAAGAGCTCACTGATGCTATAAACAAATGTGAGTCCTTGGAGCGCAAGGTGTCAGATCGAGACTCCGAATTTGTTGCTGCGCTCCAAAGTGCGAAGGAGGCTCGGGTTGAAGCCCAAGGCGCCTGTTAGGAGATCTGGGAGGCCAAGAAGATCGCGGCGGGTAAGGATTTTAATATGCAGATAAAATACGTTAGGAGAAAGTACACCTTACTGACATGCATTTGGAGTTCTCTAGGAGCATTTGCGGATCTGCCTCGAAGCATTGCAGATGCCTCCTATTTCTTCCGGGCTGAAGAGGGGAGCTCAACAGAAAGGGTGTTCTGGTCGCAGTACCTTGTACCAGAGCATCCTGTGCCCCTTGGTGATCAGCTGAAACAACTGACCGATCTACCTAGGGTGGCCGGACTGGCCATGAAGGATGTCATAGTCCCTCTTTGGCCAGCCGAACCCATACCTAGTAGCTACTTTGGGCTTGTGAAGCGGTTGGCCGAAGCCTGCCCATGACTTGATGCTATAAAGCGATCGGTCTGTATTGAAGGTGCCCGAATGGCTTTCGCCCATGTCAAGGTGTAGTGGGCGAAGATGAATGCTACCAGCCTTGCAACTGAGGGACCACCTGCAGGGAAGGAGCATCGTACCCCGAAGAAATATTTCAACGACGTCCTTGAAGGTTCCCGCGTTATAGAGGGCCTGTGTTCGAAGGACATCAATTTTGAAAGAATGTATCCGTGCTGCCCAAACTTTGTATAATGAAAACAAGGCGTTTGTATAATTTTAGTTTTATTTCATATGAAATTATTTATCCTACGTTGCGGCCATTTATTAAATCTAAGAATTGGCCAGTCCTCGGCTTCAGCCCCTCACGTAGATACTACGGGGGTGTTCGGAATGGCACAGAAACACACTTAACCCAACGACTTGTTCCTTGAAGGGGGTGCTGGTGCGGCAAACCAGACAATCAGGCTATGCGATTTATCACTCTCACTTCGCCATAGGAGTTTGACAATAAGATTGTAGGCGCAACCCCTAGTATTGTTCGGTGATCCGAACTTAGGTGCTATAAACACCTAACTAGACAAAAACTAGTCCTTCATGTGACACAGAAAAAACCGCAAGAGATTTATACTGAGTCGCCGAATAGCTGACCAGCTCTCGCCACATCATGACAGTCAGTTTTCGGCTTTCTCTAATGAGGTGTTTATCCGGCTAACCAGAAACACAATCACAGTAGTTCTCCCTTTACTTCCTTAGCCGAACAATCGGAACATAAGGTAGTAACCACAGGAGCCGGGCAACCCAACTAGTGACCCAAGACATGATTCGGAGCCGATGCGTATAATGCTAGATTCGGGACGCCGAGTTGTACTGGAAAAGTGTTCCAGACTTATGGTATATATTGGAAATGTACGCGGCTTAATGGAGCCCCTGGCGATTGAGGTCGTGCCGAGGTGTACATGACAATCAGACGAAAGAAAAGAAAGAATACAGATTAGTAAATAAGCCAATACCGAATAGTTTGGGCAAAAAACTGTTTCCATTGTAGTCTGATTGATACGTCAAAATGTTTTTATATAGATAAGACTATAAGCATTGAGGCTATTTTACATGCCAAGCACACGGGAAAATTTTGTACAAATGCCAAAAGGGGAAGGGGGATCTTTGAAGATCCTTGAGGTACTCTGTCGTGCATCTGCGCTACCTTTCACCATGGTGAGTGGTCCTTTGAGAGGATCAATGAACAAGTTCATAATGGGCCAGCAAAAAAGGGCCCTTGACACCACTAAAAGGTGATGTGGGTTGTAAGGATCCTGAAAAGGAAAAATGAAGTGAAGAAAAAGATAGACGGGAACCCAGACAAACCCCAAACCAAAGGCGTCATATGGCTCAAAGTCTTCATACAGACAGAGGACTACTCATGGTCACCCTAACACCAATGTTTTGATGGAGAACCGTCATGAGACTCATGAATATGAGTGTGTTTCCTCTAACCGCTATGTTCACAAAACTAAGAACTTTTCTGCATATTCAAATGAGTATTATTCTCCTCCTGCGAAGCTATTTGCTAGGGCTCCCAAGCCAAAGTTCTCAGATGCTACACTTAGACTTATTGCTTCTAAGCCACCCCTGAAGATGTGGGTGGTTAAAAAGAATTAACTTCTCTTGCAGGGAAAGGTCTCCAGCCGGAAAGCAAAATCTTCTGACGACAATGCTGGAGACCTAAAACATCTTGTGGGACGCAAGATAAAATGCTCCAATGGTCTTATCATGTATTTCGCCCCAGGGTTCCTTGATGAGCATCCTATCATGCCTAACCAGAACTTAAACTTTGATAATATGCTTGTTCGCTACATGTTTCTGCTTCACAATACTCTTGGTGAAGCCTATCCCGCTAACTGTACTGTAGGGTACAACTCCGAAAGCCACTGAATGGATCATGGACAGCGGCTGCACCAACCACATGATTGGTGATCAAAGTCTTCTTATGGATTCAACTCTACGTCCATCTACTAAGAGCCACATCACATCTGCTAACACTAGTAAAAGCAAGGTATTGGGTTTTGGTAGAGTTTCTATCTCAAAGGATCAGCACATGGATAGAGTGATGCTTGTTGAATCCCTTGGATACAATTTAATGTTTGTGTCAATGCTCTCTGATCTAAACATGATTGTGATATTTGGAAAATATTGTTGTCTTGTGCTAATGGAATCTGACAAATCTCTAGTCTTTGAAGGCTATTGAAGAGGTGATATCTATATGGTAGATTTCTCAGCAGGACCACAACTTTCTGTATGTCTTCTAGCAAAGACTTCAGAATGTCGGCTATGGCATCGACAACTAGAAAATGCGGGCATGGGAAACCTGTACACTCTCGCGAATAAGAAGCACATCTTTGGCATCGAGGGCGTGAAGTTCTAGAAGGATCATCTATGTGGTGCCTGTGAAGCTGGAAAGATGAGTAGAGCCAAGCATCCCTCAAAGACAACCATGACTACGTCACGTCCCTTCGAGCTGCTTCACATGGACCTATTTGGCCCTACTCACTACTCTACCCATACTACTACTGCACATCTCTATGGCTTCGTTATTGTTGATGATTACTCGAGATACACCTGGATACACATAATTCTCTATAAGACTGAAGTGCAGGATGTCTTTAGATGCTTCGCAAATTGGGCCATGACGAATTATGGCATCAAGATCAAGCACATCCGGAGTGACAATGGCACTGAGTTCAAGAACGTTGGCCTTGACACTTATCTTGATACTTTGGGCATCACACATGAGTTCTCTGCTCCTTACACACCTCAGCAGAATGGCATCATGGAGCGCAAGAATAGAACGCAAATTGAGATGGCACGGACGATGCTCGATGAATAGACGACTCCAAGAAAATTCTAGCTCGAAGCCATTGATACTGCATGCCACATCATCAATAGAGTATATCTTCACAAGTTCTTCAAGAAAACATCTTATGAACTTCTGATTGGTAAGAAGCCAAACATCAGTTACATGAAGAGGGAGAATGCCGGCAGCTGGGATTCTGAGCTAGAAATGGAGCAAATATTGGAGACCTATTCTGCACAGCTCCAAAAGTCCCGAAACTCCACGGAAATCATTTTGGGAATTAATAAAATATATTCGGCGGAAGAAATACCTGAGGGGGGCCACCCACCATCCATGAGGGTGGGGGGCGCGCCCTACCCCCTGGGCGCGTCCCCTGCCTCGTGGGCCACCTGGCAGCCCTCGGGTGCCCTTCTTCTGCTATATGAAGTCTTTTACCATGGAAAAAATCATAAGCAAGCTTATGGGACAAAACTCTGCCGCCACGAGGCGGAACCTTGGCAGAACCAATCTAGGACTCCGGCGGAACTGTTTTGCCGGGGAAACTTCCCTCCGGGTGGGGGAAATCATCATCATCGTCATCACCATTGATCCTCTCATCGGGACGGGTTCAATCTCTCCATCAACATCTTCACCAGCACCATATCCTCTCAAATCCTAGTTCATCTCTTATATCCAATCTTTGTACCAAAACCTCAGATTGGTACCCGTGGATTGCTAGTAGTGTTGATTACTCCTTGTAGTTGATGCTAGTTGGTTTATTTGGTGGAAGATCCTATGTTCAGATCCTTAATTCATATTAATACTCCTCTGATTATGAACATGAATATGCTTTGTGAGTAGTTACGTTTGTTCCTGAGGACATGGGTGAAGTCTTGCTATTAGTAGTCATGTGAATTTGGTATTCGTTCGATATTTTGATGAGATGTATGTTGTCTCTCCTCTAGTGGTTTTATGTGAACGTCAACTACATGACACTTTACCATTACTTGGGCCTAGAGGAAGGCATTGGGAAGTAATAAGTAGATGATGGGTTGCTAGAGTAATAGAAGCTTAAACCCTAGTTTATGAGTTGCTTCGTAAGGGGCTGATTTGGATCCATTTGTTTCATGCTATGGTTAGGTTTACCTTAATACTTATTTTGTAGTTGCGGATGCTTGCAATAGGGGTTAATAATAAGTGGGATGCTTGTCCAAGAAAGGGCAGTACCCAAGCACAGGTCCACCCACATATCAAATTATCAAAGTAACGAACGCGAATCATATGAGCGTGATGAAAACTAGCTTGACGATAATACCCATGTGTCCTCGGGAGCGTTTTTCTCATTATAAGAACTTGTCCAGGCTTGTCCTTTGCTACAAAAAGGATTGGGCACCTTGCTGCACCTTATTTACTTTCATTTCTTGTTACCTGTTACAAATTATCTTATCACAAAACTATCTGTTACCTACAATTTCAGTGCTTGCAGATAATACCTTATTGAAAACCGCTTGTCATTTCCTTCTGCTCCTCGTTGGGTTCGACACTCTTACTTATCGAAAGGACTACGATAGATCCCCTACACTTGTGGGTCATGAAGACTCTTTTCTGGCGCCGTTGCCGGGGAGTGAAGTGCCTTTGGTAAGTGGAACTTGTTAGGAAACATTTATATAGTGTGCTGAAATTTACTGTCACTCGTTACTATGGAAACTAATCCTTTGAGGGGCTTGTTTGGGGTATCTTCACCCCAACCAGAAGAGAAAAGAGTTGATCCTCAACCTACTGAACCTACTAAAAATGTTTACTTTGAAATTCCTTTGGGTATGTGCTACGTCTTGAGCTTGCGTTGGTTTTCCTCGAAGAGGAGAGGGTGATGCAGCAAAGTGTAGCGTAAGTATTTCCCTCAGTTTTGAGGACCAAGGTATCAATCCAGTAGGAGGCTCCTCAAAAGTCCCACGCACCTACACAAACAAACTGAGAACTCGCAACCAACGCAATAAAGGGGTTGTCAATCCCTTCATGGCCACTTGCGAAAGTGAGATCTAATAAAGATAGTATGATAAGATAAATATATTTTTGGTATTTTATAATATAGATGCAAAAAGTAAAGATGCAAATAAAGGTAGATTGAAAGCAAATATGATAAGAGATAGACCCGGGGGCCATAGGTTTTACTAGAGGCTTCTCTCAAGATAGCGTAAGTATTATGGTGGGTGAACAAATTACTATCAAGCAATTGATAGAAAAGCGCATAGTTATGAGATTATCTAGGCATGATCATGTATATAGGCATCACGTCCATAACAAGTAGACCGACTCCTGCCTGCATCTACTACTATTACTCCACACATCGACCGACTCCTGCCTGCATCTAGAGTATTAAGTTCATAAGAACAGAGTAACGCATTAAGCAAGATGACATGATGTAGAGGGATAAACACATGCAATATGATATAAACCCCATGTTGTTATCCTAGTGGGTGTGCATCCAACTTGCTTGCTCATGAAGACCTAGGGCATTTGAGGAAGCCCATCATAGGAATATACAAGCCAAGTTCTATAATGAAAAATTCCCACTAGTATGAAAAAGACAACTTATGAGACTCACTACATGAAGAACAAGGTGCTACTTTGAAGCACAAAATATGAGACTCAATACATGAAGAACAAGGTGCTACTTTGAAGCACAAGTGTGGAAAAAGAGATAGTAACATTGCCCTTTTTATTTGATTTCTTTTTTTTCTTTTTTTTTCTTTTTCTTTTCTTTTTTTGGGCCTTTTTTTCTGTTTTTACGCCTTTCCTTTTTTTTCTTTAGGCAATGCTCTAATAATGATGATCATCACACTTATATTGATTACAACATAAGAATTACAACTCGAGCTAGAACAAGATATGACTCTATATGAATGCCTCCGGCGGTGTACCGGGATGGTGCAATGAATCAAGAGTGACATGTATGAAAAATAATGCTTGGTGGCTTTGCCAAAAATACGATGTCAACTACATGATCATGCAATGGCAATATGACAAAAGTAAAGTATGTCATGAAAATGATGAACGGAACGGTGGAAAGTTGCATGGCAATATATCTCGGAATGGCTATGGAAATGCCATAATGGGTAGGTATGGTGGCTGTTTTGAGGAAGATATAAGGAGGATTATGTGTGATAGAGCATATCGTATCACGGGGTTTGGATGCACCGGCGAAGTTTGCACCAACTCTCAAGGTGAGAAAGGGCAATGCACGGTACCGAAGAGGCTAGCAAAGGTGGAAAGGTAAAAGTGCGTATAATCCATGGACTCAACATTAGTCAAAAGAACTCATATACTTATTGCAAAAATTTAGAAGGCATCCAAAACTCAAGAACTACGCGCATGCTCCTAGGGGGATAGATTGGTAGGAAAAGACCATCGCTCGTCCCCGACCGCCACTCATAAGAATGCACAAGCCAAGTACACTTCATGTTTCAAATTTGTTACACAACTTTAACCTTACGTGCATTTTACGGGACTTGCTAACTTCAACACAAGCATTCTTTGAATTCATAATCACCCAACTAGCATGACTTTAATCTCACTACCTCCATATCTCAAAACAATTATCAAGTATCAAGTTGATCATAGCATCCAATTCACTTCCTATGATAGTTTTTATTATACCCAACTTGGATGCTCATCATTCTAGGACCAACTTTATGATAATAGCAAATACCATGCTGTTCTAAAATACTCTCAAAATAATATAAGTGAAGCATGAGAGACTAGTAATTTCTTCAAAATTAAGACACCAACGTGCTCTAAAAGATATAAGTGAAGCACTAGAGCAAAAACTATCAAGCTCAAAAGATATAAGTGGAGCACATAGAGTATTCTAGCGAATTCTAATCAAATAGGCTTCTCCCAAAAGGTGTGTACAGCAAGGATGATTGTGGTAAACTAAAAAACAAAGACTAATATAATACACGACGCTCCAAGCAAAACACATATCATGTGGCGAATAAAAATATAGCTCCAAGTAAAGTTACCAATGAACGAAGACGAAAGAGGGGATGCCTTCCCGGGGCATCCCCAAGCTTAGGATTTTGGCTATTCTTGAATATCTTGGGGTGCCATGGGCATCCCCAAGCTTAGGCTCTTGCCACCCTTTATTCCATAGTCCATAAAAGCTTTACCCAAAACTTGAAAACTTCACAACACAAAACTCAACAGGAAATCTTATAAGCTCCGTTAGTGAAAGAAAACAAAACCACCACATAAGGTACTGCAATGAACTTATTCTTTATTTAATTTGGTGTTAAACCTACTGTATTCCAACTTATTTATGGTTTATAAAATAATTTACTAGCCATAGATGCATTGAAATAAGCAAACAACACACGGAAAACAGAATCTGTCAAAAACAGGACAGTCTGTAGCAATCTATAACTAACACAAACTTCTGGAACTATAAAAATCCTACCAAAATAGGAAGTCCTGGAAAATTTGTCTATTGAACAGCTTCAAAACTAATCAACGCAAAAGCACGTTCCTGTGATTTAAAAAAAATTATATTCGTGCGTGCAAAGTTTCTGTTTTTCAGCAGAATCAAATCAACTATCATCGTAGGTTATCCTATAGGTTCTACTTGGCACAAACACTAATTAAAAGATAAAAACACATCTAAACAGAAGGTAGATGCAAGATTTATTACTAAACAGGAGCAAAAACAAAAAACATAAAGAAAATTGGGTTGCCTCCCAACTAGCGCTATCGTTTAACGCCCCTAGCTAGGCATAAAAGCAAGGATAGATCTAACTAGTGCCATAATAATAAGATAGATCTTGAAAACTCATCTCATATTCTCTACGTTCGGCAGCAAGTTTCCTTTGAGGCAAGCAAAAGTAATCAAAAGGGCTAAATTTAGTGGGCCAAAAATCCCCAAGATCAATAATAGGAGGAACGGGTTCCTCCTTTGGCCCTTCATAGTGCACAAATATTTCATCACTAAAAGCATTCTTTTGGCAAAATCTTGTGAGTCTATACTCAAGAGAGTATCCTAGCTCATTATTTCGAACGGCAAAATCATTATTAAGCTCATTAATGGAATCAACCAAGACATTGGTAGGGACCTTTTTTCTAAGGTTTTCATTTAAACCGACATAGTCCAAAGATTGAAAACGTCTAATTTCCTCTTGATCATAGAGGATTGCTTCTATGGGAGGACGTATGGCGTCCACCCTATAGTGCGTAAAGATTTCTTTGGCCTCTCTGATGATAAATCTAAATTCATGAGCCAAAAAGATAATAACAACGCGCCTAACAGTAGAATGCTCAATATTTGAGAATTCTAGAAAAATTCTTTGTATGCAAGGATACATGTGCATAAATTGTCTTTCAAGCTCAATTATAAGCATAGTGATAGCATCCGCAAGACTACTAGTTCTATGAAGAATAGAAGACCCCATGGAAGGTAAAGCACCGGCACAAGTAAAGAAATCTTGAATAACACCTTTGCCAATGATGTTACCACTACCGATTCGAAACTTTTTAGTATGCAAGATAGGGGGTTCATCGGCCGGAGCCTCGCGATTTTCTGTGTTATCATTATTGTCCGACGATAATCTCCCCAATTTCAGACATAGCGGCAAACAAAAGCAAGGCGGGAGAACGAGAGCGAAAAGGAAAGGAGGAGATTGGGAAAGAGAGGGCGAATAAAACGGCAAGGGTGAAGTGGGGGAGAGGAAAACGAGAGGCAAATGGCAAATAATGTAAATGCGAGGGAGATGGGTATGTGATGGGTACTTGGTATGTCTTGACTTGAGCAAAGATCTCCCTGGCAACAACGCCAGAAATCCTTCTTGCTACGTCTTGAGTTTGCGTTGGTTTTCCTCGAAGAGGAGAGGGTTATACAACAAAGTGTAGCGTAAGTATCTACCTCAGTTTTGAGAACCAAGGTATCAATCCAGTAGGAGGCTCCTCAAAAGTCCCACACACATACACAAACAAACTGAGAACTCGCAACCAACGCAATAAAGGGGTTGTCAATCCCTTCACGGCCACTTGCGAAAGTGAGATCTAATAAAGATAGTATGATAAGATAAATATATTTTTGGTATTTTATAATATAGATGCAAAAAGTAAAGATGCAAATAAAGGTAGATTGAAAGCAAATATGATAAGAGATAGACCCGGGGGCCATAGGTTTCACTAGAGGCTTCTCTCAAGATAGCGTAAGTATTACGGTGGGTGAACAAATTACTGTCGAGCAATTGATAGAAAAGCGCACAGTTATGAGATTATCTAAGCATGATCATGTATATAGGCATCATGTCCATAACAAGTAGGCCGACTCCTGGCTGCATCTACTACTATTACTCCACACATCGACCGACTCCTGCCTGCATCTAGAGTATTAAGTTCATAAGAACAGAGTAACGCATTAAGCAAGATGACATGATGTAGAGGGATAAACACATGCAATATGATATAAACCCCATCTTGTTATCCTCGATGGGAACAATACAATACGTGTCTTGCAACCCTTTCTGTCACTGGGTAAGAACACCGCAAGATTGAACCCAAAGCTAAGCACTTCTCCCATGGCAAGAAAGATCAATCTAGTAGGCCAAACCAAACTGATAATTCGAAGAGACTTGCAAAGATAACTCAATCATACATAAAAGAATTCAGAGAAGATTCAAGTATTATTCATAGATAAACTTGATCATAAACCCACAATTCATCGGATCTCGACAAACACACCGCAAAAAGAGTTTACATCGAATAGATCTCCACAAGAGAGGGGGAGAACATTGTATAGAGATCCAAAAAGAGAGAAGAAGCCATCTAGCTAATAACTATGGACCCGTAGGTCTGTGGTAAACTACTCACAACTCATCGGAGGGGCAATGATGTTGATGAAAAAGCCCTCCGTGGTTGATTCCCCCTCCGGCGGAGTGCCGGCAAAGGCTCCAAGATGAGATCTCGCGGATACAGAAGGTTACGGTGGTGGAAATTGTGTTTCGTGGTGCTCCTGGATGTTTTCGGGGTACGTAGGTATATATAGGAGGAAGAAGTACGTCGGTGGCCGCCCGAGGGGCCCATGAGACAGGGGGCGCGACCCCCTATCTCGTGGGGCCCTCGGGAGCTTCTTGACTTGCACTCCAAGCTCTCCGGATCAGATTTGTTCCAAAAATCACGCTCCCGAAGGTTTCATTCCATTTGGACTCTGTTGGATATTCCTTTGCTTCGAAATATTGAAATAGGCAAAAAAAATAGCAATCTGGGCTGGGCCTCCGGTTAGTAGGTTAGTCTCAAAAATGATATAAATGTGTAAAATAAAGCCATAAACATCTAAAAGGGGTAATATAATAGCATGGAACAATAAAAAATTATAGATACGTTGGAGACGTATCAAGCATCCCCAAGCTTAATTCCTGCTCGTCCTCGAGTAGGTAAATGATAAAAAGAGAATTTTTGATGTGGAATGCTACCTAGCATAATTCATAATGTAATTTTCTTTATTGTGGCATGAATGTTCAGGCCCAAATGAATATAAAATGAAAGTTCATATTGACATAAGAAATAGTAACACTTCAAGCATACTAATCAAAGTAATCATGTCTTCTCAAAATAACATGGCGAAAGAAAGTTCATCCCTACAAAATCATATAGTTAGGCTATGCTTCATTTTCGTCACACAAAGATGTTCCCAACTTCTATACCCCCGATGACAAGCCAAGCAATTGTTTCATACTTAAATAATCTCAAACTTTTTCAACCTTCACGCAATACATGAGCGTGAGCCATGGATATAGCACTATAGGTGGAATAGAATATGATGATGGGGATTGTGTGGAGAAGACAAAAAAAGAGAGAAAGCCTCACATTGACTAGGATAATCAACGGGCTATGGAGATGCCCATCAATTGATGTCAACATGAGGAGTACGGATTGCTATGCAACGGATGCACTAGAGCTATAAATGAATGCTCAACAAAAGAAAACTAGTGGGTGTGCATCCAACTTGCTTGCTCAAGAAGACCTAGGGCATTTGAGGAAGCCCATCGTAGGAATATACAAGCCAAGTTCTATAATGAAAAATTCCCACTAGTATGAAAAAGACAACTTATGAGACTCACTACATGAAGAACAAGGTGCTACTTTGAAGCACAAAATATGAGACTCACTACATGAAGAACAAGGTGCTACTTTGAAGCACAAGTGTGGAAAAAGAGAAAGTAACATTGCCCTGTTTATTTGTTTTTTTTTCTTTTTTTTTGGGCGTTTCATTTTTTGGCATTTCCTTTCTTTTTATTTTTTTTCTTTAGGCAATGCTCTAATAATGATGATCATCACACTTCTATTGATTACAACATAAGAACTACAACTCGAACTAGAACAAGATGTGACTCTATATGAATGCCTCCGACGGTGTACCGGGATGGTGCAATGAATCAAGAGTGACATGTATGAAAAATAATGCTTGCTGGCTTTGCCACAAATACGATGTCAACTACATGATCATGCAATGGCAATATGACAAAAGTAAAGTATGTCATGAAAATGATGAACGGAACGGTGGAAAGTTGCATGGCAATATATCTCGGAATGGCTATGGAAATGCCATAATGGGTAGGTATGGTGGCTGTTTTGAGGAAGATATAAGGAGGTTTATGTGTGATAGAGCGTATCGTATCATGGGGTATGGATGCACCGGCGAAGTTTGCACCAACTCTCAAGGTGAGAAAGGGCAATGCACGGTACCGAAGAGGCTAGCAAAGGTGGAAAGGTAAAAGTGCGTATCATCCGTGGACTCAACATTAGTCAAAAGAACTCATATAATTATTGCAAAAATTTAGAAGTCATAAAAAACTCAAGTACTACACGCATGCTCCTAGGGGGATAGATTGGTAGGAAAAGACCATCGCTCGTCCCCGGCCGCCACTCATAAGGATGCACAAGCCAAGTACAATTCATGTTTCAAATTTGTTACACAACTTTAACCATACGTGCATGCTACGGGACTTGCTAACTTCAACACAAGCATTCTTTGAATTCATAATCACCCAACTAGCATGACTTTAATATCACTACCTCCATATCTCAAAACAATTATCAAGTATCAAGTTGATCATAGCATGCAATTCACTTCCTATGATAGTTTTTATTATACCCAACTTGGATGCTCATCATTCTAGGACCAACTTTATGATATTAGCAAATACCATGCTGTTCTAAAAGACTCCCCAAATAATATAAGTGAAGCATGAGAGACTAGTAATTTCTTCAAAATTAAGACACCACCGTGCTCTAAAAGATATAAGTGAAGCACTAGAGCAAAAACTATCAAGCTCAAAAGATATAAGTGAAGCACATGGAGTATTCTAGCAAATTCTAATCAAATAGGTATCTCCCAAAAGGTGTGTACAGCAAGGATGATTGTGGTAAACTAAAAAGGCCAGACTAATATAATACACGACGCTCCAAGCAAAACACATATCATGTGGCGAATAAAAATATTGCTCCAAGTAAAGTTACCAATGAACGAAGACGAAAGAGGGGATGCCTTCCCGGGGCATCCCCAAGCTTAGGCTTTTGGCTATTCTTGAATATCTTGGGGTGCCACGGGCATCCCCAAGCTTAGGATATTGCCACCCTTTATTCCATAGTCCATAAAAGCTTTACCCAAAACATGAAAACTTCACAACACAAAACTCAACAGGAAATCTTATAAGCTTCGTTAGTGAAAGAAAACAAAACCACCACATAAGGTACTGCAATGAACTCATTCTTTATTTAATTTGGTGTTAAACCTACTGTATTCCAACTTATTTATGGTTTATAAACTAATTTACTAGCCATAGATGCATTGAAATAAGCAAACAACACACGAAAAACAGAATCTGTCAAAAACGGAACAGTCTGTAGCAATCTGTAACTAACGCAAACTTCTGGAGCTCTAAAAATCCTACCAATATAGGAAGTCCTGGAAAATTTGTCTATTGAACAGAAGCAAAAATAATCAACGCAAAAGCACGTTCCTGTGATTTAACCAAATTATATTCGATTGCGCAAATTTTGTGTTTTTCAGCAGAATCAAATCAACTATCATCGTAGGTTATCCTATAGGTTCTACTTGGCATAAACACTAATTAAAAGATAAAAACACATCTAAACAGAAGGTAGATGCAAGATTTATTGCTAAACAGGAGCAAAAACAAAAAAGATAAAGAAAATTGGGTTGCCTCCCAACTAGCGCTATCGTTTAACGCCCCTAGCTAGGCATAAAAGCAAGGATAGATCTAACTAGTGCCATAATAATAAGATAGATCTTGAAAACTCATCTCATATTCTCTATGTTCGGCAGCAAGTTTCCTTTGAGGCAAGCAAAAGTAATCAAAAGGGCTAAATTTAGTGGGCCAAAAATCCCCAAGATCAATAATAGGAGGAACGGGTTCCTCCTTTGGCCCTTCATAGTGCACAAATATTTCATCACTAAAAGCATTCTTTTGGCAAAATCTTGTGAGTCTATACTCAAGAGAGTATCCTAGCTCATTATTTCGAAGGGCAAAATCATTATTAAGCTCATTAATGCAATCAACCAAGACATTGGTAGGGACCTTTTTTCTAAGGTTTTCATTAAAAGCGACATAGTTCAAAGATTGAAAACGTCTAATTTCCTCTTGATCATAGAGGATTACTTCTATGGGAGGACGTCCGACATCCACCCTATAGTGCGCAAAGATTTCTTTGGCCTCTCTTATGATAAATCTAAATTCATGAGCCAAAAAGATAGTAACAGCGCGCTTAATAGAAGAATGCTCAATATTAGAGAATTCTAGAAAAATTCTTTGTAGCAAGGATGCATGTGCATAAATTGTCTTTCAAGCACAACTATAAGCATAGCGATAGCATCCACAAGACTACTAGTTCTATGAAGAATAGAACACCCCACGGAAGGTAAAGCACCGACACAAGTAAAGAAATCTTGAATAACACCTTTGCCAATGATGTTACCACTACCGATTCAAAACTTTTTAGTATGCAAGATAGGGGGTTCATCGGCCAGAGCCTCGCGATTTTCTGTGTTATCATTATTGTCCATATCGATGATAATCTCCCCAATTTCAGACATAGCGGCAAACAAAATCAAGGCGGGAGAAAGAGAGCGAAAAGGAAAGGAGGAGATTGGGAAAGAGAGAGCGAATAAAATGGCAAGGGTGAAGTGGGGGAGAGGAAAACGAGAGGCAAATGGCAAATAATGTAAATGCGAGGGAGATGGGTTTGTGATGGGTACTTGGTATGTCTTGACTTGAGCAAAGACCTCCCCGGCAACGGCGCCAGAAATCCTTCTTGCTACGTCTTGAGTTTGTGCTGGTTTTCCTCGAAGAGGAGAGGGTGATGCAGCAAAGTGTAGCGTAAGTATTTCCCTCAGTTTTGAGAACCAAGGTATCAATCCAGTAGGAGGCTTGAGGGAGTCCTGGACTAGGGGGTATCCGGATAGCCGAACTATCATCATTGGCCGGACTCCAAGACTATGAAGATACAAGATTGAAGACTTCGTCCCGTGTCCGGATGGGACTTTCCTTGGCGTGGAAGGCAAGCTTGGCGATACGGATATGTAGATCTCCTACCATTGTAACCGACTCTGTGTAATCCTAGCCCTCTCCGGTCTCTATATAAACTGGAGGGTTTTAGTCCATAGGACGAACAACAATCATAACATAGGCTAGCTTCTAGGGTTTAGCCTCGTTGATATCGTGGTAGATCCACTCTTGTACTACCCATATCATCAATATCAATCAAGCAGGAGTAGGGTTTTACCTCCATCGAGAGGGCCCGAACCTGGGTAAAAACATCGTGTCCCTTGTCTCCTGTTACCATCCGCCTGACGCACAGTTCGGGACCCCCTACCCGAGATCCGCCGGTTTTGACACCGACATTGGTGCTTTCATCGAGAGTTCCTCTGTGCCGTCGCAATCAGGAAGGATGCCTCTTCCCGTCTTTAAAGACGGTACCGTTGCCAAAGGAGCTTTGGCCACCGGCCAAACTATCCGGCTAGGTGGTTTTCTTATGACCGCCTGTTCGGCCGCCGCTCCGACAATGACCTCTTGGGTCATCAAAAGCGATCTTCACGTCAACTCGGAACTCTCCGAGCAGCTAGATCCGATGGAGCTTTCCTCTGTAAACAAGCTCTCGGATCGCATCGCCGCCCTGGGAGTCGCTACAGACTACGATCAGATTGGGCTTAAAACCGATTTGAGAGAGATCAACTCTCCCCAGGCTACCCACCACGTTGCCGTGGTAGAAGAACAACGCGGCGACTCTTCTTCTATATTAAAGACCAGATATGTCCGGATTCCTGATCCCTCCTTGCCGGATTCCCACGGAGGGACGGACGACAGTCAAGTACTGAACCTAAAGTCAGGCAGCAGACCAGATTCGTTGGACAACATCCAGCAATCCAAGCTTCCAAATTCGGAAACTCCTCGGCCCTTGAGCCTCAGATTGGGCGGGGTTCCGAATTTAATTCCACCCGCCCACCCAAACACAAGCGATCTATCTCAAATACGGCAAGAGCCCGATGAAACAGTACATCATTACTGGGACAGATTCCTCCTGATTATGGACAGGATAAAGGACTGACGTGAGGAAAGCACAATCTTAATTTTCTGCAACAATTGCACAGACAAGGGAATCATGAACGCCATAAGTCATCGTGAAATTACACGCTTTGCCGACCTGGCGTCCATAGTACGAAAGTACTGTGCGATGGAGAGTGCCTGGTAAACCAAAACCAAGTTTTGGGACCATCCAGCTCCGAACACAACCCTAGTCCGAAATAAAAGGGTGCATCATGCTCAAGCACCTGGGACAAAAACCAAAAAGCAAAAACCCCCTAAAGGGCACGGAACCATACTGGAGGGACGGCTCAATGGACCCTGTAAAACCCATAGTACAGAGGGTGCCACTCCAACACATAGCCTTCGAGCATGTTGGATACTACGGCAGGTGGCCAAAAGTGGCGAAGAACTTCTAGCCCAGAGAACCACCCCAACAGTACCAGTACGGTATTAACAGTCTTCGAGACTTTCGCATCAAATAATATGTGGAAACAAACACTCCGCAGCCTCGCCGAAGTCTACCAAGTAGCAACAATAAACCCATGGAGCAACACAGCTATCACCTTCAACGCCAGCGACGAACCTAAATTCCGAACAGCCCAAGCACCAGCCGCATTGGTCCTCAGTCCAATAGTGGACGGCTTTCGCCTTACTAAGGTACTCATGGATGGCGGCAGCGGATTAAACCTCATCTACGAAGAAACCCTCCAAAAAATGGAGATAGAGTGGAGCCGCATTGAGCGAAGCAGCACAACCTTTAGAGGAATAATCCCTAGTCGGGAAGCACGCTGCACAGGAAAAATTACACTGGATGTGGTGTTCGGCTCGCCAGACAATTGCATGTCCGAGGAGGTCACATTCCAAGTGGCCCCGTTCAGTAGCAGATATCACGCTTTATTAGGGCGAGAGGCATTCACAATTTTTCAAGCTATACCCCATTACGGGTACATGAAGCTTATAATGCCCGGGCCTGATGGAATCATCACTCTTGCCAGTGATCCGGACATAGCACTCCGCGCTGAGAATAAGACAGCCGCACTAGCCCTAGAGGCACTATCCAAAGCCCTAGCGGCAGAGGAACTCACTGTGCTGCGGTCCACGGTGAACAGGGACGATGTGATACTCGATAAGAGATCCAAGTCCACCTCTTTTAAGCCAGCGGACGAAATAGTCAAATTCCAAGTCCATCCAACGGACCCCACATAGAAGGCCTCCATTGGGGCACAACTAAACCCTGATGTAGACGCCGCACTACGAGAATTCCTTCGGGAAAATTGGGACATCTTTGCCTGGCACCCTTCAGATATGCCAGGAATCCCACGCAGGTTGGCAGAACACAGCCTAAACATCCTAAAAGGATTCAAGCTAGTCAAACAGACTCTTCGGCGATTTTCTGAACACAAAAGACAGGCAATGGAGAGGAGCTAGCCAAACTATTAGAAGCCGGATTCATCAGAGACATAAAACATCCGGACTGGCAAGCAAACCTGGTAATGGTACGAAAAAAGGACAAATCCTGGCGCCTGTGTGTCGATTTTAAAGACCTTAACAAGGCTTGTCCAAAGGATCCTTTCCCCCTTCCCGCATCGATCAAATCATCGATGCTACCGCAGGGCACGATTAATTGTGCTTCCTCGATGCATACTCCGGCTACCATCAAATCAAGATGGCGGAGACAAACCAAGCCGCAACGGCATTCATTACTCCATACGGACCATTCTGCTTCAACACAATGCCCTTCGGGCTAAAAAACGCCGGCGCAACATATGAGCGCGTGATTCAGACATGGCTGGCAACCCAGATCGGCAAAACAGTGGAGGCATATGTAGACGATGTGGTCGTCAAGACCAAACACGTCGAAACTCTAGTAGATGATTTGAGGCTCACATTTGACAACCTCCGAGCATATGATATTAAGCTCAACCCGGAAAAATGCGTGTTCGGCGTACCAGCCGGAAAGCTCTTGGGCTTCATTGTATCCAGTAGAGGAATTGAAGCAAACCCAGCCAAGATCCGAGCTCTGTCACAGTTGGATATCCCAAAAGACCTCAAACAAATACAAAAATTGACTGGATGCGTGGCGGCTCTAAGCCGCTTCATCTCCCGCTTAGGAGAAAAGGCATTGCCCCTTTATCGCCTCCTCCGGCGCACCGAACACTTCGAATGGACGGATGCTGCCACGGCCGGACTCGAAGAAATAAAGGCCATATTGGCAACAAATCTGGTCCTGGCCGCGCCCAACTTGGGCGAACCAATATTATTATACATCGCGGCAACACATCAGGTTGTAAGCGCGGTGCTCATCGTCGAACGAGAAACAGAAGGACACAAATTCCCTCTTCAAAAACCAGTGTACTACGTATCCATTGTCTTAACTCCATGCAAGTCCCGGTATCCACATTATCAAAAGATAGCGTACGCGGTGTTCATGGCATCCCGGAAGCTGCGACACTACTTTCAAGAGTGTTCGACAACAGTAGCCTCCGAAGTACCTCTCAGCGACATCATTAACAACCGCGATGCAACGGGCATGATTGCAAAATGGGCCATTGGGCTCTTACCATTCGACATAACCTACAAACCACGGCGAGCTATAAAGTCACAAGTTTTGGCCGACTTCATCGCTGAATGGACCGAAGCCGAACTCCCTAAAGAGTACGACGCATACTCCAATTGGATCATGCACTTCGATGGCTCCAAAATGTTGGCCAACTTGGGGGCTGGCGTCGTCTTGACGTCCCCAACCGGAGACACAGTCCAATACGTACTTCAGATAATGTACATAGACTCCAACAATGCAGCCGAATACGAGGCCCTTCTACACGGTCTCCAGATGGCAATCTCCATGGGCATTCAACGCCTAGAGGTCCGTGGGGATTCAAACATCGCAATATCCCAAGTAAATGGAGACTTTGACGCCAAGGATCCGAAAATGGCAGCCTACCGTAACGTAGTCCTAAAAATGTCAGCTCAGTTCGAAGGACTCGAATTCCACCATGTAGCCCGGGATAATAACCAGGCGGCCGACGTGTTGGCACGCATCGGCGCAAAACGCGACGCCGTCCCTCCAAACATCTTCCTGGAGCGGCTCTTTAAGCCATCCGTATTATGGGAAGAGGAGTCCGGAAACAACAACCCGGAACCAACCGCGCCTCCCAACATCGAACATTCTGACACAATCGGTGGCTTAGCCAATGAAATAACACCTTCAGCCCATGAAATAATGGCAGTCATTGCCCCGTGGACGGAACCATTCCTAGCCTACTTAATTGGGCAGGAACTCCCCGAAGATCAAAACAAGGCCCGCTGCATAGTACGGTGATCTAAGGCCTACAAGGTACATGAGGGAGAGCTTTATAAGAAAAGCACAACCGGAGTCCTTCAAAGGTGCATCTCCGAAGAGGAAGGGCGAAATATTCTGGCTGAAATTCACGCCGGACTCGGCGGGCAACACGCCGCAGCCCAGGCCCTTATAGGCAAGGCCTTCCGTACAGGATTTTATTAGCCGACGGCCCGGGCAGATGCTCAGGACTTAGTCCAACGATGCGTCGGTTGCTAGCTCTTTGCTAATCAAAGCCACATGCCACCCACCACCCTCAAAACTATACCCATCACCTGGCCGTTTGGGGTCTGGGGGCTTGACATGGTTGGCCCCCTTAAAGGGGGAACCCACAAGCAAAAATACCTATTGGTCATGGTGGACAAGTTCACCAAATGGATATAGGCCAAGCCATTTAAAACGGCCGAATCCGGACCTGTGATAGACTTCATATCTGGGGTGGTACACCGTTATGGCGTCCCCCATAGCATGATCACTGATAATGGCACGAACTTCACGGCCGACAAGGTTAAACTCTGGTGCAAAACTATGGGCATCAAGCTCGACTACGCTTCAGTCTATCACCCTCAAACTAACGGTCAAGTCGAACGAGCAAATGGTCTAATCATGAGCGGCATCAAACCCAGGTTAGTGCGCTCCCTCACGGAACCTAACACGCACTGGGTGGAGGAGCTCGACTCCGTACTCTGGGGGCTGCGGACCACGCCAAACCGCACTACCGGATTCACACCATTTTTTATGGTGTATGGCACAGAGGAAGTTTTGCCCTGCGATATAATTCATGACTCACCTCGCATGCGCATGTATGAAGAAAGAGAAGCCGAGCTGGATCGGCAGGATAGTTTGGACGCCTTAGAAGAGGGGCGCGACATGGCAAAAGCTCGTTCCGCATTCTACCAACAGCAGGCTCGAAGATATCAAAGCCGAGAAGTACGGGCCAAAACTTACAATGATGGCGAATTAGTTCTACGCCTGTCGGACAAGAAAACAGACAAACTCAAGCCCAAATGGGAAGGTCCCTTCATCATCGACCAAGTCCTGACCGGCGGAGCATACCGTCTACGAAACGCATCGGACAACGGACTCGAGCCGAACCCATGGAACGCAGCCCGTCTCCGAAGATTCTACGCCTAGCGCCGGACTCAGAGTTCGTCTCCTTCCTCCGTCCACATTTTATACTTTAGCTGTCTTTTGTTTTTCTCTCTCTTCCTCCTTTTTTCGTAAAGCCATTGAGGGCTGATCTGCGCATTGTGCATAAACACTTGACGTGCGGCTCGCACTCATTATACCCGGGGGCTTCTTTAACAGAAGCTTATTTATAAGGGCTTCATGCCCAAAACATGTGTCACACTTCCGCATGTACCTTTTATTCACCATTATATGCATCGATGTGACTTAAGTTTTGGCCAAGCTGGGTTGCCTGGCTCCTGTGCTTACCCCTACGTTCCCGATTGTTCGGCTGGGAGGTAAAGGGAGCACCTCTCCGATTGTTACAGCCGGGTCAACCGGATGTGCACCTCAGACTGGGTGAAGCCGAAAGCTAGCGTTCTTAAGGGAATATTCGGTCAGTGACTTGAAAGATGATGGACGTCGATAACTGCCACTCGTGTGGCAGGAAAGAAGACGCACCACACATCTCTAATGCAAATAAATTGCCACGTCATCGCATGCATGCATGCGAGAATCTTTTTTTTATTTTCAGTTTTTAAAATGTTTTATCTCTTAAATGAGAAATCCGATTGAAGATCCGTTTCACCATTAAATCCCTCGCGATGAGATCTTCAAAACTAGATCTCATATCGATATATTTCGGCCAAATTTTTTTTTGGTTAAAAGTTGCCATGTCTATTGCACATGAATTGCCATGATATTTACACTGAAGTTGCCATGATATGTTTCAACTATTTTCTTTTACATTAAAAAGTAAATTTTAACATATTATAAAACAAAGAATTAAGAAACTAGACTTGCCATGCACCATAAACTAAAATTGCCATGATACATGCACTTAAAATTGACATGGTTCAATAAAAAATATTTTCATGGTCAAAGTACTGGAATTGCCACCATCAAAAAACTAAAATTGCCATGATCTACAAACTAAAATTGCCACATGGCAACTTTAGCTTAAGCACTGTGGCAACTATGGTGTAAACATCATGGCAACTTTTGGGCAAAAAAAAATTCGTCGAAACATATCAACATGGGGTCTAGTTTTGAAGATCTCGTCGAGACGGATTTAATGGTGAAAATGGGTTTTTAGTTTGCTTTTTTATTTAAGAGATAAAACATTTTAAAGCCGAAAACCAAAAAGATTTCTGCTGATGTCATCTATTCATACGTGGCAAAATGAGTGGTGATGGAGGCGTGTGGGCGTTAGCTTTTCCGAAGATGATTTCTTACTTATTTATTTATCTGCCCCCAGACGCTTTTTTTCTGCTCTTTTCGCAGTCCGGACATGCACTTTAGGGCATGCCTCCCAGGGAAAGGAACCCCTAATGGAACTATTCTCCCTAGAAGATGTTTCTTACTAACCGTGTAATATAACATAACTAGTTGGGCACTTGTCTGATAAAGCACTAATGACCCCTAGACCTGGTCTCCATGCATGCACCGGTTTTTACATAACCGTGAGGGTATTCGAACACACTCCGGACTGTTGGGTCCAGAGGTTGAAGCGAACAGGTCCGCAAAGACAAACGATCTACAATCCGGCTAGAAGGCATTTTATATGTCATTTTAAATTACATTGTCAACTTGACTGATTGTACTCCTCTTCAATCCCGTCTAACAGGCTGTCTAGTTTACAGTCCCATTGGGAATACTTAGCGGCCAACTCTACTTGGCCGTACATTAAGCTCACAGGGATCTCCTTCCCATCAGGCCCCATAGGTCTGACCTCGGCCATGTGGTTCGGATCAGCCTTTGTGTACCGCGTCTTCACCATGGCCCAGGCCTCCCTGGCGCCTTGACGGCAGGCCGATATCTTCCACAAACGAAAGCGCTGCCGTGCTCCCTGAAGCTTCTCCGCAAGCCCTCCAAGACCCTCAGGTAGGGAGACGGACGGCCATAAGGCCTGGGCGATGCTGCTCATCGCCTGCCGAACAATTCGTGCAGTTGCCGCAACTCGGGAAGTAAGTCACCCGTTGAACCGGGCATTTCCTCCGCAGGACGACCTGTGAGCACACCTACAGACACATTTCTGTCAATCGACTTCCTCGCCGATCTCTTCTTTTTCAAAAGAGTTTGCTCAAGCACTTACTGTAAATGCCGCGACGAAGCCGCCGATTCTCCTTCACGGAGTCAGACAGCTGGACCCGAACATCTTTTAGTTCTTCGCCCAGCTGGGTGTTGGCATCTTGGAGTTTGTTCCTCTCCTGCTGCACCCTCATAAGCACCTTCTCGCCGGCCTTCAGCTGGCGCAGTAGATGTTGCTTGTCCGGATCTAGTCCGGCACCATCTGCAATATTATTGTTAGACTTATACATACGCCGCACTTCATAAACGGCTTATCTTTTCGAAGTATGCATTACCAGAGGAGGTCTCTGTGGCTCCCCCCGCGGCGGCTAGTGCGGCCTCAAGTTGGGCCATGCACTCTTGAAGCTCCTGGGACAGGTGGGTATTCTTCTCCGTAAGATCCTGCATAACAAATGATCCTTAAATCAGTTATTCTAACTATTTTAAGTCTCGGGGGCTACTGGCATATATAACTATTAAAATTCCTCACCCGTATGTCTTTCACATACTGCTCCGTGGCTCTGGTTAGACCATCTCGAGCGGCATGGAGGTGCGCGTCTCCCGCATTAAAGGCATTCAGTGCCTCTAGGGAGAAACACGCGTCACGAAGAACTGTCCGGCGGCGCCTGTGATTCATGGCGCTCTCCACCTTAGACCTGGTGGTGGACAGCCTGTCAGCATCCTCCGTTGGAGGAGCATCCGGCTCAAGCCTTGTGTTCGGCTCCCCCTCCGGACCAGGCGTTGGAGCATGGCTGGCGGAGGCTTGATTGGCAACCTCTCCGGACACTGTCCGGCGAGCGCTCTTTCTCCTGGAAAAATCATGAGCGTTAATATACCTCCTAGGAATCTTTCCCTTAAAAACGGTGGTGCGCCGTACCGTTGCAGCGACGTTTCGATTCGCGCCGCACTCCTCTTCCGCCTGCTGGGCCAAACAGACCCTTGTTGGTCAGCCGCCGCGGTTTCTGTTTCCCGCCTTAAAGGCGCCTCCTGTGGAGCACCGTTGGTATACGGTGGTCAGAAATGAGCATGGATAAGGAATGATGTCAGGACTCCGGTCATAGTTACTTGGGAAGCCGGAGTTAAACCAGGGTAGTCGGTCGTAATGGCGACCAAAGCATTGTCCATGCTAAGTTGGTGGAACACCCCATCGATCAGCTCCACCTTTATGTCCGGATCCTCTTCGGAGGCCGGATCAAGGGATCGTCCCAGATCCTCGGGCCGTGGAGTCAGGCTGTGTATGTCCTCTACGTCCCGGTGCAGCTCCTGCGTCAAAATCACAAAGTGAGACACTTAACTTTGGGAATATGGATTGGATAGATAAACGTCCGCTTACCCAGCTCCGAGGGTTATTCATGGAGAATCCATTTAATGGACTCGCGCGGAGGAAGTCCTCTTTCTCCCCCTTGTACAAGCCGGACAGGATCTACACGAGATCGTCAACCGATGCTGGCCCCTTACGGCCATGACGGGTGGCGTCATCCTCCCCGTTGAAATCCCACATGGGGTGGCCCCTATATTGGAGCGGCTGCACCCCTCACATGATGCATGTTGCCATGACTCCAATCATGGTCAATTCGGAATGGGCCAGTAACCTTATCCGGCCCATCAGATATTGGACGCCCCTGTCATTCTCCCGTTGAGGGCTCCACGGGCGCCAGCTCAGGCGTTTCTTCAGAGGAGCGTTGCTGAACTCCGGGAGGCCGATCTGAACTGGGTCCGGCAGTGGGGCGTCTTCCATATAAAACCATTCTGAAGGCCAGTCTTCGGACGCCTTCTTCGGGGTTCCAGATAGATATCCGGTCCCGGCGATGCGCCATATTTCGGCTCTGCCCACTTGGTATATCGACCCCTCGTGAGAACGGGGTACAAGGCAAAACAATCTCTTCCACAACGCAAAGTGGGCCTCGATGCCCAAGAACAGCTCGCAAAGGGCTACAAAGCCCGCGATGTGCAAAATGGAGGCAGGTGTAAGGTGGTGAAGCTGGAGTCCATAGAACTCCAGGAGCCCCCGGAGAAACGGATGTATGGGAAATCCGAGTCCACTTATTAGATAAGGGACGAAGCATACCCGCTCTCCTTTGGAGGGATTGGGGACGCTCCCCACCTGCTTTCCACCCTTGTAGGTAGCCAGTCCGGCTCGAACCGGAACCATGAAGGCTGGGGGAAGATATCCGTCTGCTTGGAGCGTCACTAGCTCGCTATGCAGGACTGAACATCTCCTCCAATCTCCTGGCTGAGGGCTGGGAGCGCGAGAGGAGGAGCCGCGTCGACTGTCCACGATGGAATGCATTTTTGTCAGAGGCGCTTTGATGAGTACTTGCGGAAGGACGATGGTGTGATTCGGATCTAGATCCTCGCCTCTCTTATAGGCAGCTTATTCGCGCGGCTAGGGGGTGAAACGTAAAAATGCCCTGGCTTTTCGCATTCATACGACACGTGGAAGAGGACCATTATTGGACGTGGAAGCCAAGGAGCGCAACATTTATAAGGAAGCCAGACACTATTCGGCAAGCACATGGAATTTGAAGGAGAACCCGCCTTGCAAAGCCCAAGACAATATACGCGCCGGACTCGTCGTCATTGAAGCCTGGTTCGGGGGCTACAGAGGGAGTCCTGGACTAGGGGTTGTCCGGATAGCCGAACTATCATCATTGGCCGGACTCCAAGACTATGAAGATACAAGATTGAAGACTTCGTCCCATGTCCGGATGGGACTTTCCTTGGCGTGGAAGGCAAGCTTGGCGATACGGATATGTAGATCTCCTACCATTGTAACCGACTCTGTCTAACCCTAG
Organism: Triticum timopheevii; assembly: GCA_963921465.1. NCBI lineage: Eukaryota > Viridiplantae > Streptophyta > Magnoliopsida > Poales > Poaceae > Triticum > Triticum timopheevii. The sequence continues at coordinate 558,184,510 of OY997268.1, read as the reverse complement.
CCCTCTCCGGTGTGTATATAAACCGGAGGGTTTTAGTCCATAGGACGAACAACAATCATACCATAGGCTAGCTTCTAGGGTTTAGCCTCCTTGATCTCGTGGTAGATCCACTCTTGTACTACCCATATCATCAATATCAATCAAGCAGGAGTAGGGTTTTTCCTCCATCGAGAGGGCCCGGACCTGGGTAAAAACATCGTGTCCCTTGTCTCTTGTTACCATCCGCCTAGACGCACAGTTCGGGACCCCCTACCCGAGATCCGCCGGTTTTGACACCGACAAGGCTCCTCAAAAGTCCCACGCACCTACACAAACAACTGAGAACTCGCAACCAACGCAATAAAGGGGTTGTCAATACCTTCACGGCCACTTGCGAAAGTGAGATCTAATAAAGATAGTATGATAAGATAAATATATTTTTGGTATTTTATAATATAGATGCAAAAAGTATAGATGCAAATAAAGGTAGATTGAAAGCAAATATGATAAGAGATAGACCCGGGGGCCATAGGTTTCAATAGAGGCTTCTCTCAAGATAGTGTAACTATTACGGTGGGTGATCAAATTACTAACGAGCAATTGCTAGAAAAGCGCATAGTTATGAGATTATCTAGGCATGATCATGTATATAGGCATCACGTCCATAACAAGTAGACCGACTCCTGCCTGCATCTACTACTATTACTCCACATATCGACCGACTCCTGCCTGCATCTAGAGTATTATGTTCATAAGAACAGAGTAACGCATTAAGCAAGATGACATGATGTAGAGGTATAAACACATGCAATATGATATAAACCCCATCTTGTTATCCTCGATGACAACAGTACAATACGTGTCTTGCAACCCTTTCTGTCACTGGGTAAGAACACCACAAGATTGAACCCAAAGCTAAGCACTTCTCCCATGGCAAGAAAGATAATTCTAGTAGGCCAAACCAAACTGATAATTCGAAGAGACTTGCAAAGATAACTCAATCATACATAAAAGAATTCAGAGAAGATTTAAATATTATTCATAGACAAACTTGATCATAAACCCACAATTCATCGGATCTCGTCAAACACACCACAAAAAGAGTTTACATCGAATAGATCTCCATAAGAGAGGGGGAGAACATTGTATTGAGATCCAAAAAGAGAGAAGAAGCCATCTAGCTAATAACTATGGACCCGTAGGTCTGTGGTAAACTACTCACAACTCATCGGAGGGGCAAGGATGTTGATGTAGAAGCCCTCCATGGTTGATTCCCCCTCCGGCAGAGTGCCGGCGAAGGCTCCAAGATGAGATCCCGCGGATACAGAAGGTTACGGCAGTGGAAATTGTGTTTCGTGGTGCTCCTTGATGTTTTCGGGGTACATAGGTATATATAGGAGGAAGAAGTACGTCGATGGCCACCCGAGGGGCCCACGAGACAGGGGGGCGCGCCCTACAGGGGGCCCCCTATCTTGTGGGGCCCTCGGGAGCTTCTTGACTTGCACTCCAAGCTCTCCGGATAAGATTTGTTCCAAAAATCATGCTCCCGAAGGTTTCATTCCATTTGGACTCCGTTTGATATTCCTTTTCTTCGAAATACTGAAATAGGCAAAAAAGAAAGCAATATGGGCTGGGCCTCCGGTTAGTAGGTTAGTCCCAAAAATGATATAAATTTGTAAAATAAAGCCCATAAACATCTAAAAGGGGTAATATAATGGCATGGAACAATCAAAAATTATAGATACGTTGGAGATGTATCAGTATGGTAGAGAAACTGCTAGCTAATCCCTTTGCAGGAGATGGAACATTGCATCCCGATTTACACCTTATCTATGTGGATGAAGTTTGTGTATTATTTAAGCTTGCAGGTTTGCCCGATGATGTTATTAACAAGAAGGTTTTCCCTTTATATTTGAAGGGATACACACTGACATGGTATAGGCTATGTGATGATATGGGATCCTGGGACTATAAACGATTGAAATTGGAATTTCACCAGAAATATTATCCTATGCATCATGTTCATCGTGATCGTAATTATATATATAATTTTTGGCCTCGCGAAGGAGAGAAAGCATCGCTCAAGCTTGGGGGAGGCTTAAGTCAATGTTATATTCATGCCCCAATCATGAGCTCTCAAGAAAAATGATTATTCAAAACTTTTATGCTCGACTTTCTCTCAACAATCGCACCATGCTTGATACTTCTTGTGCTGGGTTTTTTATGATGAATACTATTGAATTCAAATGGGATTTATTGAAAAGAATTAAACGCAACTCTGAAGATTAGGATTCCGATGATGGTAAGGAGTCATGTATGACACCTAATTTTGATTGTGTTAAATCTTTTATGGATACCGACGCCTTTCATGGATTTAGCACTAAATATGGACTTGACTCTGAGATAGTAGCTTCTTTCTGTGAATCATTTTCTACTCATGTTGATCTCCCTAAGGAGAAGTGGTTTAAATATAATACTCCCACTGTAGTAAAAGCAGTTGCACCTATTACAGTTGAAGAAAATACTATCACTTATAATGACCCTATTGTTCCTACTACTTATATTGAGAAACCACCTTTCCCTGTTAGGATAACGGATCATGCTAAAGCTTCAATTGTTGTTCGTAAGAGTAATACTAGAACATATACACCTCCTGAGCAAATTAAAGTTGAACCTAGTATTGCTATAGTTAAAGATTTCTTGGCTGATAATATTGATGGGCATGTTATTTATTTCTATGATCAAGCTGCTAGAATTGCTAGACCCGATGCTAAGAAACATAGACCCATTGTAGACATGCCTATTATTTCTGTTAAAATAGGAGATCATTGTTATCATGCCTTATGTGATATGGGTGCTAGTGCCAGTGCAATACCTTATTCCTTATATGAAGAAATTATGCATGATATTTCACCTGGTGAGGTAGAAGAAATTGATGTTACAATTAAGCTTCCCAATAGAGATACTATTTCACCAATTGGGATTGTTAGAGATGTTGAAGTCTTGTGTGGGAAAGTTAAATATCCTGCTGATTTTCTTGTTCTTGGTTCCCCATAAGATGACTTTTGTCCCATCATATTTGGTAGACCCTTCTTAAATACTGTCAATGCTAAGATTGATTGCGACAAGGATGTTGTTTCTATTGAGTTAGGGGATATGTCTCATGAGTTTAATTTTGCTAAATTTTGTAGACAACCCCATGATAAAGAATTGCCCAGTAAGGATGAAATTATTGGTCTTGCTTCTATTGCCGCTCCTCCTACTGATCCTTTAGAACAATATTTACTAGACCATGAAAATGATATGTTTATGAATGAAAGAAGGGAAATAGATGAAGTATTATTTAAACAGGGTCCTATTTTGAAACACAATTTGCTGTTGAAATCTTAGGGGATCCCCCACCACCCAAGGGTGATCTCGTGTTTGAGCCTAAACCATTACCTGATACTCTTAAATATGCTTATCTTGATGAAAAGAAGATATATCCTGTTATTATTAATGCTAACCTTTTAGAGAAGGAAGATGAAAGATTATTGAAAACTCTGAAGAAGCACCGTGCTGCTATTGGATATACTCTTGATGATCTTAGGGGCATTAGTACCACTCTATGCCAACACAAAATAAAATTGGAGGAAGACGCCAAGCCAGTTATTGATCACCAAAGACGATTAAATCCTAAGATGAAAGAAGTGGTGAGAAAGGAAATACTAAAGCTCCTTGAGGCAGGTATAATTTATCCCGATGCTGATAGTCAGTGGGTAAGTCATGTCCATTGTGTCCCTAAGAAGGGAGGTATTACTGTCGCTCCTAATGGTAAAGATGAATTGATCCCGCAAAGAATTATTACAGGTTATAGGATGGTAATTTATTTCCGCAAATTAAATAAAGCTACTAAAAAGATCATTACCCTTTACCTTTTATTGATCTAATGCTAGAAAGACTATCCAAACATACACATTTTTGCTTTCTAGATGGTTACTCTGGTTTCTCTCAAATACCTGTGTCAGCGGAGGATCAAGAAAAGACCACTTTTACTTGCCCTTTCGGTACTTTTGTTTATTGACGTATGCTTTTTGGTTTATGTAATGCACCCGCTACCTTTGAAAGATGCATGATGGCTATATTCTCTGACTTTTGTGAAAAGATTTGTGAGGTATTCATGGATGATTTCTCCGTCTATGGATCCTCTTTTGATGATTGTTTGAGCAACCTTGAACGAGTTTTGCAGATATGCGAAGATACTAGTCTTGTCTTGAATTGGGAAAAGTGCCACTTTATGGTTAATGAAGGCATTGTCTTGGGGCATAAAATTTCTGAAAGAGGTATTGAAGTTGATAAAGCTAAGGTTGATGCTATTGAAAAGATGCCATGTCCCAAGGACATTAAAGGTATAAGAAGTTTCCTTGGTCATGCCGGTTTTTATAGGAGGTTCATTAAGGGCTTTTCTAAAATTTCTAGGCCTCTAACTAATCTACTCCAAAAAGATATTCCTTTTTGTCTTTGATGATGATTGTGTAGAAGCGTTTGAAATACTTAAGAAAGCTTTTTCCGCACCTATTGTTCAGCCACCTGATTGGAATTTACCCTTTGAAATTATGTGTGATGCTAGCGATTATGCTGTAGGTGCTGTTCTAGGACAAAGAGTTGATAAGAAACTAAATGTTATTCAATATGCTAGTAAAACTCTAGACAGTGCTCAGAGAAATTATGCTACTACTGAAAAAGAATTCTTAGTAGTTGTATTTGCTTGTGATAAGTTCAGACCTTATATTGTTGATTCTAAAGTGACTGTTCATACTGATCATGTTGCTTTTAAATATCTTATGGAAAATAAAGATGCTAAACCTAGACTTATTAGATGGGTTCTCTTGCTACAAGTATTCGATTTGCATATTATTGATAGAAAGGGAGCTGAGAACCCCATTGCAGACAACTTGTCTAGGTTAGAGAATGTTCTTGATGACCCACTACCTATTAATGATAGATTTCTCGATGAACAATTAGCTATCATAAATGCTTCTCGTACTGCTCCCTGGTATGCTGATTATGCTAATTACATTGTTGCTAAATTCATACCACCTAGTTTCACATACCAGCAAAAGAAAAGTTCTTCGATGATTTAAGACATTACTTCTGGGATGACCCACACCTTTATAAAGAAGGAGTAGATGGTGTTAATAGACGTTGCATACCTGAGCATGAACAGGAACATATCCTACACAAGTGTCACTCCGAGGCATATGGAGGACACCACTCTAGAGATAGAACTGCACATAAGGTATTGCAATCCGGATTTTATTGGCCTACTCTTTTCAAAGATGTCTTGTGATGAATGTCAAAGAATTGGTAATATTAGTAGGCGTGAAGAAATGCCTATGAATTATTCTCTTGTCATTGAACCATTTGATGTTTGCGGCTTTGATTATATGGGACCGTTTCCTGCCTCTAATGGGTACACACATATTTTAGTTGCTGTTGATTACGTTACTAAGTGGGTAGAAGCTATTCCAACTAGTAGTTCTGATCATAACACCTCTATTAAGATGCTTAAAGAAGTTATTTCTCCAAGGTTTGGAGTCCCTAGATACTTAATGACTGATGGTGGTTCACATTTTATTCATGGTGCTTTTCGTAAAATGCTTGCTAAGTATGATGTTAATCATAGAATTGCATCTCCATATCACCCACAGTCGAGTGGTCAAGTAGAATTGAGTAACAGAGAGCTTAAATTAATTTTGTAAAAGACTGTTAATAGATCTAGAAAGAATTGGTCCAAGAAACTTGATGATGCATTATGGGCTTATAGAACTGCATATAAGAATCCTATGGGTATGTCTCCATATAAAATGGTTTATGGAAAAGCATGTCACTTACCTCTCGAATTTGAACATAAGGCATATTGGGCTATTAAAGTGCTCAATTATGATTTCAAACTTGCCGGTGAGAAGAGGTTATTTGAAATTAGATCACTTGATGAATGGAGAACCCAAGCCTATGAGAATGCCAAACTGTTTAAAGAAAAAGTTAAAAGATGGCATGACAAAAGGATACAAAAGCGTGAGTTTAATGTAGGTGATTATGTTTTGCTTTTCAACTCTCGTTTAAGATTTTTTTGCAGGAAAACTTCCCTCTAAATGGGAAGGCCCTTACGTTATCGAGGAGGTCTATCGTTCCGGTGCCATAAAAATCAACAACTTCGAAGGCAAAAATCCGAAGGTGGTGAACGGTCAAAGAATCAAACATTATATTTCAGATAATCCTATAAATGTTGAAACTAATGTTATTGAAACCGTAACCCCGGAGGAATACATAAGAGACACTTTCTAGAACTTTTCAGACTCCAAAAAGTAATAGATATGTAGTATGGTAAGTAAAACGACTCCAGAATAGTTCTAATAGCAAATTTTCTCTGTTTTGGAATATTTAAGAAAATAGGAAAATAAGAAGTAGTCCGGGAAGGACACGAGGCATCCACAAGGGTAGAGGGCACGCCCTACCCCCTGGGCGCGCCCCCTGCCTCGTGGACACCTCGTGTGCTCTACGGACTCCGTTTTCTTGCATGATACTTCTTTCAGTTGGTAAAAATTCATTATATAATCTCCCGAAGGTTTTGACCACTGTATCACGCAAATATCCTCTGTCTTTGTTTCGAGCTGTTTTCTGTCAGATTTGTCAAGGCCAGGCATCATGATGTCACCCTCCTCCAACAATGAAGAAAAGGATGCTTGGCTATTGAAGATAGAGCTAAAGAGAGAAGAACCTGGGGAGATCAACAAGGATGGTGGGATCAAGAATGCCATGGAGGATCAAGCTCCGGTGGCAGAAGAAGAAAACATCCTTCAACCTCTTCCTAACCTATTTACCCCAACTGAGATTGAAGCTTTCAAGATGATTGAGTTAGCTCGCATACAAAACAAGTATCTCACACATGAAAATATTTTGTTGAAGGATCATATCATCGCACTCAATGGCATTATTCGCAAATTGGAAGAGCTCCTACGCTCGATGTGCGGCTATCCATCATCATCACCACCTTCTTCACCAGCAAAGGAGACATAATTACATGGTCATGGGCACTCCCCTTAGCAACTGCCAAGCTTGGGGGAGTTTCCCCGATATCATATCACCATCACACTCCTATCATTACCGTTTTACTTAGTTCAATCCTTTTGGTAATATCTTGATCTAGTAGAATAAAGTTTTGGTATGAATTAGTTTTGATTTTTGCTTTGTGATCCCTCTATGTAATCGAGTCCGTGAGCTATATATAATAAAGATTAGTGTTGAGTCAAGGGCTTTGCTATCTTGCTATGATCTTAAGTGCATAAAATAATTAAAGAAATAAAAGAGATCCTATTGATCTTATGAATAGTAATGACTTCACATATAGAGAGTATGATGATTAAAAGTTGTTGAGAGTTGGCAAACATAGTTTTGGTCATCGTTGCAATTAATAGGAAGTAATAAAGAAAGAGAGGTTCTCACATATAAATACACTATCTTGGACATCTTTTATGATTGTGAGCACTCATTAAAGTATGACATGGTAAAGAGTTGATGTTGGACAAGGAAGACAACATAATGGGTTATGTTTTCTCACAACTTAGTTAAAGTATATTGTCATGGATTGTCCAACATGTTGAGCTTGCCTTTCCCCCTCATGCTAGCCAAATTCCTTGCACCAAGTAAAGATACTACTTGTGCTTCCAAATATCCTTAAACCAAGTTTTTGCCATGAGAGTCCACCATACCTACCTATGGATTGAGTAAGATCCTTCAAGTAAGTTGTCATGTTGCATGCAATAAAAATTGCTCTCTAAATATGTATGACTTATTAGTGTGGAGAAAATAAGCTTTATACGATCTGGTGATATGGAAGTAATAAAAGCGACGGACTGCATAATAAAGGTTCATATCACAAGTGGCAATATGAAGTAACGTTCCTTTGCATTAAGATTTTGTGCATCCAACCATAAAAGCACATGACAACCTCTGCTTCCCTCTGCGAAGGGCCTATCTTTTACATTATGCAAGAGTCAAGGTGATCTTCACCTTTCCCTTTTACATTTTATCCTTTGGCAAGCACCTCGTGTTGGAAAGATCCTGATATATATATATATATATATATATATATATATATATATATATATATATATATATATATATATATATATAGGGCTGGACTATTCTATTACCGGTAACAGAATATTATTCTGTTACCCTCTGTCCCTATAAGGGCGCGACGCGCAGACCACTGTAGAAACTCGTTGACCCGCCCCCAATCCAACCCGCCTTCTACCGCCTGCCGGCCGGCCGGCCGCCCCCCGCCTTCAACCTTCGGCGCCGTGTTGCGCCTCCCGCCTCCCACATCCGCGACCCCGCCGCGCCCCATCCGCGACCGGAAGGGCGACCACATCAACTGGGTTCTCGCGGGGTCCCGTGAGGCCAACCGGACGCAACCCCCACTCATCAAAGCTGGGCATCTGCCTCACAAAATCGGCCCTGCCCGAGCAAAGATACAAGAGGGCGGCATCATGCCGGAGGCTGCCTGGGGAAGGATCGCCAGTCAGGACCCTGAGCACCGTCTTCAGCACTTCAGGCGCTAGATCCTCCTCCTGGAGCTACATGCGGTCTTTGTGCCCTGCAAAGTCCCACATCCGATGGGAGTGGCGCTGGAGAGGAGCAATGCGATGTTGGAGGAACTCCTTCACCACCTTGGGCGCTGTCACGTCGAGCGCCCTCAAACTCTAGAAGCGGCGCCAGACGAAGGCGAGCCGGGGGCTCGCGGGCGTCTCGTGATCCCAGCCTGAGTTGGGAATAGCGGGCAAGGTCGGGTGCAAGAGCAGGGGGTTGGGCACCCCGACATCCACATACAGCCACCGCTCTCTGAACGTGGCCTCAGGGGGAGGAAGGCCGAAATCGATCCCTGAAGCAGCCATCTCTGGCACGGCGAGGAAGCTCACACACCCCGAGCATTGAGTGGGGTCGCTCAGGCGCAAAGAGAAGAAGTGGCGCAGCAGGGCAACGGAAGGAGGAATGCCCACCATTGCCTCGCAAACAAAAGCGAAGATAGCCGGGAGGGTTATGGACTCAGGCCCGAGGTGCATCATGTGTATCTGATAATGGGAGAGCACCGCATTAAAGAAAGCGGAAAAGGGGGGAACCAGACCCGCCCACAGGGCATCGGCAAAGAATCGGAACTCAATGACGACCCTATCAAAAGAAGCATGGGACGCAGGCCAGACCGTGGTCATGCCGCACTCGTTTAAGATGGTGACAAGAGCAGAACGAACCTTGCCCAAGGCCTCGGGGTTGAGTATGATAGACCGATCAATGGCGGGGGCCGCCGCCAGAGGCGAGCGGGACGAAGGCGCGGGCTTCTTCCCCCTTTCCTTCTTCGTTGGCGCCATGGCAATGGGAAGGGGGGAGAGTTTGAGTGGGATTGGAGGCGGAAGTTGGAGCCGGAGGAAGAAGGAAGGGCAGGAAGCGCGCGGACGGTGAAAGGGGAATAAATGTGTGCAACCACGGGTCCGCCTAGCCGGGCGTATAATGAGGCATCGTGGGAAGCGGAGACGCCCACGTCCAATAAAACGCCACGCGGTGCCCAAGGCCGCAGGCTATTGGGGCCCGCGGCGCTTCGCACTTGCCCCTTCGCTCTTATGCTAAGCCAAGTCCGGGCGCGCCTTGGGCCCGGGGGCTACTGTCGGCTTCGGGGAACGGGGGTCCCCAGACTTGCCTGCCTGCGGCCTGCGGCGTGGCTCAAGTGGGGGCCCAGTGCAGCCCAGCTTCATCATCTCAAGCTCAAGACCCTCGCGAGGGGCCAAGCCTCGCGGGGCGAACGACAGAAGCTTCCTCAGGAGTAGCCTCATCAGGCGGGCTCGCGAGGGGGCGGAGAGATCACGGCAGGGTACCTCGCGAGGTACCCATGACGCAAGCCATGATGATCGAGACCAGGCGGGCGCCAGGCGGGCACCAGGCGGGCACCAGGCGGGCGGCAGCCTGCGCAGTGTCCCTGTTTCCCCTTCGGTGCAAAGGGGGCAAGCATAGGCCAAGGCATCAGGCAAAGGTTACCGTTTTGGTGCAACAAGACCAAGACCAGCAGAGCGGCAGGATGGAGATCACCGTGGAGCCCAGGACGACGTCACCGTCAGAGTCTTTGGTAGTCGAAGACTAACTTTAGTCAGGATAAGTGTACTAGATGTTCCCCTTCAAAATGGCCAATTGTTGGCGCCCTTCCCGCTCATTATTTGGGAAGAGGCCCAGGGCCTCCCTCTATAAATAGAGCTAGCCACCACAGGGCAAAGGGATCCAGATTCCAGGTAGACTAGGGAGAGAGACGACTGAACTCCCCAAGCAGTTCATCGCACCAGCTCAAGAACAGCCCCTCGCGAGGCTGTTCTTCCTCTGTATTGTTCATCATCAGCCCCTGAGGCAATCCACCACACCACACACTGGAGTAGGGTATTACAGCACAATGGTGGCCTGAACCAGTATAAACCTCGTGTACCTTGTATGTTCTTCTTTCTAGCATGATTCCTTGCGAGGCTTCGAGACGTGAGTTGGTAGGAGGAGAGATCTTCATGCGCACCCCAGAGTTCGAACCTCAAGGGTCTCCCGGAACCCGAAATCCGACAGTGGAGGCTGGAGGAGGTCAATGGTGGAGATGAACAGTATCCCGCGGAGTCCCATTTTGCAGTACGCCACACCCTCCCGATGAACAGGACCCCCGTTTTGACCGTAGCGCTCCAACACAAGTCCGTTTCGTCCGTTTTGCGGTACGCCACACCCCTCCCGATCAACAGGACCCCCGTTTCGACAGTAGGAGGTCCGTTTCCTCCATTTTGTGGTACGCCACACCCCTCCCGATGAATAGCATCCCGTTTCAAACATGGTCGGTCGAACACAAGGCCGTTTCCTCCGTTCTTCGGTACACCAGGCCTCATTTCCATCGCCTGTTCCATCCAAGCCGGTTGGCTCCCACGCGTTCTGTTGCTTCCCGATGAACACGACGCATTCCGTTGCCTCCCCATGAACACGACGCATTCCGTTGCCTCCCCAAGAACACGACGATGATGCAGTTTCTCCGATCCGACCCAGCCATGTACATGAGCCCTGGCCGTACGTATGCACGAGTAGGCGTTCGAGACCCCGCCCGTATGTGCGTACGTGGCCGTATTTACTTTCTTGCACCCTGGCCGTTGTACGTACGTGTACATGCTACGTGCATGCCTCCACTACGACACGTGCGCGCCTCTACATCGACCAGTATGTACGTACACGTTCGCGACCAGAATGACAACACTACGTACGCTTCGCCCAGGTGGGTCCCGACTGTCAGGCACTTCCTTGCGTGCGAAGATGTAGCTAGTGGTTCCCAGCAGTCAGGGGGGTGAATCGTTTTTTTTGCCCGGACGCACTTCCTTGCGTGCGAAGGTGTAGCTGGTGGGTCCCAGCAGTCAGGGGGGAAATGTTTTTTTTCACGAAATACAGTGGCCCGTCCGATGGGTCCCTGCTGTCAGGTGGAGGAATCATTATTTTCCGCGTAATAAGGGGGCACTTCCTTGCTGCGGCCGTGGACCCAGTTGTCAGCCTCTCCACGTACAGTCCATGTTCGATGGAAGTCGTTCCTTGACCACGTTGACCACGCCGCACCGAGAGCACCAGGGAGGTGGACGACGGCGAGGCCTAGGAAGGGGACAGCGCGGAGCCGGGGAAGACACGGAAGTGGAAGCCCGCGCGGAGAGGAGTACGAGGGTTCACTGGTTCGGCTGCAATATGAGGCTGCCATCACCACAGGGCCTGGCCAGCGGTGGGAATAGTAGGGGGCGGTGAGGCCTCCACGACAGTACAGCCGGCCACGGGAGGCAGGAGCATGCGGCACGACCGATGCTGCTTTGGGCGGCTGGAGCAAGAGGACCAGAGGTTGAACAAGCACTACGACCGTTGGATGGACATCATACGGTCACTGGAGCTAGAATTGTTCATATTGACTAAGTTGACAAAGCCCTCCGTCCCCGTCAACTTAGTAGGCCCACAAGTCATCCTCCCACCAAGGTGGGTCCCAGCTAGCAGGGGGAGTATTCATTTTTTGTGCGTAAGAAGGAGGCACTTCCGGTGGGTCCGAGCTGACAGCAGGGGGGATGTTTTTCTTCAAAAAATACGATGGCCCGTCCGATGGGTCCCAGCAGTCAGGGGCAAACGTTTTTTTCGCGAAATACTAGTGGCTCATCCGATGGGTCCCTGCTGTCAGGTGGAGGAATAATTATTTTCCGCGTAATAAGGAGGCACTTCCTTGCGGCTGCTGTGGACCCAGCTGTCAGGCTCTCCACGTACAGTACCCTTCCGATGGAAGTCGATCGTTGACCACATTGACCATGTTGCATCGAGAGCACCATGGCAGTGGACGACGACAAGGCCTAGGAAGGGGATGACGCAGAGCTGGGAAAGACGCAGCAGTGGATGCCCTCCGTGTGGGAAACAACTGCCATCGTCGGAGAATAACAACATGTGTGGGTGAGTAGAGGGATGGCTAGGCCAGCGATGGGAGTACGGTGGGGTGGTGAGGCCTGCGCGGCTCCTCAGCCGGCCGCGGGGAGGAGGGAGCAGGCAGTCCCGCCGGCGCTTGTTTGAGCGGCTGGAGCAGGAAGAGCGGAGATTGAAGAAGCACGACGGCCGTTGGAGGGAAATCCAACAGTCACTGCTTGTGCGTCAATCTTTTTTTTAGGAAAGCCTCAAATCTGTGGAAAACAACATACATCCCATCTGCCATTATTTCTAATAATTTACAGCCCATTTGCTAATTCCTAAGGTTCTTTTGGAGCCCATATTCTTTTTGTTAGCATTACAGCCCATATTGTGGCCACGGTTAAAAAATTATACAAAATTTTGCATATTTCGATGCTGTCTGAACTGTTTTTAATCCCGAAATTTCGAGTCACATTCAAAATGATTTTAAAAATAAATGTATATCAATATAAAATCTAACAAATTGTCCACGCATAAAAATAAATGCAATTTAAAATCTCGAAATGAAAAAAAGTTATTTGAAACTGATTGCCAGTTTGATGTGTTTTAAAAATGCACAACCCATTTCTCATTACTGATAGGCCATTTTTTCGGCCAACCGAATGAAGCTCTCCTCGTCTTGAAAGATTTGCAGCCCAACAGACCTGACAAAGCGACTTACTTGGCAAATCACAAAAAAACTGGGCTGTGGCCGTGGACCTAGCTGCAGCCGTGGACCCAGCTGTCAGCATCTCCACATACAGTACTCTTCCGATGGAAGTCGGTCGTTGACCACGTTGACCACGCCACGCCGAGAGCACCTAGGCAGTGGACGACGGCGAGGCCTAGGAAGGGGACGACGCGGAGCCAGGGAAGACGTGGCAATGGATGCCCACGCGGAGAGGAGTACGAGGGTTCACTAGTTCGACTGCGGCGTGAGGCTGCCGTCGCCGCAGAATAACAGGGTGTGTGGGTGAGTAAAGGGATGCCCCGGGCCAGTGGTGGGAGTAGTGCCAAGTTGGACTGGCCCTTGATTACCAAAAACCAGAAAAAGAAAAGGAAAGAAGCCCATCAGAGGCAACCGACAGCATCCTATTCCTCGTGTGAAGCAGACTACCTACAACGATGTGGAGACCGTTGTTGACTCGCCTGGCGGCTCGCACGTCTACGTCCTTGGATGCACTGACGCCGGCGCCGCCTCCGCTGGCTTTCACTAAGCTACTTCCGGGTCACCTCTCCAATGCTTCTATATCTGAGCTGCCTCCGCCGCCTGATGTTTTCCGCTCGCCGCGCTCGACATGGCTCGTGCGCCTCTGGCCACAGTTGCTATAATTCGCTCCAGTGATTCCAAAACGCCTTTGAGCCGCCGAGCTCTGCTTTGGCTGTGGCCCTACCTGGTCTTCACCATCGCGGCTGCGATGCTTCTAGCTGCCTGATGCACTTCGAATCACCCCAAGGCCTCACGCCGGGCGGCAGCCTCGCTTTATTCCAATGTGCTAGCAGCCTCCGCCGTTTCCACCTTGACCAGCCGTCGCGGACGCACACCTCCGGTTCACCGCGCCGCCCCTGACTCACCTTGTTGGCATCCTGCTGCTGGGTTGCTCCAAGATGAGCCGCCATTTTGCCGGTGCTCCTCCATCCCCGCGGACTTCTGTTTCTACGGCTGAGCCAGCCTCTGCGGCTCTGAGCGACCGTCAGCTTCAACGCTTTGCGCTTGACTCGCCGCGGTTCCCACTTGGGTTGAGCCGCCAGGAGTCGCCAGTGCCCTTCCGAGTTGCACCTCCGAGTAACTGCCGGATTACCTCTTACGCAGCCTCAAGTCGCCGAGTCGACAGGGCTGTCGCACCTGCAAGCCGCCTGCTCGCCTCGCCGATTCGAGCATCTCTTCTGCTAAGTCGCCGCTCCGCCTCCGACGTGGATGAGTCACCGCCCGGGCCACCCCGACCTCAAGGCGCCTTCGCCAAATTGCAAGCGGGTCGCCCCCGGCCTCGTTCAGTCGCCACCCGCGCGTTAGTCCTAGGTCGCTGTGAATCTCGTGCCAAGTCGCCGCCTTCACCGAGCCTTCCCTGTGGTTTCCAAACCGCCGGCCGCCGTCGAGCCTCCACTGCTACAACTGTGTCCCCACACCCGAGCCAAATCGAGGGGAGGGAGGAGGATGCACATGAGTTTGCCTCCACCATCGTGCCGATCTTAAGTCACCTCCGCCACCGTGCCACGAGTCGCCTTGCGTCCGCCGGCCTCAACCGATGCGCCGACTCGTGCCTCCCACTGCTGCCTCCGTTGTCGCCACGTTTGATACGCTGCTCGAGGGGTATGACTCACTTAAAAATTGGATGGATGCGTGGTTATTTGTTTGGACGTGAAGGCCAGTAAAATTGCCGTGCGATCACTTCATCCGACAGAATACATCAGGTGATGCATGTCCTATCTATTTCATCCATATATAATGATGTGTCTGCGAACAGTTACTCTGTGTTGCAATATTGTTGATGCAGGACAATTATTTATGATAAGAAGTGATATTATACCGCGGAGACGGAGGCACGCCAACATCTTTTGGCACAGGTGGTCGTTGTTACTCAACGGTCTCCCGCACCGGCTTACAACGTCGTGGCTGTTTCTCGTGGCCGCACCGGCTTACAACGCCGTGGCCATCTCTCGCGATCAAGCCGGCTTACAACAAGGAGGATGACTCGCCCGTCCGCACCGGCTTACAAACGCTACGACTGATTCATCTGTCTGCTCTCACGGCCGACTCACCCATGAGTGATTGCAACTTAACCTAGTGATCATCAACGTCATGGCTGATTATTTTGGGCCTGACACATGAGGTGATATCCGTTTTAAATATATTTTATTGGCACATATTATTTTTGTGAAAAAGAAGTTTGTCTTTGCCTTGGTCTACAATATTGTCGATGCAGGACAATTGTTCATTACATCAAAATGATGTGGTTGACTCGCCTGCGCCGGTTTTCAGCACCGCAATCGATTCATCCATCTGAGCCGCCTCTGATGTGGCGGTCGTCTTTATCGACCGTTTCTCGCAGCCTGGTCTACATCAATACAACGGGCCACCCTTTCGTAGATGAGCTATTTATTGAGTATGAGTAAGTCACTACTTGAGAAGCCCAGTTTTCTTCCAACAAATTGGAGGCAAATTATCATATATTATTAGCCGTCTGCACTGGATGGCCCAATGGGTAGGTGCACAAGTCACCTCCACTACGGTTTTGTTAACTTCAAACAACCAGTTGGAAGGAACCATTGGCCGAGTTGCTGACACGGCTCATACGGGATCATTTATAACCCGCCGCAGTCACCTCAACCTTCTGTGGATTCACATCGCGCTATCAGTGCCGATGATATACACCTTTCTACTATGGTCAAATATGGAGAATAGCAAGCCAACTCCTTGAGTCGTCTTGAGACTCGGGGGCTACAATGCTATGACTCGGCAAAGTTAGCCGGCTTCAATAAATTCAAGAACTCCGGGTCATTGAAGGGAAAAATAACCCGGCCCCGGAGATTACTGCTAGATCAATGAGAATTTAAAAGCCATCAGAAGATTTCCGGCTCAGAATAAGGATTTTGGTTTAAAATCCAGTTCAAGAGACATCTTTCTCCCACAAAGCACTGAAGCTCTCAAATCCGGTTCAACATCCGGCTCAAGGTAAATTTGTCTCTTACAAATTTTTGAAGCTTTCAAATCCGGTTTTAAGTTCCGGTTTAAAAAGAATTAATCTCTCGCAAGTTCGAGTTCTAAGAAAAATTAAAGGTTGCCGAAAGAAATTGCTACCATGATGTACGGTTCAAACTTGGGTATCCTGCCTTACGGCTTATCTTATTATGATCACTAGGGGGCTTCCTGCTCATCGAGCATAGCTATCAGTACCCTCTTGATCGGGGCAATGCCAAAACCTATATGGTCACTTGGGGGCTTCCTGTTCAAACATAGGTCGTATTCGAACCAAAGAGAACATAGCTGTCGATACCCTTTTGATTAGCAAACTGCTGAACCTACTTGGGGGCTTCTTGATCGTATCCGAATCATAGCTCAACACCTTTGGGAATCGACGTGGATCGTATTTGAATCAGCATCGTTAAACAACTCTCATGGTCACTTGGGGGCTTCCTGTTCAAACATAGGTCGCATTCGAACCAAAGAGAACATAGCTGTCGATACCCACTTGATCGGCATCGCCAAAGCCACTTGGGGCTATATGATCGTATTCGAATCTTAGCTTAACCCCTTTGGGACGGTTTACTGATCGTATTTGAATCAGAAGCCTCAAAATTTTGTTTGTTTCTTCTACAACTTTATACAATCGCAGGTATTTGAGTTATCACAAATATTATATGTGCTGGCTCTTACAGAGTTGAGTTATTAACTTCACTGTCCGGGTCACATAAACCGGCGGTGTCATTCAAAGGATCATAGGGATTTTGTGATCTACTTGTCTGCAGGATAAGACTATATTTGGGTGGTTACCCACCCTGGCTTTTGACGTTAAGTCGCCAGGGCATATGTTGTTTAAACTCTTTGCAGGATTTGCAGAAATATGACATATAAATGATTAAGTTCAAGCTCATTACCAAAGTTGATGCTTCAAATGATTATCCGTTCTGGATTTTTCTCAAAGGCTATAAGCCGCCGGGTTATAAACATTCGGGCTTACAATGGAGGTGTATTAAATCGCCATCGGTCAAGAGCCGCCGGGTATTTAAACTCTAGATTTACTTATCAAGAGATGAGGTATTCAAAGTCGCTTTGGCGCAATGGCTATTATTTTATTAATGGATATGATTTATTCTACAATGGAAGGAATAGTCCCGAGTCGCTGCTGGCTTACGACCAGACACTTGGGGGCTACATTATTCAAATTGAGGTTACATCAAATATGCAAGTCTCATGTCGCTGCAAGCATGCACCATGACACTTGGGGGCTAATGCAAAGTAATTTTTGCTCACCTTATTGAAGACCCGACTCATCACATCGTAATGAGCCGGCCCTTGGGGGCTACCAATTGCTCCTGTTAACAATTCAAGGTACACAAGTCTTAATCCATTATATTGAAAGGTCCACTACTCAGTTGGTAGAGTACAAAGCTCTTAACCTTATGGACGTGGGTTCGAGCCCCATGGTGAGGGTTACATCATATGATATTATTTTCAATGAAGTATATATAAAGTCCAAGCTCAGTATTATCTTACTAAGCCGGCCCTTGGGGACTACATGTTGCTATTCAAGTCTATATGATCATATCTATGAAGTCCCTGCTCATTATTGCATAATGACCCGGCCCTTGGGGGCTTCACTGGTTGAAATTTTACGAGCATAAGGCAATTACAAGTCCCGGGTTGCTGCAAGCATGACAACCCGGCATTTGGGGGCTACATATGTGGAATATTCAGTTTTATGACTAATGATTGAGATGAATAACCCAGATTTCTTCAAGGTTGCAACACTTCTATTGAAGCAAGTCTTAAGTTATCACTATGTTCTCCTCTTAAGACTTGGGGGCTACAGGTATTATGCATATAAAGAGGGAACATCTTCAAAATTCTCAGCTTTGAGTAAATCAGGAAGATCAATTACATGACCCGGTGTCAACAACAATTATGACTCGACATCATCAGTCTTTTATAACCCGGAGATTTTGGAAATTATAACTCGGCAAGATCTACATCTTTAAGCCGGTTGAAAATCAGATGAGTATATCAAGACCTATATTTTTTAAGGCGGCGCTTTGGAAGCCGACTCAAATGGATTATTTGTTTACAATATTTATTCTACAAGAAAATTGATTGTGAAGCTGGTCTATTGACCCGGCTTTTCTAGAAAAAGGAAGTGACAAGGACTTAAGGATGTTCAGGTGCCGGTTTACAAGAATTCTTAACCCGGAGCACAACCTGTCAAATTTGTTCTAGTGGTTATTTTGCAGCATAAGTTTACCATGGATAAATCCAAGCTAAACTTGGGGGCTAATGTCGGGGATATACCCCGCGGTGTGACCCGGCCGGAGATATGACCCGGTTGCGACTTGGTGTTTCATTGGTGACCCAGCAGATTATGAGTCGGCGGACACAGTTAAGCATTGTAAGTCGGCGGACACAGTCAAGCATTGTAAGCCGGCGGACACAGTCGTGTAAGCCGGCAGACACAGTCATGTAAGCCGGCAGACACAGTCATGTAAGCCGGACAGATAAGCCAGACAGTTAAGCCAGATGGTAAGCCAGATGGTAAGCCAGATTGTAAGTCAGATTATAAGCCGGATTGTAAGCCGGCTTACATTAAGAAGCCCACGATGTTAAGAAGCTAATGGCGAGAAGCCTATAGTAAGACGTCAAAATAAGTTAAGTCCTATCCGAGTTTGACTCTACATGTAGCCCACCCCTTCAACTTATATAAGGAGGGGCGGTGCACCCCAAGAGGGGAGCAAGAAATAATCTTTAAGGCTAGCCACAACTAAAGGGCAGCCGGACTTACGGCGACTCCCTCGTGAGCATAATGAGACCTAGCCTCAAACAGCATGTAGGGCTATTCCGGATGATGTTTCCCGGGGCCCGAAGCTGTCTAAATCTTTGTCTTGCGTGTTGCGTCTCTCGTCCCGATCAACCCCTCTCAAGCTACCGCATAGATGCGTTAGCCTCGCGACTAAGTCCTGACACTAAGGACATCTGATGTGTTAATGCCACGACAGGCGGTGAGTCCTCCGCGGCATCACAGTCGATCACGAGAGGCAGGAGCATGCGGCACGATCGGCGCTGCTTTGGGCGGCTGGAGCAAGAAGACCAGAGGTTGAAGAAGCACTAAGGCTGTTAGATGGACATCATACGGTCACTGGAGCTAGAATCGTTCATATTGACTAAGTTGACAAAGCCCTCCATCCTCGTCAACTTAGTAGGCCCACAAGTCAGCCACCCACTATGGTGTTCCCAGCTGGCAGGGGGGTATTCATTTTTTGTGCGTAATAAGGATGCACTTCCTTGCGTGCGAAGATATAGCTGGTGGGCCCGACCTGTCAGCGGGGGGAACGTTTTTTCGCAAAATACAGAAGCCCTTCCCATGTATAGTCCATGTACAGTGTGTAATAAGGAGGAACTTTCCTTGCGTGCGACCATGGACCTCGTGGGTCCCAGCCGTCTGGCTCTCCACGCACAGTCCTCTTCCAATGACTCGCGTATGTTGACCACGCCGCGCCGAGCGCACCGAGGTGGTGGATGATGGCGAGGCGCCAAACTGGAATGACCCAGAGATGGGGAAGACGCGGCACTGGAGTCACAAACGGAGAGGAGTGGGAAACTTGACTGGTTCGAGTGCGGGGTGGGCCTACACTCAGCAAAGAATAACAGGAGGTGCGGAGTGGAGGGATGGCCTGGACGTCGGTGGGGTAGCGTTTCGCTGAGGAGCGCAAAACAACGCCGCTGGAAGCCGAAGGCTAGAGCAGGCGGTCCCGGCAGCGCTGGGGGAAGAAGACGAGAGATTGAAAAAGAATGCTGGCCGTTGGATGTAAATCCAATGCCTTCTTAGGCTTCGACCTACCGGCCCACATGTCAGCCAGTCCATTTGTTTTTTAGTCCATTTGGTGGGCTGGGTGAAACAATGATGTAGCATCTATGCAGCCCGTTTAAATCCCATTTGCATTTTTCTCGAAATCCGCAGACTTGCTGGGATGGGTGAAAATATCATGTTGGGTTAGACGGAGAAATGTTATAAAAACATAAACACATGACTGCACGTCTATTAGTGCATTGGTCAGTAAAATCTTTGCAAGCTTATGTACGCAATCACTAGGTAAAATCTTTGCAAGCTTATGTACGCAATCACTAGGAGTTAACTTGCCAAGTTATATATAAACAATTATTATTATTAGTTTGTAAGAACTTTCAACTTACGAAATAAAATGTCATTTAAATTTGATGAGCTAATAGTACATGGGGTATTATTATTTTTTAGGCTAGACGTGGGACAGTTGAATTGGTTCTAGGGAAAAGTACTGGGAGAAAACTCAGTTTACATCGAAAAAGAAAGTGGGAGAAAATTTAGAGACCTGTTGGGTCCACTTGAGGAGGGGAATATGTTGGGAGGAAGGAGATTCAAAGCACGGCAGCCGAGTGAACTAGTTTTTTTAATGGACAAGTGAACTAGTTACATACATAAGCAAATAGCCACTAAAAAAGCAATCGGGTTAATGGGTTCTTAAAAGAAATATTTCAGACAAAACAGATAATTACGACACATAGGCTAATGCATGAAACACTTAGATGATAAAGGTGCTTATAAATAGATAAAGTACAACATCTAGACCTTCCTGGCATGCTTGATAATGACGCTGCGGCTGTCCGTGTACTCGTCGGTTACGGGAAGCAGACATGCCCTCATGTCCAAGATCTGCCTGTACATGTCGTAGCAAGCGTATGTGTCCTTGGCCGTGTAGGTTATGTAGGCTAGATTAAGAGGTACCTCCCACATGTTCAGGTCCTTGGTATCGTTGTCTTCTTTCATGTTGGCGTACCAGGGGTTGATGATGGTCTCGGTGAGGTCAACCACGGAGTCCTTCTCCTGCCCGTTGCTGAGGATCTTGTATTTATTCTGGATGTCGACAAGCTTGTTGCATCAGATGGCCGAATCATTGCGTTCTTCCTTCTCTCCACCGTAGCGAAGGTGCAGTCGGCACTGCCAATGAAATGGGCGAATGCTCTAGAACCTCTAATGGCCCTACGGAAGTGGTAGATGAGAACGTCGTCCCGCACACATACCTAGGAGACAGCGATCCACTGGTCCCTGTCAGGAGACGAATGGATGGGCACAAGGTCTAGTCCTGCAACCTTGTGCTTTCTCGTCCTGTAGGTACTGCTTGAAGTCGGTGAGACAGAGCTTGACCGAGTCCGGATCGTTGGTGTACATCACATTCAACTTGGTGCAGCCATAGGACTGAACGGCGAACTCAAAGGGGAACTCCTTGCTGAAGTCCATATCCAGCAGGCTCACCCCTCGGATCGCCATTGGAGTCTCTTCGACGGCAACAGTTCGTTTTTCAGCTCTTGGGGAACTAGATTCAATAGTAAGCTGAGTGTGTACAGGCGACAACAGTTACTACCCCTCCCTCGTCCACTACACGCCCGACAGAAGATGCACCCTCGGCGCATTCAAACGCCTCCATTATGAAACCTACTCTGGCAACACGTCGGTTCACGAGAGGGTCTGTAATGGTACTGTAATAACAAGAGTTCATGGTCACTTTACTTATATTTAATTAGCTTTAATAGTGATTTATACTTAAAACAAGCAATGCATTGGGTCGTTCTATCAATGCCACATGATCAACATGCACAACAATTAGAATTATTATTCTCAGGACGCACACGATCAGCACATTTGTCGCACTTTCACAAAGATAATACTACCAAGTTTGAACTATTTGTTATGGTTGTTGTCCTCTGCATCATCGTGCCGTGTTTCCCAGCTTGCAAGATTCAGAACAAACAAATAAGATCCAAATAATAAGTACAAAAAAGATTCCTACACATCTCATTTATTCCCAGCTTGCAAGATACGGAACCAACAAATAAGATCCAAATAATAAGTACAACAAAGATGGCTACACATCTCATTGATTCCCAGCTTCCAAGATTCAGAACCAACAAATAAGATTCAAATAATAAGTACAACAAAGATGCCTACACGTCTCATTGATTCCCAGCTTGCAAGATTCAGAACCAACTCATTAGAGCCTTTTGATAAAGTGAATATCGGGATTAAATCCATCTTGGCTAGCCATGTCATACAATCGAAGAACTTGGCGAATGCTCTTGGCCGTCACAACATCTGTAGTTGAGTATTCCTGTTTGCACAACACAAACATGGAGAGCGTGATTTCGCTTTAATAGTGGCCTCCTTGAACTCAACCTGCAGCTCCACTAGGATGAGGTCTGCCTAGAGTTCCATGATTCAATTCATGCGCCTTTTTTCTGCAGTTCACCTAAAATGAAGCAAATATTGCATCATTCAGCTAGCAAGAAGTACTTGCTCTCGTGAGCTGGCAGGTTCTTCTTTAGTAGTTGCACTAAAATTGAGGAACATTAAGGTTGGCTGTCCGGCTCATGTAACGTGCAACTATAATTTTCTTATCCTTTTGTTCAGTTCCACTAAAATAAAGTGCCATTGTGGTGACAGTGACGACTCCATCTTGCAAAGGCTAATAAAATGTTGCACGAGATTACCAGCAGAACTTAACGGAGATTTTGGAAACTCCAATCACCATTTTGTGTAGTTCCACAAAAATTGAGAGATGTTGCCCACGTGACATTTTAGTTGAACTGCACAAGACACTCATTCCAAAAAAAAGTGTTTTGTGCAGTTCACCAAAAGGTCACAATAGCAACAAGGTGAAATGGATATCCCTCTCCGCACAAAAAGATAGAAAGTAAACAGTTGCTAGTAAATAAGAATATACGAAACTTATACAAAATGAAAAGAAGCATCTTAATTATGTTCCTGGCAATCACGCAAGGACAATAGAAATTTTAAAACGTCAGCAATGCTTCATGTTACTAGAAGCATTACGATCAACAATGAGATTCCTCAAATATGGGATTACTTTAATGGTGGCATTGCTTGTTTACCAGACACAATAAATCAACAGCAGCTAAAGAGTTGGTTTAAGGGCATGGGACTGTGGGGACACCAGGACACTCAGCAGCGTAAAGGAGCAACTACTTATCATACTGGGGAAAACAGCAGGAGTGCCATTTGTAACACAGTTTAATTGCATCTTATCATTGGAGGCATTAGATTAACAATAACACTTGTTAGACATGTCCCTAAGGTAACAGTATGATCATTTCATTTTACATGCGCCCTTACATTAACAACATCAAAAGGTTGGTATAAGGACATGCGATAGTGGACGCATCAGCACAATGTACCTACAAGGAGGCATAAAGTGGTGATGCCGAGTTTGTTCTTGCTATGTGAGGGCAGCAAACCTAATCCTGGAGACCTTGTACTATGTGAGGGCAGCAAATCTAATCCTGGAGACCTTTTACTATGTGAGGGAAGCAAATCTAATCCTGGAGACCTTTTACTATGTGAGGGCAGTAAATCTAATCCTGGAGACCTTTTACTATGTGAGGGCAGCAAATCTAATCCTGAGACCTTTTACTATGTGAGGGCAGCAAATCTAATCCTGGAGACCTTTTACTATGTGATGGCAGCAAATCTAATCCTGGACGTACTCAGTTGACTTGTCCACCAGCCGCCACTTTCTATCCTTTTTTCAACCAATAATAGATCTGTTCCTTATCCAGTTTGTACTGTGTTTTCCCATTATTTCCCTTTTCAACCAAGAAACTGGTTGGGTATCCGGTCTCTACTACTTTCACCATATTATTTCCTCTTTGAATCAAGCCCTAGATTCATGCTACAACTTTCCCCCCTTTCTTCGTTGTTTGAACAAAGCCCTAGATTCGAATGCATGAAGTAGCTTTACCTCTAATAATACTAAAAATTTAGGTGGCTTTGGAAGAGCTGATGGGAGTAGAAAAAGATGCACATGCAGACACGTGGGGAGCTGGGGCACTAGAGCAAGGCTGCTTTCGAAGAACTTATACCTGAGGGTCGCCGGGATCTCGGCGGCAGCAGGTCGGATCATTGGACAATACGGCAGGGAGGAAGAAGGGTCGGAGGACCTCCCGAGCCGGTGCTGTGTCGGAGAGAACGGCACGGGTAGAGGATCGAGCCCCTCCAGCAGTTGTGGGTTTCCTCCCTCGGCGGTGATGACCGCGTGAACGATGCACCTTTTAGTCCTCTACACACACCGGCCAAAGGGATCCGGACGTATCTGTGACCAGCGGTGAGCCGAGAGAAAATGTCACTACCGCTGTCTTGTTTATATCTGGAGAGGATGAGAGAATGAAGAGAGCAACCCTAGTAAAGCAAGCACTCAGGCCCCTGCGTACATATATAGTGGAGTGATTATCTTTTTTCTCTCCACAACCAACGTTTCAATTTGTGTACGTGGCATTAAAGAAAAGAAACTCTCTATTTAAGGTGACTACTGTACGACTCCTACTTACTACTAGTAGTACTACAGTATTGTTCACTTGTGCTCCCCGCCCCTCCATTCATTGAACAACCCCACGGGTGAATAAACATACAGTAAGTACTGCATTTATATCGAACGAACAAGCTCGAACTATTTTTGCGTAGTTAAAAGTTGAGGGCGGGGCTTTTCCCGGGCAGTACGCGCGGCAGTTTTCGGCTAGGCGGTTTAACAGAGAGGCGAGGAGGGTGAGCGAGTGGCGGATTCTCAAACATACCGCTGTAAAGGTCAGGTTGTGCGATTTGACAGCGCGTTACTGCTGGAAAGACTTGTGATATTACCACTCACTATAGTAATGAATTATTGGCGCTCCGACCAGGGTCATGCCCCCTTCCGTTCCACGCTCTAATCTGGTGCATGACACGTTGACCCAGATGCTGGCTCTCCCACATGTCGGAGTAGTAAGAAGGAGCAAAGAATGATGTGGTATATACTAGTACTACTACTACTCAGGTCGAAGGAGTGCGAACCACGGCAGCCTAGTGAACCAGCAGTGTGAACCACGGCAGCCCAGTAAACCAGCAGTGCGAACCACGGTAGCCCAGTGAACTAGTAGTAGAAAACAATGTGGTGATATGGCCATAAAAAACAATGTGCTACGGTCCACACTGTAGCATGTACAGTAACACTCCTCTTTGTTTGGATCCCTGAGTTAGAGCTAGTTTGGGTTGAAATAGCCTCAAATTATCAAAACAAGAGGGGTTAGTTTGAGCTTGTTTGCTCTAACCTAGCTAAAAAAACTAGCCCGGTGGAGAGGTTCTAATTGGGTTAGTTATCCTCGGGTCCACTAAAAGAGGACTAAAATATCTCCCCTGCCCGCACCAGATCGCTCCCCCCTCTCGCATGACTCCTCTCTGTTCCCCATAGGGCCGCCCTCGCCGCTCACCCTCTCTCTCCTCCAGCCGCCCTCTCCTTCCGGCTTCTGCCGCCGTACTCCGGCCGCCCTCTCCCTCCGGCATTCAAAGGTCACCCCGCTCCCCCTTCACCAGTCATTTTTCTTCCTCTGTCGTGCGTGGCGGCGGCGCATCTACCAGGGAGGTCGTGAGAGGGGTGAGTTTGTTCATTCCCTCTCTGTCTCACGACCATATCATTGATATTGCTCGCTCTAGCGCTAATTCTGATTTGGAAAAGTAGATCCTGATCAAACTTGGTACAGATTTGTGGTGCACGCATGGAATTGTTTGATGCTGCTTGAGGAGGTAATAAATCTTTCTAGAGGCCCAAAGATTCAGTTCACCTTTCTAGGTATTTCAATTTCAGGCTTGCATTATTTCTAGAGGCCCAAAGATTCAGTTCACCTTTCTAGGTATTTCAGTTTCAGGCTTGCATTATTTCTAGAGGCCCAAAGATTCAGTTCACCTTTCTAGGTATTTTAGTTACAGGCTTGCATTATTTCTAGAGGCCCAAAGATTAAGTTCCCAGTCGGTGGCAAGCGGCCCTGCTACCCATGCCGGTGTCGGCCTCAACTCGCAAGGGCCGGCGTTGGAGGGGTTCTCGGGGCTTGGGCTCTACAGAGCCTTCCTCTAGAGCGACGATGGAGAGCTCCTCCCTCAGTGCGTGAGGGGCTCCGAGCACCCTACCTATTGTGAATGACTTCCGTGATGAGTTAGCTCATGCTTTGTTTCATGAAGTGTTTTTTTGTGAAGCTTGATTGACGACTTGTATGTTTAAGTGGGATATCTCATTTGTATGGACAAAGTAAAAATTATCATGTTTTGCATGCTTGATTTGTAAATATGGTTCGTTTATGTCAATTGTGAGCGGGAGGAGGCCACAGAAGAGCCGGCCACACCAAATCCGGCAGGAAATAGGGTCCAAAGTAGTCAAATGATTGAGAAAGAGCATTTATTGTCAATCTAACCCTGCCATCCATACACCTCTTTGGTTTAGAGTTAGTTCAGGGTTAGAATCTAACTCTAACCTCTAACTGAGTTAGAGTTCTCCTTGTCTCGGTTCATTGCCATCATACTTTCCCCATTCCTGTGTTTTCAGTATCCTGCGAATCAAAGAGGCCCTTTTTTTGCGGGAAAAATCAAAGAGGCCCTTAGGCTAGGTCCGGTCATTGTTTATAAACGTGTTATGTCCAAAATTTAATGAACGTGCTCCAGTTTCTATGAAAGTAATCCAGTTTCATGTATTAATTCATTCATTTATTTATTCTTCTGCAGGGGGTTTTCATGTAATTCGTGAGGTCTGAAATGAAAAGTTCCCCGGCATATGCTCCGAGTCGTGCATGCACTACGACCCAGATGCTCTATGTCCCACATGTCGGCGAATGGGAGCACGTGGAAATAGCCTAGGAGTGCATATAGGAGGATAAATGCGTGAAAAAATATGTACTATGAAGCGTAGCTGCGGTTCGAAATGGAGACCTAAAGTGATGACAGCTATAGGTCGCACGCACCCAACTAGTGGTACTAGACATACGACTAATTTTTCCCTAAAAAAAAGAGGCACGAGTGCTTAGTAATCCTATTCAATATACACGAGTCCCATTTGACAACAGCGTCTGCGCTACAGCTAGCTCTCCTCCCTCGTTTCTCTGTTCTAATTCTAAACTCGGCCCATGCCCGGTGGGCAGGGTGGGTTTGCTCAACTGCGGCCCCACCTCACAGTGAAAACGTTACGACTGGAATAAAAATGCCATATACTCCCTCCGTTCCTAAATATAAGCCTTTTTAGATACTATTTCAAATGGAATATATCATACAGATGTATGTAGACATAGTTTAGAGTGTAGATTCACTCATTTTGCTCCGTATGTAGTAGTCACTTGCTGGAATCTTTAGAAATACTTATATTTGGGAACGGAGGGAGTACTATACTAATAAAACATTAAGGCCACGAGGCGATGTAGTGCTGGTTACAGGAGGCAAGAACAAGAGATGCATCCATCGACGACGTCCACCTCCTCGACTCAGGGCACCGGCCCACCGAACGGCGCCTAAGTAGCAGCGGATTTCGTGGCCAGGTCGACGTGCTTCTGAACAATGGCGTCCAAAGATTCTAGGCGCTGTAAGAAGGCCAACGTCTTTCTGTCCATGCTTGCCTTGTAGTGTCCTATGTAGACGATTTCCTCATAGACGTGGATGTGCAGGTCGACGGTTTCTTGCATGGCGAGGCGCTGCACGGCGAGCGCGGCCTCGAGGTGCACATTCTTCGTCGTGACCTCCGGCACCTGCAGGGCCACCAGGGCTTGAAAGAGTTCGTCACCATGGAGGCCGATGAGGGTGGGAAGCAATGAGGAGCCTGAGCGCGCGGGCTGGAGCAGCACGGCAAGGTCGTCCGCGCGCTTCTTGATGGTGGTGAACTTGCGGATGGAGTTGACCATCATGTCGTCCATGCGAGAGGCGAAGCCGTTGTTGGCGAGGGCTATGATGCCGGCGGTCGCCAGCACCATCTGGAAACACTGCACGGTGCGGGGCCGCAGGCTGGCGCCTTGGATGATTTGGCACAGCCGACTGCCGCTGTCATCCATCACCTCCATAGGTGCTTGTGGCTTCTGGTCACTTGGTCTTGGATTGGAGTGAGCAGTGTTGCGCAGAGACTTGGGAGTAGATGGATTGGAGTGGTGGGGCGCCTTTATTATATGAGAGTCCAAACTCTGTTGCATTCACATCATGCTGGCTCTATTCTGCTTCTCCAATTAATTCCCTCTGCATGTAATTGAGGATGCATCATTGACCGTTCAACATCTCGGGAACCGCTACCCTCTCCCTTCTCGGCATTCAAGCACCTATGGACCCATCGACGACGAGGTGCCTATGGTGACTTCGTAAATTTCAAGATGATAGTGTCGTGCATGTGTGCGTTCATAGGGGTGAGTGTATGCGCGTGTATATGAGCGCTTGCGTCTGTACTGTGTCAAAAAAATGTAAATGCGTGTCAAAAAGAGACTAATCAGTATACTCAATATTGTGCACCTCGGAGATGAAAACGATAGAACTAGTACGTATTTATTTACGGTGCAGATTCACTCATTTTGCTCCATATGTACTCCGTCTCGTTGTAGTCTAGTCACTTGTTGAAATCTCTCGAAGGGCAAATACTCCTTTCTGGTTTACAGGGCTATACTAGCAAGTAGTTGTACGTACTAGTACAATAATGGGCTCACATAGCAATTTTGTCTCATGCAAGAGCCTGGCTATATGCGTGCTCCAATGTTCGCAACTGCAACATTCGGTTTGCACTTGGCTCTTCGCCTCTTCGAGAAGATGAACAATGATGTTACTACTACTGCTTCTATAGTGTCGAATCCAACATTGCATGTCCGTCCACCATGAGCGGGACGGATAGCTTGTTGTGGAAGTACTACTAAGAAAAAGCATGTTCTCATTTGTGAGCAACCGTGCGCATGGGCGAGGGAGAAGGCATGTAGTAGTAAAATCAAACTTCTCCTCATTGTACGAGTTAACGCGACACATCATAGCACTGGCCCCACATGCTTGCCTCTAAACTTGGCTGAAAGACCCGCAGTGTACAATATATTTGCTGCAACCTCTAACATTTACCCACCACAAATTAAAATATATATGGTTGTATGCATCGTTCTGATGCAGAGACCGGGGAGTCCCCCCTTTTCAAAAAAAAACAAATTAAAATATATATTCCTGTCTTGACCAGATGAGCGTGCAAACTACAATCACCAGGGTGACAGGTAGGGCCAGAAGACTATTTTAATTTTTTTTAAAAAACTTCGAGACGGCCACATAGCATGGAGCCGACCCCAACGATTTTAAGCTTACAGGCACGGTACACGCTATCCTAGACTACTCTACACATGAAACTACCACACGAGCGTCCGGGCTGTGCTTGGCTCTTCGCCTCTTCGGGAAGTCGAACAATGATGGAGTACTACTGCACTGGAGGAGTACTACAATACACTTCTGGCCATCTGACACCGATTGAACTGTTGCATGTCCACCGCCTACAGGAGGGAGAGCGTGTAGCGAAAGCTTCTCCTAGTCTTGCCAGCCACCACGCTCATGGGCGAGGGAGGGACGCTCCTGCCTTTGCGTGTATGACAGGTGGGCATGACAGGTGGGTGGCCAACCTGTCATACAGCCAAAGGCAGGTGCAGTTAAGTCTGCAAGGGAGAGGATAATCAAACTTCTCGTTGATGTACGAGTTGATGCGACACATCAAAGCACTGCACTCGATATATTTCAATAATTTGCATTTACTGATGCATTAATTACAAAGCATGGATGCATGTCGTGACTCTTCTTTTGATACTTGCATGTGTTGATTTAATGCACCTTGAAGTAGTATAAAATATGTGATGGTAAAGCTTTGTAATGCCCTGGCCCAAGTCGAGAGATGGTTGTGCACGAGGAGGGCGAGATCATGCAGACCGAACATGACCCGACGATGGAGCTCTCTAAGGTCTCGATGGACCTTACCATGCTCCACTGCCCCTTGTGCCTCCGCCCCTTGACGTCTCCAGTGTATGGGGTTAGAATACACCTCGTCCGTTCGGCTGATTGAACAAGGTGCAGGTTTCTTGATTGATGTGCTGTTCGATTGATTTCTGCAGTGCAAGGGAGGGCATCTGGCCTGCGCGGACTGCCGCGTCGAGCGCCCCGGGAACCAGCGGCAGTGCCAGAAGTGAGAGCGCAGCAGTGGCTTCAACGTGCGGAACACGGCAGTGGACTCCGTCCTTTCGTCGGTGAGAGTGGAGTGCCCCGCACGAAAGTTGTGGGCTCTACGTCACTTACCACAAGCTTGTCGATCACCAGAGCGTGTGTCCGCTCGCGCCCTGCAAATGCACCGTGCCCGTCTGCGGCTACGAAGGCCCGCCGCCGGTCCTCTACCACCACATCAGCACCGCGCATCACATGCCCGTGCACAGGATCCAGTACGGCAAGGTGCTCCAGCTGCAAGTGCCACTGTCGGAGCCATGGCTCTTGCTATTCGCGGAGGAGGACGGCCGCGCGTTTTTCCATGTCGGCAGTATGCTCGACATCGGCGCGCCTATCGCCGTGTCGGGCGTCTGCATCAGAGCGGGGGCGTCCCCACTGCCGCACTATGTGGCCAAGCTGTGGGCGAATGGCCCGCCGGGGGAGCCCAAAGGCATGACCGACACCGTCAAGGTGGAAATGGAGGTGACAAGAAGCAAGGATCCCGGTGACGTCGACGTGCAGGAGCTGACCTTCTTCACAGTTCCGCCCAAACTGCTGGCCGGGGCTAAGCTGGTGTCCCTCCACATTCAGATTGACAAGCTCACATCCTAAATGTTTCTACAGTGCCTTCTATTTATCTTAGTAATATGCTAATATAGGGATTACCTCGGTCTACTTTAGCTTAAGAAATGGTGGGTTTTGGTGGCGATGCAGCAATTACTTCGACATCAGATCAGTAATTTCCAACAGTCGAACGAATATTTTATGTCTGTTGGATACATAGTTCCTTTGGGTAAGAAGTACTACTTGTCATCAAAATGGATAAAAGGAGATGTACGTAGACGTATTTTAGTTCTAGATACGTCCCTTTTTATCCATTTTGATGACAAGCACTCCCTCCGTTCCACAATACATGCCTTCCATTTGTCAAAATATAGATGTATCTAGACATGTTTTAGTATACAGGTACATCCATGATAGAGCCAATCGGATGGTTGAGAACACTACAATTCGTAGCTACAGATGCGTGTGTGACTCCCAGATGCAGAAGTCGGGGGTCATCATCCTCCTTTTCGAGTAAAAACAGATGCGTGTGTGAGAGGACGAGTGCGTGCGTCCACCTCTTCTCTTCCTGTATAACGTACTAAACTCAGAATACAAGTTTTTGAGGGTGGCACGATGGTGCGTGCGAGAAGTCCCGAGAGATAGGTTTAATGCGTCTGGAAAAAAGACTAGCCTACAGCTCGCCACACGGCTATTCCTGTCGAACGCCCCATTAACCGTAAGATATGCATACGATGGTGCCAGTTATTGCACATACACAGCAGTACTCCCTCCTTTCCGGTTTATAGGGCTTAATTCAAAAATCTCACCAACCAAGATGGTGAGTGGTGGAATATTTTTTGTATTTTGCAAAAGCACCTAATTAATGCTCTTGTTTTTCTCAAAAAATTATGTTTATCAATGCATTAATTGCAATGCATGCATGCATCAAGTACATGCATTGGTCAATTTTCTCTTAATACTTGCATGCAATGATTTAATGCACCTTGGAATCTGAACATGTGATGGAGAACAACCAAAATTGATCCTTATAAAATGGAAAACTAAAATTTTGAGATAAGCCCTATAAACCGGAAAGGAGGGAGTAGAAAAAGAACTTCTCCATCCGGGAATAGTGCCGCACTTCGAAACTAGAACCGTCAATAAATTTTGAGCTTGCGTCTCGTCACATTCCAAATTACTCCATGCTATATTGAATTACAAACCTGTTCACACCGATCACAACCTAAACGGTTTCCCACTTAGGAGCGTATTAGTACCACGCTATATTGAATTGCAAACCTGTTCACACCGATCACAACCTAAACGGTTTCCCACTTAGGAGCGTATTAGTACTCGGTTATAAATAGTAGTATGCCAAGATGACTGCACATTCCTCCTCAACTCCTCATCCACAAAAACAAACAAGTCATTCAGCATCCTTCCCTTGCGTCTGCCATGGCCAACATGAGTTCTGGGTCGAGAGATTGCCACCAGGGAGAGGCGAGCATGGAAGAGGAAGCATGAGAGATGTCCCACCTCGCTGCGAGAGCAGACGACATGTCCCGCCGCACGGAAGTAGCAGCATAGAGGTCCCGCCGCGCCGCTGAAGCAGCACGGAGGTCCCACGGCATTGTCGATGCAGCAGACTGGTCCGACCACGCCGCGGAGCAGAAGAGATGTCCCGCCATGCCGCTAATGCAGCAAAGATGTCCCGCCGCGTCACGGCGGCCTGGGAAAATTTCTCGCGGGCAGGCGACGACTGTTACAGGCGCATGCATGTGATCGTCCATAGCCAGATGGATCAGATCTTCGGCTGGGCGAGGTTGCAAGACGACATGAAAGCCTCGTTTGAACAGGATAATTGCATCATCCGGCAATTAAGGGAGGGTAATGAGAGGCTCAGGGCCGAGCACGGCCTGCTGAGGTCGAAGATCGTCCGAAGTGCAAACCAGCAGGAGGGGACCAGTGCCTTGTTGAAGAGGACCGCCGTCATCGTCAAGAAACTTATGGATGAGAATGAAATGCTCCGCAACGAGCGCTAAAGGCTGGTGGAGGAATCCATGGATGTTCTCAAGCAGCGTCTTGAGGACACGACAGAGCTCATCGCCGCTCGCCCCGGAGACTAGTTCCCACGGCCTGCAGCAACACATCAAGAAAGTAGAGATCAGCGAGCCAGATCCTTGTCTTCCTTCTTCTTTTGCCCTTGTGTATTTCGGGCGTAGCCGCATGTGGCTTTTTAATTTATCTTTCTAATTATGTAAGACAATTAATCGTCCTTATATATTCATCAGTCTTGCTATAAGTCGCAGTAGATGCTATATAGGTCCGTCGGATCTTACATCAAGATCCGTGCTTTCCGATTTTCTTTTTTCTCTCTTAAATCTCAGTCGAGTGAGACATAGCCACACCATTAAACAGAGGCTCGGGCGCCATTAATGGAGACCTTGGGAGAGAGGTGGACGGCAGATGGAGGTCAAAAGGCTCTCCTCCCGATAAGGACACGCATGGGTCTGATCACACGCCTCTCGTACTCAAATAGCTACCCTCCATGGCGCCTCCTAGCTAATAAAAAATGGGGACACGTGGTGGCACGTAAATCGTACTAGTAAATAGAATGCCCACGGTTTCAATAATACTTGTGTTTTTGATTGTAAGGTCACACCACTTGTTCCAAAATGACTTTGTTGCATGGAACCTAGAAATTTACTCGAGGACACACATGTGATTTTTCAACCAACTTTGGTGCACTAGAACATGTGCTTCTATTTCAAATTTGAATTATGCACACAAAGGTGACACGTTCCCTCCCAGAACCTCGGGTCTTCTTGAGAGAAGCTCTGATTTGTAAGAATCTTATACCAAAATTTGTTCCTATTCGGCCAATTTTTTTTACCATGGCATGGTACTACCATGACATGACACCATGCCAAGTTTCATGATTTTAAAACCAAGTTTCTCAATGTTCTCGACCGAGCCACGATGCCCAGATGTTTGGATTTTATTCTCATTTTTTGCATGGGACCTAGAAATTCACCTGAGGACACAAATGTGATTTTTCAACCAACTTTGGTGCACGGGAGCATATGCTTGTAGTTCAGATTTTAATTATGCACATTAAATGACCAAAAACTCAATTAATGTATAAATAAGGCCAAACGAAGCCGGAATAATTCCAAAATTTAACAGGGCACTCATGTAGTTCTATGTTGCCTTTGTAAATAAACTCAAGGGGGGACAGCGTATATCGTTTCGCACTCAAAGGTGGCATGTTCCCTCTCAGAACCACGAGCCTTCTTGAGAGAAGCTTCGGTTTGCAAGAAGCTTATACCAAAATCTGTTCCTATTCGGCCAATTTTCTTACCACAACATGGTAGTACCATGACATGACACCCTTGCCAAGTTTCATGATTTTCGGACGTGTTTTGGATTTACAAGAATTTTAAAACCAAGTTTCTCAATGTTCTCGGCCGAGCCACGATGCCCAGATGTTTTAATTCTATTCTCATTTCTTTCATGGGACCTAGAAATTCACCTGATGACACAAATGTGATTTTCCAACCAACTTTGGTGGACAAGAGCATGTGCTTGTAGTTCATATTTGACTTATGCACATTAAATGACCAGAAACTCAATAATGTATAAAAAACGACAAACGAACCCAGAATAATTCCAAAATTCAACATAAAATGGATACAAATATTTGATTGGAGAGTGTATGGTACATGTAGTTCATAGTCAAATATGTTTACTGCTATATGCATGCTTTTTGTTATCAAGATAATATTTAAATTATTGTATAACTTGACAACAATCACATTCAAATAAGGAAAATTGATTGAAATTTAGTCCATATGGTAGACGACAATATATATGTTCACATGGTGGAGTAAAATTTTCATATATGATGGAAGATCAAAATGTACGACTACATCAATTATAAACCGCAAGGTCACCTAACGATATATTCGAATTCAACATAACATGGATTCAAAAATTGAAATTTGAGATCTTGGCATTGGTAATCATATAAAAAGGGACATTACTCTTTCTTTTGGTGGGAATTGATTTGTTTTTTGTTGTTGTTGAGGGAAGTGCGAATCGATTTGGTACTGTGCAGGGTAATCTTGTTCTCCCGATTTTTTTACGTTTTTCTTGTAGTTTTTTCAATGACATCTATAGCAATATAGTAAAAGGGGACATGACTCTCTTGTGTCTTGTATGAATTTATTTTTTACACGTTAAATTTGTTATGCCAAACAAGGAATCCGCACCTTGTTATCCCGAAAATTTCAAGCTCGTGTATCTTTTGTCTCACCTGCTTTTAAACTCCCGCCTCTTCAACCCGCGCCGCGCCTTGTTATCCTGAAACTTCGACGCGCGCGAGAACTCCCTCCTCATCCGAAATCGGCCCTGCAGCCCAGACACGTGAAATCCCCCTTCTACCCCTCAGCCGAAAATGAAGCTCCACATCGCGGTGTCAAAACCGGTGGGGGCACGCTGGTAACTTATCCTACATTTTGGACAAGCGCGTCCCTAAGCTTAGCTCCCCCGTCCCCCTTCGCCCCCCCCCCCATTCGTACACCGAGGCCTCCAAAACCAATGAAACCCCACGCTCCTTCGTCGGCCTCCTGACCGCCGCCCAGTCGGAGACTCTTCCCTGACTAAGTCGTCCACCGCAATAGCTCGCCGTCCCTCATCCACCGCACCGGATGAGGATCCATTGTCGATCTCGTCATCCCACCGGATCAGCCGCCCCGTCCTCCACCTCCAAGGAGCTGCCCCGACGTTCGCCTCGTCTATCGCGCCACCCCAATCCCCACAGCACCGTCTTGACCTGCCCCACCGGAACCGCAGCACCCTCACCAATTCCTCCGATGAAGCCGATGCCAACTCGGCGCCACCAAGGAGGTTCTACACTCACCGCTGCATTTTATATTTTATTTGATGTCACGGGGCTGCCGGTGCTCGATACCGAGCAGACATGGCATGTCTCCATTGACGGCGCCGTCGCCGGCCACATCATCCACGACGTCTCTCCCCGATGTCGTTGCTTCCTCGGCGGTGACTTCCACAATAGCACTAGCTGCAGCTGCTCCGGCTCTCGCTCGCACTGTGGCTCTGTTCTTTCTGTCGGTCGCGCTGCTGCACTGCTCTTTCTTTCGTTCGTGCTGCTGCCCTGCTCTTGCTCTCACTCCATTGCTGCTGCTGCTGCACGACCTCCGGCACTATAGGAGTAGCTTCTTTAGCACTTGCTCGCGGTGCTACTGCACGACTTGCTCTCTGCTAGTGTGTTCCTTGCTCGAGCGTTTGCTGATTTAGATCACTGCTTCTCTGCTACTAGTGCTCAAACACCCTAAACATCTATTGCAATGCTCTGGTACTAGTTCAATCAGTTTGGACAGTAAAATTCAGTTTCGACTGTAAAGTTCATTTTCTTCAGTTAAGTTTAGAGTGAACAATACTTACAGCATCTGTCGGAGCGGCCATGGCGCGGCTGATGCATTTTACATCTAGCACTTTTTGGTGATGCATTTTAATTATCTATTGTAGATGATATTAGGGTCCCACTTCAGATTAACGTTGTCTGTCTTGTCCTGCTTCAGCCTCGTCGCCGTACACCTTAGCGGAGCTGCTCCAACGACGGAACCGTCCATCATAGCAGAGCAGTACCCTCGGTGCCATTTCCAGAGGCCTCAGATCTTCTTCCCCGCCTCCGACAGTCACACCAGCATCATCACCATCCTCCACGTCCAACCCAATGGTGCTGAGGTCCATAAGGCTATGCCAAAGAGGTTGTACACTTGTCGCATCACTTTTTTACTCTGCATTCATGTTGATCCCTCAGGGATCCTTTGCTATGGAACTACTATTCGTGCAAATCTGTTAGGAGGAGTGGAGCAAAGCAAAACTAGAGGATTTTTTTCCTTTGGTGTCTCTTTCGAAGAAAAAACATAGGAAATTTATTCACTTGGACGTCCTTTTCAAATTAATATGCATGAAGAACAGAACTAATTGCATTACTGGCATAATAAGATTCTTATTTTTTCATTTTCACGTGGTTTGACTTTGATTTGACCATGTTTCTCCATTCCTGTGTTCTTCCAATTCATGTGAACCAAACACCCAGGTTGACTGAAATCCTATGTTTCCACATGCTCTATTTTGCACGTGCATTCCTATCCTATTCCTGTGTTTTTCATGTCCCTGCATTTATAGAATCCTCCAATTCTAAGGAGCCCTTACGGATTTACTTCATTTTCAGATAGGCGTCAAAGAAAACTCTGTGTGTTATATACTGCTCCTGTCATGTCGTCATCCACCCCACCTGAGGTGCAGCATCCAGAGAAGCATTCACTGCAGCAGAGATCCCCCTGTAGACTTTCTTTTGCCGCCTCAGATCATCTTCCCCGTTGCCGGCAGCCACGCCAACTACATGACCATCATCGACTGACCAGATGAACCTGAGGACTACACAGTTCCGGAGGAGAGGTCGCAGTCTTTCGTGTTTGCTTACGTTATACATCGGTTATTATTACTTGCTACTTAATCGTTCAAACTTGAGTTTTGAAATGCCTATGGGTCTCATATCGAGCCAGCAACGAATAGTATCTGTCTACTATCTGGTTCATCTAGGGTCTTCTATGTGGTTCATGTTGGGTGGGCAACAAACAATAGATGATCCATTGTCTATCTTTTTAAACTGAAGCTATAATCTACATGCTATCATTAGTTTTGGATCCATCCACTCGTTTGCTACCATCAGTCTTGATTTTTTCATGCACCCCTTCGACATTACAAAATCTAACTATTTTTTATTATGCATGTCAGATATTGTACACAATCGTACTGAACATGTAGAGAAAAAAAGAAGACCGTTGCGTGGGAATATAATGTCATGCAGATGCCGCTCCATGGTGGGCGAAGTGGGGCCCCCCTCCTGCATTTCCAGATTGTATTCCAGAGGAAGATAACTGTTCAAATGGAGATTCAGATGGAGCCGACCACGCCTGTTTACCACCTGAGGTGTTTGCTCTAACATGGCATGCTGATGTTGGTCATATCATGCATATGGCGCCTTGCATTGCTTACATTATACATCTTATATGTGATCAGCTTAGTTTAGATTTGCTTTGTGTGAATGCCACCTGTTTGGTTTCTATATCATACTCCCACCATTCCTAAATATTTGTCTTTTTAGAGATTTCAACAAGTGTCTAAATACGGAACAAAATGAGTGAATCTACACTCTAAAATATGTCTATATACATCCGTATGTGGTAGTCCATTTGAAATCTCTAAAAAGACAAATATTAGGAACGGAGGGAGTATATGGGAATTATGCAATGCCATCTTCTTTAGCCAGGCATCATATACATGAATCATGCAATGCTATCCTATTTAGCTAGTCATCGTATATGTGAATTGTATCGTGCCATATTTTTTCCATAATGTATTCCATTTGTCAACAATGTTTATACATTCATCTACTCTTCCTGTGCATCAGCCATTTGAGTCGGTCATGGGAAACTCTGGAGTGAAAACAAGGTATTTTGAGCAGTCAATGCTACCTGTCGATGAAGATTTCTTGGTGGTTACAGATCGCTCCTCAGAGGAGGTTGCAGAGACAAATGACCAGTCGTATCCCCCCCCCCCCCCCGAGGTGCATGCTCTAACTTGGTTGGGTTATATTGCTCATATCATGCATATGGTGTCTTGCATTGCCATGCCATCTGCTTAGATTAGACATGCTTTGTGTGAATGCCTCCTGTTTGCTTTCTGTATCAGATATGTGAATTATGCAATGCCATGTTTTTGAGCCAGTTATCATATATGTGAATTATGCACCGCCATGGAGCCAGGCATCATATATGTGAATTATCTCATGCCATCTTTTTTTCATTACGTATTCCATTTGTCGACAATCTATGTATATTGAACTACTCTTCATGTGTATCAGCCATTTGAGCCGGTTATGGAAAAATCTGGAGTGAAAACAAGGTCTTCAGAGCAGGCAATGGTTCCTGTTGAAGCATATATCTCGATGGTTACAGGGAGCTCCTCAGAGGAGGATTCAGAGACAGATGACCAGTCCTATATGCCACCTGAGGTGTATGCTCTAAGTTGCAATGTTTATATTTCTCATATGATGCATATGGTGTCTTGCATTGCTTAGTTTAGACATCATATGCACAATATTGAATTCCATCTGCTTAGTTGAGAGATCATACATGCGAGTGCCAGCTGCTTAGTACATGAATAAATTATGTCAATTATATCATGCCATCCTGTATACTTAGAGAACATGTATGTGAATTATTTCATCCCAACCTATTTTAGAAAGATATCATATAGTTTTGTCATGTCATCCTATTTAGGTACTCATCATATGTTGAATTATGCCATTATATCCTGTTATGTTATCCATCATATATCTGAAACTGTGTCATGCTATCCTGTTTAATTAGGCATCATATATGTGAAATTGTGTCATGCTGTCCTGTTTGGTTAGACAACATATATGTGAATTACCACATCTGTCTATCATACAATGTCTGTATCTTTTCTTGTTTATCAGCCATTCAAATTGGAGGGGGTGATGGCAGTATCTAAGGGAGCAAAAACCCGTTCTTCACAAAAGACAGTGTTACCCGCCGATGCAGAGAGAACCAT
Organism: Triticum timopheevii; assembly: GCA_963921465.1. Classification (NCBI taxonomy): domain Eukaryota; kingdom Viridiplantae; phylum Streptophyta; class Magnoliopsida; order Poales; family Poaceae; genus Triticum; species Triticum timopheevii. The sequence continues at coordinate 558,145,082 of OY997268.1, read as the reverse complement.
GGTTGTACTGGCCCGCAAACTAGCCCCACCACACATAATCGAGACTCTTCCAGATTGCACATTTACACCGTTGGACAGAGAACCAGCTACAACCCATCTAACCGCAACCCCAGCGGAAACCCACTTCTAGTTGACAAAGCACCATGTCCACCACAGAGTACCCCCACATGAGTAGTTTGTAAAGCTACTGCAGTGCCCAAAGCACGAAGACCACCACAGCTAACCCAAACTCCACATTTAAAGCAGAAGAGCAACTGTTCTCAGGTCAGATTCCGTAGCTATGGTCCATACTCCTTTGCTGCTGCATCACTGTATTTACTCATACCAACTACTTTCGAATTGAAACTCCAATGGCGCAACATGTATGTTTTAAACCTATTTCTTTAACTGGATTGTTGTTCTAACTTCTTGCTCTATGTTGATTTCAGTTTAAGTTGTATAAACAGTTATGTTCTCATGTGAAGCACATTACAAGTGCTGCCAATGCTGTGTAGTTTCCCACACTTATATTCTATCTATGCTGCTGTGTCTTAAAAATATATGAGTTGAGCTATGTCTCTATATTTATTAGGGAACATAAACTAGAATGATATGGAATATACAGTGACCATAGTACATAGATATATGTTTGTTTCATGCTGTTATCCTGTCCACCTTACTACTGAACCGGTTTACCAAAATGAGTTTCGTATACTACAAGCTAAACATGTGATGTGTCGGCATGTAGTATGCAAACAGAATATTGGAGAAGAGCACCCCACTATGCAATGGTAGAGAAAGTAATGCAGATAAGGTTAAAGATAGTGAGACAACCCTGCTGGTCTCCAAGAAAGGTGATACAAATGATCTTGTAGACAGTGAGAAAACCCCACAGTCCTGCGTTGATGCAGTGTTCGAGTTACTAGCCAGTACCGCTGGCACAAGCTCTTCGAACTTGCTGCCTGAATCACTTCGGCTTCTTCAGTCTCAGCTACAAGCTGAAAGGCATCAGTCAGCTATGCTGCGGCAAGAAGCCGAAGGACTGAGGAAGTCCCTGCAGAATTCAGATGCGTACTTTCTTGTGCAACAGGAAGCGCTGGAGGATTTAAGCGCCAAACAAGAGAAAGTTAATAAGCTTGCTAAGCTTCTTGCCGGCATTATGGGTACCTAGGATATTGTTTCTTGAACTCATCTGAAGTGCTTTCAGTTCTGGACTTGTTTTGCGGTGGCATTTATATGCTGCTTTGTTCCCTATATTTGCACTGGTGGCGAACTTTGATGCCCACTGGATGTAATATGTGTAATAGCCGTGATAGCCTAGAATAAGTTTCTTGCTTATTTATTTCCTTGTTGTCTAGTTTATTTGTTTTCTTGTAGTTAGTGTAGTTCTTTTTCCGCGGTTTGCTAGTGGCTGCAATAACCTATTTTTTAAAACTAGGCCACAATAACCATGGGCTAATATTAACTGTAGTGACACTGGGCCTCCTACGGGCTGTAGAAACAGTGGGCCTTCTACGGGCCGTAGAAACAGCGGGCCTTCTACGGTCCGTAGAAACAATGGGCCTTCTACGAGCTGTATCATCAATGGGCCTTATACGGGCCGTATGATCGATTGGCCAAACATGGGCCAGACAGACCGCATTATGGCCGTAAACAGGCTAGAGTTGGAATCGTCCATTAATGGTCTGACCATAATGGGCCTTCGTTAATAGGCCATATTTGATGACGCTATGAAAACGGCCCAACGTATTAACGGACCACAAACAGGCCGACTGTAACCACGGGCTGAATTTGTCCCACAAGCAGAAAATGATAGTAACAGGCCATAAGTAAACGAATGCTGGAAATGAGCCCAAGAATAAAAGCGCTCTGAGAAGGCCGAAAGATAACATGGGCTGGAAATGACCCAATGGAATAACGGGCCATTAGTGGGTATAAAGTGATACACTATTCATTACGGGCCAGTTTCACCACGGGCCGTTAATGGGTGTAAAGTGATACACTATTCATTACGGGCCAGTTTCACCACGGGCCGTTAATAGGCCAAGAGTTACAAAGGGCCTCATATGGGCCGAAAGACATCATGGGCCATACATGGGCCAGAAGTGAAAACGGATGGAACCATATTGGATGACCCAGATGACGCTACTGGGCCTAACTCAGATAGGGTGTAACGGGCCTTGGGTTAGCGGGCTGTAAATGGGCTATATGTGAACAGGCTGTTAACAGGCTTTCCATGGGCCGGCCCGCCACCCTTTGACCAAGTCAAACAGGCTGGCCTTTTCACAGGAATGGGCCTCTGTTGGGCCGTGCCCCGTGTTGACGTATCATAGGCGCCTTTTGTCCAATCAGTGGATGACATTTGTCCCAACGATGAGCTGACACGTGTTTCCTCCAGCCAATGATGATTTTACACGTGGAAAATCCCCATTGATTGGAGCTATTAACGGGTTATCGGATCCAAAACCCGACCCGATAGCTTAACGACGTTCCGTTATGGTGGATGCCACATGTCGGTCACCCTTGACGAAAGCACTTCGGTGACGCGTGATTTATCGTCATGGAAGTTGACACTTCCGTGATGATAATTTTGGTAATGTCATGGAACACTTCTACGAAAGCACAGGTATGACTATCTTGATTCTGTCATAAAATCGTCATGGATGTACATGCATGACAGAAAACGCAACCTACTGTGACAAACACGTATCATCACGGAAGTGTATTTTTTTGTAGTGCAAGCACCTCGCGCTTGGTATGGTACACTCAAAGAATTCCTGAAGAGCAAAGGCTTCAAACCCGGTTCTCTAGATCCCATTCTCTTCATGAAGACATATGATGGTGAACTGTCTGTGTGTCAAATATACGTGGATAACATCATCTTCGGCTGCACGGATAAGAGATACAGTGATGAGTTTGGATACATGATGCAAGAGAAATATCAGATGTCCATGATGGGGGAGCTGAAATTCATCCTTGGTCTTCAAATCCGTCAACAACGCAATGGAATCTTCATATCACAAGAAAAATACCTCAAAGATTGCCTGAAAAAGTTTGGAATGCAAGACTGCAAAGGGTACACGACGCCAATGCCAACCAAAAGTCATCTCGGCCCTGACGACAGTGGTGAAGAGTTCGATCAAAAGGTATACCACTCCATGATTGGTTCTTTGCTATACTTATGTGCATCTAGGCCTGATATTATGCTTAGCATTTGCATGTGTGTCTGATTCCAAGCGGCACCAAAGGAATCGCATGACCTTGAAGTGAAGCGAATTCTTCGATATTTGGCTCACACTCTAACACTGGGATTATGGTATCCAAAGGGCTCATCGTTTGATCTAGTTGGATACTCTGATGCTGATTTTTCTGGTGACAAGGCTGATCGCAAGTCTACATCAGGCACATGTCACTTTCTTGGACGATATCTTGTCTGTTGGTCTTCAAAAAAGCAGAACTGTGTATCCCTCTCTGATACGTCTCCAACGTATCAATAATTTTTTATTGTTCCATGATATTATATTACCCGTTTGGGATGTTTATGGGCTTTACTTTACACTTATATTTCATTTTTGGGACTAACCTACTAACCGGAGGCCCAGCCCGAATTGTTGTTTTTTTCCTATTTCAGTGTTTCGATGTAAAGGAATATCAAATGGAGTCCAAACGGAATGAAACCTTCGGGAGCGATCTTTTTGGAACAAACGCAATCCAGGAGACTTGGAGTGGACGTCAAGCAGTAAACGAGGCAGCCACAAGGGTGCCCGGCGCGCCCTAGGGGGTGGGCGCGCCCCCACCCTCGTGGGCCCCTCATGGCTCAACCGACCTACCTCCTTCGCCTATATATATCCACGTACCCGGAAAACATCCAGGAGCACCACGAAAAACTATTTCCACCGCCGCAACCTTCTATATCCGTGAGATCCCATCTTGGAGCCTTCGCCGGCTCTTCGCTGGAGGGGGAATCGACCATGGAGGGCCTCTACATCATCTCCAAGGCCTCTCCGATGAGTTGTGAGTAGTTTATCACAGACCTTTGGGTCCATACTTAATAGCTAGATGGCTTCTTCTTGATCTTTGAATCTCAATACAAAGTTCTCCTCGATCTTCATGGAGATCTATTCGATGTTACTCTTTTTGCGGTGTGTTTGTCGAGATCCGATGAATTGTGGGTTTATGATCAAGTTTATCTATGAGAAATAATTGAATCTTCTCTAAATTCTTTTATGTATGATTGGTTATCTTTGCAAGCCTCTTCGAATTATCAATTTGGTTTGGCCTACTAGATTGATCTTTCTTGCAATGGGAGAAGTGCTTAGCTTTGGGTTCAATCTTGTGATGTCCTTTCCCAGTGACAGCAGGGGCAGCAAGACACGTATTGTATTGTTGCCATCGAGGATAAAAAGATGGGGTTTATATCATATTGCATGAGTTTATCCCTCTACATCATGTCATCTTGCTTAATGTGTTATTCTATTCTTATGAACTTAATACTCTAGATGCAGGCAGGAGTCGGTCGATGTGTGGAGTAATAGTAGTAGATGCAGAATCGTTTCGATCTACTTGTTGGGGACGTGATTCCTATATACATGATCATGCCTAGATAATCTCATAACTATGCACTTTTCTATCAATTGCTCGACAGTAATTTGTTCACCCACCGTAATACTTATGCTATCTTGAGAGAAGCCACTAATGAGACCTATGGACCCCGGGTCTATCTTTTATCATATAAGTTTTCCATTTACTTCTATTTTCATCTTTTACTTTCCAATCTATATCATAAAAATACCAAAAATATTTATTTTATCTTATTATCTCTATCAGATCTCACTTTTGCAAGTTACCGTGGAGGGGTTGACAACCCCTTTATCGCGTTGGTTGCGAGGTTCTTGTTTGTTTGTGTAGGTATGAGGGACTTTTGAGGAGCCTCCTACTGGATTGATACCTTGGTTCTCAAAAACTAACGGAAATACTTACGCTACTTTGCTGCATCACCCTTTCCTCTTCAAGGGAAAACCAACACAGTGCTCAAGAGGTAGCAAGAAGGATTTCTGGCGCCGTTGCCAGGGAGGTCTTCGCTCAAGTCAAGACATACCAAGTACCCATCACAAACTCATCTCCCTCGCATTACATTATTTGCCATTTGCCTCTCGTTTTCCTCTCCCCCACTTCACCCTTGCCGTTTTCTTCGCCACTCTTTCGTAGATCTCGCATCTCCATGTGCCTTCTTTTTGCTTGCATCTTTGCTTGCTAAAAGTTTATGGATCCTCATCCACTTGCTAATCTTTTCAAGAGATCCAATTATGATGAGCCAATTGCTAGTGAGTTGAGTGCACTCGATTATCTTTATGAGGTTTTTCTTGAAATTCGTGAATCTGAAAATTGTGATGAAGAAATATATGAAGAGATTCACGATAGCTCCTGGACTAAAAAGCATGATTGCAATGATTTTACTACAAATTATATTGATGTCAATTGTGCTAATAATATGCAAAACCCTAAGCTTGGGGATGCTAGTTTTGCTATGTCTACTACTTGTTGCAATGGTCATGATTAGGGTGATGATGTTTCTTATGATCTTGAAAAAAAAATTAAGCCCCATGATGAATATGAGATTGATAATACTGTTTGCAATATTATTGAAAATGGGTTTGGAAGAGTGTCAACTTTAGATCCCACATATTTGGAGAATGTTCAATCTTATGAAGTTTTTAATACAAGTGGGTTTGGAGAGGTCATGACTTTAGTTAATGTTAATCCCACTATTTTGGAAGAGTGTCAACTTTGCATACATGTGGATCGTGTTAAGAATATGTTTTGTGATAGCTATATTGTTGAATTTTCTTATGATCCTACATGTAATTATTATGAGAGAGGAAAGTATGGTTGTAGAAATTTTCATGTTACAAAATTATCTCTTGTTATGTTGAGACTGTTAATGTTTCTTTCTTATTCCTTGCATATGCTAGATCTTGCTTGTCTTGATAATTTGTTTTCCTATAAAATGCCTATGCATAGGAAGTATGTTAGACTTAAATTTTTCTGTCACATGTTTCATGATGCTCTCTTTGTGTTTCAATTATTATCTCTCGTGTGAGCATTGTTGAAATCTTATGCCTAGCTAGGGGCGTTAAACGATAGCGCTTGTTGGGAGGCAACCCAATTTTCTTTTTATTCCTTGCTTTTTGCTTCTGTTTAGTAATAAATAATTCATCTAGAATATGTTTAGATGTGGTTTTATATTTTAATTAGTGTTTGTGCCAAGTAGAACCTATAGGATAACCTACGGTGATAGTTAATTTAATTCTGCTGAAAAACAAAAACTTTTGCGCGAGCGAGAATAATTTTAATAAATCACAGAAACGTGATTATTAGTTGATTCTTTTTGCAGTAGATCAATAGACAAATTTCACAGGACTTCCTATTTTGGTAGGATTTTTAGAGTTCCATAATTATTCGAAAGTAACAGATTGCTACAGACTGTTCTGTTTTTGACAGATTCTGTTTTTCATGTGTTGTTTGCTTATTTTGATTCATCTATGGCTAGTATCGGTGGGTATGAACCATAGAGAAGCTGGAATACAGTAGGTTTAACACCAATATAAATAAAGAATGAGTTCATTACATTACCTTTTGTGGTGGTTCTTCTTTCTTGCACTAACGGAGCTTATGAGATTTCTTGTTGAGTTTTGTGTTGTGAAGTTTTCAAGTTTTGGGTAAAGATTTGATGGACTATGGAATAAGGAGTGGCAAGAGCCTAAGCTTGGGGATGCCCATGACACCCCCAATATATTCAAGGACAACCAAAAGGCTAAGCTTGGGGATGCCCCGGAAGGCATCCCCTCTTTTGTGTTCGTCTATCGGTAACTTTACTTGGAGCTATATTTTTCTTTGCCACATGATATGTGTTTTGCTTGGAGCGTCTTGTGTGATACGAGTTCTTGATTTTTAGTTTACCATAATCATCCTTGCTGTACACACCTTTTGAGAGGGACACACATGATTTGGAATTTATTAGAATACTCTATGTGCTTCACTTATATCTTTCGAGCTAGACAAGATTTGCTCTAGTGCTTCACTTATATCTTTTTAGAGCACGGTGGTGGCTTTATTTTGTAGAAATTGTTGATCTCTCGTGCTTCACTTATATCATTTTGAGAGTCTTTAGAACAGCGTGGTATTTTCTATGGTTATAAATTTGGTCCTAGAATGATGAGCATCCAAGTTGGGTATAATAAAAACTATCATAGAAAGTGCATTAAACACTATGATAAATTTGATGCTTGATAATTATTTTGAGATATAAAGGGGGTAATATTAGAGTCATGCGAGTTGGGTAATTATGAAATTGAGAAATACTTGTGTTAAGGTTGGCAAGTCCCGTAGCATGCACGTATGGTAAAAGTTGTGTGACAAATTTGTTACATGGGGTGCTCTTTTAATTGTCTTCCTTATGTGTGGAGGTTGGGATCGTCCGATGGTTAACTCCTACCAACCCTTCCCCTAGGAGCATGCGTAGTAGTACTTTGCTTCGAGGGCAAGTAGACTTCTACAATAAGTATATGAGTTCTTTATGACTAATGTGAGTCCATGGATTATACGCACTCTCACCCTTCCACCATTGTTAGCCTCTATTATACCGCGCAACTTTCGTTGTTATCATGCACCCACCATTTACCTTCCTCAAAACAGCCACCATACCTACTGTAACATCCCAAATTTTCAACTTGGATTGTTATACACTAGATCATCAATGCATATCATATTTTATCTTGCTTTTGGTTTGATCCTAGAAATTCTACGAACCTCAAGGACCCTTGGAGAGAGTTGGGGATTTCGTTAATTTCATATTTGAGATTTCTCAAATTTTGAAAATAGGATCATTTGGTTTTATTTATTTTATCTTCAATTATTTCAATTATAAAAATATGAGAGAGGGAATAAAATTACTTTCCCAAAATAAAGAAATATTGAGGATTTAATAAAAAAATCAAATAAGGTTTATTGTGGAGTTTTTGCTGTTTTATTTGAATTTAGGAAAAATTGCACGTTTTTCAAAACTGCATTTTAGGGCCAAGAAAATGTTCATCTCGTTCTTAATATTTTATTTAGACGGTGAAAATTTGTTTTGGCATTTTTAGATTTTTATTTATTTTTCTAGGATTTTTCTTAGTTTTGGCGGAATTGTTTTAAAAAAATAAAAACAACGCGCGCGCGCCCGACTGGGCCGAAGCCCAGCCGAGCGAGGCCGGCCCGCCTCTAGCAGCCACCGTCTCCCACGCGGAGCCGCGCCGCCACCGCCGCCGACCCGGACACGGAGTCCGAGCCGGACTCCTCCCCGCCGTCGCCTTGCCCCCTCCCCAAAGCCACCGCACCCCCCCCCCCTTTAAATAACAAGCCAGCAACCCCCCTGGAGCCCCAAGCCGCAGCCGCCGCTGCCGCACTCCACCGTCGCCGCAGCCGCCGCCCCGCCGCTGCTACTGCCTGTCGCCGCCGCCCTGCACCCCACACCGCCCCGCAGCCCCGCCGGACCCTGCTGGAGCATCGCCGGAGCCCGAGCCGAGGTAGCCGCCCCGCCGCCCGGTTTTTCTAAAGAAACTGATCCGTTTATAAAAAAAATCCTAGTTTCATTTTTTTATATAGATCGTTTTTTTCTTTTTCGATTTATTTATTTAGCGAGCGTTCGCCCGTTCGTTCTTTTAACAGACGAGTTCACTGTTTAGTCTCAGTTAACGAACATTCATTCGTTAATCTGTTCATCAGTTTTTCTTTTTCTCGGATTTTCCGCGGTTATTTCTGATCGCAATTTCGGATCTTATTTTCGTTCTACTATAACTTTCACTCGTTTATCGGAATCAGGCGATTCAAGCGCCTAGAGTTTCGTCTCGAAACCCTCTTTTCGTTTAACCAACTCAAACAAGGTTTTGCTTCTGTAAAATTTGACTTAGGTCTAGATTAGTAAACAAAGCCCGTTTCTTTCGCCGTTTGTGTTTCAGTTCTTCGTTCGATTTGATTCTTTTCGCAAACCAGAGTTCTCTTATTTGAGTTTGACCCGTGCATTAGATGAGTACTTATTATGTGCTTATTTGTTTGCGATAGAGTACCCGGAGTGCGCCGCTTGCTTCTTCGATCTCTAGGTTTCACGGATCATCAGCAAGGCAAGTAACACTTTGATCATACCTCTTTACTACCCAGTTTTATTGCATTAGATCAATCCTAAAACAATTGCATGATTAGGATCCGATTAATATATGGGTTTTGGGAAGTAGATGAGGTGGTACCTATTACCTGTTTTATTATCAAACCCTTGGGAGTTACTCTACGTTTGCTTATTATGCCATGCTATGCTAATAGACGTGGATTGGGTGAGTGTATCCATGACAGATGTGAGATTGTTATTTAATGGTTTATTTAAGGTGGCAACTTTAATACACATCTGGGTGGATTGAGACACCTGGGTATTCCAGCGATTGCCTGTTTTTCTTTATGGACCGCCACCCAGGCTCAAAGGGATCATGAGATTATTCATGCTAGAAACTTCCGTGTGCAGCCACAAGCTACTATGGGCTTTAGCATACTTGATTAAGTTGTGCGAACTCTTAAAGTGGTAGACTAGCAGATGTAGGGGAAAGTAGGTGTAACTGTCTACCCAATCGTAAGGTGCTAGTGCTTCTGAAAGACTATGTCTCGGTCATCCGTTTCTCAAACACCATGTAGCGCGAGAAATCCAACGGAGGAGATCGAGTCTTGTGGGGAAAATTGCGCAAACCTCTGCAGGGTGTATAAACTAATCATGGTTAGCCGTGTCCCCGGTTATGGACGTTTTGAGTATCTAGTACTTGGATTATCATGTGAATCTCATCATGTTAGTTTAATTTAATTTGTTGGGTTAATGATGATGTTTAATTGGGATTGAGAGGATGTCTATCTTCTCAATGTTTAACAACCACCATGATAGTTAAATAAAAATTTATTCCTTTGCAGTAGGGAAAAATTGGCTTTATGCAAAACTGTAACCATAGAGCTTTTCCACCAGCCATATATGCATGTAGTATAGCATATTTCTGTTCATTACTCTGTATGTGTTACATTGCCAGCATATTCCATGTGCTGACCCATTTTCGGGCTGCAACGTTCATATTGCAGACTTTTCAGACGACGAGTAAGGTGCCTTAAGCCATTTTTATTGTAATAAGTTCTCTTTTGGAGACATTCAATGTAATAAGTGTGTGATTGCTAGTCTGTTATAAATCCTTCAAGTACTGTGCGTGTCAGCATTACTGATCCAGGGATGACACTAAAGCACAGAGATCGGACTGTTTGAGGTCTGGTCGCTACAACATGGTACCAGAGCCCACGCTGACTGTAGGACACGATCATTAAGCTAAAATCCCTAGATCACTACTCAATCTTCTCATTTCTGACTCCTCATATTTTCTATTTTTTTAGGATGGAGGATGCAAGGAACAAGTTCACGCAACCGGATGAAGATACACCCTTTGGACATCACTTGAAGGAAGTCACTAGATACCTGAACATCAGAGTAACAAGCTTCACCAGGACCTACAATGCCACTTTACCTGAAGATGAGTGCTGGATGATTCAAGTTCAAGTTCCAGGAAGGACGTTCATGCCCGTCACTGAGCCCATAGAGTTTTCCTTTGATGAACCAACCTGGAGTCTAGGAAAGAGCATGGCAGCCCACATCACAATAAGACGTATTGGATAAGTTTACCACAAGGATCTCAAGGATACTATCTAGCAGATTTGTGGGCGCCGAGATGAGAAATGGGAGATGATCAGCACCAGGAAGGATAGATCAATTGCAGCTTTTATCTAGGAGTTAAACCAGCACATTTGGCGCCAGGAGAACTAGATGTGCGTAGGCATGATAGACTTGAAGAAGGCCATGACCAAGATCACGGAGCTGGAGGAAGAACTCAAGTCTACACGCGATGGATATGAGGAGGAAATAGCAGCACTAGTGGAGAAGAACGATGATCTGAAGGAGAAGCTAAAAGTGTTCATGGGATTTCCCGCAACTGGACGAGAAGATGATTGCACTTGTCCAGAGAACTACATCATCATCGACAACACCGACTCGGACCTAGACGATAGCGATGATGACTATGTTGATGAAGCTGGAGCAGATATCATGGAGTCTTAATCAGAGCAGTTTTTCTAGTCGACCACCATAACAGTAGTAGTATTCTCCCATGTATCTAGTATAGTCCGAGCACTTTTATAACGATAGTTAGACCGTTGTATGCCCTTGTTTGATTGAATGAAGTGATTTTGTTTGCATTTTGCCTCATGTGCATATGGGTAGTGTTTTCTCTCTAAACCTCATTCTATTCTATATTATCATCTTTTCTAAACCCTCAGATGCCTCCGAGATGTGACAATGGATTTGCTTTCCCACCGGAGCTCACTCAGTTAATCCAGCAGCAGAATGCGTTGATGCAGTTGCTAGTCCAGAATCAGAATCCGGGGAACAACAACAACAACAACCCACCAACGCCACCACATGTTGATCACTTAACCTGTTTTCTTAGGCTGAATCCGTCGGTGTTCTCCTGTAGCACCAAGCCGATTGTTGCAGATGATTGGCTCCGCAAGACAGCAAGGGAGTTGACCACTACATGATGCACAGATGTAGAGAGGGTGCATTTTGCCGCACATCAGCTTGAAGGACCCACAGCATCATGGTGGGAGAATTTCACAGCCACTTATCCTATCAACACTGTCACATGGGATCAGTTTCAGCAAGCTTTCCATACTGCCCATGTTTCAGCAGGAGCTATGGCCATGAAGAAGCGTGAGTTTCGCAACTTGCGCCAAGGAGGACGGACAGTTGGCTGGTATGTGGATGACTTTAGTAAATTAGCACGTTATGCCCCAGATGACGTTTCTATAGATGCAGTTAAGCAGGAGAAGTTTCTGGAAGGACTGAATGATGAGCTGAGCATGCAGTTGATGGTAGCAACCTTCAACAACTACCAGGAGTTGGTAGATAGAGCTCTCATGATTGAAGGGAAGCAGTAGCAGTTTGAGAACCGCAAGAGGAAGTATGGACAAGGGAAGTACAATTCTGGAGCTCAGCATAAGCCACGTTTTACCCCGAAATCTGGAGGACATTTCCAGCATACCCATGGAGGAGGTAGCTCGCACAATCATAATGGCCCCAAGAACGGTAACGGGAATGGAGGAAGCAACGGCCAGAACCGTACCAACCCGTCAACCCCAGCCAAGAGAGACCTGAGCCAAGTCACTTGCTATAAGTGCCAGAAGACTAGACATTATGCAAATGAATATCCTGAATTCCAGAACGGAAATGGCAATGGAAGCTCTGGGAAGAAGCCGAACCCTTTCAGCAGGGGACAGGTGAACCACGTTAACGTGGAGGAGGTTGAAGCCCAACCAGATGCAGTAATAGGTAAGATTTTGGTAAAGTCATTTACTGCAATCGTTCTTTTTGATACTGGTGCATCGCATTCATACATATCAAGGGGATTTGTGGATAAGTATAAACTTCCCACCAAAGTTCTTAGAACACCTAGGTTAGTAAGCTCACCAGGAGCGGAGTATATGGCCAGTCGAGGATGTTTTCAGGTGCCATTGAGTATAGGTAGGCATGTTTTCCCCTCGGATTTAATCATTTTGGAATCACAAGGTTTGGATGTAATTCCTGGTATGGATTGGCTATCGATGTATGGAGGAAACATCGATTGCGCCAGTAAGTCGATTTTGCTTACAACTCCAGAAGGAAGAAGGATCAAGTATGTATCACGGCATGAGCCGAAGAGGACACAAGTAAATTCCTTATCAGGAGTTGTGCAGGAGGAAGTACCAGTGGTGAAGGATTTCCCTGATGTATTTCCAGAAGAGTTGCCAGGCATGCCACCCGATAGAGACATTGAGTTTTTGATTGAGATTTTGCCAAGCACAGGGCCGATATCAAAGAGACCGTACCGGATGCCCGCACAAGATTTGGAGGAAATTAAGAAGTAAATTAAGGAGTTACTGGATAAAGGCTATATTCGCCCAAGTTCTTCACCTTGGGGATCACCAGTACTTCTAGTGGAAAAGAAGGATGGATCATTGAGGATGGTTGTTGATTATCAAGGACTAAATGAAGTAACAATCAAGAACAAGTACCCACTACCGATGATCAATGATGTGTTTGACCAATTGCAAGGAGCTAAGGTATTTTCCAAGATCGATTTGCGATCGGGATACCATCAGATGAAGATTCGAGAGCAAGATATACCTAAGACGGCTTTTACCACCAGGTACGGGCTGTATGAATATATCGTTATGTCATTTGGTCTGACTAACACACCTGCCTATTTCACGAACATGATGAACAAGGTATTTATGGAGTTTCTGGATAAGTTCGTCATGGTGTTCATTGATGATATTTTGGTCTACTCGAAGAATGAAGAAGAGCATAAGGAGCATTTGCGTTTGGTACTGGAGAAGCTCAGAGAACATCAGTTATATGCTAAGTTCAGCAAATGTGAGTTTTGGTTGAAGGAAGTTGGATTCCTCGGACATGTCATATCCGGAGAAGGAATATCAGTAGATCCCACCAAGGTTGTCACTGTGACAAATTGGGTAGGACCAACGACAGTTGGAGAGATCCGGAGTTTTCTTGGACTGGCAGGATACTACCGGAGATTCATTGAGAATTTCTCAAAGATTACGAAGACCATGACGGCGTTATTAAAGAAGGATACCAAGTTCAAATGGACTGAGGAATGTGAGGCCAGTTTCTAGGAGTTGAAGAAACGTTTGGTTACATCGCCCGTGCTGATTTTGCCAGATCAGCGCAAGGATTATGATGTGTATTGCGACGCTTCACGTCGAGGACTTGGAGCAGTGCTTATGCAGGAGGGAAGAGTTGTTTCGTATGCTTCACGACAGCTTAAGCCCCATGAGTTGAATTATGCTACACATGATTTGGAATTAGCAGCCATAGTGCATGCATTGAAGACATGGAGACATTTTCTCATCGGAAACTATTGTGAGGTGTACACAGATCACAAGAGTTTGAAGTACATTTTCACGCAGAAGGAGCTGAATCTCAGGCAAAGGAGATGGTTGGAGATCATCAAGGATTATGATATGAGATTGCATTATCACCCCAGAAAGGCTAACGTAGTAGCTGATGCGTTGAGCCGTAAGAGCCATGTAAACACACTCATGACCGGAGGGTTACCAAAGGAGTTAACCGAGGATCTTCGTGAGCTATGTTTGTAGATAGTTCCGAGAGGCTACGTTGCAGCATTGGAGATTCAGTCTACTTTGATGGATAAGATCAGAGAAGCTCAGAAGACCGACAAGGAGATTGCCTTTATAAAGGAGAAGATGAGCAAAGGAAAAGCTAAAAGATTTCGTGAGGATGAGCATGATAACTTATGGTTTGAGGACCGTGTTTATTGTGCCTAATGATCTGGAGATCAGGAAGTTGATTCTGCAAGAGGCCCATGATTCACCGTACTCAATTCACCCAGGAAATACCAAGATGTAATTGGATTTGAAGGATACTTTCTGGTGGACCGGAATGAAGAAGGATATTGCGGAGTATGTAGCGGTATGTGATGTCTGTCAGAGAGTGAAAGCAGAGCATCAAAAGCCAGCAGGATTGTTACAACCATTGCCAATACCCGAATGTAAGTGGGATAAGTTAGGCATGGATTTTATCACGGGATTGCCCAGGACTCGTTAAGGCTACGACTCGATTTGGGTTGTAGTCGATCGTTTGACAAAGGTAGCTCATTTCATCCCAGTGAAGACCACTTACACCAGTGCTAAGTTGGCAAAGATATACATGACCAGGATCGTATGTCTGAATGGAGTTCCGAGGAGCATTGTATCAGATTGAGGAACCCAGTTTACCTCAAAGTTCTGGAATCAGTTGCACGAAACCTTGGCTACCAGGCTAGAGTTCAGTACATCCTTTCATCCGCAAACAGATGGACAGACCGAGAGAGTCAATCAGATTTTGGAGGATATGCTGAGAGCTTGTGCGCTAGATTATGGATCTGGTTGGGACAACAATTTTCCATATGCAGAGTTCTCTTACAACAACAGTTATCAATCCAGTTTGAAGATGGCCCCTTTCGGAGCCTTGTATGGAAGGAGGTGCAGGACCCCATTGTTGTGGGATGAAGTTGGAGACCGCCAGTTGTTTGGACCGGATTTGATTAAGGAGTCTAAACAGAAGGTGAAGTTGATTCACGATAGGCTCAAAGTAGCCCAGTCCAGGCAGAAGAGCTATGCAGATTCTAAACGCAAGGAGACAGTGTACGAAGTCGGAGACAGAGTTTATCTTCGTGTATCTCCACTTCGGGGAGTTAAGCGCTTTGGAGTTAAGGGAAAGTTAGCGCCACATTTTGTGGGACCATACAAAGTTTTGGAACATATGGGAGAAGTTGCCTACAAGTTGGAGTTACCCGAAGGATTGTCAGGAGTTCACGATGTGTTCCACGTTTACCAGTTGAAGAAGTGCCACGCAGGGATGGCTGATATACCGCTGAGAGATACAGTACCGTTGGAAGCGATACAGTTGGATAGTGATTTGACCTATGAGGAGAAACCAGTCAAGATTCTCGAGTATGCCAGCCGAGTCACCCGCCACAAGGTTATCAAGTTTTGCAAAGTTTAGTGGAGCCACCACACCGAGGATGAAGCTACCTGGGAGCGAGAGGAAGATCTGCTGAAGGACTACCGTCATCTATTTTCTAGCCAACCCGAATCTCGAGGGTGAGATTCATCTTAAGGGGGGTAGGTTTGTAACATCCCAAATTTTCAATTTGGAATGTTATACACTAGATCGTCAATGCATATCATATTTTATCTTGCTTTTGGTTTGATCCTAGAAATTCTACCCAACTCAAGGACCCTCGGAGAGAGTTGGAGATTTCGTTAATTTCATATTTGAGATTTCTCAAATTTTGAAAATAGGATCATTTGGTTTTATTTATTTTATCTTCAATTATCTCAATTATAAAAATATGACAGAGGGAATAAAATGACTTTCCCAAAATAAAGAAATATTGAGGATTTAATAAAAATCAAATAAGGTTTATTGTGGAGTTTTTGCTATTTTATTTGAATTTAGGAAAAATTGCACGTTTTTCAAAACTGCATTTTAGGGCCAAGAAAATGTTAATCTCGTTCTAAATATTTTATTTAGACGGTGAAAATTTGCTTTGGCATTTTTAGATTTTTATTTATTTTTCTAGGATTTTTCTTAGTTTCGGCGGAATTGTTTAAAAAAAACGCGCGCGCGCGCGACTGGCCCGAAGCCCAGCGGAGCCAGGCCGGCCCGCCTCCCGCCGCCGCCGTCTCCCGAGCGGAGCCGCGACGCCGCCGCCGCCGACCCGGACACGGAGTCCAAGCCGGACTCCTCCCCGCCGCCGCCTTGCCCCCTCCCCCAAGCCACTGCACCCCCTTTAAATACCAAGTCGGGGCCCACCTGGAGCCCCAAGCCGCAGCCGCCGCCGCCGCACTCCACCGTCGCCGCAGCCGTCGCCCCGCCGCCTAGCGCCGCCGCCGCCGACGCTTGTCGCCGCCAACCCGCAGCCCCTCCGGACCCCGCCGGAGCATCGCCGGAGCCCGAGCCGAGGTAGCCGCCCCGCCGCCCGGTTTTTCTAAAGAAACGGATCCGTTTTTTTTAAACCCTAGTTTCGTTTTTTTATATAGATCGGTTTATTTTTTTCTTTTCCGCTTTATTTATTTAGCGAGTGTTCGCCCATTCGTTCGTTTTAACGGACGAGTTCACTGTTTAGTCTCAGTTAACGAACGTTCATTCGTTAATCTGTTCGTCAGTTTTTCTTTTTCTTGGATTTTCCACAGTTATTTCTGATCGCGATTTCTGATCCGATCTTCGTTCTAGTATAACTTTTCCTCGTTTATCGGAATCAGGCGATTCAAGCGCCTAGAGTTTCATCTCAAAACCCTCTTTCCGTTTAACCAACTCAAACAAGTTTTTGCTTCTGTAAAATTTGACTTAGGTCCAGATTAGTAAACGAAGCCCGTTTCTTTCGCTGTTTGTGTTTCGGTTCTTCGTTCGATTTGATTCTTTTTGAAAAACAGAGTTCTTAAGTTGAACTTTCTGGTTAGTTCTCTTATTTGAGTTTTACCCGTGCGTTAGATGAGTAGTTATTGTACGCTTGTTTGTTTGCGATAGAGTACCCGGAGTGTGTCGCTTGCTACTTCGAATCTCTAGGTTTCACGGATCATTAGCAAGGCAAGTAATACTTTGATCATACCTCTTTACTACCCAGTTTTATTGCATTAGATCAATCCTCAAACAATTGCATGATTAGGATCTGATTAATATATGGGTTTTGCGAAGTAGATGAGGTAGTACCTATTACCTGTTTTATTATCAAACCCTTGGGAGTTACTCTACGTTTGCTTATTATGCCATGCTATGCTAGTAGACGTGGATTGGGTGAGTGTATCCATGACAGATGTGAGATTGTTATTTAATGGTTTATTTAAGGTGGCAACTTTAATACACATCTGGGTGGATTGAGACACCTGGGTATTCCAGCGATTGCCTGTTTTTCTTTATGGACCGCCACCCAGGCTCAAAGGGATCATGAGATTATTCATGCTAGAAACTTCCGTGTGCAGTCACAAGCTACTATGGGCTCTAGAATAGTTGATTAAGTCATGCGAACTCTTAAAGTGGTAGACTAGCAGATGTAGGGGAAAGTAGGTGTAACTGTCTACCCAATCGTAAGGTGCTAGTGCTTCTGAAAGACTATGTCTCGTTCATCCGTTTCTCAAACACCATGTAGTGCGAGAAATCCAACGGAGGAGATCGAGTCTTGTGGGGAAAAGTGCGCAAACCTCTCAGGGTGTATAAACTAATCATGGTTAGCCATGTCCCCGGTTATGGATGTTTTGAGTATCTAGTACTTGGATTATCATGTGAATCTCATCATGTTACTTTAATTTAATTTGTTGGGTTAATGATGATGTTTAATTGGGATTGAGAGGATGTTTATCTTCTCAATGTTTAACAACCACCATGATAGTTAAATAAAAATGTATTCCTTTGCAGTAGGGAAAAATTGGCTTTATGCAAAACTGTAACCATAGAGCTTTTCCACCAGCCATATATGCATGTAGTATAGCATATTTCTGTTCATTACTCTCTATGTGTTACATTGCCAGCATATTCCATGTGCTAACCCGTTTTCGGGCTACAACGTTCATGTTGTAGACTTTTCAGACGACGAGTAAGGTGCCTTAGGTCGTGCTTCTATACTCAGTGATGCCGTTGGAGTTGATGGACTCACTTATCTTCGAAGCCTTCCGCTGTTATTGTTATTACATGGCCTTAAGCCATTTTTATTGTAATAAGTTCTCTTTTGGAGACATTCGATGTAATAAATGTGTGATTGCTACTCCGTTATAAATCCTTCAAGTACTGTGTGTGTCAGCATTACTGATCCAGGGATGACACTAAAGCACAGAGATCGGACTATTTGAGGTCTGGTTGCTATACCTACCTATTATGGCATTTCCATAGCCATTCCGAGATATATTGCCATGCAACTTTCCACCATTCCGTTTATTATGACACGCCCCATCATTGACATATTGCTCTTTGCATGATCATGTAGTTGACATTGTATTTGTGGCAAGGCCACCTTCATTAATTTTCATACATGTCACTCTTGATTCATTGCACATTCTGATACACCGCCAGAGGCATTCACGTAGAGTCATATTTTGTTCTAAGTATTGAGTTGTAATTCTTGAGTTGTAAATCAATAAAAGTGTGATGATCTTCATTATTAGAGCATTGTCCCAAGTGAGGAAAGGATGATGAAGACTATGATTCCCCCACAAGTCGGGATGAGACTTCGGACTTTATAAAAAATAAAAGAGGCCAAAGAAGCCCACCAAATAAAAAAAAATAAAAAGAAAAGAAAAAATAAAAAAATGAGAGAAAAAGAGAGAAGGGACAATGTTACTGCTTTTTCCACACTTGTGCTTCAAAGTAGCACCATGATCTTCATGATAGAGAGTCTCCTATGTTGTCACTTTCATATACTAGTGGGAATTTTTCATTATAGAACTTGGCTTGTATATTCCAATGATGGGCTTCCTCAAAATGCCCTAGGTCATCGTGAGCAAGCAGGTTGGATGCACACCCACTTAGTTTCTTTTGTTGAGCTTTCATATATTTATAGCTCTAGTGCATCCGGTGCATGGCAATCCCTACACACTCACATTGATATCTATTAATGGGCATCTCCATAGCCCGTTGATACGCCTAGTTGATGTGAGACTATCTTCTCCCTTTTTGTCTTCACAACCACCACCCTATTCCACATATAGTGCTATGTCATGGCTTGCGCTCATGTATTGCGTACGAGTTGAAAAAGTTGAAGCGCGTTAAAAAGTATGAACCAATTGCTTGGCTGAAATCGGGGTTGTGCATGATGGGAGTATTTTGTGTAATGAAAATGAAGCATGGCCTAACTATATGATTTTGTAGGGATAAGCTTTCTTTGGCTATGCTATTTTGATAAGACATGATTACTTGTTAGTATGCTTGAAGTATTACTATTTTTATGTTTTATGGACTTTTATCTTGAGTCATTTGGATCTGAACATTCATGCCACAATAAAGGAAATTACATTGAGAATTATGCTAGGTAGCATTCCACATCAAAATTCTGTTTTTATCATTTACCTACTCGAGGACGAGCAGGAATTAAGCTTGGGGATGCTTGATACGTCTCCAACATATCTATAATTTTTGATTGTTACATGCTATTATATTACCCGTTTTGGATGTTTATGGGATTTACATTACACTTTTATATCATTTTTGGGACTAACCTACTAACCGGAGGCAAAGCCCGAATTGCTGTTTTTTTTTGCATATTTCAGTGTTTCGAAGAAAAGGAATATCAAACGGAGTCCAAACGGAATGAAATCTTTGGGAGCGATATTTTTGGAATGAACGCACCAGGAGACTTGGAGTGGACGTCAAGCAGCAAACGAGGCGGCCACGAGGGTGCCCGGCACGCCCTAGGGGGTGGGCGCGCCCCCCCACCCTCGTGGGCCCCTCGTGGCTCAACCGACCTACCTCCTTTGCCTATATGTATCCACGTACCCTGAAAACATCCAGGAGCACCACGAAAAACTATTTCCACCGCCACAACCTTCTGTATCCGCGAGATCCCATCTTGGAGCCTTCACCGGCGCTTCACCGGAGGGGGAATCGACCACGGAGGGCCTCTACATCATCTCCAAGGCCTCTCCGTTGAGTTGTGAGTAGTTTACCACAGACCTTTGGGTCCATAGTTATTAGCTAGATGGCTTCTTCTCTCTCTTTGAATCTCAATACAAAGTTCTCCTCGATCTTCTTGGAGATCTATTCGATGTTACTCTTTTTGCCGGTGCATCCAAACCCTGTGATACGATACGCTCTATCACACATAAACCTCCTTATATCTTCCTCAAAACAGCCACCATACCTACCTATTATGGCATTTCCATAGCCATTCCGAGATATATTGCCATGCAACTTTCCACCGTTCCATTCATCATCTTCATGACATATTTTACTTTTGTCATATTGCCATTGCATGATCTTGTAGTTGACATCATATTTATGGCAAAGCCACCATGCATACCTTTTCATACATGTCACTCTTGATTCATTGCACCATCCCAGTACACCGTCGGAGGCATTCATATAGAGTCATATCTTGTTCTAGTTTCGAGTTGTAATTCATATGTTGTAATCAATGATAGTGAACATTGCCCAAAAAGAAAAAAAAGAAAGGCCAAAAGGAAAAAAAAGGAAAAAAAATAAAGGCCAAAGAAAAAAAGAAAAAAAGAAAGGCCAAAGAAAAAAAAAGAAAAAATAAATAAAAGGGGCAATGTTGCTATCTCTTTTTCCACACTTGTGCTTCAAAGTAGCGCCTTGTTCTTCATGTAGTGAGTCTCATAT
The DNA here is from genome assembly GCA_963921465.1 of Triticum timopheevii. NCBI lineage: Eukaryota > Viridiplantae > Streptophyta > Magnoliopsida > Poales > Poaceae > Triticum > Triticum timopheevii. The sequence goes on along the minus strand of OY997268.1, from coordinate 558,124,105 downwards.
ATTGTGCTTCAAAGTAGCACCATGTTTTTCGTATAGTGAGTCTCATAAGTTGTCTTTTTCATACTAGTGTGAATTTTTCATTATAGAACTTGGCTTGTATATTCCTACAATGGGCTTCCTCAACTGCCCTAGGCCTTCGTGAGCAAGCAAGTTGGATGCACACCCACTATTTTTCTTTTGTGGAGCATTCATTTATAGCTCTAGTGCATCCGTTGCATGGCAATCCCTACTCCTCATGTTGACATCAATTGATGGGCATCTCCATAGCCCGTTGATTATCCTCGTCAATGTGAGACTTTCTCCTTTTTTGTCTTCTCCACACAATCCCCGTCATCATATTCTATTCCACCCATAGTGCTATATCCATGGCTCACGATCATGTATTGCGTGAAGGTTGAAAAAGTTTGAGATTATTTAAGTATGAAACAATTTCTTGGCTTGCCATCGAGGGTATAGAAGTTGGGAACATCTTTTGTGACAAAAATGAAGCATAGCCTAACTATATGATTTTGTAGGGATGAACTTTCTTTTGCCATGTTATTTTGAGAAGACATGATTACTTTGATTAGTATGCTTGAAGTGTTACTATTTCTTTTATCAATAGGAACTTTTATTTTTCATCATTTTGGATCTGAACAGACATGCCACAATAAAGAAAATTACATTAAGAATTATCCTAGGTAGCATTCCACATCAAAAATTCTGTTTTTATCATTTACCTACTCTAGGACGAGCAGGAATTAAGCTTGGGGATGCTTGATACGTCTCCAACGTATCTATAATTTTTGATTGTTCCATGCTACTATATTACCCCTTTTGCATGTTTATTTTACACATTTATATCATTTTTGGGACTAACCTACTTACCGGAGGCCCAGCCCGTATTGCTGTTTTTTTCCTATTTCAGTATTTCGAAGAAAAGGAATATCAAACGGAGTCCAAACAGAATGAAACCTTCGGGAGCGTGATTTTTGGAACGAACGTGATACAGAGGACTTGGAGTGTGAGTCAAGAAGCAGCCGAGGCGGCCACGACAGGGTAGGGCGCGCCCACCCCTACAGGGCACGCCCCCTGTCTCGTGGGCCCCTCGGGCAGCCACCGACGTACTTCTTCCTCCTATATAAGCCTACGTACCCCAAAAACATCCTGGGAGCCAACGAAACACAATTTCCACCACCGTAACCTTCTGTATCCGTGAGATCCCATCTTGGAGCCTTCGCCGGCGCTCTGCCGGAGGGGGAATCGACCACGGAGGGCTTCTACATCAACACCATAGCCCCTCCAATGAGTTGTGTGTATTTTACCACAGACCTACGGGTCCATAGTTATTAGCTAGATGGCTTCTTCTCCCTTTTTGTATCTCAATACAATGTTCTCCCCCTCTCTCGTGGAGATCTATTCGATGTAAACTCTTTTTGTGGTGTGTTTGTCGAGATCTGATGAATTGTGGGTTTATGATCAAGTTTATCTACGAGAAATATTTCAATCTCCTCTTAATTCTTTTATGTATCATTGAGTTATCTTTGCAAGTCTCTTCGAATTATCAGTTTGGTTTGGCCTACTAGATTGATCTTTCTTGCCATGGGAGAAGTGCTTAGCTTTGGGTTCAGTCTTGCGGTGTCCTTACCCAGTGACAGAAAGGGTTGCAAGGCACATATTGTATTGTTGCCATCGAGGTTAGAAAGATGGGGTTTATATCATATTGCATGAGTTTATCCCTCTACATCATGTCATCTTGCTTAAGGCGTTACTCTGTTCTTATGAACTTAATACTCTAGATGCAGGCAGGAGTCGGTCGATGTGTGGAGTAATAGTAGTAGATGCAGGCAGGAGTCGGTCTACTTGTCCCGGACGTGATGCCTATATACATGATCATGCCTAGATAATATCATAATTATTCGCTTTTCTATCAATTTCTCGACAGTAATTTGTTCACCCACCGTAATACTTATGCTATCTTGAGAGAAGCCACTAGTGAAACCTATGGCCCCAGGGTCTATCTCTTATCATATTTGTTTCCAATCTACTTTTATTTGCATCTTTACTTTTTGCATCTATATTATAAAATACCAAAAATATATTTATCTTATCATACTATCTCTATCAGATCTCACTTTCGCAAGTGGCCGTGAAGGGATTGACAACCCCTTTATTGCGTTGGTTGTGAGTTCTTTGCTTGTTTGTGTAGGTGTGTGGGACTTTTGAGAAGCCTCCTACTGGATTGATAACTTGGTTCTCAAAAACTAAGGGAAATACTTACGCTACTATTGATGCATCACCCTTTCCTCTTCAAGGAAAACCAACGCAAGCTCAAGACGTAGCATGTCACGCCCAATATGCGACCCTATCCAAAAGGAACTCGAAGGTCCCACCAAGGATAGACCCGCATATTGAAACACTTTTGCAAGGTGGATATCATTACATCAACATTACATAAATAGATGGGGATACATACAAAAGGCATACAATGCCACACGAATACAACATCACATCATACATAAGATCAACATCCGACTACGGATGAAGAACAAACAGAAACTCAAACGACATCCACCCTGCTAGCCCAGGCTGCCGACCTGGAACCTATCCCCTGATCGAAGAAGCAGAAGAAGAACTCAACGCAAGCAAGCATCGCTCTCGCGTCATGATCATCGCATAACCTGTACCTGCAACTATTGTTGTAGTAATCTGTGAGCCACGAGGACTCAGCAATCCCATTACCATGGGTATCAAGACTAGCAAAGCTTAAAGGGAAAGGAAGGGGTAAAGTGGTGAGGTTGCAGCAGCGACAAAGCAATGTATGGTGGCTAACATACGCAAATAAGAGCGAGAAGAGAAGCAAAGGAACGGTCGTCAACTAGTAATGATCAAGAAGTGATCCTGAACTCCTACTTACGTCAGACATAACCCAAAACCGTGTTCACTTCCCGAACTCCTCCGAGAAGAGACCATCACGGCTACACACACGGTTGATGCGTTTTAATTCGGATCTGGTGTCAAGTTATCTACAACAGGACATTAACAAATTCCCATCTGCCCATAACCGCGGGCACGGCTTTCGAAAGTTTATACCTGCAGGGGTGTCCCAACTTAGCCCATGATAAGCTCTCGCGATCGACGAAGGATATTCCTTCTCCCTGGAAGACCCGATCAGTCTCGGAATCCCGGTTTACAAGACATTTCAACAATGGTAAAACAAGACCAGCAGAGCCGCCCGATGCGCCGACAATCCCGATAGGAGCTGCACATATCTCGTTCTCAGGGCAACACCGGATGAGACTAGCTACGAGTAAAACCAACCCTCAAGTTGCCCCGAGGTGGCCCCGCAGGCGGCTCAGTTCGGACCAACACTTAGACAAGCACTGGCCCGGGGGGGGCTAAAATAAAGATGACCCTCGAGAGCACGACTCCCAAGGGAAAAGTAGGTGGTGGTGAGGCAAATGGTAAAACCAAGGTTGGGCCTTGCTGGATGAGTTTTATTCAAAGCGAACTGTCAAGGGGGTCCCATAAATCACCCAACCTCGTAAGGAACGCAAAATCCGGGAACATAACACCGGTATGACGGAAACTAGGGCGGCAAGAGTGGAACAAAACACCAGGCATAAGGCCGAGTCTTCCACCCTTTACCAAGTATATAGATGCATTAATAATATAAGAGATATTGTGATATCCCAACCAAAATCCTGTCCACCATGGAGAAATCTTCAACTTCACCTGCAACTAGCAACACTATAAGAGGGCTGAGCAAAGCGGTAACATAGCCAAGCAACGGTTCGCTAGGAAGGGTGTCAAAGGTTAGAGGTTCATGGCAATTTGGGAGGCTTGAAGACCAAATGATAGGTAACGCAGCATAGCGATAGAACGAATCAACTAGCATAGCAATGATAGTAGTGAGATCCAGGGTAGCGGTCATCTTGCCTGAAATCCCACTAGGAAGAAGAACGAGTCCATGAAGAAGACGAACGGATGAAGCCACGAAGACGAACCAATCGTAGACGAACGAATCCTCACGATCGCAACGAAAACGGGAACTATCGAGAAGAAGCACACAACATAGTAAACATACCACACATGACAAGACATGATGCACAACAAGCAAGATGCATGACAAATCTACATGAGGCTACTCATGGCAAGAGATGATGCAAACAAGAACAACACATCAAAACAAGTTTAAATGAGGCCGGGAACAACATATAACAATTCCGGTAAGTCCTCATATGTATATTTCGAAATTGGTCCAGATCTGAATAAACATTATGTTCAAGTTGTTAAACAGCAAGTTAAAATGCACCACGATGATCTACATGAGATTCTAGTCAAGTTACATATAAAGTTCATTAGATTCGGAGCTACGGCCTAAAAGATATGAGCAAAACAAGTTAAACATGGCATTGATGCAAACTACACCCAAACATCAAGCAAACACCTCAAAACAAGGATGCAACATGATAATATGAAATTACATTTAAAATCAAGCAAGTTTCATATAGAGCACACTCAAAACGGAGCAACGGTTCAACACATACACTCTATACAAGTTATAGCAACAATCTATCCAAAACAGCAACTAGGCATATTGCAAGCATCAAAACAACATGCTACAGGACCTCAACATAATAAAAAAAAGGCATGGGCATGATGTACAGGTAAAGCATAACAAAACATGAACACTGAGCTATCTCCAGAAATCACTAGAACATGCTCAAACACACATGGCAAGATTGCAAATAATAACAGTTTCAGCCATTAGCAGAAATAACCTCAGGTTGCAATGTTTGGAGCTATCAAACAATATGTTACAGGAACTTAACATGGCAAACAAAGGCATGGCATGCTACTACTAAATACATAGAACAAAAGTCCCTTACTGACCAAGAGCCAAAAAGGATCAGAAGATATGATGGCACCCATGTAAACATGGCAAATTATATGACAGATTCATACATGGCAGGAATAACAATAAGTAGGCATGTTGATGAGTTTGAACCACTCACTACAGAGCAATACATGGCATGGAAAGGCAACCAACAGTAACAAGACATGTTTATGAAGCAAAGCATGGCAAGAACAAGTTCATAGGGTGCATGCATCACTAGGAAATCACATGGCAAAACTAAACTTCATGTTAACAGGCTGACAGCAACATCATTTAGCAACTTTGGAGCAAGATTACAACAACCTACAGCAACCTATAAACGCAACCAAGGGCATGGATGGATATAGCATAACCATATGTACAAAACATCCTTACTGAAGTATCTCAAAATAAGCATGGATCTCTCTGTAGCATCAAGTTTACATGGCATAAAAATAACAGCAGAACAGGGACTGAAATCAGCAACATCACGAGGCCTAGTTTACATGCTTGTGCTAGTCACCACATTGATCACAAAAATACATGGCATACACCTCTGTAAAGATGGCATGGCATAGATTAAAACACATGTAGACATCAACCTCATAGGATGCACACATCAAACATGGCAAAAATGACAAAAGGGCATGTTATAACAGTTTCAGCAGATTAACAGCAACATGCACTCTTGCAACGATGATTCGGGCATCAAGAACTCAAATGAACATGATGCAATGGAACGAAATGAACTACTCGTCGAGGCGAACAATTCAACATATTACACGCACGAAACGGAGCTATGGATGCAGGGATATGATGCGATGAACATGGCATGATTATGTTGCAGATTCGGGGACTTGGCAGAATTTCACCTCCTCAAGGGGAAAAGTCAACGGCGCCGGAACGGTTCACGGAGGCGGAGCAGATCGGGGATCTGACGAGGCAGAGGAGGTCCCAGGCGGCGGCGGCTCGCCAGAGGGCGCCGGGGTCCCTGGAGCGCGTCGCCCTCGACCGGATCTGGGCGGCGGCGGCCTTGCAGACGCGGGGACGGGGAGAGCCGGCGGGGCGCGGGGCAGCGTCTGCGGCGCCGGCGGCGAATGGCGGCGGGGCCGGGCGCGGGGTCGAGGCGGGGCACATCGGCTGGAGGCGGCGGAGGCTTAGCCGGCGAGGAACCCGTGTGGCGGAGCGGCGGCTGGCGAGCGGAGGGCGCGGGGAGGCGCTCGGGGCAGGCGCGCGAAGAGGCTGCGCGCCGGGAGGGCCGGCCGTGGGCTCGCGGGTCCGCGGCGGCGTGCAGAGGCGCTTGCCATGTGGCGGCTCCGGATTGGCTGGGGCACGGCGGCGAACATGTCCGGGCAGTCGGAGAGATGCGTCCGGCGGCGCGCAGGGGAAGAGGCTAGGGTTTCGGGGGTTTGGACTGCGAAATTTTCGGGGAGAGCACATATTTATAGGTAGAGGGAGCTAGGAGTGTCTAAATGAGGCATGGTTTTTGCCCACACGATCGTGATCGAACGATCGAGAGCATGGAGGAGAGTTTGCTGGATTTTGGGCCACTTTGGAAGGGGTGTTGGGCTGCAACAAAAGAGGGCTTTACGGTTACCCGATTAACCGTAGGAGTATCAAACAACCTCCAAATGGCACGAAACTTGACAGGAGGTCTACCGGTGCTATACCAAGGCCGCTTGGCAAACCTCGGGCCATTCCGAGAAAGTTTAACACCCACTCACGAAAAGAGGCAAAAGGGGGATGACGGAGGACATAGGAGTGCCGGATTGCAAAATGGACAATGGGGAAAATGCTCGGATGCATGAAACGAACATGTATGCAAAATGAGATGCACATGATGACATGATATGAAATTCATATGATGACATGGCAAAGTGCAACACGCAAGCAAATGACATGGCAATGACGGCGAATAACTGGCAGACACCTGGCGCATCGGATCCGGGGCGTTACATAGCAGATGCCTATATACATGATCATGCCTAGATACTCTCATAACTATGCACTTTTTAATCAATTGCTCGACAGTAATTTGTTCACCCATCGTAATACTTATGCTATCTTGAGAGAAGCCACTAGTGAAACCTATGGCCCCCGGGTCTATCTTTTATCATATAAGTTTCCGATCTACTTTTATTTTCATCTTTTACTTTCCAATCTATATCATAAAAATACCAAAAATATTTATCTTATCTTATTATCTCTATCAGATCTCACTTTTGCAAGTTTCCGTGAAGGGATTGACAACCCCTTTATCGTGTTGGTTGTGAGGTTCTTGTTTGTTTGTGTAGGTACGAGGGACTTTTGAGGAGCCTCCTACTGGATTGATATTCTCAAAAACTAAGGGAAATACTTACGCTACTTTACTGCATCACCCTTTCCTCTTCAAGGGAAAACCAACACAGTGCTCAAGTGGTAGCACTCTCCACTACTGAATCTGAATACATTTTTGCTGGATCTTGCTGTGCTAAGCTTCTCTGGATGAAGCAAACTCTGAAGGACTATGGCATCAACACGAAGAATGTGCCACTCTTCTGTGACAATGAGAGCGCCATCAAGATTGCCAAAAATCTAGTTCAGCACTCGAAGACAAAGCACATTGAGATTCGTCATCACTTTCTCAGAGATCATGCCAACAAGGAAGAAATTGATATCATTCACGTCAACACTAAAGAGCAACTGGCAGATATGTTCACTAAGCCCTTGGATGAGAAGAGGTTTTCCAAGCTACGGTGTGAGCTAAATATCTTAGAATCCTCAAATGTATAGTGAATGGACACACATCCTAATGCTTATGAGTGTTGATGACTTAGATGTGCAACACACATAGTAATGTATTTCTTCAGTCAATGAAGACTTACCCACTTAGTGTGAATACATTAATGTGGAATTTGACTTTGGAGCGCCACGATAATTGTGCGCCGTGTCTGGGTCTAATATTTCCTATATGGTGAGTAACGCCACCACCACACCTTCTTGAAGATTTTCATTTGGCATCATGATTGCATTATCTTCGCATTTGAATTGTCTTCAACATTGATTTATCTTCAAAATCTATATCTTCGCGATGTTGATTTATCTTCAATGTTATCACTCTCTCTCTCTCTCTCTCTCTGTGTGTGTGTGTGTGTGTGTGTGTGTGTGTTCTATACTCTACAACATTCACTTATAGCTATGTCTTCACGTTGCTGTTTTTCTGACCTAAGTGAATGTGATCGGACCCTAATCCCATCTATGCTACTCCCTCAAATTCTTTGTGTCTTGTCATGTGCATTCTGTTGACACTTGTCGAGTATCTTCGATGTGTCCTTGTCAGCAGAAGATACAGAGACACACTTTTAAAACTGCTTTTAATGTCTTATCCATTGCTTGAAAACAGGAGAAGCCGGAACAACCACCCGACAATCCAGACATGTGTGGGAATATGATTCAACTCCTGATAAGTTGCATGCATGCCATGTGTCCTTCAGATGTGAACCGCCAGGGGCACCTGCGTAATTGCACTGCACCTCCCTTCTCCTCCTTATAAATACTTGCCCCCTCGCGGTCATTATTTTATCTTCCACCTCGCCATCTCGCTCAAACCCTAGCGCCACCGCTAGCTCGTGTCGATGCCGGAGATGAAGTGCTTAGCTGTCGGGACCTCTTCGACGCCGTCCTCACGCCGGCCACGGACCTCGTCTTCGCCGCCGCTGCCGTATGTGTCTTCTGCCGCCAAGTTAGGGCGCGAGAGATTGGACTGCTCGGCCTCCCATCTGCCTCATCTATAAGTTTGTCTGTGGTAAATAAATCTCACTTTTTACGGTCTTTTTGATCTATCAAATCCATCCACTTCAACCAAAAGTGGTTTTTACACCTTCAAATCTGGATCTATCTCTTTCTACATCTCATATATTGCAAAGTATGTTCACTTATGCTTCATGACTAGTTAGATTTCTCACTTGTACTTATTCTTGGATTCGTACAATCTGGAACCACTTCCCTCAATAAGTGAATGTCTTTGCACTATGAGGTCAATGTCTTCTAAACTGATTTATCTTCAAAATCTTCTGAGAATGCATATGACCTCTTCCCCTTCCCTCACATCTCTAATGCTGTCACAAGTACATGTCCGTGGGTGAATCCCTTGGTTCTCATAGTCTGCATTCATTTGCAGAACTCTTACAACGTCACATTGAATCTCCTGAAGCCAGTTCTTGTTTGACAAGTAAACGGAAGCCTTTCACTATTTTGAAGCCTATTTGTCTGAATATTATGACTTCTGAGAAATCCGCACGAAAAGGTGGTAGGCAACGTCAAGGCAATACAGCAATGGACCTGCCCCCAGATCTGTATGACCTCTAGAAATCTGACCCTGAAGAGAGCTATACACAGCGCAAGAACAGGATCCAATGGATCCGAAGATATTGGGCTGAGCAATGGTTCAAGTATAACTTTGTGACACATGAATACACTGATATGAATGCCACCAAGCGCCCATGGGGTGATTGTCTTTACATAAATTTGGTACCGAAGACAAAGGATGAAGCTATTGCTCAGGAGTTTTATCCTTGCATGGTCCGAGGACCTTAGCCCGAGAATGCCGACCCATCGTTTCTTCTATGGTGTTGTGACGTCAATCTCTTCAAGCACAACCTTCAGTTCGCAAAGGATTCAGCTGGCAAGAACCAAAAGGAATTTGGCCTCAAGTTCAACCCTGGTCCATCTGCACCAAGGTCAGATGGTACACGTGAATTCAATGAGAACATAATTGGACCCTTCGCCAACTTCGATGGGCTTCTGTCCCACATTGCTGCCCAGAGGGCCACAGTGGAGCAATCTGCTGAAGACGCAGACTCTGAAGATGCTCCTTCACCATCGAAGTAGAAGAAGAAATCTAAAGCTTCAAAGCCCTCTGCTGCTGTTGCTCCAAAATCTTCGACGAAGAAGCCACTGAAAACTGCACCTCCTGAACCCAGTGTGCAATCTGAAGATCTGTCTCGCGTATCCAAAAGGACCAAGAAGCCATTGCCCAAGAAGGTTTCTGGGCAAGCTCTCACTCCTGCTGCCGTTCTGCGCTATGAGGAAGCTGCCGTTCTGAAGCAAGTGATGACGATGTTGGTGATGAAGCTCTAGATATGCTGATCAAGAGCAAGCAAGAGGCGGAGATCTTCAGTGATCTGCCCCTCTTTGATGTTGATATATTGAATAACTTCATCGACGAACGGTTTGACAACCAATGCATCAGTATTGATAACCTGCAGCTGCCAGTGGGCATCAGCGTCACATTTCATGGAGCCATTGCAAATGAATTGGACTTAGCTCAGAAAATCGTCGAGCTCAAAAACAAGATTGATTATGAGAAGGCGCATTTCAAGAAGCACATGCACAAGCTCAATGTGGCTGATGTGCAAATTTTCAAGAAGATGTTGCATGATCTCAAGGCTAAATTCCACAAGAAGTGTGAAGAAGCCAAAGGCTCAAGAGAGCGCATGAAGAATTATGCACAGAAATGTGTGCTTACACACAATGAATCTGAAAATAGAAAGGCTCTTGGGCGTCCTGGCATCGACCCCAAAATAGCTGCCAAGAAAAGCAAGAAGCATGCAGAAGCTAATCTTGATGCATAAAGGCAGGGGTAGCCCAGCATTGTCTTCCCTGCCAGCATGATTGGGTCGAAGCCAAAGGTCCCATCTGCTGCTTCAGAACTCAAGACGACAAGGTAAGCTGAAGCCAAAGCCAGGAAGATGAAGCTCAAGGATACATCTGATGATGCTCCCTCCAAGAAAAAGTTGGAGACAAAGGGCTCTAAGTCTTCAAGAAAAGAGCGTGATGTTGCCCCAGAGCCCCTCATTGTCGAACCCATTTCTGTTGCTTTACCTGCCTCTGCCAATTGCGAGCGCCGTCTCGTAGTTCATGAGCCTGCTCCCACAGAGGCTCTTGAAAATGAAGAAGTTCCAGCTGCTGACCCCAACACTGCTGACGACATTGGTCATTAAGACAATGTGCATGATGATGAATTCCTTCCTCAGCTCGAGCCCTAGTTGGTTTCATTTCCTGCTCCAATGAGCAGTGAACTCATTAGCATTGGTCGTCCATTGACGCCAATTGCATAAGATGACTCCTGGGCTGAGCGCCAACAACAAGACACCCCAGTACAAGATGAAACACCCCGTACACCACCTGCTCAAGTCACCTCTTCGGTGCTTGATGATGACAACTACATGGTGACCACTCCATCTCCAAAGGCGTCGCCAGTGTTTCGCAGGCTTCGCAAAAGGCCTCCAGCCATAGGTCTCCATGTCGAGCATTCCAGAAGAAGAAGTGCAACAAACTAGCTCAGCAGCACGTCAAGTGTTCCCTGACACCATTCTCTCTGCGGCTTCTCACGAGTCTAAAGCTAAAGCTGCTGAAGACATTTCGGTTGCATCAGCCGATGAACAAAGAGAAGAAGAAAGAGAAGCCACATCCCCTACCAATGATCCTGTCATTCCTGAAGAGAATGTGATCCTGCCCGACCCTCCAGTCATTGAACAGATGGAGGTTGAAAACACTGAGGCTGCCACCAACAATGCCACTGAAGCCAATGACTCTATGATGGCCGAAGACAAGTGGAGCCTGAAGCAAATGTGAATGCTAAAGCCACTGTGACGCCAATCACCTCAGATGGCGTTGTTCCTTCCCCACAGCCTCATACCATGGAAAGCGCATTCAATTGTGAAGGTCATCTTGTCACAGTCAGATGGTCAATTATGGTTCCACCTACTGCTCCTGGGCCACAATATGAATATCATGTGGAGCAGAGGCCTCAAGTTCAAAAGCCAAAGCCACGTCTGCCAAGGCTTCCAAGTGCTATCACAACACAAGGCTCATTCAGCATGCTCAGCTTCAGAGAGCACAATACTTTCTTCGACAGCGCCAAGAACCCATACGAGAAGCCCAAGATCACCTCTGACAGATTTTGGATCCATCAGCAGCGAAACTATTACTCTTGCATCCTGTACAACCAAGACCGGATTTTTTCACACAAACGTCTGGATTGCGATGCTATGGCTGGGCTGCCATGTCTTGAAGAGGCCCTTGACTGCTTTTAGCATGTTGGTCTTCTGGCTTTTGTGACTGAGAAGGAACACTGGAATGAAGAGCTTCTGTTGTAGTTTTATGCCACTCTACATATGCGAGGCTACAACAGGGATCCGAAGACTTGGATCCTTGAGTGGATGACAGGTGATATACATCACGAAGCCAAAGCTCAGCATATCATCGAGCTTAGTTCCCTGCCCACTCTAGGTGAGTTATACGAACCTGGTTGTCAGCTTCATCAGAATGAGCTGCAGAGCATCTTTCAGAAGCCAGAGCCAAATATGAGCCAAATGCTTAGCATGATGAAGCTATTGCCCCACGATGATGAATACCCAAAGGATTTCTTTGTCAAGGACCTTGAGTACCCGCCATGCACAGTGTATCATATTCTGAGGCGTACTCTCTGGCCTACCAAAGGAAATTCTTCTAAAGCCGAACTTGGAGGAGCCATGAAGACTTTGGTATTCTATATCATTAATGGCATCAGATTCAACACTCGAGATTTCTTCAGCAGACAACCTGTTGCATCTGTAATTGATCTGTTTGGTCTGAAATTCTATGCTCCATGGGTGATGCGCTTGATTAAGCTTCACTCAACCATTGACTATCAACCTTCAGCACAAAACCATATTGTATTTCTGCCTGAAGTTGATATGTCTATTGAAGCCATCTACCCCGAGTCTGCCAAGAAGCCACTCCACCTTCAGAATGCTGAATTCCAGAGCTTCACACAGCCCATTGAAGGTATTCATGTGAGCAATGCTGCAACTCCTGCATATCCTCTGGCTGGCAACCTGCGCATACCGCACTATGCCAATACTGAAGCCATTGCAAGCACCATAGCTTAAAGGCCTCAAAAGCGTCCTCATGTTCTCAATGGCCGTGAGCTTCTCTGGTGGCCTTACATCAAAAGTAGGACAGTCATCATGACTAGTTGAAGCGTTAGATGCAGAGTATCTTGGTGGATGTCAATCGAATTCGCAACTTGGCCACCAAGAACTCATTTGTTGCACATGAAGCCTGTAGGCGGTCCTGGAAGAACCTCACCTTGCTCTGCGCTGAAGAAGATCTTCGTGAGGATGGCTTCACTGAGAATTTAAGTTTGACTCCAGGCCTCCTCAAAATGCAAGTTGGCGTAACACACCCTCAATTGAAGATTCTGAGAACTCATCTTCGGCTGCAACTGTTGTTGCGAGAGTCGTCAATGAAGAAGATGATGCCACCTCACCAGCATTAACTTTGCTGCATCACGATGCTGCGCCAGGCCCGTCTGCACCACCAAACTCCAACATCAACCCTGATCCATCTTCTACTCCCGCTAGGAACAAGTAGATACTCTATGTCTTCAAACCTTTTTGGTCCTTACTGACAAAAGGGGGAGAAGCATATGAGTTGATAATCTTCAAACGGGTCCATACGGGTGGTTGCTTTATTTTTGCTAAGTTCTTACAACTCTCATTTTGAAACTATTTGGCTTTTGAGTTGTAACGCTTAAACTTGATGGTCGTCTGCTACTCTTGCTGCCACTTTGTGATGCGATGATAAATTCCGCATGATGTCTTTTTGCAGATGTCCATTTTTCATTATGCATATCATTATCTTCATTACTTTCATATATGCATGATGAATTGTCTTCACACTTTGAAGAAGGCCTCCACAAAGCAAAACTTGCCATGTGCATTTGCACTCAAAAGCAAACTACTTATATGCACATCTTCAGGGGGGGCCTCTTTTAATTTATGAAGACAATACTCACAAAACTAAAATTTCACATACTTTTATCCCTGTTGAAAATTTCAACCAATTTGTCATCAATCACCAAAAAGGGGGAGATTGTAAGTGCATCTAGTGCCACCACAAGTTGGTTTTGGAGTATTGACGACAAATGTGGTTGAGGGACTAATGTTTTTGTGACAATTGCAGGATAACACGGGTAGTAGTCCCTCATTGATTCGGTTTACCTACCAGAGATGTGTTGGGGAACGTAGCAGAAATTCAAAATTTTCTACGCATCACCAAGGTCAATCTATGGAGACTCTAGCAACAAGAGAGGGATAGGATGAGCATCTTCATACCTTTGAAGATCGCTAAACGGAAGCGTCACTAGAACACGGATGAGAGAGTCGTACTTGCGGCAATTCAAATCACGGAAGATCCGATCTAACGCCGAACGGACGGCGCCTCCGCGTTCAACACACGTACAGCCCAGGGACGTCTCCTCCTTCTTGATCCAGCAAGGGGAGAGGAGAAGTTGGGGAAGAACTCCGGCAGCACGACGGCATGGTGGAGGTGCTTGCAGTTCTCCGGCAGGGCTTCGCCAAGCACTACGGAGGAGGAGGTGGTGTTGGAGAGGGGAAGGGTTGCGCCAGGGAAAGGGTGCGGCAGCCCTCCCATCTCCCCTCTATTTATAGAGGCAAGGGAGAGGGGGGACGGCCCCCTCCAGATGGATCTAGAGGGGGCAAGGGGGAGGCTTGCCCCCCAAGCCAAGGGGGGCGTCCCCTTTAGGTTTCCCCCCCAAACCCTAGGCGCATGGGCCCTAGGGGGGTGGCGCCCAAACCACTTAGGGGCTGGTTCCCCTCTGTATTCAGCCCATGGGGCCCTCCAGGGCAGGTGGACCCTCCCGGTGGACCCCTGGAACCCTTTCGGTGGTCCCGGTACAATACTGATATACCCCCGGACACTTCCGGTGACCAAATAAGGACTTCCCATAAATCTTCAAGGGGAGAGGAGAAGTTGGGGAACAACTCCTAGTGACGTCCGGGATATCATCCGGGACTCCGAAAAACATTCGGTAACTGCATACTAATTCCCATAACAACTCTAGCATCACCGAACCTTAAGTGTGTAGACCCTACGGTTCGGGAATCATGCACACATGACCGAGACAGCTCTCCGGCCAATAACCAACATCGGGATCTGGATACCCATGTTGGCTCCCACATGTTCCACGATGATCTCATTGGATGAACCACGATGTCGGGGATTCAATTAATCCCGTATACAATTCCCTTTGTCAATCGATACGTTACTTGCCCGAGATTCGATCGTCGGTATCCCAATACCTCATTCAATCCCGTTACCGGCAAGTCACTTTACTCGTTCCATAATGCATGATCCCGTGACTGACTACTTAGTCACACTGAGCTCATTATGATGATGCATTACCGAGTGGGCCGAGAGGTACCTCTCAGTCAAATGGAGTGACAAATCCCAGTCTCGATTCGTGCCAACCCAACAGACACTTTCGGAGATACCTGTAGTGTACCTTTATAGCCACCCAGTTATGTTGTGACGTTTGGTACACCCAAAGCATTCCTACGGCATCCGGGAGTTTCACAATCTCATGGTCTAAGGAAATGATACTTAACATTAGAAAAGTTTTTAGCAAACGAACTACACGATCTTGCGCTATGCTTAGGATTGGGTCTTGTCCATCACATCACTCTCCTAATGATGTGATCCCGTTATCAATGACATCCATTGTCCATAGTCAGGAATCCATGACCATCTATTGATCAATGAGCTAGTCAATTAGAGGCTCACTAGGGACATGTTGTGGTCTATGTATTCACACATGTATTATGGTTTCCGGTCAATACAATTATAGCATGAAAAATAGACAATTATCATGAACAAGGAAATATAATAATAACCATTTTATTATTGTCTCTGGGGCATATTTCCAACAGTCTCCCACTTGCACTAGAGTCAATAATCTAGTTACATTGTGATGAATCAAACACCCATAGAGTTCTGGTGTTGATCATGTTTTGCTCGTGGAAGAGGTTTAGTCAATGGATCTGCGACATTCAGATCCGTATGTACTTTACAAATATCTATGTCTCCATCTTGAACATTTTCATGAATGGAGTTGAAGTGACGCTTGATATGCCTGGTCTTCTTGTGAAACCTGGGCTCCTTGGCAAGGGCAATAGCACCAGTGTTGTCACAGAAGAGAGTCATCGGGCCCGACGCATTGGGAATAACTCCTAGGTCGGTAATGATCTCCTTCATCCATATTGCTTCATGTGCTGCCTCCGAGGCTGCCATGTACTCCGCTTCACATGTAGATCCCGCCATGACGCTTTGCTTGCAACTGCACAAGCTGACCGCCCCACCATTCAAAATATACACGTATCCGGGTTGTGACTTGGAGTCATCCAGATCTATGTCTAAGCTAGCATCGACGTAATCCTTTACGATGAGCTCTTCGTCACCTCCATAAACGAGAAACATATCCTTAGTCCTTTTCAGGTACTTCAGGATATTCTTGACCATTGTCCATTGTTCCATGCCGGGATTACTTTGGTACCTCCCTACCAAACTCACGGCAAGGTTTACATGAGGTCTGGTACACAGCATGGCATACATAATAGACCCTATGGCTGAGGCATAGGGGATGACACTCATCTTTTCTCTATATTCTGCCATGGTCGGGCTTTGAGCCATGCTCAATCTCACACCTTGGAAAACAGGCAAGAACCCCTTCTTGGACTAATCCATATTGAACTTCTTCAATATGTTATCAAGGTATGTGCTTTGTGAAAGACCTATGAGCCGTCTTGATCTATCTCTATAGATCTTGATGCCTAATATGTAAGCAGCTTCTCCAAGGTCCTTCATTGAAAAACACTTATTCTAGTAGGCCTTTATGCTTTCCAAAAGTTCTATATCATTTCCCATCAATAGTATGTCATCCACATATAATATGAGAAATGCTATAGAGCTCCCACTCACTTTCTTATAAATATAGGCTTCTCCATAAGTCTGCATAAACCCAAATGCTTTGATCATTTCATCAAAGCGAATGTTCCAACTTCGAGATGCTTGCACTGTTGGGGATCGTTGCAAAAATTAAAAAAATTCTACGCATCACGAAGATCAATCTATGGAGTAACTAGCAACGAGAGAGAGGGGAGTGCATCTTCATACCCTTGAAGATCGCGTGTCCGAAGCGTTACAAGAACGCGGATGAAGGAGTCATACTCGTAGCGATTCAGATCGCGGTGGATTCCGATCTAAGCGCCGAACAACGGCACCTCCGCGTTCAACACACGTGCAGCCCGGTGACGTCTCCCGCGCCTTGATCTAGCAAAGAGGAGAGAGAGGTTGAGGAAGATGGCTCCAGCAGCAGCACGACGGCGTGGTGGCGATGGAGTGGCAGTTCTCTCGCAGGGCTTCGCCAAGCTCACGCGGTGGAGGAAAGGTGTTGGGGAGGGGAGGGGCTGCGCCTTGGATGTGGTGCTGCAGCCCTTTCTCCACCCCTCTATTTATAGGGAGAAGGGGGAAGGGGGCCAGGCGGCGGCCAAGGGAGAGGGGCCTTGCCCCCCAAGCAAGGGGGCACCCCCTTTAGGGTTCCCCCAACCCTAGGCGCATGTTCCCTAGGGGGGGATGGCACCCAGCCCACTTAGGGGCTGGTTCCCTTCCCCCTACAGCCCATAAGGCCCTCCGAGGCAGGTGGACCCTCCCGGTGGACCCCCGGAACCCCTCCGGTGGTCCCGGTACAATACTGGTATACCCTCGAATATTTCCGGTGACCATATGATGACTTCCCATATATAAATCTTCACCTCCAGACCATTTCGGAACTCCTCGTGATGTCCGGGATCTCATCCGGGACTCCAAACAACATTCGGTAATCACATACAAATCTTCCTTATAACCCTAGAATCATCGAACCTTAAGTGTGTAGACCCTACGGGTTCGGGAATCATGCAAACATGACCTAGAGAGCTCTCTGGCAAACAACCAATAGCGGGATCTGGATACCCATGTTGGCTCCCACATGTTCCATGATGATCTCATCGAATGAACCACGATGTCGAGGATTCAAGTAATCCCGTATACAATTCCCTTTGTCATTCGGTACATTACTTGCCCGAGATTCGATCGTCGATATTCTAATACCTCGTTCAATCTCGTTACTGGCAAGTCACTTTACTCGTTCCACAATGCATGATCCCATGACCAACTACTTAGTCACATTGAGCTCATTATGATCATGCATTACCGAGTGGGCCCAGAGATACCTCTCCATCATACGGAGTGACAAACCCTAGTCTCGATTTGTGTCAACCCAACAGACACTTTCGGAGACACCTGTAGTGCACCTTTATAGCCACCCAGTTATGTTGTGACGTTTGGTACACCCAAAGCATTCCTACGGTATCCGGGAGTTACACAATCTCATGGTCTAAGGAAATGATACTTGACATTAGAAAAGCTTCAGCGAACGAACTACACGATCTTGTGCTATGCTTAGGATTGGGTCTTGTCCACCACATCATTCTCCTAATGATGTGATCCCGTTATCAATGACATCCAATGTCCATAGTCAGGAAACCATGACCATCTGTTGATCAACGAGCTAGTCAACTAGAGGCTCACTAGGGACATGTTGTGGTCTATGTATTCACACATGTATTACGGTTTCCGATCAATACAATTATAGCATGAATGATAGACAATTATCATGAACAAGGAAATATAATAAGAACCATTTTATTATTGCCTCTAGGGCATATTTCCAACATGCACCAGCCCATAGATGGAGCGCTGGAGCTTGCATATCTTGTTAGCATTCTTAGGATTGACAAAACCTTTTGGCTGCATCATATACAATTCTTCCTTAAGGAAGCCGTTAAGGAATGCCGTTTTGACATCCATTTGCCATATTTCATAATCATGGAATGCGGCAATTGCTAACATTATTCGGACAGACTTCAGCTTCTCTACGGGTGAGAAGGTGTAATCGTAGTCAACCCCTTGAACTTGTTGATAACCCTTAGCGACAAGCCGAGCTTTATAGATGGTCACATTACCATCCACGTCTGTCTTCCTCTTAAAGATCCATTTATTTTCTATCGCTCACCGATCATCGGGCAAGTTTGTCAAAGTCCATACTTTGTTTTCATACATGGATCCTATCTCGGATTTGTTGGAATCTGGGCCTTCCATCGCTTCTTCATAGTTCAAAGGTTCACCGTTGTCTAACAACATGATTTCCAGGACAGGGTTTCCATACCATTGTGGTGTGGAACGTGTCCTTGTGGACCTACAAAGTTCAGTAGCAACTTGATCCGAAGTGCCTTGATCATCATCATTAACTTCCTCTCTAGTCGGTGCAGGCACCACAGAAACATCTTTCTAAGCTGTGCTACTTTCCGGTTCAAGAGGCAGTACTTCATCAAGCTTTACTTTCCTCCCACTTACTTCTTTCGAGAGAAACTCTTTCTCCAGAAAGGATCCGTTCTTGGCAACAAAGATCTTGCCTTCGGATCTGTGGTAGAAGGTATACCCAATGGTTTCCCTAGGGTATCCTATGAAGATGCATTTTTTCGACTTGGGTTCGAGCTTTTCAGGTTGAAGTTTCTTGACATAAGCTTCGCATCCCCAAACTTTTAGAAACGACAGCTTAGGTTTCTTCCGAAACCATAATTCATACGGTGTCATCTCAATGGATTTAGACGGTGCCCTATTTAAAGTGAATGTGGCTGTCTCTAAAGTGTATCCCCAAAATGATAGCGGTAAATCGGTAAGAGACATCATAGATTGCACCATATCCAATAGAGTGCAATTACAACATTCGTACACACCATTACGCTAACGTGTTCCAGGCGGCATGAGTTGTGAAACAATTCCACATTTCCTTAAGTGCGTACCAAACTCGTGACTCAAATATTTCCCCCACGATCTGATCGTAAGAACTTTATTTTCCTGTCACGTTGATTCTCCACCTCACTCTGAAATTCCTTGAACTTTTCAAAGGTCTCAGACTTGTGTTTCATTAAGTAGACATACCCATATCTACTTAAGTCATCAGTGAGTGTGAGGACATAACGATAGCCACCTCGACCCTCAACGCTCATTGGACCGCACACATCAGTATGTATGATTTCCAACAAGTTGGTTGCTCGCTCCATTGTTCCGGAGAACGGAGTCTTGGTCATCTTGCCCATGAGGCATGGTTCGCATGTGTCAAATGATTCATAATCAAGAGACTCCAAAAGTCCATCTGCATGGAGCTTCTTCATGCGTTTGACACCAATGTGACCAAGGCGGCAGTGCCACAAGTATGTGGGACTATCATTATTAACCTTACATCTTTTGGTATTCACACTATGAATATTTGTAACATCACGTTCGAGATTCAATAAGAATAAACCATTGACCAGCGGGGCATGACCATAGAACATATCTCTCATATAAATAGAACAACCATTATTCTCGGATTTAAATGAGTAGCCATCTCGCATTAAATGAGATCCAGATACAATGTTGAAGCTCAAAGCTGGCACTAAATAACAATTATTGAGGTTTAAAACTAATCCCGTAGGTAAATGTAGAGGTAGCGTGCCGACGACGATCACATCGACCTTGGAACCATTCCCGACGCGCATCGTCACCTCGTCCTTCGCCAGTCTCCGCTTATTCCGCAGCTCCTGTTTTGAGTTACAAATATGAGCAACCGCACTGGTATCAAATACCCAGGAGCTACTATGAGTACTGGTAAGGTACACATCAATAACATGTATATCACATATACCTTTGGTGTTGCCCGCCTTCTTGTCCGCTAAGTACTTGGGGCAGTTCCGCTTCTAGTGACCATTTCCATTGCAATAAAAGCACTGAGTCTCTGGCTTGGGTCCATTGTTTGGCTTCTTCCCGGCAAATGATTTACCGGGCGGCAACTCCCTTGCCGTCCTTCTTGAAGTTCTTTTTACCCTTGCCTTTCTTGAAACTAGTGGTCTTATTCACCATCAGCACTTGATGTTACTTTTTGATTTCCACCTCCGCTGATTTTAGCATTGAATATAGCTCAAGAATGGATTTCTCCATCCCCTGCATATTGTAGTTCATCACAAAGCTCTTGTAGCTAGGTGGGAGCGACTGGAGGATTCTGTCAATGATCGAGTCATCTGGGAGATTAACTCCCAACTAAGACAAACGGTTGTGTAACCCAGACATAGTGAGTATATGCTCACTGACAGAACTGTTTTCCTCCATCTTGCAACTGTAGAACTTGTCGGAGACTTCATATCTCTCGACCCTGGCATGAGCTTGGAAAACCATTTTCAGCTCTTGGAACATCTCATATGCTCCATGCTTCTCAAAACGCTTTTGGAGCCCCAGTTCTAAGCTGTAAAGCATGCCGCACTGAACCAGGGAGTGATCATCACTACACGAATGACAGGCGTTCATAACGTCTTGAGTTGCTGGGAAAATGGGTGCTTCACCTAGCGATGCTTCTAGGACATATGCTTTCTTGGAATCTATGAGGATGATCCTCAAGTTCTGGACCCAGTCCGTATAGTTGCTACCATCGTCTTTCAGTTTGGTTTTCTCTAGGAACGCGTTGAAGTTGAGGGCAACATTAGTGTGGGCCATTTGATCTACAAGACATATTGCAAAGATTTTAGACTATGTTCATGATAATTAAGTTCATCTAATAAAATTATTTAATGAACTCCCACTTAGACAGACATCCCTCTAGTCATCTAAGTGATACATGATCCGAGTCAACTAGGTCGTGTCCGGTCATCACATGAGACACACTAGTCATCATCGGTGAACATCTTCATGTTGATCGTATCTACTATACTACTCATGTTCGACCTTTCGGTCTCTTGTGTTCCGAGGCCATGTCTGTACATGCTAGGCTCGTCCAGTCAACCTAAGTGTTCTGCATGTGTAAATCTGGCTTACACACGTTGTATGCGAACGTTAGAATCTATCACACCCGATCATCACGTGGTGATTCGAAACAACGAACTTTCGCAATGGTGCACAGTTAGGGGGAACACTTTCTTGAAATTTTAAAGAGGGATCATCTTATTTATGCTACCATCGTTCTAAACAAATAAGATGTAAACATGACAAACATCACATGCAAATCATAAAGTGATATGATATGGCCAATATCATCTTGCGCCATTGATCTCCATCTTGAGGCACGGCATGATCACCTTCATCACCGGCATGACACCATGATCTCCATCATCATTAGGGATGGAACCCGCAGGGTTTGGGTACGGGTGGAATTACCCCATACCCTTACCCACCCCCTTGAGCTTACCCATCACCCGTACCCATACCCATCAATGGGTATAATTTTTTCCCGTACCCATCACCCGACAGGGTAAATGGGTACCCACGGGTAAAAGATACCCACGTGTGCACACATCGACTTGAGCAAGAAATAATAGTAAACGACAGCACACAATGCTCATATATACATCATAACACATCTCTATGTATCACCTATGTACAAAACAATCTTACTCATCACAGCAGCTATATACATCATGTATAGGCAGAAATCAATGCTTATATGAACGGTGAGCACTAAAATCATGATGCTCATATATACATCATAACATCTCTACGTATCATATATATATATATATATATATAAAATCATATTCATCACAGCACCTATATACATCATGTATAGGCAGAAAATCAATACTAAAAAACATCGTATCATCACATCATCTGTAGATTAGATCCATCTAGGAATGCATCACATCATTTACCTAAGAGGCTAAGCCTAATCACGTTAATCACGCAGAGACAAAGACAGATGGGATTCCTTCTTTCATTCCATGTACGTGCATGTGTGGGCTACATAGAATGATTTTGTGGCAAGCTAGATTAGATAAATGAATAGTGAAGGCCCTTACTAGATTTTATGTGGTTATATGGGTACACGGGTATGGGTTATACTATACCATACCCATACCCATTCTACCTGATGGGTTTAATATTTTCCTATTAATATACCCATGGGTAATTTTTTATCCCATACCCTTACCCTAATAGGGTTTTTACCCGCCGGGTATGTGGGTAATGGGTACCCATTGCCATCCCTAATCATCATGATCTCCATCATCGTGTCTTCATGAAGTTGTCTCACCAACTATTGCTTCTACTACTATGGCTAACGGTTTAGCAATAAAGTAAAGTAATTACATGGCGTTATTCAATGACACGCAGGTCATACAATAAATTAAGACAACTCCTATGGCTCCTGCCGGTTGTCATACTCATCGACATGCAAGTCGTGATTTCTATTACAAGAACATGATCAATCTCATACATCACATTCTTTTGGCCATATCACATCACATAGCATACCCTGCAAAAACAAGTTAGACGTCCTCTAATTGTTGTTGCATGTTTTACGTGGCTATTATGGGTTTCTAGCAAGAACGTTTCTTACCTACGCAAGAGCCACAATGGTGATATGCCAATTGCTATTTACCCTTCATAAGGACCCTTTTCATCGAATCTGATCCGACTAAAGTGGGAGAGACTGGCACCCGCTAGCCACCTTTATGCAACAAGTGCATGTCAGTCGGTGGAACCTGTCTCACATAAGCGTACGTGTAAGGTCGGTCCGGGCCGCTTCATCCCACAATACCGCTAAAACAAGATAGGACTAGTAACGGTAAGCAAATTGAACAAACCAACACCCACAATTACTTGTGTTCTACTCGTGCATAGAATCTACGCAATAGACCTAGCTCATGATGCCACTGTTGGGGAACGTAGTAGAAATTCAAAATTTTCTATGCATCACCAAGATAAATCTATGGAGATTCTAGCAACAACAGAGGGAGAGGATGAGCATCTTCATACCTTTGAAGATTGCTAAGCGGAAGCGTCACTAGAACACGGATGAGGGAGTCGTACTCGCGGCGATTGAAATCGCTGAAGATCCGATCTAACGTCGAACGGACGGTACCTCCGCATTCAACACACGTATAGCCCGGGGATGTCTCCTCCTTCTTGATCCAGCAATGGGAGAGGAGAAGTTGCAGAAGAACTCCGGCAACACAATGGCGTGGTGGAGGTGCTTGTAGTTCTCCGGCAGGGCTTCGCCAAGCACTACAGAGGAGGAGGTGGTGTTGGAGAGGGGAAGGGCTGAGCCAGGGAAAGGGTGCGGCAACCCTCCCACCTCTCCTCTATTTATAGAGGCAAGCATATGGGTCTAGAGGGGGGCGGCAGCCAAGGGGGGAGGCTTGCCCCCCAAGCCAAGGGGGGCGCCCCCTTTAGGGTTTCCCCCCAAACCCTAGGCGCATGGGCCCTAGGGGGGTGGCGCCCAGCCCACTTAGGGGCTGGTTCCCCTTCGTCTTCCGCCCATGGGGCCCTTCGGGGCAGGTGGACCCTCCCGATGGACACCCGGAACCCTTTCGGTGGTCCCGATACAATACCGATATACCCCTGAACACTTCCGGTGACCAAATAAGGACTTCCCATATATAAATCTTTGTCTCCGGACCATTCCGAAACTCCTCGTGAGGTCTGGGATCTCATCTGGGACTCCGAACAACATTCGGTAACTGCATACTAATTCCCATAACAACTCTAGCGTCACTGAACCTTAAGTGTGTAGACCCTATGGGTTCAGGAATCATGCAGACATAACCGAGACAGCTCTCCAGCCAATAACCAACAATAGGATCTGGATACCCATGTTGGCTCCCACATGTTCCACGATGATCTCATCGGATGAACCACGATGTCGGTGATTCAATTAATCCCGTATACAATTCCTTTGTCAATCGATACGTTACTTGCCCGAGATTTGATCGTCGGTATCCCAATACCTCGTTCAATCTTGTTACCAGCAAGTCACTTTACTCGTTCCGTAATGCATGATCCCGTGACTGACTACTTAGTCACACTGAGCGCATTATGATGATGCATTACTAAGTCAGCCCAGAGATACCTCTCCGTCATACGGAGTGACAAATCCCAGTCTTGGTTCGTGCCAACCAACAGACACTTTTGGAGATACCTGTAGTGTACCTTCATAGCCACCCAGTTATGTTGTGACGTTTGGTACACCCAAAGCATTCCTGTGGCATTCGGGAGTTGCACAATCTCATGGTCTAAGGAAATGATACTTGACATTAGAAAAGCTTTTAGCAAACGAACTACACGATCTTGTGCTATGCTTAGGATTGGGTCTTGTCGATCACATCATTCTCCTAATGATGTGATCCCGTTATCAATGACATCCAATGTCCACAGTCAGGAAACCATGACCATCTATTGATCGACGAGCTAGTCAACTAGAGGCTTACTAGGGACATGTTGTGGTCTATGTATTCACACATGTATTACGATTTCCGGTCAATACAATTATAGCATGCACAATAGACAATTATCATGAACAAGGAAATATAGTAATAACCATTTTATTATTGCCTCTAGGGCATATTTCCAATAAAATGACCCCTAAACATGTGTGAAGACATTGAAGACAATGGTGGTCCGTGAAGATATTCACGATGAAGATTATGACATGTGAAGATATTCACTTGAAGACTATGGAGTGCGAAGACATAGTTGTTTCGTAGTTTCCTTTCTTGTTTATTGAGTCATACGAACCACCATACTGTTAAGTGGAGTCCAAGTGAACAAAGTCAGAGTGTCTGAAGTGATGCTCAACCAAATCCTATGTCTTCGAGCGAAGACAATGAGAGCAAACCTTATCTAGAGCTGGATGAGTCAGCTCTGCTTGTAGCCCAAGCCAAGCTGTCGCGTGTGTTTGAAATCCGACCGTTGGACATGTGTCGGTTCCTTAGTGACCCGGGGTCATTTCGGACATATCAGGTCGGGTTGCCTCCTGGCTATAAATAGCCCACACCCTACACCATAAATTGGTGGCTGCTCAGAGTTAGTGCATGACTTTTGTCCTTTGAGAGCAACCCACCTCTGAAGCATTTGAGAGAGAGATCCTTGCGAGGACTAAGCCCAGAACACCCAGAGCCAAAGAGTGTTAGGCATCACTGAAGTCTTTCTATCCGCATGATCTGAAGACTTGTTACACTTGAGGACTATGAATCCTCCAGCCGGTTAGGCGTCGCGTTCTGAGTGGGGGAATAAGGTGAAGACACAGTCTTCTGAGTTTAATTTCAGCCTTCCTAACCAAACGTATAGTTGTCACAGCAACTGAAACTGGTCTACCAAATCCTTGTCTTCACCAAGCAATTGTTTCTATCCCCTACACTCCTTACTTTTCAGTTTGTCTTCGTGAAGTTATTGCTGGCCTACCTGATTCATTTGACTTCATTGTGTGAAGACTTATATCTGTTTGGCTTTGTACTATCTTCCATTCTTATCCTGTCTACCTAGTTGTAGTTAGTCTTCGTGCATTCACTGTATTGTATGCTTGACTAATGTTTGCCTAGTGTAGTATTTATTGCATTGCTTTCTATATAGGTGTAATATACTTGTTTGTCTTCAAAGCCACCGTGTTTTGAAGACTTTCATAAAAATCGCCTATTCACCTCCCCCCTCTAGTCGATAACTAGCACTTTCACATAGTAGTTTTATTAATTTGACCATGGCGATTTTATCAGTTAGACCATGGAATTTTTATTGTACGTAGCATGGCAATTTAAACTTTGAGACTTTGGCATTTTCAACTTAAATTGTAGGTAGCACTTTCAATTTTGCCATGCGACTATTTTTTACTTTAGCAGTCGTCATTTCTATGCTATATAACAGGGCAATTTTTGCTTATGTTTTTAAGAAGACATTTAAAAAAACCTGGATCCTAAAAGTTGCCAAAAATAACTCAACATACGTACAAATTTTTATCAGAAATTTTTAATATTGTAATTTTTATCTACATCATCATGGCAAACCTTTTTTTACACTTATTTCCATTTTTGTGTATGTAAAACTAAATGGTGTTGGGCCGAGAGGCTTAGTAGAGGGTCTGGCTGACACGGGGTTCGTGCTCGGAGGTTTCCTCGTAGCGACCCGATGGAGCAGAATCGCTGCACATGAGGATTAAAGAGGGAGTGTCTTGTTCTGCCTGTGGACGGGAAGAATTGATTATGCGCGAGAGGGATGAGCTGATCAAGGATAGGCAAGACTCTCCTCCGCCTCCCCCCTCCCTCGCGACCGCGCCGCCTCCCCGCGGGCGGCCGGCCGCGCCTCCGTCCCCCTTCTCCAGAGGCCCTCCTCTGCCACCTCTCCCCCGCCGTCGCTGGCGTGCGGTGCCGGGCTAGTCCCAGGCGATGCCGGTGGCGGCAGCCCCTGCTTTTCCCCTCCCGAAGGCGACCTGCGCGGGGTGGCGCGTTTCCTAGTGGTGTGCTCAGGCGGCGGCGGTCCGGCGCGGCGGCCGGGCAACCTGGCGCATGTGTGGGAGGCTGGCTGCGCGGCGGCGCTGCCGTTGACGGTGGAGCTCACGGTGGTGCAGGGTGGAGGCGCCTGCTCGGCCCAGATCTGCGCCCCCTCGGGCCCCATTTGGGCCGCGGCAGGCCAGCGGCTTCTCATCGACGGCGGAGCCCCCTGGAGGTGTAGTTCGGGCATAGGAAGGCTCGGTGGGGGTGGCGCCGTCGCCGGCTTGCTGCAGCGGGGCGACATCGGCTTTAAGGGCCCGAGATGGGCCCAGCTAGGCCTGGGTGGCCTGGTGTGCCACTGCGGCCGCATCCGGTCGCCACCTGCGATGGTGCTGGAGGCACAGGCCTCCCACACGATGGCGGTGGAGGTGGTTCCCTCCGGCGCGGCTCCGGTACTGCCTCTCCCGATTTCTGGCGCTCCTCTCTCCATCCTCTAGGCCTCCTGATGGCGGTCTCAATGAGGCGGCATGGATGACTTGAAGACCATGGTGGCGTATGCTTATGGCTGGCTGGCTGGTTGGCTCCGGATCGGATGGATAGTGGTGGTTGGGATGCGGGAGAAATCCCTGCCGGTTCTTCCGGCGCCAACGCGGTGTCGCCTACGAGCGTAGCCTTTCCTTCCTGATGGGCGTAGGTGTTACCCATCCTCCACTCCTCTCCGCGTGCCGAGGGAAACCCTAGGACATGTCCGGGCAGTAGCGTCGTGAACGTCGCATCCCTTCTTGGAGGTGCTACTTGGTTACGCGGCGATTCAAAGCTTTGGTGTGTGGTGGGACGAATCCGGAGGGCACAGCGGTGGCAGATCATCTGTGCTTTGCCGAGTTGCCATTGTTGTTTTTTTGCCGAGTTGCCATTGTTGGCATTTTGTTTTTCTTTCTTTCTTTTTTGGGCTTGATGTGCTGTGCACCCCTGCATTTATCGTGTGATTGGTGAAAGTTGCTTTATTTATAAAGCGGGGAAACCCTTTTTCGGAATTGATTATGCGCATGCTTTGGGGCTGTCCACATTCCCAATTAGTAGTATTTTGGTAGGAGTTGAAGTAGAATGTTTTTACACCGCTGGTGGAGCTTCATGCAGACGTGGATTCCCATTGTATCATTCGGGAGTTGTTGCTCTAGTGGCTCACGCGTGCGAATAAGTAATTTTACTGGAGATGGGATGTACCGGCGTTGGATTCATACTTCGTCCATTTCATCAAGCCCGTGCGGTCTTCGTCTGTACAAATTAGTAATTGCAGCCTTAACTTTTTTTTGAAAAATATCGAGACTTTATTCATTAGATATAAGAAGTACATCGTTCATGAGGATCATTACAATCTCATCTACAGGTTCCTCAAACCAGACAGAAGTCAAAGAAAATCTAGCTAATTTAGCAAGCTCATGAGTTACTTTATTTGCTTCTCTATTACAATGTTCGAATCTAGTAATACTAAAATCACAGGCGTAATGAAAACAATCGTCGAAGATTGCTGTTGCCGCGCCCGCTGATTGTCCTCCATCCTGCATAGTATAAATTACCTCCAGGTTATCTGAGTTAATAATAAGGCGATTACATCCCGCCCTTTGCGCCATAGTTAAACCAAACTTGAGAGCAAGAGCTTCCGCCATTAGCACATCTGCTCAGTAATTGATCTTCCCAATCCCTCCAGCAATAAATCTGCCTTTGTTGTCTCTCAGGACCGCCCCCATCGTTCCCCTAAGCATATCATGGTCAAAAGAAGCATCAACATTAAGTTTCACGAAACCTCTAGGGGGACAGGACCATCCTTCCTTCTTAATGGTAGCCTTGGGCGATGAAGCATTAACAAAGTTTGTGGTAAGTACTAAAACACCCATTGAAATCTGCAAGGCATTTTGGGTTGTCTCCTTATGCACTAACTTCCGTCTTTCCCACCATAAATACCATGTTGAGACAGAAATCATCTCACGCACATTGTGGTGACCAATCATCCTCAATTCTTGGTCCGGGAGAAGTAGTAAGTACTCCAACACCGCCTCTCCAGCATGGTCTATCTCGCACGCTTTATCGATAATATCAATTATCCCTAGCCTTTTCCAAACCTCCTTTGCTTTCCTACAACGGAAAAACATATGTTTGTATCTTCTAAGCCCTCTGAGCAAGTGGGGCAAGTGGGCGAAACCTTCATATGTCTATTAGCATGTGTAACCCGGCATGGGAGAGTTTCATGAAGCATACTCCATATAAATTTTTTCACTTTTGCCGGGCAAGATAACTTCCATATCTTACTCCAAATATGGTTAACTGTGGTTCGCCCCATTCCATTGGAGTATTTTAATTTGTTACCATACTGATTTTCCCACTCAATGGAATATGCTGACCAAACCGAGAACATTCCATTTTTTGTATAGCTCCAAGCAATAAAATCTGGCATATCAT
Source organism: Triticum timopheevii (assembly GCA_963921465.1). NCBI lineage: Eukaryota > Viridiplantae > Streptophyta > Magnoliopsida > Poales > Poaceae > Triticum > Triticum timopheevii. The sequence goes on along the minus strand of OY997268.1, from coordinate 558,094,642 downwards.
ATTGCGAGAGTGGAATTGAAAGAAACGTTGTATATCGATGGGCCACATAGTTTGTTTGATGAGTTCTTCATCCCAATTATTGGACACAGGATCAATGAGTTCACCTACCTTGGTTAACAGATGTCCCCCCTTCGGCGTTACAATTCTCCTATTAGCACAGTTTGGGATCCAAGCATCTTCCCAAATATTTATTTTTTGTCCGTTCCCCACTCGCCAGATATAGCCTCTTTTCAGGGTAATGATGCCTGCCATAATACTCTGCCATGTAAAAGAAGATCCTTTCCTTTGTTTAGCGTTCATCAAGTCACCATCAGGGTAGTACTTTGCCCTTAAGATAGAAGCACACAAAGAATCAGGGTTAGACGCCACGCTTGTTTAGCGAGCAACGCCAAGTTGAAACAATGAATATCACGAAATCCCATGCCTCCTTGATTTTTAGGAACACACATTTTCCACAAGGACATCCAATGCATCCTTTTCTGGTTCTCCTCGTCTCCCCACCAGAAATGTGCTATCGTGTCAATGATTCCTTTACAAATTTTTTAGGAATTTTAAAGACCGACATTGCATAGGTGGGTATGGCATGGATCACAGCCTTGAGCAGGATTTCCTTCCCCCTGGTGGACAACAATTTCTCCTTCCAGCCACTGATTTTCTTAATAATTCATTCAATCAAAAATTGGAAACAGTCTTTTTATCCATCCCCACATTTGCTGGTAGGCCCAAATATTTATCAGTAAGAGCCTCCGTCATTATATTTAGTGTTGTACATAATTGTGCTCTAATCTCCACCTTCGTATTGTGGCTAAAGCAAATGCTGGATTTTTCAACGCTTACCAATTGTCCCGATGCCTTACAGTATAGATCAAGCGCTGCTTTTAGAGCTTCTGCACTGTGTTGGTTTGCTTTCATAAGAATCAAAGAATCATCTGCAAATAGGAGATTTGTGATAGGTGGGGCATCTCTACAGACTTTTACACCTGAGATAGTTCCAATTTCCTCTGCGTGTGTGAGTAAAGCATTCAGACCCTCCGTACATAACAAGAAAAGGTATGGAGACAACGGGTCTCCCTGTCTCAACCCCCTTGTGGGCTTGAAACTCTCACTTTCCTCTCCATTTATCCTAACCTTGTACTCAATTGTTGAGACACATTGCATAATAAAGTTCACCCATTCTTGTCGAAAACCCAACCTCTGTTGGAAATATGCCCTAGAGGCAATAATAAAAGCATTATTATTATATTTCCTTGTTCATGATAATTTTCTTTATTCATGCTATAATTGTATTATCTGGAAATCGTAATACATGTGTGAATAATAGACACCAACATGTCCCTAGTAAGCCTCTAGTTGACTAGCTCGTTGATCAACAGATAGTCATGGTTTCCTGACTATGGACATTGGATGTCATTGATGACGAGATCACATCATTAGGAGAATGATGTGATGGACAAGACCCAATCCTAAACATAGCATGAGATCGTATAGTTCGTTTGCTAGAGTTTTCCAATGTCAAGTATCTTTTCCTTAGACCATGAGATCGTGTAACTCCCGGATACCGTAGAAGTGCTTTGGGTATACCAAACGTCACAACGTAACTGGGTGACTATAAAGGTATACTACGGGTATCACCGAAAGTGTCTGTTGGGTTGACATGGATCAAGACTGGGATTTGACACTCCGCATGACGGAGAGGTATCACTGGGCCCACTCGGTAATGCATCATCATAATGAGCTCAGAGTGATCAAGTGTCTGGTCACGGGATCATGCATTACGGTACGAGTAAAGTGACTTGCCGGTAACGAGGTTGAACGAGGTATTGGGATACCGACGATCGGATCTCGGGCAAGTAACATACCGATTGACAAAGGGAATTGTATACGGGGTTGCTTGAATCCTCGACATCGTGGTTCATCCGATGAGATCATCGTCGAGCATGTGGGAGCCAACATGGGTATCCAGATCCTGCCATTGGTTATTGACCGAAGAGCGATCTCGGTCATGTCTACATGTCTCCCGAACCCGTAGGGTCTACACACTTAAGGTTCGGTGACGCTAGGGTTGTAGGGATATGTATATGCAGTAACCCCGAATGTTGTTCGGAGTCCCGGATGAGATCCCGGACGTCAAGAGGAGTTCCGGAATGGTCCGGAGGTAAAGATTTATATATGGGAAGTCCTGTTTCGGGCATCGGGACAAGTTTCGGGGTTATCGGTATTGTACCGAGACCACCGGAAGGGTCCCGGGGGCCCACCGGGTGGTGCCACCTGTCCCGGGGGGCCACATGGGCTGTAAGGGGTGCGCCTTGGCCTACATGGGCCAAGGGCACCAGCCCCAAGAGGCCCATGCGCCTAGGGTTTCAAGGGAGGAAGAGTCCTTGGAGGGGAAGGCACCTCCTAGGTGCCTTGGGGAGGAGGGATTCCTCCCCCTTGGCCGCACCCCCCTAGGACATTGGATCTCCTAGGGCCGGCGCCCCCCCCTTGGCCCTCCTATATATAGTGGGGGAAGGAGGGCTTTCATACCACGCCTTTTGTTGCCTCCTTCCCCCTCTCCAACACCTCCTCCTCCTCCATAGCGCTTGGCGAAGCCCTGCCGGAGTACTGCAACTCCATCAACACCACGCCGTCGTGCTGCTGCTGGTGCCATCTCCCTCAACCTCTCCTCTCCCCTTGCTGTATCAAGAAGGAGGAGACGTGGCTGTTCCGTACGTGTGTTGAACGCGGAGGTGCCATCCGTTCGGTGCTAGGATCTCCGGTGATTTGGATCACGTCGTGTTCGACTACATCATCCCCGTTCTTTGAACGCTTCCGCTCGCGATCTACAAGGTACGTAGATGCATCTAATCACTCGTTGCTAGATGAACTCATAGATGGATCTTGGTGAAACCGTAGGAAAATTTTTGTTTTCTGCAACGTTCCCCAACAGTGGTATCAGAGCTAGGTCTATGCGTAGTTCTCTTGCACGAGTAGAACACAATTTGTTGTGGGCATTGATGTTGTCAACTTTCTTGCTGCTACTAGTCTTATCTTGCTTCAACGGTATTGTGGGATGAAGCGGCCCGGACCAACCTTACACGTACGCTTACGTGAGACCGGTTCCACCGACTAACATGCACCAGTTGCATAAGGTGGCTGGCGGGTGTCTGTCTCTCCTACTTTAGTTGGAGCGGATTCGATGAAAAGGGTCCTTATGAAGGGTAAATAGAATTTGACAAATCACGTTGTGGCTTTCACGTAGGTAAGAAAACGTTCTTGCTAGAACCCTACTTCAGCCACGTAAAACATGCAACAACAATTAGAGGACGTCTAACTTGTTTTTGCAGCAAGTGCTTTGTGATATGATATGGCCAAAGTTGTGATGACTGATGAATGATATATATGTGATGTATGAGATGTTCATGCTATTGTAATAGGAATCACGACTTGCATGTCGATGAGTATGACAACCGGCAGGAGCCATAGGAGTTGTCTTTATTTTTTGTATGACCTGCGTGTCATTAAGAAATGCCATGTAAATTACTTTACTTTATTGCTAAACGCGTTAGCCATAGTAGTAGAAGTAATAGTTGGCGAGCAACTTCATGGAGACACAATGATGGAGATCATGGTGTCATACCGGTGACAAGATGATCATGGAGCCCCAAGATGGAGATCAAAGGAGCTGTGTGATATTGGCCATATCATGTCACTATTATTATTTGATTGCATGTGATGTTTATCATGTTTTTCATCTTGTTTGCTTAGAACGACGGTAGTAGACAAGATGATCCCTCACAACAATTTCAAGAAGTGTTCTCCCCTAACTGTGCACCGTTGCTAAAGTTCGTCGTTTCGAAGCACCACGTGATGATCGGGTGTGATAGATCCTTACGTTCACATACAATGGGTGTAAGACAGTTTTACACATGCAAAACACTTAGGGTTAACTTGACGAGCCTAGCATGTGTATAGACATGGCCTCGGAACACAGAAGACCGAAAGGTCGAGCATGAGTCGTATAGAAGATACGATCAACATGAAGATGTTCACCGACGTTGACTAGTCTGTCTCACGTGATGATCGGACACGGCCTAGTTGACTCGGATCATGTTATACTTAGATGACTAGAAGAGGGATGTCTATCTAAGTGGGAGTTCATTGAATAATTTGATTATATGAACTTAATTATCATGAACTTAGTCTAAAATCTTTACAATATGTCTTGTAGATCAAATGGCCAACGTAGTCCTCAACTTCAACGCGTTCCTAGAGAAAACCAAGTTGAAAGACGATGGCAACAACTATACGGACTGGGTCCAGAACTTGAGGATCATCCTCATAGCTGCCAAGAAAGATTATGTCCTACAAGCACCGCTGGGTGACGCACCTGTTCTCCCTGCAGAACAAGACGTTATGAACGCTTGGCAGGCACGTACCGATGACTACTCCCTCGTTCAGTGCGGCATGCTTTACAGCCTAGAGCCGGGGCTCCAAAAGCGTTTTGAGAGACATGGAGCATATGAGATGTTCGAAGAGCTGAAAATGGTTTTCCAAGCTCATGCCCGGGTCGAGAGATATGAAGTCTCCGACAAATTCTTCAGCTGTAAGATGGAGGAAAATAGTTCTGTCAGTGAGCACATACTCACTATGTCTGGGTTACATAACCGCTTGACTCAGCTGGGAGTTAATCTCCCGGATGATGCGGTCATTGACAGAATCCTCCAGTCGCTTCCACCGAGCTACAAGAGCTTTGTGATGAACTTCAATATGCAGGGGATGGAGAAGACAATTCCTGAAGTATTTGCTATGCTGAAATCAGCAGAGGTAGAAGTCAAGAAGGAACATCAAGTGTTGATGGTCAATAAAACCACTAAGTTCAAGAAGGGCAAGGGTAAAAATAACTCCAAGAAGGACGGCAAGGGAGTTGCCGCGCCCAGCAAGCAAGCTGCCGGGAAGAAACCAAAGAATGGACCCAAGCCCGAGACTGAGTGCTTTTATTGCAAGGAAAGTGGTCACTGGAAGCGGAACTGCCCCAAATACTTAGCGGACAAGAAGGCCGGCAAAACGAAAGGTATATGTGATATACATGTAATTGATGTGTACCTTACCAACACTCGTAGTAGCTCCTGGGTATTTGATACCGGTGCAGTTGCTCACATTTGTAACTCAAAGCAGGAGCTGCGGAATAAGCGGAGACTGGCGAAGGACGAGGTGACAATGCGCGTCGGGAATGGTTCCAAGGTCGATGTGATCGCCGTCGGCACGCTGCCTCTGCATTTACCTACGGGATTAGTTTTAAACCTCAATAATTGTTATTTAGTGCCAGCTTTGAGCATGAACATTGTATCGGGATCTCGTTTAATTCGAGATGGCTACTCATTTAAATCTGAGAATAATGGTTGTTCCATTTATATGAGAGATATGTTTTATGGTCATGCTCCTATGGTAAATGGTTTATTCTTAATGAATCTCGAGCGTATTGCTACACATATTCATAGTGTGAGTACCAAAAGATGTAAGGTTGATAATGATAGTCCCACATACTTGTGGCACTGCCGCCTTGGTCACATAGGTGTCAAACACATGAAGAAGCTCCATGCAGATGGACTTTTAGAGTCTCTTGATTATGAATCATTTGACACGTGCGAACCATGCCTCATGGGTAAAATGACCAAGACTCCGTTCTCAGGAACAATGGAGCGAGCAACCAACTTATTGGAAATCATACATACTGATGTGTGCGGTCCAATGAGTGTTGAGGCTCGCGGTGGCTATCGTTATGTTCTCACTCTCACTGATGACTTGAGTAGATATGGGTATGTCTACTTAATGAAACACAAGTCTGAAACCTTTGAAAAGTTCAAGGAATTTCAGAGTGAGGTTGAGAATCAACGTGACAGGAAAATCAAGTTCCTACGATCAGATCGAGGAGGAGAATACTTGAGTCACGAGTTTGGCACACACTTAAGAAAATGTGGAATAGTTTCACAACTCACGCCGCCTGGAACACCTCAGCGTAATGGTGTGTCCGAACGTCGTAATCGCACTCTATTAGATATGGTGCGATCTATGATGTCTCTTGCCGATTTACCGCTATCCTTTTGGGGGTATGCTTTAGAGACTGCCGCATTCACTTTAAATAGGGCTCCATCGAAATCCGTTGAGACAACACCGTTTGAATTATGGTTTGGTAAGAAACCTAAGTTGTCATTTCTGAAAGTTTGGGGATGCGATGCTTATGTCAGGAAACTTCAACCTGAAAAGCTCGAACCCAAGTCGGAAAAATGCGTCTTCATAGGATACCCTAAAGAAACTACTGGGTATACCTTCTACCTCAGATCCGAAGGCAAGATCTTTGTTGCCAAGAATGGGTCCTTTCTAGAGAAAGAGTTTCTCTCGAAAGAAGTAGGTGGAAGGAAAGTAGAACTTGATGAAGTATTACCTCTTGAACCGGAAAATGGCGCAACTCAAGAAAATGTTCCTGAGGTGCCAGCACCGACTAGAGAGGAGGTTAATGATGATGATCAAGATACTTCTGATCAAGCTCCTACTGAAATTCGAAGGTCCACAAGGACACGTTCCGCACCAGAGTGGTACGGCAACCCTGTCTTGGAAATCATGTTGTTAGACAACGGTGAACCTTCGAACTATGAAGAAGCAATGGCGGGCCCGGATTCTGAAAAATGGCTAGAAGCCATGAAATCCGAGATAGGATCCATGTATGAAAATGAAGTATGGAATTTGACTGACTTGCCCGTTGAGCGGCGAGCCATAGAAAATAAATGGATCTTTAAGAGGAAGACAGACGCGGATGGTAATGTGACCATCTATAAAGCTCGGCTTGTCGCTAAGGGTTATCGACAAGTTCAAGGGGTTGACTACGATGAGACTTTCTCACCGGTAGCGAAGCTGAAGTCCGTCCGAATCATATTAGCGATTGCCGCATTCTATGATTATGAAATATGGCAAATGGACGTCAAAACGGCATTCCTTAATGGTTTCATTAAGGAAGAATTGTATATGATGCAGCCGGAAGGTTTTGTCGATCCTAAGAATGCTAACAAGGTGTGCAAGCTCCAACGCTCGATTTATGGGCTGGTGCAAGCATCTCGGAGTTGGAACATTCGCTTTGATGAGATGATCAAAGCGTTTGGGTTTACACAGACTTATGGAGAAGCCTGCGTTTACAAGAAAGTGAGTGGGAGCTCTGTAGCATTTCTCATATTATATGTAGATGACATACTTTTGATGGGAAATGATATAGAACTCTTGGACAGCATTAAGGCCTACTTGAATAAAAGTTTTTCAATGAAGGACCTTGGAGAAGCTGCTTATATATTAGGCATCAAGATCTATAGAGATAGATCGAGACGCCTCATAGGTCTTTCACAAAGCACATACCTTGATAAGATATTGAAGAAGTTCAATATGGATCATTCTAAGAAGGGGTTCTTACCTGTGTTACAAGGTGTGAAATTGAGCTCAGCTCAATGTCCGACCACGGCAGAAGATATAGAAGAGATGAGTGTCATCCCCTATGCCTCGGCCATAGGGTCTATTATGTATGCCATGCTATGTACCAGACCTGATGTAAACCTTGCCGTAAGTTTGGTAGGAAGGTACCAAAATAATCCCGGCAAGGAACACTGGACAGCGGTCAAGAATATCCTGAAGTACCTGAAAAGGACTAAGGAAATGTTTCTCGTTTATGGAGGTGACGAAGAGCTCGTCGTAAAGGGTTACGTCGACGCTAGCTTCGACACAGATCTGGATGACTCTAAGTCACAGACCGGATACATGTATATTTTGAATGGTGGGGCAGTAAGCTGGTGCAGTTGCAAGCAGAGCGTCGTGGCGGGATCTACATGCGAAGCGGAGTACATGGCAGCCTCGGAGGCAGCACATGAAGCAATATGGGTGAAGGAGTTCATCACCGACCTATGAGTCATACCCAATGCGTCGGGGCCGATCAAGCTCTTCTGTGACAACACTGGAGCTATTGCTCTTGCCAAGGAGCCCAGGTTTCACAAGAAGACAAGGCACATCAAGCGTCACTTCAACTCCATTCGTGAAAATGTTCAAGATGGAGACATAGAGATTTGTAAAGTACATACAGACCTGAATGTAGCGGATCCGTTGACTAAACCTCTCCCTAGAGCAAAACATGATCAACACCAGAATTCCATGGGTGTTTGATTCATCACAATGTAACTAGATTATTGACTCTAGTGCAAGTGGGAGACTGTTGGAAATATGCCCTAGAGGCAATAATAAAAGCATTATTATTATATTTCCTTGTTCATGATAATTGTCTTTATTCATGCTATAATTGTATTATCCGAAAATCGTAATACATGTGTGAATAATAGACACCAACATGTCCCTAGTAAGCCTCTAGTTGACTAGCTCGTTGATCAATAGATAGTCATGGTTTCCTGACTATGGACATTGGATGTCATTGATGACGAGATCACATCATTAGGAGAATGATGTGATGGACAAGACCCAATCCTAAACATAGCATGAGATCGTATAGTTCGTTTGCTAGAGTTTTCCAATGTCAAGTATCTTTTCCTTAGACCATGAGATCGTGTAACTCCCGGATACCGTATAAGTGCTTTGGGTATACCAAACGTCACAACATAACTGGGTGACTATAAAGGTATACTACGGGTATCTCCGAAAGTGTCTGTTGGGTTGACATGGATCAAGACTCGGATTTGTCACTCCGCATGACGGAGAGGTATCACTGGGCCCACTCGGTAATGCATCATCATAATGAGCTCGGAGTGATCAAGTGTCTGGTCACGGGATCATGCATTACGGTACGAGTAAAGTGACTTGCCGGTAACGAGGTTGAACGAGGTATTGGGATACCGACGATCGGATCTCGGGCAAGTAACATACCGATTGACAAAGGGAATTGTATACAGGGTTGCTTGAATCCTCGACATCGTGGTTCATCCGATGAGATCATCGTGGATCATGTGGGAGCCAACATGGGTATCCAGATCCCGCTGTTGGTTACTGACCGAAGAGCGATCTCGGTCATGTCTACATGTCTCCCGAACCCGTAGGGTCTACACACTTAAGGTTCGGTGACGCTAGGGTTGTAGGGATATGTATATGCAGTAACCCCGAATGTTGTTCGGAGTCCCGGATGAGATCCCGGACGTCACGAGGAGTTCCGGAATGGTCCGGAGGTAAAGATTTATATATGGGAAGTCCTGTTTCGGGCATCGGGACAAGTTTCGGGGTTATCGGTATTATACCGGGACCACCGGAAGGGTCCCGGGGGTCCACCGGGTGGGGCCACCTGTCCCGGGGGGCCACATGGGCTGTAAGGGGTGCGCCTTGGCCTACATGGGCCAAGGGCACCAGCCCCAAGAGGCCCATGCGCCTAGGGTTTCAAGGGAGGAAGAGTCCTAGGAGGGGAAGGCACCTCCTAGGTGCCTTGGGGAGGAGGGATTCCTCCCCCTTGGCCGCACCCCCCTAGGAGATTGGATCTCCTAGGGCCGGCGCCCCCCCCCCCCCCTTGGCCCTCCTATATATAGTGGGGGAAGGAGGGCTTTCATACCACGCCTTTGGTTGCCTCCTTCTCCCTCTCCAACACCTCCTCCTCCTCCATAGCGCTTGGCGAAGCCCTGCCGGAGTACTGCAACTCCATCAACACCACGCCGTCGTGCTGCTGCTGGGGCCATCTCCCTCAACCTCTCCTCTCCCCTTGCTGGATCAAGAAGGAGGAGACGTGGTTGTTCCATATGTGTGTTGAACGCGGAGGTGCCGTCCGTTCGGTGCTAGGATCTCCGGTGATTTGGATCACGCCGTGTTCGACTACATCATCCCCGTTCTTTGAACGCTTCCGCTCGCGATCTACAAGGTACGTAGATGCATCTAATCACTCGTTGCTAGATGAACTCATAGATGGATCTTGGTGAAACCGTAGGAAAATTTTTGTTTTCTGCAACGTTCCCCAACAATCTCAACATAATTTCCTTCAAAAAAGACCACTCAACTCTATCATAAGCTTTGTGCATATCCAGTTTTATCGCGCAGATGCCTTCTTTACCTTCTCTTTTGTTCTTGATTGTGGGGAAACACTCATAGGCTACTAAAATATTATCTGTTATCAATCTGCCAGGCACAAAGGCACTTTGAGTTGGGCTAATAATATCTGGCAGGAGAACCTTTAAGCGAGAGGCCACCATTTTTGCAATGATTTTATATACCACATTACATAAGCTGATCGGCCTAAATTGGGTTACCTTTTCTGGTGAATTTACCTTTGGGATCATCACAATCGTTGTATTGTTCCAACCGGCTGGAATAGTGCATGTACTGATCGCTTGCAAAACCTCCTCAATTAGGTCGTCCCCTAACATGGGATAAAATCTTTTATAGAAGATAGCATGGAGTCCATCCGGTCCGGGGGCTTTTAGATCCCCAATATCGAACAAAACCTTACGAATGTCTTCAGCAGGATAAGGGGCGAGAAGAGCATTGTTCATTTCAAAAGAAACTCTTCGACAAACAAGGGACAAGACCTCTTGGCTTGGACATTGAATTTCCGATGTGAGGAGTTTTGCGAAATAACCAGTGATGTGATCCTGTAGCTCCTTATCCTCTCTCCAGACCCCCCGAGTCATCCAATAACTTCCTGATATTATTTCTCTTCTTCCTAGCCGTAGCTGCGTTATGGAAGAAAGATGTGTTACGGTCCACGTGCATCAACTAGTTTGCACGACCTCTTTGTAGCCAGAAAATTTCCTCCTGGTCTAAGAGGTTTTCAATAACCACAATTATCTCCTTCTATCGGCAACGAGACTCAGCATTCATCGGGCCGCGTCGCAGTCTCTCTAACTCTTTTTTCAATTTCTTAATTCTCCGCTTCGGGCCCTTTAAAAATTCACGATCCCAATTGTGAAGATCAGCATGCACGGCTCTCGTTCGATCCGCAAGAGAAGGCCCAATACCAGCTAACTTTGCTTTCTCCCAAGATGCCTTAACGATTTCATTAACAGTGTCTTCCTGTAACCACCTAGCTTCAAATTGTTTTGCACGTCTCGCTGGTTGCTTGAAAATATTCTCGTCTAGATAATCCGTATCGAGAACCAGCGGGCGATGGTCAGAATGAACATGTTCTTCATTAATCACCTTTGCACGAGGGAATTTGAGTGCCCACCCAATATTACATACTGCACGATCAAGACGCTCTCGAATATCACCTCTGCTCCAAGTAAAAAGGTCGCCAGTGTAACCTAAGTCCTCTAGCCCACAATCCATAAGGCATTCACGGAACTCCCTCATCATACCATTTGGTCTCGCATTATCGCCCTCTTTTTCCGAAGAATATAATATTTCATTAAAATCCCCCAGAATTACCCAAGGATGGCCCCCCTTACTGTGAAGATTGCGAATATCATCCCAGGATAAGCTGCGTTCATTCCAGTTCGGACGACCATAGAAGCCCGTGAATCGCCATTGCACAATATTTTCATTCATAAATAAAACATCAATAAAATAAGGCAATACATAGTTCAACTCAATTTTATTCGACTCATAATAAAACATAACAAGGCCACCGGCCCGACCATCACTCTCCACTACAAACATAAAATAAAAGCTTAAGACACGACGTAGCTCATCAGCTTTACATTTATTCAAATGAGACTCTGAAAGAAAAACTAAATCTGCCTTTATACGCCCCTGTAGTTCCAGGAGCTCGCGAACTGCCGTGTTGGAGAGCATGCCACGACAGTTCCATCCTAAGATTTTCATTTGGCCCGGCGGACCTCCTCCTCGAAGGCCGCCGATGCGCCATTTTCACCTTTCTCTTCTCCAACAGACTCCACCCCTTGTGGAACATACTCCTCCTTCTCATCAGTTTCCTTTGCAACATGTGTGACCACACCATCCACGTTCTGCACCGCTTCAACTCGACCTGTACACACTCGCTTTGAGGGGCCGGTAATGTCCCCGTATAATATACGCTCATAACTATCCAACGATTTCTCAAAAGAGAACTCTAGATCACTACCCGTCGGGCGTACATCAGGAAAAAGGCTCCATTTTTGCCTAGGACTTGCGTGCGGGCGTTCTCAGATCGCTTTCTTCCCCCTTTCTTGCTATCTTTTTTCTCACTCTTTCTAGGGTGGCCCTGCGTGTGAGTTTTCACAGCACTAAATTTGAAATTAGCAATATCTGTTGCTGTCTCACTCCCAGCCGCCGCAAGTCTCGCAGCAACTGCACCTGAAAGTGCTTCAAGTATTCCAGGTTGGAATAGAAGCTTCCCCGTTTCAGTGTCAGTCGAGTGGCCCATGATGGCCGCCCCCATCTCCTGGCTTGCCCGAGCCACCGGATGCTGCTGTACCGAACTAGGCACACAAGGCGGCTCGCTGGTCAGGGCCACATGCAGCGACGATTGGCCCTCCTGGCCAAAAGGCAATCCCCCGCAGGGGTTCTTGAGCATCGGCAGCTCCCGGCCCTCCTGGCCGAGACTGGCATGTTTCCCCAGCGCCTTCGCCTGGCCCTCCTGGCCCGGTTCAACGCCTGCAAACTCCTTCGTCGCCATGGTTGCTGAAGAGGCAGGGACAGCAGCCTCTTTCTCAGAGACAGTGAGTTCTCTCACGGTCGAAGCCACCTTGATGACGTCCATAGTCTTGACGGCCTTGTTGATGTCGATGCCGGTAATCGGAACCTTCTCTCCACGGGAAGATCCCCCAACATTAAGAACTCTTCTACTTACACCTTGTCCTTTCCAGTAAGCTTCTACGCTAAGATTTTTAGGAAAGGTAGGCACTCTCTTATCACTAGGAATATTACAAAATCTCTCGGATGTATGGCCTACGATCCCACAACACTCACAATACAAAGGTAGTTTTTCATACCGTACATCATATTTGACTATTTTCGAGCTACCCAAAGGAATAAACTCAACTGTACTCTTCAGAGGTTCGTGCAATAAAACTTCCACCCGCACACACAGAAATTTTTCCACAATGACATGTTTGCGGTGTGAAACCTCTAGCACCTCCCCAAATTGATCCCCAAAAGACCAACCCATGCTTTCGGTCTTGAGCTCAAAAGGGAGGCCGCGTACCTGGACCCAGATGGCCATTACACCCAGGTCGATCTCGGTCGGGTCGCCCTTGCCGTCGAACTCAGCGAAGACGAGACCATCCCGCTTATAGTGCCATGGCTGCGCCTTTAGCACGAACCGTCGATCACCCTCGGCGGCGAAGTTGAGGACAAACCTCCCGTCATCAGAGGCCACCTCCTGGACGGTGACCACTCCTTGGTGTTTCCACACCGTGGCCCGGAGTTCATCGACAATGACGCGTGGGTTGGCCTGGAAAGGGGACAGGAGCCGGCCGACCACAAGGTGGCCGCTGACGGCCTTGCGCGCTGCATCCATGTCGATGACAAGAGGGGTCCCCTCCCCTTTGGTCTTCCTGGACGCCGTCTTCCCAGCACGATCGGGGGTAGCCGGGAGCACAGAGGATCCAGCCTCCAAAGACTCCGGCGTTGAGCGCACCCCACCTGCCGGTGCCAGCAGTACGCTAGGATTCGCCCCCCTAATTGTTCTGTCGCTCCCCTCTTCACACTCCCTACCCCCTGGCTCGCCATGCCGCTCAGTACGTGAGGAAGCAAACATCAGTGGTTCGCTGTGAGTTGAGACGAACTGAGACACCTCGACTGATCACACATATAGCACCCTAAACGCCCAGCCCCCTCAATCACTAAGGAGCGTAATTGGGTATCTTAATGAAAAATGAAAAGCCATAAAGTTGCCGTTTCCAAACATTGACAGCGAGAAATCCTCTAAAACTTTCAAAGAAATTGGAATCCACAGATTCCGGAAAAACAGTCGTTGACATGGATGATCCCCTCTGATTCCTCTCCTTACTTTCGAAACTAGAGAAAGGATCTATCAAATAACCCAAACGCTATCCGGTGCGCGCGCGCTATCAAACGCGCTGGAACGGCCGCACCACAGCCGTCCATCTCGCGCGACCGCACGACACGTTGGCATGGTGGACCAACCAGGGGGTGACGGTGGGTTTGTCGTTTTCCCCCTTCGAAATTTGGGAAGGCACGCCCCATCCTCCCGTTCCCCCCGTTCCCCATTCCCACTCTACACTCCACCGGCGACTAGTGAAACGCCAAATCCCCATGAAATCCATAGGAATTCACGGCGAGCGCGGCCGGCGGGAGAGCCAGCGACGAGTTAATTCAAGGCAGCGATGGATTCCGCAGCAGTTCGACGAGGGGCGAGGGCGGCGCGCGCGTGCCGGAGAAGGAGGACAAGGAAACGACGATGGGGGAGGGCGGCGGAGCTGGTGGTTCTGCGTGAGGCGGCGATGAACCCGGGAGACGCGAGTTCCTGCTGCTTCGACGACCCGAGGTCAGTTTCTCATACGATTCCCATCCTCCCTGCACATCTAGTGGTTTGCTGGGGTTTCGTCGCCGACGCCCTCGTCGTCCAACGACCCGCAGGAGAGGCTCCCGGAAGGGAGGGAGGGAGGGATTTTGTGGCTTGATCCCTTTTTTACTGGCTGATGATTTTGTGGAGGTGCTCCAGAGTCCAGACCTATTTCTCGTCCCATTGAGTTGCGGCATCATCTGCCCCCCTCATGTTCAGATGCATCAGCTGCTGAAGCAGAGTTCATCCAGAACGCAGGCATTTTTTCCCAGACGTAGGCAATACTGTGTTTTTTGTAGGCATGTATGCAATAAACTTTTAGTAGGGAATTAGAATAGATAATAGACAATTCTGTGTGTTTTTTTGTAGGCAATCAGATATGAGGTAAGTAGACAAATGGCATCCTAGCAGTAGAAGAAGCTTGTCAGTAGTATCAGTAAAAAAATGCTACCACATGTGATGATTATGTTTCTGGGTGAAATGAAATGATGCGGGTGTAATCAGTTTAGGGGAATAATCAGTATGAAATGCAGGCAAGCATATAGAGACATATAGGCAATCAGATAGTGATTTGTAGGCAACAGTCATTTAGAGAATAGGCAATACTGTGTGTGTTTATTATTTTTATTTTCGAGTTTATTTGATGATGACCAACCAGGCTTCAACTTTGTCTCTGTGCTGGTGTTTTGTATTAGGATGTAGGAATGGCGGACTAAGTTACTGTCTGGTTTGGAAGGATGGATAAGATGATGCCGACGGATAAATTTGCAGGTCTGAGCGTTCAATATGAAATAAGACCAAATTAAGCCTGCTTAATTGAATCAACTCTTTTTAATCAAATGGGATGGTGCCGACGGATAAATGTGTTGCCTTTGTTTTCGGAAAAAAAAAACAGCATATGTTTGGCGTGGAAACTGCATGCGTCCTGATATGTGTGGATACCTTCTGCTGTGCATACCTTGATCATTTTCATTTTTGCTGCTTGCTATTTTCCGCATCGTATCATCCCAGTTGCTTCATTTTATTTTGCTACCCCTAATCAACATCATCATACACCTGAAAACTGACATTCATGAGAATTTTAGTGAATTCACAATGCTTTTTGGTGGGTAGTTAGCATGTTAATAGGCAAAGCATATACATGAGTATTAGTCATGTTCATCTCTTTTTGTGATCTATATATCTTGACAATGCATGTAGAATAAAAGGAGGGACAATTCTATGTGTCCTTTTTTCTGCGGTCGTAGGCGCTATCCAAAACTGAAGCGGATCCCGTATGAATCCCACATTTCTTTTAGTCTTTTCTGTGTAGGCAAGGTTTTGCCTCCAGTAGTCAGCAAGGTTTTTCAACACCAGTTTCTTCTAACTCATTTTTCTTTTTTTCAAATGCAGGCAAGAAAAAAGTGAAAAACTAGGAGGGGGAGGGCATTGTTTCTTCGGCATCCCTAGACTGGCAGTACTAAGATGGAGGACTACGCAGATGAGCACATCGGCGAGGTACAGTCCACACACACCATATTTCTTTTGTTTCTCGTCTCCGATATGTGTTTTCCCCAACATTGCCATGACTTCCCGATACCAGCTTGCGCAGTCCGGGCAGAGGCATGGGACAACAAACACATAGAGAAAGTCGCAAAAGCAGATAAAAAGCCAGAGGGTGGATACGGCAAGCTCCGCTTGAGTTTTTCTTCCTTTTCTTGAACTAGTTTTTAGTAGGCATCAACATCTTCTCATACCATCTTAATCTGTTATTTGTTGTTTTTGTTGTGTTTTTCATTCACCACTACAAACCAGAGGAAGCCGATATACACGCGGAACAGGGGTGGCCTTTTTGTTGGTTACGAGCAGGTCGACTTCGGTTTTTCATCCCCTGGTGTCGCCTGACCTGACGAACCAAGTTGCCCAGAACCAGATGAACACCCACACCAAGTCGCCAAACCCGAAGAACACACTCGCCTACCCCCTCGGTAACCTAGTGTCGCCTCACATGACGAATCAAGTCGCCCAAAGCCAAAAGAACAGGCACACCAAGTCGCCTAACCTGAAGAACGCACTCGCCTACCTACCTAGATGACCTAGTGTCACCTCACCCGACGAACCAAGTTGCCCAGAACCAGAAGAACACCCACACCAAGTCGCCTAACCCGAAGAACACACTCACCTACCTACCTCGATGACCTAGTGTCGCCTCACCCAACAAACCAAGTCGGCCAGAACCAGACAAACACCCACACCAAGTCGCCTAACCCAAAGGACGCTCTCGCCTACGCCCTCGATGACCTAGTGTCGTCTCTCCCGACGTAACAAGGCGCCCAAAAGCAGAAGAATACCCACACCAAGTCGCCTAATCCGAAGGACGAAACTCGCCTACCCCCTCGATGACCTAGTGCCGCCTCACCCAACGAACCAAGTCGCCCAAAACCAGAAGAACACCCACACCAAGTCATCTAGCCTAACCCCCTCGGTGACCTAGTGTTGCCTCACCTGACGAACCAAGTCTCCCAACAGCAGAAGAACACCCACACCAAGTTGCCTAACCTGAAGGACACACTCGCCTACCCCCTCGGTGACCTAGTGTCGCCTCACCGATGAACGAAGTCGTCCAGAACCAAATGAACACCCATACCAAGTCTCCTACCCCGAAGAACACACTCGCCTAACCCCCTCGGTGACCTAGTGTCGCCTCACCTGATGAACCAAGTCGCCCAACAGCAGAAGAACACCCACACCAAGTCGCCTAACGTGAAGGACACACTCGCCTACCCCCTCGGTGACCTAGTGTCGCCTCACCTGACAAACCAAGTCGCCTAACCCGAAGAACACACTCGCCTACCTACCTCGGTGACCTAGTGTCGCCTCACCTGACGAACCAAGTCGCCCAGAACCAGACGAACACCTACACCAAGTCGCCTAACCCGAAGAACACACTCGCCTACCTACCTCGGTGACCTAGTGTCGCCTCACCTGACAAACCAAGCCCAAAACCAGACGAACACCCACACCAAGTTGCCTAACCCGAAGAACACACTCTCCTACCTAACTCGGTGACCTTGTGTCGCCTCACCCGATGAACCAAGTCGCCTTGCACCAGACGAACACCCACACCAAGTCGTCTAACCCGAAGAACACACTCGCCTACCCCCTTGGTGACCTAGCGTCGCCTCACCCGACGAACGAAGTCGCCTAGAACCAGACGAACACCCACACAAAGTCGCCTAACCCGAAGAACACACTCGGCTACCTACCTCGGTGACCTAGTGTCGCCTTACCCGGCGAACGAAGTCACCCATAACCAGATGAACACCCACACCAAGTCGCCTAACCCGAAGAACACACTCGCCTACCTACCTCGGTGACCTAGTGTCGCCTCACCTGACAAACCAAGTCGCCCAAAACCAGACGAACACCCACACCAAGTCGCCTAAACCGAAGAACACACTCACCTACCTACTCTCGGTGACCTAGTGTCGCCTCACCCAACGAACGAAGTCACTCAGAACCAGACGAACACCCACACCAAGTCGCCTAACCCGAAGAACACACTCACCTACCTACCTCGGTGACCTAGTGTCACCTCACCTGACGAACCAAGTCGCCCAAAACCAGACGAACATCCACACCAGCACATTTGTGCATGCAGTCCTCCTGGACGTGTTGGCTTTCATCGAGAATCCAAGGTGGAGAGCGTAGGCTTTATAGTGTGTCTTAGCACCTTCAAGCATGTCAAACTCATCCAAACCTAACAAGCCAGCGTCACCTGTGCGACCTTGCCCACCATTGCGGCAGAGTTAAAGCCGGGCTGCATGGCAGGGGTGGGCGCAATAGTTTCAGCAGTTGCCGTCGCATCAGACGCACCAAATGCAGCAGCCGCCGCAACACGAAACCCCGCACCAGCGACATCTTGGACAGGAGAAGGGCACAAATCTGGCGACTCATCCACTCCCTCGATAGAGATAGGGACCTTTTCAGGTTGGGCTTGTGTGCTGTACAGGGGACCACCATCACAATCAACAAAGTCGTCGGGGAGCTCACTGAGATCAAGGCCGACCATCTGCACATTTTAGAAGACAAAATAGGGGAAGGAATTAATACCGCAAGCGACATAATGTGAACGAAACAGTAGCATTTTTTCCTCTCTTTTTTCTATCATGCAATTAGTATCAATGAGCAGAGGGCATTTTTCTTTCAGAATCACTGCTAGGGTCAGATACCTGGCTTTTTTGTGTGTGTTTGTAAGCAACTATACTTTTACCCTTTTTAGCTCATCTCTTTTTTGGTTTTGTAAGAAACTGGTCTTTTTTTCTTACTTATACCCTACTTATTATTGCCCAGTTTGTAAGAAGCTGGACCTTTTGTAAGCAACTACAAAAGTTTATTATACCCAGATTATTAACATTTTTTTCATACAAACAAACAACCATGATTCTACAATTAATTAGTTCTCTCTTTCTTG
The DNA here is from genome assembly GCA_963921465.1 of Triticum timopheevii. Taxonomy (NCBI): domain Eukaryota; kingdom Viridiplantae; phylum Streptophyta; class Magnoliopsida; order Poales; family Poaceae; genus Triticum; species Triticum timopheevii. Next base: position 558,075,788 of record OY997268.1, on the reverse strand, counting down.
TTTTTTTGCAGAAGCAAGGTGCAAGACAATAGGCAAGAAATAATTCAAGAACCGGCAACTTTTATGCAGTATCATGGTTGTACAGGAGGCAAGGGAAGGGACCAGATTTGGGGCAAGATTCAAGTCAGGTTTTCGCAACACTTGGGTACAGCCTGTACAACACTTGGGTACACTTGGGTACACAGGAGACAAGTATGCAAGTAGTAGAGCATGGGGAACGTACGTGCAGAGGGGAAGTTCAACTAGCTCTAGTAGAACTGAAAAGAATTGGAATGGGCCTGTTACCTTTGTTGTTCTTCACCAGGAGAAACTTGCCCAGTTGTGGCAAAAATTGTGCCCACATTTTCTTCAGATTGTTGCCTGATCAGCACAAATAGTTGCAGACAAGGTCGAATTTTCCACGGCTGGAGGAAGAAGAGAGCTGCCGTGAGGTATCTGGGGACGTAGGGTTTCCCTCGTGGTGGGTGGGGTGGGAGATCACGTGAGGAGAGGGTCGCTGTTTCTTTTCTGTTTTCTTTTCACAGGAGACGCGGGGCATGCGAGGGAGGATGGCAGCTTTCCTTGTTTGGCACGTGAGGGGACCGACGCGGTGGAATCTTTCCTAAAATGCCGGCCGCGAGATCCTTACGTATAGCGCGCGGGCGCTGCGTAGCATCGTCCATCAAATAATCAGGAGTAATGAACACCTCCTCCTCTGTCCCTAAATTATTCCCCAAAACACGATTCACCGGATCCGCAGTTTCCATAGCTAACTTGGACCCGACCGGACCTTCCTCATGTGAATCAGAGATATCACCTGCCAATTTGCGGCACAATTCCTTCAATCTTCTTCTTGAAAGCTCGAGGCATCTTTCACGATTTTTCGCCTTCCTGATTAACCTCCTTGATCTCTCCTGAAAAGCTTTCCACTCCTTGCCGCTGAAGACGCCCCCGACGAGGCCGTCTCCAGGAGGGGGCGCCCCCTTTTCCGGCGGGGCCGCCGGCGCTGGGGCCACCATCTATGCCGCCAGGATCTCCGTCGCCGCGAGATCGCCTGGGCGGTCGCGGGAGCCCCCGAGGGGTTATATGGCCATAATTGCAGCCCTAACTTTATACAATGGTAATACAAGTGTGGGTCACTTTGCATGTAACATCTTTTATCAGGTGAAAGGACACTTACGTGCATGGTACATATATCATCCCTCTCTCTCCCCATGCAAGACATCTATTTAATTTCTTTGGAAAATTTTGGATGATAAATATGCTTTGAATCTAAACTTTGTTTTAGAAAAAAAAATTGAATTCAGGGCAATAAGCCTTCGAAACAAGACCAATCTTGGATATATTTTGAAAATTTTGAATTTTATAGTTTTCATATTTCAGTTCTAGTTGTATTTCATAAACATCAATTTCACGCATTGAATAGACAACTTGACAAACACATTGAAATATATTTCATGTATTTCACAAATACCGGTTTCATATATTTTAAATAATCATTTGAACGTATTTGAAATAACCCATTTAACATATTTCCATGCACCAAAAAAATCTTAAAAATGATTTCACTTATTTAAAAAATATCAGTTAAGAAAACAAATTTCACTCGTTCCAAAAATATATTTCACTAATTAAAAAACACATTACACTCATTTCCAAAAGATTATTTCACTCATTTAAGAAAACACATTACACTCACTCAATTGAAATACTATATTCACTTGTTAGAAAAATTGATTTCAGTAATTAAAAAATATAGATCTCAAAATTAATTTCACTCATTTACAAAAGATAGATTTTACTCATTTCAAAGAATATAATTCCACTCATTCTAAAATCAGTATTTCACTAGATTGAAAAAACACATTTCACTAATTTGTAAAACTGACTCACTCTTTACAACTAATTTCACTTTGTATTTATGAAATATCTTGAAATAGAGAGTTTCACAGAACAATGGATATATTTCATTTTTTTTCAAGTATCTTATTACTCACATTTCACAAAACGCATTACACTCACTCAATTAAAATACTTTATTCCACTTGTTTCAAAAAACTGATTACACTAATTACAAAAGATAGATTTCACTCATTTCACTAGTTTCAGAGAAACACATTACATTTACTAAATTGAAATAACAATTTCACTTGTTTCAAAGAAAGATTTCACTTATTTTTAAAACTGATTGGAAATAATCAGCTTCACCTTTTTTTAATAACTAGTTTCACATTTTTTTAAATAACAAGTTTCACATATTTTGCACTGAAAATATGTTTCATATGCATGAAAAAAATGTTCCCATTTAAAAAAATGGTTTCACTCAATTCAAAGAACTTATTTCACTTATTTCAGAAAACTGATTTCACTCATTTGAACCGTTGAAATTTAATCATGTTTAAATGTATTCAAGAATTATCTTGTTCTAAAGGTTTTGGTGCCAGCAGTTCAAATATATAAAATGTTTCTAAAGTGGGATTATAGTTTTAAAGATATGAATGAACGAAATTGCTAAAGAGAAAAAAAAGGCATGATTTAATCTCACATGCAGATTCACCTTTGCGTGGGTCAGACACATGCATCAGGTACTACTTTACCACTGACATGGACCTGCTATCTGATGTGATAGAATGTTAACTACACCATGCTCTTTAGGAATACACTAATATACATGAGTTGTGGTCCAGCAAAGCGCACGAATCGCAAAGTAGATGAATGGTAGATGGTTAGCCGATACCTCCCTGCACCGGTAAAAAAGAGTTTGCGCTCACGCGTGCGCATGCCGATGAGAGAATTGTGGTGCTCAGGGGGCTCTGTGACTTGTGAGTGGCTCAGAACAAGGCTAGGGACGGCAGAAAAACCAAGGACAAGAGGAGTATAGTAGAGAGCGCAATGAGGGTGACTGAGTGAAAAAGCGTCAAAAAACAACCGGCGGGTGCCTTCCCGAGCTCTTCAACACAACGTTGGGAGCGGTCTGCTCATGGCTGGGTGAAAGCAAATTGTGACGGGGCTGTGTAAAACCTTGGATTTGTTGGCGGAGGTACGGTTCTCAGGGACTACAATGAAATATATCTTCATAGTGGGAGCATTGCCATTTTTTCCTTTTGGCTGCCGATCCGCAGCTTGCGGAACTGCTCACCTGTTGAAGTGCTATCAAGCTGGCCATGGAGATCAATATGAGGAGACTTATCGTGAGTTAGATGCTCAGGCGGTGGTGCGCAAACTCACTGATCACGATAAGGATATGTCGGCATAAGGGCATGTGGTTCAGGAGATCAAAACACTACTTCAAACTCTTGCCGAGTTTAAGGTGGGTTGGGTGCGTCGCTCTGCGAATAGCGCGGTACACGATTTGGCTAAAGAAGATTGCATCAAGTAACTTTGTAGGATTTGGTTCCAAATGCCACCGGAGTGTATTGATTCTGCTGTAGCTTCGAAGTCTGCAGTGATTCGAATAAAAATGAAACAATTTCCAACTAAGAAAACAAGGAGTCGTTCTGTACCCGCACAGAGTGCTTGATTTTCTTTATTTTATTTTTGCGGGTGAGCACGGAGTGTGTTGGCCACACGCCCGTTGTGCTGCCGATTCCTGGTCAGCTACTCCCTCCGCTTCATAAGTAAGACTTTTTAACACTATTAGTGTCAAAAAACATCTTACATTATGGGACGAGGAGAGTAGCTAGTCCTCCGTTTCAAAATAGATGACTCAATTTTGTACTAACTTTATATAAAGTTGAGTCATCTATTTTAAAACGGAGAGAGTACCTGTCAACATTCAACACACGTACATGCATGCACCGTGCAGGTCATTTTCCACGTACCAAACAATCCTGTCAACTAGCAAAAGAGACGCTTGCAACTTGCAAGCCAGGAGTCACGGGACGCAGCTCCCCCGTCTGAAGACCGGTCGGGACGGGTGCCTCGCATCCCATGCACCTGTCACTTGGCCACTAGGCCATGTTTAAATTACTCCCGTCTTTCTCAAAAAAAGGGGGAAATTTTAATCCTGCCAACCTGCTCCGGTTCCGACCTTGCAATCCTTTTTAGAAAAAAATTGTGCAAGTTGCACGGATGGCTAAGTGCAAGATAGGCATATACGTATGCTGATATACCGTTGCTGTGGTTATCCTCCGTCCCGGGAACCAAGATATGGATGCCGGCGACCGAGAGCGGTTTCCTGCCGTGGTTTCATGGACAAGGATTTACGGCACGCAAGTGTGGGGACACTCAGGTATCTGGTGTCGACTTTTTATTCGAGCTTCCATTATTTAAAGTTCTATATCATTTAAACAAAATTTAAGCTAAGTTATGTTTTCATATTCGTGTTTCTCGCGACCAGCGCTTTCAAGTAAGATCCACTTTGAACATATTTTGACGACTTTTGGAAAAAATGAGAAGTTTCGATGTTTGAAACTTAGTACGAACGACCGATAACAATAAATTATTTTTTGTCTATGACCGATAAAAAAAATTGCATAAAATTATATCTCTAAAACTTGTTGAAACTAGGCATTTTTTGATGCAACAACAGTAAGTTTCATCATTCAAACTTAAAGCTTTTTGAGAGATTTTCCTTTTTACCGTTCCCTCGTGCGGGATTCAACAACTTCACGAATCACGAGGCAAACCGAGCAGACGGCGAGGCTTGGTAGGTGAGTGCTCCTGCACTTACGTGCCCATGCGAATTTCCTGTGGTTTCATGAGGCTCTTATCCTTAGGTCAACACTATTCACTTCGACGGTTTCACAGGGCTCTTTATCTCTAGATCGACACAGTTCACTACAACGGTTTCATGGGGTCTTAGTTTCGTGTCAACACTGTTCATGGTAGTACGCTTTAGCCTTTGATCAAATATTTTGGGGGTGAATGTTTGATTGATATCGCAGCAGTGACCCATGAAAAAAAGTAGAAAACAATACTAACTAATGACATAGTGATGATGCTCTTGTTGGTCGCCAAATATGCAATGTAAATGCATATAAAAGTAACTATCTTTTACACAAAATTAACTAGCTACAAATAACATACATATATGTTAGTTTTGCAAGCATATCAGGCAACACCCTAGCCATGTTATTTGGATGGCTAAAAATTTAAAGGGAAGCTGAAGAAAACAAAAACTTTGGCCAAAGATTTAAAACTTCTCTGACAAACTGTTACCCTTAATGGCATGACATAAAACAAAACATATAGTGAAAGGGCACAAAATCGTGTCCTAAGTTGATTTCGTTGGAGAACTAGCCAGCTTACCTTCACATCCTCGATTATTTTGAAAGTGGAACTGGGATCTCATATGTTAGATATCTGCAGTACAGACCCGATCATTGTTTGAATGGTTAGGAGGGAGGTCGTAGCCCAAGCCGATCAGAGCCTACGTCCCTGTTTGATGCTCCGTGTACCATTTAAGCTGTTCATTTTTTAGTGTGAGACAATGTCCCTGTTATGTGTGTATGTGCGTGCTATAGTCATCATCTCTAAAAAGTCACATGCAAAATAAATGAATTAGTTGATTAATGTTAGAAACATTTTACGCACGAGGTCAATCTTCACTAGATCAAAAGAATGTTTACAGATGGTAAAAACCAAGAGTTATGATATTGTTGTTGTTTTTAAGCACCCCATGCATGATTAGAGAGGAGGAGAAAGTGCTTAGAAAAATTAAAGTCACCAGGTGGATAACGTTGCATTCTTTGGCCAGACGACTCATCTTCTCCGGTAGTTCTTTTAGCTCTTGTTGATCTGCCTCGGTGACCATAAACTACGTTTAGCTAGGGCGCCTACTGAAAGTGATGTTTGATCATTGATGTTTCAGACGGTGCGACGTGATTGCCCAAGTAATCAATCAATGATATCAATTAGGCACAACTAATTGTTGCTGAAAGTTTTTGTAATACAAGTGGTCGGCCTTTCGTGGATCTAAGTTTGGTCCGAGCATTTTTAAACGGACATGATATTTGCATGTAGATCGTGTCCGGGCGCGTCCACGGACACGATACAGAAGCCATCCATCCAACCATGTCTTTCAAATAGGAATCAAATCCGGAATAGCAGGGGTGGGTCAGGTGGACCCAGAGGACAAACCGCATGGGTTATAAGGACACGTGGTTCAACTGACAGTGGGTGTAATTGGTATCTCCGTGATATTAAGATATTTCCCTTGTCGAAAAAACTGATAGTGGGTCAAGTGAACCTCCACATGGTGTTTGGACTCCTGCAAAGCTCTCGTAAGTTTGTTTCCGGTTTGGGAAAAATATACATGCGGACTGGTCCGCAAATGTTTAAGGAAGAACGTTGGATTGCAAAAAGTGTAGTCCAGACCTTTACCAGCACTTCGAGGGACTGTATTGGAGATGCCCTCACTAGAGCATCCAAGCCAAGTGGCCAGCAAATTAATGAACTAGAAAAGATTGAGCAATTCGTGCCCCCAAATTGCATGAAGTGAGTACTTGGTACTAGGAGGGAGGTTGGATGTTTGGAACCTCTAGGTGTAGATGAGAGAGAGAATGATCTTCAGTAACTTATTTATTTTAACATGGAAGCATGTCATATCACCATGCAACTATGGATGGAATAAGACTCATCTCAACATTCATGCATGAAAAAAAAGAACCCGCCAGCACATGCAACCATGCTTGGAAAAATATTTTTATTATATTATTCTACTTACATTTAATAAATATTTTATAGCTATACATAACAAAATATAATAAGTCATATGTATTTTTAATTTTGACTAGAGCAATGCCTGTGCGTTGCAATGGGGTATAAATATTATAGTACGTCAGCTTGCGATTTAACTGTCAATAATAATATGATTGTGTAAATGTTCATCAAATTCTGTCCGTGAATTACCTTATATTTTGATTAGAAGTTTGGTAAGTAAATTAAAGTGGAATTGGTTCAGAAGGTAAGTAAATTAAGATGATTGATTATCATATACATGGAAGGTTGGACGAAGGGGTGGTGTGAGGAAAGGTGAAATGGAAACCTTACATTCTTTTAAGTAGTAGAGATCCACGTGTTAGTACTTGAAATATTTCTATTCCACACTCAAATCTCACTGAAATATTGCAACCAATTATCACAACAACGCGCGGGGTATCATCTGGTTGAAAAAATAATTCAGTAACTGTAAAAAGGTCAAAATTCCTAAAAAGAAGTTTAGAAACAAACATGATCAAGTGTTCAACTCATGTACAATTTTTGCGTACGAATGACTTTCATGGTATTGTGGATGACAAAAAACAAAATTAATACTATATAAGAGTTACTGTTCACTCTTTTTATGCTAGAAATTTTGTTTTCCTTTTCCTTGAAGTTGACGGGAGTTTTTCATTCGTGGGATTTTTTATACGAGTACATTAATAGGTCAAGTTTGTTGAGAAAAAAGTTTCAGAATATTTCGATTTCGAGGGGTATTTTCCGCACTGGGAGATGCTAGAGTCAGAGGGATGTCCATTTATAGGTTGCGCCACGATAACATTGCTTTCTTTAGAGAGTAATAAGATTCTTGAGGCTGGCAGATCCAGCAGTATTGAAGAAAGTTCACAGGCGAGTAACACATTACATGAATGACGCCCTCTTGGCTCCATACACAGCCGAGGATGTCAAAAAGGCCATTCAGAGTATAGGAGACCTCAAGGCGCCGGGACTGGACGGTCTTCATGCCATCTTCTTCAAAAAAATATTGGCACCTTTTTGGTGACGAAATCTCTCAGGAGGTATTGTTCGCTATAAATTCAGGTAATATACTAGAAGAATGGAATGACACGACAGTGGTTTTGATCCCTAAATCTGAATCTCCCGAATTCATTACTCAGTACTGCCCCATTAGCTTGTGCAATGTGATATATAAGATCATCTAAAAAATGCTTGCTGCCTGTCTGGAATTTTTTTCTTCCAAAGATTATTTCACCATATCAGAGTTCTTTTGTCCCGGGCAGACTTATCACAGATAATGTGCTTGTCGCTTATGAGTGTGTGCATAAAATAAAAAATAAAAAGGAAGGTCAGACAGGTTTGTGTGCGGTGAAACTGGATATGCATAAGGCCTATGACAGGGTTGAATGGGTGTTCTTAGGAGTATGATGATCAAGCTTGGTTTCCATGAGCAATGGGTCAACTTAATTATGAATTGTGTGAGCTCTGTTAAGTACACAATCAGATATAATTATCAGGAAACAGAAAGTTTTACACCTACGAGAGGTATTAGGCAAGGGGACCCCTCTCCCCTTACCTCTTTTCACTGTGTGCAGAAGGATTGTCATATCTAGTGATGCATGAAGAAGAAGCTGGAGGTATTGATGGGATTAAAGTGTGCAGAAATGCACCACATCGGTGTCACCTACTTTTTGCCGATGATGCTTTAATTCCCATGAAGGCTGATTTGTTAAATGCAACTTCCTTGCAACAAGTACTTGATACATATTGTGCAAACTTAGGTCAATTGGTGAGTAGAGAAAAATTTAGTATATTCTTTAGTCCCAATACTATTAATGTTACTGGAACTGAAATATTCAATGAGCTCCATATTGATACAGAAGCTTTATCTGATCGTTATCTGGGTCTCCCTGCCTTTGTTGGAGCTGACCCTAGTGACTGCTTTAAGCACTTTCTCGATTGGATTCGAGAAAAGATTAATGGATGGAATGAGAAACACTTCTCGATGGTGGAAAGGAAATTTTGTTGAAAGTTGTTGCACAATCTATCACTGTATATGCTATCTAAGTTTTCAAATTACCCAAGGGGCTATGCAAGGATATTATGGACCTTATTGCTTGAGCTTCATAATAATATTTCTTGTGTTTGGGGTGATGAACCCCCTAGTTGCTTAATTGTATTTCTTGCAAACGATGTAAGTGTTTTTTAATTTAATAAAGCTAGCTGTCGTGGTTCTAAGTCTAACAGTAGAAAGGGGGGTAGGTAGGGAGAGACAAGATCTCAGCTATGACGAAGGTGTACACACGAGGTGTACGAGTTCAGGCCCTTCTCGGTGGAAGTAACAGCCCTACGTCTTGGTGCCTGGAGGTGGTCGATTGGATTATGTGTGTGATATTACAGGGAGTGCGAACCCTTGTGCCAGAGGAGGAGGGTAGCTTATATAGAGTTCGCCAGGACCTATCCCGCCCTCCATTACAAGGGAGTAAATGTACATAAAGTGCTGGCGTTACTGGTAACGCCAGCCTTAAGTGCTATTAATGGCCTTAAAGACTATGGAGTGAATGTGTGTCTGTTGTACGTTGGATGACTCCTGGTCTTCGGGAGGTCGAGTGATTCTCTTGTTAGTCGAGTGATAGTAGGTAGGGAGACTCCCGAGTGACATGGTGTCGAGTGGATTGCACTCGACACCTTTGACCGGGGGTCTCACGGAGTCTCTTGACCTTCTTGCCTTCTTGGGTAGTGACCTTGGGTAGGACGTATAGGTCAGGCCTATGACCCTACCCCAGGTCTGTATCCTCATCAGTAGCCCCCGAATGGATTAAGGTATGAGTGAAAAGTAGGTTGAAGTTGAATCCGTCCCGAGCTTCGTGTCTTCACGAGTATCTTCTGCGAGACTGAGCGCCGGTGTCGATTCAGTCGCCTTGATCCATTAAGTGAGTTGTCGATTGAACTGGTGACCTCATGTGTCGAGTGTTGTGCTAGGGCGGGGGATCTCGGGCGCAATTGTCTGTAGTGTATCCCAGATTTCGCGGGATACGAAATTTCGGGGAAGCGCGCGGGGTGGAGAGCGCCGAAACGAGCGGGCCGGATAAGTAGCGATGCCTCGATTACCGCGCCGCCTTTTTCGCCACGTACGCTGTGCGCAACTGTTCCGGGATTTGACGGGATTGCCTGGTCCCACACGTCAGTCACTCGGAGATGGCCCTTTATAAGGCGACGGGTCCGAGGCGCTGGTACTGTGCACGCCTGTTCCTTCTTCTTTCTCCTCTGCTTCTCCATCATGCCCAGCTCCTCCGCTCTCGATGCTGCTGCCCTCCAGCCATGGTGAAGGACAGGACGGCGGCGCTAGAGCGCCCTAAGAAGGCGACGGGGGCGGCAAAAGGCAAGAAGCAGACCCACGGGTCGTCGTCGCGTGCGGGGCTGCCGCCGGGCTGGATCCAGGGCGATTGGATCCGGTCTTCGATCCGACAGGAGGAACTAGCTGAACTGGAGGAGTCCGGATTGATCGCCAAGGGAGCGGCGAGGTTGCCGAAGGGGGAGATGGAGCCGCAACCTCAACCGGGTGAGTGCGTTCTGCTCGCCACCCACGTTGACCGGGGTTTCTCGCTCCCTCCGCATCATTTCTTCCGGGGATTCTTGAACTTCTTTGGCGCTCAGCTACACCACTTTTCTCCCAACAGCATCACATATTTAGCTGCATTTGTATCGATGTGCGAGAACTTCTTAGGGTGTCAACCGCACTGGGGTCTTTTCAAACACATCTTCACCATTCGTTCCCAGTCGATAAAAAAGGCGAAGTCGAGTGACTCAAAAACCCACGTCATCCAAATGTGTGGGGGTTTAGGTATCCAAAAGAGGAATAGGAGTGCCTTTCCCGCCATGACTCTCCCTGAATCTGTTAGAGGTTAGCAGTCAACCTGGTTCTACTGCCAGGACGTCGCAGCTCCGGGTCAGTCAACTGGCCTTCCTCCCTTCTCGTTTGACCATGTTCAGACTCCTGCCCCACTGAAAGTAACCGCTAACGAGACCATGGAGACGAGGATGTTGGTGGATAGAGTGGTCCAGCTCATCAATGATGGTGTTACTGGCATGGACTTGTTGGAAGTGTTCCTCAGTCATCGCATTCAACCTCTCCAAGCCCGTGATCACCCGATGTGATTGTATTCTGGACCAGATGACACCGCTCGGGTCCATCCAGAAGAAGTGTTGTTTGAAACCATAGCTTTGTGGCTGAGGGGCATCACAGGCAACCAGGACAACCCCAGAGGATCTAGGAGAGTGGTCCCCTTCAGTGGCGGAAACCCACCCGACAAGGTATACCTTTTGTTCCGACTGCTTCCCGCTCATGCTCCAACTGTACTTGATGTTGACTGACTCTCGTTCGTCCGATTTGTTCTGCAGGTATTCACTGAGATGCATTCGATGCCCAACGATGAACAAGCCTTGGAGCAGGACCAGGAGGGGGAGGACAGTGCGGAGGAGAGTGGTGAGTGGGAGTCTCCAGGAGAAGATGAGGAGGAGGAGAGCGAGGAGTCGGATGAGGAGGAAGAAGTCGACTCGCTGCCGCGCTCCGAACATTGATCCAAACAGCAGCAAGACCCGGCTGGCGGGCGCGGGAAAAGCATGGGTTCGAGTGCCAATACTCAGAAGCGCACTCGGACGTCGACTCCGGAGCCGATGGAGAAGGTGGCCAAGCAGCCTAAAGTTGCTCCTCCCAAGGCCGAGAAGACATTGCCGCGAATCAAGATGGACGTCCCCGTTGCCTCAGGGTGAGTATCTTGCTTGTGTTGTCGTAGTTCAACTGAATATTTTCTTGATCTGACCGACCAATTCATGTGTCCTTCCAGCCCCACCTCTTCTGTTACTGACATGGACATTGACAAGGCACCAGGAGACGAAGAGGCCACCTCACGAGCTAGTAAGTTCGTTCAACCAAATTCTGTTTAGTCGAGTGGGTTTTCAATCGACTGAAAATTTGATACTTCTCTCTTTATGTAGCTTCGCAAGAGATCATTGTGCTTCCTGACGACGAAGAAGAAGTGCCTCTACAGGAGAGGAGGAAGAAGAGTGGAGGCTTACGCAGGAGGAAGCTTGAAGTCCAAGTCCCTCAGTCGACACCGGTGCCTGGGGCGATAGTCGAGCGTTCCGAAGGGCCGGTTCGGACCAACGTCACATTCGCTAACCCGCTGACGACTGATCGTCCGTCGGGGTCGACTGCACAGACACCTGCCGCACCAGTGTAACTCCACTTGTCCGACCCGGTAACTACTTCGACCACTCTAGAGCCATCCCTCTTTGCTACATATCAAGCTCCAGACGACTCGCCGGGCGCTGCTAGAGAAGCTCTTCACCAGGTGAATCTTGTCATGGAGCAGGTGAAAGTGATGCATGAAGCTAGTCAGGTAGCTTACAACGCCAGCACTGCCCTTCAGACCAATGTTTAGGTCAGCAAAATTCCGACTGCACTTTTGAGTGTTGCTTTATATCTGATCACCCACTGGGTGTTTCTTCGTTTAGAACTCAAGAAATCTTCAATTCTGCACTTTTTGAATCAGTGGGGCACACCGAGTGCACCCACTGGGTGTAGTCCCCGAGACCACGGTCGGCTGCTGGCAGTCGACTGAGGTCTAATAATGTATCTCTCTCTCTCTTTTTTGAACTCATACTGGGCAACTCTCGCTCAGTATTGATCTGATCCAGTGGGGGCATGCTAAGTGCACCCACTGGGTGTAGTCCCCGAGACTACTGTTGAATATTTGATTCGGCAGTAGTCTTAGAGTAATTCTTCTCCTTCATTGTTGCTTATAATTGTCGACTGACATGTCTGTCTTTCTGGCTACAGAGGTCTTGTGATCTTGGAGCTCGGCTCACGGAATTAAAGAAGAAGCATATCAGTGTTGAACTTGACCTCGAACTTGCGAAGAAGAATCTGAAGACTGCTCAAGAAGAAACGGCCATCATGGGAGGTAATCACTCGACCATTTTGTCTGCTTTGTAGCTTCACACTTCGCACTGGTTTTTCTTTCAGTCTCTTTGAACCGAGTGATTTCACACAAGCAGATGTGCGTAGTGAAAATCGCCAACTTCAGTCTCGTCTAAAGAGTGTTGTTTCTTTAGAGAGGATGAAGGAGGCTTTGAAGCAGAAGGATCTGGATCTGGTAGCTGCTCAGAAGGAAGCACGCGAGAAGACGAAGCTTGCGGACCAGAAACTGGCTTCGGTCAGCAAATTGGAGGAGGAGAACGTGAAGCTGAAGACTGCCATCTCAGACGCTAATTGAGAAGTCGAGCAGCTGAAGAAGGACAAGGAGAATCTGACCACTGAAGTCGGCAGCCTCAAGACCAAGACAGACAAGCTAGAGTCCTATCTGGAGCAACTCGCCGCCAAACTTGTTTTGAAGCTTGAAGGTATGATCAGTCGACTCCAATTAATTTGTTGCTGACTAAACTTTGTTGTCATGCCGTCGACTCATCACTTTTTGCAATGGGACAGAACTGTGTCAGGACTTTGAGGATGAAACTGGGCGGGTTGAGATGGGTCTCGACCCCATCAACTGTCCTGTGAAAGATGACACCGCAATGAATCTGCTTCGATTGGAGTCGCGCTTGGATGGTGTGGTTGCTTATCTCGCTCGCCTGAAGGCGGCGATGGCTCAAGTGGATGCTGAACTCTATCCTCGGACGGAGCTGTCTCAAGACCTCGAGTCCCTGATGACTCGACTAAATCAGATTTCAGGCCGAGTGCAAGAGTGGAAGAAATCTTCAGCCCGCTGTGGTGCCGATGTCGCCTTGTCTTTGGTCCGAGTGCACTGCAAGGAGGCTAAGGAAGACAAGCTAGCAGCTCTCAAAGTGGCGACCACTAAGAAGCACTCCTTCCAGGACTTCATGGACACCTTCCTCGAGGCAGCCACTCGCATCACCGACAGCATCGACCTCGACAGCTTCTGTGATCCGGCCACTCCTTTTTCTCGCCGAGTGACTGAAAAACATTATGCCCCACTTTTATTTGCCTCGGAATGCCGAGTGATTTTGTAACCGTTAAAACTCCTTCGGGCCTGATGCCCGAGCACTTTATTCTGCGGTTAAGAAACTTTGGATTTATCATCTCATATATTGTGTCTATCAGATTGTTGTCTGTTTACTTGATGCAGCTTCTGGAGAACAATAGCCAGTCGACCGGTCGGGCGATCCTTGAGTAACATTGATCAGTTCATCAGCAAGGTACTTAGCAATGGTCTTGACGTCCCTGTCAACCGATTGAGTGATCCTTGAGCAGCATTGATCAGCTCATCAGCAAGGCACTCAGCAATGGTCTTAACATTCCTGTCAGCCGATTGGGTGATCCTTGAGTAGCATTGATCAGCTCATCAGCAAGGTACTCAGCAATGGTCTTGACGTTCCTGTCCACCGATTGGGCGGTCCTTGAGTAGCATTGATCAGCTCATCAGCAAGGCACTTAGCAATGGTCTTGACGTTCTTGTCAACCAATTGGGAGGTCCTTGAGTAGCATTGATTAGCTCATCAGCAAGGCACTCAGCAATGGTCTTGACATTCCTGTCAACCGATTGGGCGATCCTTGAGTAGCATTGATCAGCTCATCCGCAAGGCACTCAGCAGCGGTCTTGACCTAGGCGAGTGCTGGACTGCAGTGAAGTCTCCGAGAAGGAGGATGGCTCACCACTCGGTAGGATTTTTCCAACTTAGGCGAGCACTGGGCTGCAGCTAAGCCCCCAAGTGGGAGGATCGCTCGCCACTCGGTAGGATTTTTCAAACTTAGGCGAGCACTTGGGCTGCAGCTAAGCCCCCGAGTGGGAGGATCACTCGCCACTCGGTAGGATTTTTCAAATTTAGGCGAGCACGAGGCCGCAGCTAAGCCCCCGAGTGGGAGGATTGCTCACCACTCGGTAGGATTTTTCAAACTTAAGCGAGCACGGGCCTGCAGCTAAGCCCCCGAGTGGGAGGATCGCTCGCCACTCGGTAGGATTTTTCAAACTTAGGCGAGCACCGGGCTGCAGCTAAGCCCCCGAGTGGGGGGATCGCTCGCCACTCGATAGGATTTTTCAAACTTAGGCGAGCACGGGGCTGCAGCTAAGCCCCCGAGTGGGAGGATCGCTCGCCACTTGGTAGGATTTTTCAAACTTAGGCGAGCACTGGGCTGCGGCTAAGCCCCCGAGTGGGAGGATCGCTCGCCACTCGGTAAGATTTTTCAAACTTAGGCGAGTACTGGACTGCAGCTAGGCCCCCGAGTGGGAGGATTGCTCGTCACTCGGTAGGATTTTATAAACTTAGGCGAGTACTGAACTGCAGCTAAGTCCCCGAGTAGGAGGCAGACTCACCACTCGGTAGGATTTTTGTCACTTAGGCGAGTACTGGACTGCAGCTAAGCCCCTGAATGGGAGGCGGTCTCGCCACTCGGTAGGATTTTTATCACTTAGGCAAGCACTGGGCTGCATCTAAGCCCGCGAGTGAGAGGCGGACTCACCACTCGGTAGGATTTTTATTACTTAGGCGAGCACTGGGCTGCAGCTAAGCCCCCGAGTGGGAGGCCGGATCACCACTCGGTAGGATTTTTATCACTTAGGCAAGCACTGGGCTGCAGCTAAGCCCCTGAGTGGGAGGCTGGCTCACCACTCGGTAGGATTATTATCACTCAGGCAAGCACTGGGCTGCAGCTAAGCCCCCGAGTGGGAGGCGGACTCACCACTCGGTAGGATTTTTTATCACTTCGTCTCAGGCGAAACAGATTCACAGCAAAGGTGATACGCACAAAAGAAATAAACAACAATCACTCGGAAGAAAGTAAATTACGTCTTTTGAAAGCCAAACTAAGAAGTATTTCTTATTACATCTCGTTGATCTAGATACTTAAGAGTAAAAAGGGCGGAGCAAATCCGCATTCCAAGCGCGTGGTTCATCTTCATTATGTTCGATGTTGTAGAGACGGTATGCTCCGTTGTGGAGCATCTTGGTGACGACGAAAGGGCCTTCCCAAGCAGGAGCAAGCTTGTGAGGTCTCTGCTGGTCCACTCGAAGAACCAGGTCTCCTTCTTGAAATGCCCTACCCCTCACATTTCTAGCATGAAATCGACGCAAGTCTTGCTGATAAATGGTCGACTGGATCAAAGCCATCTCTCTTTCTTCTTCTAGGAGATCGACTGCAGATTGCCGAGCCTGCTCTGCTTCTTCTTCTGAGAAGAGCTCGACTCGAGGTGCATTGTGGAGCAAATCACTGGGGAGCACGGCTTCAGCTCCGTAGACTAAGAAGAATGGAGTCCTTCCAGTCGACCGGTTAGGGGTCGTCCTCAATCCCCAAAGTACTGATGGGAGCTCGTTGACCCAAGCCCCTGCTGCATGTTTCAGGTCACGCATCAACCGAGGTTTCAATCCTTTGAGAATCAATCCATTTGCCCGCTCAGCCTGCCCATTCGACTGAGGATGAGCGACCGAAGCATAGTCGACTCTCGTGCCTTGGGAGGCACAAAAGGCTTTGAATTCTTCAGAATCAAAGTTCAAGCCGTTATCCATGATGATGCTGTGCGGGGCGCCATATCTGAATATAAGTTCTCTGATGAAACTCGCAGTTGTGCTTGCTACAAGGCTTTTGATGGGCTTGGCTTCGATCCATTTGGTGAACTTGTCGACTGCTACCAGCACATGAGTAATCCACTCCTACCCGTTCTCAGAGGTCCCACCATATCCAGTCCCCAGACAGCGAAAGGCCAGACGAGTGGAATTGTTTTCAGAGCTGACGTAGGTTTATGAGACATGTTGGAGTAAAACTGATAGCCTTCACACTTGTCCACTATTTCCTTAGCCATCTCGTTGGCCCGCGGCCAGTAAAATCCGGCTCGGTATGCTTTAGCCACGATGGTCCGAGAGGACGCGTGGTGACCACAAGTTCCCGAGTGAATATCATTGAGGATCACTCGGCCTTCTTCTGGCGTGATGCACTTCTGGCAGACTCCAGTTGCACTCTCTCTGAACAACTGCCCCTTTATCACAGTAAAGGCCTTAGATCGTCGGACGATCTGTCGAGCCTCTTCTTCATCCTCCGGAAGTTCTTTCCTAAGAATGTATGCAATGTATGGCACTGTCCAGTCGGGAGAAATGACCAAAACCTCCATGATCAAGTCGACCACGGCTGGGATTTCGACTTCGGTAGGATCCGTGGCACTCTTGGGCTGTGGCGGCTCCTTAGTGAAGGGATCATCCTGAACTGAAGGTGAATGAATATGTTCCAGGAACACATTGCGGGTAATGGCTTCTCTCCTTGAACCTATCTTCGCCAACTCATCTGCAGCTTGGTTTTTCAATCGGGGTACATGGTGAAGCTCCAAACCTTCAAACTTCTTTTCCAGCTTTCTAACAGCATTGCAGTAGCCAGTCATGGCTGGACTTCTGACATCCCATTCCTTCATCACCTGATTAACCACCAAATCTGAGTTGCCATATACCATGAGGCGACGGACGCCGAGTGAAATGGCCATACGCAACCCATATAAAAGTGCTCCATATTCCGCCTCGTTATTGGAGGAATCAAAATGAATCTGGAGAACATAGTTGAGCTTGTCTCCACGGGGGGACACCAATACTACTCCAGCACATGACCCGTTCAGCATCTTGGAGCCACCGAAGAACATGGTCCAATGTTTCAAGTGAACTTGAGTCGGCAGTTGCTGCTCAATCCACTCGGCAAGGAAATCCGCGATTGCTTGGGACTTGATAGCTTTCTTTGCCTCGAACTTGATGTCCAATGGAAGGAGTTCAATCGCCCATTTTGCCACTCGACCAGTTGCATCTTTGTTATTTAAAATCTCAGATAACGGTGCATCGCTGATGACCGTAATAGAGTGATCAGAGAAGTAACGTGCGACCTTCTTCATGGTCATGTATATTCCATAGACAAGCTTCTGATAATGAGGATATCGTTGCTTGGATGGAGTCAAAACTTCAGAGAGATAATAAACTGGGCGTTGAACCTTGTAAGCTTTTCCTTCCTCTTCTCGCTCAACCGTGAGTACTGTACTTACAACTTGTCCAGTGGCTGCAATGTAAAGCAGTAAAGGCTCTTTGCTGATTGGCGCAGCGAGCACCGGCTGGGTGGAAAGCAGGGCTTTGAGCTCTGCAAACGCTGCATCAGCTTCTTCAGTCCACTCGAACTTATCAGATTTCTTCATCAGTCGGTAAAGAGGCAAGGCCTTTTCACCGAGACGAGAAATAAATCGACTCAAGGCGGCCAAACAACCAGTCAGCTTCTGAATGTCATGCACTCGCACGGGGCGTTTCAGTCGAAGAATGGTATCAACTTTTTCTGGATTGGCATCGATCCCTCCTTCGGAAACGAGAAAACCGAGCAAATTTCCTCCTGGAACTCCGAATGTGCACTTTGACGGATTAAGCTTGATATCGTACCTTCTTAGGTTGGCAAAGGTTTCTGCGAGATCAGTCAATAGGTCGGAACCTTTGCGAGACTTGACCACGATGTCATCCATGTACGCCTCCACATTCCGACTGATTTGGGTGAGCAGGCACTTCTGGATCATTCTCATGAACGTGGCTCCGGCATTTTTAAGACCGAATGGCATGGTGACATAGCAAAAGCACCCAAATGGGGTGATGAAGGCTATTTTTATTTCATCGGGGCCATACAGTCGGATCTGATGATACCCGGAATACGCATCTAGAAAAGACAAACGCTCACACCCCACAGTCGAGTCAACAATCTGATTGATACGGGGGAGGGGGAAGTGATCTTTCGGGCAGGCCCAATTGATATGCTTGAAATCAATGCAAATACAAAGTGAATCGTCCTTCTTGGGGACCATGACGACATTGGCAAGCCACTCGGAGTGGTAGATTTCACGGATGAACTCTGCTGCCAACAGCCGAGCCACTTCTTCGTTGATTGCTTTTCTCTTCTGCACGACGGACCGCCGAAGGTGCTCTTTGACGGGTTTTACCTTAGGGTCGACACGCAAACGGTGCTCAGCCAGTTCTCTGGGTACACCTGGCATGTCAGAGGGTTTCCATGCGAAGATGTCCCAGTTCACACGGAGGAACTGGATGAGCGCTTCTTCCTATTTGCTGTCAAGTGTTGTTGATATATGAGTCGGCGCAGCATTGGGATCAGTCGGGCATATACCGGCCTCCCCAGGATGGCGTGATAAGCACACTGGAAATCCACAACTTCAAATATCAAGTTTTCTTTATGGTAATGCTTGGAATCACCGAAAACCACGTCGAGAGTGATCTGGCCGAGTGATTCGGCTTTCTTTCCGGGGGTAACGCCGTGAAAGCTCATATTGCTCTCGCTAAGCTTGGACATCGGGATGCCCATCCCCTTCAAGGTTTCAGCATACAGGATATTCAGACCACTACCACCATCCATCAGCACCTTAGTCAATCGAGTGCCACCGACCACTGGGTCGACCACCAGCGCTTGCCTCTCGGGGGTGACTACGCGAGCAGGATGGTCTGACTGGTCGAATGTGATGGCTATCTGGGACCATTTCAGGTACGTGGTCGTCGTCGCTGGAGCATCCATATTCACCTCTCTGTTGATAACCTTCAACCGACTCTTGCTCTCAACATCATCAAAAATCATGAGAGTGGAATTGACCTTGGGGTAACCGTCATCTTCCTCTTCCTCCCCATCTCTGTCCGACTCTCTCTCCTTCTCGTTGGGCTGTTTCTCTCGGAACTGTTGGATCAGGAGTCGACATTGTCGAGTGGTATGCTTTGGGTAAATCAGATTACCTTCTTCATCTTTCTTCGTGTGGATGTGACACGACAAATCCAACACATCATTTCCTGCTTGATCCTTTACCTTCTTAGGAGGCCAGGGCCCCTTAGGTTTTTCCTTAAACTTTCCTTGAGCCACTGCCGCAATCTCACGGGGTGCCGCTGGCTCGGCTTTACGCTTCTGTTTCCTACTGGAGCCACCCGAACCAGCCTCTTGACCGATTGGTTTACTCTTCCCGCAACGGAGTCGATCCTCTTCTTCTCCGTTAGCGTACCGGGTGGCTATCTCCATCATCCGAGCCAGAGTCATATCCCCAGTCTGACCGAATTTCAGAACCAACTCTCGATACTTGACGCCTTCCTTGAAAGCGCACACCGCCTGATGTTCTGATACATTCTCAACGGTGTGATGCAAAGTGATCCATCTCTAAATGAATTCCCTCAAAGTCTCATCCGGCTTCTGCACACAATGCTGCAACTCGGGCAACCCTGCTGGCCGTTTGCACGTGCCCTCAAAGGTTCTTACGAACACCCGAGATAACTCTTCCCAACTATGTATACTGTCTGGAGCCAACTGAGTCAACCACGCTTGGGCCGACCCTTCCAACATAAGAGGGAGATGCTTGATTGCTATCTCATCATTTCCGCCTCCAATTTGCATAGCCACTCGGTAATCTTCAAGCCAAGTTTCACGCTTGGATTCTCCAGTGAACTTACTGACTCCTATTGCCAATCTGAAGTTGGAAGGAATCACTGCTGCCCTGATGGCCCTGCTGAAACACTCTGGGCCTAAAACATGTAACCTGCTGCCACTCGGACGATCTCTGCCCAGGTCTTCTCTATGCGCTCTATTCCGGTCGACCAGGCCTTGGACGAGAATGGATCTCGCATCGAAGCCCGGCTCTCTTGGGTCGACTGGAGCTCTGCGCTCGTCCCTGTGACGGCGTCTGTCATCGTTCTGCCGAGGCACGTACGATGCACTCCTCGGAGGAGGGGTTGGCACTGGACGACGATTGTCGCGGTCGAACTGACGATCATACTGCCCACGGCCTTCACGCCGCGGGGGCGATCTTGGGCTATGGGCCGACTGAACTGTATCCGCTACCACGGATCTGCTGGGTATCCTATTCCGTGACTGAGACATCGCAGAATTCTGCTCTCCTGCTGCTCGGAGTAAGGCCCGGATCTGCCCCAACCCTCGGCCAACCTCTGACTGGGAAGGTTGAATCGACTCTGCAATTCGGGCCGCAACTGTGAGGTTCTGAATCGGAGTACGGTATACCTTAGGTGGAGGCGGGAAAAGCTGCCGTCGACTGGACTCAGGGACTCGCTCCCAAGCTCGCTCGTCGAGAGCGCGCTGCAAGTTCTCCAGTCGAGTGCGCTCAGCCAAATTAGCCAAGCACGCCTCCTCCAAGGCCCGAGCCTCGGGAGTTTCTCTAACAATGGGCGTGTGGAGCGCGTCCATGTTGCGACGACGAAGTTCCTCTCTCTGCTGCGAAGAGAGAGGTTCGGGATGATACTCCTCGTGGACCCGTGATGGATCGCCGCCAGCATCTTCGCCGTCCTCGCGGCGAAAGCCAGGTGGGCCACGTGGACCATCGACCATCAGGACTTCAGCTGTAGGATCGCTGCTATCGCACTCGGATGCAGTCTCCGTGGAGCTAGTCGACAGATCGAACATGCCATGGAGAGTTTCGTCGGGCTCTATTGCCGCAACTTGATGGGTGGCCGAACGCCGAGCCACCACATGCTTCACCCACCGCTGAAGTCGCGACCGACCAGATCACTTGCGGCGGCGGACAGCGGGAAGGGAAGACACCATCGAAGCCGACTGATACTGGGTCGACGGCTGCCGAAGAAGGACACCACGAATGCACGCGTGAAAGTGCGTCGCCCCTCGGATGGAGAGCGCCTCAACGTCGAGCGGAGCTTCCTGAAGCCACGCCGAGTCGTCGGCAACGAAAACGAGCGCGTCGAGACGGATCTCGCGGCCCTCAACCAACTCGCCGCCGGAAACCATGATGATGATCGGAAAACTTGCAACTTCACCAATAAGTCGCTAAGACACCTGCCCCACGGTGGACGCCAACTGTCGTGGTTCTAAGTTTGACAGTAGAAAGGGGGGTAGGTAGGGAGAGGCAAGATCTCAGCTATGGCGAAGGTGTACACACGAGGTTTACGAGTTCAGGCCCTTCTCGGTGGAAGTAACAGCCCTACGTCTCGGTGCCCGGAGGCGGTCGATTGGATTATGTGTGTGATATTACAGGGAGTGCGAACCCTTGTGCCAGAGGAGGAGGGTGGTTTATATAGAGTTCGCCAGGACCTCTCCTGCCCTCCATTACAAGGGAGTAAATGTACATAAAGTGCTGGTGTTACTAGTAATGCCAGCCTTAAGTGCTATTAATGGCCTTAAAGACTACGGAGTGAATGTGTGTCCGTTGTACGCTGGATGACTCCGGGTCTTCGGGAGGTCGAGTGATTCTCTTGTTAGTCGAGTAATAGTAGGTAGGGAGACTCCCGAGTGACATGGTGTCGAGTGGATTGCACTCGACACCTTTGACCGGGGGTCTCACGGAGTCTCTTGACCTTCTTGCCTTCTTGGGTAGTGACCTTGGGTAGGACGTATAGGTCAGGCCTATATGACCCTATCCCAGGTCTGTATCCTCATCACTAGCCATGATGGCCTTTTCTCAACAACAACAAAATCTTGAGGATAGCATTGTGCATGCCCTGTCGTTCCTTGACAGTTGCCACATAGATGTGCCATGTCATCAGGGAGCTGACCATTGTATTCCTGCCACCTGGCATCTATGTGATGCCTTGCAGTTTAGCTAAATGTCCATCGATTGATTTTGAAATAGGGTCAGTCGGTTTTCGAGAGTTGACCGGAGTGAGCCGGAGGTAGGGAAGGAGAAGGAAGGGGCTCGCCGGAGGGCTACCCCAGTATCTATCTTAGGGTTCAGGGTGGTGGTGGTGGTGGACGGTGGCGGTGGGGGCGGTGGTGCACTTCGCCGGAGAAAAAACCTAAACGCGGCGGGCCTAGAGGGATGGCCAGGGGCGGCGGTTAGACCGGTGGTGGGGGCCGGTTTCGGGGAGGGTGGGGCGGCGAGGCGGCGCTCCGCGGATGATGGTCGCAGGCGGTTTGGCCGCCGGCCCAGGCGGCGGTCCGGAGAAAAAGAAGAGATGAAGATAGAAGAAAGGCCGGACGCCGTTGGATGCCGATCGGACGAAGGAAAATTCGACCGACGCAAATCAAAAAGGTCAGTCGATTGAAGTGTAGCCTCACGCGATGCCTTGCCACCTCAGTTGTGGAGTCGTCCGATGTACCTGTTCCTTGCCAACCACACGACGCGATCGTCAGCTAGCTTGTGTTATAAGTAGGTGCATTTCCGTCTCTCCGTAACCAACACAAAACCTGAAAGAAAAAGCGCGAGACAGAAAGAGCGAACAATGTGCGGCGGCGCCATCCTAGCGGAGCTGATCCCGCCGTCGGCGGGCCGTGCGTCGAAGCAGGTGGCCGTGGGCCGGGTCACCCCCAACCAGAGTGGCAAGAGCAAGGGGCAAAAGTGCGGCAGCGTCGCTGATGTCGACGACTTCGAGGCCGCCTTCGAGGACTTCGAAAACGACTTCGACCCGCAGGCGGAGGTGGACGGAGACGACCATGTCGTTTTTGCACCCAAGCCTGCGTTGTCTCCGGGTAGGGCAACTCCCGTAGTTTGGTCGAGTATGCAATCATCCAGTGTTCGTCGGCGTTAATCCTTGGATACGATCGTCACGTATTTACAGCCTACGATGGTGGCCGCGCGGCGCAGGCGTCAAGCAAGAAGACGGGTGCCCCCCGCCTCCACGGCATCCGGCAGCGGTCGTGGGGCAAGTGGGCGGCGGAGATCCGCGACCCGCACAAGGGCACCCGCGTCTGGCTCGGCACGTTCCACACCGCCGATGATGCCGCCCGGGCCTACGACGTCGCCGCCCGCCGCTTCCGCGGCAGCAAGGCCAAGGTCAACTTCCCCGACGCAACCAGGGCCGGGGCGCGCCAGGAACGCGCCAGCCGCAGAAGCGCGCCGAAACGGCAATGCCACCCTGCGCGGACGACGCTGTACTCTGCCACCACAGCAGCACAGTCGGAGCAGGACGCTATGATGATCAAACCTGACGTGATGGAGTTTTTTGATGTGGATGCCTTCTTCGACCTGACCACCGCAGTCACCGCGCTACCGCCCGTCATGGCAAGCTCCTTCGCCCACAGCGGTGCGAAGAGGCCGATGGTCGACGAGGATTCTTCAGAGGGGAGCGGCGGCGCCGCCATGCTGGGGTTCGCCGACGAGCTTGGGTTCGATCCGTTCATGCTGTTCCAGCTCCCCTGCCCGGACACGTACGAGTCCATCGACAGCCTCTTCGCCGGCGGGGCTAACATCCAGGATGTCACCGGCGTGGACGGCTCGATGGACGGCGTCAGCCTCTGGAGCTTCGAGGAGTTCCCCATGGACTGCGCCATTTTCTGACGCTTTCCGTGTGGTGCACTCGGTTGGTTGTAAGAATCTCCATCTGGCATCTACTAGTTCCATGTAAATGTTGGTGCACAGAACCTTGCTCACACCAGATTCAGATTTCATGGCCAGGGACCAAGGAAGGGGGCAGCAGATGCATGGCTACTGCATGATTGCTTCCTTGATGAATGCTGATGGAAATGTATTCTACTGTTTGAGTTTCTTTTCATCAGACCCTGTATCTGTACTGCTGAACTGTATTGTACTCTGTCATAATTTGTACTAGTCTTTGGTACTGTTGATCATGTCGGCAGTGCCGTCTATGGCTGTGCGTGTGATTGTCAATGCCAAATAAGCTTGTGACCCCCTGGTTATGTTGAGTTGGATTATGTAATAAATACTGTAGTTTGCTCAATTCAGTTAAGCTGTACAATTCTTGATGTATTTTACCTAATATAAAGACTTCAACCTTTGGTGGTGCTCCGTCCATCTTCGCAGTTGATCATTCCTGATTTTCAGTTTTCATGGAAACTGATAACACGCTATCTCAGGTTCAAAACAGGTTCAATTTACATCACAGGGGAGCCACGTCGCCCTCTGATAACATGCGATTCTCCACAGCTCATGCTCAGACAAACATAAAACTAGAGAAGTTATACCTCTATCATCCACTACAGAACTAACAGCCACCCTTTCGCCTTAAAACGAAAAGGTTCATCATCAGCAGAGATATTCTTCAGTTCTTATCTTGTGCGGATGTGTCACCTATTCATCCTCTCATTTTGAGCTGCATTATAAAATTTCGGATGTGTTCCCTACATTGTCCAGTTGATCTTTACCTAAGATCTCAATCTGTGGCAGTGTTCCTAACACTCGCATAAGATCGGAAAAAGAATGGGTACATTACATATGATTTGATCTGGCACAGACTGTTAAATAGGTCATTGCACCTGTCACGGCTATTCAAGGAGATATGCTACCGACTTAGAGATAGACTTGGTAGTTAGCTCTTATATCTATCTATTGTAACCATCTCTATCTCTTTCTCTCCAAGATTGCAATCTCCTGTAATATCTCAACCTCTCTTGTATGCGCATCAGGATTATTGCGCCCCTACCTATAAACACGTAACCATCTCCTCCAACGAGGATAAGACGTTTCCGCATATCATGAATGGTATCAGAGCCTTCCTACTTCCCATCTAGCTTCTCCCAATTTCCAATCGTGCCCTACACCATGTCTTCCTCCTCCGGCGCATCTCACCCTAGCCTCAATGGGCAGGTCATTGAGAAACTCTCCCGCATGAACTACGTGCTATGGCGCACACAGATCACGCCGCAGTTGCGTGGCGACGGTGTCTTCAACTCTGTTGACGGCACCTCGCCGGAGCCGGCCACAAGCTTCTCGCCGCCAAGGACAAGGACGGCAAGGAGACTTTCGAGCCCAACTCTCTCCACCCAATCTGGGTCAGGGAGGACCAGCAGGTGCTCGGTTATCTGCTGAGCAACCTCTCCAAGGAGGTGCTCGTCACGGTGACCACGGTCACCACGACGCAGGCGCTCTGGACAACGCTGGCGGGCATGTACTCGCCGCAGTCGCTGAGCCGCGTCAACAACATCCGCACCTCCCTCATCAACGCGCAGAAGGGCAACCAGAATGCCGCCGCCTACTTCGCCTCCATGCGCGACCTCGCGGACAAGCTCGCCGCCGCCAGCAAACCGATCCAGGATGACGAGCTCATCTCATATATTCTTCATGGGCTGGATCTGGAGTACCAGCCCCTCGTCTCGGCCCTCGACGCTCGCGTCACACCCGCCTCCCTCGATGAAATCTTCTCCATGCTCAGCAACTTCGAACAACGCATGGTGCAGTTCCACGAATCGGGCAGTGGCGGCTTCAAATCTTCAGCAAACGTTGCCACCCGTGGGCGTGGTGGTGGCTCTCACTATCGTGCTCCTTCCCGTGGCAAGGGGAGGTCAGGTGGTGCATGCCCCACTGGTGGCGCGGAGGTGGCCGATCTGGCAACAAAGGTCGCCGTGGTGGCGGCTCTGGCCGGACCCGTCCCAACTCTCCGCGGTGCCAGATCTGCGGCAAACCCGGTCACACTGCCAAGGATTGCTGGTACCGCTATGACGAGGATGGGGAAGATTCTCAAGATGATGAAAAGGTCGCGGCAGCGGCAGATGGCTCCTATGGTGTTGACACCAACTGGTACCTCGACAACAGCGCCACCAACCATCTCACTGGTGAGCTGGAAAAAGTGACTCTCCGTGAAAACTAGCACGACAAGGATCCGATTCACACCGCCGACGGTGCAGGTATGAGGATCAGTCATGTTGGTCATTCAGTTATACATACCCCTCATCGCAAAATACACCTTAGGAAAATCTTGCATGTCCCTAGTGCTCATAAGAATCTTCTTTCTGTTCATAGAATTGCCATTGATAACCATGTCTTCCTTGAGTTTCATCCTTTCTTCTTTTTGATCAAGGATCAGGTCACAAAGCAAGTACTCTATCGAGGTAGATGTGTTCGAGGGCTTTACCCATTGCTTCCGGAGTTTACAAGATTCAATAAACAAGTCTACAGTGCCATCAAATTATCGTCCACACGATGGCATGATCGCTTAGGACATGCTTCTTTTCCTTTGGTTGAACGCTTGAGAAAGAATAAGCTCCCGTTTGTTGGAGAGTGTAATGCTGAAACTATTTGTGATTCTTGCCAAAGAGAAAAATGTCATCAATTGCCATACCCTATTTCTACTAGTGTTTCTACTCAACCTTTGCAATTTACTTCTCAGATGTTTGGGCCCTGCCCCTAGTTCTGTTGGTAGACACACGTATTATGTCAGTTTCATCGATGAAATAAACATTTATCTTCTTAAGAAAAGATCTGATGTTTTCCAAGTGTTTCAGAACTTCCAAGCATTAGTAGAATGCAAGTTTGATCATAAGATCATTGCTGTCCAATCGGACAAGGGAGGGGAATACGAAAAGTTAAATTCCGTCTTCCAAACTCTTGGCATTTCACACCACGTGTCGTGTCCACACGCTCACCAACAAAACGGATCGGCTAAGCGCAAGCATCGCCATATTGTTGAAGTTGGCCTTGCTCTTCTAGCCGGTGCTTCTATGCCCCTTAAGTTTTGGGATGAAGCCTTTTTGACCGCCGTGCATATTATTAACATGCTTCCTAGTCGTTTCATACACAACGAAACTCCCATGGAACGGCTTCTCAACATCAAGCCAGACTACAAGTCTCTTCGCGTCTTTGGCTGTGCTTGCTGGCCGAATCTCCATCCCTATAATAATAGGAAGCTTATGTTTAGGTCAAAACAATGTGTATTTCTTGGGTACAGTGCCCAACACAAAGGTGTTAAATGCCTTGACGTTGCCACTGGTCGTGTTTATATATCCCGTGATGTGGTCTTCGACGAAACAAAGTTTCCTTTTTCTGATCTACATCCAAACGCCGGAGCTCTTCTTCGCAAAGAAATCCTCCTCTTGTCTCCTCATCTCACCGGCATTGCTCAAGGGGGTAATAACTGTCATGATCAACTATTGACTAATCCCATGTATGAGCCTTGTGATGACGTAAGAGAACATGCAGAAAAAAACCGATGCCAAAATGATGAAGAAATCGCCTCAACATAGCCATATCGCATGTGTCCAGGCGCAGGGAGCAAATCCTCCCTGGGATCTGCGCCGTCAAACGCGCCAGGCTCATCGTCTTCAGGATCACCGCCTGCAGGTGCGCCAGGCGGGCCAGGACGATCCACCTCACAGTCCGCATTGGATTCCTCGTCAGGTGCGGTTGGGCGCTCGGGCGGGAGCGGCTCCCGCATCGACACGCGGCAGCACACAACCGGGGCAACACCTCTCCTTCTCCGCACCAACCGGATGCTGCCACCTGGCGGCCCGCGGCTGGCTCCACTGGGATGAGGTTCTCGATCCAGCCTCTTTGCTACAAGCGGCGCGAAGCCGCCCGCTCGACAGGCGTGGGGACAGGTGCAGAAACCCGTGTGGATGCGCCATCATGCGGCAATGATGAGGCATGCAGGGCCGGATCCTCTGTGGCTGTTGCGCCCTGCAGAACTCCTCCGGCTGCCACAGAAGATCAAGCTCAGGTGGATCCTGCTGGCGCTGCGCCAGAATCCACCTCGGGATCAGCTGCAACAGCAGATTCTGTGCATGTCACGAGATCTTCTGTGGTACAAGCTTCAGCAACATCGTCTCAACACCGTACACGACTACAAAAAGGGGTAATCCAACCTGTTAATTATAAGCATGTAACCAAGTATGGGATGGTTTGTTCTACAGGTGAACCACACACGCTTGAAGAGGCACTTGGTGATGAAAGATGGAAAAAGGCCATGGATGAAGAGTATATGGCATTACAGAAAAATAAGACGTGGCATTTGGTTCCTCCACAGTAAGGTAAAAACCTCATTGACTGCAAGTGGGTATTCAGAATTAAAAGAAAATATGATGGAACCATTGATCGCTATAAGGCAAGACTCGTTGCAAAAGGCTTTAAACAGCATTATGGTATAGACTATGATGACACTTTTAGTCCTGTTGTAGAAGTTGCCACCATTCGCCTGGTTTTGTCTATTGTTGTTTCTAGTGGCTGGAGTCTCAGACAGCTAGATGTACAGAACGTGTTTCTCCATGGTGTTCTGGAAGAGGAAGTGTACATGAAGCAACCTCCTAGGTTTCTGAACAAGAATGCACCTTCTCATGTGTGCAAGCTTGGCAAGTCATTATATGGACTGAAGCAGGCTCCAAGGGCGTGGTACTCTCGTCTCAGTCACAAAATGCAAACTCTTGGTTTTATTCCTTCTAAGTCTGACACCTTATTGTTCATTTACAACAAGTACAATACACATATATTTGTTCTCATCTATGTGGATGACATTATTGTCACAAGCTCTTCTGATGAGGCCATCACAGGACTTTTGAAGAATCTTGGGTCACAATTTGCACTCAAGGACCTTGGAAACTTGCATTACTTTTTAGGAATTGAGGTGAAGAAACATGATGATGGACTTCATCTCTCTCAGAAAAAGTATGCAACAGATCTGGTTAAGAAAGCTGGCTTGCAAGGTTGTAAACCTTCACCTACTCCATTATCAAGCTCAGAAAAATTATCTCTTACAGAAGGACAACCTTTAAACCAAGATGACAACATAAGGTATAGAAGTCTAGTAGGAGCACTGCAATATTTGATACTCACTAGACCTGATATATCTTTTGTTGTTAACAAAATCTGCCAGTATCTTCATGCACCCACTACAGTTTATTAGACTGCTGCAAAACGTATAGTCAGATATGTCAAGAATACTCTCAATCTTGGTCTCAATTTTAGCAAGTCATCATCAACACTTATTAGTGCTTTCTCAGATTCTGATTGGGCAGGATGTCTAGATGATAGACGCTCAACTGGTGGCTTTGCAGTATTCTTTGGCTCTAACTTGATTTCATGGTGTGCAAGAAAACAAGCTACTGTTTCCAGGTCCAGTACAGAAGCAGAATACAAAGCATTAGCTAATGCTACAGCTGAGATTATATGGGTACAATCCATGTTAAAGGAACTTGGTGTCAGATGTACTCAAGATCCATGTTTGTGGTGTGATAACCTTGGTGCCACTTACCTATCTGCTAATCCTGTCTTTCATGCCAGAACCAAGCATATTGAGATAGATTTTCACTTTGTACAAGAAAGAGTTGCCAAGAAGCAACTTGACATTAGGTTTGTGCATTCCAGAGATCAAATTGCAGCTGGATTCACAAAGCCTTTGCCCACAAGAAGTTTTGAAGACTTCAAACATAATCTCAACTTGATGAAGTTGTGATTAAGGGAGGGTGTTAAATAGATCATTGCACCTGTCACGGCTATTCAAGGAGATATGCTACCGGCTTAGAGATAAACTTGGTAGTTAGCTCTTATATCTATCTATTGTAACCATCTCTATCTCTTTCTCTCCAAGATTGTAATCTCCTATAATATCTCAACCTCTCTTGTATGCGCATCAGGGTTATTGTGCCCCTGCCTATAAACACGTAGCCGTCTCCTCCAACGAGGGTAAGACGTTTCCGCATATCGCACACAGACGATATCATAAATGATTCAATCTAGCACAAATGACAAAAGTGTATTTTTTTTCTACAGGTACTTCCTCTGTAAACTAATATAAGACTTTCTATATCACTAGCCCTTAGCAATGGAGGGACTTCATGCTAGTATATCCAAATGTTGCAGAAAAATTAAATAGTTTCAGGGGACTATGCCTGATACGCGAAATTATCACACATGTAAGTCCATAAAACACATGTCGTGCCACATCTTGCAAATAATTTTGTATCCTTTAGCCATGATTTTCCAGGAGAGTTTTCTAACTGATGCGAAAACCGCCTCACAATCCGGTGGGAACCTAAGGGCTACCGCTGGTTTTCATGAGCAGTTGAATTGTACACATACTCTTTGTTTTAGGCTGCAATTTGCACACTTGCTCCTATAATAATTCTTGTCGCGATATGGGCATGACAGCGACTCGGCACAATCCAATTACATTTAACTTCCAGGAAAGAAAAGGTTAAATCACATGCAAGTTGCTACGGTCTTCATACTTTGCATTGTTTGACCTGCAAGTTGAGTTCACTGACAACACAATTCAGACCCCATACATGGTACCTAATCCTCCCTTTGAGAAAACTAATACTCGTGCCGATTCCGGTGAGCGAATGATTTGCGGTACGCCCCTGTTTTACAGTTCATGATTCTACATAAGTAGATCGGACATGCCACATATATTCCTATTAGAAAAGAATTGTCTGGGTTTAAATGTTCAAATAAGGAGAACCATCCCGTGTTGGATGGTTAGAAGGGCACCCCAACGATATCAAACTCCATGTTTGACACAATGGTGTCTCATTAATGTGGATTATTCTTTCGATGGGAGGTGTGAGTGCGTGTGTGTGGTGATGTGTGTGTGAGTGTGTGCATCTGCGTTGTCAGCGATGTTTCTAAACAAACAGGAAAGGATGGGTACTTGCACTTGTCTTCCACTATCTAGACACTGGAGAATAACCATGCACATCCTAACGAACATCTCTAGCAGAATCTCCAGCCCTCTTGGCGTATTATTTTTCATTTCGTTCTACAGGTCCTCACAAGCTTTTTTGTGACAAAAATTGCAGGATCACTACAAGAATGCAAATTTTCTAAATTTCTCCACTACCATCTCTTCACTGTTCTACTGTAACTCCCGGACCGGGCGGATAGCTCTAAATTTCTCTCTTGCCATGGGTTTTCGTTGAAGATTTTTCTCGGTCTAATTTCACGGTACTGAAATACCTGAATTTTGTTATGAATTACATGCACATTGAGAAGGCATGGACTTTATGCAAGATTTTGTTATTCCACAGGACAGGTCTCAGAAAATGAAAGATTTCCTACCTATGGTGAAAAAAAGGAAGAAGATACAAGGTACCGATGAAGGATCACTTACATGTAAAAGAAAGATGCATGGATGACCTCTTGCTTCTGAAGAAATGTCATTAGATTCCCTGCTAAAAGGAAAAGAAAAAGAGAACAGTCATTAGACATTGTTTGTTTTCAGGTTGCTTACCACATGGGCCATATGGTAGAACAGTCATCAGACGTTGTATGCGTGTGATGGCCTAAAACTTCTTCAGACATCACATTGGAGTGAGCAGGCAACTGACAGGAACAAATGAGGACTAAAAGACTTGTAGTAATGCTATATAAGTACTAGTTGAAAAGAGTTTCTGACTTCGAATCTATTGGACACTAGTATACAGGCGAAGCAAACCTGGGGTGCTCAGAAGAGCCCATGGTTCCTTCGTTCTATCGTCCAGTATTACTAGTCATTAATTCAAGGCTGCTCTCAAAAAATAAAAACTTAATTCAAGGCATACTGGATCAGGAATATTATCATCCAAGTTCTTGCGATTTTCAGATAAGGACGGGTACACGAAATTAATGATGATTATTATTGCAGAATCTCCAGACCTATTGATGATGATGATTTCTTATTTGGGTCTATAGGCCCTTGCAAGCTTTTATGGCATAGAAATTGCAGGATCACTACAAGCAAGCAAAGAATCACTATCGCCATCACCTCTTCTTTTCCCTGAAGTGCCACTAGAACTATTTGGCCATCCGAATAGCTCTCAATTTGTTTCTCTCCAAGGACTATCGATCAAGATTTATACCCCCTCCGATCCAAAATAAGTGTCACAGTTTTAAACCGTGGTTAGTTTAAAAATGCGACACTTATCATGGATCGGAGGTACTCCCTCCGTTCCAAAACATAGGACAAAGTTCAGTCATCTATTTTGGAACGGAGAGAGTAGTATTGTATTTCCCTCTGTACAAGAATACTTGGATTTGGTTATGAATTACATGCACATCCAGAAGAAATGGGCTTTGTGCAAGATTTTGTTACCCCAACCCGTGCAAACTGATCCGAAAATGAACTGTTAATTACCTACGCATGGCCTAAAATACAGGAATGACGAGGCGCTGATGAACACTTACATGGAAAATATAGAAATGCATGAATGACCCCTTTTTCTTCTGAAGGAATGAGCTTGATAGACAGAAGAGTCTTCAGAGATGTGTATGTGCGTGTAATGCCATAAAACAGGCTTGAGAGACATCACAACACACTGCACAGAGCAGGCAGCTGACAGTAGCAAATGAGGAATACATGACTTGAGTTGGGATGCTATAAATAGCAGTGCTATATATAACCAAAAGGGGAAAAGGAACCCTGGCCCTTTCTGCAAACGAGGACAGTTGGAGTGTATAATAAAATTTAAACTGCAGTAGGAAACCCGGGGTGCTCACAAGCAGGCTGTGGGCTGAGTTACAGGGTTTTCAGTCTCTTTTGCCAGTATTACTAATTCAAGGGGCAGCTGAGTTCTATGGGTGTTCACGGCACTGACTGAACTCAACACAAACCATCGGCACCCACAAGGCTGGCAAGTGGCAACCAGTGCAAACGAGAACAGCCCACGGTTTAACCAGTGAATCAAAGGTAGCTAGTCAGAAATCTCTTGGATACTTCGATTGGTGGAAATAAAAAAGCAGTTGCCAAAAAGCCTTCGCTAGGGTAAGAGCGTCTGCAACGGATGATGCAAAATAGAGCAAATGCCCAAAAAACTGTTTTATAGGCATTTTGATTCAAAAACAATGCTCCAACAGATGCTCTCTCTCTATTTGGTGCCGCAAAATTTTTGAGGTAGCCTCATATTTTGCCTCTCCGATTTTAGCGCTGTGCATGTCAATAGCTCTCTTTGGGGCTGTTTTTTTTTTTCTTTAGGACTCTGGTTCCGACCTTGCACTCCTCAAAATTGTGCAAGTTGCACCAATGGCTAAGTGCAAGAGGCATATACCTTGCACTCCGGAGTATATGCTGCCAAGAGATTTTTCTTTTGAAATGGAGGATGACCACCGGTCTGTGCATCTGATGCTGCCAAGGGATAGGGTAAGAAGTAGAACTAACTATTGAGATGGTGATGACGATGCTCTCGTTGGTCGCCAATCTGTAAATACTTAAAAAAGGTAACGATCGACTACACAAATATGTAGCTACCTCCAGAAAAAAGGAAGTAGCTACAAATAAACACCCATTTTACTAACATACATACATGTTTGTTTTGCAAGCATATCAGGCATAACACTAACCATGTTAATTGGATGGTGAAGTTTTGGCTGGATCATAAATTGAAAGGGTCCATAAACTCCGGTCAAAGCTTTAAAACTGACATGACAAACTTTCACCCTCAATGGGATGGTATAAAACAACCCTTGCAGTAAAAGGTCACAAAATCGTGTCCAAAGTTCATTTTGTTAGAGAACTAGCCATCTTGAGTTCTCTCATCCTCGATTAGTTTTCAAGTGGAAGTGAGATTTCATATGTAAGATATCACAAGTAAAAAAAACATTGCTCGGATGGTTCAGATGGAAGTCGTAACCCAAGATGGTCACATCGCATTTTGATGCTCCGTATCTCATTTAAGCGGTTTATTTTTTTAGGAGAAGATAATGTCCCTGTAAATAGCGAGTTGTCTCACGCAGCACTCCATGCAGTCGTAGTCTTTCCCAAGAGCAAAAGGGATCAATCGATCTCTTTGCTCTAGTTAGCTGGTCTTTGTTTATGCAAAAATGCTACACCTACGTAAATCTTTTACGTACGCTACGTAATCTTCCTTCCCCATAATTAAACGTCCCCCATTTTTGATTGCAAAGAGAGCTTTGGCTCAGTGGTTGGGCAGCCTAACGACCCAAGTTCAATTTCTAGAATTGACAGGTGATGCACAAGGGTTTTTCTCCATTTATTGAGGATCAAGTTTGGTGTGTGGTGGAACCACTCATCAAAAAAAAAAATCTTGATACTCATTTAAAAAATTTTCCGAGGACCATGTTTATCTTGCTACTCATACGAAAATGGCCGTATGCATCCTTGGTGCAGAGGCCAGGGAAGTGAAATTCTCCCCCATTTTTTAAGGGGAGAGGACGATACGACTCTGGAGAGGCCCGACCCTCGCGTCGTCTCTCTGAGGCGACTCGATGGTTCCCAACCCTAGCGCCGCCACCCCCTTCCCCACTCCTCCTTCCACTCCGACTCCGCCTGAGGCGCGCGCGTCATCTATGATGGTGGCGGCGGGGATCTGGCTGCTCTGCATCTCGTGGAGGGCCTAGGGCACCGGGGCGGCGGCCCCGGATGGTGTGCCCGGCGTGGATCCCTCGGCAGGTGGCGCCGGTGGGCGCTGGATGGCTGTCCTCTTGGCTGCGTGGGTAGCAAGGGGGCAGCGGGCGTGGGTCGCGACGCGGTGGTCTCCTCGCAGACCGCATCGACGTCTTGTGGAGAGAGTCCGCCTCATCTTGCCCGATCTGCTCGATCCCCTTCTGATTCCGGTGGCCGGCGTCCCTCTTGATGCTGTCCTTCGGCTCGGGTGGTTGGGAGTTCGAGGTTGTGAGTTGGAACCGGGGTAACCCCTTGGCCAGCGCGGCGGCCACAGCGAAGTCGACGCCATTGGCGCCGATCCCCTCCTTGGAGGCTCCGGTGAGGTTCCCCTCCTCCTCTTCCTGCCCCCTGTTAGTGGTGAAGACCTTGGTCCCCTGGTTGGGCGGCGACGGCGTGGCGACGTCGTATTCCTTCTTGGAGGCGTCGTCCGGGGATAGCAGTGGTGGCGGGCGTGCAGTGGTGGTTCTGGTGGTCGCGGCTAGCGGCTTGTGCCGGCCTTGTTCACTTGCGGCTGCTCCAACGGCTTTCGTCCTGCGCCGTGTGTAGGGTGATGGCATTAGCGCTGCTTCGCAGCTTCTGTTGCCTTTGAGCTGTTCTGTCTAGCGCTCTGTATCAGTACATGCCGTGGTGGACCGGTACTTCATCTCACTCATTAATGGCGGCGAAGATCGGCGGCATGGCGCTGTGGAGGCGCGCCGCCCGATGCGCGGAGATGGACTTGCGCAGGAGGAAGGTAGTTGTCTGGCGTCATGGTGACGTCGATGGCGGAGTGGCCTACACAAGGTAGAAGACTCAATATATTCTGAAGACGGACCTGTGGAAGATGGCTGCGACGACACAAGAGTGTGTCTGACCGGATTGTGCCCCAGACCCGGTATGTGGCTCGGCTGGGGCTTCCGGCTTTTGATGTTAGGTTTAGGTGAGTGGTTTGGGTAGTGGCCCAACTAGCATCCCTTCATCATATGGATAAGAGTAGCGGCATATGTTGCCGAGATGGTGGATTCAGGAATATTGTTTGTAATACTTTGTAAGGTCCTCGAGAATAATTAATAAAGTGGCCCTATGTATGTCCCAGATGCAGAGGCCGGGGGTCATCCTCCTTTTCGAAAAAAAAACTAAACGTCCCCCCCTGATTTTCAGGATGGGCCTGGGCCTCAATTAACATCCAATTAAACATTGCCATGTCATCCATTACGTAAGATACGTAACAACTAGCCTGTAGATGTAGCATTGCTCTTGTTTATGAGCCGTAGGATGGCGACTCCCGCTGGCGAGGCGTCCAACCCTCGGCCGCCTGAGCCACTGCCCTCTACGCCGCCTCCTCCAGGGGCAAAGGGGGGGCCGGCGAGGTTGTCGGCGGTGGACCTAGGCGGATCCACCATCTTGGATGCGATCCATGATGGAGCGCCCGCGGAGGGGACGAATCCGGAGCAATGGAGAGTTCATTTCACTGACGTTTGGGATTCCGATGGCTGGATCGAGGGACTTCTTAACCATGATCCGAAATCCAACTGGATGACAGTGCGGGATCTGGAGAATGACATTCTTGCCGGCGACTATATGACGACCAACATCCGGATCGCGGTAGGTTTTCGCTTACGAATTAATATATATGATGTGGTTGTGGATCATCGTGTGCAGGTTGTTTGTGGTGCGGTGGAGTCGATTGAGCTCATAGACTTGTCAACAAAGTCCGGCAACATGAAGCCAGATCCAAGGATCGGAGGCCGATTTTGGGTTCTGGCGGATAACAATGAGGACAAGGAAAGCGAGGTCGAGGATGTCGCTGGACAGATGCAAGACGCCGACGACTCTGGTGGCGGCGAATCCGTCGGAAGTCGCTTCTTCACCCATTCATCGCCAGAAGAAGGAGGTCCTGAAGAAGCCGCCGCCACAGGTGAAGCCATGGATCGGGCCGATCCCGAAGGTAACACGAACACCGAGAACTTTGTCTGATTTTATTTCGGACGCTTGGATGATTGTTACTAAGAAGAAGAAAGGGAAGAAGGGGCGGCCGTCGGGGCCGCCTCCGCCGCCGCCGGTGCCTAGGGAGGCCGACAAGATTCGAACGGCTAGACGGGCGCGTTTGAACTTGTTGTTGGGCAAGCAAGCCGGGTCGAGGATTTCGGCGGTCGTGCGCTCTATTGGAACTGGGTATATGGCCCGTTTGGAGACCCAAGCCACGAAATCGATTACGACGATCGCTACGATGTTGCATGTAGCCTCGGAGTGTGAACCACCACCTGATCGCTCGATCACTTCCTCTTGGGTTTACTGCAAACCGGGGTTCCCGTTGCTCGGTGTTCGTCGGGCCGCCCGGATCAAGTGCGGCGCAGGGGTCTAGCCGTCCATGGCGGGGCGAGAAGGGAAACCACCTCCTAAGACGGGACCGCCGCCCACGATGGTGCCACCGGCAAGGGCTGCTGCTGCCCAGGCCCTAGGTCGGGCCAACCCAAGGCAACAGGAGGTGGCGCGGAACGCTCATCCGCTAGCTGCCGAGCCGACTCATGTCGCCGAGCGCGGCCGTGTTGGAGCCCCAGGTCGGGACTTCGATGGCGGCGGCCGGGAAAACTTCAGCGGTGATGGTTTTCGCTACCCCCCGTGTGGGCAGTGGGGCGACGAAGGCTATGATGATTACAACGAGGGCCAACATCGCGGCTCATCGTCCACTGGTGGTGGTCACGGGTATGCGTTGTTTAACGGCGGAGGACCGGGACATGGTTTCCAAGGACCACAGGGAAACTTCGTTGAAGGTGTAGCTGGCCCTAGCAACCGGTATAACCGGGGTGGTCATTGTGTTTTCCGCGGCAGGCGAGGAGGGGGCGGCGTCCACCTCCACCGTGCCCTCCCCCGCCTCTTGTCGAGGCTGCTAATGTGGCTCAAGCCGAGCCGGCTGCTGTCATGCCCGTTGCGGCGCCGTCCTCTCTTGCTTTGCCCGAGGTTGCTGTAGATACAGTCCGGGCTCTTGCGGCTATCAACATTCCCGTGGCCGGTCCAGGGGCTGCTAAGCCCGGAGACGGTGTTTTTGATAAGGGGACGGCCAAGTCAGATGGTGAAAAATTATCTAAATGGGCTATTAAGAAGAAAAGGTGACATGTTATAGATGTGGCGAGCTGGGACACTTCGTGGAAGAATGCACTAAGGAGTTATGTGATTACTGCCTTAAGTCGCAACATGTGTCCGGTGAGTGTGTTCTTCTTTCGGGACCTAAACCGGTGGTCACAGTATACGGAGTTTGCTGTCAGGAGTTGATGTTCTTTGAGTCACCTGATGTGGCACCATCGACGCACGAGAGGCAAATGGCGAATAATGTAATGCAAGAGATGAGAGTTTTATGATTGGTACTTGGAATGTCTTGACTTGGCGTAGATCTCCCCGGCAACGGCGCCAAAAATTCTTCCTGCTACTTCTTGAGCTTTGCGTTGGTTTTTCCCTTGAAGAGGAAAGGGTGATGCAGCAAAGTAGAGATAAGTATTTCCCTCAATTAGAGAACCAAGGTATCAATCCAGTAGGAGACAACACACAAGTCACCAATACCTGCACAAACAATCAAACAATTGCACCCAACGCGATAAAGGGGTTGTCAATCCCTTCACGGTCACTTGAAAAAGTGATATCTGATAGAGCTAGATAAATAAAAGTAAAATATTTTTGGTTTTTTTGGGTTTATAGATCTGAAAGTAAAAGATTGTAAAATAGTAGATCAGAAACTAATATGATGGAAAATAGACCTGGGGGCCATAAGTTTCGTTAGAGGCTTCTCGCATGAAGGCAAATAATATGGTGGGTGGACAAATTACTGTCGAGCAATTGATAGAAAAGCGCAAAGTTATATAGGCATCACATCCGTGTGAAGTAGATCGACTCATGCCTGCATCTACCATTATTACTCCACACATTGACCGACTCCTGCCTGCATCTAGAGTATTAAGTTCATGAAGAACAGAGTAACACTTTAAGTAAGATGACATGATGTAGAGGAATAAACTCAAGCAATATGATGTAAACCCCATTTTTTATCCTCGATGGCAACAATACAATACGTGCCTTGCTGCCCCTACTGTCACTGGGAAAGGACACCGCAAGATTGAACCCAAACCTAAGAACTCTTCCCATTGCAAGAAAAACCAATCTAGTTGGCCAAACTAAACTGATAGTTCAAAGACAATTACAAAGATATCAAATCACGTATATAAGAATTCAGAGAAGATTCAAATAATATTCATAAATAAGATGATCAAAAATCCACAATTCATCGGATCTCGACAAACACACCGCAAAACAAGATTACATCAGATAGATCTCCAAGATCATCGAGGAGAACATGGTATTGAGAATCAAAGAGAGAGAGGGGGAGAGAGAAGAAGCCATCTAGCTACAACTATGGACCCGTAGGTCTGAGTAAACTACTCGCGCTTCATCGGGAGGGCAATAAAATTGATGTAGAAGCCCTCCGTGATCAAATCCCCCTCCGGCAGGATGCCGGAAAGTGACCCTAGATGGGATCTCACGGGAACAGAAGGTTGTGGCTGTGGAAACGTGTTTTCGTGGATGCCTCTGGTGGTTTGGAATTATATGTGAATATATAGGAGGCAGAACTAGGTCAGGGAGTCACGGAGGGGCCCACAAGGTAGGGGGTGCCCCTACTGAAAGTGCAATCATGTCCTAAATATTATTTTGATGTTGATGACAATATACTCATAGGGGACTAACAAAGTTTGTCAAGTATATCTCAGGTTTCTGTCCCCTCGGAATCGATTGTGTGTGTGGATTATGACTTCAGAAATGTTGAACCTCATCAAGAACGAAGAAACAAGACTATCTTATGTTTACTCTTGAGTATAGGATCCCGCACTATTAAGAGGAGAGCATGGGTTATAACTAAAGTCTTGCTCAAACAACTTCTTTAATGTGAGTATTTGATCTTCATCCTTGTCCAGAACCAAAACATCGGTCATTTGGTGTGCACCGGACGTCCGACCATTCCAATACAGAACCAAAACATCGGTCGTCCGGTGTGCACCGGACGTCCGACCATTCTCATACAGAACCAAAACATCGGTCGTCCGGAGTGCACCGGACGTCCGACCACTTCCATACATAACGAAAACAGCGGTCGTCCAGTCCTTGTCGGACGTCTGTTGTATGTAGAGCCCTCGGTCTTCCGATATGCCTCGGACGTCCGGTGCCCTCTCTACAGAACCAAAGCATCGGTCGTCCGGAACCTCCGATCGTCCGATAACCAGTAGACCGTAGCAAAACATCGGACGTCCGGTCGCTTTCGGACGTCCGGTGTCTGTTATGCTCTCGGTCATCCATTGTGCATCGAACGTCCGACGTTTTTGTGCTGGTTTGTGGTCCAACAGCCACTTATTGGAGCATAATATAAATATCCCTCTCCTATCCCATGAGAGGGTTGACCATTCACTTCAAGAATCCTCAAGAACACACCTTCACTCTCTCTCACACACACTCCAACACCAAATCTTAGATCCCTAAGGTATTTGAGAGTATTTGAGAGAAGTTGTCCACCCAAGTGATAGATCCACTCCTTCCCCTTCTTTGCACCAAAGGAATCCGTGATTTGAGCAAGTCTTGAGTTTTTCCCATTGTTCTTGTTACTCTTGGAGGTTGGAGACTCCTAGGCGGTAGGATTCATTCGGAGAGGAATCATTCTTTGTGATTACCCCCGGAAAGATTGTGAAGGTTTGGAGACCACCTCAAGGTCTACCACTAGTGGTTGAGAAACGCCTACGTGGTGTTGTCTCAAAGGTAGAATAGGGTGAGCCTTCGTGGCGTTGGTGTGCCTTCGTGGTAGCACCCACCTCTCTAACGGTGACGTAGCTTCCCTCCAAGGAAGTGAACATCGGCATACATCCTCGTCTCCTGGAGTTGCGGTTATCCCTAACCCTAACTCCCTACTTGTGGTTACTTGTATCTTAGTCTTTACTTATATCATATTGTGTTTACATACTCTCCTCTTTGTGTTACTTGTTTACCTTGCTTAGCTCATAGCTTCAATCTTGCAATTGTTAGGCTCAACTTCATATTCCACATTATTGCCTAAAATTGCTAAGTAACAATTAAAATTTGTTATTGTACCTATTCACCCCCCTCTAGGTCCATCTCGATCCTTTCAATTGGTATCAGAGCCTCGTGCTCTATTCTTGTGGCTTAACCGCCCTAGAGCGAGATGAACCCCAACGGGACTCCCCTTGTTGCAGATCCGAAGAGTACGGGCGCGGCTTCCACGGAAGCCAAGTCCTTCACTTTAGAGGATCTGGAATGAGATCTTGCTAAGCAAAAGGAGGAGCATGATGCCTCTCTTGAGGCCTTGGTCCAAATGAGGATAGCCACACTAACCACGATGCTTGCACCACTTTCTGGTGGTGCAGCTGAAGGAAATATGCCCTAGAGGCAATAATAAAGTTATTATTTATTTCCTTATTTCATGATAAATGTTTATTATTCATGCTAGAATTGTATTAACCGGAAACATAATACATGTGTGAATATATAGACAAACATAACGTCAGTAGTATGCCTCTACTTGACTAGCTCATTAATCAAAGATGGTTATGTTTCCTAACCATAGAAATGTGTTGTCATTTGATTAGCGGGATCACATCATTAGGAGAATGATGTGATTGACATGACCCATTCCGTTAGCCTAGCACTTGATCATTTAGTATGTTGCTATTGCTTTCTTCATGACTTATACATGTTCCTGTAACTATGAGATTATGCAACTCCCGTTTGCCGGAGGAACACTTTGGGTGCTACCAAACGTCACAACGTAACTGGGTGATTATAAAGGAGTACTACAGGTGTCTCCAAAGGTACATGTTGGGTTGGCGTATTTCGAGATTAGGTTTTGTCACTCTGATTGTCGGAGAGGTATCTCTGTGCCCTCTCGGTAATGCACATCACTATAAGCCTTGCAAGCAATGTGACTAATGAGTTAGTTGCGGGATCATGCATTATGTAACGAGTAAATAGACTTGCCGGTAACGAGATTAAACTAGGTATTGGATACCGACGATCGAATCTCGGGCAAGTAACATACCGATGACAAAGGGAACAACGTATGTTGTTATGCGGTTTGGCCGATAAAGATCTTCGTAGAATATGTAGGAGCCAATATGAGCATCCAGGTTCCGCTATTGGTTATTGACCAATAATAGTTCTAGGTCATGTCTACATAGTTCTCGAACCCGTAGGGTCCTCACGCTTAAGGTTTCGATGACAGTTATATTATGAGTTTATGAGTTTTGATGTACCGAAGGAGTTCGGAGTCCCGGATGAGATCGGGGACATGACGAGGAGTCTCGAAATGGTTGAGACGTAAAGATCGATATATTGGACGACTATATTCGGAGTTTGAAAAGGTTCCGAGTGATTCGGGTATTTTTCGGAGTACCGGAGAGTTACGAGAATTCGCCGGGGAGTATATGGGCCTTATTGGGCCATACGGGAATAGAGGAGAGAGGCCGAAAGGAAGGAGGCGCGCAGCCCCCCTGTAGTCCGAATTGGACAAGGGGTGTGGCCCCCCTTTCCTTCCTCCTCTCCCCCTCTTTCCCCCCTTCTCCTACTCCAACAAGGAAGGAGGGAGTCCTACTCCCGGTGGGAGTAGGACTCCCCTTGGCGCGCCCCTCCTAGGCCGGCCGCCCCCTCCTCCCTTGCTCCTTTATATACGGGGGCAGGGGGGCACCTCTAGGAAGAACAACAGAAGCTGATCTACGGATCGTTCCTTAGCCGTGTGCGGTGCCTCCCTCCACCATATTCCACCTCGGTCATATCGTCGCGGAGTTTAGGCGAATCCCTGCGCCGGTAGAACATCATCATCGTCACCACGCCGTCGTGCTGACGGAACTCATCCCCGACGCTTTGCTGGATCGGAGCCCAGGGATTGTCATCGAGCTGAACGTGTGCTGAACTCGGAGGTGCCGTACGTTCGGTACTTGGATCGGTCGGATCGTGAAGGCGTACGACTACATCAACCGCGTTGTCATAACGCTTCCGCTTACGGTCTACGAGGGTACGTGGACAACACTCTCCCCTCTTGTTGCTATGCCATCACCATGATCTTGCGTGTGCGTAGGAATTTTTTTGAAATTACTACGTTCCCCAGCAGTGGTATCCGAGCCTAGGTTTTATGCGTTGATGTTATATGCACGAGTAGAACACAAGTGAGTTGTGGGCGATACAAGTCATACTGCTTACCAGCATGTCATACTTTGGTTCAGCGGTATTGTGAGATGAAGCAGCCCAGACCGACATTACACGTACGCTTACGCGAGACTGGTTTCACCGTTACGAGCACTCGTGCTTAAAGGTGACTGGCGGCTGTCTGTCTCTCTCACTTTAGTTGAACCGAGTGTGGCTATGCCCGGTCCTTGCGAAGGTTAAAACAGCACCAACTTCACAAACTATCGTTGTGGTTTTGATGCGTAGGTAAGAACGGTTCTTGCTAAGCCCGTAGCAGCCACGTAAAATTTGCAACAACAAAGTAGAGGACGTCTAACTTGTTTTTGCAGGGCATGTTGTGATGTCATATGGTCAAGACATGATGCTATATTTTATTGTATGAGATGATCATGTTTTGTAACCGAAGTTATCGGCAACTGGCAGGAGCCATATGGTTGTCGCTTTATTGTATGAAATGCAAACGCCCTGTAATTGCTTTACTTTATCACTAAGCGGTAGCGATAGTCGTAGAAGCAATAGATGGCGTAACGACAACGATGCTACGATGGAGATCAAGGTGTCGCGCCGGTGACGATGGTGATCAAGACGGTGCTTCGAAGATGGAGATCACAAGCACAAGATGATGATGGCCATATCATATCACTTATATTGATTGCATGTGATGTTTATCCTTTATGCATATTATCTTGCTTTGATTGACGGTAGCATTTTAAGATGATCTCTCACTAAATTATCAAGAAGTGTTCTCCCTGAGTATGCACCGTTGCGAAAG
The DNA here is from genome assembly GCA_963921465.1 of Triticum timopheevii. Classification (NCBI taxonomy): domain Eukaryota; kingdom Viridiplantae; phylum Streptophyta; class Magnoliopsida; order Poales; family Poaceae; genus Triticum; species Triticum timopheevii. The sequence goes on along the minus strand of OY997268.1, from coordinate 558,032,164 downwards.
TTCTTCGTGCTGAGACACCACGTGATGATCGGGTGTGATAGGCTCTACGTTCAAATACAACGGGTGCAAAACAGTTGCACACGCGGAAACTCAGGTTAAACTTGACGAGCCTAGCATATACAGATATGGCCTCGGAACACGGAGACCGAAACGTCGAACGTGAATCATATAGTAGATATGATCAACATAGTGATGTTCACCATTGAAACTACTCCATCTCACGTGATGATCGGACATGGTTTAGTTGATTTGGATCACGTAATCACTTAGATGACTAGAGAGATGTCTGTCTAAGTGGGAGTTCTTAAGTAATATGATTAATTGAACTTAAATTTATCATGAACTTAGTCCTGGTAGCATTTTGCAAATTATGTTGTAGATCTATAGCTTGCATTGTTGCTTTCATATGTTTATTTTAATATGTTCCTAGAGAAAATTGTATTGAAAGATGTTAGTAGCAATGATACGGATTGGATCCGTGATTTGAGGTTTATCCTCATTGCTGCACAGAAGAATTATGTCCTTAATGCACCGCTAGGTGACAGACCTATTGCAGGAGCAGATGCAGACGTTATGAACGTTTGGCTAGCTCAATATGATGACTACTTGATAGTTTTGTGCACCATGCTTTATGGCTTAGAATTGGGATTTCAAAGACGTTTTGAACGTCATGGACCATATGAGATGTTCCAGGAATTGAAGTTAATATTTCAAGCAAATACCCGAGTTGAGAGATATGAAGTCTCCAACAAGTTCTATAGCTAAAAGATGGAGGAGAATCACTCAACTAGTGAGCATGTGCTCAGATTGTCTGGCTACTACAATCACTTGAATCAAGTGGGAGTTAATCTTACAGATAAGATCGTGATTGACAGAATTCTCTAGTCACCACCACCAAGTTAGTAGAACTTCGTGATGAACTATAATGCAAGGGATGACGAAAATGATTCCCGAGCTCTTCGTGATGCTGAAATCGACGAAGGTAGAAATCAAGAAAGAGCATCAAGTGTTGATGATTGAGAAGACCACTAGTTTCAAGAAAAGGGCAAAGGGAAAGAAAGGGAACTTCAAGCAGAATGGCAAGCAAGTTGTCACTCCCGTGAAGAAAACCAAAGCTGGACCAAAGCCTAAAACTGAGTGCTTACACTGCAAAGGAAATGGTCACTGGAAACGGAAATGCCCTGAATATTTGGTGGATAAGAAGGATGGCAAAGTGAACAAAGGTATATTTGATATACATGTTATTGATGTGTGCCTTACTAGTGTTTATAGTAGCCCCTGAGTATTTGATACTTGTTAGGTTACTAAGATTAATAACTCGAAACAGGAGTTACAGAATAAACAGAGACTAGTTGAGGGGAAGTGACGATGAGTGTTGGAAATAGTTCCAAGATTGATATGATCATCATCACACACTCCCTATATTTTCGGGATTAGTGTTAAACCTAAATAAATGTTATTTAGCGTTTGTGTTGAGCATGAATATGATTTGACCATGTTTATTGCAATACAGTTATTCATTTGAAGTTAAAGAATAATTGTTATTCTGTTTACATGAATAAGACCTTCAATGGTTATACACCCAATGAAAATAGTTTGTTGGATCTCGATCGTAGTGATACACATATTCATAATATTGATGCCAAAAGATGCAAAGTTAATAATGATAGTGCAACCTATTTGTGGCACTGCCGTTTGGGTCATATCGGTGTAAAGAGCATGGAGAAACTCCATAAAGATGGATTTTGAGAATCACTTGGTTATGAATCATTTGATGCTTGCGAACCGTGCCTTTTGGGCAAGATGACTAAAACTCCGTTCTCTGGAACAATGGAACAAGCTACTGACTTATTGGAAATAATACATACCGATGTATGCGATCCAATGAGTGTTGACGCTCGTGGCAAGTATCGTTATTTTCTGACCTTCACAAGATGATTTGAGCAGATATGGGTATATCTACTTGATGAAACATAAGTCTGTAATAGTTGAAAGGTTCAAAGGATTTCAGAGTGAAGTGGAAAAATCATCGTAACAAGAAAATAAAGTTTCTGCGATCTGATCGCGGAGCCAAATATTTGAGTTACGAGTTTGGTCTTCAATTAAAACAATGTGGAATAGTTTCACAGCTCACGCCACCTGGAACACCACAACTTTATGGTGTGTCCGAACGTCGTAACCGCACTTTATTGGATATGGTGCGATCTATGATGTCTCTTACTGATTTACCACTATTGTTTTGGGATTATGCATTAGAGACAGTTGTATTCACGTTAAAAGGGCACCATCTAAATCCGTTGAGACGACACCGTATGAACTATGGTTTAACAGTAAACCTAAGCTGTCGTTTCTTAAAGTTTGGAGTTGCGATGCTTATATGAAAAAGGTTTTCAACCTGATAAGCTCGAACCTAAATCGGATAAGTGCATCTTCATAGAATACCCAAAGGAAAATGTTGGGTACACCTTCTATCACAGATCCGAAGGCAAATCATTCGTTGCTAAGAATGGGTCCTTTCTAGAGAAGGAGTTTCTCTCGAAAGAAGTGAGTGGGAGGAAAGTAGAACTTGATAAGGTAATTGTACCTTCTCCCGAATTGGAAAGTAGTTCATCACAAAAATCAGTTCCAGTGATTCTTACACCAATTAGTGAGGAAGTTAATGATGATGATCATGAAACTTCAGATCAAGTTACTACAGAACCTCGTAGGTCTTCCAGAGTATGGTCCGCACCAGAGTGGTACGGTAATCCTATTCTGGAAGTCATGTTACTAGACCATGATAAACCTACGAACTATGAGGAAGCGATGATGAGCCCAGATTCCGCAAAATGGCTGGAGGCCATGAAATCTGAGACAGGACCCATGTATGAGAACAAAGTGTGGACTTTGGTGGAGTTGCCCGATGATTGGCAAGCCATATTGTATAAATGGATCTTCAAGAGGAAGACGGACGTTGATAGTAGTGTTACTATCTACAAAGCTCGACTTGTCGCAAAAAGGTTTACGACAAGCTCAAGGTGTTGAATACGATGAGATTTTCTCACTCGTATCGATGCTTAAGTCTGTCTGAATCATGTTAGCAATTGCCACATTTTATGAAATCTGGCAAATGGATGTCAAAACTGCATTCCTTAATGGTTTTCTTAAAGGAGAGTTGTATATGATACAACCAGAAGTTTTTGTCGATCCAAAAGGTGCTAACAAAATGTGCAAGCTCCAGCGATCCATCAATGCACTGGTGCAAGCATCTCATAGTTGGAATATACGCTTTGATAAGTTGATCAAAGCATATAGTTTTGTACAGACTTACGGTGAAGCCTGTATTTACAAGAAAGTGAGTGGGAGCACTACAGCATTTCTGATAAGTATATGTGAATGACATATTGTTGATCAGAAATAATGTAGAATTATTCTGCAAAGCATAAAGGAGTGTTTGAAAGGAGTTCTTTCAAAGAAAGACCTCGGTGAAGCTGCTTACACATTGAGCATCAAGATCTATAATGATAGATCAAAACGCTTGATAAGATTTTTCAATGAGTACATACCTTGATAAATTTTTGAAATAGTTCAAAATGGAACAGTCAAAGAAGGAGTTCTTGCTTGTGATGCAAAGGTATGAAGTTGAGTAAGACTCAAGACCCGACCATGGCAGGAAATAGAAAGAGAATGAAAATTCATTCCCTATGCCTCGGTCATGGGTTCTATAAAGTATGCTTTGCTGTGAACCAGACCTATTGTATACCTTGCTCTGAGTTTGACAAAGGAATACAATTTTGATCTAAGAGTAGATCACTGGACAACGGTCAATAATATCCTTAGTGAGGACTAAGGAGATATTTCTCGATTATGGAGGTGACAAAAAGGTTCATCGTAAAGGGTTACGTCGATGTAAATTTTGGCACTGGTCCAGATGACTTTAAGTCTTAATCTGGATACATATTGAAAGTGGGAGCAATTAGCTAGAGTAGCTCCGTGTAGAGCATTGTAGACATAGAATATTTGCAAAATACATACGGCTCTAAATATGACAGATCCGTTGACTAAACTTCTCTCACAAGCAAAACATGATCATACCTTAGTACTCTTTGGGTGTTAATCACATAGCAATGTGAACTAGATTATTGACTCTAGTAAACCCTTTGGGTGTTGATCACATGACGATGTGAACTATGCGTATTAATCACATACAGATGTGAATATTGGTGTTAAATCACATGGCGATGTGAACTAGATTATTAACTCTAGTGCAAGTGGGAGACTGAAGGAAATATGCCCTAGAGGCAATAATAAAGTTATTATTTATTTCCTTATTTCATGATAAATGTTTATTATTCATGCTAGAATTGTATTAACCGGAAACATAATACATGTGTGAATATATAGACAAACATAACGTCACTAGTATGCCTCTACTTGACTAGCTCATTAATCAAAGATGGTTATGTTTCCTAACCATAGACATGTGTTGTCATTTGATTAACGGGATCACATCATTAGGAGAATGATGCAATTGACATGACCCATTCCGTTAGCCTAGCACTTGATCGTTTAGTATGTTGCTATTGCTTTCTTCATGACTTATACATGTTCCTGTAACTATGAGATTATGCAACTCCCGCTTGCCAGAGGAACACTTTGGGTGCTACCAAACGTCACAACATAACTGGGTGATTATAAAGGAGTACTACAGGTGTCTCCAAAGGTACATGTTGGGTTGGCGTATTTCGAGATTAGGTTTTGTCACTCCGATTGTCGGAGAGGTATCTCTGGGCCCTCTCGGTAATGCACATCACTATAAGCCTTGCAAGCAATGTGACTAATGAGTTAGTTGCGGCATGATGCATTATGTAATGAGTAAAGAGACTTGCCGGTAACGAGATTGAACTAGGTATTGGATACCGACGATCGAATCTTGGGCAAGTAACATACCGATGACAAAGGGAACAACGTACGTTGTTATGCGGTTTGACCGATAAAGATCTTCATAGAATATGTAGGAGCCAATATGAGCATCCAGGTTCCGCTATTGGTTATTGACCAAGAATAGTTCTAGGTCATGTCTACATAGTTCTCGAACCCGTAGGGTCCGCACGCTTAAGGTTTCGATGACAGTTATATTATGAGTTTATGAGGTTTGATGTACCGAAGGAGTTCGGAGTCCCGGATGAGATCGGGGACATGACAAGGAGTCTCGAAATGGTCGAGACATAAAGATCGATATATTGGACGACTATATTCGGAGTTCCGAAAGGTTCCGAGTGATTCGGGTATTTTTCGGAGTACCGGAGAGTTACGAGAATTCGCGGGGGAGTATATGGGCCTTATTGGGCCATACAGGAATAGAGGAGAGATGCCGAAAGGAAGGAGGCGCGCAGCCCCCCTCTGGTCCGAATTGGACAAGGGGTGCGGCCCCCCTTTCCTTCCTCCTCTCCCCCTCTTTCCCCACTTCTACTACTCCAACAAGGAAGGAGGGAGTCCTACTCCCGGTGGGAGTAGGACTCCCCTTGGCGCGCCCCTCCTAGGCCGGCCGCCCCCTGCCCCCTTCCTCCTTTATATACGGGGGCAGGGGGGCACTTCTAGGAAGAACAACAAAAGTTGATCTACGGATCGTTCTTAGCCGTGTGCGGTGCCCCCCTCCACCATATTCCACCTCGGTCATATTGTCGCGGAGTTTAGGCGAAGCCCTGCGCCGGTAGAACATCATCATCGTCACCATGCCGTCGTGCTGACAGAACTCATCCCCGACGCTTTGCTGGATCGGAGCCCGGGGATTGTCATCGAGCTGAACGTGTGCTGAACTCGGAGGTGCCGTACATTCGGTACTTGGATCGGTCGGATCGTGAAGACGTACGACTACATCAACCGCGTTGTCATAACGCTTCCGCTTACGGTCTACGAGGGTACGTGGACAACACTCTCCCCTCTCGTTGCTATGCCATCACCATGATCTTGCGTGTGCGTAGGAATTTTTTTGAAATTACTACGTTCCCCAGCAGCAGCCTCGAGGCTAGTTGTGGCTACTCCACCACTTGGCCAACAACCTCCTAGTAATGAACACTCCAGTGTTCTTTGGCTTTATGCAAGACCTCAAATAGAGAAACCTAAGTATAACCCTCAAGGCAAACCTCCTCTACTTGATGACACTATCAATTTTGCTTTGTGGAGAGTCGCTATATAGGATCATCTTCGTTATGGAAATGATGAGATCTTGGAGATCTTGGAGTATGGCTACCAAGCTGTTGACCCGAAGAATCTTACTCCAAGAGAGGTTTATGAGAAGAATCTAAACGACAGATCAACCATGTGCATAAGAAGAGGTATGACTGACAAGCAAATGAGACCATACATACATATCACAAGTGCCAAGGAATTATGGGATAGCATTGTGAGGACCAAGACCAGTACTTCCACTTCCGGCTTGCTCAATATGAAATTGCCAAGGGTCAATTGCAAAAATTTGGTATGAAGAAAGGTGAATCTCCCAAGCAACTACTTGAGCGTCTCATGACTCTCACCGCCAACATAGAGTCATGTGAATGTGACAAAACTCAAGATGGATTCAACTTGACTAAGCAATTTCTCATGGATAAGTTGCTTCGTGCACTTGCTCCATATCATCATCAAATGGTGTGGGACATAAGACAACACCATGGATTCAAGGAAATGACTCTAGATGCCATCATATCCACTTTCCAACTATTTGAAGAGTCAAACGCAAATGCCACCAAACATCTTGCCATGCATGGTACCTCAACATCAAAGATCAATCTTGCATTGAAGGCCAAGCATGTATGTGAAGAAGAGCAAAGTGAAGAAGAAGAATATGATGATGAGGAGGAGGATGGTGATGAGATTGACTCAGATGAGAGCCCGTCATATGAAGACATTGCTCTTTTTGTCAAGAAGTTTAGTGCGGGAAAATTCAAGGGAAGGTTCTAGAAGAAGAAAGTGAGGAAATGCTACAACTTTGAAGAAACCAATCACTTCTCCAACGAGTGCCCTTATGAGAAGAGAGAATATAAACCAAGTTTTCCTAAGACCTTTCCCAAGAAGAAGTTGCCAAATCCTTTGAACTCCAAGCTCAAGAAGAGAGATGGGAAAGCAATGGTTGCTCATGGAGAATCCGACCTGGATGATGTTAGTGGCGTTGCCGGAGTTGCTCAGGATTCTCAAAACACCTTGAGGCTAGTGAACAAGAGTGGTGATGTGGTCACCTACAACTACATGAAAGACTACAAGGGCAACGCTCACAAGTGCCTAATGGCAAAGGCAGCGATAGAAGATGGAGAGGACCAAAGCTCTCCGGATAATGTCAAGGTAACCCCACGATCAAATCCTCCTCTCTTCACTCCTTCTACTCCTAGTGATGAGTATCTTGATGCGGAGGATAGTTATGAGGATGATGATATAGATGATCCTATGCTTGCTAAACTTAATAAGTTCATGTGCTCCCTCAAAGGAAAGAAATTCACTATGTTTCGTATGCTTATGGAGATGGTGAGTAAGCACACCATCACCATTAAGGAACTCAAAACCCTCGTCATCAAGGAAAAGGAAAAATAGGAAATCCTTGAGCGGAAAGTCCAATATGAGGAAGCACGAAATGATGAACTATGCTTGAAAATTGGTGCAAACATTGATGTTCATGCTAAAGATCTTGCCTCCTTGAAAAAGGCTAAGGGCTCTTGTGTAGAGTTGATGAATGATAAAAGTAAGCTTGTGAAGTCTCATGCTTCTCTCTCTAAGGATTATGAGCTCCTATTCGTGTCCCTCAAGACTAAGGAAGAAGAGCTCACCCTTCTTACAAAAAGTTTTGAGACGCTCAAGCTTACTTATCTTGAAACTCTAGCCAAGGCCTACTCTTCTCCTATTATTAATGTTGAGGCTTGTACTACTAACTCTAGTAGTGATCTAGCATCTATTCTTGAGGAGAATCGCTTTCTCAACGCTCAAATCGAGAAAGGTCTCATGACATGTGCTCAAGGACAAAAGAACCTTAATGAGGTGTTGAGCCAACACAATGGGGTGTTTGCCAAAGAGGGGCTCGGTTTTGACCCAAGCACAAGCAAGAAGAAGTCGTCCTCTAAAAAGTGCACAACACCTCTAAAGGAAACATTTGTACAAGAAGGGCACAAGGAGAAAGGTAAGGTTGTTAGTGGGAAGGACACAAGGGGCATGCCCACTCTCAACAAGCCAAAAGAGTCCATGCCTCCATCCTACGTACTTCGTAAGACTAAGGATGGAGAAGTTTATGCAAAATTTGTTGGTCCTCGAAATGCATTCCGATTCTATGCTATTTGGGTCCCCAAGACCCTTGTGACTAACTGGAGAGGTCCCATTGCAAAATGTGTGCCTCTAACCAAGTCATAATTGTGTGTAGGTTGCCTTCTCCAGTGGAGTAAAATGGGTGATTGATAGTGGATGTACCAATCATATGACCGGAGATAGCAAATTGCTCTACGATTTCATGGAAGCTATTCAACCATTCATGAGCATTATGTTTGGTGGAGGTTCAAAAGGACAGGTACTCGGGTTGGGCAAGGTGGATATCACAAATGACATGCCTCTAGCAAATGCCATGCTTGTTCAATCCCTTAAATACCATTTGCTTTCCGTTCTCCAATTGGCTTCTGTTGGTTATGATACACTCTTTGGACTAACGGATGTGAAAGTCTTTAAGAGAGAAATCTCGAAGTGGCCTTTGTTGGAGAGTTGGATGGCAACCTTTACACGGTTGATTTCTTGAAAGAGAGCACATTCCATGCAACTTGTCTAATGGCCAAGGCCGACAAGGGGTGGCTTTGGCATCGCCGGCTATCCCATGTCGGCATGAGAAATCTTCAAGATATCTTAAAGGGTAATCACATCCTTGTTGGGGAACGTAGCAGAAATTCAAAATTTTCCTACGTGTCACCAAGATCTATCTATGGAGAAACCAGCAATGAGGGGAAGGAGAGTGCATCTACATACCCTTGTAGATCGCTAAGCGGAAGCGTTCAAGAGAACGGGGTTGAATGAGTCGTACTCGTCGTGATCCAAATCACCGGAGATCCTAGTGCCGAACGGACGGCACCTCCGCGTTCAACACACGTACAGCCCGGTGACGTCTCCCATGCCTTGATCCAGCAAGGAGAGAGGGAGAGGTTGAGGACGACTCCATCCAGCAGCAGCACAACGGCGTGGTGGTGGTGGAGGAGCGTGGTGATCCAGCAGGGCTTCGCCAAGCACCGCGAGGTATGAGGAGCGAGAGAGGTAGGGCTGCGCCAAGAGGGAGAGAAACTCATGTGTTGGCAGCCCCTAGACCTCAACTATATATAGGGGAAGGGGAGGGGGCTGCACCCCCTCTAGGGTTCCCTCCCCAGGGGTGGCGGCAGCCCCCAGATCCCATCTGGGTGGCGGCCAGAGGGGAGAGAGGGGAAGCGCACCTGGGGTGGGCCTTAGGGCCCATCTGCCCTAGGGTTTGCCCCCTCCCACTCTTCCCTGCGCCTTGGGCCTTGGTGGGGGGGGGGGGCGCACTAGCCCACCTGGAACTGGTCCCCTCCCACACTTGGCCCATGCAGCCCTCTGGGGCTGGTGGCCCCACCTGGTGGACCCCCGGGACCCTCCCGGTGGTCCCGGTACGTTACCGATAAAACCCGAAACTATTTCGGTGACCAAAACAGGACTTCCCATATATAAATCTTTACCTCTGGACCATTCCGGAACTCCTCGTGACGTCCGGGATCTCATCCGGGACTCCGAAAAACATTCGGTAACCACATACAAACTTCCTTTATAACCCTAGCATCATCGAACCTTAAGTGTGTAGACCCTACGGGTTCGGGAACCATGCGGACATGACCAAGACGTTCTCCGGTCAATAACCAACAGCGGGATCTGGATACCCATGTTGGCTCCCACATGTTCCATGATGATCTCATCGGATGAACCACGATGTCAAGGACTCAATCGATCCCATATACAATTCCCTTTGTCTAGCGGTATAGTACTTGCCCGAGATTCGATCGTCGGTATACCAATACCTTGTTCAATCTCGTTACCGGCAAGTCTCTTTACTCGTTCTGTAACACATCATCCTGTGATCAACCCCTTGGTCACATTGTGCACATTATGATGATGTCCTACCGAGTGGGCCCAGAGATACCTCTCGGTTTACACGGAGTGACAAATCCCAGGCTCGATTCGTGCCAACCCAATAGACACTTTCGGAGATACCTGTAGTGCACCTTTATAGCCACCCAGTTACGTTGTGACGTTTGGTACATCCAAAGCATTCCTACGGTATCCGGGAGTTGCACAATCTCATTGGTCTAAGGAAATGATACTTGACATTAGAAAAGCTTTAGCATACGAACTACACGATCTTTGTGCTAGGCTTAGGATTGGGTCTTGTCCATGACATCATTCTCCTAATGATGTGATCCCATTATCAACGACATCCAATGTCCATGGTCAGGAAACCGTAACCATCTATTGATCAACGAGCTAGTCAACTAGAGGCTTACTAGGGACATGGTGTTGTCTATGTACCCACACATGTATCTAAGTTTCCTATCAATACAATTATAGCATGGATAATAAAAGATTATCGTGAACAAGGAAATATAATAATAACTAATTTATTATTGCCTCTAGGGCATATTTCCAACAGTCTCCCACTTGCACTAGAGTCAATAATCTAGTTCACATCGCCATTTGATTAACATTGATAGGTCGCATCGCCATGTGACCAACATCCAAAGAGTTTACTAGTGTCACTAAAGTAGTTCACATCATCATGTGATTAAGACTCAATGAGTTCTAGGGTTGATCATCTTTTGCTTGTAAGAGAGGTTTTAGTCAACGGGTCTGCAACATTCAGATCCGTATGTACTTCGCAAATCTCTAGGTCATATTGTAAATGCTGCTTCCACGCTCCACTTGGAGCTATTCCGAATGGTTGATCCACTATATGTATCCAGTTTGCTACTCAGAGTCATTCAGATAGGTGTTAAAGCTTGCATCGACGTAACTCTTTACGTCGAACTCTTTATCACCTCCATAACCGAGAAACATATGCTTATTCCTCTAAGGATAATTTTGACCGCCATCTGGTGATCCACTCCTTGATCACCTTTGTACCCTCTTGCCAGACATGTGACAAGGCACACATCAGGTGCGGTACTTAGCATAGCATACTGTAGAGCCTACGTCTAAAGCATAGGGGACGACCTTCGTCCTTTCTCTCTTTTCTGCCGTGGTCGAGCTTTAAGTCTTAACTTCGTACCTTACTACTCAGGCAAGAACTCCTTCTTTGACTGATCCATCTTGAACACCTTCAAGATCATGTCAAGGTATGTCCTCAATGTTCAAGCAGCTTAATCCAGGTTTTCTATTGAAAAACACCTTTCAAATAACCCTATATGCTTTCCAGAAATTCTACATCATTTCTGATCAACAATATGTTAACAACATATACTCATCAGAAATTCTATAGTGCTCCCACTCCTTTGGAAATACAAGTTTCTCATAAACTTTGTGTAAACCCAAAATCTTTGATCATCTTATCAAAGTGTATATTCCAACTCCGAGATGCTTACTCCAGTCCATGGAAGGATCGCTGGAGCTAGCATACCTTTTAGCATCCTTAGGATCGACAAAACCTTTCTGATTGTATCACATACAACCTTTCCTTACGAAAACTGGTAAGGAAACTCGTCCATCTGCCAGATTTCACAAATGCAGCTTGTGCTAACATGATTCCGACGGACTTTAAGCATCACTACGGATGAGAAAATCTTATCGTAGTCAACTCCTTGAACTTGTGAAAAACTCTTCGCCACAAGTCGAGCTTCATAGATGGTGACATTACCATCCACGTCCGCCTTCTTCTTAAAGATCCATTTATCTCAATGGCTTGCCGATCATTGGGCAAGTCCACCAAAGTCCATGCTTTGTTCTGATACATGGATCCTATCTCGGATTTCATGGTTTCTAACCATTTGTCGGAATTCGGGCCCACCATCGCTTCTCCATAGGTCGTAGGTTCATTGTTGTCTAGCAACATGACCTTCAAGACAGGATTACTGTACCACTCTGAAGCAGTACACATCCTTTTCACCCTACGAGGTACGGTAGTGACTTGATCTGAAGTTTCATGATCACTATCATAAGCTTCTACTTTAATTGGTGTAGGTGCCACAGGAACAGCTTCCTGTGCCCTGCTACACACTAGTTGTAGTGATGGTTCAATAACCATATCAAGTCTCCACCATCCTCCCACTCAACTTTTTGAGACAAACTTTTCTTCGAGAAAGGACCCGGTTCAAGAAACAATCCCTATTGCTTTCGTATCTGAATTAGGAGGTATACCCAACTATTTTGGGTGTCCTATGAAGATGCATTTTATCCGCTTTGGGTTCGAGCTTATTAACCTGAAACTTTTTCACATAAGCATCGCAGCCCCAAACTTTTAAAAAACAACAACTTAGGTTTCTCCAAACCATAGTTCAATCAGTGTCGTCTCAACGAAATTACGTGGTGCCCTATTAAAGTGAGTGCGGTTGTCTCTAATGCCTAACCCATGAACGATAGTGGTAATTCGATAAGAGACATCATGGTACGCACCATATCCAATAGGGCGCAACTATGATGTTCGGACACACCATCACACTATGGTGTTCCAGGCGGTATTAATTGTGAAACAATTTCCACAATGTCTTAATTGCGTGCCAAAGCTTGTAACTCAGATACTCATCTCTATGATCATATCATAGACATTTTATCCTCTTGTCACAATGATCTTCAACTTCACTCTGAAATTACTTGAACCTTTCAGTAATTTAGACTTGTGTTTCATCAAGTAAATATACTCAACATCTACTCGAATCATCTGTGAAGTAAGAACACAACGATATTCACTGCATGCCTCAGCACTCATTGGACTGCACACATCAAAATGTGATATTTCCAACAAGTTGCTATCTTGTTCCATCTTACTGAAAACGAGGCTTTTCAGTCATCTTGCCCATGTGGTATGATTTGCATATCTCAGGTGATTCAAAATCAAGTGAGTCCAAACGATCCATCTGCATGGAGTTTCTTCATGCGTATACACCAATAGACATGGTTCGCATGTCTTAAACTTTTCAAAAACGAGTGAGTCCAAAGATCCATCAACATGGAGCTTCTTCATGCGTTTTATACCAATATGACTTACATGGCAGTGCCACAAGTAAGTGGTACTATCATTACTATCTTATATCTTTTGGCATGAAAATGTGTATCACTATGATCGAGATTCAATAAACCATTCCTTTAGGTGCAAGACCATTGAAGGTATTATTCAAATAAATAGAGTAACCATTATTCTCCTTAAATGAATAACCGTATTGCGATAGACATAATCCAATCATGTCTATGCTCAACGCAAACATCAAATGACAATTATTCAGGTTTAATACTAATCTTGATGGTAGAGGGAGCGTGCGATGTTTGATCACATCAAACTTGGAAACATTTCCAACACATATTGTCAGCTCACCTTTAGCTAGTCTCCGTTTATTCCATAGCTCTTTTATTTCGAGTTACTAACACTTAGCAACCGAACCGGTATCTTAATACCCTGGTGATACTAGGAGTACTAGTAAAGTACACATTAACATAATGTATATCCAATATAATTCTATCGACCTTGCCAGCCTTCTCATCTACCAAGTATCTAGGGTAATTCTGCTCCAGTGGCTGTTCCCCTTATTACATAAGCACTTAGTCTTGGGTTTGGGTTCAACCTTGGGTTTCTTCACTAGAGCAGCAGCTGATTTGCCGTTTCATGAAGTATCCCTTCTTGCCCTTGCCCTTCTAGAAACTAGTGGTTTCACCAACCATCAACATTGATGCTCCTTCTTGATTTCTACTTTCGTGGTGTCAAACATCGCGAATACCTCAAGGATCATCATATCTATCCCTGATATGTTATAGTTCATCATGAAGCTCTAGCAGCTTGGTGGCAATGACTTTGGAGAAACCTCACTATCTCATCTGGAAGATCAACTCCCACTCGATTCAAGTGATTGTTGTACTCAGACAATCTGAGCACAAGCTCAACGATTGAGCTTTTCTCCCTTAGTTTGCAGGCTAAGAAAATCGTCGGAGGTCTTGTACCTCTTGACGTGGGCACGAGCCTGAAATGCCAATTTCAGCCCTCGAAACATCTCATATGTTCCGCGATGTTTCGAAAACATCTTTGGTGCCTCAAGTCTAAACCGTTTAACTGAACTATCACGTAGTTATCAAAATGTGTATGTCCGATGTTCGCAACATCCACAAACGACGTTTGGGGTTCAGCACACTGAGCTGTGCATTAAGGACATAAGTTTTCTACTGTTCGCATAATCGCTACTATCAACTTTCAACTATATTTTCTCTAGGAACATATCTAAACAGTGGAACTAAAGCGTGAGCTTACGACATAATTTGCAAAGATATTTTGACTATGTTCAGGATAATTAAGTTCATCTTATGAAATCCCACTCAGATAGACATCCCTCTAGTCATCTAAGTGATTACATGATCCGAGTCAACTAGACCGTGTCCGATCATCACGTGAGACGGACTAGTCATCATCGGTGAACATCTTCATGTTGATCATATCTACTATACGACTCATGCTCGACCTTTCGGTCTCTTGTGTTCCGAGGCCATGTCTGTACATGCTAGGCTCGTCAAGTCAACCTAAGTGTTTCGCGTGTGTAAATCTGGCTTACACCCGTTGTATGTGAACGTAAGAATCTATCACACCCGATCATCACGTGGTGCTTCGAAACGATGAACTTTCGCAACGGTGCACAGTTAGGGGGAACACTTTCTTGAAATTTTAATGAGGGATCATCTTATTTAGTACCGTCGTTCTAAGCAAATAAGATGCATAAACATGATAAACATCACATGCAATCAAATAGTGACATGATATGGCCAATATCATTTTGCTCCTTTTGATTTCCATCTTCGGGGCTCCATGATCATCATCGTCACCGGCATGACACCATGATCTCCATCATCGTGTCTTCATGAAGTTGTCTTGCCAACTATTACTTCTACTACTATGGCTACCGGTTAGCAATAAAGTAAAGTAATTACATGGCGTTTTAATGACACGCAGGTCATACAATAAATTAAGACAACTCCTATGGCTCCTGCCGGTTGTCATACTCATCGACATGCAAGTCGTGATTTCTATTACAAGAACATGATCAATCTCATACATCACATATCATTCATCACATTATTCTTGGCCATATCACATCACATAGCATACCCTGCAAAAACAAGTTAGACGTCCTCTAATTGTTGTTTGCATGTTTTACGTGGCTGCTATGGGTTTCTAGCAAAACCACAACGTGATATGCCAATTGCTATTTACCCTTCATAAGGACCCTTTTCATCGAATCCGTTCCGACTAAAGTGGGAGAGACTGGCACCCGCGAGCCACCTTATGCACCAAGTGCATGTCAGTCGGTGGAACCTGTCTCACGTAAAAGTACGTGTAAGGTCGGTCCGGGCCGCTTCATCCCACAATACCGTCGAAACAAGATTGGACTAGTAACGGTAAGCATATTGAACAAAATCAACGCCCACAACTACTTTGTGTTCTACTCGTGCAAAGAATCTACGCAATAGACCTAGCTCATGATGCCACTATTGGGGAACGTAGCAGAAATTCAAAATTTTCCTACGTGTCACCAAGATCTATCTATGGAGAAACCAGCAACGAGGGGAAGGAGAGTGCATCTACATACCCTTGTAGATCGCTAAGCGGAAGCGTTCAAGAGAACGGGGTTGAAGGAGTCGTACTCGTCATGATCCAAATCATCGGAGATCCTAGTGCCGAACGAACGACACCTCCGCGTTCAACACACGTACAGCCCGGTGACGTCTCCCATGCCTTGATCTAGCAAGGAGAGAGGGAGAGGTTGAGGAAGACTCCATCCAGCAGCAGCACAACAGCGTGGTGGTGGTGGAGGAGCGTGGTGATCCAGCAGGGCTTCGCCAAGCACCGCGAGATATGAGGAGGGAGAGAGGTAGGGCTGCGCCAAGAGGGAGAGAAACTCATGTGTTGGCAACCCCTAGACCTCAACTATATATAGGGGAAGGGGAGGGGGCTGCACCCCCTCTAGGGTTCCCTCCCCAGGGGTGGCGGCAGCCCCCAGATCACATCTGGGTGGCGGCCAGAGGGGGAGAGAGGGGACGCGCACCTGGGGTGGGCCTTAGGGCCCATCTGCCCTAGGGTTTGCCCCCTCCCATTCTTCCCTGCGCCTTGGGCCTTGGTGTGGGGGGGGGGGGGGGGGGCGCACTCGCCCAGCTGGAGCTGGTCCCCTCCCACACTTGGCCCATGCAGCCTTCTGGGGCTGGTGGCATCACCTGGTGGACCCCCAAGACCCTCCCGGTGGTCCCGGTACGTTACCGATAAAACCCGAAACTTTTCCGGTGACCAAAACAGGACTTCCCATATATAAATCTTTACCTCCAGACCATTCCGGAACTCCTCATGACGTCCGGGGTCTCATCCGGTACTCCGAACAACATTCGGTAACCACATACAAACTTCCTTTATAACCCTAGCGTTATCGAACCTTAAGTGTGTAGACCCTACGGGTTCGGGAACCATGCAGACATGACCAAGACGTTCTCCGGTCAATAACCAACAGCGGGATCTGGATACCCATGTTGGCTCCCACATGTTCCACGATGATCTCATCGGATGAACCACGATGTCAAGGACTCAATCGATCCCATATATAATTCCCTTTGTCTAGCGGTATAGTACTTGCCCGAGATTCGATCGTCGGTATACCGATACCTTGTTCAATCTCGTTACCGGCAAGTCTCTTTACTCGTTCTGTAACACATCATCCTGTGATCAACCCCTTGGTCACATTGTGCACATTATGATGATGTCCTACCGAGTGGGCCCAGAGATACCTCTCTGTTTACACGGAGTGACAAATCCCAGGCTCGATTCGTGCCAACCCAATAGACACTTTCAGAGATACCTGTAGTGCACCTTTATAGCCACCCAGTTACGTTGTGACGTTTGGTACATCCAAAGCATTCCTACGGTATCCGGGAGTTGCACAATCTCATGGTCTAAGGAAATGATACTTGACATTAGAAAAGCTTTAGCATACGAACTACACGATCTTTGTGCTAGGCTTAGGACTGGGTCTTGTCCATCACATCATTCTCCTAATGATGTGATCCCGTTATCAATGACATCCAATGTCCATGGTCAGGAAACCGTAACCATCTATTGATCAACGAGCTAGTCAACTAGAGGCTTACTAGGGACATGGTGTTGTCTATGTACCCACACATGTATCTGAGTTTCCTATCAATACAATTATAGCATGGATAATAAATGATTATCATGAACAAGGAAATATAATAATAACTAATTTATTATTGCCTCTAGGGCATATTTCCAACAATCCTTGGACTAACCAATGTCTCTTTTGAGAAAGATTGTGTGTGTAGTGCATGCATAGCCGGGAAGCAACATCAATCAAAGCACCCACCCAAGAATATCAAGTCTACTTCAAGGCCTTTGGAGCTCCTTCATGTGGATCTTTTTGGGCCTCCCTCATGGGATAGTCTTGGTGGGAAAAAGTATGGGCTTGTCATTGTTGATGATTACTCAAGGTATACATGGGTGTTTTTCCTCAAGTCCAAGGACGAGACGAAGATCACCTTCATTGATTTTGCCAAGCAAGCACAACGCAGGTTTGACAAAGATATCTTAGCAATAAGAAGTGATAATGGCTCTGAGTTCAAGAACTATACCTTGGAAGAATTTCTTAGTGATGAAGGGATTGAGCATCAATATTCAGCTCCATACACTCCTTAGCAAAATGGTGTAGCCGAAAATAAGAACCGTACACTTGTGGACATGGCAAGGTCCATGTTGGTTGAATACAAGTCGCCACATAATTTTTGGGCTGAGGCTGTCAACACTGCATGACATCAATCAAACTGGCTCTTCCTCCGCAATATATTGGAAAAGACTCCATATGAGCTCCTAACTGGGAACAAGCCAAATGTCAAGTACTTTCGTGTATTTGGGTGCAAATGTTTCATCCTCAACAAAAGAGAATGGTTAGGAAAATTTCAATCCAAAACAACTAAGGGCATATTTGTTGGCTATGGATCAAACTCTCACGCCTATAGAGTCTACAACAAATCCAATGGATGTGTTGTAGAAACTTGTGACATGGTGTTTGATGAATTTAATGGCTCTCATTGGGAGCAAGTTGATCTAAGTGATGTCGGTGAAGAAGTTTCTTCTAAAGATATTTTGACCATGGGTGTTGGTGCACTTCTTCCAATGGAACAAGAACCTCATGATGATGAAGAAGAAGATGGAAGCCTCACACATCATCAAACTACTTCAACACCCATACCATCACAAGCTCCTATTGCTCAACCAATGCCCTTAGTCCAAGTACAAGAAGATGATCAAGTCCCTCTTCATGATAATCTTCAAGAAAAAGATCATCATCAAGGGCAATAACAAGGAAGTGCAATCATTGATGATGAACCTCAACAAATGCAATATGAAGAAGAAGATCTTCCACCACACATTAATGATCCATATGTTGAGGACGTGGATGATGGACATGAAGTTGAACCTCGAGAAACCCTAACCTCCATCATGCCTAGAGTGGTCGTTCGTGTTGATGTTGACAAAATTCTCACCGGCATATCGGAAGTGTTGAGCCTCTCAAGGTACAAGATGCATTGATGGACAATGATTGGCTCGTTGCTCTGCAAGAAGAGTTGAACAGTTTTGAACGCAACCAAGTGTGGTCATTAGTCGAGAGGCCAACTACGGAGCACAATTTCATTGGAACAAAATGGATTTTCAAGAACAAGCAAGATGAGAATGGTGTAATCATCCATAACAAGGCAAGGTTAGTGGCACAAGGGTACTCACAAGTTGAAGGTTTGGACTTTGGTGAGACCTTTGCCCCTGTTGCATGTCTTGAATCCATTTGCATCTTACTTGCTTATGCTGCTTTCAATGGTTTTACATTACATCAAATGGATGTGAAGAGTGCTTTCCTTAACGGTCCTCTACAAGAAGAAGTATATGTGTCACAACCACCTGGGTTATTGAGCCCGATCATGAAGACTATGTGTATAAACTTCATAAGGCTTTGTATGGCCTTGAACAAGCACCTCATGCTTGGTATGATCATCTTAAGAAGTTTTTACTCAATGATGGTTTTGTGCGAGGGGTGATCGATCCTACTCTTTTTGCTAAGAGGGACAAGGGTGATTTGATATTATGCCAAATCTATGTAGATGATATCATTTTTGGTTCTCCTAACATTCATTTGTGCAAGAAGTTTGCGGCTTCCATGACCAAGAATTTTGAAATGTCACTCAATGCGGATTTGAAGTTCTTTCTCGGATTTCAAATTCAACAATTTCAAGAAGGAATTTTCTTGTCTCAAGCAAAATACCTCAAGGATATCCTAGAGAAGTTTGGCATGACTGATGCTAGTCCATGTAAGACTCCCATGCCAACCAAACTTGTACTCAGTGAAGACACCAACGGTATTCCTTTCGACCCATCTAAATACCGTTCTATGATTGGTTCATTGCTTTGTGTTTGTGCATCTAGACCAGACATCATGTTCAGTGTATGCATGTGTGCTAGATTTCAAGCTTCCCCTAGGGAAAGTCATCATAAGGCGGTTAAGCATATTCTTAGATACCTTGTTCACACCCCAAAGTTTAGTCTATGGTACCCCAAGGATGCTAAGTTTGATCTCATTGGGTACACGGATGCGGATTGGGCTGGAGAAAAGTGGACCGTAAGTCCACCTCCGGTGCATGTCAATTTCTTGGACGCTCCTTGGTAAGTTGGTCCTCGAAGAAACAAAATTGTGTTGCCCTGTCCACCGCCGAAGCTGAATATGTTGCAACCGCCAGTTGTGCAACTCAATTACTATGGATGAGGCAAACTTTGAAGCATTATAGTATCACCTATAAACATGTGCCTCTTCTATGTGATAATGAAAGTGCCATCAATATTACTGAGAACCCCAAAGATCATACCCGCACCAAGAACATTGATATTAGGTATCACTTCTTGAGAGATCATGTGGAAAAAGGTGACATTGATATTGCTCATGTTGGCACACATATGCAACTTGCAGACATTTTCACCAAGCCATTGGATGAAGCAAGGTTTTGTCAACTTAGGCGTGAACTCGGTATCTTGGAGCTTCACAACATTATGTGAAATCTAGTACCCATTCATGCATTTTCATCATGTCTTGTTTAGATGTAGGCATATATTTAGGGGCAGACTCTCAACTCATGAGTACTCTCACCCTATATAATGCATAAATAAAACAAACACTCTCAATGTTACCATGTCCTTTGAACTATGTACTTTAAAATGATGGAGTTGTGTTATTGAGCCCAAGGACGCTATTTTTGCGGCTTCATGACACGTACACTCACACATGGTGGCATATTGGTCACCGACTCTCCTCAGAAAGAGCGGTTGTCCAATCATGTTTGGGGTATTTAAATTTGCATGATTAGTGGCTCCCATGAGGTATTTTTACATAGTTGTTTGTTCATCACATTTTGACATATACCTACTCTTGGTTTTTGGTTCCTCTAGTTATGCCTTGTGCCATCTGTCAAACCTTTTGCCATCGGTTGTCCGACGGTAATTGGACGCCCGATGACTCACAGCTTTCTGGTCGACCAACGTTTTTCGACTGTCCGGTTGCTGTGCAGCATATTTTGCTCAAGCCCAAAAATAAACTCCTCCCCCAGGTTTCAGACGTCCGAGGTTCACCAGTCGTCCGACGCCTGGCACGCCCACCAGTGCATGGACGTCCGACCCCGGTCGGTCGTCCGATGATTGTGCGGGTCACATATAAATTCTGGAGTCGGGCCAAACGGTTGCCCTATCCTCACTCACCCCCTCGCTCGGGTGCGTCCACCACCGCGCCGCCTAGAGGGCCTCGCCGTCGCCTGTGTTGCCTCACCGCACCCTCTCCTCCTCGTTATCGCCCCTCCTCCAATCTGGTACTCCTCCTCATTCTGGTCCTCTATTCTTACCCTCTCGATTCTGTCGCCCTAACGTGCCAACCGTTGAGATCCCCGTGTTCTCTTGGACGATCTCTTAGGAGCGGTTCGTCCGAAGATGGTGAAAATCAAGAATACCGCCCACAAGGATACCGGGGGTACCTCTGCCCACGGTAATGATGTCCTTCTTAGTTTCCCATTTTCATCATCTCCGTCTCCATTCGGATCTACGGCTCACTATGGTTGTACATGTTTTTTCTCCTCTTGATTTCAGCCTCCCGTCGTGGTGGTTCTGATGACTCTTAGGAGGAGATGCGTCCCCACAAGCATGCTGGAAAACGTCCCGTGATCTCGGAGTAGGACTTCCGAGGGTTCCGATTATGAAGAAGAGATGGAGGAGGAGGAGAGCGTGGTGCGCGTGTGACGTTTTCGTCCCGCCCCCGTGGTTCTCGTCGGGCCTCTCACATGCCTGCTCCTCCTCCCGATTAGCCGGCATGACGATGGTCGCCACATACCTCTTGAAGCTCCTCAACTTCATGGGCGTATTCTCAAGGACTTCACCAAAGTGCCCAAGCCAGCATATTTTAAGTTCCGGCGTGATATTAATCAATTTGAGGTGGTTCACGATTCTCTGGATCAACGGTTTTGCACCAATGTTTAGGCTGACATCTACACCTCTGTTGTCCTTCGTAAGGGTCTGTCTCTGCACCACTTCATTGACTTAGAGTATATTCAGAAACATCCCGTGAAGTATCCGGATGCCACTGAGCTCATTGAGTCATCTGGTCTTGCTGCTCCGTTTGCCATTCAGCATGACTTTAATCAGGCTGCAATCCATCGGTTTTATGCCACATGCTTCTTTGCTCCTAACAAGACTGTCACCTGGATGACCTCTGACATCGAGCTCAC
Source organism: Triticum timopheevii (assembly GCA_963921465.1). NCBI lineage: Eukaryota > Viridiplantae > Streptophyta > Magnoliopsida > Poales > Poaceae > Triticum > Triticum timopheevii. The sequence continues at coordinate 558,010,168 of OY997268.1, read as the reverse complement.
TGCCTCTTATGATCAATTTGTCACTGCCCTTGGGTTTCCAGACACTGGATTCAAGATCCATCAAGAGGATCCAAAGCACAAACCCAAAGGGGTTGAGGCGTGTGGCTATCTTCTAAAGGGAATTAATGAACTAACCGAGGAGGAAAAGCTGAAGGATCTGAATGAAGTGTTCATTTGGAGATCTCCATACTACATCATCTATCAATGCGTCATTCACACCATCTATCCTAAGATGGGTGACAAAGGTTCTTGCAACAGCTATTGCATTAATCTCATGTCTCGTCTCTATGAGTCTCCCAAGGGCAATATTAATGTTCCTCATTTCCTTTGGCATGAAATCCGACTTGCTAGCTTTCAGTATAAGTGTGCCTTTCCTCATGCTCTATTCATTCAGGCTCTTATTGAGAGTGTGGCTTCTTTCTCCCTCGTCCGCACTCAAGTGTCCATTTGGAGATCTCCATACTACATCATCTATCAATGCATCATTCGCACCATCTATCCTAAGATGGGTGACAAAGTTTCTTGCAACAGCTATTGCATTAATCTCATGTCTCGTCTCTATGATTCTCCCAAGGGAAAGATTAATGTTCCTCATTTCCTTTGGCATGAAATCCGACTTGCTAGCTTTCAGTATAAGCGTGCCTTTCCTCATGCTCTATTCATTCAGGCTCTTATTGAGAGTGTGGCTCCCTTCTCCCTCGTCCGCACTCATGTGCATGAGAAGTGGATTATTCCTCCTCACATGGCCAAAGATTTTGTTCTTAAAGGCTCCTCCAAGTCTGCTCCTTCTCGTAGGTCTGCCGCTAGTTCCCATCCTGCTCATGCCAGCTCGGCGCCCTTTGGGCGTTTTGCTCGCTTTATCGGCAAGGCTCACTCTACCATGATGAAGGCCTTCCCCTTCAACTGCACACAAAACCATGATGTTGTCACTCGCTTGATCACCTCCAAGAATGCCTTGAAGTCTCGTCTCTGTGACTCTGGGCTACTGATGTGAGTAAGGATGAGCGCCTCCCAGCTGGTCCTCCTCCTGACTTTGGTTTTCCTTCGGGGCCTGAGTGGGCTGATTTCCTCGATGAAGCTGGTGGGAGTGGAGCTCAAGATGATGATGATGATGACCTGTGATCGTACGTGGGTTCTCTATATCCCTTTTAGGTAGTTGTTGCCAAGGGGGAGAACTAGTTCTATTCTAGCCCTTTCAATTATGTTGCTCTTATGTTGAACCATTTACCTTGAGTGGGTGTATGACTTTATATCTATATCTTATGATGTGATGTTGAACTTATTGAACCTCTATGCTCTATGAATGATGAGAAAATATGATATTATGTGGTTGTGCTTATATGATGATGGTTTCTAGCTACCTGGTTCTTGAGATATTTTGCTCATACATTCTAGTTTGGTTGTCTCTATGAGGGAGAGCTCTCCACAAAATGACGCAATTATTATGGTTGAGAGGGGGAGCTCTTAAATCAATGTGTCTTACAACATAATGCAACTTGATTTATGTTGTGCTATGAGTATATTGTCATCAACTACCAAAAAGGGGGAGATTGAAAGTGCAATCATGCCCAAAATATTATTTTGATGTTGATGACAATATACTAATAGGGGACTAACAAAGTTTGTCAAGTATATCTTAGGTTTCTGTCCCCTCGAATCAATTGTGTGTGTGGATTATGACTTTGGAAATGTTTAACCTCATCAAGAACGAAGAAACAAGACTATCTTATGTTTACTCTTGAGTATAGGATCCCACACTATTAAGAGGGGAACATGGGTTATAACTAAAGTCTTGCTCAAACAACTTCTTTAATGTCAGTATCTGATCTTCATCCTTGTCCAGAACCAAAACATCGGTCGTCCGGTGTGTACCAGACGTCCAACCATTCCCATACAGAACCAAAAAAATCGGTCGTCCGGTGTGCACCGGACATTCGACCATTCTCATAAACAACCAAAACTTCGGTCGTCCGGTGTGCACCGGACGTCCGACCACTTCCATACAGAACGAAAACAGCGGTCGTCCGGCCCTTGTCGGACGTCCATTGTCTGTAGAGCCCTCGGTCGTCCGATATGCCTCGGACGTCCGGTGCCCTCTCTACAGAACCTAAACATCGGTCGTCCGGAACCTTCGGTCGTCCGATAACCAGTAGACCGTAGCAAAACATCTGGCGTCCCATCCCTTTCGGACGTCCGGTGTCTGTTATGCTCTCGATCGTCTGTTGTGCATCGGACGTCCGACGTTTCTGTGCTGGTTTGTGGTCTGACGGCCACTTATTGGAGCATACTATAAATATCCCTCTCTTATCCCGTGAGAGGGTTGACCATTCACTTCAAGCATCCTCAAGAACACACCTTCACTCTCTCTCTCACACACTCCAACACCAAACTTAGATCCCTAAGGGATTTGAGAGCATTTGAGAGAAGTTGTCCACCCAAGTGATAGATCCACTCCTTCCCCTTCTTTGCACCAAACGAATCCGTGATTTGAGCAAGTCTTGAGTTTTTCCCATTGTTCTTATTACTCTTGGAGGTTGGAGAATCCTTGGCGGTAGGAGTCATTCGGAGAGGAATCGTTCTTTGTGATTACCCCCGGAAAGTTTGTGAAGGCTTGGAGACCACCTCAAGGTCTACCACTAGTGATTGAGAAATGCCTACGTGGTGTTGTCTCAAAGGGGGAATAGGGCGAGCCTTCGTGGTGTTTGTGTGCCTTCGTGGTAGCACCCACCTCTCTAACGGTGACGTAGCTTCCCTCCAAGGAAGTGAACATCAGCATACATCCTCGTCTCCCGGAGTTGCGGTTATCCTTAACCCTAACTCCCTACTTGTGGTTACTTGTCTCTTAGTCTTTAGTTATATCATATTGTGTTTCCATACTGTGCTCTTTGTGTTACTTGTTTACCTTGCTTAGCTCATAGCTTCAATCTTGCAATTGTTAGGCTCAACTTCATGTCCCGCATTATTGCCTAAAATTGCTAAGTAACAATTAAAATTTGTTATTGTACCTATTCACCCCCACCTCTAGGTCCATATCGATCTGTTCACCTACCCCCTGGGCGTGCCCTTCCCCCTTGTCGCCGCCTCGTGGCTCTTCTAACTTGGTATCCAAGTCTCCTGGATGTCTTCTGGTTCAAGAAAAATCATCGCGAAGGTTTTATTCCCGTTGGACTCCATTTGGTATTTCTTTTCTGCGAGGCTTAGAAACAAGGAAAAAACAGAAACTGGCACTGGGCTCCAGGTTAATCGGTTAGTCCCAAAAATAATATAAAACAGCATATTAATGCATATAAAACATCCGAAACAGATAATATAATAGCATGGAACAATAAAAAATTATAGATACGTTGGAGACATATCAGTTGACGAGGAGCAGGATATGGACACGACAAGGGGGGATGGAGCCCCAGGGAATCAGAACAATGGGGCTAACCATACAACTTAGGAGGCGGCCAAGGGGCCCACTCCGTAGCCTGATAAGGCGGATAAGTCTGCCAAGGGGACCACATCATCTATGACACTGATGAATACATTACGTTTTGGTTCATTTGGATCGTTTTTGGCTGTTGTTGCTTATGGAGCAACAGAGTCGAGACGGACGACCCGTCGAAATATGAGCTACCGCCCATGATACTTGAGGATTACGTTTCACAGACAGCTCTCACAGCACCTCAGGAGATCTCCGGGTCGGTGGTACTTCCACCATGTTATATAGATGACGTGGCTTTTGGGACGGGGGTAGGAGGCCCTCCATTCCCTTTCCCCTGCTGGAGCCGCCTAGGGCGCCGAGCCGTTCATTGAGAGGGGGCGCAACCAGGATCCTCGGCTGCAGGCGCTCGGGGCGTTGTGACTGCCGTCGGGGGGGGGGGAGGGGCACGGGCAGGAGGCCCTCATGCCCCTCTCTCCTTGTTGCTCTGCCGGTATGATAGGGAGCGGGGTGGCCGAGCAGGAGGCTCTATAGTCCCCCTCTCCTACAGTGCTTGTTGGAGGTGCTAACTCCATTGCACTTTCCCTGTCGTCACTAGCTCTGAGGGGCGGGCGTCAGATCGGAGAGCAGACACCCCGGGAGAGGTCTACAGAGGAGATTATCGCTTTTGGTAGGATCATGTACCCGGTGTCGGCTGGCAGGTGTGTCAGCAATCGGATCCAGGAGCAACCAGACGCGGATGACTTGCCGTTAGGGGCGTGGCCAAGCTTCGTGATGTCGAAGCAACTACATGTATGTCCTTTAATAAGAGTAGTTCACGTTTGCATTTCTCTGAACATGAAATTATTGATAAGGCACATGACTTAGGAGTTTCATTGGGTTTGAATGAGAAGGAAGTCGCGAAATCTATTAATGACCTTTTAGATTTAGAGGCTGAGCGGGCTTCTGAAATTATTTGTAATATCGCAGCCGACCTATGAATGAGGCCGATATGGAAAATTTAGGGATCTTGGCCTTTGAAAGCTTATGTAATGATCTCATGCCTACTTCGGAGGCCGAAGGTGAAACAGAAGGGTCGGAGACTGAGGACAATGTAGAGCCTTTAGCGATAGAAGGTATTTCCTCGAGATATTCCGGTAATAATGATACGAAGGGTGAGCAGGATAAGCCCAAGCGTTCCTGGAAAAGGAAGGTTTATCCTACTTCAGTTATTCGTAGAAGTGCTAGGGTTAAGCTTAAGAAAAAATTCATGATGATCTATGAAAGGGATCTTTTGGAATAGCAGAGGTCTAGCTGACTTGGCTAAAAGAAGGTTCCTTGCAGAGACTTTGATAGAGCAAAAACTAGACTTTATTGCACTTCTTGAAACAGGAAGAGATAATTTCACCTCACAGTTCCTTGGAACTTTGTCCAGTGGAATTGATTTTGATTGGCACTGTTTACCTCCTCGAGGAAGATCCGGTGGGATATTGTTGGGAGTTAGGTGCGAAACGCTAGAGGTGATTAACGTGGTTCGGGGGACTTTGCGGTTAAGTTCGGGTGAGATCGAAGTTGGATGGTTCCCTTGGTTGATGGTAGCTGTGTATGGAGCAGCCCAACCCGAACTTAAACCTGAATTCCTAGCTGATCTGGTACGGATCTGTGGGGATGAAAGTCTTCCATTCCTCGTTGGAAGGGATTTCAATATTATCAGAAGGAGAGAGGAGAAGAACAACGACAATTTTGATGCACGTTGGTCCTTAATGTTTAACATGATTATCGAGAGTCTCGGTCTGAGGGAGATTGAACTCACCGGTAGGCAGTTCACATGGGCCAATTCATTACCTACTCCAACTTATGAGAAGTTGGATAGGGTGCTCGCTAGTGTGGAATGGGAACAGAAATACCCATTGGTGTCGGTGCATGCGATGCAGCGGGCAATCTCAGATCACACACCATTGCTAGTAGACTCAGGAGACACAACACATATGGGTAACAAGAACAGTTTCTCTTTCAAACTAAGTTGGTTCTAGAAAGAGAACTTGATGGCCATCGTAGCACGAGAATGGGTGAAGCCTAATAGCGGACGATCGAGTGTAGAAAGATGGAAAAACAAGATTAGATATCTAAGACAATTCTTACGGGGTTGGGCCAGAAACAAGAGTGGGATTTACATGCAGGAAAAAGAAAGACTCACCTAATTGATCGATATGGTAGACCTAAAATTAGAGGTGAACCTGCTCGATGTGGCAGAATAGGCCACAAAATCCGAAGCTAAGCAACGCCTACGCGCTCTTCTTAGATAAGAAGGGATCAAATGGGCACTGTGTTTTAAGGTTATCATGGTTGTCCACGGGGATGACAATACACAATTCTTTCAGATGGTTGTGAATGGTAAACATAGGAAGAAGAAAATAATCCAGCTTGAACAGGACGAAGGGACTGTGGTAGGTCATGAGAATCTTAAATCATATATTTCCAACTATTATAAACAACTATTCGGGCCTCCGACAGAGAGTACGATTTCCCTGAATGAGTCCGTTATTGGTAATATTCCTCAGCTTTGGTCAGAGGAGAATGAGATCCTCTCTACACCGTTTACTAAGAACGAGGTTCTCGATGCAATATCCCAAACGAAACCGAATAAAGAACCAGGACCAGATAGGTTCCCTGCGGAATTCTATAGGAAATGTTGGCATATTATTAAGGATGATCTTATGCCTATGTTTCACGATTTGTTTAATAGTCACCTCAAACTCTTTCATCTTAATTTTGGTATGATTACGCTTTTGCTAAAAGAAGAAGAAGCGGTCTTCTGAATGTGAGTTTCAAAATTGTCACGAAAGTGGGTACTAATAGACTGACACGGATCGCTCATTCGGTGGTGCAACCGCGTCAGACGACTTTTATGCCTGGGAGACATATCCTAGAAGGGGTTGTCGTCCTACATGAAACTCTCCATGAGATTCATTCGAAGAAACTATATTGGGTTATCCTCAAAGTGGATTTCGAGAAGGCATATGATAAAGTTAAGTGGCCTTTCCTTCAGCAGGCAATGCCCATGAAGGGTTTTAATGAGGCATGGCGGAACCAAGTGGGTTCTCTAGTCCAAAATGTAGTGTCGGAATTAAGGTCAATGGTGATACCGGTCACTATTTTTAGACTCATAAGGGCTTTAGACAAGGGGATTCGATGTCTCCTTTCTTATTTAATATAGTGGTGGATATGTTGGCAGGTCCAAGGAGAACGGCCAAATTGAGGGATTTATCCCTCATCTAATCGACGGGGGAGTTTCCATATTACAGTACGCTGACGACACTATTCTTTTCATGGAACTTGACCTTGCAAAAGCTCGGAATATAAAACTAGTACTATGCCACTTTGAACAATTGTCGGAACTAAAAATCAACTTTCACAAGAGCAAATTGTTCTGCTTTGGTAGCCAAAGAGGAGAAAGATGCATATAGATAGTTGTTTGGATGTGAATTAAGTTCTTTGCCCTTTAGTTATTTGGCCATACCGATTCATCATCACAAACTTTCTAATAAAGAATGGAAATGCCTCGAAGATTGAATTGAAAAAAAAGCTTAGCTGCTGGAAGGGCAAGCTAATGTCATATGGAGGTCGGTTAGTGCTCATTGTCTGTGTCAAAACCGGAAGATCTCGGGTAGGGGGGGGGGGGCAAGATGTGCATCTAAGGATCACTGGTAATAAGGGACAATGGGACACAATGTTCACCCAGGTTCGGGCCCTCTTAAAGAAGGTAAAACCCTACATCCTGCTTGATTGTATTCGATGAGTATAGGGGGTTACAAGATTTGATCTACCTCGAGCTCGTAATGGCTAAACCCTAGCTTGTCTAGCCTATGAATATTATGATTGTCCCTACGTACTAACCCCTCCAGTTTATATAGAGACCAGAGGGGACTAGGGTTGTACAGAGTCGGTTTACAAGGAAAGGAAATAGAATACCCGGACACCAATCTTGCCGTTCACGCGTATAGGAGTCCTACCCGAACACGGGAGATGGTCTTCTTCCTTTATCTTCACGGCCCATCAGTCCATCCCATATCGAATAGACAAGACGCCCGAGGACCCCTTAGTCCAGGACTCCCTCAGAAGCCCCTAAACTAGTCTTCAATGATGATGTGTTCGGCACACGGATTGTCTACGACATTGCAATGCGGGTTCCTCCTGAATATCGTACATCAGCTTCCCTTATAAAAGAACTGTGTTTGGATCTGTATAATCAATACATCCCTTAGCCACAAAGGCAAGATGTTAAAACAGGAATAGTGTCTTTTAGCAAAGCGTCACACTTGACTCTTCAGCATTTCAAATCGTTTTCACACCTCCTGTTTCGTGTTTGGAGGTCGAGCCTCCGTTGGCACGTCTTGTCAAAACAGAGATTGTGCCCGCTTATTACGAGATTCTCATCTATGGAATTTGGGTAACCCAACCATGACTTATGCACGATCTCATTGGGAACAGGCGAGTATTAAGGCTTAAGAGAGGGACGGTTGGCATTTTCACCGCCTATAAGAGGACAAAAATTTCTACTTTCTTCCACATGCTTTCCTCTAGCCTCTGTCTTCCAATCCCCAAGCTTCAGCGCCCAAAAAAAGCTCTAATCTTTCCACTGCCACCACCTTCCCCAGCCATGGTCGGGTTCGGCTTCAAGGGCAAGTGGGAGGCCTCCTCCGTCACTGAAAAGGACGTGAAGGATCTCTGGAGCGCGGGCTATCTGTCCATGGATATCGCACACTGGCTCCCCAACAAGGACTAGGTCATTCCCACTCCGGGGCCCGGCGAGAGGGGCGTATTCATCCCCCATTTCCTCAGGGGGGCTAGGGTTTCCCCTCCACCCCTTTGTCCGAGGCCTTATGTTCTACTACGGGCTAGATTTCCACGATCTAGCCCCGAATACCTTCCTCCACATATCGGCATTCATCGTCGTGTGTGAGGCTCTGCTCCGCATCCCGCCACACTTCGGCTTATGGCTCATGTTTTTCAATTTGAAGCCTGAGGTGGTCGATGGACAGCACACGGATTGCAACGGGGCCATGGTAAGCAAGCTGCCCAATGCCACATGGCCCGAAGGGGCATTCATCGAGACCGTCAAAATGTGGCAGTAGGAGTGGTTCTATATCACCGAACCCAGCCACGCCAACTGGGTGGCCATACCCGAGTTTAGATCCAGACCCCCTACGAGACTCACCTCATGGACTCCAAGGGCCTTGATTGGGGGTCCCAGACGGAGGTGAAGATGCTACAGAAATGCATCACCAACGTGTTGGGTACAAACATCGGCCTCACGAACATGGTGCAAGTGATGTTCTTCTGTCGTGTCCTTCCTTGCCAACGCCGGGCCTCCCCCATGTGGGAGTTCAATCCGGAGGGGCCGCGGACCCTTAAGCGCTTCTTCGGCACCACACACGAAGAAATCTGGAAGCTCCTCTTAAAGGCCTAGAAGAGCTGACCGATGAAGACCGAGGACATCGGGCTCGACATCGAGAACCCGGCCTCACAGGTAAGCATTAGCTTTTCCGAAGACCTATTCAGTTGTTGTTTTAATCAATAGGGTTTTATCATCTTCCTGTCGCATAGGGCTGAACATCAAAGGTGAAGCAGATCAACTGTCCGGCACCGCTGCCAGGGAGCCCAGCCACACCCCAGCTAACAGAGATGCTGGTCCCGGCGCCTTATCAGGCACCGGAGAAGAAGGCCAAGAAGAAAGGCAAGGAAGCCAAGGGCGGCCCTCGCCGCAGAGGTCCTTCGGACACTATGTCTAGAGAGACTGAAGCCCTCTCCTCCCATGAGGGAGATGAGGAAGAAGAAGAAGAGGAGGAGGTGGGAAGCGACTCCCCTCAAAACGGGAGGAGGAAGAAGAGGACCACCTTCGAAGACGTGGAGGAAGGGGTGCCGAAGAGAGGGAAGCTAGCCCTCTCGGACAGTTCGGACTCAGAGCCCGAACACGTCCCCAAGAGATCTCCCGGGGTGAAGCCCCTCGCTGAATCGTAAGTATTAATAATCTTACTGTTCATCTTCATTTTACCCGCCTCTGTTATGTGAGTTCTATTGTTATTTGCCTTTCAGCCCTCCACGTGAGGTTCCGCACATTCCCTTATCAGAGGGGAACTCCTTGCCGCCCGAGCAGGAGGAGAGTGACACGTCGCCGCGAGCCCCCTCGCCTACTGCCTTGGAGGACACCGATGTGTCATCCCGAAGGACTTCTCCTGGCTGAGGAGGGGTGGATGAGGCTGTCAAGAAGGCGCCTGAGGTTAATACCTCAATCGCCGAATACCTAGGGGAGGTGACCCCCATGACAACCAACGGTGGGGAGCCCCATCAGTCCGGGCCCCCGCCGAACACCGTTTTGGAGACCAACTCGGCTGCGAGATTGGATATGCAGCCCCCTTCGAGAGAGGGGGTGGAGCAACAACTCCATCGGTAGCCTCCGTTAATCTGGAGGCGGCTCATGCTCTGGAGGAAGCACTGCAAAGTGTTTTCATCGTGGAGGAGCACCACACCCTGATGGGTGCGGTTATGGAAAAGGTTCAGTCTGCAAAAAGTAGACTGAACGAAGCCTTCAACAGCCTATCGACAGGCTTTGAGGTATGTAACATAATGCTCTAAAAACTTTTTCATATGAAAGGATAAACCTGTGTATAGACAGTATTCCCTGAGACTCTGTCCGAATTAGAATAAACTGGACGAAGGATCCACATGATAATCTGGACAATAATATATTGTGCTACTTATGTAACAGACATCCATGTTGGCGGCTACCACCCAGGCCGCAGAGGTTTCCGAACTCAATCGGAAGCTTCGAGTGGCCGATGAGGAACACGACCGCATTAACAAGCGGTTCGAGGAAATGCAAGGTATGCGGCAATTTTAAAGAAGGAATTTGTTTCCATATCAGAAGTGATATGTATATTGAGTCGGGGAATTTTTTTGATTTTGATCATAGTTGGCGCAACCAAGGTCGAGTCCCTTAAAGGCGCACTAGCCCAAGCCAAGAAGGAGGCGGATGCGAACAAGGCAGCCGTGCGAAGCTGGAAGCAGAGCAGACTGCCCGCCGCCAACATGAAGCTCGGGTGGCCGAAGTCGAGCAAGAGCTGAAGGACGCAATTCGCAAATGCGAGACCTTGGAGCAGAAGATTTCGGACCAGTCGTCTGAGCTTGCCAAGGCTCTCCAGGATCCTGATACATCTCCAATGTATCTATAATTTTTGATTGCTCCATGCTACTTTATCTACTGTTTTAGGCAATATTGGGCTTTATTATCCAGTTTTATATTATTTTTGGGACTAACCTATTAACCGGAGGCCCAGCCCAGATTTGCTGTTTTATGCCTATTTCAGTGTTTCGAGGAAAAGGAATATCAGACGGAGTCAAAATGGAACGAAATCAACTGGAGAAGTTAATTTTGGAAGGAAACCAACCTGATGGGCTTGGAGTGCATGTCAGGGGAGTCCTGGGCTGCCCACGAGGGTGGGGGGCGCCCCCTGGGCGCGCCCCCTACCTCGTGAGCACCCCGGAGGTCCACCGACGTACCCCCTACACCCATATATACCTACGTACCCTAAAACTTCCAGAACAGAAGATAGATCGGGAGTTCCGCCGCCGCAAGCCTCTGTAGCCACCAAAAACCAATCGGGACCCTGTTCCGGCACCCTGCCGGAGGGGGATCCCATCACCGGTGGCCATCTTCATCATCCCGGCGCTATCCATGACGAGGAGGGAGTAGTTCACCCTCGGGGCTGAGGGTATGTACCAGTAGCTATGTGTTTGATCTCTCTCTCTCGTGTTCCTCTATGGCACGATCTTGATGTATCCCGAGCTTTGCTATTGTAGTTGGATCTTATGATGTTTCTCCCCCTCTACTCTCTTGTGATGAATTGAGTTTCCCATTTGAAGTTATCTTAATGGATTGAGTCTTTTATGAGAACACTTGATGTATGTCTTGCCGTGATTATCTGTGGTGACAATGGGATATCATGTGCCACTTGATGTATGTTTTGGTGATCAACTTGCGGTTTTCGTGACATTGGGAACCTATGCATAGGGGTTGGCACGCGTTCTTGACTCTCCGGTAGAAACTTTGAGGCACTCTTTGAAGTACTTTTATGTTGGTTGGATGAATCTGAGATTGTGTGATGCATATCGTATAATCATGCCCACGGATACTTGAGGTGACAATGGAGTATCTAGGTGACATTAGGGTTTTGGTTGATTTGTATCTTAAGGTGTTATTCTAGTACAAACTCTTTTATAGATCGATCCGAAAGAATAACTTTGAGGTGGTTTCGTACCCTACCATAATCTCTATGTTTGTTCTCCACTATCAGTGGCTTTGGAGTGACTCTTTGTTACATGTTGAGGGCTTGTTATATTATCTATCTATGTTATTATTGTTGAGAGAACTTGCACTAGTGAAAGTATGAACCCTAGGCCTTGTTTCCTATCATTGCAATACCGTTTACGCTCACGTTTATCACTTGTTACCTTGCTGTTTTTGTTATTTCAGATTACAAAAACCTATATCTACTATGTATTTTGCACTGGTATCACCATCTCTTCGCCGAACTAGTGCACCTATACAATTTACCATTGTATTGGGTGTGTTGGGGACACAAGAGACTCTTTGTTATTTGGTTGCAGGGTTGTGTGAGAGAGACCATCTTCATCCTACGCCTCCTACGGATTGATAAACCTTAGGTCATCCACTTGAGGGAAATTTGCTACTGTCCTACAAACCTGTGCACTTGCAGGCCCAACAACGTCTACAAGAAGAAGGTTGTGTAGTAGACATCAGATGCCAAAGAGGTCCAGATTGAGTCGCAGAGTGCTCGCGAGGAGATCCAACAGGCGAGGCAGATAGCAGCTGGTAAGGCCTTTCTTTTGCAGAGTAGCTTTGGAAGTAAGAGGTATATCTTGCCGACTCGAATTTGGAGTTCTCCAGGCGCATTTGCGGATCTTTTGAGGAGTTTCGCCGATGTCGCACATTTTTTCCGAGCCCAGGAGGGGAATTCATCTGAGAAGCTGTTCTGGTCACAATATCTCATGGTGGAACATCCGACGCCTCTAAGTGACCAACTGAAGTAGCTGATGGAGCTGCATAGGGTAGCCAGCTTGGCCATGAAGGATCTAATAGTCCAACTTTGGCCAGCCGAGCCTATTCCCCGTAGCTACTTCGGCCTAGTAAAGCGGCTTGTCAATGCGCGGCCTCAGATCAATGCTATAAAGCATTCGGCCTGCATAAAGGGTGCCCGGATGGCCTTTGCCCGCGTCAATATGCATAGAGGGAAATTTGCTACTATCCTACAAACCTGTGCACTTGCAGGCCCAACAACGTCTACAAGAAGAAGGTTGTGTAGTAGACATCAAGCTCTTTTCTGGTGCTGTTGCCGGGGAGGCTAGGTAAAAGGGCACTCACTCACACCCCGTTAACTAAGCTCTTTTCTGGCGCCGTTGCCGGGGAGGTTAGCGCTTGAAGGTATATCTTTAGATCTTGCAATCGAATCTTTTTGTTTCTTGTTTTATCACTAGTTTAGTTTATAAAAGAAAACTACAAAAAAATGGAATTAAGGATGCCTCATATGCTTCATCTTTTTAATATCTTTCGTGAAAATGATGGGAAGGAAAATTGTGCTCAAGTGCTAGAAGAAGAATTACATAGAATGCTTGGCATGAAATATGTGAATGATGAGCATGATTGCAATGTTTTTAGTATGAATTCCTTGAATATCCATGATGCTAATGATATGCAAAGCCACAAGCTTGGGGAAGCTATGTTTGATGAAGATGATATTTTTTGTCCCCCAAGCTTTGATGAGCAAATTTACTATGATGAAAGCATGTCTCCTATCTATGATGATTATTGTGATGACACGTATGCTTTAAAGAATAATGATAACCATGAAACTTGTTATCTTGATCCTAATTTTAAATCATATGACAGTTATTTTGTTGAGTTTGCTCCCACTACTATTCATGAGAAGAATTTTGCTTATGAGGAGAGTAGTAAATTTTCTATGCTAGTAGATCATGAAAAGAATGCTTTAGGTGCTGGTTACATTGTTGAATTCATTCATGATTCTACTGAAAATTATTATGAGGGAGGAATATATGCTTGTAGGAATTGCAGTAATGCCAAGTTTCCTCCCTATGCGCTTAAATTTTTGAAGTTATGCTTGTTTAGTCTTCCTATGCTTGTTGATTATCGTTCCCATAAGTTGTTTGCTCACAAAATCCATATGCATAGGAAGTGGGTTAGACTTAAAAGTGCTAGTCATATGCTTCATGATGCTCCCGTTATGTTTCAATTCTTATCTTTTATGTGAGCATCATTGTCATCATCATGCCTAGCTAGAAAGGCATTAAAGAAAAGCGCTTGTTGGGAGACAACCCAATACTTATCCTTACTGTTTTTGTGTGTTCACATGATTATGCTACTGTAGTGATAGTTTTGTAGCTTTTGTTTCAATAAAGTGCCAAGTAAGACCTTTAGGATGGCTTACGGTGATAGTTGTGTTGATCCTGCTGAGAATCAGAAACTTTTGCACCCAGTAAATTAGTTTTGTTAGTTCACATAAACGTGCTTCTGATCTGATTCTTTTTGCTCTCGATTGGTACACAAATTTCTTAGGACTTCCTAATTTGGTAGGAGTTTTGGAGTTCCAGAAGTATACGTTCGATACAGATTACTACAGACTGTTCTGTTTTTGACAGATTCTGTTTTCTATTTGTTGTTTACTTATTTTGATGAATCTATGAGTACTATCGGAGGGTATGAACCATAGATCAGTTGGAGTACAGTAGATATTACACTAATATGAATTTAGAATGAGTTCATTATAGTACCTTGAAGTGGTGTTTTGTTTTCTTTCACTAACGGAGCTTATGAGTTTTCTGTTGAGTTTTGTGTTGTGGAGTTTTCAAGTTTTGGGTAAAGATACGATGGACTATGGAATAAGGAGTGGCAAGAGCCTAAGATTGGGGATTCCCAAGGCACCCCAAGTTAATATTCAATAATAGCCAAAAGCCAAAGCTTGGGGATGCCCCGGAAGGCATCCCCTCTTTCGTCTTTGTTCATCGGTAAACTTTACTTGGAGCTATATTTTTATTCGCCACATGATATGTGTTTTGCTTGGAGCATCATTTTCTTTTGTTAGTTTTTGCTTTCTATTATTTAGATTAATGTTTTGCATCTTTAGTTTCAATAAAGAAGTCAAGGATAGCCTTTGCCATGCTTATTTTGCTAGTATACATGTTGCTGTTTGAAAAATAGAAAGTTTACCGCTGTTGCAAAAATTCCCTAGAAAAGTCATAGAATGGTATAATGTTGAATATTTTTCAATATTTAGCTCTGATAAATTTATTACAGTGGGAATTTTAGTTCATAATTTTTGGAGTCAGGGAAGTATTGATACTCTTGCATTCTTTACAGACTGTACTGTTTTGGCAGATTGTTGTTATGGTTGCATTGTTTGCATATGTTTGCTTAATTAATGATTCTATTTGAGGATAGGAGTATTAAATATTCATAGGCATTTAGTATGCAATGTTGAATAATTATTTAAGTGATTTGTTACAGTAGAAAATGATAAGGTTTTGCATTGGTTTATACTAACCTATCTCACGAGTTCTTGGTGAGTTTGTTGTGAATGAAGCTTTTGATAAAAAGAGAAACTATGATATGAGATGAATTAAGGAGACACAAAAGTTCAAGCTTGAGGATGCCCAAGGCACCCCAAGATAATATTTCAAGAAGTCTCAAGCATCTAAGCTTGGGTATGCCCCGGTAGGCATCCCACCTTTCTTCTTCAACAACTATCGGTTAGTATCGGTTGAGCCTAAGTTTTTGCTTCTTCACATGAGTTGTGCTATCCTTGCAATGTAGTTTTCTTTAGATTTGCTCGCTGTTTGA
This sequence comes from Triticum timopheevii, assembly GCA_963921465.1. NCBI lineage: Eukaryota > Viridiplantae > Streptophyta > Magnoliopsida > Poales > Poaceae > Triticum > Triticum timopheevii. The sequence continues at coordinate 557,994,830 of OY997268.1, read as the reverse complement.
ATAAAGTATCAAGATCTGAAATTATTAAATGGGAGAGTCTTCACATAGTTGCATAATTATTCGACTACTCATTGATCTTCACTTATATCTTTTAGAGCATGGTGGTAGTTTTATTTTGAAGAAATAGATGAACTCTCATACTTCACTTATATTATTTTGAGAGTCGTTAATAGCATGGTAATTTGCTTAATGTTAATATACTTGGTGTTCAAGATATGTGAAACTTTCTTTTGAGTGAATTGAATACTAAGATAAGTTTGATGCTTGATAATTGTTTTGAGATATGGAGGTGATAATATCAAAGTCATGCTAGTTGGTTGATTATGAATTTGAGAAATACTTGTGTTGAAGTTTGCAAGTCCGGTAGCATGCGCGTATGGTTAAAGTTGTGTAAAAAATTTGAAACATGAAGTGTACCTGGCTTGTGCATCCTTATGAGTGGCGGTCGGGGACGAGCGATGGTCTTTTCCTACCAATCTATCCCCCTAGGAGCATGCGTGTATTACTTGAATTTTTGATGACTTCTAAATTTTTGCAATAAGTATATGAGTTCTTTTGACTAATGTTGAGTCCATGGATTATACGCACTCTCACCTTTCCACCTTTGCTAGCCTCTTCGATACCGTGCATTGCCCTTTCTCACCTTGAGAGCTGGCGTAAACTTCGCCGGTGCATCCAAACCCTGTGATACCATATACTCTATCACACATAAACCTCCTTATATCTTCCTCAAAACAGCCACCATACCTACCTATCATGGCATTTCCATAGCCATTCCGAGATATATTGCCATGCAACTTCCACCATCATCATCATGACATACATTACTTTTGTCATATTGCCATTGCATGATCTTGTAGTTGGCATCGTATTTGTGGCAAAGCCACCATGCATTATTTTCCATACATGTCACTCTTGATTCCTTGCACCATCCCAGTACACCGCCGGAGGCATTCATATAGAGTCATATCTTGTTCTAAGCTTCGAGTTGTAATCCTCATGTTGTAATCAATAGAAGTGTGATGATCATCATTATTAGAGCATTGCCCAAAAAAAAGAAGAGAAAGGCCAAAAAAGAAAAAAAAGAAAGGCCCAAAAAAAGAAAATAAAAAAAGGGCAATGCTACTATCTCTTTTTCCACACTTGCGCTTCAAAGTAGCACCTTGTTCCTCATGTAGTGAGTCTCATAAGTTGTCTTTTATACTAGTGGGAATTTTTCATTATTGAACTTAGCTTGTATATTCCTACGATGGGCTTCCTCAAATGCCCTAGGTCTTCATGAGCAAGAAAGTTGGATGCACACCCACTAGTTTTCTTTTGTTGAGCATTCATAGCTCTAGTGCATCCGTTGCATGGCAATCCCTACTCCTCATGTTGACATCAATTGATGGGCATCTCCATAGCCCGTTGATTATCCTCTTCAATGTGAGAGTTTCTCCTTTTTTGTCTTCTCCACACAATCCTCATCATCATATTCTATTCCACCCATAGTGCTATATCCATGGCTCACACTCATGTATTGCGTGAAGGTTGAAAAAGTTTGAGATTATTTGAGTATGAAACAATTGCTTGGCTTGTCATCAGGGGTATAGAAGTTGGGAACATCTTTGTGTGACAAAAATGAAGCATAGCCTAACTATATGATTTTGTAGGGATGAACTTTCTTTTGCCATGTTATTTTGAGAAGACATGATTGCTTTGATTAGTATGCTTGAAGTATTATTATTTTTGTGTCATTATGAACTTTTGTCTTGAAACTTTTGGATCTCAATATTCATATCACAAGTAAGAAGAATTACATTGAAATTATGCCAAGTAGCACTCCGCATCAAAAATTCTTTTTTATCATTTACCTACTCGAGGACGAGCAGGAATTAAGCTTGGGGATGCTTGATACGTCTCCAACGTATCTATAATTTTTGATTGCTCCATGCTACTTTATCTACTGTTTTAGGCAATATTGGGCTTTATTATCCACTTTTATATTATTTTTGGGACTAACCTATTAACCGGAGGCCCAGCCCAGATTTGCTGTTTTATGCCTATTTCAGTGTTTCGAGGAAAAGGAATATCAGACGGAGTCAAAACGGAACGAAATCAACTGGAGAAGTTAATTTTGGAAGGAAACCAACCTAATGGGCTTGGAGTGCACGTCAGGGGAGTCCTGGGCTGCCCACGAGGGTGGGGGGTGCGCCCCCCTACCTCGTGAGCACCCCGGAGGTCCACCGACGTACCCCCTACACCCATATATACCTACGTACCCTAAAACTTCCAGAACAGAAGATAGATCAGGAGTTCCGCTGCCGCAAGCCTCTGTAGCCACCAAAAACCAATCGGGACCCTGTTCCGGCACCTTGCCGGAGGGGGATCCCATCACCGGTGGCCATCTTCATCATCCCGGCGCTATCCATGACGAGGAGGGAGTAGTTCACCCTCGGGGCTGAGGGTATGTACCAGTAGCTATGTGTTTGACCTCTCTCTCTCTCTCGTGTTCCTCTATGGCACGATCTTGATGTATCCCGAGCTTTGCTATTATAGTTGGATCTTATGATGTTTCTCCCCCTCTACTCTCTTGTGATGAATTGAGTTTCCCCTTTGAAGTTATCTTATCGAATTGAGTCTTTTATGAGAACACTTGATGTATGTCTTGCCGTGATTATCTGTGGTGACAATGGGATATCATGTGCCACTTGATGTATGTTTTGGTGATCAACTTGCGGGTTTCGTGACATTGGGAACCTATGCATAGGGGTTGGCACACGTTCTTGACTCTCCGGTAGAAACGACACTCTTTGAAGTACTTTTATGTTGGTTGGATGAATTTGAGATTGTGTGATGCATATCGTATAATCATGCCCACGGATACTTGAGGTGACAATGGAGTATCTAGGTGACATTAGGGTTTTGGTTGATTTGTATCTTAAGGTGTTATTCTAGTACGAACTCTTTTATAGATCGATCCAAAAGAATAACTTTGAGGTGGTTTCGTACCCTACCATAATCTCTACGGTTGTTCTCCGCTATTAGTGGCTTTGGAGTGACTCTTTGTTGCATGTTATTATTGTTGAGAGAACTTGCACTAGTGAAAGTATGAACCCTAGGCCTTTTTTCCTATCATTGCAATACCGTTTACGCTCACGTTTATCACTTGTTACCTTGCTGTTTTTATTATTTCAGATTACAAAAACCTATATCTACTATCTATTTTGCACTTGTATCACCATCTCTTCACCGAACTAGTGCACCTATACAATTTACCATTGTATTGGGTGTGTTGGGGACACAAGAGACTCTTTGTTATTTGGTTGCAGGGTTGTTTGAGAGAGACCATCTTCATCCTAGGCCTCCTACGGATTGATAAACCTTAGGTCATCCACTTGAGGGAAATTTGCTACTGTCCTACAAACCTGTGCACTTGCAGGCCCAACAACGTCTACAAGAAGAAGGTTGTGTAGTAGACATCAGATGCCAAAGAGGTCCAGATTGAGTCCCAGAGTGCTCGCGAGGAGATCCAACAGGCGAGGCAGATAGCAGCTGGTAAGGCCTTTCTTTTGCAGAGTAGCTTTGGAAGTAAGAGGTATATCTTGCCGACTCGAATTTGGAGTTCTCCAGGCGCATTTGCGGATCTTTTGAGGAGTGTCTCCGATGTCGCGCATTTTTTCCGAGCCCAGGAGGGGAATTCATCTGAGAAGCTGTTCTGGTCACAATATCTCGTGGTGGAACATCCGACGCCTCTAAGTGGCCAACTGAAGTAGCTGATAGAGCTGCATAGGGTAGCCGACTTTGCCATGAAGGATCTAATAGTCCAACTTTGGCCAGCTGAGCCTATTCCCAGTAGCTACTTCGGCCTGCATAGAGGGTGCCCAGATGGCCTTCGCCCGCGTCAAGATGCAATGGGCAAAGATGAAGGCCACTAAAGTGGCGACTGCAGGTCCGCCGGAAGGCAAAGATCGTCGGAAGCCGGAGAGGTATTTTGACGATGTCCTAGAAGGGGCCCGTGTAGTAGAGGTGAAGGAAATATGCCCTAGAGGCAATAATAAAGTTATTATTTATTTCCTTATTTCATGATAAATGTTTATTATTCATGCTAGAATTGTATTAACCGGAAACTTAATACATGTGTGAATACATAGACCAAATATAGTGTCCCTAGTATGCCTCTACTAGACTAGCTCGTTAATCAAAGATGGTTATGTTTCCTAACCATAGACATGTGTTGTCATTTGATGAATGGGATCACATCATTTTGAGAATGATGTGATGGACATGACCCATCCGTTAGCTTAGCATTATGATCGTTACAGTTTCATTGTTACTGCTTTCTTCATGAGTTATACATATTCCTCAGACAATGAGATTATGCAACTCCCGAATACCAGAGGAACACTTTATGTGCTATCAAACGTCACAACATAAATGGGTGATTATAAATATTCTCTACAGGTGTCTTCGAAGGTGTTTGTTGGGTTATCATAGATTGAGATTAGGATTTGTCACTCCGTGTTTCGGAGTGGTATCTCTGGGCCCTCTCGGTAATGCTCATCACTATAAGCCTTGGAAGAAATGTTACTAATGAGTTAGTTGCGGGATGAAGTATTACGGAATGAGTAAAGAGACTTGCCGGTAACGAGATTGAACTAGGTATGATGGTACCGACGATTGAATCTCGGGCAAGTAACATACCGATGACAAAGTAAACAACGTATGTTGTTATGCGGTTTGACTGATAAAGATCTTCGTAGAATATGTAGGAGCCAATATGAGCATCCAGGTTCCGCTATTGGTTATTGACCATAGATGTGTCTCGGTCATGTCTACATAGTTCTCGAACCCGTAGGGTCCGCACACTTAACATTTGATGACGATATGTATTGCGAATTATGTGTTTTTGATGACCAAAGTTTGTTCGGAGTCCCGAATGAGATCACGGATGTGATGAGGAGTCTCAAAATGGCCAATACATAAAGATTGATATATTGGACCATGTTATTTGGACACCAGAAGAATTCCGGGAGGTTTCGGGTAAAACCGGAGTGCCATAGGGGTTACCTGAACCCCCCAGGAACTATTGGGCCACCATGGGCCTTAGCAGAGAGAGAGGAGGGCGGCCAGGGCAGGCCGCCCCCCACCCTTGGAGTCCGAATAGGACAAGGAAAGGGGGAGGCGGCACCCCCCTTTCCTACTCCCTCTCCCTCTCCTTTCCTTCTCCCTTCTCCCTTGTGGTGGAATCCTCTCCCTAGTAGAACTCCTCTCTTGGGGCGCGCCCTAGGGGCCGTCTGGCTTCCCCTCCTTGCTCCTTTATATACGGTGGAAGGGGAGCACGCTAGAACACAAAAGTTTCTCTTAACGGTGTGCGGTGCCACCCTCCATAGTTACACACCTCGATCGTACCATCGTAGTGCTTAGGCGAAGCCCTGCACTGATAGAATCATCATCACCGTCACCACGCCATTGTGCTGACGGAACTCATCCTCATCCTCAACTGCATAAAGAGTACGAGGGACGTCATTGAGCTGAAGTGTGATGAACGCGTAGGTGTCATACGTTCGATACTTGATCGGTTGGATCGCAAAGAAGTTTGACTACATCAACCGCGTTATTGAGGGTACGTGGACAAACTCTCCCCTCTCATTGCTATGCATCACCTAGATAGATCTTGCATGTTCATAGGATTTTTTTTGAAATTACCGCGTTCCCCAACAATGCTATCAGAGCCAGGTCTATGCGTAGATGTTATATGCATGAGTAGAACACAAAGAGTTGTGGGCGATAATAGTCATACTGCTTACCACCAACGTCTTACTATGATTCGGCGGTATAATTGGATGAAGCTGCCCGGACTGACATTACATGACCACGTTCATGAGATTAGTTCTACCGACGTGCTTTTGCACATAGGTGGCTGGCGGGTGTCTATTTCTCCAACTTTAGTTGAATCGAGTTTGACTACGGCCGGTCATTGTTAAAGGTTAAAACAACACACTTGATGAAAAATCATTGTGGTTTTGATGCGTAGGTAAGAACGGTTCTTGCTAGAAGTCCGTAGCAGCCACGTAAAACTTGTAACAACAAAGTAGAGGATATCTGACTTGTTTTTGTAGGGCTTGTTGTGATGTGATATGGTCAAGACATGATGTGATATAAATTGGTGTATGAGATGATCATGTTTTGTAACAAATTTATCGGCAACTGGCAGGAGCCATATGGTTGTCGCTTTATTGTATGCAATGCGATCGCCATGTAATTGTTTTACTTTATCACTAAGCGGTAGCGATAGTCATAGTAACAATAGTTGGCGAGACAACAACGATGCTACGATGGATATCAAGATGTCGCGTTAGTGACGATGGAGATCATGCCGATTGAGGGAGTCCTGGACTAGGGGGTGTCCGGACAGCCGGACTATCATCGCCAGCCGGACTCCAAGACTATGAAGATACAAGATTGAAGACTTCGTCCCGTGTCCGGATGGGACTTTCCTTGGCGTGGAAGGCAAGCTTGGCGATATGGATATGTAGATCTCCTACCATTGTAACCGACTCTGTGTAACCCTAGCCCTCTCCGGTGTCTATATAAACCGGATGGCTTTAGTCCGTAGGACACAACAACCATTACAACAATCATACCATAGGCTAGCTTCTAGGGTTTAGCCTCCTTGATCTCGTGGTAGATATACTCTTGTAATACCCACATTATCAATATCAATCTAGCAGGACGTAGGGTTTTACCTCCATCAAGAGGGCCCGAACCTGGGTAAAACATCGTGTCCCTTGTCTCCTATTACCATCCGCCTAGACGCATAGTTCAGGACCCCCTACCCGAGATCCGCCGGTTTTGACACTGACATTGGTGCTTTCGTTGAGAGTTCCTCTGTGCCATCACCGATAGGAAGGATGCCTCTTCCCGTCTTCAAAGATGGTATCTTCTCCAAAGGAGCCTTGGCCGCCGGCCAAACTATCCGGCTAGGCGGCTTTCTCATGACCGCCTGTCCGGCCACCGCTTCGACGATGACCTCTCGGGTCATCAAAAGCAATCTTCATGTCAACTCGGAATTCGCCGAGCAGCTAGATCCAACAGAGCTCTCGTCCGTAAACGAACTCTTGGATCACATTGCCGCCCTGGGAGTCGCTACAGACTACGATCAGATCGGGCTTAAAACCGATCTGAGAGAGATTAACTCTCCCCAGGTTACCCACCACGTCATGGTGGTAGAGGAACATCGCGGCGACTCTTCTCCTATATTGAAAACTAGTCGTGTCCGGACTACCGAACCCTCCATGCCGGATTCCCGCGGAGGGACGGATTTCGATCAAGCGCTGAACCTAAAGTCAGGCATCGGACTGGACTCGTTGGACAACGTTCCACTTTCCAAGCTTCCGAATTCGGAAACTTCTCGGCCCTCGAGCCTCGAGATGGGTAGGGTTCCGGACTCAATTATACCCACCCGTCCAGATATATGCGATCTATCTCTAATCCGGCAAGAGCCAGCTGAAACAGTACATCATTACCGGGCCAGATTCCTCCTGGTTATGGACAGGATAAAGGACTGCCGAGAGGAAAACACAATCTCGATTTTTTGCAATAATAGCACGGACAGGGGAATCTTGAACGCCGTCAGCCATCGTGAAATCACACGCTTCGCCGACCTGGCATCCATAGTACGAAAGTACTGTGCAATAGAGAGTTTCCGGAAGACCGAAAATAGGTTTTGGGACAATCCGGCCCCGAATACAACCCCAGTCCGCAACAAAAGGGTGCATTACACTCAGGCACCAGGTACAAAAACCAAAAAACAGAAGCCCCATAAAGGGAACAGAACCGTATTGGAGGGATGGCTTAGCAGAACCTGTATAATTCACAGTACCAAGGGCGCCACCCCAACACATAGCCTTCGAGCATGTTGGATATTACGGCAGGTGGCCAAAAGTGGCGAGGAGCTTCTTGCCCCGGAAAACCACACCAACAGTACCGGTACGGTATCAACAGTCTTCGAAACTTTCACATCAAACAATATGCGGAAACGAACAATCCGCAGCCTCGCCGAAGTCTACCAAGTAGCAACAGCAAATCGTTGGAGCGACGCGGCCATCACCTTCAACGCCAGTGACGAACCTAAACTCCGAACAGCCCGAGCACCAGCCGCATTGGTCCTCAATCCAATAGTGGACGGCTTTCGACTTACCAAGGTACTCATGGATGGCGGCAGCGGATTAAACCTCATCTACGAGGAAACTCTTCAAAAAATGGAAATAGACTGGAGCCGCATTGAGCGAAGCAGCTATACCTTCAGAGGAATAATCCCTAGCCAGGAAGCGCGCTGCACCGGAAAAATCACACTTGATGTGGTGTTCGGCTCGCCGGACAATTACAGGTCCGAAGAAATCACGTTCCAAGTGGCCCCGTTCAACAGTAGATATCACGCTATATTAGGACGAGAGGCATTCACAATTTTTCAAGCCATACCCCATTACGGGTACATGAAGCACAAAATTCCTGGGCCCGGCGGAATAATCACTCTCGTTAGTGATCCGGACATAGCACTCCGTGCCGAAAACAAAACAGCCGCATTAGCCCTGGAGGCACTATCCGAAGCCCTAGCGGCAGAGGAACTCACTGCGCTGCGCTCTACGGTGCATAGAGACGATGTGATACTCGATAAGAGATCCAAGTCCACCTCCTTTAAACCAGCGGACGAAATAGTAAAATTCCAGGTCCATCCAACGGACCCGACAAAGACGGCCTCCATCGGGGCAAAGTTGAACCCTGATGTAGACGCCGCACTGCGAGAATTCCTTCGGGAAAATTGGGACATTTTCGCCTGGCATCCTTCAGATATGCCGGGAATCCCATGCAGATTGGCAGAGCATAGCCTAAATATCCTAAAAGGGTTCAAGCCAGTCAAACAGGCTCTTCGACGATTTTTTGAACCCAAAAGACAGGCAATGGGAGAAGAACTAGCCAAACTATTGGAAGCCGGATTCATCAGAGACATCAAACATCCGGATTGGCTACCAAACCTGGTAATGGTACCAAAGAAGGACAAATCCTGGCGCCTATGCGTCGATTTTAAAGACCTAAACAAGGCCTGCCCAAAGGATCCCTTCCCCCTCCCCCGCATCGATCAAATCATCGATGCTACCGCAGGGCACGATTCATTGTGCTTCCTGGACGCATACTCCGGCTACCATCAAATCAAGATGGCGGAAGCGGACCAAGCCGCAACGGCATTCATTACTCCATATGGACCATTCTGCTTCAACACGATGCCCTTCGGACTTAAAAACGCTGGCGCAACATATCAGCGCATGATTCAGACATGTCTGGCTACTTAGATCGGTAGAGGCATACGTAGACGATGTAGTCGTCAAAACCAAACACGTCGAAACCCTAGTAGACAATTTGAGGGTCACATTCGACAACCTCTGAGCATATGACATCAAGTTGAATCCGGAAAAATGCGTTTTCGGCGTACCAGCCGGAAAGCTCCTGGGCTTCATTGTATCCGGTAGAGGAATTGAAGCAAACCCGGCCAAGATCCGAGCTCTATCACAGCTGGATATTCCAAAAGACCTCAAACAGATCCAAAAATTGACTGGATGCATGGCGGCTCCCAGCCGCTTTATCTCCCGCTTGGGACAAAAGGCATTGCCCCTCTATCGCCTCCTCAGACGCACAGAACACTTCGAGTGGACGGATGCTGCCACCGCCGGACTCGAAGAAATAAAAGCCGTATTGGCAACAAATCCGGTCTTGGCTGCGCCCAACCTGGGCGAACCAATGTTGTTATACATTGTGGCAACACATCAAGTTGTGAGCGCGGTACTCGTCGTAGAACGAGAGACAGAAGGACTTCCCTCTTCAAAAACCAGTGTACTACGTATCCACTGTTTTAACTCCCTGCAAGTCCCGTTACCCACACTATCAAAAAATAGCGTATGCGGTGTTCATGGCATCCCGGAAGCTCCGACACTACTTTCAAGAGTGTTCGATAACAGTGGCCTCTGAAGTACCCATAAATGACATTATAAACAACCACGATGCGACGGGCAGGGTTGCAAAATGGGCCATTGAGCTCTTACCATTCGATATAACTTATAAACCCCGGCAAGCTATAAAGTCGCAAGTTTTGGCTGACTTCGTCGCTGAGTGGACTGAAGCCGAACTCCCTAAAGAGTACGGCGCATACTCCAACTGGATTATGCACTTCGACGGCTCCAAAATGTTGGCCGAATTGGGGGCTGGTGTTGTATTGACGTCCCCAACTGGGGACACAGTCCAATACGTACTTCAGATAATGTACACGGACTCCAACAACGTAGCTGAATATGAGACCCTCTTACATGGCCTCCGGTTGGCAATCTCCATGGGCATTCAACGCCTAGAGGTGCGCGGGGACTCAAACCTCGCAATATCCCAAGTAAATGGAGACTTTGACGCCAAGGATCCGAAAATGGCAGCCTATCGTAACGATGTCCTTAAAATGTCAGCTTGGTTTGAAGGACTTGAATTCCACCACGTAGCCAGGGATAATAACCAAGCGGCGGACGTATTGGCACGCATCGGCGCAAACGGGATGATGTCCCTCCAAACATCTTCCTGGAACGGCTGTTCAAGCCATCCGTACTATGGGAAGAGGAGTCCGGAAATAACAAACCAGAAGCGGCTGCACCAACCGACACAGAGCAATCTGACACAACCGGCGCGTCAGCCGATGAAATAACACCTTCAACCCACGACATAATGGCAGTAATCGCCCCATGGATAGAGCCATTCCTAGCCTACTTGCTTTGGCAGGAACTTCCCGAAGACCAAAATGAGGCCCACTGCATAGTTCGGCGATCTAAAGCCTACAAGGTCCATGAGGGAGAACTCTATAAGAAAAGCACCACCGGAGTCCTTCAAAGGTGTATCTCCGAAGAGGAAGGGCGAGACCTTCTGGCTGAAATTCACGCCGGACTAGGCGGACACCACGCCGCAGCCTGGGCCCTTGTAGGAAAGGCATTCCGTACAGGATTTTATTGGCCGACGGCCCGGGCAGATGCTCAGGACTTAGTCCAAAGATGCGTCGGTTGTCAGCTCTTTGCTAATGAGAGCCATATGCCACCCACCGCCCTCAAAACTATACCCATTACCTGGCCGTTCGCGGTCTGGGGGACTTGACATGGTTGGACCACTTAAAGGGGGAACCCACAAGCAATGGTACCTATTGGTCATGGTGGATAAATTCACCAAATGGATAGAGGCCAAGCCAGTTAAAACGGCAGAGTCCGGACCAGTGATAGACTTCATATCCGGGGTAGTACACCGTTATGGTGTCCCCCTCAGCATCATCACCGATAACGGCACGAACTTCACGGCCGACGAGGTTAAATCATGGTGCAAAAATATGGGCATTAAGCTCGATTACGCTTTAGTCTATCATCCTCAAACCAACGGTCAAGTGGAACGAGCAAATGGTCTAATAATGAGCGGCATCAAACCCAGATTGGTGCGGTCCCTTAAGAAATCTGACATGCACTGGGTAGAGGAGCTCGACTCCGTACTCTGGAGGCTGCAGACAATGCCCAACCGTACTACCGGATTCACACCATTTTTTATGGTATACGGTGCAGAAGCAGTTCTGCCCTACGACATCATTCATGACTCACCTCGAGTGCGCATGTACGAAGAAAGAGAAGCCGTGTTGGATCGGCAGGACAGCTTGGACGCATTGGAGGAAGAACGCGACGTCGCCAAGGCTCGTTCCGCATTCTATCAGCAGCAGGCTCGAAGATATCAAAGCAGAGAAGTACGGGCCATGATGGAATGGATTTTTGGTCAAGAAGCGCTTCGATGAATACTCGCGGGAGGAAGATGGTGCGATTTGGATCTAGATTCCTGCCTCTCTTATAGGCAGGTTATTTGCGCAGCTACGGGGTAAAACATAAAAGATACCCTGGTTTTTCGCATTCGTGCGACGCGTGGAAGAAGGCCATTATTGGGCGTGGAAGCCAAGAAGCGCGACATTGATAAGGAAGCCGGACACTGTTCGGCACGTACATGGAACTTAAAGGAGAAGCCGCCTTGCAACGCCAAAGACTACACACGTGCTGGACTTATCGTCATTGAAGCCTAGTTCGGGGCCTACTGAGGGAGTCCTGGACTAGGGGGTGTCCGGACAGCCGGACTATCATCGTCAGCCGGACTCCAAGACTATGAAGATACAAGATTGAAGACTTCGTCCCGTGTCCGGATGGGACTTTCCTTGGCGTGGAAGGCAAGCTTGGCGATATGGATATGTAGATCTCCTACCATTGTAACCGACTCTGTGTAACCCTAGCCCTCTCCGGTGTCTATATAAACCGGATGGCTTTAGTCCGTAGGACACAACAACCATTACAACAATCATACCGTAGGCTAGCTTCTAGGGTTTAGCCTCCTTGATCTCGTGGTAGATCTACTCTCGTAATACCCACATTATCAATATCAATCTAGCAGGACGTAGGGTTTTACCTCCATCAAGAGGTCCCGAACCTGGGTAAAACATCGTGTCCCTTGTCTCCTATTACCATCCGCCTAGACGCACAGTTCGGGACCCCCTACCCGAGATCCGCCGGTTTTGACACCGACAATGATGCTTCGGTGATGGAGATCATGAGCACAAGATTATGATGGCCATAGCATGACACATATTTTGATTGCATGTGATGTTTATATTTTATGCATCTTATTTTGCTTAGTACGATGGTAGCATTATAAGATGATCCCTTACTAAATTTCAAGGTATAAGTGTTATCCCTGAGTATGCACCGTTGCTACAGTTCGTCGTGCCGAGACACCATGTGATGATCGGGTGTGATAAGCTCTACGTTCAAATACAACGGGTGCAAGCCAGTTTTGCACACGTAGAATACTCGGGTTAAACTTGACGAGCCTAGCATATGCAGATATGGCCTCGGAACACTGAGACCGAAAGGTCGAACGTGAATCATATAGTAGATATGATCAACATAGTGATGTTCACCATTGAAAACTACTCCATCTCACATGATGATCGGACATGGTTTAGTTGATTTGGAACACGTGATCATTTAGATGACTAGAGGGATGTCTATCTAAGTGGGAGTTCTTAAGTAATATGATTAAATGAACTTTAATTTATCATGAACTTAGTCCTGATAGTTATTTTGCATGTCTATGTTATTGTAGATCAATGGCCCGTGCTACCATTCCTTTGAATTTTAATGCATTCTTAGAGAAAGCTAAGTTGAAAAATGATGGCAACAACTACGCTGACTGGGTCCGTAACTTGAGGATTATCCTCATTGCTGCACAGAAGAATTACATCCCCGGAAGCACCATTAGGTGTACCACCCGCGCCAGCGACTGCAGACATTGTGAATGCCTGGCAGACGCGTGTTGATGACTACTCGATAGTTCAGTGTGCCATGCTCTACGTCTTAGAATCGGGACTTCAAAGATGTTTTGAATGTCATGGAGCATATGAGATGTTCAGGGAGTTGAAGTTAATATTTCAAGCAAATGCCTGAGTTGAGAGATATGAAGTCTCCAACAAGTTCTTCAGCTGCAAAATGGAGGAGAATAGTTCTGTCAGTGAACACATACTTAGAATGTCTGGGTACCATAACCACTTGACTCACTGGGAGTTAATTTTCCTGATGATAGTGTCATTGACAGAGTTCTTCAATCACTGCCACCAAGCTATAAAGGCTTCGTGATGAACTATAATATGCAAGGGATGAACAAGACTATTCCCGAGCTCTTCGCAATGCTAAAGGCTGCGGAGGTAGAAATCAAGAAGGAGCATCAAGTGTTGATGGTCAACAAGACCACTAGTTTCAAGAAAAAGGGCAAAGGAAAAAAGGGGAACTTCAAGAAGAACAGCAATAAAGTTGCTGCTCAAGAGAAGAAACCCAAGTCTGGACCTAAGCCTGAAACTAAGTGCTTCTACTACAAAGGGACTGGTCACTGGAAGCGGAACTGCCCCAAGTATTTGGCAGATAAGAAGGATGGCAAAGTGAAAGGTATATTTGATATACATGTTATTGATGTGTACCTTACTAATGCTCATAGTAGCGCCTGGGTATTTGATATTGGTTCTGTTGCTCATATTTGCAACTCGAAATAGGGCTATGGATTAAACAAAGATTGGCTAAGGACGAGGTGATGATGCGTGTGGGAAATGGTTCCAAGGTCGATGTGATCGCTGTCGGCATGCTACCTCTACATCTACCTTCGGGATTAGTTTTAGACCTGAATAATTGTTATTTGGTGCTAGCGTTGAGCATGAACATTATATCTGGATCTTGTTTGATGCGAGACGGTTATTCATTTAAATCAGAGAATAATGGTTGTTATATTTATATGAGTAATGTCTTTTATGGTCATGCGCCCTTGCTAAGTGGTATTTTTGTTGAATCTCGATCGTGATGATACACATGTTCATAATATTGAAACCAAAAGATGCAACATTGATAATGATAGTGAAACTTATTTGTGGCACTACTGTTTGGGTCATATCAGTGTAAAGCGCATGAAGAAACTCCATGCTGATGGACTTTTGGAATCACTTGATTATGAATCACTCGGTGCTTGTGAACCATGCCTCATGGGCAAGATGACTAAAACTCCGTTCTCTGGAACAATGGAACGAGCTACGGACTTATTGGAAATAATACATACCAATGTATGCGGTCCAATGAGTGTTGAGGCTCGTGGCGGGTATCGTTATTTTCTTACCTTCACAGATGATTTGAGCAGATATGGTTATATCTACTTAATGAAGCATAAGTCTGAAACATTTGAAAAGTTCAAAGAATTTCAGAGTGAAGTGGCAAATCATCGTAACAAGAAAATAAAATTTCTATGATCTGATCGTGGAGGAGAATATTTGAGTTACGAGTTTGGTCTTCATTTGAAACAATATGGAATAGTTTCACAGCTTACGCCACCTGGAACACCACAGCGAAATGGTGTGTCTGAATGTCGTAACTGTACTTTATTGGATATGGTGCAATCTATGATATCTCTTACTGATTTACCGCTATCGTTGGGGTTATGCTTTAGAGGCGGCTGCATTCACTTTAAATAGGGCACCATCAAAATCCATTGACACGACGCCTTATGAAAAGTGCTTTGGCAAGAAACCAAAGTTGTCGTTTCTTAAATTTGGGGCTGCGATTCTTATGTGAAAAAACTTCAACCTGATAAGCTCGAACCCAAATCAGAGAAGTGCATCTTCATAGGATATCCAAAGGAAACTGTTGGGTACACCTTCTATCACAGATCCAAAGGCAAGATATTTGTTGCTAAGAATGGATCCTTTCTAGAGAAGGAGTTTCTCTCGAAAGAAGTGAGTGGGAGGAAAGTAGAACTTGATGAGGTAATTGTATTTTCTCCCTTATTGGAAAGTAGTTCATCACAGAAATCACTTCTAGTGATTCCTACACCAATTAGTGAGGAAGCTAATGATGATGATCATGAAACTTCGGATCAAGTTACTACCGAACCTCGTAGGTCTTCCAGAGTGAGATCCGCACCAGAGTGGTACGGTAATCCTGTTCTAGAAGTCATGTTACTAGACCATGGTGAGCCTACGAACTATGAGGAAGCGATGATGAGCCCAGATTCCACGAAATGGCTTGAGGCCATGAAATCTGAGATGGGATCCATGTATGAGAACAAAGTGTGGACTTTGGTGGACTTGCCCGATGATCAGCAAGCCATAGAAAATAAATGGATCTTCAAGAAGAAGACCGACGCCGACGGTAATGTTATTCTCTACAAAGCTCGACTTGTTGGGAAAGGTTTTCGACAAGTTCAAGGAGTTGACTACGATGAGACTTTCTCAGCCGTAGCAATGCTTAAGTCTGTCTAAATCATGTTAGCAACTGCCGCATTTTATGATTATGAAATTTGGCAAATGGATGTCAAAACTGCATTCCTGAATGGATTTTTGGAAGAAAAGTTGTATATGATGCAACCAGAAGGTTTTGTCGATCCAAAGGGTGCTAACAAAGTGTGTAAGCTCCAGCGATCCATTTATGGACTGGTGCAAGCCTCTCGGAGTTGGAACAAACGCTTTGATAGTGTAATCAAAGCATATGGTTTTATACAAACATTTGGAGAAGCCTGTATTTACAAGAAAGTGAGTGGGAGCTCTGTAGCATTTCTAATATTATATGTGGATGACATATTGCTAACTGCAAATAATATAGAATTTCTGGATAGCATAAAGGGATACCTGAATAAGAGTTTTTCAATGACCTCAGTGAAGCTGCTTACATATTAGGCATCAAGATCTATAGAGATAGATCAAGACGCTTAATTGGAATTTCACAAAACACATACATTGATAAAGTTTTGAAGATGTTCAAAATGGATCAGTCAAAGAAAGGACTCGTGCCTGTGTTACAAGGTATGAAGTTGAGTCAGACTCAATGCCCGACCACTGTAGAAGATAGAGAGAAAATGAAAGTCATTCCCTATGCTTCAGCCATAGGTTCTATCATGTATGAAATGTTGTTTACCAGACCTAATGTGTGCCTTGCTATAAGCATAGTAGGAAGGTACCAAAGTAATCCCAGAGTGGAGCACTGGACAGCGGTCAAGAACATCCTAAAATACCTGAAAAGGACTAAGGATATGTTTCTCATTTATGGAGGTGACAAAGAGCTCATCGTAAATGGTTACGTCGACGCAAGCTTTGACACTAATACGGATGACTCAAAGTCGCAATCCAGATACGTATTTTTATTGAATGGAGGAGTTGTCAGTTAGTGCAGTTCCAAGCAGAGCGTCATGGTGGGATCTACGTGTGAAGCAGAGTACATTGCTGCTTCGTAAGCAGCTAATGAAGGAGTCTGGATGAAGGAGTTCATATCCGATCTAGGTGTCATACCTAGTGCATCGGGTCCAATGAAAATCTCTTGCGACAATACTGGTGCAATTGCAGAATAAGGCATAGCCTAGTTGTGGGAAGGGGCTGATGCCTTCCCACCCACCCAGGTTCAAGGAAATTTGGATTTGGATTTGTTGCAATTTGGATTTGTGCACCAATTAAACTATAGGGAGTTCTCTTACAGTCTTTCTGTCAAAAAAAATACTGGTGCAATTGCCTTGGCAAAGGAATCCAGATTTCACAAGACAACCAAGCACATCAAGAGACGCTTCAATTCCATCCGTCATCAAGTGTCAGAAGGGGACATAGAGATTTGCAAGATACATACAGATCTGAATGTTGCAGACCCGTTGACTAAGCCTCTACCACGAGCAAAACATGATCAGCACGAAAACTCCATGGGTGTTAGAATCATTACTTTATAATCTAGAACATTGACTCTAGTGCAAGTGGGAGACCGAAGGTAATATGCCCTAGAGGCAATAATAAAGTTATTATTTATTTCCTTATTTCATAATAAATGTTTATTATTCATGCCAGAATTGTATTAACCAAAAACTTAATACATGTGTGAATACATGGACAAAACATAGTGTCCCTAGTATGGATCTACTAGACTAGCTCGTTAATCAAATATGGTTATGTTTCCTAACCATAGACATGTGTTGTCATTTGATGAACGAGATCACATCATTAGAAGAATGATTTGATGGACATGACCCATCCGTTATCTTAGCATTATGATCATTACAGTTTCATTGCTACTACTTTCTTCATGACTTATACATGTTCCTCAGACTATCAGATTATGCAACTCCCGAATACTGGAGGAATACTTTGTGTTCTATCAAACGTCACAACGTAAATGGGTGATTATAAATATGCTCTGCAGGTGCGTCCGAAGGTGTTTGTTGGGTTGGCAACGATCGAGATTATGATTTGTCACTCCGTGTTTCGGAGAGATATCTCTGGGCCCTCTCAGTAATGCTCATCACTATAAGCCTTGCAAGCAATGTGACTAATGAGTTAGTTGCAGGATGAAGTATTACGGAACGAGTAAAGAGATTTTCTGGTAACGAGATTGAACTAGGTATGATGATACCGACGATCTAATCTCGGGCAACATACCGATGACAATGGAACAACGTATGTTGTTATGCGGTTTGACCGATAAAGATCTTTGAAGAATATGTAGGATCCAATATGAGCATCCAGGTTCCGCTATTGGTTATTGACCAGAGATGTGTCTCGGTCATGTCTACATAGTTCTTGAACCCGTAGGGTCCACACACTTAATGTTCGATGATGACATGTATTATGAGTTATGTGTTTTTGATGACTGAAGTTTGTTTGGAGTCCCGTATGAGATCACAAATGTGACGAGGAGTCTCAAAATGGTCGAGACATAAAGATTGATATATTGGACCATGTTATTCGGACACCAGAAGAGTTCTGGGAGGTTTCGGGTAAAACCGGAGTGCCGGAGGGGTTACCGGAACCCCCCGGGGAACTAATGGGCCACCATGGGCCTTAGTGGAGAGAGAGGAGGGTGGCCAGGGCAGGCCCCCCCTTGGAGTCCGAATAGGACAAGGGAAAGGCCGGCGGCGCCCCCTTTCCTACTCCCTCTCCCTCTCCTTTCCTTCCCCCTTCTCCCTTGTGGTGGAATCCTACTAGGACTAGTAGGACTCCTCTCTTGGGGCGCGCCCTAGGGGCTGGGCGGCATCCCCCTTGCTTCTTTATATACGGGGGCAGGGGGCACCCTAGAACACACAAGTTTCTCTTAACCATGTGCGGTGCCCCCCTCCACAGTTACACACCTCGATCATACCATCGTAGTGCTTAGGCGAAGCCCTGCGCCGGTAGCATCATCATCACCATCGCCACGCCATCGTGCTGACGGAACTCATCCTCGTCCTCGACTGGATCAAGAGTATGAGGGACGTCATCGAGCTGAACGTGTACTGAACACGGAGGTGTCGTACGTTCGGTACTTGATCGGTTGGATCGCGAAGAAGTTCGACTACATCAACCGCATTATTGAAACACTTCCGCTTTCGGTCGACGAGGGTACGTGGACACACTCTCCCCTCTCGTTGCTATGCATCACCTAGATAGATCTTGCGTGTTCGTAGGAATTTTTTTGAAATTACCGCGTTCCCCAACAAGAGGGCTAGTGTTCTAAGGACGTGATGTTTGATTAAATGTGTTCGGGTTGGAAGAATCTTGTTATGAACTCATGCTATGAAATATCTTATGCTTGTGCCTTTTATTTCCATTAATTTATCCTCTTGTGATGCCATTTATTGTCTATATTTCTGAAAGTTTGCCAGTCGTCGACTTCTGCCCCCATGTAAATGTTACAGGGGTGTTCTACATAATGCATAACCGAACTTTATCCAACGTCTTGGTCCATAGAGGAGGCGTCCGCGGGGTGAACCAGGCAATTGGACTATGCGGCTTTATTACCTTCACTTAGCCATAGGAGTCTATCGGTGGGGCTATGTACTATCCCCTATTGCGTGTGCGGCTATCCGGATTATAGTGCCTTTGCAACACGGCTGGTTGAAGACCAACCCCTCGTATGACACGGCGAGAATCGCTAACGATTTGTAGTGTAACACTAAGTCACTAGATCGCTGACCAGCTCCCACTTATCATGACGATCAGTTTTCGGCTTTCTCTACTAAGGTACTTAACCGAACAAACCAGAAATACAATCGCAGTAGTTCTCCCATTACTACCTTAGCTGAACGAGCAGAACGTAAGGTTGTAAGCACAGGAGCCTGGCAACCCAAATATGGACCAAAGACATGATTCGGAGTCGATGCATATAATGCAATATCCGGGACGCCAAAGAACTCCCTATAGGTGTTCGGACTTTACAATGTGCAAGGCCGAATACAGCCACCGGCGTTAAGGCCGGACTAAAGCACATGCGGCGTTCTAAAGTAGGGAGGGAATGCAGATGATGAGATATACGTAAGTACCGAAAAAATGGTGATCAGTTGCTTCCTTTATACCCTGATTAACACATCGAGATGTGTTTCAATAGATAATGCCATGAATATCGTGGTCATGGTACATGCCAAAAGTTTACATAAGGGAAAGGTTTACACAGGGCCTAAAAATAGTGGTTTGACGATTCCAGTGGTGCCTTGCCGCACGTTTGTGCCATTTCTCCTTAGTAGTGGATCCTTTAAGAGGAGGAGTAGATGGTTGTCTATAAAAAAAGGAAACAGGGACATGGAAAGGAGCCCATGTGCAATCGTATAGCGTGTAGGTTTTATAATGAACCTGCGGTGAGAAAAAATATTTAGGGTCCGGATAGGGTCAAGCCGTACTATGGAATTTTCCGCAGTGTGCCTTCGGCGTTGCCCAAGGTATTTCAAGTGCGTAGTTATGTACGCGCGGTACGTATACCGCAACCTTATGGGGCAGTCGGTGGAGGCCGAACTGCTATTCGAGGTCCGGATCCATCGAGCTATTGCACTGAGATGCGGATCAGACTCGTTTAGCAATGTCATTAGTCTTGATGACTGATGAATTGTTCGGCTTGATGAGGCCTCCATGCACCTCAGCTGCTAAGGCCGCGGTGTGCGCCTCAGTATGGAGTGAGCGCTCCATATTTCCATTGACTGTGATGACACCACGCGGTCCAGGCATTTTGAGCTTCAAATAAGCATAGTGTGGGACTGCATTAAAGTGGGCGAAAGCAGTTTGTCCGAGCAATGCATGATAACCACCGTGAAAAGGGACGATGTGGAAGATCAATTCTTCGCTTCGGAAGTTGTCTGGAGAACCGAACACTACTTCTCGTGTTAAGGAGCCCGTGCAGCGGGCCTCCATGCCGGTTATCACTCCTTTAAAGGTAGTGTTACTAGGCTTAATTCATAATGGGTCGATACCCATTTTACGGACAGTGTCTTGATAGATCAAGTCAAGACTGTTGTCACCGTCCACAAGGACTCTGGTGAGATGGTATCCGTCGATGACAGGATCGAGTACCAGGGCAGCTAAACCTCTGTGACGGATACTGGTTGGGTGATCCCTGTGATCAAAGGTGATCGGACAAGCCAACCATGGGTTGAATTTGGGGCAACAGGCTCGACGGCATAGACGTCCCTTAGTGTGCGCTTGCGCTCCCTCTTGGGGATGTGGGTGACATAAATCATGTTCACAATTTTCATCTCGGGGGGAAACTGCTTCTGACCCCCGGTGTTCGGCTCATGGGGCTCATCATCGTCCTCGCTTGGAGGTCCTTTCCCCTTGTGTTCGGTATTCAACTTACCGGCCTGTTTGAAAACCCTGCAATTTCTATTGGTGTGATTGGCAGGTTTGTCGGGGGTGCCATGAATCTGACAAGGCCTCTCAAGGATTTTTTCCAAGTTGGATGGACCATCTCTGTTGCCCTTGAAAGGTTTCTTCCGCTGACCGGGTTTGCCACCACTGAATCCGGCGTTGACTGCAGTATCTTGTATTTCTTTGTTATTGTTCCGACGCTTGTTTTTATTGCGGCTGGTCTACCATTGTCGTCCCTGGCTTCAGAAGTGTCGTGGTCGCTGGAACTGTTGCTTCTACGAGCTAGCCAGCTATCTTCGCCCGAACAGAAGCGGGTCATGTGTGTTGTAAGAGCTACCATGGTCTTTGACTTTTCCTGCCCGATGTGTCGGGCAAGCCATTCGTCACAGACGCTGTGTTTGAAGGCCGCTAAGGCTTCAGCGTCTGGACAGTCCATGATTTGGTTCTTTTTAATTAGGAACCGATTCCAAAGTTTGCGAGCTGACTCTCCGGGCTGCTGGACTATGTGACTTAGGTCATCAGCATCCGGTGGTCGGACATAAGTGTCCTGAAAGTTGGCCCGAAAAGCATCTTCTAAGTCTTCCCACCTCCCAATGGAGTTCTCTGGGAGGCTATTCAACCAGTGCCGTGTTGTTCCCTTCATATTCAAGGGAAGGTATTTAATGGCGTGGAGATCATCTCCGTGAGCCATGTGAATGTGGAGAAGAAAATCTTCAATCCATACGGCAGGGTCCGTTGTTCCATCATACTGCTCGATGTTCATGGGTTTAAACCCTTATGGAAATTGGTGCTGCATTACTTCAACAGTAAAGCACATAGGGTGTGCGGCACCTCTATACCGGGCGATATCGCGACGGAGTTCGGATGACATCTGTGTTTGGTGCTAGTCCCGAACTTGATGATGCTCATCATGCCAGGCTTTATGGCCATCATCTCGTGCCGGAGCACGTCCTCTGGATCCATAGATTGATCTGGTCTGCCTGGCTTTATTGGCGAGGTCCTAATGTAAGTCGTATGTATAATCCGGAGCTGTTGTATCCTTGCCAATACGGCAAGGTGGTGCGAGCTGATGTTCGGCGTGATGAGCCGTTTTGTCCCGTCCACGTGGTGGTCGGTCTGGTTGATCAGCATAATTGTATTTTGACAGTATTGGCTCAAGAGCTTCATTGTCGAATAGTGGCAGCAGCCTGCGTTTGGGGTAACTCTTTACTGGTCGCTCTAGGCCGTACTCTTCGGCGGCTAGGACCTTGGTCCATCTGTCGTTGAGTGTGTCCTGTTCAGCTTGGAGCTACTGTTGTTTCTTTTTCAGGCTCCGCGCGGTGGCAATGAGTTGTCGCCTGAAGCGTTCTTGTTTGAGGGGTTCCTCTGGGATGATAAAATCTTCGTCACCGAGGCTAACATCCTCTTCAGAGGCAGGTAAGTAATTGTTGTCTTCTGAATCTTTGTGATCAGCGTGTTCGAGGTTGTACTCGCCCTCCTCCCTCTCGTCCTGTTCGGACGTGGGTTCGATGGGGTGGTCGGGGTCTTTGGTGTTATCTAGAGTATCATTATCTCCGATGCCGGTATTGCTATCGTTTGCCCGACGCAATCGTGAGTGGCGCTGCTGAGTGCCATCGTCCTTGCCTGGATCCTGAGTGCCATCGTCGTCCTTCTTCTCAGGCGTGTCCACCATGTATACATCATAGGTAGAAGTGGTCGTCCAACGCCTTGTAATAGGCGGGTTTTAACCTGGTTCGATGTCGACATCATCGTCCATACCGTCGATGTCTTCGGAGGCGTAGTCTAGCATGTCGGTTAAATCTTCGATAGTGGCTATTAAGTGGATGGTGGGTGGGGCGTAAAATTCCCCGCTCTCAGCCCCCTACCTGAGCTAGGTGTTGTTCGAAGGCAAAGCTTTCGTGATGGCAAGAGATTGCATTAAGTCCAATGCTTCATTTAAGAGCGTAAGCTGGATAGAGGTATGCAGATCTATCGGGCTAGGTTTGGTGATAGACACTTGATTGAGCTTAATGGACGCATGCCTCGATAGTTTGGAGTTATCGTCTAGAGGCGAGTCCGGCTCCTCGATGACTGGGAGATTCCCGTTTGACTCCGGGTTCATCGACAGTGAGGTCGTATCTGGGTCTCCGGATGGGGGCTCCATGACAGGAGAGAGTCCGGCGGGGTTAAGCCTCCCGTCTTCGGACAATCTGGTCTACCCCGGATCTAAGGCCTTGGCAGGTATGAGCACCGACCCCTGGATGGGGTCGGATAGTGGATCCAAAGGAACTTCTAAATAAGGGTGGAGAGCGGCAGCCGAGGCCGTGAACCCCTCGAAGATCAGGTCTCCTCGGATATTAGGAATGTAGTTTAGGTTTACAAACCTGATCTGGTGACCGGGGGCGTAGCTGTCGACCTGCTCCAGATGGTCGGTCGAGTCGACACGTAGCATGAAGCCGCCGAACACAAAGACCTGACAAGGGAGAAAGGTCTCCCCGGACACAGCATCATCGTTGATGACGAGGCGTGCCATCGATTCCTCTGTTGATGACACAACGAAGCTCTCAATGAAAGCACCAATGTCGGTGTCAAAATCGGCACATCTCGGGTAGGGGGGCAATCTGTGCGTCTAAGGATAAATGGTAACAAGGGACAATGGGACACAATGTTTACCCAGATTTGAACCCTCTTAAAGGAGGTAAAACCCTACGTCCTGCTTGATTGTATTCGATGAGTATATGGGTTACAAGAGTTGACCTACCTTGAGATCATAATGACTAAACCCTAGCTTGTCTAGCCTATGAATATTATGATTTTCCCTACGGACTAACCCCTCCAGTTTATATAGACATCAGAGGGGCCTAGGGTTGTATATAGTCGGTTTATAGGGAAAGGAAATAGAATATTCGGACACCAATCTCATCGTTCACGCATATAGGAGTCCTACCCGAACACGGGGGGTGGTCTTTTGCCTTTATCTTCACGGCCAATCAGTCCGGCCCATATCAAATAGACCAGATGCCCGAGGACACCTTAGTCCAGGACTCCCTCACTCATTAACTCAGTACTTACTAGTATGCCGATGTTCTTGTTATTTTTCTTTGAAGTACCTAAGGGGGTACAGAAGAGACTAGATTATTTTCGATCTCGATTCTTCTGCAGTCAGATGAGGCTAAGAAGAAGTATCAACTATCTCGATGGGATATCATTTGCCAGCCTAAGGACTAGGGGGTCTCCGCATTGAAAACCTGGAAATTAAGAATAAATGCCTCATGAGTAAATGGCTGTATAGATTATTAGTAGAGAATGATGGTATGTGAGCATAAATATTACACAACAAATATCTGCAATCGAAAACGCTTGCCCAAGTCACTGCGAGACCTAATGACTCACCTTTCTGGAAGGGACTTATGAGAACGAAAGATTTGTTCTTTCGTAGGGTCAAATTCTTGGTTGGCAATGGAATGACACCAAGATTTTGGGAGGATACGTGGTTAGGGGAGATGCCACAAGCCATACAGTACCCCACCTTATATAATATTGTACAACGTAAGGAGTATTGCGTGGGCATGCTACCTCTTGAGCACTGCGTTGGTTTTCTCTTGAAGAGGAAAGGGTGATGCAGCAAAGTAGCGTAAATATTTCCCTCAGTTTTTGAGAACCAAGGTATCAATCCAGTAGGAGGCTCCTCACAACTACTAGGGAAAACCTTATACACAGAATGTTACCTGTAGCACTATACAAAATGAAACGCTACTGCTACTTAGTAGCAGCACGCATAAACAAACCGCGCTACTGCAATGACTTTAGCAGTAGCGCGTACAAGCGAAAAACGCTGCTGCTATGTTTGAACTAGGCGCACATGGCTAGCCCAACCTAGCAGTAGCGCGTATACTGGCCCAGCGCTACTGCTACTCTCCTTAGCTGTAGCGCGCTTACGTGTAAGGCGCTGCTGCTAACGGAAATAAAATAAAGTGAAAAACAAGTAGAAAAGTAAATGAAAATGAAAGAAATAGAAAAAGGAGAAAGGAAAAAAATAAAATGTAAAGAAAAATAAAAGAAAAAAGGGGAAAAAAGGAGAAAGGAATAGCAGTAGCGGGTTTCAGGAAACGCGTTTCGGAAACGCGCTACCGTTACGTTTCACTTAAACAACGCCCCCCCCCCCCCCGCCCCCCGGCCACCACACTTCTTCCCCAAATCCTTCGCCCTCGCCGTCGTCTCCCCAATTCGCCGTCGCCCCACTTCGCCACCGTCTCCTGCCGGCGTGGACGCCCGCAACCTCACTGTCTCCCTCCGAGGCCGCCGTCATCCTCACCGCCGCCGCCCGAGGCTGCTCTCAGCCTCACCACCGCCGCCCGAGGCCGCCCTCGACGTCAACATCGGCGCCCTCCACCTCACCGACGCCCGAGCCCGCCCAGGACCGTCGTTGCCCGTGCCCGAGCCCACCCTCTCCGCCCCTGCCTCCGTCACCGAGCACCTCCCTGCCACCGTCTCTCCCCTCTCTGTAAGTCCCCCACCCCTCCCCTCGACTCCTCTCCCTCTGCATTTTAGAGAAAAAATAAGTAGAGCAAAAGTTTGTTTATAGCAAAAAAATTAGTTTAGAGCGAAGGATGTTAAGTAGTAGATGTTAGAGAAAAAATTAGTTTAGAGCAAAAAATTTGGTTTACAACAAAAGTTAGTTAGGGTAGTAGGGTTTAATTAGGGTAGATGTTGCTTGTATAGTATATAGTGATACTAGTAGATGTTAATTAGGTTAGGGCAATAGTAGTACTAGTAGATGTTAATTAGATGTTTTTCAGTTAGGGCACTAGAGTTTTGCTAGGTTAATTAGGTTAGTAGTGCTGCTAGTAGTAGTGGTACAGTAGGTTAATTAGGTGATGTTAAATGAATAACTAAATGAATGAAATTAGTAGTTAATTGAATTTTTTTCCTTTCATCATTATAGAGCACTAAAGTTAATTGAATTTTGTTCTATTAGTAGTTAAATGAATTTTCTTCTACACTTTGTTTTTGAATTAGCTTGTGAAATTTGGACATGTGGTTGCTCGTGTATATTTGGACATGTGTTGCGGTGTCGAAGAGGGATATTTGAACACTGTTTCTAGGGAATGATGCTGAGTGGCCTATGTTTTGCCGGAATGTTGATTTATTTCTGTTCCGGCAAATTTCAGGTTCTCGATTTGTCCACTTTTTAGCAAAGGTCATGCCGAAATTTTCTGCGAATTTCGGCATGACTTGTGCTACGAACTAGGACATATCGAGTGCCCGGGATTTGCCGCACCAGGAAGGAGTCAACATTCTTGCAAAACAATAGGCCTTTTTTATGTCATTATTCATTTTATTAGGTCTAGAATTAATTGACTAGATTTAATCATAGGAAACATGGCTAGCAACGATGAAGGACAAAGTTCTGGTGATTGCGACGAAGTCTACCGGGCGGCAGACGAATTTTTTAGCCTTACCGACGATCAACCGATGTTGTTGCTGGGCCCACCGGTGGCATCGAGGACTGATACCGACACGTAGACTGGTGCTAAGACTGAGACCGGCGCTGAGACTCAGACCGGCATCGAGACCGGCACTGAGATTGAGACCGGTGCTGCCTCGGGGAGCGGAGCTGGTGTAGAGCAGAAAGCAAAGAGGCAACGGCTTCCTAACAAACTCAGGACTACTAGACTGGTGGTCACGGAGGTGGACGACGGCATTTTTGAGCCAAAGGCGCCTGAGGAAGCGCGTCGATGCTACGGCAATAAAATAGGCTGCATCATACGGACAACCGCCACCATCAACGATGAGAAACTACAGAAGATAGAAAATATGAGGAGCTCCCTCCTAAAGAAGTTTCACCAGATATTCTTGTTCCCGGGCCAGAATGAGAAGGATTATGAAGATCCAGACAAGGAACCGGCAATGAAGAAGATAAACAAACACGCCATGACCAAGTTTAGCGACGCATTGGCCGCCTGGAAAACTCGAGTGGAAGCAAGGATCATCGACAAGAAGGAACCCTACTCCGAGATTGTAAAGGATAATCTGACAATCACGGAAGAGCAGTTTCAAATATTCAAGCCTCATATTCAAGGAGGCTTGCGAGGCCGAAGCTGCCAAAAAAAAGCCTAAGGAGATGAAGGGGCTTCAAGAGAGGAACATTGGGAGACACCACCTCGGAAGCCGTGGTTACGGCGGAAAGAGGTCCAAATGGGCCAAGGAGGACGCGGAAGCCGCGAGTCTAGGCATCCCAGACCCCTTGGCGGATTTCACCGTCCCGCAGGAGCGTGACGTCCTGAGGGCCCGGCACCATTGGGACCCAGTGAAGAAGGTTTACGAGACAACACCGTTCATTACGGAGTTCATGAGACTGCTGGTAATTTTAGTTTCTGATCAATTCGACTGCACACGTTAGTCATATTTGTAAACGATCCTTGTGCCTTTTGCAGAGAGAGCAGCACCAGATTGCGGCCGAAAGCGACTCGCCGTCTGAGGCATTGGCGAGGCCCAAGTGGGACACTCCATTCAACCGGGCTTTGAACATATTGAAATGACAACCGGTGGATACTCGACTGTCGTATGGACGCGTGCACGGTGTTGGAGACGGCGCCACGTGGAAGAAGTACTACCGTGAGACCACGGAGGAGAGAAAGGAAAGACGGAGGTTAACTGAAGAAAACATCAACAAGAAGGTTGAGATTGCGGTTGAGAATAAGTCATCTCAAATAGTCGCAACAGCAGTAGCTGCTGCAAAACAGGTGGTTGCAGATTTGTCTACTTCCTTGGTG
Source organism: Triticum timopheevii (assembly GCA_963921465.1). Lineage (NCBI taxonomy): Eukaryota > Viridiplantae > Streptophyta > Magnoliopsida > Poales > Poaceae > Triticum > Triticum timopheevii. The sequence continues at coordinate 557,966,876 of OY997268.1, read as the reverse complement.
ATGGGCGTTTTCACTTAGACAAGGCAAAATCCAGAAAAAAAATGCAGAGGACTTTCCCCTTGCTGACTTCTTGGGAGCACCTGCTCCCGCACCGGCTCCCGCACCTGCTCCCGCACCGGCTCCCGCACCTGACGTGCTCGATGGTGCTTCGTCTTTGGCTGAGCTCGACGCCCTCACGGTATCTGTCACACCGGGCCCGTTTAATATAAATGTATAATCTCCCGTTTTCATTGCCTTTCAGATGTCTCACGTCGCAGACTTTTCTTTGCAGGCCAACGAAAGCCCATGCACCATATTGTACACCATCGGCGACCAGAAGGTGGACGTGAGGAAGGCGACGATAATGGAGCCAAAGGAACCATTGTTCCATAGCCGGCTGATCCCCCCGAACGTCTTCAAGGTTTCCGTGGCTAGTGTCGAACCGGGCCACGAGAATTTGCCTCCTCCAATACTACTGGTGGATGACGAGGAGACACCGCGGCGGCTTGGTGATTGTTGCAATGGGTGGGTCCTGTTGTGGCCAAAGAGTCTGCTTCGTCTGGAGGCGGTCGGGAGCACACCCACGAGCACACAGCCTCAGCAAGGTATGAACATCAACACCCCACCTACCCAATTAGCGTCGGGTGTCGGGTTGGGTGATAGTGGACAGGGTAAGGAGGAGGCTCCATTAGTCGCTGATGACATCGCCATGTGTGAGGATGAGGATGACGGTGGCGCTGAACATTATGTCTATACTAGCGCCTCCTCAGGGTTTGAGCGTCATGAGTCGGTGCCTGAATTGCCGTCTCAACGTATTATGGATGACCTTTCGGTAGTAAAGAAGTCTAGGAAGAGAGTGAGGAAAGGCAAAAAAGCTGATTCTATGATCCAGCCGCCTCAGCAGCCTCGGCTTCAGGACCGTATAGATATCCCCGATGCGGATAAATGGCATATCCCCGGTCAACCAATCCTACCTGCAACAGCGCTACAGGCCAGATTCGGCGATCTGAGGAGACTTCATGACGATGTGCTGTGGGTAGAGAAAGGCCTCATCGCCTCGACAGATCCAGGATACCCACTCTACGTGGTTAACGTTCTGTGGCAAATGTCGTACGTCGACAGCTTCCCCGCAGATAAGTTCTTCCTCCGATTCGATTACATATTCGACATGTTTCACGTGAAGAAGCTGGATTTTACGTTTGTCCGCCTTTATACCTTGCACATGAACTACATCATCGGGTTTGAGCAGATATCTCATATCTGTGTTGCTGACCCGTACTACATGCACGGGGGCCTCTTGAGAGTTTGCGCAGAGCACCGTGTATATGCGAGGGAATACATCATCAATTTCATGCTCGCCAATAAGGACAAGGGGGCGATTCTCGTGCTTTATCATCCTGTGTAAGTCATCCGCTGCTATACTTCCTTCAATTTCAATCATTCATTTGCACGGTGGAGGCTAAGTAATTTGAGGTGTACTTATTTTGCGCAACGGCGAGCGCGCCGTCCTCATCATCCTATACCCCCGATTCTCCCACGCTCTTTACTTGGACTCGTCAAAGGACATTCACAAAAAGGATTACACCCACATCAAGGATGTTCTCGACAGTGCTATGTTTTACTACCAAGCAAGGGGTGGAGAGGTCAGGGACAAGAAGAGAAGGGGCGGCAGGGTCGCCTTCGGCCATAAGACCGACTTCTGTTGCATCCAGCAACCGAACGATTCTCTTAATGATGGATTCTATGTCCACATGCTGGAGTACAGACGGGATCACCAGAACCTTCGCATGTCACCTAGATCCGGCAATGCCCATATTTTGCAATGGGCAAAGAGCGTAGAAGATATCGAGGATCATCGACTTCGAGCCGAGTTCTATCACATCCAGCGCGAACTTGCCCAAATCATCATGAAGGAGGTTGTCGGAAAAACAGGGATGTTCTACGAAGAAGGACAAATGTCACGGGAAGACGTCCGAACATGGGTAGCCGCTCAGCGTCTCGACCTGAAGCCTTTCACTAGGCTCGGGGACTATCTCCCTGACACGGATGGATGGAATGACATGTTGGAGTGATTGTCGATATATGACAATGTGTTCGTTTAGTCCATACTTTCTGTATGACAAAACTTTGAGTTATGCACGGTGAAACTTTATTTGTGATGTAATTAAACCATCCTCCTCCTCGACTAGCGAAAATCACTCTAGTTAGAGCATTTTGGGGTACGATGAACTTTGTTATTTATGCTTATGATATGTTGTTTCTATTTTTGCCAAGTCTGTCTCTTTCTGTTGCTCAACTATATATGTTGCATATCGTCGACTCATGTGACGATGCAGGTGCATAGATCATCGATGGTGAATAAGTGCTACGCCAGGAGTATATATATGACAAGTGGCCGGAGTGTCAGGCCCAGGTGTACCGGTTTCCGGTTTCCGAGCGACAGGCAGTAGTTAGTTTAGGTTCACGCTAATGCGAGAGAGGGATACGAACTCATGTACTCAAAGTTATAGCTCTTCTCGCGTATACCATTGTTTAGATGGATGACGATGTATTTGCAAGTAATCGAGACTTGTATCGCTATTTTCGAGATGATGACGAGAGACCACTTTGTGTTGGATGATGATTATGATGGTGACATGATTTGATGAGACTAATTGTATGTATATGCTATGATTACATTTGTATGTGTATGATATGCTAAAGATCATTGTATAAAGCCTATTCAAATACAAAACAAATACAAAAACAAATATGCAAGAAAAAAAATAAAACTAGTAGTAGCGAGGGGGGGGGGGAATTTAGCAGTAGCGCCGCATTACCAGTAGCGCTTCCCGATAAACATCGCTGCAGATAATATCAGCAGCGCCCTTTTCTAAATAGCGCTACAGCTATTCATGTATAGCAGTAGCGTGGGACAACAAGCGCTACTGCTATACGTTAGCTGTAGCGCCCTTATTAGTAGCGCCTGTCCCCGCGCTACTGAGAGGCCCAAAACCCGCGTTTCTGCTAGGCTTTTCCCTAGTAGCGCAAGTCCCTCGCACCTACACAAACAAACAAGAACCTCGCAACCAAGGCGATAAAGGGGTTGTCAATCCCTTCACGGTAACTTGCGAAAGTGAGATCTGATAGAGATAATAAGATAAGATAAATATTTTTGGTATTTTCATGATATAGATTGAAAAGTAAAGATTGCAAATAAAGTAGATCGAAAACTTATATGATAAAAGATAGACCCGGGGGCCATAGGTTTCACTAGTGGCTTCTCTCAAGATAGCATAAGTATTACGGTGGGTGACCAAATTACTGTCGAGCAATTAATAGAAAAGTGCATAGTTATGAGATTATCTAGGCATGGTCATGTATATAGGCATCACGTCCGCGACATGTAGATCGAAACGTTTCTGCATCTACTACTATTACTCCACACATCGACCGCTATCCAGCATGCATCTAGAGTATTAAGCTCATGAGAACAGAGTAACGCATTAGGCAAGATGACATGATGTAGACGGATAAACTCAAACAATATGATATAAACCCCATCTTTTTATCCTAGATGGCAACAATACAATGCGTGCCTTGCTGCCCCTGTTGTCACTGGGAAAGGACACCGCAAGATTGAACCAAAGCTAAGCACTTCTCCCATTGCAAGAAAGATCAATCTAGTAGGCCAAACCAAACTAATAATTTGAAGAGACTTGCAAAGATAACAAATCATACATACAAGAATTAAGAGGAGATTCAAATATTTCTCATAGATAAACTTGATCATACACCCACAATTCATCGGAACTCGACAAACACACCGCAAAAAAGAGTTACATCGAATAGATCTTTGATGACCCGCAAGTATACGGGATAATTGTAGCCTCTTTCGATAAGTAAGAGTGTCGAACCCAATGAGGAGCTAAAGGTAGAACAAATACTCTCTCAAGTCCTATCGGCCACTGAAACGACTCTACGCACGCTTGACGTTCGCTTTACCTAAAACAAGTATGAAACTAGAAGTACTTTGCAAGTGTTGTTGGATAGGTTTGCAAGATAATAAAGAACGCATAAATAAAGACTAGGGGCTGTTTAGATAAAGATGCAATAAAGTAAATAAAGTGAGTGTGGAAAAGTGGTGGTAGGAGTTGTGAAATTATCCCTAAGCAATTGACTACGTTACTAGACCGGTAATCACAATTGCAATTTTATTTGAGGGAGAGGCATAAGCTAACATACTTTCTCTACTTGGATCATATGCACTTATGATTGGAACTCTAGCAAGCATCCGCAACTACTAAAGATTCATTAAGGTAAAACCCAAGTCCCCTTTTATCCCATACGCAAACAACATACTTACTCGGGTTTGTGCTTCAGTCACTCACGCAACCCACCATAAGAAAATCATAAACATATTGCAAACCCTACAGTGGGAATCCCTCACGCTTGCGCGACACGAGGGCACCATAGGACAGCACTAATAATAAAACATGCAACTGAAACCAATCATAGCAATTCATCAATCACCGATAGGACAATGGGAATCTACTCAGACATCATAGGATGGCACCACATCATTGGATAATAATATGAAGCATAAAGCACCATGTTCAAGTAGAGGGTATAGCGGGTTGCGGGAGGGTGGACCTCTGAATATAGAGTGGGGAAGATGATGGAGATGTTGGTGAAGATGATGGAGGTGTTGGTGAAGATCGCGGTGATGATGATGGCCCCTGTGGCGTTCCGGCGCCACCGGAAGCAAGGGGGAGAGAGCCCCCCTTCTTCTTCTTCTTCCTTGTCCTTCTCCCTAGATGGGAGAAGGGTTTCCCCTCTGGTTCTTGGCTCCCATGGCGTGGGAGGGGCGAGAGCCCCTCCGAGATTGGATCTATCTCTCTGTTTATGTGTTCTTTTTTGGCTCTGTTTCACCGTTTCGTGTATATATGGAGATCCGTAACTCCGATTGGCCTGAAACCTTCGCCCTGATTTTTTTCGAATATTAACTTTCTTGTGGTAAAAGAATAGCGTCAACCGCCTTACGGTGGGCTCACGATGGTAGGGGCGTGCCCAGGGGGGCAGGCGCGCCCCTACCTCGTGACCACCTCGGGCACCGTCTCATGTGGATTTTTCTTCCGGAATTTTCCATATTTTCCAAAAATAAGCTCTGTCCGTTTTTATCCCGTTTGGACTCCGTTTGATATGGATATTCTGCGAAACATAAAACATGCAACAGACAGGAACTGGCACTGGGCACTGGAACAATAAGTTAGTCCCAAAAATAATATAAAAAGTTGCCAAAAAGTATATGAAAGTGAATAATATTGGCATGGAACAATCAAAAATTATAGATACGACGGAGACGTATCAGCATCCCCAAGCTCAATTCCTGCTCGTCCTCGAGTAGGTAAATGATAAAAAAGAATAATTTTTGATGTGGAATGCTACCTAGCATAATCTTGATCATATGTCTAATCATGGCATGAATATTAAGACACGAGTGATTCGAAGCAATAGTCTATCATTTGACATAAAAACAATAATACTTCGAGCATACCAATAAAGCAATCATGTCTTTTCAAAACAACATGACCAAATAAAGCAATCATATAGTCTGGTTGTTGCTCTATATTCATAACACAAAGTATTTAATCATGCACAACCCCGATGACAAGCCAAGCAATTGTTTCATACTTTAATAATCTCAAACTTTTTCAACTTTCACACAATACATGAGCGTGAGCCATGGACATAGCACTATAGGTGAATAGAATATGATGGTGGAGGTTATGTGGAGAAGACAAAAAGGGAGAAAGTCTCACATCAACTAGGTGTATCAACGGGCTATGGAGATGCCCATCAATAGATATCAATGTGAGTGAGTAGGGATTGTCATGCAACGGATGCACTAGAGCTATAAGTGTATGAAAGCTCAAACTGAAACTAAGTGGGTGTGCATCCAACTTGCTTGCTCATGAAGACCTCGGGCATTTGAGGAAGCCCATCATCGGAATATACAAGCCAAGTTCTATAATGAAAAGTCCCACTAGTATATGAAAGTGAAAGCATAGGAGGCTCTCTCTATGAAGAACATGGTGCTACTCTGAAGCACAAGTGTGGTAAAAGGATAGTAACATTGCCCCTTCTCTCTTTTTCTCTCATTTTTTTGGTGGGCTTCTTTGGCCTCTTTTTTTTATTATTTGGGCTTCTTTGGCCTCTTTTTTTTGTAAAGTCCGGAGTCTCATCCCGACTTGTGAGGGAATCATTGTCTCCATCATCCTTTCCTCACTGGGGCAATGCTCTAATAATGATGATCATCACACTTCTATTTACTTACAACTCAATATTACAACTCGATATCTAGAACAAAGATATGACTCTATATGAATGCCTCCGGCGGTGTACCGAGATGTGCAATGATCTAGCATAGCAATGACATCAAAAAACAGACAAGCCATGAAAACATCATGCTAGCTATCTGAAAGTGCAACTAATCCCCGGGTGGTTTTGGTAATTAATAACAACATATATATCATTGAACTAATAGTTACTTGAGAATCATTTCAGAGAGTTCAGTGATATGGGTATGGCAAGGACTGAAGAAGTGGACCCCCCAAAATGCTAAGGCAAGCATTGGCAAAAGCTCAAGACTCCATTTTTGGTTTAGTGATCCAAGATCACATTGAGTCCATAGGAAAAGCCAATACTATTAAAAGGGGATGAGGTTATGATGATGATCTGGTTGCTCAAGTGCTTAGTGATACATCTCCTAAACTATCAGCAATTTTCACTGCCATATACACTCATAAGTAGTCTCGGTCCCACCGATATTCCAAACTCAGTCACACCGAGATGAACCACCTCAGCCATAAGCCAAATCCTAGAAAACTCGGATTTTCCGATTCTGAACTCGGTCTCACCGAAACATGAGTTGCCAAGCTTCTGTAACCTTCTGTCATCAAATCGGTGTCACCGAGATGATGAAGTCGGTCCCACCGAAACTGGCATGCTCTGGTCATTGCACGAATCGGACTAACCGAGATTGTATTTTCGGTCCCACCGAAAATCCCAACGTTCACATTATTTGAACTATCGGTCTCACCGAGTTGTCCACTTCGGTCCCACCGAGATTGCTCAAATGTGTGTAACGGTTGGATTTTGTGTGGAGGCTATTTATACCCCTCCACCCCCTCTTCATTCGTGGAGAGAGCCATCAGAAAGAACTACCACTCCTACCTTATATTTCTGAGAAGAGAACTACCTACCCTTGTGTTGAGATCAAGTTTCTCCTCTCCAACCATATGAAGCTTGATCTCTAGCCTTCCCAAGTTGCTTTCCACTCAATCCTTTCTTCCACCACAGCCAAATCAGTGAGGAGAGTTGAGTGTTGGGGAGATTATCATTTGAAGCACAAGAGCAAGGAGTTCATCATCATCTACAACATCTATTACCTTTTGGAGGGTGGTGCCTCCTAGATTGGTTAGGTGTCGCTTGGGAGCCTCCGTCATCGAGATGTGGAGTTGAACCAAGAAGTTTGTAAGGGCAAGGAGATCGCCTACTTCGTGAAGATCTACCCCGAGTAAGGCTAGCCCTCCGTGGGCGTAGGCCATGATGGAATAGACAAGGTTGCTTCTTCGTGGACCCTTCATGGGTGGAGCCCTCCGTGGACTCGCGCAGCCATTACCCTCCGTGGGTTGAAGTCTCCATCAACGTGGAAGTACGATAGCACCACCTATCGGAACCACGAGAAAAATCACCGCGTCTCCAAAATTGCGTTTGCTCTTCTCCACCTCTCTTTACTACATGTGCAATTTACTTTCCGCTGCCTATACTCTAGAATTGCATGTGTAGGGTGATGCTTGACTTGATCATAAGTGTGAATCTGCCAAAAAGTGTTCCTTGTCAAAAGGCAGAATTTTTATATTGTCAAGTAGTCTAATCACCCCCCCCCTCTAGACATACTTTCGATCCTACAAGTGGTATCAGAGCTTTGGTCTCCATTGTATTGGTTTCCATTGCATTGGACTCCATAAGCTTGGTTTCATAACCTAGGAGAGTATGGCGTCTAGTGAGGGTAATTTTCGTAGAGGTCCTTACTTTGATGGTACAAATTTTGCTAGTTGGAAGCATAAAATGAAAATGCATATTCTTGGTCATAATCCAGCCGCATGGGGCATTATTTGTGTTGGTATGCAAGGTGAATTCTTCGAGGAAGTAAAAGTTCCGGATCGCGAAGCTACAACGGAAGAATTGCGGATGTTGCAAAACAATGCTCAAGCTTGTGACATTCTCTTCAATGCCTTGTGTCCCGAGGAGTTCAACAAAATCAGCCGTCTTGAGAATGCAAAAGAGATTTGGGATACTTTGGTTGAAATGCACGAAGGTACCGAGTCCGTGAAGGAATCAAAGCTAGATATTCTTCAAGGTCAACTTGACAAGTTCAAGATGAAGGATGGTGAAGGAGTCGCTGAAATGTACTCTAGGCTTGCTCTCATCACAAATGAGATTGCCGGCTTAGGAAGCGAAGAAATGACCGACCGATTCATCATCAAGAAGATTCTCAGAGCTTTGGATGGAAAGTATGACACCGTGTGCACTTTGATCCAAATGATGCCAAACTACAAGAATCTCAAGCCAACCGAAGTCATTGGAAGAATTGTTGCTCATGAGATGACACTTAAGGATAAGGAAGAGCTTCACAACAAGTCAAGTGGTGCTTACAAAGCTACAAGTGATGCTCCCACAACCTCAAGTGACAAGTTAATTTCCAATGAAGAGATAAGCCTAATGGTCAAGAACTTCAACAAATTCTACAAGAATAGAGGCAAAGAGAGAAGCTCAAAGTCTAGATCATATGATGAAAAGAGATCTTCTAGTCGTGATCGAAACTGCTACAATTGTGGAAGACCCGGACACTACTCAAATGAGTGTACGGCTCCCCACAAGAGAAGAGAAGAATCTCCAAGAAGAAGAAGCTCAAGAGATGAGTCACCTCGGAAAGAGAGAAGGAGCAGAGATGATCGTTATGAACGAAGACCCTCTCGGAGAAGCAAGGATTCGGAGAGGAAAGACAAGTCATCAAGGAGCTACACAAGAAGAAAACATCAAGCTCATGTAGGTGAATGGGTCTCCGGCTCTGACTCCGACAATCAATCCGAAGGAAGCTATCACTCCGACTCCGACTACAGTCAAGATGAAGGTGTTGCCGGTCTTGCTCTCGTATCCTCCAACTCCAACTCCTACGACTTATTTGATTCACCAAATGAGGGAATTGGAAGATGCTTCATGGCTAAAGGCCCCAAGGTATCACACCCTGAATTCATTGACTTCAATAGTGATGAGGATGACTTGCTTGGTGAAGATGAGCTCTTGCTTGATAAATCCAGTGAGCCTAGTAACGATGAACATGCTAATAGTCTTTATAGTCAAGAAGAGTCGAATGACAATGCTATGAAGGAGATTGAGCGTCTAACTAAAGAACTAAACACTCTTAAGTTAGCTCATGAAACAACTCAAGAAGATCATAGAGAGCTCCTAAGATCTCATGAGAAGCTACGCTTCGAGAAGCTCACTCTAGAGCAAGAACATGAGTTTCTAAAAGCAATCAATGACGATCTTCGAAAGAAGAGTTCTTCATATCTTGCCAAACGACTTCTCTTGTCTAATTTCTTGCCACCCATTAAGACTAAGCATGACAAGCATAAGAAAAATTCTTCCTCTAGCAGTAACAATAACCATGCTAAATCCAATGTTGTTGCTTCTAGTAGTTCTCTTGATTCCACTAACAATGTTTCAAGCCAAGTTACACTTGAGCAAGAAAATAGTTTATTGAAAGGGATCACAGAGAAAGGTGTCTACAAGAGCCTTGCCGGAAGCAAGAACTTTGAGGAAATTGTTCGCAAGCAAGGAAGGCACCGGAAGAATCAAGGAATTGGTTTTGAGCGAAAGTTCAACGCCGAAGGCGTTGAGTGGGAAGAAGGTCAATATCCTACTCCACAGTTTGTTCCTCAAAAGGAGAAGTATGATCCTACTTCTTCCAATGCGGAACAAGCTCAAGATGACCTTCCACCACAAGACCACAAGGTAAAAGGCAAGGACAAGCTTCAAGAGGAGATTGATGCATTTGTTGAAGCACCTCAAGCCATGGTCAAGTGGGTTCCCAAGGAAACGTCAAGTTCTACTTCGTCAAGCTCAACTACAACCCCATGGATTCCCATCAAGATGATGTGGATCCCGAAGAAGAAGAACTAGAAAGTTCTTGAGGGTGACTCCGCCAACATACTTCACTCACATTCATTCTGGCAAAAACTTGTGCAATCAACTTCCACATCGTGCACTAGTTCATGGAGTCACAAACCCTCTTGTTGGTATGTCAAGGGACAAGGTAATCATTGCTTTCATGGACATCATCTGTTGTGAACTTCAATCTATGTCCATGGATATCCTTGTTTGTTCCTTGTGGGACTAACCCATGTAGGTATTGAAAGTGCCCGAATCCAAAGGATAGCTCCCAACTCTTGATGATCTCCATCAACATTGAGCATCTACATCTTCAACATCTACATGAAGTCTTCTACGACAACCCAAGGTTAGTTTGACCCTTTAAAAGGGGTTCTCACATCTAGGGGGAGCTTTGCTCTAAAAATTGAGCTAAAGCATCTTCAAATGATGTGAACACATCAATGCTTTATGTAAAAGTGGTAACCCCACTTGTGCTTAAACGATGAGTATGACCTATGATCAAATGTTCTCATTTGGCTCCTAAGTCAATATACTCATATAAAGATGACCTAGTCATCGACAAATTGTGTGTTAGTTGCTAGAGTTTTGGTTGTGCATGTTTGACACATATTTCATTTGCTATCTTATTGTGTGAGCATGTTGGATGCATGATTTTATCCATTCGAGGACATCCATTTGTTGTTTTGGTCGTTTTGATTTTTTTCTGACCAAATGGATGGACAAGAATGCCTAAGTACCTCCCCTAGCTATCTATGCTTTCTTGTCTCAAATTCTATTCATGCTTACATCACAAATTTTGAACAAGTCATTTTCGGACCCTCCGGGTGAGGAGCACTCGGAGCCACCGATCCGTCAAGGGCTAATTTCCAAAACCTTCTAATTGATTTCGGTCAGACCAACTCACTCAAACTCGGTCGAACCGAAAGCATTTAGACTGATCGAGGTTTTCATCTCGGTGAAACCGAGTTGTGATTTTCGGCGTGACCGAAGTGCATAACTGCCTAGCAGTTATCCATCTCGGTGCCACCGAGTTGTACAACTCGGTCCCACCGACAGCGAAGGGGTATATACTCCGAGGGCCGCGCGCGTTGATTCCTCCTTCAAACGTTTCGCCCCCACACCCCTTGCTGCCATCGCCTTGGTCTCCGGATCGTCGCCGTCGTCGCCTGTGCGCCCTCGCCGCAGGTCTCCGTCGCCGTCAACGGACATCTCCTCCGCGCCGTTGCCGCCGTAGAAAAACTCCACCAAGTTGGGGTGAGTTTTGATCCCACTCGTGCTCCCATCTCCGATTCAATGCCCGTTTGGATTGCCTAGTATCTTGCCACGATTGAAATCCTCCTGTACACCAGATTAGTTCGTTTGAACTAGATTCGAGTAAAAGTTTTAGGGTTAGGTTTCCGCGGAACACATCTCGGTGAGACCGATTTTATAATTTCGGTATGACCGATTTGGCCTATGGCCATTGCACTGCACCTTTCGGTCCAACCGAGTTGTGCAAAATCGGTGTGACCGAAATGAAGATTCTGTGAAACCCTAGTGTTTTCGGCAGGACCGAAACCCACTTCGGTCAAACCGAAAGTGGTGTGCCAAGCTCCTGTTTAACACTTCGGATTCACCGAACCTTAAACTCGGTCTGACCGAAATGTCTTCTGTGAAAACCTAATACTAGAATTTGAACTCATTTTTTTTGCAAAAACTTCTGCAGTTTGTGATGACTCTTCTTCTCTGCCTACACCTTATCTATTCACAGGTTGTCAGCCATGTCAGATGCCAGTGATAGTCAGAACAGGTCAGAGACACCCATTGCAGACATTCCAAAGGCAGGCACTAGTCCTGATCCTAGTAGCTCATCTGATGATGGTGAGAGGAGTACACCAAGTGGCTTGCCTCCTGCAGCCACCAGAGCATGAAGACAATGTTGTTGTGATGGATGAGGAGGATCCGACATCTGTTGAAGGTCAAGCCAAGATCGAAGCTGCTAAGAAAGCCAAAGCTGACAAGGAAGCAGCAGCAGCAGCAGCTAAACCAAAGAGTTTCGGAGAGCAAATACTTGAAGCTACTCAAAGGATTGAACAACGCCTGGCCAACATTGTACAGTCTCAGGAGAGCTTAGAGAGGATTGTTGAGGACAAGATCCACGCTCTGGACGTGAAGCTGACTGAAGTACAAGTGACCGTCAACAAGCTCGAGGCAGACATTGAGGAAGCAAAGCAGGAGAAGGAAGAGCTTATGCGTGAGTTGCAGGATGACTTAGTCCAGGATTCTCATCGACAGACTGCTCCGGTTCCCAAAGGACCCCGATCAGCTGCTATTCCAGTGACTGACACCAGGACTACAGCTTCAGCACCTCCCACAGTTCCAGCAGTTACTCCAACTCCAGCTCCAGTGACCACTCCTCCAGCACAGACATCAGCTGAAGTCTTCGCCGATGCTGTCATATCCACTCCGACATCAACCCAGACGGGAGCCACCAGCAGAGTCCACAGTGACGCTTAGCTTTATGCTTTTTCGAACTTTTTGGTAACTTGTTGCCAAAGGGGGAGAAATTGTATAGATCATAGGACTTCGAGAGAGAGAGTGCTGTTGTCTTTGCGCTTTTGCTCTTTCGTTCTTTTGCGGTTTCTTTGAGATACTTTTGGTTTTCGAGACATTCAGTGTGTTTGATACTCCGTTTGATTCTACCTTAATGAGTGCTTGGTCGTACTATGCTTTAATGTGTGCTTAATGCTTATCATATGCCATTCCTATCTCGTATGACCATTTACTCATGTCTTGGTGATTGGGTGCATGCTGTTCATTCTTATCATTTTGTGCGCTCCACCAACATGTATGTGACATGGAAGAGTGACCCATGATCCTAATCGATTGTGCATTTGCATTCAAACGCAAATCTTAAATAATGCACAAATTTAGGGGGAGCTCTTGCTTATCACATACTTCTCAAAGCGACGATATTATTCATTGATTATATCCTTTGTCGAAGCTTTGATCTATATGTTGTCATCAATTACCAAAAAGGGGGAGATTGAAAGTGCAACTAATCCCCGGGTGGTTTTGGTAATTAATAACAACATATATATCATTGAACTAATAGTTACTTAAGAATCATTTCAGAGAGTTCAGTGATATGGGTATGGCAAGGACTGAAGAAGTGGACCCCCCAAAATGCTAAGGCAAGCATTGGCAAAAGCTCAAGACTCCATTTTTGGTTTAGTGATCCAAGATCACATTGAGTCCATAGGAAAAGCCAATACTATTAAAAGGGGATGAGGTTATGATGATGATCTGGTTGCTCAAGTGCTTAGTGATACATCTCCTAAACTATCAGCAATTTTCACTGCCATATACACTCATAAGTAGTCTCGGTCCCACCGATATTCCAAACTCAGTCACACCGAGATGAACCACCTCAGCCATAAGCCAAATCCTAGAAAACTCGGATTTTCCGATTCTGAACTCGGTCTCACCGAAACATGAGTTGCCAAGCTTCTGTAACCTTCTGTCATCAAATCGGTGTCACCGAGATGATGAAGTCGGTCCCACCGAAACTGGCATGCTCTGGTCATTGCACGAATCGGACTAACCGAGATTGTATTTTCGGTCCCACCGAAAATCCCAACGTTCACATTATTTGAACTATCGGTCTCACCGAGTTGTCCACTTCGGTCCCACCGAGATTGCTCAAATGTGTGTAACGGTTGGATTTTGTGTGGAGGCTATTTATACCCCTCCACCCCCTCTTCATTCGTGGAGAGAGCCATCAGAAAGAACTACCACTCCTACCTTATATTTCTGAGAAGAGAACTACCTACCCTTGTGTTGAGATCAAGTTGCTCCTCTCCAACCATATGAAGCTTGATCTCTAGCCTTCCCAAGTTGCTTTCCACTCAATCCTTTCTTCCACCACAGCCAAATCAGTGAGGAGAGTTGAGTGTTGGGGAGATTATCATTTGAAGCACAAGAGCAAGGAGTTCATCATCATCTACAACATCTATTACCTTTTGGAGGGTGGTGCCTCCTAGATTGGTTAGGTGTCGCTTGGGAGCCTCCGTCATCGAGATGTGGAGTTGAACCAAGAAGTTTGTAAGGGCAAGGAGATCGCCTACTTCGTGAAGATCTACCCCGAGTAAGGCTAGCCCTCCGTGGGTGTAGGCCATGATGGAATAGACAAGGTTGCTTCTTCGTGGACCCTTCGTGGGTGGAGCCCTCCGTGGACTCGCGCAGCCGTTACCCTCCGTGGGTTGAAGTCTCCATCAACGTGGAAGTACGATAGCACCACCTATCGGAACCACGAGAAAAATCACCGCGTCTCCAAAATTGCGTTTTCTCTTCTCCACCTCTCTTTACTACATGTGCAATTTACTTTCCGCTGCCTATACTCTAGAATTGCATGTGTAGGGTGATGCTTGACTTGATCATAAGTGTGAATCTGCCAAAAACTGTTCCTTGTCAAAAGGCAGAATTTTTATATTGTCAAGTAGTCTAATCACCCCCCCTCTAGACATACTTTCGATCCTACACTATCTTACGATCATGCAAAGCAATATGACAATGAATGCTCAAGTCATGTATACGATGATGATGGAAGTTGCATGGCAATATATCTCGAAATGGCTATGGAAATGCCATGATAGGTAGGTATGGTGGCTGTTTTGAGGAAGATATAAGGAGGCTTATGTGTGACAGAGCGTATCATATCACGGGGTTTGGATGCACCGGCGAAGTTTGGACCGACTCTCGAGGTGAGAAAGGGCAATGCACGGTACCGAAGAGGCTAGCAATGATGGAAGGGTGAGAGTGCGTATAATCCATGGACTCAACATTAGTCATAAAGAACTCATATACTTATTGCAAAAATCTACAAGCCATTGAAAACAAAGTACTACGCGCGTGCTCCTAGGGGGATAGATTGGTAGGAAAAGACCATCGCTCGTCCCCGACCGCCACTCATAAGGAAGACGATCAATAAATAAAATTGTGCTCCAACTTCATCACAAAGCGGTTCAGCATACGTGCATGCTACGGGAATCACAAACCTCAACACAAGTATTTCTACTAATCCACAGTCACCCACTAGCATAACTCTAATATCACCACCTTTATATCGCAAAACTATTGCAAGGAATCAAACATATCATATTCAGTGATCCACAAGTTAATGTAGGATTTTATGACTAACCATGTGAATGACCAATTCCTGTCATCTCTCTAAATAGATATAAGTGAAGCAAGAGAGTTTAATTCTTTCTACAAAAGATATGCCCACGCTCTAACAAATATAACTGAAGCAAAAGAGCATTCTACAAATGGCGGTTGTCTATATGAAGAGAAACAGGCAATCCAAACTTCAAATGATATAAGTGAAGCACATGAAGCATTCTATAAAGCCATACTCAAAAGATTTAAGTGAAGTGCAATGAGCATTCTATAAATCAACCAAGGACTTTCTCATACCAGCATGGTGCATAAAATAAAAATAAAAACCTAATTGCAAAAGACGCTCCAAGACTTGCACATAATGCATGAACGAAACGAATCCGAAACATACCGATACTTGTTGAAGAAAGAGGGGATGCCTCCCCAACATCCCCAAGCTTAGACGCTTGAGTCTCCTTGAATATTTACTTGGGGTGCCTCGGGAATCCCCAAGCTTGAGCTCTTGCCTCTCTTCCTTCTTCTCACATCAAAACATCCTCGATTAGACACTACATCCACACAAAACTTCAACAGAAAACTCGGTAAGATCCGTTAGTATAATAAAGCAAATAACCACTCTAAGTACTATTGCAAACCAATTCATATTTTGTTTTTGCATTGTGTCTACTGTAACATAACTTTTCCATGGCTTAATCCACTAATATAAATTGATAGATTCATCAAAATAAGCAAACTATGCATCAAAAACAGAATCTGTCAAAAACAGAACAGTCTGTAGCAATCTGAACATCCACCATACTTCTTGTACCCCAAACATTCTACCAAAATTAGGAAAAATAAAAAAGTTGTACATAAAGACAGTGAAAAAGGAATCAGAACCATTTGTCGTTCCAGTTAAAAACGTAAAATTGCGCACTACAGCCAAAGTTTCTGTCCTGCACCGTACAAACCAACAAATATTGTAAACATCCTAAAGGCAAACCATGGCACATTATTTTTATAATACAATGGAATTATACAAGGGGATAATTATTTTTGATGAAAAGTTTCTGTAATTAAGATTCACAAATTTCCCATGGGCATGAACAAAGTTCAAGGACGTCCCCCACTTTCACAATGCTCGTCTCTCTCACTTTCACTTCTCTTTTTGAAAAGTTTTGGGTTCCCCTCTCTATTTTTGTTGTTTTAAAACTATATGAAAGCACTCAACAGAAATAAATGACTCTCTAAAACTTCCGGGTTGTCTCCCTGGCAGCGCTTTCTTTAAAGCCATTAAGCTAGGCATTTAGTGCTCAAGTAATGGATCCACCCGGATCCCAAGGTATATTGTCGGTGTCAAAACCGGCGGATCTCGGGTAGGGGTTCCCGAACTGTGCGTCTAGGCGGATGGTAACAGGAGACAAGGGACACAATATTTTTACCCAGGTTCGGGCGCTCTCGATGGAGGTAAAACCCTACTCCTGCTTGATTAATATTGATGATATGGGTAGTACAAGAGTAGATCTACCACGAGATCAGAGAGGCTAAACCCTAGAAGCTAGCCTATGGTATGATTGTTGTTCATCCTACGGACTAAAACCCTCCGGTTTATATAGACACCGGAGAGGGTTAGGGTTACACAGAGTCGGTTACAATGGTAGGAGATCTACATATCCGTATCGCCAAGCTTGCCTTCCACGCCAGGGAAAGTCCCATCCGGACACGGGACGAAGTCTTCAATCTTGTATCTTCATAGTCTAGGAGTCCGGCCAATGGTGATAGTTCGGCTATCCAGACACCCCCTAATCCAGGACTCCCTCAGTAGCCCCTGAACCAGGCTTCAATGAAGACGAGTCCGGCGCGCATATTGTCTTCGGCATTGCAAGGCGGGTTCCTCCTCCGAATACTTCATAGAAGATTTTGAACACAAGGATAGTGTCTGGCTCTGCAAAATAAGTTCCACATACCACCGTAGAGAGAATAATCTTTACACAAATTCAATCTGCTGACGTATTTTGCGGCGTGACGTCACATCACGGCCAAGCCTTTACTGGAATCGTTTTTACTATCCCACCTCAGCGCGTTTAGCGAGGCGGTTTCCTTGGCACGTCTTGTCAAAGCAGAGATCGTGTCCTCTTATTCTGGGATTCTCATCAATACGGGTGTGGGTAACCCAACCGCACCATTGATTATGGTGCTTGGGAGATAAGCGAGTTTTATCAGGATGGTGGGGACGCATAGTTTCGTCCGTCCATATAAGGGGATAACGATCCACCTTTTTACCTACGCCTTCTTCCTCCTTTGCTTATCCATTTCCGTGCACTAGAGCTCCAGCGCTCGAGTCCGCACATCCCGCCTCAACCTTCCCTAGCCATGTCCGGAGCGGGAGGCAAGTGGATGGTCTCCTCCGTAATGGAGGAACAAGTCAAAAAGCTACGGATGGCCGGATACTTATCCAACGACATCGCGCACCGGCTCCCCGACAAGGGGCAGCTCCTTCCTACCCCCAGGCCCCATGAGAGGGTGGTGTTCGTCACCCACTTCCTACGCGGACTAGGTTTTCCACTTCACCCATTTGTCCGGGGGCTCATGTTCTACTATGGCCTAGATTTCCACGAGCTGGCCCCGAACTTCATCCTCAACATCTCGGCGTTCATCGTCGTGTGCGAGGCCTTCCTCTGCATCCAGCCCCACTTCGGCTTATGGTTGAAGATTTTTAATGTCAAGCCGAAGGTAGTGGGCGGCCGCCAAGCAGAGTGCGGAGGTGCCATGGCAGGCCGGATGGCCAACGTCCTATGGCTCGAGGGCTCCTTTGTGGAGACAATAAAGGGGTGGCAATCGGGGTGGTTCTACATCACCAAGCTACGCGACCCCAAATGGGCGGCGGCCCCCGAATTCCGATCTGGTTTCCCCACACGGCTTACCTCCTGGAAAGAGACGGGCCTAACGTGGGGAGATTCAGAAGAGCTGACCGGACTCCAAGACTGCGTCCAAAAGCTGGTGAACAAGAATCTCAAGCTTGTCAACGTAGTCCAGGTCATGCTCATACGCCAGATCCTCCCGTGCCAACAACGGGCCTTCAAATTGTGGGAGTTTGATCCGGCACAGCACCAAACCTTGAGCAGGCTCTTCGACACTACGTATGAAGATGCCTGGAAGGTGCTGTTCAAGGGTGTCGAGGCTCCCGCATCCGCTACCGAAGACCGCGGATTCAGCTCGCTGCGTAAAGCCGACGAGGTAAGCTATTTTACCCTTTACAGGACACTTTTTCATAGTTTGACCCTATGCGGGATCTAAACTCCCTCACCTTTGACAGGACTGGCTGAAGAAGGCCGAGCAGGCGAACTGTCCGGCTCCTTTGCCAGAAGACTCAGCGGACGCCCGCTTGACGGGGCTGCTGGTTCTGGCACCTCGCGTGGTGCCAGATAAGAAGGCCAAGAAGAAGGCCACGGGAACTCGAAAGAGTTCCCGGCGTCAGGTGCTATCGGACTCATCATCCGATGACTCCGAGGCGGACTCCTCCTACGAAGACGAGGAGGAGAAGAAAGAGGCTTCTCCCCCAATGGGGGGAGAGAAGAAAAGGAAGGCCTCCCCAACTGGGGAGGGCGGAGGGTCCAAGAAGGGAAGGACCCTTCCTCCGGACTAGTCCACCAACGCCGACAACGGCGAAGAGGAGTGGCCCTTGAGGGCCAAGCCCTTGGCGAGATTGTAAGTGTCCGGATTCCAGAATAACTCATGATTTTTTATTTGTCACATAATGTCTTCTAACACCGAATACAACCATGTAGCCCGCCCAAGGATGAGCTTCCCGCTTCGTCGAGCGGCTCCCTGGGTTCGTTGGATGTGAATAGCACTTCACTTCCGACGGCCTCCTCCCCTCGCGAGGCAGAAGATACCGCGGCGGAGTCCCAAAAGGGGCCCAACCAGGAGGAGGTGGTCCTGGAGGCGCCACAAGGCGACCTCCCAGACTCCGGGTGCAAGGGGGGTAAAACCCCAGAGGGCTATAAGTCCGGCCCTGCGCCGGACTCCGTACCGGAACCTTCAGTGGTTCCAGAGTCCTGCGGGCAACCCCTTCGTAAGAAGGGAAAGACTGCAACGCCGGCGGCCTCCGTCCAACCGGAGGCGCCGGATAATTTGCTCGAGGCGCTTAACGGCGCC
Source organism: Triticum timopheevii (assembly GCA_963921465.1). Classification (NCBI taxonomy): domain Eukaryota; kingdom Viridiplantae; phylum Streptophyta; class Magnoliopsida; order Poales; family Poaceae; genus Triticum; species Triticum timopheevii. Next base: position 557,947,382 of record OY997268.1, on the reverse strand, counting down.
TCCATCGACGAGGAGCACCGCGTTGTTATGAGTGCGGTGATCCAAAAAGTTCAGTCCGCCAAGAGCGGGCTGACTGAAGCCTGTACCAGCCTTCTAACAGGCTTTGAGGTAAGTTTTTAAGATATGTAAGAATATTACCGCATAGATAGTAGCCCCTGATGCTCAGTTTGGTGTTCGGAAAGAAAAGCCAAGCTGAGGATCTAAAAAGATATACGTAGGAGTCTAACAGAATAATGTCAATATGGGAATGTAGGTTGCACTGCTGACCTCTACCACACTGACTGTGGAGGTCAATGCATTGAAGCAGAGCCTCGAGCGGTCCGAGAACAAGCTTGGCCTTGCCAAGAAGCAGCTCGAGGACAAGGAAGGTAAGTAATACCTTATTAAAGTAGTACCTTATAGAAAAGGATTTGGTTGCAAAAAATGACAGGAATAATGTGGGTATTGCAGGGGCCACGAACGAGGTGGCAACCCTGAAGGAGGCGGTGTCCAAGGCTGAAAGCAGTGTGGCTTTGGAGTGCACCGAGCGAGAGAAGCAGGAGGCGCGGGTGGCGGAGGTGCGGAAAGAGCTCCAGGCTCTCGTGGAGAAACATGAGAGTTTGGAGCGTGACTCGAAGACTCGAGAGTCCAAGCTTGTGAAAGGGCATTTCCCTACCTTATGTTTTGGATGATGATGACAACCCTTTGTTGGTCTAATCCTGTGCTAAATGTCTCAGGTTCTCAATGATTAGGCTTTCATCGGTTAGTGGTTCTCTCTCGAAGGAATCGTTTGAAGACGGAATCATCTACGCTTTTTATCTCTTTGGTCATAGGGATCCCGTACTATCAAGAGGGAATCCACTTTGGAAAGAATAGGGGATTCCATTCACGTAGACCTCCATCACCCCTATTTTGTCGAGAGAGTGCCTCCATTTTAATCTAATCTTTGCTGGGTGTTCCCAGTGGTTGTACCGCTCGTCCGAGCGGTTGTACCGCTGGCTCTTGACGCTTCTCTGCCTTTGTCGAGCGGTGGTACCGCTGCCTCCGGGCGGTGGTACCGCCACCTGTCTCTGCAAAGACCAGCAGCAGTTGTTCCGGCCATGCACCGCCCATGTATCGGTCAGGCTTCTGTTTTGATGCGGTGGCTGGGCGGTGGTGGCCCTGTTGGTCCGGTTGTTCCTTTCCAACCCGTACAACCGGAGGTCCGAGCAGTTCTTCCGCTCGTACCTTAGCCGCTCAAGCGCTCAAGGCCAGGCGGTTCCACCGGCCCTGCACCGCCCAACTACCGCCCTCAAGGGTGACTCCGTTCTGTTTCGGTGCGGTAGTTGTGCGGTGGCTGGGCGGTTGGTCCGGTTATTTGCTAATGACCGGTACTACCGCCCGTTGGCCCAGTTGTACCGCTTGGTAGGGTTCTGCAGCTACATCGTGAGTCCCGGTTGTACCGGGACAAGGAGCGGTTGTACCGCTGCAGTACTGAAAACGCAGTAACGGTTGGATTTATGTGGGCTGCTATATAAGGTGGTTCCTCCACCTACCACACCCACCTTTTACCTCTCTCACTCCACCATTGATGCTCTCAAGCTCTCTTGCCCGATCTCTCTCCCTAGCCACTCAAACTTGTTGATTTGCTAGGGTTTGAAGGAGGAGACCTAGATCTACACTTCCACCAAAGGATATTTACTTCCCCCATACTTTCTAGTATGGATTTTGTTACTCTTGGTTGCTTGAGCACTCTAGATGGTTGAGGTCACCTCGAAGCCATATTCCATTGTGGTGAAGCTTCGTGGTTTCGTTGGGAGCCTCCAATTGTTGTGGAGATTTCCCCAACCTTGTTTGTAAAGGTCCGGTTGCCGCCTTCAAGGGCACCAATAGTGGAATCACGGCATCTCGCATTGTGTGAGGGCGTGAGGAGAATACGATGGCCCTAGTGGCTTCTTGGGGAGCATTGTGCCTCCACACCGCTCTAATGGAGACGTACTTCCCCTTAAAAGGAAGGAACTCCGGTAACACATCCTCGTCTCCAACGGCTCCACTCTTGGTTATCTCGTGCCTTTACTCTTGCAAGCCTACTTGTGTTATATCCCTTGCTTGCTTTCGTGTTAGTTGTTATTGCATCATATAGGTTGCTCACATAGTTGCATATCTAGACAACCTATTTTGCTGCAAAGTTTAATTTGGTAAAGAAAAGCTTAAAAATTGTTAGTTGCCTATTCACCCCCCCCCCTCTAGTCAACCATATCGATCCTTTCAATTGGTATCAGAGCCTCGTCTCTTTATTAAGGACTTTGCCGTCCGAAGAGTATGGTTGACATCAACGACGGTGCAGAGGAACACTCCGGTGTGAATCCCATCTCATCTTCGGCCGAAGGGGGAACCTCGTTCTCACGTGAGGAATTCAATGTGGCTTTGGACACATTGAAAACCTCCTTGACGGCCGAGGTTAAAAGCATGTTTACTGAATTTCTAGAGGGACTTAAACTATCTACCTCGCCAATGAAAGTGGGTGATCCCACTAACAAGGTGACGGATGCTAACTCCGATAAGGGGGAAGCTAACAATGAAAAGAGTCCTTCTACTAGTGGTAGAAATGGCACCGGCATCTTTGCCCATGTGGAACCTCCTATCTATAGAGGACCGATTCCCTCCACTCATTTAAATCATGCCGGTCCTCCTCCTAAATATGTGAAAAATGAAGATTTTGATTCTTGGGTATATCGCTTCAAGCGTCATTTAAAACATGTGAATACTAACCTTTGGAGAATCATTGAAGAAGGTTTCTATCCTCATGACCCAAGCAACTTCACCCCTCGAGAAGAAGTGGACAATCAACTCAATGAGAGTGCTCTCTTCATCATCCAAGATGCTATCCTTCCCGAAGATCTTCCTCATCTTCGACCTCATGTCATGGCTAAAGAAGCATGGAAATGTGTCGAGCGTCTCTATCAAGGAAGTGCTAGCATTCAACGCTCCAACTATGAAATGGTGCAGGATGAAGCCGATGAGTTTGCTATGAAAGAAGATGAAGAACCTCGTGAGCTCTTTCGAAGAGTGACCAAACTCGCGGTCGCACTCCGAGATCATGGAAGCAAGGACACGGATGACAATTGGATCAAGCGAAAGTTCCTCAAGGCCATGATGCCCTACAACAAGGCCATGTCCTCCGTCATTCGTCAAAGACCGGACTTCCACTCCATGACCTCAAGTGAAGTGTTGGATGAGTTCGTTGCAATGAGCATTTTGGATAAGACTGCCGACAATGCGGTGCTCCGTTCTCAAAGGGAAAAGAAGCCCAACCTTGCCTTGAAGGCCAAGGTTATTGTAGAAGAAGAGGAAGAAGTGGAAGATGAGGAAAGCAACCCCGAAGACACCAAATTTGATTACCATGAGCACATGGCCCTTGCTTCAAGACAATTTTGGAGCAAGAAGAATTCAAGACCCAACTTCAACAAGAACAACTCAAGTGGCGTCAAGGGCAAGCAACGAGTTAGAACTTGCTTCAACTGTGGCAATGTGAGCCATTTCGTTGTGGATTGTCCTTACGAGAAGCGGGAAGACAATGGTGGCAAGTTCATCCGAAAGGACAAAGCCAAGTCCTTCCCCAACAAGAAAAACTTCGCCAAGAAGACTCCCACTTGTGGGTTGGTGGTTCAAGAAGAATACCAAGAGGATGATGATGATGATGAAAATGAAGAAGCAATGGCCATGACATCCGTTGCCATTGTTACTACTCCCTGGGTGTCTCTCTTTGATTCACCCAACGAAAACATCACCGCCAAATGCCTCATGGCTAAAGCTTCAAACAAGGTAACCCCCAACATTAAAACCACCATCATTACTAATCCCTCCATGGAGGATGGCATTGATGAACAAGATGGGTCTAATGAAGAAGTGAATGAGTTTGAGACTTTTATGAGTAAGCTCAAGGGGAAGTCCAAGAAGCATTTTGTTGCTCTCTTGGAACAACTTGGTGAGGCCAATGACATGATCGAGGCTCACGAAGAAACCATCTCTAAGATGGAAGGTCATAGTCGTGACTATGTCGATGAGATATCGGATCTCTCTAATTCTCTTGAGGAAGAGCGTGTGCATCGTTTGACTTTTGAGGAGTCACACAACGATGACCATGCTAAGTTAAAGAAAGATCTTGATCATGCTCTTGTCATGTCTCGTGTGCTAACTTCCAAGAAGGCTAAACATGGGGTTGATCATGCTAGACTCAAAGAGGAGTTTGAGATACTTGACAAGGCTCACAAGGTCTTGAAGGGTGCTCACGCTAACCTCAAAGAGTCTCATGCTCAACTCCAAGTTAAGCTAACCAAGGAAAAGGCCACCTTTCCTCATATGGTATTAATTGATAATGCATGTGCTACTAACCCGTGTTGTGAGCATGTGCATCTTGTGGAGGAGAATGCCAAGTTGAAGGATCAACTTGAGAAAGGCCTTGTTTCATGCATTCAAGGTGAGAAGACCCTCAACGACCTCTTGAGCAATCAAAAGGAAGTTGTGTCCAAGGAAGGAGTTGGATTTGCACCCAAGTCCAAGAGCAAGAAGAAGAAGAATGACAAGACCAAACGTCCTCCTCCTCTCAAGCAAACCTTTGTAAAAGAGGGAGAGGGTGCTTCTAAGGAGAAGAAGGAAAAAGTGAAGGGGGTTGACACTCAAAAGGGCAAAAGTATTTCCCCCAACAAAGCCGGCGACTTTAACCCGTCATATGTGTTGTGCCGTGCTAGTGATGGACATGTTTATGCTAAATTCGTTGGTTCTCCTTATGAGTACATTGAATGGTCTATTTGGGTTCCCAAGACCCTTGTTACTAACATCAAAGGACCCATTACTAAATGGGTACCTAAAACCAAGCATTGATCTCTTGTAGGTTTTTGCTTCCGGTGGGGGATCATGGTTGCTCGATAGTGGAGCAACAAATCATATGACCGGGAGCAAGGACTTGGTGGTGGACGTGCAAGAGATTCCATCTATGCCCACCAATGTCGAGTGGGGTGATGCATCGCATTCTAAGGTATTGGGTCTCGGCAAGGTTGTCATTTCTCATGATCTTACGATTGAGAAAGTCATGCTTGCTGAGTCCCTTGCATACAATTTGCTTTCCATTCGTCAACTTACACTCATGGGTTTTGCTACATTCTTTCACATTGATACCGTGGCCCTCTTGTGGAGCAGGACTCTTAAAGTAGCCTTTGTTGGGCATGTCGAGAATGGTCTCTATGTGATTAACTTTTTGAAGCGACCCACTAAGACAGCGACATGCCTAATGGCTAAAGTTGACGTGGGATGGCTTTGGCATCACCGTTTAGCCCACGTCAATATGAGATCTTTGCAAAGTCTTCTCAAGGGGGACCATGTCCGTGGACTAATGAATGTTATTTTTGCCAAAGATCGTGCTTGCAGTGCTTGTATCGAAGGAAAGCTTCATGAAACGGGTCACCCTCCTTCAACCATCATCTACTCGAAGAGACCCTTGGAGCTCCTTCACATGGATCTCTTTGGGCCTCCATCTTTTGATAGTCTTGGAGGAAGAAAGTATTGCTTGGTGATTGTGATTGACTATTCAAGATACACTTGGGTATACTTCTTCAAGAGGAAGAGTGAGACTCAACAAACCTTCATCGACTTTGCAAATGAAGCTCAACATCAACATGATGCAAAGATCTTGACAATAAGAAGTGACAACGGCAGCGAGTTCAAGAACTACACCTTGGATGAGTTTCTCAGTGATGAGGGGATCAAGCATCAATATGCTGCTCCTTATACCCCTCAACAAAATGGTGTAGCGGAGAGGAAGAACCGGACGTTGATGGATGCGGCAAGGACCATGATGGCGGAGTTCAAGTCTCCATACAACTTTTGGGCCGAAGCCATCAACACCGCATGTCATGCATCCAATCAGCTCTATCTCCACAAAGGCTTGGACAAGACTCCTTATGAGATACTCACTGGCAACAAGCCCAACCTCAAGTACTTCCGGGTGTTCGGTTGTAAGTGTTTTATTCTCAAGAAAGGTGTTCGTTTGTCTAAATTTGAGGCTAGAGCTCATGAGGGCATATTTGTTGGTTATGCTACAAACTCTCATGCTTACCGTGTCCTCAACAAGTCCACCGGACTCATTGAGGAGACGTGTAACGTGGAGTTTGACGAAAATAACGGCTCCCAAGTGGAGCAAAGTGGTACTTGTGATGTAGGTGATGAAATTCCTCCCCAAGCCATAAGAAGAATGGGTATTGGTCAAATTCTACCCATTGAGGAACCCCTTGTGGCCGAAGGAGAAGGACAATGCTCTACTCAAGTAGAGCCATCACCTCATCAAGACCCACACGCTTCCGAAGAACAAAGTGAAGGCCCTCAACCTCGTAAACAAGACCAAGGGCAAGATCAACCTCAGGATGGTGGTGAACCTCTAAATGATGCCCAAGGTCAAGTTCTCTCCCTCGAGCAAGTTCAAGATCAAGAGCAAGCTCAAGATCAAGAACAAGCTCAAGACGGCGCTCAAGATGATCAAGTCAACCCTCCTCCTTCCACATCCGAGGAGGAATTAGAGCGCCGTGCCGCGAAGATTGCTTCCAAGCTCACCACCCAAGGCCATCTCATGGAAAATATGGTTGGAAGCCTAAGAAAGGGGGTAAGCACTCGTAGACAATTAGCAAACTATTGTGAACATCACGCGTTTGTCTCTTGTGTTGAACCCCAAAAGGTCTATGAGGCGCTCGAAGACTCGGATTGGCTCAATGCCATGCATGAAGAACTCAACAACTTCGAGTACAACAAAGTATGGAGATTGGTGCCAAGGCCATCGGGGAACCACAATGTCATTGGAACCAAGTGGATCTTCAAGAACAAGCAAGACGCTCATGGGAACATCGTTCGCTACAAGGCAAGATTGGTAGCACAAGGCTACTCCCAAGTGGAGGGCATCGACTACGGTGAAACCTTTGCTCCCGTTTCTCGTCTTGAATCCATACGTTTGTTGATTGCCTATGCTTCCCATCACAACTTTAAGTTGCAACAAATGGATGTGAAAAGTGCTTTCCTTAATGGTCCTATTAATGAGTTGGTCTATGTCAAGCAAGCCCCCGGGTTCGAGGATCCCTACTTCCCGGATCATGTGTATCAACTCGATAAGGCACTCTATGGCCTTAAACAAGCCCCACGTGCGTGGTATGACCACCTTACTGAGTTGTTACAAGATCGTCGATTTGAAGTGGGGCTAATCGATCCCATTCTTTTTACTAAGAAGGTCAAAGGGGAGTTGTTTGTATGCCAACTATATGTTGATGATATTATCTTTGGTTCTCCTAACAAAGCATTCAATGAGGAATTTGCCGCTCTCATGACCTCCAAGTTCAAGAGGTCTTCGATGGGAGAGTTGAAGTTCTTCCTTGGTTTTGACATCAAACAAAGAAGAGAAGGAACCTTCATCAACCAAGACAAATACACTCAAGAAATGCTTAAAAGATTCAAGCTGAGTGATGTCAAGCCGGCTACTACACCAATGCCTACCAAGTGTCAACTTGACATCAATCCCAATGGTAAAGCGGTGGATCAAAAGGTATATCGCTCCATGATTGGCTCCTTGCTTTACCTTTGTGCATCTAGACCGGATATCATGTTGAGTGTGGGGATGTGTGCACGGTTTCAAGCCGCACCAAAGGAAAGTAACTTTGTGGCGGTCAAGCGAATCTTTCAATATTTGGTTCATACCCCAAACTTTGGCTTGTGGTATCCAAGAGGAGCAAATTTCAAGCTTGAAGGTTTCACGGATTTCGATTGGGCGGGGGACAAAGTGGATAGGAAGTCCACTTCCGAGGGGTGCCAATTTCTTGGTTGTTCTTTGGTAAGTTGGTCTTCCAAGAAGCAAAGTTGTGTGTCTCTCTCGTCCACCGAAGCAGAGTATGTGGCGGCCGGTAGTTGTTGTGCACAACTCCTATGGATGAGGCAAACTTTAAAGGAATACGGTGTCACTTGTGACAAAGTGCCTCTTTGGTGTGACAACGAAAGTGCCATCAAGATTTCTCTAAACCCGGTGCAACACTTCAAGATTAAGCATATTGAGATTAGGTATCATTTCATACGGGATCACATTAGGCGAGGGGAGATCGAGCTCAAGTATGTCAACACTCATGATAACCTTGCAGATATTTTCACGAAGCCCCTGGATGAAGCAAGATTTCGCGAGTTGAGGCATGAGCTAAATATCATTGATTCGAGCAATGTGACTTGAACCCTTGCACCCCTCACCACACTCAACTTGTTGTCTAGTTTAGGTATAGGCATGGACATAGGGGGAGTGTTGTTCTCTCAATGAGCTCTCCCTCCCCCCCATCATGCTTAAATCGACCACCTCTTTCACATTAGCCATTTTTATGGTACTTGTGCTTCAAAGACGAGTTTTGGCCATGGGCCCAAGGATAATTCTTCGCGGTGCCATACCATTTGACTCAAACATAGGTGGCTTAGGCCATCGCCCTCTCTTAAGAGAGAGGAATGAGCTCGCTCTATTTGTGTGCGGTTGCTTTTGTTTTCCCTTCATTCTTTTCCCTGTTCTTAGTGTTCGGTTTCTCTTATTTGTTGTCCCGTTTGTCTTGTTCTCTTCTTTTTGGTCTGGGCTTTGGTGGTCGGGCGGTACAACCGGTGTCACGGGCGGTTCTACCGCTGATACCTGGGTGTGCTGCCCCAGTTGGGTTGCTTTCGGTGCTTGGGCGGTTATACCGCCCATTTTCACTGGGGCTTCTCCGTCTGGTTCTACCGGTTGTCTCCGGGCGGTACTTCCGGTGCCCTTCAGGAAACGGAAGTACCACCCACTACAATCTGTTAGCACCTGACTTGCGGTACAACCGGTCCCAGGAGCGGTTCTACCGCCGCGCGGCTATGGGCCTATTTATATCCGACGGGGCGAAGAGTTTTCTTTTTTCCCTTCGTCCCCGTTCGCCTCCTCCTTGCCCTAGCCGCTGGCCACCTCTTCCCCGCCCCGGAGTGCGCCCCGCGCTTCGGACCTGAGGGCTCTCCGTGGATTCTCTCTATGGCAGCCTTCCGGTCTTCTCCCATGGATGGTGGTAATGCCCTTGTTCTTTGTTCTTTGTTCTAGGTTTTCATATTGTTTTAGGGCATTACTTTACCCTCCTAGATTAGTGTTTGTTCTTTGGTTGGGAGAGATCGTTGTTTTTCTTGTGTTTGTGCAGTACCTAGAACTCCGAATATGGCTTGGGTGATTTGCACGTCTTGAACAGATCTATCTACCCTGGTAGTGCCGCTGTCAGCGGTTCTACCGCCTAGACGGGCGGTACAACCCGTGGGGCGGTTCTACCGGTGGGAGATCCGGTACAACCGGAATGTATGAACCACAAAGCACTGTTCTGGTTTCTATGGTGTTGCATTTTTCGTCTGCTTTCCTCTCATTCTTGTTGGTTTTCGTGTGTCCCCTTCGTGTTTGTGTTCAGGTGGCTCCAGTTCTCGCTCTGCTCCTCACAAGACCAAGAAGAGAGCTCGAAGGGCTCCGCATCCGGCTGAGTCTGAAGAGGAAGTTGTGATCCCCACCAAGCCCACTCGCTGTGAAAAGTCTGTCGCTGCCAAGCAACATGTGATAATGCCACTTCACCGTTGGAAAGCCAAGGATTGGGAAGCCTTCCGCTCAAAGAATCCTTATGTGGTTCCTATAGCTCCTTGTTGGACCACTGTTCAGTTTCGGAATGAGATGCAAGTACGAATTGTTCATGAACTCTTTGAGCACAACAAGAACAGATATGCCAAGCAGTGGACCATCGATCTTGATCATTGGCGGAACAACCTGGAGTATTTTGGTGAGGCTTTGGCTCTCTGTGAGGAGTTTGATCTTGTCAAGCTCATGTCCGTCAACTGTGACTTTGATGTTCAACTCATCCATCAGTTTTATGCCACCATTCACTTTGGAGAAGATGATGCGTGCACCCTCACTTTCATGTGTCATGATGAGCTCTTTCAAGTTCCCTGGAGGACCTTCTGCAATGCTATTGGGTACAATGATACCGGTCTAGAAGGAAGGGGTGGCATTCGCCCCCATGATCATCCTGACCCCATGCCTAAGGAGAAGCTTGCCCCTCTGTACATTCGGGGCCGTGGTATTATTGGTGAATCTAAGGATTTGGTGAAGGTCTATGACATCATGCATCGTGTTTTTCGCAACGTGCTTCTGCCCAAAGTGGGGAATCAAGATGAAATCCATGGCTATCTTGTTGACTTGATGGTTGCTATGAAGACCAAGGTGGGATCTGGGGAGACATTTGATGTGTCCAACTGGTTGTGGCACGAGATGTACAACATGGTCATCTATAGGAAGGTCCCCATTTATGCTTCGTTTGTCATGTGCTTTCTGAACTCCGTGTGGGAAGTTCGCCGTCCTGGAGAGCCCCTCACCTCTCTTGACAATCTTACCATTCATAAAGTCAAGCTCCTTAAGAAGAAGAAGCACGCCGAGCCACGTTTCCCTGCTGATGCTCCTGAGGATGTCTATGCCACTTCTGATGATGAGGATTTTGAGTTGGAATCAGGGGCCAAGCCCTCGTGGGTGGACAAGCTCGCTGCCAAGGTGAAGAAGACTTTCTGCCTTCAGTCTGACATCCAGAAGAGGATGTATGAGGCACATGTCAATGAGAAGCTTGCGCGGCGTCGCCAAATTGCTATGATGAGGCACCTCAGCATGTCGGTTCAGAGTGGTTCTGAGAAGAGCATCACACCGGAGGAGCATTGGATATCTTCCCACAACACCTGGACTGATGATGAAGCCCCTCCTCAGCCCTCCACCACCGTTCCTGCTGCTGATGATATCATGGAGGACTCAGATCGGGATGATGATGAAGTTTTTGATAATGGTGAAGATTCTGACAATGATGAAGATCCAGATGCTACCGAGGAGTCAGAGGAGGACGACTGAGCCTGGGGCGATAGCTTCGCTTTCGTCCTTTTTGGTGTCCTGATGCCAAAGGGGGAGAGAGTGTGATAGGACTCGGGAGTTGCATGGGTGGTTGCGTAGTGTGTGTCTCGTGTTGAACTTGTCTGTGGTCTCCACTTGAACTTTGGTCATTCTCGTTTGCTTTGTGTGGATTTTGTGCCACTCCTGCTATCTTATCTTTATGCTTGTTGGTCTTTATTTGTAGTATTGCTCTTGTTTCATTGTGTTGGCTACCTTCATGTTATATGCTTTATGTTGCCAGCCTATAAAATCTAGGGGGAGTCTCGACCTGGGGCTCACATCTAGGGGGAGCTCCTTCTAGATTCTATAGACCTCTATCTTATATCATGTTGTTGTCGCCATCCACCAAAAAGGGGGAGATTGAAAGGGCATTTCCCTACCTTATGTTTTGGATGATGATGACAACCCTTTGTTGGTCTAATCCTGTGCTAAATGTTTCAGGTTCTCAATGATTAGGCTTTCATCGGTTAGTGGTTCTCTCTCGAAGGAATCGTTTGAAGATGGAATCATCTACGCTTTTTATCTCTTTGGTCGTAGGGATCCCGTACTATCAAGAGGGAATCCACTTTGGAAAGAATAGGGGATTCCATTCACGTACACCTCCATCACCCCTATTTTGTCGAGAGAGTGCCTCCATTTTAATCTAATCTTTGCTGGGTGTTCCCAGCGGTTGTACCGCTCGTCCGAGCGGTTGTACCGCTGGCTCTTGATGCTTCTCTGCCTTTGTCGAGCGGTAGTACCGCTGCCTCCGAGTGGTGGTACCGCCACCTGTCTCTGCAAAGACCAGCAGTGGTTGTTCCGGCCATGCACCGCCCATGTACCGGTCATGCTTCTATTTTGATGCGGTGGTTGGGCGGTGGTGGCCCGGTTGGTCCGGTTGTTCCTTTTCAACCGGTACAATCGGAGGTCCGAGCGGTTCTTCTGCTCGTACCTTAGCCGCTCAAGTGCTCAAGGCCAGGCGGTTGCACCGGCCCTGCACCGCCCAACTACCGCCCTCAAGGGTGACTCCGTTCTGTTTCGGTGCGGTAGTTGTGCGGTGGCTGGGCAGTTGGTCCGGTTATTTGCTAATGACCGGTACTACCGCCCGTTGGCCGTGTTGTACCGCCTGGTAGGATTCTGCAGCTACATCGTGAGTCCCGGTTGTACCGGGACAAGGAGCGGTTGTACCGCTGCAGTACTGAAAATGCAGTAACAGTTGGATTTATGTGGGCTGCTATATAAGGTGGTTCCTCCACCTACCACACCCACCTTTTACCTCTCTCACTCCACCATTGATGCTCTCAAGCTCTCTTGCCCGATCTCTCTCTCTAGCCACTCAAACTTGTTGATTTGCTAGGGTTTGAAGGAGGAGACCTAGATCTACACTTCCACCAAAGGATATTTACTTCCCTCATACTTTCTAGTGTGGATTTTGTTACTCTTGCGTGCTTGAGCACCCTAGACGGTTGAGGTCACCTTGAAGCCATATTTCATTGTGGTGAAGCTTCGTGGTTTCGTTGGGAGCCTCCAAATGTTGTGGAGATTGCCCCAACCTTGTTTGTAAAGGTCCGGTTGCCGCCTTCAAGGGCACTAATAGTGGAATCACGGCATCTCGCAGTGTGTGAGGGCGTGAGGAGAATACGGTGGCCCTAGTGGCTTCTTGGGGAGCATTGTGCCTCCACACCGCTCTAACGAAGACGTACTTCCCCTTAAAAGGAAGGAACTCCGGTAACACATCCTCGTCTCCAACGGCTCCACTCTTGGTTATCTCGTTCCTTTACTCTTGCAAGCCTACTTGTGTTATATCCCTTGCTTGCTTTCGTGTTAGTTGTTATTGCATCATATAGGTTGCTCACATAGTTGCATATCTAGACAACCTATTTTGCTGCAAAGTTTAATTTGGTAAAGAAAAGCTTAAAAATTGTTAGTTGCCTATTCACCCCCCCCCCCCCTCTAGTCAACCATATCGATCCTTTCAGCTTGCCTTGGCTCTTGAGAGTGCCAAAGCCGCTAAGGCCGAAGCCCAGAAGGACCTCCAGGAGATAGAGGCGATAAAGAAGATAGCGGCGGGTAAGGCATTCTTTATGCAAAGCAAGCATATAAAAGTGAATTATCTGTTACTTACCCGAATCCGGAGCTCTCTAGGACCGTTCGCCGATCTGCCCCGTAGTGTGTCTGATGCCGCCGCGTTCTATCGAGGCGAGGAGGGGAGCTCGACGGAAAAGGTGTTCTGGTCTCAATATGCTGAGGCCGGACATCTGGTGCCCCTGAGCGACCAGCTGAAGCAGCTGGTCGAGCTCCACAAGGTGGCCGAATAGTCCATGAAGGGCCTCATAGCTAGGCTGTGGCCTAAGGAAGCCATGCCTGGGAGCTACTTCAGTCTGGTGCAGCGGCTGGTGGACGCCTGTCCATGGATTGAAGTCATCAAGCACTCCGCCTGCATTGAAGGTGCCCGTCGGGCCCTTGCCCGTGCTAAAGTGCAGTGGGGCAAGATGGACGCTGAGAAGCTTGTGACGGACCCGCCACCGCTGGGCAAGGAGTATCACAAGCCTGAGATGTATTATAAGGGCGTCCTGAAGGGTGCCCGCATTATAGCGGATGAATGCTCCAAAGATGTAATTTTTGAGGAGACTCGCATTTGTTATCATGTACGATGAAAACTTTGTTCATATGCGCTAAGCAACGCTCGTTAATTTAAAATATTACCTTCTATGCGGCTGTTTATCAAATTTGAGAGATGGCGAGTCGTTGGCTTCAGCCCCCATGCCATGAGTCCTCGGGTGTTCGGGATAAACTTGAGCGCTCTTGTTCCCATTCTTGGGTCCTTTCGGGGGAGGCGTTCAACACAACGAACGAGGCAACCGGACTATAATGCTTGAACACTCTCACTTAGCCATAGAATTCTATAATTTTAAATTTCGGCGAAGCCCCTAGTATTCGGAAGACCGAGTTCGGGGCGCTATCCACGCCTTTGGCCAGACAATGCCGACTCCTCGCTCTAAGCGGCATGAGTCTTTAGGGACCCGAAAAACCTCTTGAACAGCGACTGGCTCTCGCCCTATCATGACGGTCAGTTTTAGCTTTCTCCACTGAGGTGCTCAACCCAGCTCAACCGGGGCACAATCGCAGTGGTTCTCCCAGCGCTACCTTAGCCGATATAGCAGAACGTAAGGTACCAAAACATGGGAGCCGGGCAAACCCAACTATGGACCCAAGACATGATTCGGAGCCGATTCATATAATGCTATAAGTTTGGAGTGCCGCACTTGTGAAAGTGTTCGGACTTATCACACCATGTTTTGGGGTACTTAAGCCCCTGGTGTATTAACCGTACCAAATTGTACGGGTGCAACATGTCATAGATGAACATTTATAAAGAAAAGAGAAAAACCAATAATAAGCAGAAGCTATGTGTTGTTTATTCAAAAGATACTGCAATGAAAACAGAACGATACAAATAGTGCGATAAGCAAGGGATGGGACTATTTAACATGTCCCCCTCCAGGGGTTATCTACGGGATGGTATGTAAAACAAGTATACTGCTCGTAATAGAGACCACCTGGACACTCGACGTAGTTTTTCTGCTTCCCTGGCTGTTGCATCGTGAGTTCGGCGTTTCTACTGCCGGACAGGGCTTCTGGAAAACGGAGTCCTGAGAATAAGAAAAAAAAAGAATGGCACAATTGGGAGCCCCTTGTGCGGTTGAGCCGCATTCTGGGCATGCCTTGGTCGTGCCCCTTCCCCTGTGCCCATGGTATCTCCAGGGCGTAGTTATGTACGCGTGGTACTGGTCTCGCGATTTCGCGAGGGCTGGGGTTGGGGCCGCATTGCTACGCGTGCTTGGAACGTGCCAGGCGGTCTTGTTGTAGGTTACTCCGGGCGCGCTTAATGGTGTCCGGACGTTTAGTAGTCGGACTCGAGAATTGCCTTAATAGGATGCTTTGTACTTCCGCCGCGAGGGCCACCGTGTGCTCCTCCATCCAGAGAGAGCGTTCCGTGTTTCCATTGACCGCGATTACTCCTCGAGGGCCTGGCATCTTGAGCTTGAGGTATGCGTAGTGTGGCACCGCATTGAACTTTGCGTGATAGCCACTGCAGAACGGGACTATGTCGAAGATTAACTCCTCGCTTCGGAAGTTATCCGGGGATCCGAAGACCACTTCAAGTGTAGTTGAACCTGTACAATTGGCCTCTACACCTGGTATGACGCCTTTAAAGGTCGTTTTTGTGGGTTTAATCCTTGAGGGGTCTATGCCCATTTTGCGCACTGTATCCTGGTGAAGCAGGTTCAGGCTGCTTCCGCCGTCCATCAGAACTCTAGTGAGGTGAAATCCGTCAATGATTGGGTCAAGAACCAATGCGGCGAATCCGCCGTGGCGGATGCTAGTGGGGTGGTCCCTTTGATCAAAAGTGATCGGGCAGGAGGACCACGGGTTGAACTTTGGGGCGACTGGCTCCATCGCGTATACGTCCCTTAGTGCACGCTTCCGCTCCCTTTTGGGTATGTGGGTTGCGTATATCATGTTCAGTGTCCGCACTTGTGGGGGAAAGCGCTTCTGTCCTCTATTGTTCGGCAGCCGGGGCTCCTTGTCATAGCTATGCAGCCCCTTGTCGTTGTGTTTGGCACTTAACTTGCCTGCCTGCTTAAATACCCAACAATCCCTGTAGGTGTGGTTGGCTGGTTTTTCGGGGGTGCCATGTATCTGGCACAAGCGATCGAGTATGCGGTCCAAATTGGACGGGCCCTGAGTATTTCTTTTGAACGGCTTTTTCCGCTGACCGGGTTTGGAGCCTCTGAATCCGGCGTTGACTGTCGTATCTTCAGTATTATCACCGTTAATGTGGCGCTTGTGCTTGTTGCGACACGACCTGCCATTGCTGTCCTTGGTATCCGAACTACCAGGGTTTTTGGTCAGGTTATTACTGCGAGCTAGCCAGCTGTCCTCTCCCGCGCAGAAGCGGGTCATGAGTGATGTGAGGGCTGCCATGGATTTCGGCTTTTCCTGTCCTAGGTGCCAGGCAAGCCACTCGTCGCGGATGTTATGTTTGAAGGCTGCAAGGGCCTCTGCATCCGGACAGTCAACAATTTGATTTTTCTTGGTTAAGAACCGTGTCCAGAATTGTCTGGCCGATTCGTCTGGCTGCTGAATTATGTGGCTTAGGTCATCTGTGTCTGGTGGTCGCACATATGTGCCCTAGAAGTTATCAAGGAATGCGGCTTCCAGGTCTTCCCAACAACCAATTGACTCTGCTGGCAAGCTGTTGAGCCAATGCCGAGCTGGTCCTTTAAGCTTGAGTGGGAGGTATTTGATGGCGTGTAGATCATCACCGCGGGCCATGTGGATGTGAAGGAGATAGTCCTCGATCCAAACTGCAGGATCTGTTGTGCCATCGTATGATTCAATGTTTACGGGTTTGAAACCCTCGGGGATTTGATAATCCATTACTTCGTCTGTGAAGCATAGTGGGTCTGCGGTGCCTCTATATTGGGCTATATCACGACGTAGCTCAAATGAGCTTTGTCTACTGTGTTCGGCCCGGCCGGAATTGCTATATCCGGCGTGATGGTTGTCATCACGTGTCGTGGGGCGCCCACGCGATCCGTAGATCGATCTTATTTGCCTTGCCTTGTCCTCCAATATGTCTCGCAAGTCTGGCACATTTCCCTGTGGCTTTGTACTTTTCGAGCGACGCCGGGGTGCGGCTTTAGTGGAGGGCCTAGAGGCCTCTCTGTCGCGGCTACGCGGTGGCCGGTTGGCCGCGTCATGCGCTGGTGATGTAGCTTTGGGTGCTTCCTCCTCTAATTGGGGTAGCAGCCTGCGTTTTGGGTAGCTCTTGGAGGGGCGATCGAGTTTATACTCTTCGGCTGCAAGGACTTCGGTCCATCTGTCAGCTAGCAAGTCTTGGTCAGCTCTAAGCTGCTGCTGCTTTTTCTTGAGGCTGCTTCCCGTGGCCATAAGCCAGCGTTTGAAACGCTCTTGTTCGACGGGATCCTCGGGCACGACAAATTCGTCGTCGTCGAGGCTTGCTTTGTCTTCGGAGGGAGGCATATAATTATCGTCCTCCACCTCTCTGTCTGCCGCTCTATCATGAGGGCTGGCTTCTCCCTCCTCCTGTGTTGAATCCTGCTGGAGGGAGTTGTCTTCGGCACTGTCCGGGGTGTTATTATCTCCCGTGCCGGAATCACCGTTTTTCCTATGGCGGGTTTTAGAGCGGCGCCACTGACGCCGGCGCTTGGGCTGTTCCTTGGAGGGGTCATCCTCCGTTGTTCCATTGCCATTCCCATCTTTTGGGGTGTCCACCATGTATATGTCGTATGACGAGGTGGCCTTCCAGTGCCCTGTAGGTGCTGGTTCTTGGATGTCTCCTGCATCGTTGTCCCTACCGTCGATGTCTTCGGAGTCGAAGTCGAGCATGTTGGTTAAATCATCGACAGTGGCTACAAAGTGAGTGGTGGGTGGGCGTTGAATTTCTTTGTTGTCCACGTCCCAACCTTCCTGGCCGCAGTCCAGCCAGGGCTCTCCTGATAAAGAGAGGGACTTTAGTAAAGTCAGGATGTCGCTAAAGGGCGAGTGCTGAAAAATGTCCGCGGCAATGAATTCCATAACCGGCGCCCAATCGGATTTGGCCGGCAGGGGCGCGGGAGGTTCGGAGTCCGGAGAGGAGTCCGGCACCTTGGAGTCACGAGCTTTGCAAAGGACAGGGATGGTGTTCGGCTCAACCGCCGTAGATATTGTAGCCCCCGAGGTAGTGTCCAGCCACTCGTCCTCGATTGGCGAAGTCGGCTCCGAGCTAAGGGTCGGAGCGGACGCTGGTGCGGCCTCCAGGGTACTGTTCGGCGGCAGAGCTAGATCATACATATCGAGACAGTGTGGCGCGCTTGGCTATGGCTCGAATCCATCGAAGATCAAGTCTCCGCGGATGTCAACCGTGCAGTTCAAACTTCCAAATCTGACCTGATGGCCAGGGGCGTAGCTTTCCATCTGCTCCAGATGGCCAAGTGAATTGGCCCGCAGTGCGAAGCCGCCGAATATGAAGATCTGTCCGGGGAGAAAAGTCTCACCCTGGACCGCGTCGTTGTTGATGATCGAAGGAGCCATCGGGCCTAAAGGTGACGACACAGAGGAACTCTCAATGAAAGCACCAATGTCGGTGTCAAAACCGGCGGATCTCAGGTAGGGGTTCCCGAACTGTGCGTCTAGGCGGATGGTAACAGGAGACAAGGGACACGATGTTTTTACCCAGGTTCGGGCCCTCTCGATGGAGGTAAAACCCTACTCCTGCTTGATTAATATTGATGATATGGGTAGTACAAGAGTAGATCTACCACGAGATCAGAGAGGCTAAACCCTAGAAGCTAGCCTATGGTATGATTGTTGTTCGTCCTATGGACTAAAACCCTCCGGTTTATATAGACACCGGAGAGGGCTAGGGTTACACAGAGTCGGTTACAATGGTAGGAGATCTACATATCCGTACCGCCAAGCTTGCCTTCCATGCCAAGGAAAGTCCCATCCGGACACGGGACGAAGTCTTCAATCTTGTATCTTCATAGTCTAGGAGTCCGGCCAACGGTGATAGTCCGGCTATCCGGACACCCCCTAATCCAGGACTCCCTCATATATCAAAGCCAATTTTAACTAACAATGATTTGTAATTTAGCAGTGAGCACAACGTAACATAAATCATGTAATGACGAAGTCTAACTCTCTTCCTATGCATTGGCATGTCATAAGAGAACAATTCATGCACACATAGTAAAGGCCAATGCATAGTATAAGCAGTTTCTTGCCATTCTATCGTATTGGAAACATAGAGAGGTGGAGATATAGTTCCTCTCTCATAATAATTGCAAGTAGGAGCAGCAAGCACATGCATATTATATTTATCAAAATTATCATGGGCAACGGTAAAAGCCAACCCACCAATATAAACCTTAATAAGCACAAACTTCTCCGATAAAGTGTAGTTTGGAGAATTCAAAAAGATAATAGGACTATCATGTGTGGGTGCAATAGCAACAATTTCATGTTTAACATAAGGAACTATAGCAAGTTCATCTCCATAAGCATCATTCATATTGGCATCTTGGCCACAAGCATAGCAAGCATCATCAAAAAGGGATATTTCAAGAGAATTAATGGGATCATAGCAATCATCATAGCAGTCATCCTTTGGTAAGCACGAAGGGGAATTAAACAGTGTGAGTTGAAGAGTTACTCTCATTGGAAGGTGGGCACGGGCGATCAATCCGCTCTTCCTCCTTTTGTTCTTCTCTCTCCTCATCATCTTTTTCATCCAATGAGCTCACAGTTTCATCAATTTCTTCTTCCATAGCTTCCTGCAAAATATTAGTCTCTTCTTGGACAGCGGAGAATTTCTCAATATATAGTTTAACATAGGCATTAGAAGCATAATTATCATAACAATATTCAAGTATGGCAAAATTTTCAGATTTGTAGAGAGTAGCATCATACTTTTCAATCAAAGAAGCAATTTCAAAAGCACCCTTAAAAGCAACAAATTCTTCAATTTGTTGAACATCATAGTAACTATAAACACCCTTAGCATATGAAGATAAGATCCCATTATCAATAAACTCACATTGGTAGGGAAGGTGTTTTTTAGGGTTTTCAGAACAACAAGTAAAATCATATTCCCAACATAAATTCCAAGCATAGCATTGTAAACGTTGAATTTGACCCCATAATAGTTTCCCTTTTTCAGATATACGGTGTCGCACATGACAAGAATGCTCATCTAAATATTTGCCCTCAACTAAGCTAGTTGGGATTTCAGCACGAGCACATAGGGATCAAAGATGATCCAAGTAAAAAGCTTCAGTAGTGTGATAGATTTTGAGTGGTTCTTCAACCATTGGAGCAGTAGGTACAACTAATTTTTTTGGTATTTTGCGTTTCCTACCCATAGCTAAAGATAGAAAACAACTAAGAACAGCAAATAAAAATTACTTAGTGATAAAGGAACCAAGCACACACGAGAATATTCACCCCACGCTATGACTCCCCGGCAACGGCGCCAGAAAAAGGTCTTGATGACCCACAAGTATACAGGATAGTTGTAGCCTCTTTCGATACGTAAGAGTGTCGAACCCAACGAGGAGCTAAAGGTAGAACAAATACTCTCTCAAGTCCTATTGGCCACTGAAACGACTCTACGCACGCTTGACGTTCGCTTTACCTAGAACAAGTATGAAACTATAAGTACTTTGCAGGTGTTGTTGGATAGGTTTGCAAGATAATAAAGAACGCGTAAATAAAAACTAGGGGCTGTTTAGATAAAGATGCAATAAATTAAATAAAGCGAGTGTGGAAAAGTGGTGGTAGGAGTTGTGAAATTGTCCCTAAGCAATTGACTACGTTACTAGACTGGTAATCACTATTGCAATTCTATTTGAGGGAGAGGCATAAGCTAACATACTTTCTCTACTTGGATCATATGCACTTATGATTGGAACTCTAGCAAGCATCTGCAACTACTAAAGATTCATTAAGGTAAAACCCAACCATAGCATTAAAGTATCAAGTCCCCTTTTATCCCATACGCAAACAACCTACTTACTCAGGTTTGTGTTTCAGTCACTCACGCAACCCACCATAAGAAAATCATAAACATATTGCAAACCCTACAGCGGGAATCCCTCATGCTTGCGCGACACAGAGGGCACCATAGGACAGCACCAATAATAAAACATGCAACTCAAACCAATAATAGCAATTCATCAATCACCGATAGGACAATGGGAATCTACTCAGACATCATAGGATGGCAACACATCATTGGATAATAATATGAAGCATAAAGCACCATGTTCAAGTAGAGGGTACAGCGGGTTGCGGGAGAGTGGACCGCTGAATATAGAGTGGGGAAGATGATGGAGATGTTGGTGAAGATGATGGAGGTGTTGGTGAAGATCGCGGTGATGATGATGGCCCCCGACGGCGTTCCGCCGCCATCGGAAGCAAGGGGGAGAGAGCCCCCCTTCTTCTTCTTCTTCCTTGACCTTCTCCCTAGATGGGAGAAGGGTTTCCCCTCTGGTCCTTGGCTCCCATGGCGTGGGAGGGGCGAGAGCCCCTCCAAGATTGGATCTATCTCTCTATTTCCGTGTTCTTTTTTGTTTTTGTTTCACCGTTTCGTGTATATATGGAGATCCGTAACTCCGATTGGCCTGAAACCTTTGCCCTGATTTTTTTCCGAATATTAGCTTTCTTGCGGTAAAAGAATAGCGTCAACCGCCTTACGGTGGGCTCACGAGGGTAGGGGGCACACCCAGGGGGGCAGGCGCGCCCCCCTACCTCGTGACCACCTAGGGCACCGTCTCGCGTGGATTTTTCTTCCTGAATTTTCCATATTTTCCAAAAATAAGCTCCGTCCATTTTTATCCTGTTTGGACTCCGTTTGATATGGATATTCTGCAAAACATAAAACATGCAACAGACAGGAACTGGCACTGGGCACTGGATCAATAAGTTAGTCCCAAAAATAATATAAAAAGTTGCCAAAAAGTTTATGAAAGTGAATAATATTGGCATGGAACAATCAAAAATTATAGATACGATGGAGACGTATCAATCTCCAAGAAGATCGAGGAGAACTTTGTATTGAGATTCAAAGAGAGAGAAGAATCCATCTAGCTAATAACTATGGACCCGAAGGTCTGTGGTAAACTACTCACAACTCATCGGAGAGGCCTTGGAGATGATGTAGAGGCCCTCCGTGATTGATTCCCCCTCCGGCGGAGCGCCGACGAAGGCTCCAAGATGGGATCTCGCGGATACAGAAGGTTGCGGTGGTGGAAATAGGGTTTCGTGGTGCTCTCGGATGACTCGGGGTACGTGGATATATATATATATATATATATATATATATATATATATATATATATATATATATATATATATATATATATATATATATATATATATATATATATATATAGGAGGAGGAATAAGTAGGTCGGTGGAGCCACGAGGGGCCACGAGGGTGGGGGGCGCGCCCACCCCCCTAGGGCGCGTCGGGCACCCTCGTGGTCGCCTCGTTTACTTCTTGACGTCCACTCCAAGTCTCTTGGTTTGCATTTGTTCCAAAAAGATCGCTCCCGAAGGTTTCATCCCATTTGGACTCCGTTTGATATTCATTTTCTTCAAAACACTGAAATAGGCAAAAAAACAGCAATTCGGACTGGGCCTCTGGTTAGTAGGTTAGTCCCAAACATGATATAAAAAGTAAAGCCCATAAACATCCAAAATGAGTAATATAATAGCACGGAACAAACAAAGATTATAGATATGTTGGAGACGTATCAAGCATCCCCAAGCTTAATTCGTGCTCGTCCTCGAGTAGGTAAATGATAAAAACAGAATTTTTGATGTGGAATGCTACCTAGCATATTTCTCAATGTAATTTTCTTTATTGTGGCATGAATGTTCAGATCCAAATGATTCAAGATAAAAGTTCATATTGACATAAGAGTAATAATACTTCAAGCATACTAACAAGGTAATAATGTCTTCTCAAAATATCATGGCCAAAGAAAGTTATCCCAACAAAATCATATAGTCTGGTTATGCTCTGTCTTCATCACAGAAAATATTTAAATCATGCACAACCCCGGTTTTAGCCAAGCAATTGTTTCATACTTTACTATTTTCAAACTTTTTCAATCTTCACGCAATACATGAGCGTGAGCCATGGACATAGCACTTTATGTGGAATAGAATGGTGGTTGTGGAGAAGCCAAAAAGAGGGAAGATAGTCTCACATCAACTAGGCGTATCAGCGGGCTACGGAGATGCCCATTAATAGATATCAATGTGAGTGAGTCGGGATTGCCATGCAACGGATGCACTAGAGCTATAACTGTATAAAAGCTCAAAAAGAAGCTAAGTGGGTGTGCATCCAACTTGCTTGCTGATGACCCACAAGTGTAGGCGATCTATTGTAGTCCTTTTGATAGGTAAGAGTGTCGAACCCAACTAGGAGCAGAAGGAAATGATAAGCTGTTTTTAGTAAGGTTTTCTCTGCAAGCACTGAAATTGTACGTGATAGGTAGTTTTGTGATAAGATAAATAGTAACAAGTAACAAGTAAATAAAGTAAACAAAGTGCAGCAAGGTGGCCCAATCCTTTTTGTAGCAAAGGATAAGCCTGGACAATTTCTAATAATGATAAAGGAGCTCCCGAGGACACATTAGAAATTATCGTCAAGCTAGTTTTCATCACGTTCATATGATTCGTGTTCGGTACTTTGATAATTTGATATGTGGGTGGACCGGTACTTGGGTACTGCCCTAACTTGGACAAGCATCCCACTTATGATTAACCCCTATTGCAAGCATCCTCAACTACAAAAGAAGTATTAAGGTAAACCTAACCACAACATTAAACATATCGATCCATATCAGCCCCTAACGAAGCAACGCATAATCTAGGGTTTAAGCTTCTGTCACTCTAGCAAACCATCATCTACTTATTACTTCCCCATGCCTTCCTCTAGGCCCAAATAATGGTGAAGTGTCATGTACTCGACGTTCACATAACACCACTAGAGGAAAAGACAACATACATCTCATCAAAATATCGAACGAATACCAAATTCACATGACTACTAATAGCAAGACTTCACCCATGTCCTCAGGAACAAACGTAACTATTCACAAAGCATATTCATGTTCATAATCAGAGGAGTAATAATATGCATAAAGGATCTGAACATATGATCTTCCACCAAATAAACCAATTAGCATCAACTACAAGGAGTAATCAACACTACTAGCAACCCACAGGTACCAATTTGTGGTTTTGATACAAGATTGGATACAAGAGATGAACTAGGGTTTTGAGAGGAGATGGTGCTGGTGAAGATGTTGATGGAGATTGACCCCCTCCCGATGAGAGGATCGTTGGTGATGACGTTGGTGATCATTTCCCCCTCCCGGAGGGAAGTGTCCCCGGAAGAACAGCTCTGCCGGAGCCCTCGATTGATTCCGCCAAGGTTCTGCCTCGTGGCGGCGGAGTTTCGTCCTGTAAGCTTGCCCACGATTTTTTT
This sequence comes from Triticum timopheevii, assembly GCA_963921465.1. Classification (NCBI taxonomy): domain Eukaryota; kingdom Viridiplantae; phylum Streptophyta; class Magnoliopsida; order Poales; family Poaceae; genus Triticum; species Triticum timopheevii. Next base: position 557,923,398 of record OY997268.1, on the reverse strand, counting down.
CCAGGGTAAAAGTGATGATATAGCAAAAGATGGACGCCGGAGGCCCACCAGGGGGCCCAGGAGATAGGGGCACGCCCCCCTGTCTCCTGGACAGGGTGTGGGCCCCCTGGCCTATTTCTTTCGCTCAGAAATTCTTATTAATTCCAAAAAGTTGTTTTGTGGAGTTTCAGGACTTTTGGAGCTGTGCAGAATTGGTTTCCAACATTTGCTCCTTTTCCAGCTAGAATTCCAGCTGCCGGCATTCCCCCTCTTCATGGTAAACCTTGTAAAATAAGAGAGAATAGCCATAAGTATTGAGGTATAATGTGTAATAACAGCCCATAATGCAATAAATATTGATATAAAAGCATGATGCAAAATGGACGTATCAACTCCCCCAAGCTTAGACCTCGCTTGTCCTCAAGCGGAAGCCGAAATCGAAAAATATGTCCACGTGTTTAGAGATAGAGGTGTCGATAAAAATAAAATACGGACATGAGGGCATCATGATCATTCTAATAATAGCAACATATATAGATTTTGTCATATGATTTCCTATGCTCAAGTAACAAGCAATTCACAATGTCAAGTATGGTTCAAAAACTTCATTGGGAACTAACAAACTATAATCTCAGTCATTGAAGCAATTGCAATTTATCGTAACATCAGAAAGAGTCAATAATAGAGCTTTTCAGCAAGCTCACATACTCAACTATCTCGTAGTCTCCTACAATTGCTAACACTCACGCAATACTTGTGGTTATAGAGTTTCAGCTGGACACTGAGAAAGATAGGGGCTTATTGTGTTGCCTCCCAATGTATTCACCTTTAGGTGATGTCAACAATAATGGTAATAATATATCATGATCTTTCAAACACGAGGAGCTTGCCGAAGGATAAAATAAAAAGGGAAAGGTGAGGATCACCTTGACTCAAGCATAAAGTAAAAACATAAAGTAAAAGATAGGCCCTTCGCAGAGGGAAGCAGAGGTTGTCATGCGCGTTTAGGGTTGATGCACGAAATCTTAATGCAAAAGAACGTCACTTTATATTGCCCCTTTTATGTGGACCTTTATTATGTAGTCCGTCGCTTTTATTACTTCCACAACAAGTTCGTACCAAGCTTATTTTCTCTGCACTAATAAGTCATACATATTTAGAGATCAATTTTTATTGCTTGCACCGATGACAACTTACTTGAAGGATCTTACTCAATCCATTGGTAGGTATGGTGGACTCTCATGGCAAAACTAGGTTCAAGGGTATTTGGAAGCACAAGTAGTATCTCTACTTGGTGCAAGGAATTTGGCTAGCATGAGGGGGAAAGGCAAGCTCAACATTTTTGGAAGGTCAATGACAATATACTTTAACTGAGATGTCGGAAAACATAAACCATTATGTTGTCTTCCTTGTCCAACATCAACTCTTTTAGCATGTCATGCTAAATGAGTACTTCACAATCATAAAAGATGTCCAAGATAATATATTTATATGTGAACCCCTCTTTCCTTATCACTTCCTATTAATTGCAACGATGACCAAGGCTACGTTCATTAACTCTCAACAATTTTTATGCCTCATACTTTCTATGTGCGAAGTTATCACTATCCATAAGATCAATATGAACTCTTTTATTCTTTCTACTTTCTCAAGATCATAGCAACCTAGCAAAGCCCTTGACTAAACACTAATCTTTATTATAGATAGCACACGGACTCAATTACATAAAGAGATCACGATGCAAAACTCAAAACTACTTGATATCAAAACTTCAATCTACTAGATCAGGATACTACCAAAAGTATCGAACTAAATAAAGAGGTAAAGATAGGAGTGTGATGGTGATATGATACCGGGGCACCTCCCCCAAGCTTGGCAGTTGCCAAGGGGAGTGCCCATAACCATGTGTTTATGTCCTTGGAGGTGATGGAGGTGGTGATGATGACGGTGGATAATCGCACATCGAGCGTAAAAGCTCCTCCAACTTGCGGATAATGCCCTTGAGTCCGGCGATATGATCCTTCAACGTGATATTCTCATGTGTGAGATACTTGTTCTGTATGCGAGCTAACTCAACCATCTTGAAAGCTTCAATCTCTGTTGGAGTAAAGAGGTTAGGTAAAGGTTGAGGGATGTCTTCTTCTTTCACCGCCGGAGCTTGAACCTCCATGGCCTTCTTGGTCCCTTCATCCTTGTTGATCTCTTCTGGTTCTTCTCTTTTCTGCTCTGTCTTCAATAGCCAAGCATCCTTGTCTTCGTTGTTGAAGGAGGGCGACGTCATGGTGCTCTTAGTCTGCAACAGAAACAGCTCAAAACAAAAACAGAGGATATTTGCGTGATACGGTGGTCAAAACCTTCGGGAGTATATATAATGAATTTTTACCGACCAAAATACGTAACGTGCAAGAAAACGGAGTCCGGGAGGCACACGAGGTGCCCACGAGAAAGGGGGCGCGCCCTATAGGGGGGCGCCCTCCACTCTCGTGGGGGCCTCGTGTCCCTTTCGGACTACTTTTTTCTTCCTAAAATTCTCAAATAATCCAAAACTAATAAAAATTGCCATTAGAGTTGTTTTGGAGTCGGTTTACTTACCGTACCACATACCTATACCTTTTCGGAGTCTGGAACGTTCTGGAAAGTGTCCCTTATGTATTCCTCAGGGGTTACGGATTCAATAATATTGGTTTCAACATTGATAGGATTACCTGAAATATAATGTTTAATTCTTTGACCGTTTACCACCCTTGGACTTGTGCCTTCGAAGTTGTTGATTTTTATAGCACCAGAATGATAGACCTCCTCGATAACATAGGGACCTTCCCATTTGAGAGAAGTTTTCCTGCAAAAAATCTTAAACGAGAGTTGAATAATAACACATAATCTCCTACGTTAAACTCACGCTTTTGGATCCTCTTATCATGCCAGCGTTTGAATTTTTCTTTAAAAAGCTTGGCATTCTCATAGGCTTGGGTTCTCCATTCATCAAGTGAGCTAATATCAAACAACCTCTTCTCACCGGCAAGTTTGAAGTCATAATTGAGCTCTTTGATAGCCTAATATGCCTTATGTTCAAGTTCAAGAGGTAAATGACACGCTTTTCCATAAACCATCTTATAAGGAGACATACCCATAGGATTTTTGTATCCAGTTCTATAGGCCCATAATGCATCATCAAGTTTTTTGGACCAATTATTTCTAGATCTATTCACATTCTTTTGCAAAATTAATTTGAGCTCTCTATTGCTCAACTCTACTTGACCACTAGACTGCGGGTGATAAGGAGATGCTATTCTATGGTTGACATCATACTTAGCAAGCATCTTACGGAAAGCACCATGAATAAAATGTGAACCACCATCAGTCATAAGGTATCTAGGGACTCCAAACCTCGAAAAAATAACTTCTTTAAGCATTTTAATAGAAGTGTTATGATCAGCACTACTAGTTGGAATAGCTTCTACCCACTTAGTAATGTAATCAACAACAACTAAAATATGTGTATAACCATTAGAGGCAGGAAAAGGTCCTGTATAATCAAAGCCCCAAACATCAAACGGTTCAATAACAAGAGAATAATTCATAGGCATTTCTTGATGTCTACTAATGTTACCTATTCTTTGACATTCATCACAAGATAAGACAAACTTACGAGCATCTTTGAAGAGAGTAGGCCAATAAAAACCAGATTGTAGTACCTTGTGTGCAGTTCTATCTCCAGCGTGGTGTCCTCCATAGGATTCAGAGTGACACTTGCGTAGGATCTATTCCTGTTCATGCTCAGGAACACAACGTCTAATAACACCATCTACTCCTTCTTTATAAAGGTGTGGATCATCCCAGAAGTAATGTCTTAAATCATAAAAGAACTTTTTCTTTTGCTGGTATGTGAAACTAGGCGGTATAAATTTAGCAACAATGTAATTAGCATAATCAGCATACCAAGGAGCAGTACGAGAAGCATTGACGACTGCTAATTGTTCATCAGGAAAGCTATCATTAATAGGTAGTGGGTCATCAAGAACATTCTCTAACCTAGACAAGTTGTCTGCAATGGGGTTCTCAGCTCCCTTTCTATCAATAATATACAAGTCAAATTCTTGGAGCAAGAGAACCCATCTAATGAGTCTAGTCTTAGCATCTTTATTTTCCATAAGATATTTAATAGGAGCATGATCAGTATGAATAGTAACTTTGGAATCAACAATATAAGGTCTAAACTTATCACATGCAAACACAATTGCTAAGAACTCTTTTTCAGTAGTAGCATAATTTCTCTGGGCAGTATCAAGAGTCTTACTAGCATACTGGATAACATTCAATTTCTTATCAACTCTTTGCCCTAAAACAGCACCTACAGCATAATCACTAGTATCGCACATAATTTCAAAAGGTAAATTCCAATCAGGCGGCTGAACAATAGGTGCAGTGATCAAAGCTTTCTTAAGTACTTCAAACGCTTCTACACAATCATCATCAAAGACAAAAGGAATATATTTTTGCAATAAATTAGTCAGAGGCCTAGAGATTTTAGAAAAGTCCTTAATGAAGCTCCTATAAAAACGGGCGTGACCAAGGAAACTTCTTATACCTTTTATGTCCTTGGGACATGGCATCTTTTCAATAGCGTCAATTTTGGCTTTATCAACTTCAATACCTCTCTCGGAGATCTTGTGCCCCAAGACAATGCCTTCATTAACCATAAAGTGACACTTTTCCCAATTCAGAATGAGATTAGTGTCTTCGCATCTCTGCAAAACTCGATCAAGGTTGCTCAAACAATCATCAAAAGAGGATCCATAAACGGAAAAGTCATCCATGAATACCTCACAAATCTTTTCACAAAAATCAGAGAATATAGCCATCACGCATCTTTGAAAGGTAGCAGGTGCATTACATAAACCAAAAGGCATACGTCTATAAGCGAAAGTACCAAAGGGGCAAGTAAAAGTAGTTTTAGATTGATCCTTCGCTGACACAGGTATCTGAGAGAAACCAGATAACCATCTAGAAAGCAGAAATGTGTGTGTTTGGATAGCCTTTCTAGCATTTGATCAATAAAAGGTAAAGGGTAATGATCTTTCTTAGTAGCTTTATTTAACTTACGGAAATCAATTACCATCCTATAACCTGTAATAATTCTTAGCAGGATCAATTCATCTTTATCATTAGGAACAACGGTAATACCTTCCTTTTTAGGAACACAATGAACAGGGCTTACCCATTCACTATCAGCAACGGGATAAATAATACCTGCCTCAAGGAGCTTTAGTATCTCCTTTCTTACCACTTCCTTCATCTTGGGATTTAATCGTCTTTGAGGATCTCTAACTGGTTTGGCATCATCCTCCAATGTAATTTTGTGTTGACATAACGTGGGACTAACGCCCTTAAGATCATCCAGAGTATATCCAATAGCAGCTCGGTGCTTCTTCAAAGTTTTCAATAATCTTTCTTCTTCTTTCTCTGAAAGGTTAGCACTAATAATAACAGGATATATTTCTTTTTCATCAAGATAAGCATACTTAAGATTATCAGGTAATGGTTTGAGTTCAAACACGGGATCACCCTTGGGTGGAGGGGGATCCCCAAGAATTTCAACGGGAAGGTTATGTTTCAGCATAGGTTCCTGTTTAAGGAACACTTCATCTATTTCCTCCCTTTCCTTCATAAATATATCATTTTCATGATCTAGCAAATATTGTTCTAACGGATCAGTTGGAGGAACAGCAATGGAAGCAAGACCAATAATTTCATCCTTACTAGGTGGTTCCCTTTCACGAGGTTGTCTACTAAACTTAGCGAAATTAAACTCATGAGACATACCATCAATGCCAACAGTGACAATATTCTTTTCACAATTAATATTAGCACTAGCAGTATTCAAGAAGGGTCTACCAAAAATAATGGGACAAAAATCATCTTGTGGGGAACCAAGAACAAGAAAATCGGCAGGGTATTTAACCTTCCCACACAAAACTTCAACATCTCTAACAATCCCAATAGGTTTAATGGTATCCCTATTGGCAAGCTTAATAGTAACATCAATGTCTTCTAATTCAACGGGTGCAATGTCGTGCATAATTTCTTTATATAGATCATAAGGTATCGCACTAGCGCTAGCACCCATATCATATAAGCCATGATAACAATGATCTCCTATTTTAACAGAAATAACAGGCATGCCTACGACAGGTCTACGTGTCTTAGTATCAGGTCTAGCAATATTAGCAGTCTCACCCAAGAAAGAAATAACATGCCCATCTAAGTCCTCATCCAAGAGATCTTTAACCATAGCAATACTAGGTTCAACATTAATTTGCTCAGGAGGTGTATAAGTCCTAGTATTACTCTTACGAACAACAGTCGAAGATTTAGCATGATCCTTTATCCTGACAGGAAAAGGAGGTTTTTCAACATAAGCAGTAGGAACAATAGGATCACTATAGGTAATAGTCTTTTCTTCAACTGTAATAGGTGCAACTACTTTCACTTCAATAGGAGGATTATATTTAAACCACTTCTCTTTAGGGAGATCAACGTGAGTAGCAAAAGATTCACAGAAAGTAGCTACTATCTCAGAGTCAAGTCCATACTTAGAGCTAAATCCACGAAAAGCATCGGTATCCATAAAAGATTTAACACAATCGAACTTAGGTGTCATACCTGACTCCTTACCATCGTCGGAACCCCAATCTTCAGAGTTGCATTTAATTCTTTCCAATAAGTCCCATTTGAAATCAATAGTCTTCAGCATATAAGAACCAGCACAGGAAGTATCGAGCAGGTTGCGATTATCAAGAGAAAGCCGAGCATAAAAATTCTGAATAATCATTTCCCGAGAGAGCTCATGATTGGGGCATGAATATAACATTGACTTAAGCCTCCCCCAAGCTTGAGCGATGCTTTCTCCTTCGTGAGGCCAGAAATTATATATGTAATTACGATCACGATGAACAAGATGCATAGGATAGAACTTCTGGTGAAATTCCAACTTCAATCGCTTATAATTCCAAGATCCTGTATCATCACATAGCCTATACCATGTTAATGCATCTCCCTTAAAAGATAAAGGGAAGACCTTCCTTTTCACAACATCATCGGGAATACCTGCAAGCTTAAATAATCCACAAACTTCATCCACAAAGATAAGGTGTAAATCGGGATGCAATGTTCCATCTCCTGCAAATGGATTAGCTAGCAGTTTCTCTATCATACCCGAAGGAATCTCAAAGTAAATATTTTCATAAAGTTCAGTAGGTTGAGGAGCAACTCTTTGCTCTTCTGGTTGGGGTGAAGATACCCCAAACAAGCCCCTCAAAGGATTAGTTTCCATAGTGACAAGTAACAGAAAATTTCAGCACACTATATAAATGTTTCCTTACCAAGTTCCACTCACCAAAAGCGCTACACTCCCCGGCAACGGCGCCAGAAAAGAGTCTTGATGACCCACAAGTGTAGGGGATCTATTGTAGTCCTTTCGATAAGTAAGAGTGTCGAACCCAACGAGGAGCAGAAGGAAATGATAAGCGGTTTTCAGTAAGGTTTCTCTGCAAGCACTGAAATTGTAGGTCATAGGTAGTTTTGTGATAAGATAAATAGTAACAAGTAACAAGTAAATAAAGTAAACAAAGTGCAGCAAGGTGGCCCAATCCTTTATGTAGCAAAGGATAAGCCTGGACAATTTCTAATAATGATAAAGGAGCTCCTGAGGACACATTAGGAATTATCGTCAAGCTAGTTTTCATCACGTTCATATGATTCGCGTTCGGTACTTTGATAATTTGATATGTGGGTGGACCGGTACTTGGGTACTGCCCTAACTTGGACAAGCATCCCACTTATGATTAACCCCTATTGCAAGCATCCGCAACTACAAAAGAAGTATTAAGGTAAACCTAACCACAACATTAAACATATGGATCCATATCAGCCCCTAACGAAGCAACGCATAAACTAGGATTTAAGCTTCTGTCACTCTAGCAAACCATCATCTACTTATTACTTCTCCATGCCTTCCTCTAGGCCCAAATAATGGTGAAGTGTCATGTAGTCGACGTTCACATAACACCACTAGAGGAAAAGACAACATACATCTCATCAAAATATCGAACGAATACCAAATTCACATGACTACTAATAGCAAGACTTCACCCATGTCCTCAGGAACAAACGTAACTACTCGCAAAGCATATTCATGTTCATAATCAGAGGAGTAATAATATGCATAAAGGATCTGAACATATGATCTTCCACCAAATAAACCAATTAGCATCAACTACAAGGAGTAATCAACACTACTAGCAACCCACATGTACCAATTTGTGGTTTTGATACAAGATTGGATACAAGAGATGAACTAGGGTTTTGAGAGGAGATGGTGCTGGTGAAGATGTTGATGGAGATTGACCCCCTCCCGGTGAGAGGATCATTGGTGATGACATTGGTGATGATTTCCCCCTCCCGGAGGGAAGTGTCCCCGGCAGAAAAGCTCTGCCAGAGCCCTAGATTGATTCCGCCAAGGTTCCGCCTCGTGGCGGCGGAGTTTCGTCCTGTAAGCTTGCCCATGATTTTTTTCCAGGGTAAAAGTGATGATACAACAGAAGATGGATGCCGGAGACCCACCAGGGGGCCTAGGAGATAGGGACGCGCCTTATAGGGGGGGCGCGCCCCCTGTCTCCTGGACAGGGTGTGGGCCCCCTGGCCTATTTCTTTCGCTCAGAAATTCTTATTAATTCCAAAAAGTTGTTTCGTGGAGTTTCAGGACTTTTGGAGCTGTGCAGAATAGGTTTCCAACGTTTGCTCCTTTTCCAGCCAGAATTCCAGCTGCCGGCATTCCCCCTCTTCATGGTAAACCTTGTAAAATAAGAGAGAATAGCCATAAGTATTGAGGTATAATGTGTAATAACAGCCCATAATGCAATAAATATTGATATAAAAGCATGATGAAAAATGGACGTATCACTTGCTCACGAAGACCTTGGGCATTTTGAGGAAGCCCATCATTGGAATATACAAGCCAAGTTCTATAATGAAAAATTCCCACTAGTATATGAAAGTGAGAACATAGGAGACTCTTTATCATGAAGATCATGGTGCTACTTTGAAGCACAAGTGTGGTAAAAGGATAGTAACATTGTCCCTTCTCTCTTTTTCTCACATTTTTTTATATTTGGCCTTTCTCTTTTTTATTTGGCCTTTCTCTTTTTTTTCATTTTTTTAAAGTCCGGAGTCTCATCCCGACTTGTGGGGGAATCATAGTCTCCATCATCCTTTCCTCACTTGGGACAATGCTCTAATAATGAAGATCATCACACTTTTATTTTCTTACAACTCAAGAATTACAACTCGATACTTAGAACAAAATATGACTCCATATGAATGCCTCCGGCGGTGTACCGGGATATGCAATGAATCAAGAGTGACATGTATGAAAGAATTATGAAGGTGGCTTTGCCACAAATACAATGTCAACTACATGATCATGCAAAAGCAACATGACAATGATGGAGCGTGTCATAATAAACGGAACGGTGGAAAGTTGCATGGCAATATATCTTGGAATGGCTATGGAAATGCCATAATAGGTAGGTATGGTGGCTCTTTTGATGAAGGTATATGGTGGGTGTATGGTACCGGCGAAAGTTGCGCGGCACAAGAGAGGCTAGCAAGGGTGGAAGGGTGAGAGTGCGTATAATCCATGGACTCAACTATAGTCATAAAGAACTCATATACTTATTGCAAAAATTTACAAGTAATCAAAACAAATTACTACACGCATGCTCCTAGGGGAAGGGTTGGTAGGAGTTAACCATCGCGCGATCCCAACCTCCACACATAAGGAAGACAATCAATAAATAAATCATGCTCCAACTTCATCACATAACGGTTCACCATACGTGCATGCTACGGGAATCACAAACCTTAACACAAGTATTCCTTAAATTCACAATTAACCAACTAGCATGACTCTAATATTACCATCCTCATATCTCAAAACAATTGTCAAGCATCAAATTGATCATAGCATCCAATTAACTTTCTATGATAGTTTTTATTTTACCCAACTTGGATGCCCATCATATTAGGACCAATTTTATAACCATAGAAAATACCATGCTGTTCTAAAATACTCTCAAAATAATATAAGTGAAGCATGAGAGATCAATAATTTCTACCAAATTAAGCCACCCCCGTGCTCTAAAAAGATATAAGTGAAGTACTAGGGCAAAATTGTCTAGCTCAAAAGATATAAGTGAAGCACATAGAGTATTCTAATAAATTCCAAATCATGTGTGTCTCTCCCAAAAGGTGTGTACAGCAAGGATGATAGTGGTAAACTAAAAATCAAAGACTCATATCATACAAGACGCTCCAAGCAAAACACATATCATGTGGTGAATAAAAATATAGCTCCAAGTAAAGTTACCGATAGACGAAGATGAAAGAGGGGATGCCTTCCGGGGCATCCCCAAGCTTAGGCTTTTGGTTGTCCTTGAATTATCTTGGGGTTCCATGGGCATCCCCAATCTTAGGCTCTTTCTACTCCTTATTCCATAATCCATCAAATCTTTACCCAAAACTTGAAAACTTCACAACACAAAACTCAACAGGAAATCTCATAAGCTCCGTTAGTGCAAGAAAGAAAAACCACCACATAAGGTACTGTAATAACTCATTATTTATTTATATTGGTGTTAAATCTACTGTATTTCAACTTCTCTAGGTTCATACCCCCCAATACTAGTCATAGATGCATCAAAATAAGCAAACAACACACGAAAAACAGAATCTGTCAAAAACAGAACACTCTGTAGCAATCTGTAACTCTCGAATACTTCTGGAACTCGAAAAAGCCTACCAAAATAGGAAGTCCTGTGAAATTTGTCTATTGATCTACTGCAAAACGAATGAACTAAAATCACGTTTATGTGATTTATTAAAAGTATTCTCGTGCGCGCAAAAGTTTCTGTTTTTCAGCAGAATCAAATTAACTATCACCCAACATGATCCTATAGGTTCTACTTGGCACAAACACTAATTAAAACATAAAACCACATCTAAACAGAGTCTAGATGAATTATTGATTACTAAACAGAAGCAAAAATCAATTAACAAAAATAAAATTGGGTTGCCTCCCAACAAGCGCTATCGTTTAACGCCCCTAGCTAGGCATAAAAGCGAGAATAGATCTAAGTATTGCCATCTTTGGTATTCAATTCATAAGTGGCTCGCATAATAGATTCATACGGTAATTTGATTTTCTTTCTAGGAAAGTGTTCCATGCCTTTCCTTAATGGAAATTGGAATCTAATATTCCCTTCCTTCATATCAATAATTGCACCAATCGTTCTAAGGAAAGGTCTACCAAGAATAATAGGACATGAAAGATTGCAATCTATATCAAGAACGATAAAATCTACGGGCACATAATTTCTATTTGCAACAATAAGAACATCATTAATCCTTCCCATAGGTTTCTTAATAGTGGAATCCGCGAGGTGCAAGTTTAAGGAGCAATCATCAAAATCACGGAAACCTAGCACATCACATAAAGTTTTTGGAATCGTGGAAACACTAGCACCCAAATCACACAAAGCATAGCATTCATGATCTTTAATTTTAATTTTTATAGTAGGTTCCCACTCATCATAAAGTTTTCTAGGTATAGAAACTTCCAATTCAAGTTTTTCCTCATAAGATTGCATCAAGGCATCAACAATATGTTTGGTAAAAGCTTTATTTTAACTATAAGCATGAGGAGAATTCAACACGGATTGCAACAAGGAAATACAATCTACTAAAGAACAATTATCATAATTAAATTCCTTGTAATCCAAAATAGTGGGTTCAATGCTATGTAAAATTTTGACCTCTCCAATCCCACTTTTACCAAATTTAGCATCAAGATCTAAAAACTCCGAATTATTGGGACGCCTTTTAACTAAAGTTGACTCATCTCCAGTCCCATAATTATCAAGATTCATCTTGCAAAACAAAGATTTAATAGGGGACACATCAATCCCTTTTAGATCTTCATCATTATTTTCATGGAAACTAGAAGAACACGCTTTTACCAAGCAATCTTTCTTAGCACGCATCCTAGCGGTTCTTTCTTTGCACTCATCAATGTAAATTCTCATGGCTTTGAGAGACTCATTGATATCATGCTTAGGTGGAATAGATCTAAGTTTCAAAGAATCAACATCAAGAGAAATTCTATCAACGTTCCTAGCCAATTCATCAACTTTAGGCAATTTTTCTTCAAGCAAAGCATTGAAATTCTTTTGAGAGATCATAAATTCTTTAACACTATTCTCAAAATCAGAGGGCATCTTATTAAAATTTCCATAAGAGTTGTTGTAGGAATTACCATAATTATTAGAGGAATTACTAGGGAACGGCCTAGGATTAAAGTTTCCTCTATACGCATTGTTACCAAAATTATTCCTACCAACAAAATTCACATCCATAGATTCATTATTATTCTCAATCAAAGTAGACAAAGGCATATCATTGGGATCAATAGGAGCACTCTTATTAGCAAACAATTTCATAATTCCATCCATCTTTCCACTCAAAACATTAATATCTTCTATCGCATGAACTTTCTTACTAGTAGATCTTTCGGTGTGCCATTGAGAATAATTAACCATAATGTTATCTAGGAGTTTAGTAGCTTCTCCTAAAGTGATTTCCATAAAAGTGCCTCCCGCGGCCGAATCTAAAAGATTTCTAGAAGCAAAATTCAATCCGGCATAAAAATTTGTATGATCATCCATAAATTTAAACCATGTGTAGGGAAATTGTGAATCATTAATTTCATGCTCTCCCAAGATTGGGCAACATGCTCATGATCTAGTTGCTTAAAATTCATAATATCGTTTCTAAGAGAGATGATCTTAGCGGGAGGAAAATACTTAGAGATAAAAGCATCTTTGCACTTATTCCATGAATCAATACTATTTTTAGGCAAAGACGAAAACCAAGTTTTAGCACGATCACTAAGTGAAAACGGAAATAATTTCAATTTAACAATATCATTATCCGTGTCTTTCTTCTTTTGCATATCATACAAATCAACAAAGTTGTTTAGATAAGTAGCGACATCTTCACTAGGAAGGCCGGAGAATTGATCTTTCGTAACAAGATTCAACAAAGCAACATTGATTTCACAAGATTCAGCATCATTAAGAGGAGCAATCGGAGTGCTAAGGAAATCATTATTTTTGGTATTGGAAAAGTCACACGATTTAGTATTATCTTGAGCCATCGTGACAAGCAATCCAACACACAAGCACACAAAAAGGCAAACGAAAAAGAGTGGCGAACGGGAAAGAGAGGGCGAATAAAATGGCAAGGGTGAAGTGGGGGAGAGGAAAACGAGAGGCAAATGGCAAATAATGTAATGCGAGGGAGATGAGTTTGTGATGGGTACTTGGTATGTCTTGACTAGAGCGAAGACCTCCCCGGCAACGGCGCCAGAAATCCTTCTTGCTACCTCTTGAGCACCGCGTTGGTTTTCCCTTGAAGAGGAAAGGGTGATGCAGCAAAGTAGCATAAGTATTTCTCTCGGTTTTCAGAACCAAGGTATCAATCTAGTAGAAGGCTCCACGCAAGTCCCTCGTACCTACACAAACAAAACAAGAACCTCGCAACCAACGAGATAAAGGGTTGTTTCTTTTCCAGGCTCCGTGCAGTGGCAATGAGCTGTCGCTTGAAGCATTCTTGTTTGAGGGGTTCCTCTGGGATGATAAAATCTTCGTCACCGAGGCTAACATCCTCTTCGGAGGCAAGTAAGTATTTGTTGTCTTCTGAATCTTCGTGATCAGCATGTTTGGGGCTGTACTCACCCTCCTCCCTCTCATCATGTTCGGATGTGGGTTCGATGGGGTGGTCAGGGTCTTTGATGTTATCCGGAGTATCATTATCTCCGGTGCCGGTATTGCTATCGTTTGCCCGACGCAATTGTGAGCAGCGCTGTTGACGCTGGCGCTTTGGTGGTTTGTCGATGGGCTTGTCCTTGCCTGGATCCTGAGTGCCATCATCGTCCTTCTTCTCAGGCGTGTCCACCATGTATACATCATAGGTAGAAGTGGCCGTCCAACGCCCAGTAATAGGCGGGTTTTAACCTGGTTAAATGTCGACATCATCGTCCATATCGTCGATGTCTTCGGAGGCGTAGTCTAGCATGTCGGTTAAATCCTCGACAGTGGCTATTAAGTGGGTGGTGGGTGGGGCGTAAAATTCCCTGCTCTCAGCCCCCTGCCTGAGTTGGGTGTTGTTCGAAGGCAGAGCTTCCGTGATGGCGAGAGATTGCATTAAGTCCAATGCTTCATTTAAGAGCGTAAGCTGGATAGAGGTATGCGGATCTATGGGGCCAGGTTTGGTGATAGACACTTGATTGTGTCCTACCCGAACACGGGGGATGGTCTTCTGCCTTTATCTTCATGGCCCATCAGTCCGGCCCATATCAAATAGACCGGATGCCCGAGGACCCCTTAGTCCAGGACTCCCTCACTCATTAACTCAGTACTTACTAGTATGTCGATGTTCTTGTTATCTTTCTTTGAAGTACCTAAGGGGGTACAGAAGAGACTAGATTATTTTCGATCTCGATTCTTCTGCAGTCAGATGAGGCTAAGAAGAAGTATCGCCTATCTCGATGGGATATCATTTGCCGACCTAAGGACTAGGGGGGTCTCGGCATTGAAAACCTGGAAATTAAGAATAAATGCCTCATGAGTAAATGGATGTATAGATTATCAGTAGAGAATGATGGTATGTGAGTATAAATATTACACAACAAATATCTGCAATCGAAAACGCTTGCCCAAGTCACTGCGAGACCTAATGATTCGCCTTTCTGGAAGGGACTTATGATAACGAAAGATTTGTTCTTTCGTAGGGTCAAATTCTTGGTTGGCAATGGAATGACAACAAGATTTTGGGAGGATACGTGGTTAGGGGAGATGCCACAAGCCATACAGTACCCCACCTTATATAATATTGTACAACGTAAGGCGGATTGCGTGGGCATGCTACCTCTTGAGCACTGCGTTGGCTTTCCCTTGAAGAGGAAATGGTGATGCAGCAAAGTAGCGTAAGTATTTCCCTCAGTTTTTGAGAACCAAGGTATCAATCTAGTAGGAGGCTCCTCACAAGTCCCTCGCACCTACACAAACAAACAAGAACCTCACAACCAACACGATAAAGGGGTTGTCAATCCCTTCACGGTAACTTGCAAAAGTGAGATCTGATAGAGATAATAAGATAAGGTAAATATTTTTGGTATTTTTATGATATAGATTGAAAAGTAAAGATTGCAAATAAAGTAGATCGAAAACTTATATGATAAAAGATAGACCCGGGGGCCATAGGTTTCACTAGTGGCTTCTCTCAAGATAGCATAAGTATTACGGTGGGTGAACAAATTATTGTCGAGCAATTGATAGAAAAGTGCATAGTTATGAGATTATCTAGGCATGATCATGTATATAGGCATCACATCTACAACAATTAGATCAAAACGATTCTGCATCTACTACTATTACTCCACACATCGACTGCTATCCAGCATGCATCTAGAGTATTAAGTTCATAAGAACAGAGTAACGCATTAGGCAAGATGACATGATGTAGAGGGATAAACTCAAACACTATGATATAAAGCCCATCTTTTTATCCTCGATGGCAACAATACAATACGTGCCTTGCTGGCCCTGTTGTCACTGGGAAAGGACACCGCAAGATTGAACCCAAAGCTAAGCACTTCTCCCATTGCAAGAAAGATCAATCTAGTAGGTCAAGACCAAACTTATAATTTGAAGAGACTTGCAAAGATAACAAATTATACATAAAAGAATTCAGAGGAGATTCAAATATTTCTCATAGATAAACTTGATCATAAACCCACAATTCATTGGATCTAGACAAACACACCGCAAAAAAGAGTTACATCGAATAGATCTCCAAGAAGATCGATGAGAACTTTGTATTGAGATTCAAAGAGAGAGAACAAGCCATCGAGCTAATAACTATGGACCCGAAGGTCTGTGGTAAACTTCTCACAACTCATCGAAGAGGCCTTGGAGATGATGTAGAGGCCCTCCGTGATCGATTCCTCCTCCGGACCAATCCCGAGATCCATACATATTTGGAAGGTTAACGTTCCCTTGTGTATTAAAATTTTTATGTGGTTTGTCCACAAGCAAGTGATCCTCACCAAAGATAATTTCCTAAAGTGACGGTGGGTAGGCAGTTTACGATGTTGTTTTTGTGATCATGATGAAACAATACAACACCTCTTCATAGATTGCCTTCTCATGAAATTACTTTGGCGAACGATTCATATAGCCTTTAACATTATTCCTCCAGTTAGCATTGAATTGTTATTTGGAACGTGGTTAGCTGGAGTAGAACATACTGCTGCGTCTTATATTCGGATTGGAATATGTGCGCTTATGTGGGCTATATGGAATTCCAGGAACGATATGATTTTTAACAGACAACATATTTTAACCTTCTTGCAGGCAATCTTCAGAGCTACGGCATGGATCCGTACATGGTCCTTACTCACTCCTACGGACTCCAGGGAGCCGTTGGTTACTGGGTCCAACCAGTGGAAGATGGTAGAATGTGCTATATTCAACCGGTTTGGATGACGGTCGCATAACAGGATAGGAGTCTAGGGATCTTGTCCTTTTATTCATACCAGTTGTGGTATTGTGTTTTTTTATGAGTTCTTTGCTCCGTTTGCGAGCTGTAATATTTATTTGACTTTGTGATAGATCAAGACTTCTAATATGGCTGCATGCGTCGTTCAGATGCAGAGGCCAGGGGCAAGCCTCCTTTTCCAAAAAAAAAGTAGCGGGTTGTCTATGATGATTCTTTTTCAATCTTGAAACACTCTGACTTGAGTGTTCAGTACGCATTCTGTGTGTGTGAGCACTATAGTAAGCGCTTCCACAAAAACTGTCACATGCAAGTAAATGAATTAGTTCATTAATGTTTGACACATTTTATGATCTTCACCGGATCATGAGAATGTTTACAAAATAGTACTACAAACCAAGACTTACAGTTATCTTTGTTATTGTTGAATATCCTTTAAATAAGAAGCATTCCATGCATGATTAGAGAGAAGGATAAAGTGTGTTATGAAGGAGATACATGCTTAAAAAATAAGTCATTAGGTGCATAATATTGCATTCTTTAGCTAGCCGCCTAATCTACCCTAGTAGTTCTTTTAGCTGTTGTTGATCTGCCTCGGCGGTCGACCTTAAACTAAGTTTAGCTAGGCTGTGCAAAGTAATACAACTTGATTATTGTTGTTTCAGATGGCGCGACGTCGTTGGTCAAGCAATCAAACAATAATATCAATTAGGCCCAGCTAAGTGTTGTCGATTTTTTTAATACAAGTGGTCGTCCTTTTGTGGATCTAAGATTGGTCGCTAGAGCATCCATGCCAAGTGGCTAGCAAGTTCATGAATCAGGAAAAGTTGAGAGATTCATGCCCCAAATTGTGTGGAGTGAGTACTTGGTACTAGAAGATGCTAGAGCTAGAGGGATGTTCATTTGCAGGTTGCAGCCACAATAACACTGCATTTTTAGAGAGAGAATAATAAGATCCTTGAGGCTGGCATTGTGTACAGAACCCGCATTATAAGCTCGCGGCGGGGATTTTCATCGACCCACAAAGTCGGCTAAGGCGATGGTACGTTCTCAGTTTCTGGGATTGCGGAGGCCCATGTCTTCTTCTAGTGGTTGTTTCGGCGGCGGCGATGGGCAGCGTGCGTTGGTTGGTTTGCAGAAATGCTCTCCAAGGTCCGGATTGTATTTCATCCTTTTAGTGGGGACTTTTTTAGTTGTATTGGGACACATGTACTCTCGCGCGTTCTCTCATCGTTTATGCGTGTATGCCACGTTTGGCCTCGTTGGTTTTAGGAACATGCAGTGAACTTCTCAAAAAAAAAAAACATTAGCAACTTGCAAGCTGGGAGTCACGGGATGCAGCTCTGTCTCGGAGTCCATGTGAAGATCGATCGGGACGGGTGCCTTGCATCGCATGCACTTGGGTGGAGCTAGCATTGTGGCATTGGGGTCAGATGACCCCAATAGATTTGTGAAAAATTGTACTTCCTCCATTCCTAGTGTATATAGATTTTTTAAACAAACTTTACTAATTTTGACCTAGTTTATAGAGAAAACTATTTATCTACAATACCAAATATATAGAATATGAAACTACCTCCTATGATGAATCCGATGATATATGTTTTGCATTCTAGATGTAAATATGTTTCTCCACAAATTTGGTCAAAGTTTGTGAGGTTTGACTTTTCAAAAAATCTATATGCACTATATTATGAAATGGAGGGAGTACTAGGTAGTACTAAATTCATGGTAATCAAAGTGTATTGAAGGTTGATCATGTGCAGAATATGAAGATGACCCCATTGACAAATTGTCTCATTTAGCTGGCTTCGCGCACTTGGTCACCTGACCACTTGCCATGTTTAATAAGTCCTGCCAACCTGATCCGGTTCCAACCTTGCAATCCTTTTTCAAATTGTGTAAGTTGCACGAATGGCTAAGTGCAAGAGGCATACACCATTGCGTTGTGGTTATCCTTCGGCTGGGGAACCAAGATATCTACGAAGGTGACCAAGAGCGGTTTCCTGCCACAGTTTCACATGGCTCATATCTTCGGGTCGACAATGTTCATTGTAACTAGATGATACCCCGCACATTGTTGCAGGAATGTTTTGCAATATATTCAATTAGAATTGGTTGTATGAAACATGAATATTTGGAGTAATAATATTAAAACTAGAGCTGAAAATAAATATGATGTGTGGTGTTTGATTGTTGTATAATGTAAATATCATAATAGATTGATCTCATGCAAGTAAATGATTAATTTATTGATATTTGACACATTTTACGTATGAGATCAATCTTCAACGGATCTAGAGAATGTTTACAGATAGCAAAAGCCAATAGTTAGGTCATATGTTGTTGTTGTTGTTGTTGTTGTTGTTGTTGTTGTTGTTGTTGTTGAAAAATCCTTTGAATTAAAGAAGCATCCCATGCATGATTAGAGGCAAGGAGAGAGTGTTTTATGAAGGAGATGCATGCTTCTTCTTTTTGCGAAAAGAGATGCATGCTTAGACAAATTGAAGTCACTAAGTGTGATTCCAAAAAAAAATCACTAGGTGAATAACGTTGCATTCTTTAGCCAGCTGACTCATCTTTCCTATAGTAGTAGTTCTTTTAGCCGTTGGGACTTTAAACTAAGTTTTGGTACAGTGCCTATTGAAAGTAATAGTTCCTTTATCTCAAAATAAGTGCCGTTAATTTAGTACAACTTCGATTTTGGGATGTAGGGAGTACTTGATTGTTGTTGTTTCAAACGGTGCGACGTCACTTCTCAAGTAATCAATCAATGTTATCAATTAGGCCCAACTAATTATTGTCAAAAGTTTTTGCAATACAAGTGGTCGTCCTTTCGTGGATACCTAAGCTCTGTCACTAGAGCATCAAAGCCAAGTGGGTAGCAAGTTTATGAATCAGAAAAAATTGAGCGATTCGTGCGCCAAACTGCATGGAGTGAGTACTTGGTACTCTGAGATGATAGAGCTAGAGGGTTGTTGATCTACAGGATGCACCACAATAACACTGTTTTTTTAATATAGAGAGAGTAATAAGAACCTTGAGGCTGGCATTGTGTATGGTGTGGCTAGGTCTCACTTAACTAAGTGTAACTTAAGTGACATAACATGTAAAAAAAGAAAAGAAAAATTGCATGGATCTCCACATAAGATCTCATGAATATAACATCGACTGTGATTTGGTTAAATATCAGTCGACTGAGATTTAGCAATCTCGATTGTGTATAGGATACCGCGAGACAAAGTGCATGCCATGCCATGTGGCCCCTTGCCAGTAGCCACGTAGATCTGTCATGTCATCCAGTAGCTGACCGTTGTGTTCCTGCCACCTGGCATCATGTGACGCCACGCCAGCTGTCGAGGACGTCGTCCGATGCACCGGTTCCGTGCCAACCACACGACGGGATCGTCAGCTAGCTTGTGTTATAAGTAGGCGCATTTCCGTCTCTCCGTGACCAACACAAGACGTGAAAGAAAAAGCGCGAGACAGAAAGAGAAAACAATGTGCGGCGGCGCCATCCTAGCGGAGCTGATCCCGCCGTCGGCGGGGGGCCGTGCGCCGAAGCAGGTGGCCGCGGGCCAGACCTCGTCCAAGAAAGGCGGCATGAGCAAGAGGCACCACAGTAGCATCCCCGACGTCGACGACTTCGAGGCCGCCTTCGAGGACTTCGATGACGACTTCGACCTGCAGGCGGAGGAGGACGGCGGCGACCACGTCGTTTTCGCATCCAAGCCAGCGTTCTCTCCGGGTAGGGTAACTCTCATAGTTCATCGAGTATGCAATCATGAAAGAATGTTCATCGGCGTTAGTTCTTGGGTACGCCCGTCACGTATTTAGGTGGAAAATTTGGATGAAAGACTGATGAGATTTGTTTTTCAGCCTACGGTGGTGGCCGCCGCGCGGTGCAGGCGGCAAGCATGAAGAAGCGCGTCCACCACGGCATCCGGCAGCGCCCGTGGGGCAAGTGGGCGGCGGAGATCCGCGACCCGCACAAGGGCACCCGCGTCTGGCTCGGCACGTTCGACACGGCCGATGACGCCGCCCGGGCCTACGACGTCGCCGCCCGACGCCTCCGCGGCAGCAAGGCCAAGGTCAACTTCCCCGACGCGGCCAGGGCCGAGGCGCGCCCGCGCCGCGCCAGCCGTAGAACCGCGCAGAAACCGCAGTGCCCCCCTGCGGGGACGACGGCGTACTCTGCCACCGCAGCAGCACGCGCACAGCCGGAACAGGACGCTATGATGGTCAAGCCCGAGCGGATGGAGTTTTCGGACGTGGACACGTTCGTCGACCTGACCGCCGCCGTCGCCGCGCTACCGCCTGTCACGGCAAGCTCCTTCGCCGACAAGATGCCGAGGGTCGACGAGGACTCGTCGGAGGGGAGCGACGGCGGCGCCGTGCTGGGGTTCGCCGACGAGCTTGGGTTCGATCCGTTCATGATGTTCCCGTACGAATCCATGGACAGCCTCTTCGTCGGAGACGCTGTCATCCAGGATGCCCGCTGTGTAGACGGCGGCATGGACGGCGTTAGCCTCTGGAGCTTCGACGAGTTCCCCATGGACAGCGCCATTTTCTGACGTTTTCCGTGAGATGCGCTCGATCGGTTGTAAGAATCTCCATCTGGCCTCTAGTTCCTTGTAAATGTTGGTGCACAGAACCTTGCTCAGACCAGATTCTGATTCATGGCCAGGAACCAAGGAAGGGTGCAGCTGATGCATGGGTACTGCATGATTGCTTCCTTGATGAATGCTGATGGAAATGTATTCTACTGTTTGAGTTTATTGTTCGTCAGTCAGACCCTGCTGTATTCTACTGTACTGCTGGTACCAAAACTGTATTGTACTCTGTCATGATTTGTACTAGCCTTTGGTACTGTTGGTCAATAGTCCTACGAGTTGATCATGTCGGCAGTGCCATCTATGGTCGTGCTTGCCATTGTTAATGCCAAATAAGCTTGTGAACCTGGTTATCTTGTGTGTGTATGAATCACCAACTCATCCTGTCATGTTGAGTTGGATTATGTAATAAATATTGTAATTTGCTGAATTCAATTAAGAACAATGGGCAGTTGATATTTACTTAATAAATGGAGGGAGTACTATATAAGGACTTCAACCTTTGGTGGTGTTCCGTTCATCCTCGGACTCATCATCCCTGATTTTCACTTTTTCAGTTTTCATGGAAACTGATAACACACAGTCTCAGGTTCAAAACAGGTTCAGTTTACATCACAGGGGAGCCACGTCGCCCTCAGAGAACATGCAATTCTCCACAGCCCATGCTCAGACAAACATAAAACTACAGAATTTATACATCTATCATCCACTACAGAACTAACAGCCACCCTTTCACCTTAGAAATCTTCACTTCTTCTCTTGTGTGTATGTGTCACCTACTCATCCTGTCATTTTGAGCTGGATTATGCATTAAGATGGCAATTTGCTGAACTCAGTTAAGCTGTACAATTCTGGATGTGTTCGCTACATTGTGTAGTTGATCCTTACCTACTATAAAGATGTCAATCTGTGGCGGTGGTCCGAACACACGTCGGATCCCGTATAAGATCGGAATAAGAATGGGTATGTGTGGTTTGATCTGGCACAAACGATATCATAAGTATGATTCAATCTAGAACAAATGACAAAATGATAACTTTTAACAGGTATATATTTACTTCATTTTTCCCCATAGAAATGCACGGACTTCACGCTAGTATGTCTAAATGTCGCAGAAAAATTAAACAGTTTTAGGGGACTATGCCTGAAACTCCAAATTATCACACATGTGAGTTCAGAAAACACATGTCGCGCCACATCTTGTAAATAGTTTTGTATCCTTTAGCCATGATTTTGCAGGGGTAGTTTCCCAGCTGATGCGAAAACCGCCTCGCACCCCGGTGCGAACCTAGGGGCTACCGGTGGTTTTCATGAGCTGCTGAATTGTACTCCTAGTCCCTATTTTAGGCTGCAATTTGCACATCTTGCTATTATAATTCTTGTCGCGATATGGGCATTGACAGCGACTCGCTCCAATCCAATTTCATTTAAGTTGCAGGATTCTCAAGCAAAGATAGACTCATAGGTGGAAGGACACGCTAATGCAAATATATGCAAGTTGTCCCTTACAGGAAAGAAAATTTAAATACCATGCAAGTTGCTACGGTCTGAATACTTTGGCATTATTGTACCTGCAAGTTGTGTTCATTGCCAATATAATTCAGACCCCATACATGGTACCTAATCCTACCCTACAGAAAACTACTAGCGGCGCCGATTCCGGTGAGCGAATGATTTGCGGTATGATGCCCCTGTTTTAGGGACGAGACTTGCCTGCTCCCTTCCCGTGCTCCCGCGTACGTGTCTTGATTTGATTGGAAGAAAATAAGGCCCGGCCCCACCCCCTGAAAATCGGGGGGGGGGGGGGGGGGGGGGGAGATGATTAGATTAGAAAAGAAAAAGAGAAAAGGACAGCCGTAGGATGAAGTGGGAGCACGGATGGGAGCATGGGAAGGGAGCAGGCAAGCCGGATCCCTGTTTTAGGGTTCATGATTCTTCATATATAGATTGGACATGCCATATATAGTTCTTATCAAAAGAAAGAATTGCCTGGGTTTAACTGTTCAGATAGTGACGGGTACTTGCACCTGTCTTCCACTATCTAGACACTGGAAATATCCTAAGTAACATCCTCTTATCAGAATCTCCAGCCCTCCTGGTGATTATTATTTTTCATTTTGTTCTACAGATCCTCACAAGCTCTTCTGGCACAGAAATTGCAGGATCACTATAGTAAAGCAAATTTTCTACTCCCTCCGTCCCATAATATAAGAGCGTTTCTGATCACCTTCCTTGAAGTACCACTATTCTACTGCAACTCTCTGACTGCGCGGATAGCTCTAAATTTCTCTCTAGCCAAGGATTGTCATTGCAGATTATTTTTCCTATCAAATTTCACGGCACTAAAATATCTTGATTTGGTTATGAAGTGCATGCACATTGAGAAGGCATAGACTTTGTGCAAGATTTTGTTACCCCGCAGGTCCCAAAAAAGAAAGGTTTCCTACACATAGTAAAAAAGAAGAAGATACGAGGTACCGACGAATGATCACTTACATGGAAAAAAAAAAGACGAGGAATACTTACAGATTTCCTGCTTCTGAAGAAATGCACATTCAGAAGTCATGGGCTTTGTGCAAGATTTGGTTACTCCACGCATTGGTAAAAGGGGAAGTGACGAGGAACACTTACAGTTTTCCTGATTCTGAAGAAATGCAGTCGGAGGAGAGAACAGGTGATCAAACATTGTATGAATGTGATGGCCTAAAACTGCTTCAGACATCACATTGGACAGAGCAGGCATCTGACAAGAGCAAATAAGAACTATATGACTTGGGTTGGGATGCTATAAGTAGTAGGAAACTGTGTGATGACCTAAAACCGGAAAATGGTTTCTGACTCTTTCTGCAAACGGGGGCACTTCGAATCTGTTGGATATCTAGTACTCCCTCCGTTCCGAATTACTTGTCTTGGATTTGTCTAGATACAGATGTATCTAGACTCATTTTAGTGCTAGATACATCCGTATCTAGACAAATCTAAGACAAGTAATTCGGAACGGAGGGAGTACACATGCGAAGCAAACCTGGGGTGCTCAGAAGTTGGCCCTGCGCTGCGAAGAGCCCATGGTTCCAATCTTTCTATCATCCAGTATTAGTACTTCTCACTCTCATTACACTGCGTATCCTACTTAATTCCATGTATACTTGGTTAAAAACAAAGAAGAGGCGAGTCACTGATATGATGATCACTTACATGAGAAGCACAAGGACGCATGAATGGCCCCCTCGCTTCTGAAGGAATGAGCTGATGGAGAGAACAGTCTTCAGAATTCAGATAGTATGTAATGTCCTAAAACAGACTTGAGAAGACATCACAACACACTGCAGCTGACAAGAGCAAATGAGGTATACATGACTTGATTTGGGGATGCCCTAAATAGCAGTGCTATAACCTGAAACGGAAAAGGGGATTCTGACCCTTTCTGCAAATGGGGACACTTCGATTCTATAATTATACACATTGGATACTAGTGTTACAGGAGTAGCAAAGCCGGGGTGCTCATAAGCAGGCTCGGGGCTGAAAAGGAGCCCATGGTTTCATTCTTTTCATCGCCTTATCTCTTTTGCCAGTAGCCCAGTACTATATTATTACTTAAAGAAGTAGCTGAGTTCTATTTCAGTAATAGGCAAGTTGCATTTGCATGTCCTTCTTAACTGACAAGAAGTATAATTCTCGCCCTTTAAGTTTACACGATGTACTCCTTCCGTTCGGAATTACTTGTCGCAGAAATGGATGTATCTAGATGTATTTTAGTTCTAGATACATCTATTTTCGAGACAAGTAATTCCGAACGGAGGGAGTATATGTTTGATTCACCATCCTTCTTTTTTCGACATTTTGTCCCTCATGTTTCCAAACCGGACAAAATTCATCCAAAACTAGACCGAAATGGTATGGAGCTGACTTGTCACCAGTTTTAGGATCCCGCTTGCCACATGTGGTTCAGCGATGTGTCCAAGATGGCGTCTTCCTCCGACCGGATCGAGTCCTACCACCCACTTGCCACTTCCTCTTAGGTGATAAGAGTGGATGGTGCGTCGACAAGTGAAGCTCTGTGGAAGTTGGTGTTCTTCGGAGATGTCGGGCGTCGGTCGAGACCAGGGGCGGACCCAGACTGAAAATTACCCGGTGTCCATATAGAAGAACACATAAAAAAACCAACGACCTACACACTAAATCAATGGATTATCTTAAGCAAGTGTAGATTGGACCCGGTGCCAGTGACACCGGCTAGCTGTACGTAGCTACGCCCCTGGTCGAGACGCGGTGTTGAGTTTTGATTAGGACAGGTCCTTTGTGTTGTAGCTTGCTTTGCGGTGTTGTTCTCGGGTGTGGTGTGGAGCTATGCTCGTTGTTCGCAGCGAGTGTAGTTTCTTGCAACTCAAATTCTGCCTTCTATAAAGCTATAGTACGCTGAGGCCTACTCTCAAAAAAAAACATGTGGTTCAACCCGATCAGATTTGACTTGATCATTCTAGACTGCAGGACCCACCAATAGGATTAAAATTATTTTAGAATGGTCAAGTGCTTTGACTAGAGGCTTTTCGTTCCCCCACTTCTTACCCTAGCCGCCACTGTCGGAGTGCGGCAAAGCTCGGGTGGGGGATGATGGCAGTGGCGAGGCCTTCCTCCATCGCATCTCTAGCGGTCGCGGCGGAGTCTCGCAACGGGTGCCCCGTCCTTTTTTTCGGTGGTATTTGGCAAGGACGGTGATCCCTCGTCGATAGCTTCCCCTCAGGGTTTTGCGGCGGGCCCCTCCCTCCTTGTGATGGGGCAGCAAGCCGCAGCGTCCAGCGAGGCGAGCTCATTGGCTGCCGAGATGTCCTTGTGGCTCAGCTCCAGGTGTCTTGACGCAATGGATCTGGATCTCCGGATCCTTTTGATTACGGGCATCTGGGGGCCTGACTCCTTACGGCTGAGAGGTTTGTGAGTGGGCTGCTAGGTGGACAAGGCGGTTCGGATCAAGGTGGCGAGTGGGATTGCTTGAAGGCTCTGGTGACGGTCGGAGACATCAACGGCAACACCGCAGGCGTCGTAACCTTCTTGAAGGCGTCGACAATGTTGTTCGTGATCCTGCCCAAATCACTCCGGGGGAAACCTTAGTTCTATTTCATGTCAGACGTTGGCGGCGCCTAGTGTCGTTCTGCCACTTCGAGGCAACATTTGGGAGCTGGACCTGGCTTGTATGGTAGTGCTTGAGGACGTGGAGCGGCGTGGTAGCTACTGCGTCGACAACGGCGGATCTCGGCGGCATTAGCGCGGTGGAGTATCAGAGGTGGACGTGTGATGATGAACAAGCGCAGGGTGGTCGTGTTGTTTGACGCCGTGGCGGTGCCGACGGCTAGCCTCGCAAGGATCATGAGGATCTTTGACCCTGAAGATGGGTCGGGACTTCAATGGTGGTGGCGGCTTTCTATTTGACTGGATGTGTGCTTCCTTTACACCATGGGAGCGGCTCTCTGATGACTCCGGGTCTAGCTAGTGGGGTGTTGTGATGTCATCCCCCATTGTCGAGTTTGAAGGTGTGATGTGGTGGCTTCGGGTTATTTGATGTATGTTTTTACCAGATGTTCGTTGAATAATTTAATAAAAATGGATGTGCTCACCTTCTAATGCAGAGGTCGGGGGTTTCAACCTTGTTTGCTCTCAATTAGGAAGATACTGGACCCCGAGGAGCAAGGGTTTGTAGCAAGCAGCAATTTTTCTTAAGTGACCTTAAGGTTTAACAAACTAACAAGAGCTTAGCAACATAGCAAATGATCAGCACCTGCACACACACAGATACAAAAGTACCTTGGCTCCCAGTGAAACTAGCGAGGTTGTCAATCTCACTAGCTTTTCTACTTACAAGGATTTAAAGCACAAGTGTATGAAAGATTTGATCGAAACAAGAAAGTAAAAGCAAGGAACTCAAAAGAGCGTTCGATTTATATTGGAAGATTATAAGATGAAGAACCGTGATCTATAGGTTGGCTAGTGGTTTCTCGGCATATGAAAGCATGGTGTGGTGAATAAATTCTATTTGAGTCTCGATTAAATTACAATATTTTTTACTATTGACTATTCATGTCATAATTAACATATGAGCATCACGTCACAATATCTAGTAGACTGTTATCCAACTACATCCATGGTTAATGCTCCACCCAAGACCGTTATCCAACAAGCATAAGTGATAAATAGATTAGAGAGCATATATGAGTAATAATAATGTAGTAAAGAAACCAAATAGATCTTCAATGATTCATGGATAAATCTGATCATAAGTGATAAATTCATCACACCACAATAAACACACAAACATATTCACCGGATGGATTCAACCATTTAGAAAAGCTCATGTGATCATTGTATTGAGAAACATGGGAGAGAAAACCAAGCTACTATTATGGACCCATAGTCTAAAAGAAACTACTCACGGGTGGCCATGATGGCCTTCAAGTTGATGAAGATAACTACCATGAAGAATCCTCCCCTGCAGTAGAGCTCCGGAAAAGGCCTCTAGATTGGAATCTTCGTGGAATAGAGAGGTATGGCAGCGAAAAATAAGGTTAAAATAGTGTAGGCATCGAGAGGAGGTGGAACATAGGTCCATGGGCCCCAAGCGGCCCCACCACGCTCCACCTGGCCGTGTGGTGGGGATGCTTGAGGCTGTAGGCCCCCTCTGCTGCTTCTTGACTCCTTCGGAAGCTTCCCAATGCAAAACTTCATCTTGTTTTTTCGGAATTTTAGGGGGCCTATAAAATTGGTTTTTATGAAAATCTAAAAATATGTAGAAAACAACAATTAACAATGGACACTAAATTAGTACGCTAGTCCAGAAAATCATTAAAAATGATGGCAAAGTAGAAAACAACTACGACAGCTAGTCAGCATGCCCGTGGTTGCGGCTAGCATGCACTCGCGGCGGCTGCGTGAGGTCGTCAGTCGCTTACCCCGCATTCGTCCATGCCGTCATCAGTAGCCTCTTCCACCCATCCTGTCGCTCCCGTGAGGCACCACCTCCTCTGTCGGCATTGTTGCGTGCCCCACGTGAGAGATGATAGAGGAAAGAGGGTTGGGTGGCTGCAGGCTATGACGTGAAGTGGGTGTCCATGCGCGTCCGGCTGGCCTTATATTGCCCCCAACCTCACCCCAAATTTGATCTGAGTTTGAGGTACGCCAGTCAGTCCAGACGTTTAGGGAGGAAGTGTGGGGTTCGGTTGGGTCACCTTTTTTTTTGACTGTACACTGACCGAGGCAAACGTTTCAGATGTTTAGGAAGAAAATAAGGGCGTAGATGTAGATGTTCTTGGGGTATCTCCAATGTTTACCCGCAAATTTGCTCCGGCATCTGTCTGCGGACAGGGTGGGTCAGTCCATGGACACTGATGCCGAAGACCGCCATCTAATGCTGCCCGCATACATTTCAACAACTAATTGAACTAACCGGACGGAATTCATGCACACAGGGCGGATTTCATTCAAGTTCGGATATAATTTACATAAATGACGATTTTTCGACTGTTTTACTAAATACTATTAAAAAACTAAACCCTATATCAGATGACCACCTCGTAAGTGTGGCCGCCCTGTCCTGCCGCACCGTCGTTGTCGCCGTCTTCGTCCCTCCAGCTGCGCAAGGATGCTGGGGGGCCGCCACAGCCTAGTTCGGCGGCTGTGTGCCGCTTGTAGAGGAGCTGCTTTGCCTCCTGTTGTGTGGTGTGGAGGGCCGCCTTGGCAACTGCCGCCGGCGCGGCAGCCTTGCCCCTGCCGGCATTGGACGAGCAGTCGCTAAGCGACCACTCCTCGCCGATCTTGGCGAGCTCGCCTCAAGGTGGTGGCAGTGCCTGGCGGCCCTCCCCGCAGTGGTGATAAAGAGGTTGAACGCCCACGTGGCGGCTAGCTCATGGTCCTTGTGGACCCATTCCAGTGCCACGTCCGTCTTGGCGAATGTCGAGCGGTGACCTGCGTGCACTGCGCCGATTGTACCTCGCCTGCTGCCTCGCCGCCCGCTCTCGAAACCAGGGCTCGAGAACTGGAGGCACTGCCATAACTGCCTCCTCCGGCATAGTGGAGGATGCGGCCACCCGCCTTCACGATTGCGGGTCGCAACTCCTCCTTTATCGGGCAGTAATGGCATCGTGGTAGGGACAAGGGCTGGTCAACGCATAACAGAGATGTGCGGCGGGGGCGACGCCGGCTCATCCTTCGCGCGGCGTAGGCGTTGGGGAGACGCCGGCTCCTTCGTCACGCGACCATGGATGTGAAGGTCGCGGTTGCTCGGCGGGGACATCGGCTCATCCTTCACCTGCCGGAGTGGATATGCTGGCCCCTGCTTCATGCAGACGCGCAGCAAGGACGGTGGCTCCGGCTCCTCCTTGACGTGCGCCGGCGATGGTGGCGCCGGGCCCATCTGATGGTCTGTCAAAGCTGCCTCTGAGAGGAGACAGGGCCATTGCTCCTGCTGGTCCTCCTCGTCACCGGAGGAGATGACTCTCTCCTCCTTGCCGGAGGAGCCCACCGTTGTGGATGTAGATGGTCTCGGAGAGCGAGGGCAACAGCGCGACGATTCGCCTGAAGAGTAACTTCCACCGGCGCGAGGAACCAGGACTTCGACATCGCCGCTAGGCTCTGGCGGGGGGGGGGGGGGGGGGGGAGGACTCGGTGAGGTGATGGGAGTAGGAGGGTAAGGAGGATGGTGCTCGGGGAGGGGAGTGGGCTCTGTGCGTCACCGGCGCATGGCTTAAATAGACGCAGCCAGGCCAGGCGAAGCGGCGGTCAGGAGCGAGCGTGCTAGGGGTTCGGACACCCATAAAGCCCCCTTAGTCTGTCTCCGAAGGACCGATACATGCCTGCGTTGGATGATACAACATGTCCCGGACCGCGCGATCCTAACGTATACGGACGGTTTGAGGGTCGACATTGGAGATGCTCTTTAAAGATGAAGATATAGTTTATTTGCAAAGCAATCCTTCGTGTGTGTGTGTGTGATTCACGGGACAGTTTTTATTCACGGGGAAGGAAAACAAGCACGCACGCAATTTTATTAACCCTGTAATCCATCGTGTATTGCACCAAGTCGTTGACACCTCAACCTCGTCCAGGCAGCGGCACGTCGGCGGGAACGTCCTGGTGCAGACGTCCGGTCGCAGCATCGTGCACGGCCACTCCTCCTAGGCGCACATGGGCCCTGGGTCGCCACGGTACCAGTCGTTGCAGACGTGGTCGATCCCGGATGGCTCGCACAGCTTGCACGCGGCGGCGCACTCCTTCACCTTGTCCAGGCAGAGGCATACCGGCGGGAGCGACTCTTTGCACACGGTGTTGTTGCAGCACGTCCACGGCTTCTCTGCTTCGAGGGCACCGCCAGCCTCGCCTTCCTTGTTTGTTGCAAGACCTGAACCAACGACGTACGCGCTCAGTACGTACGCTAAATGAATTTAAAATTTGTTGGGTCCTGATGCAGCACCATCGCCGCCGTCGCTAGGGAGGCGGATGGTGCCCACGTCAAAGCCGTCGGCGGCGACGAGGAGGGCCGCCGCCGTGAGCGAGAGCATCAACACAACGATGGCTGCAGCGCGTCCCGTCATGGCTGGTTGGTTTACTGCCTTTTGTCTTGCTAGACTAGATGATGGTGCTGTGGCGTTCACGTCGCATTTCTCCCTGTATTTGTAGCCCCGTCGGACCATCGGCGAAGCTACGACAGATAAGATCGGATGCGTGGCAACTTTCATTATGTTGTGTGCAATAGTCCTACGACAAATAGTCATACGGATAAGCTTGTGAACCGGTTGTCTTGTGTGTATGAGTTGCCAACTGTCATGTTGATTTGGATTATGTAATAAAGGTTGTAAATTGCTGAACTCAGTTAAGCTCTAAAATTCTCAATGTATTTGCTACATTGGGAAGTTGATCTTTACCTGCTATGAAGATGTCAACCATTGGTGCTGGTCAGTTCGTCTTGGGACTCGATTGGGAAGTGTATCTTTCTTTTGGAATGTATAAAAGCTTGGCCCGCTTTACATATTGGACCCTGATAAATTTCAAACGTTCGGATTTTAAGCATGTATCCCGAACGATTTTTTTGATGGCGACTCTAGTCGACGCGAGGTGACAATTTTTTTTTCGAAACGGAGGCAAAAGATTTGCCTCATCGATTAATTAAGCAGAAGAGAATTGCCCAGTTAATTCACGGGAAACCAGGCGAAAACCGATACAGACCAACCACACGTGCACTAGTCACAGAGTGACCATCATACCCAACACCTAACGTCCACCAACCCGAGCACTGCTACATCACGAAGACACCCCAACGAGAGTAACTCGACCGAAGACCACGGGCACCACCAAATCCACGAAGACAAGCCAGACCATAAGGACAACCCAAGAGACTGGTAACCATCCATCAAGCAGCTGCGGACGCCTTTCCTGTGGCGTCACTCTTCTTTCCTTTTCTCCTGAGAGCCTCCTCCACAATCGCCTTGCCAGATCCAGGGCTCACCCTCTCCAAACGTTTGAGCAAGCTGTGGAGCTCTATCTCGAAGAGAATCTCATTGAACTTGTCACGCACAGAAACCTGCCCAACGGTCACATGCGAGTGGGTGACTGCAACATCGGAACCTTCACGCTCCACCAAGGCGAGCGGCTGGTTGGGCTCCGAAGGATCAGGCGCCAACGCACCAACCGCCTCAACATCATCAGTCACAGGTACCACTGACACGACGGACTCAGGCGTCTCCAGTTGCTCACATGATAGAGCCTCAGAGTTAGGTGCCAACACACCTATCTCATCAACCTCGCCACTCAAAGACGCCACATGAACAATGGCCATAGATGAGGCACTGACGGAACAAACCAAGTCTCCACAACCCAGAATGGCGGGCGGCTGACAGGACTCTGACGGTGGTAGTGAAGGTGTCATGGCCACCACCAAGGACTCCAAAGCGCTCAACTCCATCGGTAACACCATAGATGATTTCCCACAAAGCTCCTGCAACTCAGGCATAATCTGCAGAACTGGAGCTACGACCTCGGTGATAACCGCACTCCCACGAACAAGCGGCGTCACATGCAGAGCACGAGGAGAAAAATCTCCAAAGCAACATTCAGCATCCTCATCAATGGAACCAACCTGGAGCTCAGGCGGATCTGAGGCAGCAGCGGCGTCTGAGGAGACAAGGGACATCGGGTAGGGGGTCCCGATCCTGTTACCATCCTCATCAATGGAACCAATATCGGTGTCAAAACCGGCGGATCTCGGGTAGGGGGTCCCGAACTGTGCGTCTAGGCGGACGGTAACAGGAGACAAATGACACGATGTTTTACCCAGGTTCGGGCCCTCTTGATGGAGGTAAAACCCTATGTCCTGCTTGATTGATATTGATGATGTGGGTATTACAAGAGTAGATCTACCACGAGATCAAGGAGGCTAAACCCTAGAAGCTAGCCTATGGTATGATTGTTGTTATTGTTGTTGTCCTACGGACTAAAACCATCTGGTTTATATAGACACCGGAGAGGGCTAAGGTTACACAGAGTCGGTTACAATGGTAGGAGATCTCCATATCCGTATCGTCAAGCTTGCCTTCCACGCCAAGGAAAGTCCCATCCGGACACGGGACGAAGTCTTCAACCTTGTATCTTCATAGTCTTGGAGTCCGGCCGATGATGATAGTTCGGCTATCCGGACACCCCCTAGTCCAGGACTCCCTCAGTAGCCCCTGAACCAGGCTTCAATGACGACGAGTCCGGTGCGCATATTGTCTTCGGCATGGCAAGGCGGGTTCCTTCTCCGAATAGTTTGTAGAAGATTGTGAACACCAGGATAGTGTCCGACTCTGCAAAATAAATTCCACATTCCACCGTAGAGAGAATAATATTTACACAAGTTCAATCTGCTGACGTATTTCGTGGCGTGACGTCACACCACAACCAAGCCTTTACTTGAATCGTTTTTATTATACCGCCTCAGCGCGTTTAGCGAAGCGGTTTCCTTGGCACGTCTTGTCGAAGCAAAGATCGTGTTCCCCTTATTCCGGGATTCTCATCAATACGGGCGTGGGTAACCCAACCGCGTCCGTTGCCACGCCCCCTCCATCGAGGGCGAGTTCTAAACGGCCACGGAGACGGCTCTTGGTATTCTCCCTCTTTATAATGAGACCAATGCACGTTCCTTTTCTTCAATCCTCAATCGAGTCCGCCCCTCGCCCCGAGTTCCAACACCCAGGGCTCCAGACTCGGGCACTTTGGACCTTCGATAATGTCTGGCTCCGACCTTCAGGGCCGGTGGATGCCCTCCTCCGTCATGGAAGAGGACGTGCTAAAGCTTAGGGACGCCAGGTACTTAACCTACGAGATTTCGCATAGGTTTCCTGCCCAAGGGCAAGTCATTCCTACCCCGGAACCTGGCGAGAGCGTCGTGTTCGTGCCTCATCTCCGTCGGGGTTTAGGCTTCCCGATGGATCCCTTCATTCGGGGGCTCCTTTTTTACTATGGGCTGGAATTTCACGACCTGGCTCCGGAGTCTATCCTCCATATCTCATCATTTATTGTCGTCTGCGAAGCCTTCCTCCGCACTACCCCTCACTTTGGTTTGTGGCTCAAAACCTTCAATGTGGAGCCGAAGATGATTGAGGGGCGTCAGGCAGAGTGCGGAGGGGCGGTTATAAGCAAGAGGGCCGATGCTTCATGGCCCGAGGGCTCTTTTCAGGAGGAGCTCGGTTTGTGGCAACAGGAGTGGTTCTATATCACCGCTCCCAGGGGCAGCAGGCAAAGGCCGCCGCCCGCCTTTCGCCCGGGCCCTCCACCACGGCTGACATCGTGGGTCAACAAGGGGTTTGACTGGGGGCCGTCCAAGGATGTTCCCCTATTGCAGGGCCGGATTCGAGATCTCCAAAATAGGGAGATCAATCTGGTCGTAGTGACGCAGGTTATGCTGATTCGGCGTCTTCTGCCCTGCAAACGTCGCCCCCTCCGCCTCTGGGAATTCAATCCGGAGGGACCACGAGCTCTCCAACACTTTATGGGTACAAAACCCGCGGAGATGTACAAACTGTTCTTCGGATCACAAGAAGTGTGTCCGGACTTGTGACCGGATATATCATCCACTTATGCTGGCCTAAGCTGCAATCGCCCGGATACTCAAGTAAGTAGCCTTGTGACCGGATATATCATCCACTTACTTATCATGGATTTGCCTTTTAACTGGCTATCCCTTGAACAGGAGTGGATAACGCAAGCAAAACTGATACGGTGTCCGGCCCCCTCCCTGAGACCACGCCGGATCCCGTGTTAATCAAAATGTTGGAGGTTGCGCCTTCGGAGGAAGGCGAAGGGGGGAACAGGGAAACTACCACCTCTGTCAAGGAGGCTCTCAGTAAGGGGGGAATCAAGAATCCCTCCCTCCAGGGGGTGAAGAGGACCGCTTCTGAAAACCCGGAGGCCAAAGCCTCGAAGTGGGGAAAGAAATCTGCATCGGAAGGTCCTGTGCCGGGAGGAGTCCTGACCGTACAGTCTCCCCAAAGGAATCAGCCCTCCAGCGAGCCGTAAGTAGAAAAAAGGGAAGTTTTATAATAAAGGACATCCCTATTTTATTTCTAAGGATAACCGAAGTTTTTACCTTGTAGTTCAGATCTCAGCCCTTCCCAGCAGAGCTCATCCTCGGGGGACCTTCGTCCAGAGATGATGGAGAGCAAAATGCCTCCATTTGCCGTCCCATCAGGCGGGGCGGACGACCCGGAGGTGTCGTCACGGAGGGTCTCCCCGAGTCCGGCGGGGCCTGGGAGTTCGGCACCACAGGAGTGCGGCCGGTGGAGCTGCAGGGTTTGCTCGAGAGGGTGTCTCTCTCAGAAGATCACCACGCGTTAATGAGTGCGGTGATTGCAAAGATCTCATCCGTAGGAAGCGGGTTGCATGAGGCCATCGGAAGTTTACTGACGGGGTTTGAGGTACGCAAAAAATGATATACCTTTTGACAGTTTTGCACATAGAGTGCGCCCTGTATAGATAGTAGCCCCTGAGACTCGGTATGTTATCGAAAGTGACAGCGTGCCGAGGATTATAATCTCAGTTACGAAATGTCGCCTTTCCTATGCAGGTGGCGGAGCGTTCGGTGGCCAGCCGGACTGATGGAGTTGCCGAACTGAAGCGACAACTCGACGTTGCGGATGCAGACATCGCGCTTGTCAATAAACGACTTGACGAGTCACAAGGTAGGTGGTTTCTCTGCGGTCGCCTGGTAAGGGAGCTGATGCCCACTCCTTACAACATGTATGCTTGATGCAGATGATGCAGCTGCTGTGGAAGACCTCCGGGCAGAACTTGCCCGAGCCAAGGAGCAAACCAGAAGAAGTGATGCAGCTGCCTCGAAGGCAGCGGAGGAGCTAAAAGCCGAGAAGGCTGCTCATTGCCGAAGCAGGGAGGAAATGGCCGTAATGGCCGTGAAATTAAAGGATGCTACCGACCGCTATGAGGTTCTTGAAAGAGAACGCCAAGCGGAGCAAGAGGGCCTGAGAAAGGCCACCGCTGAAGCCAAGGATGCTCGTTCTGCAATGCGGGCTATAAAGGAGGAACTGCGTCAGGCCGAAGACATTGCGGCTGGAAAGCCCTTTCTGTTGCGTAGGAAGTTCACAGATCCGAAGTATGCTCAGTTGGGCCAGTTGTGGAGTGCGGAGGATCCTTATCTGGATTTGGCGGCGAGTGCGGCGGATGCAGTTCGGCACTTCCGAAGTCAGAAGGTTTATGAAATGGAAGAGCTGTTTTGGTCTCAATTCCATAGTCCAGAGCGTCCACTGCCGTTGACCGATCAGTTGGCTGAGTGGGCTGAGCTGAATAGATTGTCCGGACTAGCCATGACGGATGTGGTGTCTCATCTGTGGCCACAAAGGCCCAAGCCGAAGAGTTATTTTGGTTTATTGCAGCAATTCCTT
The DNA here is from genome assembly GCA_963921465.1 of Triticum timopheevii. Lineage (NCBI taxonomy): Eukaryota > Viridiplantae > Streptophyta > Magnoliopsida > Poales > Poaceae > Triticum > Triticum timopheevii. The sequence goes on along the minus strand of OY997268.1, from coordinate 557,887,223 downwards.
GGGGCGGTGCCGCATATCAAGGCGATGAAGCGGTCGGCCTGCATAGAGGGTGCACGGATGGCTCTTGCCCGTGTTAAGACATACTGGGCGGAGATGAATGCCACTGATGTTGCGTCCCGGGGTTCGGACGAGAGCTGATTACCCACCGAGCACTATTTTGAGGAGGTCCTGCAGGGCGCTCGTTTAATAGAGTCGCAGTGCTCGAAAAATGTCATGTTCAAATGACATGTATGATTTGTGAGATCATATTTATAATGTAACGACTTTTTAGACTTATGCGTTCAAGTATTGAAATATCTCCTGTGCGGCCGTTAATGTATATGTATTTATAAACTGAAAGATGGCAGTCTTTGGCTTCAGCCCCCACGCACATAGTGCGGGGGTGTTTGCAAAAAAAAGCGCATTTTCACACTTAATCCAACGTCTTGGTCCTTTGAAGGAGGTGATAGCATAGGAAAACTAGGCAACCGGACTATAATGCTTTATCACTTTCACTTAGCCATAGGAGCTCGATGGTGGGGCTACGATATAGCCCCTAAAGGCACAGCGCTCTCCGAATTCGGGGCGCGTGTGTGCCTGACCGGGAAGCGGTCCTTCGTCAAAGCGGAGGAATTCTAAACATTTCAATGGTCGATCGAGTGGTTGACCAGTCTCTCGCTATATCATGACAGTCAATTTTCGGCTTTCTCTACTGAGGTGCTCGCCCGGCCGAACCGGGGCACAATCGCAGTAGTTCTCCTGGTGCCGCGTTAGCCGATGGAGCGGAACGTAAGGCAGCAAAACACAGGAGCCGGGCAAACCCAACATTTGACCAAAGACATGATTCGGAGCTGATGCATATAAGGCCTAACTCGAGACGCCGAACACTCCCTAAGGTATTCGGGCTTTATGATAACGGGCAAAACAGTGCCTGAAGCCCCTAGTGTCCAGGCACAGGCGAGAACTTCTGACGCGGCCGATGCCAAAACGCCAGCCTCCTCCTCAGTTATGGTAAGAAACCGGGGGATGAGTATCAACAAGAGACAGTAAGAAAGGTTTACGCAGGGTCTTAATCTGAAAAGAATCCTTGTAACGGGTCCCTGTTGCACATCTGCGCCTGTGTCTCCGTTGTGCTGTATCCTGGACAGGTGTAGCACGTGGTTCATCTGTAAAAGAGAAGAACTTAGTTTGGAAAAAATATCATGCAAAAGATGTATTTAAAACAGAGTATGATTTGGAAGATGAATAAAATTGAGCTTTATTGGCTCTCATTGTTTATACATGCATGTAAAAAGGTATGTGGCTGTGAAGCCCCTTGTTTATTTGTGCCGGACTCGCCTAACCGTGTCCGAGGTCTAAATGACCTGTTTTGAGGGGCTTTGATCAGCAAGGTTGGATTAATGTGCGGCTGTCAAGGCAGTCTCACGTTTTCCGTGGTCGAGGAACACTCGGAGTTTTCCCTTTAATGAGATTATGCCGCATGGACCGGGCATTTTGAGTGTAAGAGACGCGTAATGCGGTATTGTGTTAAAGCGGGCGAAAGCTTCGCGTCCCAGCAGTGCTTGATGGCCACTTTTGAATGGGGCGATATGGAAGACTAGCGTTTCGCGACGGAAGTTGTCGGGCGAACCGAACACAACTTTTAGTAGTATAGATCCTGTACACTTGGCACAAAGTCCTGGCGTCACTCCTTTGAAGGAAGTGTTGTTATGGCGAATTTTTGTAGGGTCTATCCCCATTCTGCGGATGGTGTCCTGTTATAGCAGGTTTATATCGCTTCCGCACAATTTATCACATGAAGTGAGTTCACTGTTTTGACTTCTAGTGGGAAAGTCTTCTGTTCTCCGGTCTGCTGCTTGTGGGATTCGTCATCGTCTTCGCTTGGTGTGTTGAGCCCCTTGTGTTCGGCGTTAAGTCGGCCGGACTGCTTGAAGACCCAACAATCTCTGTGGGCATGGTTTGCAGGCTTCCCGGGGGTACTGTGGATTTGACATATCTTATCCAAGATTTTGTTTAGGTTGGATAGCTCGTCACTGTTGTCTTTAAGGGGCATTGTTTTGTTATTCGGCCGAGAGCTTTTGAATCCGGCGTTGACCGCCGTGCTATCTGGGCCGCTTCCCTTATTCCTGTGCTGATCTTTTCTGCGTCGTGATTTCCCATTTCCATCCCTGACCTCGGATGTACTTGGGTCGCTGGTGCTGCATCTTGCTAGCCAGCTATCTTCCCCCGCGCAAAAGCGGGTCATGAGGCTTGTTAGTGCGGCCATTGTTCTTGGTTTTTCCTGGCCGAGGTGTCTGGGAGCCATTCGTCTCGGACGTTATGTTTAAAGGCTGCTAAGGCTTCGGCGTCCGGACAGTCGACTATTTGGTTCTTTTTGGTGAGGAACCTGTTCCAGAATTTGCGTGCTGACTCCCCGGGCTGTTGAGTTATGTGATTTAAATCGTCTGCGTCCGGAGGGCGGACGTAAGTTCCTTGAAAATTTGCTCGAAACGCATCCTCAAGCTCTTCCCAACTTCCAATGGTATTTTCTGGGAGGCTTTTGAGCCAATGCCGAGCTGGCCCTTTGAGCTTGAGGGGTAGGTATTTTATGGCGTGGAGATCATCTCCTCTAGCCATATGTATGTGTAGGATATAGTCCTCGATCCAGACTCCGGGGTCTGTTGTTCCGTCATTTGCCTCTATGTTTACGGGCTTGAATCCCACTGGAAATTCGTGATCCAGCACCTCATCGGTGAAACATAGTGGGTGTGCGGCGCCCCTATACTTAGGTGTGCCGTTATTTTTAGACACTCGGCGGGTTGTGTTGCTTTCAGGAGCCTTCTTTTTTGGCCCATAGATGGACCTGACCGGGCCATCCTTTTTGCGCAGATCCTTATTTGGATCGTGTGCCGGATTATGTGCGGCGCCGTTTGCCGCTCTTAAACTGTTATATGGTCGTCTATCCGGCCAGGCGGCCTCTTTCTTTTTTGACTGTGGGGGCTCTACGGCCTCGTCGTCAAATTCGGGCAACAGCTTGCGCTTCGGGTAGCTTTTTGCTTGTTGACTATCGCCATATTTGTCTGCGGTCTTGAGTACTTTGCTCCATCTCATTCTGAGTACGTCTTCCGCCATTTTGAGCTTTCTCTTTTGCTTCTTCGAGCTCCTTGCAGTGGCGACGAGCCTTATGTGCAGGTTCTTATGCTCCTGTGATGTGTCTGGCGTGAGATCGTCTGGACTGTTGTTTTCGTCGGGAATGGGATGCTCGTCCACTGGTTCGCCCTGCTCTACGGCTGGGTCATTATGGGTGCCGTCATTATCGAGGCGGGACTTTGGGCGGCGCTTGCATCGTTGTTTTTGTTGTTTTTCGGGGGAATTATCGTTCGCCGCGTCCCGTTGTTCCTCGTTATCGCCTCTTTTTGGTGTATCCACCATGTATACGTCGTGAGTTGAGGTGGCTTTTCAGTGCCCAGTAGGCGCTGGTTCTTGGTTGTCTCCGGCATCGTCGTCCATACCGTCGATGTCTTCGGAGTCGAAGTCTAGCATGTCGGTTAAACCGTCGACAGTGGCTACTAAGTGGGTGGTGGGTGGGCCTTGAATTTCTTCGTCGTCCGCATCCCAACCGTCCTGACCGTCCTGACAAGGTTATGGCGGTGGAAATTGTGTTTCGTGGTGCTCCTGGATGTTTTCGGGATACGTAGGTATATATAGGAGGAAGAAGTACGTCGGTGGCCGTCCGAGGGGCCCACGAGACAGGGGGCACGCCCTACAGGGGGGGCGCGCCCTCCTATCTCGTGGTCGCCTCGGCTGCTTCTTGGCTTGCACTCCAAGTCCTCCGGATCACGTTCGTTCCAAAAATCACGCTCCCGAAGGTTTCATTCCGTTTGGACTCCGTTTGATATTCCTTTTCTTTGAAATACTGAAATAGGCAAAGAAACAGCAATACGGGCTGGGCCTCCGGTTAGTAGGTTAGTCCCAAAAATGATATAAATGTGTAAAATAAAGCCCATAAACATCCAGAAGGGGTAATATAATAGCATGGAACAATCAAAAATTATAGATACATTGGAGACGTATCAAGGCGCCAGCTAAAAGGGTTAGTCCTACCTAAACAATGTGTCAGTGTTTACGTTCGGCGGATCCATTTTGTTGGTGAGCGTGAGGACAAGACACATGGTGAGAAATACCAAGGTTTTGGAAGAAAGAGTTCAACTTTTCGTACTCCCCCCCCCCCCCCCCAGTCCGATTGAACAGCAATGATCTTGCTGTCAAACTTGCGCTCAACAAGAGCCTGAAAGTTTTGAAAAACTTGAAAGACATCAGATCTTTTCTTAAGAAGATAGATCCATGAGTATTTGCTGTAGTCATCGATGAAACTTACGTGATAAATGTGTCTACCAACGGAGCTAGGGGCAGGACCCCAAACATCGGAAAAGATTAATTGCAATGGTTTTGTAGACACACTAGTTATTATAGGATAGGGTAATTGATGACTCTTTGCACGTTGACATGAATCACAGACTGTTTCAATGTTGCGCTCACCAACAAACGGGAGCTTATTTTTCCTAAGTAATCTTTCAACTAAAGAAAAGGATGCATGGCCTAATCGATCGTGCCATCGTGTTGACGAAAGCTTGGCAACACCGTAGGCTTGTTTATTGAATCTTTGACGCTCCGGAATCAACGGGTAGAGCCCTCGAACGCATCTACTCGATAAAGTACTTTCTTCGTTGCCTGATCCTTGATCAAAAAGAAAAAAAGATGAAACTCGAGGAAGACATGATTGTCAATGGCAATTCTATGAACGGAGAGAAGATTCATACTAGCACTAGGTACATGCAAAAATTTTCTAAGATGAAGTTTGCGATGGGGAGTTTTAATAACTGTATGACCAACGTGACGAATCCTCATACCTGCACCACTACCAGTGTGGATTTGATCCTTGTCGCGGTATTTCTCCCGCGTGGTCACCTTCTCGAGCTCGCTGGTGATGTGTTCGGTGGCCCCACTATTGACATACCAATTAGTGTCAACGCCGTAGGAGCCGTCCGCAGCAGCAACCGCCTTGTCCTCATCCTGGGAGGAGTCATCATCGTCATTGTAACGATACCAGCAGTCGCGAGCGCTATGCCCGAGCTTGCCGCAGATCCGGCATCGCGGCGCATCCGGGCGCGCTCTGTTGGAGCCACGACTGCCACTGCTGCCGCGTCCCTTGGGGTTGGTGGAGGGGGAGCGTCCAGCGCGTGTGTTGTTGGAGGAGTTGCCGCCGCCACCAGATCAGAACTTGTCGCTTCAGGCGCCGCCGCGGTGACCACCGCGGCCACGAGAGGCGGCATTAGCGGATGACTTGAAGCCACCCGACCCCTGGTAGAGCGCCATGCGCTGGTCAAAATTGCTGAGCATGGTGAACAACTCATCCAGGGTGACGGGAGAGGTGCGAGTGTTGAGGGCCGACACCATAGGCTGGTACTCCATGTCCAGCGCATGAAGGATGTAGGAGACGATCTCGTCGTCTTGCAGCGGTTTGCCGGCCGCGACGAGTTCATCGGCGAGGCCGCGCATGTGGGCGAAGAAGGTGGCGACCGGCTGGGTTCCCTTTTGCGCATGAAGCAGAGCCATGCGGATGTTGTTGATGCGGCTAAGCGATTGCGAGGAGAACATGGCCGCCATCGTTATCCAGAGCGCGTGCGTCGTGGTGATCGCGGTCACCTGCACCAACACCTCTTTGGAGAGATTGTTGAGCAGATAACCGAGAACTTGTTGATCCTCCCGGACCCATATTGGGTGGAGAGGGTTGGGCTCGGTGGAGTCCTTCCCGTCCTTGTCCTTGCCAAGAAGGAAGCGGGCTGGCTCCAGCGTGTTGCCGTCGGCATAGCCAAAGACGCCAGCTCCCCTTAGTTGCGGCGTGATCTGGACTCGCCACAGTACGTAGTTCGTGCGGGTGAGCTTCTCCGTGACCTGGGTGTTGAGGCCAATCTGAGAGGAGCCGGAGGAAAACATGCTAGGCACTAATGGAGATTGGAAAGCTTAGATGTATTTGAAGAGGGATGCTTTGATTACCATGTGCAATAGGCGGAAAGCGTCTTGCCTCGTATGAGGGGACGCCCTTCGTGTTTATAGGTAGGGGCGCACCTCCCTGGTGATAGCGCATACATATCGTTGGGATTACAATCTTGGAGGAGAAGGGATAAGAAAGAGATCGAGGGTTCGGTTACAGGAGATAGGAATACAACGTGACTATCCAGGAGTCCTACCGAACCACAATACCAAACTACATATCCCATGCAACGTTACATTGTATGCGTTTAACAATCCGAACACACGTCGCATCCCATATAAGATCGGAACAACAATGGCTATGTATGGTTTGATCTGGCACAAATGATACCATAAATGATTCGATCTAGCACAAATGACAGAATGGTAATTTTTACAGGTATATATTTACTTAATTTTAGCCCGTAGCAATGCACGGACTTTCACGCTATATGTCTAAATGTTGCAGAAAAATTAAATAGTTTCAAGGGACTATGTCTGATACGCCAGTTATCACACATGTAAGTTCAGAAAACGCAGGTCGTGCCACATCTTGCAAATAATTTTGTATCCTTCAGCCATGATTTTCCCGGGGTAGTTTCCCAACTGATGCGAAAACCGCCTCGCAATCCGGTGAGAACCTAAGGGCTGCCGGTGGTTTTCATGAACTGCTGAATTGCACTCCTGCTCCCTATTTTAGACTGCAATTTGCACATCTTGATATTAAAATTCTTGTCGCGACATGGGCATGACAGCGACTCACACTCACTACAATCTAACTTCATTTAAGTTGCAGGATTCTCAAGCTAAGATAGACTCATAGGTGGATAGACAGGCTAAGGCAAATATATGCAGAGTAAAATACTATGCAAGTTGCTACGGTCTACATACTTTGGCATTTTGTTACCTGCAAGTTGAGTTCCATGCCAATACAGTTCAGACCCCATACATGGTACCTAATCCTTCCCTTCAGAAAACTACTACCCGTGCTGATTCCGGTGAGCGAATGATTTGCAGTATGATGCCCCTGCTTTAGGGTTCATGATTCTTCATATAGTTCTTATTAAAGATCAATTGTCCGGGCTTAAATATTCAGATGAGGGCGGGTACTTGCACCTGTCTTCCACTATCTAGACACTTGACTGAAGAATATCCATACACATCCTAGAGAACATCCATGGCAGAGTCTCTTGACCTCTTGGTGATTATTATGTTCATTTTGTTCTAGAGGTCCTCACAAGCTTTTCTGGCACAGAAACTGCAGGCTACAAGAAAGCAAATTTCCTAAATTTATCCTTTATCACCTCTTCTTTTTCTTGAAGTACTACTACAACACTCTAGCCATGCGAATAACTCTAAATTTCTCTATGGTCAAGGATTGTCGTTGAAGATTTTAAATAAATAAATAAATTTCATTGTACTAAAAGATCTGGATTTGGTTATGAATTACATGTACATTCAGAAGACAAGGGCTTTGTGCAGGACAGATCCTCACAAAGCTTTTCTGTCACAGAAATTGGAGGATCACTACAAAAAGTAAATTTTCTAAATTTCTCCTCTATCGCCTCTTATTCTCCTTGAAGTAGCACTGTACTACTGTAATTCTCCGGCCGCACGGATAGCTCTAATTTCTCTCTTGCCAAGGATTGTCCTTGAAGATTTATTCAATCAAATTTCACGGTACTAGAATATCTGGATTTGGTTATGAATTATGTGCACATTTAGAAGGCATGGATTTTGTGCAAAATTTTGTTACCCAACAGGTCCCATCAAACGAAAGATTTCCTACACATAGTGAAAAAAGAAGATACGAAGTACCAATGAATTATCACATACATGTGAAAGAAAGATGCATGGATCACCTCCTGCTTCTGATGAAATGCACTCGGAACAGTACTCATCAGACATCGTATGCATTTGATGGCCTAAAACTCACATTGGACAGAGCAGGCCAAGAGCAAAGGAGGACTTCATGACTTGAGTTGGGATGACCTGAAACGGGGGAAATGGTTTCTGAATCTTTCTGCAAACGGGAACACTTCGAAACAAACCTGGGGTGCTCAGAAGCAGGCCGTGGGCTGTGAAGAGCCCATGGTTACCTTCTTTCCTTCCTCCAGTATTACTTTTCATTACTCTGCATAGCCCATTTAATTCCCCTGAAAAGAAATTTAATTCAAGGTCAGGATTATTATCATCCAAGGAGCCTCTGTGTTCTTGCAATTTTCAGACAAGGACTGGTTGGATTCTGACACTGAAATATATATCCATGCACATCCTAAGAAACATATATAGAAGAATCTACAGGCCTATTGATGATGAATTTATTTATATTATTTTGGTCTAGAGGCCCTTGCAAGCTTTTGTGGTACAGAAATTGCAGGATCATTACAAGCAAGCAAAGGATCAGTATCACTATCACTTCGTCTGTTCCCTGAAGGCCTGAACTGCTATATAACTATTTGGCCATTCCAACAGCTCTGAATTTTTTTCTCTCCCAGGATTACCGATGAAGATGCACACTGTATTTCCCTTGGTACAAGAATACTTGGATTTGGTTATAAACTACAGACACATTCAGAATATAAGGGCTAGATTCTGTTACTCCTGGAAATTAAACTACTTCCTACGCATGGCTGAAAACAAAGAAGAGGCGCGGCACGGGTATGATGATCACTTACATGAAAAGCACAAGATGCATGAATGGCCTCCTTGCTTCTGAAGGAATGAGCTTGATAGAGAGAACAGCCTTCAGATATGTAATGTACAGTATGTGCGCGTAATGTCCTAAAACAGACTCGAGAGACATCAGAACACACTGCACAGAGCAGGCGAGTGACAAGATCAAATGAGGTATACATGACTTGAGTTGGGATGCCACAAATAGAAATAATAGTGCTATAACGGAAAAGGCAATTCTGGCCCTTTCTCCAAATGGGGACAGTTCGATTCTATGATTATACTGGCGTTACAGGAGTAGCAAACCCGGGGTGCTCACAAGCAGGCTATGGGCTGAAAACGAGCCCATGTTTTTTTTTTTTTTTTGCAGAAAAACTTTCAATCTATTCATCTTCAATCATGGCAGTACAACGAATACCAGAAATAAAAATTACATCCAGATTCGTATGGTTTCATTGTTTCCATTGTCTTGTCTCTTTTCGCAGTACTGTTACTCAAAAGTAGGTGAATTCCTAAAGATGGTTGACACGGGTATGGTTGCTGCAGTAGATTGTTGATCGTTATTTTTTTTATTGCTTCGGAGTTTTTTCCCGTTTACTTCATCAAGGCATAGCTTCGGTCTTGTTTAACTTTGCTAGTTGCCGGTGAGATTATTGTGTATTTGCGTTGGGATCGGCGTTGACTGTGTGCATCCTAACTATGCAGATGACGGGCATGTGCTCACTGTGTTTCTATCCCCTTGATGTTTCATTTCGAGTTAATAAACTCCACCCTTTATAGAAAAAACTGAGTTCCGAAAGTGCTCTTACGATGCTAGCTCAGATATGCCGGGATGAACAGTAAAATTCAAAAAAAGTAAAAAAAAACTAAATTTCTTTTGGCAACAAACACTGATGAATGTTTTACCTGTACGCAAATATTCATGTTGAAATGATATCCGTGGAGGTCTAAAACACAAATGCAAAGCTCCAAATGCTTCATTGTTTTAAACCTCCATGATTTTTAATATATTACATTATTTTTTGCACGGTTTATAAAAAAATCAGTTTTTTTCTTTACTAGAACAGTACCCGTGCGTTGCGACGGGATATATATATATTGTAGAAGTTAGTATGTTAGCTTGTGATTTATTTGCGCATAATACGCGATTTGTGTAAATAAATGTTCATCAAATTTTGTCCGTGATTTAATGATTTACCTGCCCATAGTATATTATTGTGTAAATAAATATTCATTCAATTATGTCATGATTTACCTTATATTTTGATCACAAATTTGGTAATTAAATTAAAATGGAATTAGTTCAGAAGGTAAGTAAATTAAGATGATTGTTTATTATACGGGGAAGGTTGGACGAAGGGGTGGTGGGAAGAAAGGTGAAACGGGAACCTTACGTTCTTTTTAAGTAGTAGATTTAATGATTTACCTGCCCATAGTATATGATTGTGTAAATAAATATTCATTCAATTATGTCATGATTTACCTTATATTTTGATGACAACTTTGGTAAGTAAATTAAAATGAAATTAGTTCTGAAGATAAGTAAATTAAGATGATTGCTTATTATACGGGAAAGGTTGGACGAAGGGGTGGTGGAAAGAAAGGTGAGACGGGAACCTTACGTTCTTTTTTAGTATAATATATAATAGTAGATATTACATTTTTATTTTATTGTTCATGTGAGGGCATGTGAGCTCGGGACTAGAAACTTCCTATCCGCTGAGTTCTATTTTAGTAAAAGAAAAATCGCCCCTCAAGTTTATGCGGCGTACATGCTTAATTCCTCATCTCTTTTTTGTCTTTCTAAACCAGGCACAATTCGTCCAAAACTAGACCGACGCGGTATGGAGTTGACGGCTTTAGAGTCCTGCATGCCACACGGCTGTACATGGGCCTTGTCTTCTGATCCCGTGCTCGAGCAGATCAGTGTGAATCAAGAGGAGAACGCAAGGAGTTGGATCCTCACTATGAGTGAACCATTGTGCAAGGATAACTTCACGCGGTTATCTGTCTCACTATGGGCCATTTGGAGCGCCCGGAGGAAAGCGATCCACGAGGGCATTTTCCAAAGCCCGCATGCGATAAATGGATTCATCAGCTCGTACTTGGCAGAGTTACAGCCTCAGATCATACCGCCGGAGACAGGAGCGGGACGGGTCCAAACACTTCCTAGGGCTTGGAGGTCACCACCGGAGAATCATGCAAAACTTAACGTGGATACTGCTGTCAGTCGCAGTGGAAGGCACGGAGCTGTCGCAGCAATCAGCCGGAGCAGTGATGGAATTTTTGAAGGAGCGTCCATGGTGGTCTACCCCACGGTGAGCGGCCCGCCTACGTTGGAAGCCATGGCGATCAGGGAGGGAATTGCACTCTCGTCGGATCTCAACAACCATAGAATTCACATTGCCTCGGATTGCCAGAATGTTGTGCGTGAGATCCAGGAGGGAAGCAGATCAATCTACGGTGCTATCATTGAAGAGATCAAGTTAGGAGTTAATTCCTTTACTTCATGTAATATATTTTTGAAAGTAGGAGCTCGAATTTCGAGGCTCACAGGCATGCGAAGCATGCTTTAAGCTTGGGGCCTGGTCGTCATGTTTGGCTAGGTCACCTGGGGAACCTTCCCTCCGTCCCTGTAAGTGTGGTAACGATATAATAAAGCTTCGTATCATTGTCTCAAAAAAAAAACAGTAGGATTAAAATTATTTTAGAAATGGTAAAATGTTTTAATTAAGATCTTGCCCCACTACTGACTGACTCACAATCACTTGTTAGAAGTATAAACGTAGAGATAAGAAGAGATAGAGATAAACTTAGTTTGAAAACATAATATCTTGCCTTGCACTCCAAGCCTTTTCTATGTTGTACTCTATATATACCCCTGCGAGGGTCACAACAATACAACATAATAATTCCGGTCGTCCTATATTTTCTACATAGTATTAGAGCGGTTAGTCTCACGATGTCAATCCTAGATTTTCTTCAACCGTTCCACAGCGCGCCGCCCTCAGGAAGATTATTCTCCTCTCCCCGGGGGCGAGGCACCCGATCAATCAAAGATTAGATCGGTCCTTGTAGGTTAGATCAATTCCTTAAATTTCGAAATCCGAGTAGATTAATTTTCCTTTAGCCACAAATAAATCCCACGGTGCTCAAAATCCGGTGAAATCAGTGCAGAAATCGCAGCAGGGGCATCCATCGACTCTCTGGCGGCTACGTGCGGCATCAATCTGCAGACGACGCGCCAACAGAGACACTTGCCGGGATCAGTGCCTGCCGGTCGAATGAGCCAGTTTCTCGTGGCTAGGTAGGCACGTCGATGACCAGGCGACTGCATCGACACGGCGTCACTATAGTGACGACCCCTACACGGCCACATGGTTCTGGTAAAACTGATGTATGCTCGATGGGCTTCCTCCGGTCTTGGTAAAACTGGTGGACTCATCGCCGACGACACCCTCTGACATCCGCAAGGTGTATCGTCCACGTCTACAACTCCTTCATAGCGCATATTTTGCACCTCCGGCTTTGTGCGGCTTCATCATCCGCAATGACTACATCATCGACCACGACTATCTCGACCACGACAACATCATGATCGGCTACCTCGACATCAACATACAGGGCTACGTCTACAGTTACTCATCAGTGAAAACTCCAGTCAACAGCGTCCACGTTGTCGCTAGCGTCCACGCCACTCCCGCTGTGACTGCGCGAGGAAACATAGGAGAGACGAGGAAGGCACCAGAAGGGGACACAGTCACCGCAATAGGTGCCGATCCATCAGAGACGCAGTTGATGATGGCGCAACGGAGAAGATGGCACAAGAGCAAGACTTCAAATTCAGTTGTAATCGTCCACTCCACTCCCGCTACGACTGAGGGGGTGTTAGAAGTATAAACGTAGAGATTATAAAAAATGAGGCTTAAGCGTATGCAATTAGCAGGGACGCGTGCGTGTTAATATAGCCACCAAGGGCTGCGAGATTACAAGGTTGTTAGGTTGTGGATTGATCTCCAAGTCATAGGCTAGGATAAGATGCAATCTCAACAACCTAACCAATTACAACAGCTACACACACGCATACACTATACGGTTTATAGGATACCGTATGTACATTGTTTAACACTCCCCCTCAATCACAACTTATCTAAGTTGAGATTGCGTCGAAATGCCTCCAGCAGCCTCAAAGAAAGGGGTTTAGTAAACCCATCTGCAACTTGATCACCAGTAGGAACAAAGCGAACATTCAACAGCTTGTTAGCTACCCGTTCTCGAACAAAGTGACAATCTATCTCTATATGCTTCGTCCTGGCATGAAAAACAGGGTTGGCAGATAAATACGTAGCACCCAAATTGTCACACCACAATGATGCTGCCTTGGGATGATGAATACCCAACTCTGTCAACATGTTTTGAACCCAGATTACTTCAGTAGTGGCATTAGCTAGGGCCTTGTACTCAGCCTCTGTACTAGACCTGGAGACGGTAGCCTGCTTACATGCACTCCATGAAAACAGATTTCCTCCAAGAAAGACTGCAAAACATCCTGTGGACCTTCTGTCATCAGGACATCCTGCCCAATCTGCATCAGAAAACGCACTGACAAGCATAGAGTCTGACTTGCAAAGCTTAAGTCCATGACTCTGTGCTCCTTGAAGGTATCTGAGTATCCTTTTTACAGCAGTCCAATGAACAGTAGTAGGAGCATGTAAGAACTGACAAACCTTATTAACAGCATATGCAATGTCTGGCCGAGTCAATGTAAGGTATTGTAATGCTCCCCAATACTCCTATACCGCGTGGAGTCTTCAGATGTAAGAATATCGCCATCTCGAAGGGATAACCTTTCGGAGGTGGACAGAGGTGTAGGAGAAGGCTTACACCCTGTCATTCCCATTCGTTGAAGTATCTCTTGCACATATTTCTCTTGTGACAGAAGAACTCCACTTGCAATACTTTTCACCTCAATGCCAAGGAAAAAATGCAAAGCACCTAAATCTTTTAAAGCAAAATCCAAACTCAGATCCTTAAGAAGAGCTGCAACTGCTTTGGGTGAAGAACTTGTAACAATAATATCATCAACGTATATGAGCGTAAAAACAGTTACTCCATGCCGATGATAGAAAAACAATGAGGTGTCTCCTTTGGAGGCCAAAAAACCAAGTGACCGAAGCTTGGAGTACAGTCGATAATACCAGGCTCTTGGTGCTTGCTTCAAGCCATATAATGCTTTATCAAGCTTGCAGACATGACGTGGTGAGACTGAGCTCTCATAACCAGGAGGTTGCCTCATAAAGACTTCCTCTTCCAGAACACCGTGCAAAAACGCGTTCTTCACATCTAGTTGACGCATGCACCAATTCCGAGAAATTGCAATGGAAAGAATTAACCGAATAGTAGCAGCTTTTACCACAGGGCTAAAAGTGTCTTCATAGTCAACCCCATACCTTTGCTTAAAGCCTGTAGCAACTAACCGTGCCTTATACCTGTCAATGGTGCCATCAGACTTCCTCTTTATTTTGTACACCCATTTGCAGTCAATCACGTTCCTCCCTTTGACAGGTGGAACTAAGCGCCAGGTTTTGTTGTCCATGAGGGCAGAGTACTCCTCGTCGATCGCCTTTCTCCACTTTGGATCATCAAGAGCACCTCGCAGGTTCCTATGTTCACCTGCAGCACAAAAAGACCCCCACCGAATACACCCATCTTTGTACACTTTTGGTTTAGCAATACCACTCTGAGATTGGGTGTGTGTACGAGCAGGAGAGGGCGGAGGTGGTCGATCAGCTTGAACTTGCAGCCTGTTGGAAGAAGCAGAAACACCGGATTCTGAATTAGCCACAGAAGATCCGGAGTCAGCCGCGCCAGATCCGAGGCCAAACTCCTGTGGAGATTCGGCTGCAGTGCCTGGAACAGAGCCGCCACTTGGCCGCACCGGACTCGGCGCGATTTGCTGGGAGGGGCTCGGCCCACCTGGGCCAGTATGCGCGGTCGGATGAGTGGGGCCCGGCTCGCCCGGGCCAGTGCGCGCAGTCGGCTGAGTGGAGGGCGCCGCGCCAGGTCGGCCACGTGGGGTGCGCTCGGCCGCAGAAACGGAATCCGCCAAGGCGCAGGTAGCCCCACCAGGGGACAGCGGGGCAGAGGGCCCACCTGGCCGATCGCCTGGCATATCTGCGGGCGCCGATCCCACGGGAGATACGCCTGCCGCGCCTGCCGAGCCGGATCCCGAGGAGATTCGCCTGCCAGAATCAGCATCGGAGGCTGCGCCTGGATCCGCTGTGTGCTGCATAAAATCATGGACGTTTTCACTAATTTCTTCGCCGTTTTCTGCATGCGTGTCCGGCCCTGTTTCCTGCACACTATGAGAAGACCCTTCATCAAGTGTATTAGCCATAGACACAGGACCGGTAGCATCGACTCCCCCTGGAACAAAACTAGGTGAAGGCAAAAGATGAGGTGGTAACAAAACAAGTTCTTTGCGTAATTGAGCACCGACATTGGGATGAAGACTAGAAAAAAGGAAAACTTGTTCATCAAAGACGACATCTCGAGAAATATACACACGCCCGGAGGAGATGTCGAGACATTTGTAGCCTTTGTGAAGACTACTATAACCCAAGAAAGCACATTGCTTCGAACGGAACTCAAGCTTGTGTTTGTTGAACGGGCGCAAATTAGGCCAAACAGCACAATCAAAGATACGAAGAAAATTATAGTTGGGTTTAGTGCCAAAGAGTCGTTCTAATGGAGTTTGATTTTTGATAACTCTACTAGGAACACGATTAATGAGGTATAATGCCATGAGGAATGCTTCATCCCAAAACTTGAGGGGCATAAAAGCATGAGCTAGAAGGGAGAGGCCAACTTCCACTATGTGACGATGTTTGCGCTCGGCAAATCCATTCTGTTGGTGTGCATGGGGGCAAGAAACATGGTGAGTAATACCAATGCATTCAAAGAAAGAGTGCAAACTCTGGTACTCACCACCCCAATCTGTTTGCATAGCAATAATTTTGCGATTAAACAAACGTTCAACATGAGCTTGAAAAAGATGAAATTTCTCAAACACATCAGACTTGTTCTTAAGCAAATAGATCCAACTGAAT
The DNA here is from genome assembly GCA_963921465.1 of Triticum timopheevii. Lineage (NCBI taxonomy): Eukaryota > Viridiplantae > Streptophyta > Magnoliopsida > Poales > Poaceae > Triticum > Triticum timopheevii. The sequence continues at coordinate 557,871,447 of OY997268.1, read as the reverse complement.
TTGCTAAAATCATCAATGAAACTGACATAATATTTCTGTCTGCCTACAGAGATGGGTCCAGGACCCCAAACATCTGAAAAAATAAGCTCTAAAGGAGCTTTGGATTCACTAACTGAGCGAGGATAGGGAAGTTGGTGGCTCTTGGCCATCTGACATGCATCACACACAGAGGTGATCTTGTTTATTTGACATAGGAAGCTTAAAATCTCGAACAATTTTCTGGACTACTGGAAAGGAGGGATGTCCTAGGCGCTTGTGCCATCGGGATGTAGATGGTTTGATTGCTCCAAGGGCTTGCCGTTGGGGAGCACTGTGGTGCCCGGTGACCGGAAACAGACGCCATCTACTCTTGTTTTGAAGTATGATCCTCCGGGAAGCCTGATCCTTGACAAGAAAAGTTTCAGGATGAAGTTCAATAAACACGTCATTGTCTTTCATGAGTTGATAGGCAGAAAGAAGGCTTTGTTCAGATTTAGGAACATGGAGAATATTGTTCAAGTTTAATGAGTCGGAGGGAGTAAAAAAGTGAATGTCCAATATGTGCAATGGCCATACCTTGCCCGCTAGAGGTGTGTATCTGTTCGTTGCCGGTGTAACGGTCCCGAACAGCAAGCTTGTCGAGTTCGCCGGTGATGTGGTCGGTCGCCCCGGTGTCAAGATACCAGTTGGTATCTACACCGTATGAGTGCGCAACGTTGGCAGATCGGTGTTGGCCGCCATTGCCACCACCGCCGCCACCATTGTTGCCACCATGTCCGCCACCACCGCCTCCTGCAGGGTTTCGGACATTGTTGTTGTAGCCCTTGTCGTAGCGTTTCCTGCAGCGCCACACTCCATGGCCATCCTCTTTGCATATCTGGCAGCGTTCGCGATCACCGCAATCACCACCTTGCCTGCGTAGCGCACCACCAGCAGAGCCACCGCCAGAGTTGTCGTTGTAGCGAGGAAGGCCAGAGTTGTTGTTGTAGCCGCCTCGTCCGCCACTGCTGCCGCCTCCGCGACCACCGCGACCACCACCACGGGAAGCAAGGTTGGCGGAGTGGTTGGGGGAGAAGGCGGCCTGTTGGGCGAGGATGCGCGACTCAGCCGCCAGGAGCAGCGAGAAGAGCTCAGAGAGCCCGATCTGCTGGTCCATGGCGGCGCGGGTGGAGATCGCAGAGACAAAGCCGTTGTATTCCGGCTCATGAACCAATCCTTGGAGGATCTGATCGACGAGGTCATCTTCTCCAAGGGGCTTGCCGGCGGCTGCGAGCTCATCGGCGATCCCCTTCATTTTGGTGAAGTAGGTGGCGGCGGGGAGATCCCCCTTGCGTGTGCTTCCCAGGGCGGAGCGGAGCTGGATGGTGCGAGCCCTAGATTGCGAAGAAAAACTCTGGCACAAGGCTTGCCAGATGCCAACAGCGGTGGTGTGGTTCGAAACTTGCATGAGAACATCACGAGAGAGGGAGGCAATCAGGAACGTGAGAACATGTTGATCCTGTGTTACCCAGCTGGCGTGCTCCGGGTTGGGCGTGCTAACGATCTCCTTCTTCCCTTCAGCGATCTCCTTCTCAGAGAGGAGGACGACGATCGGCTCCTTGATTGAGCCGTCGAGGTAGCCCATCATCCCTGCCGCTTTGATGTGCGGCAGAACTTGTGCCTTCCATACCAGGAAGTTCTCTCTGGTGAGCTTCTTGGTGATTGTATGGCCAAGCGATGCGAGGGAGTGGGAGGCCATGGCAACGGGAGAGGAGGAGGAAGACATGACCTAGATGCGTTTGGAAGAGTTGGCTCTGTATACCATATAGAAAATGAGGCTTAAGCGTATGCAGTTAGCAGGGACGCGTGCGTGTTAATATAGCCACCAAGGGCTGCGAGATTACAAGATTGTTAGGTTGTGGATTGATCTCCAAGTCATAGGCTAGGATAAGATGCAATCTCAACAACCTAACCAATTACAACAGCTACACGCACGCATACACTATACGGTTTATAGGATACCGTATGTACATTGTTTAACAGAGATAAGGAGAGATAGAGATAAACTTAGTTTAAACACATAATATCTTGCATTGCACTCCAAGCCTTTTCTATGTTGTACTCTATATATGCCCCTGCGAGGGTCACAACAATACAACAACACAATATTCTTGCATCCTACAATTTCTATAGCTAACCTAATAATCCATTAAAGGTTCGGTCCCACTCGACAGGATGCCACCGGTGTTTGAACGTCGATGAGCACACAAGCACGATGGGGCTACGCAGCTTTGCTATGGAGAAAGCTAGGGAGAAATGTGTGGGCGTAGTTCAGAGGCGCGTTGAGAACTTGAGATACGCAGGGTCGACAGGAGAGGCTTATGGGTGCAGGAGGCAGGGTTGGCGGCCAGCTTGATCCGCGGCCACAGAGAGTGGCGCTGGGTGGGAGGGAGCCACTTGGCATGTGACAGTTCTATGTGAGAGGGGAAAGCACGACGAGCTCGCGTCAACCATGACCACGTCACCGGTGGAGGCTGGGATCACGACATCTGCATTCTCGTCGGCAACAACGAACGACGGGAAGCGGCTGGCAGTGCGTAGGCTCGGGGCCGCATAACTCGATGAGTACAGCGGCATCGGGTCTGTAAACGCCTAGGGTTGGCGAAGCAGCTGCATGGAAGAGTTAGGATGTAAACGCCTAGGGTTGGCGAAGAAGCTGCATGGAGTAATGTAATGACGACGGTGAATCGTTCGAGCTACACCCGGCCAGAGACGAAGAAGATGAAGACCAAACCCAAGGAAGATGTGTGTGACATGGTGAGGTCAATGGTCAATACCGGTCCACGTAGTACAAAACCATTCGTTTGGACAAACTTGCCTGATTTGTAATCCGAGGGGCTAAATGTCGAAAAATGATTAGGGATTAAACGTATACTTTGCGTAAATAGGGACTAAAAATATATTCCCTCAATATAAATGGGCTTCAATTTTCATCAAAATCAAACATATATACGGGAACAAGATTGTAAAATAACGTCATCAGGAAAATTCAGTTAGTACCATTCATCGGCAAGACGAACGCCTCGTGAAGTATCTCCGAGTTCACGCCACTCTTTCCAGGAGCCTCACGCGTCTCGTCTCCAAAACTAGTTCAGGGTTCCTTGCATCCTGCTGGCACCGCCGACGGTTCGCCTCGTCTCCGGTGACCTTAGAGTCATGGGGATGCGGTTCATCCCGGCCGTTGTAAGCGCGAGGGCTTCGTTTTTAGATCTTTCTTTCAGTTTTGTTAGGGTTTGTGTCCTGCTCAGAAAAGACGACGGTTCCTGAAGATGAAATAAAGTTCTCCCACTTAGCCCCCGTCTCGTTGATGCGTCTAGCATTGTCAGTGGGCATGTGGATGCATGTCTTCGGCGATTCTGTTTTTGGTGAATTTGCTCGGATCTGGTCATCGTTCGTCTATATTCGTGTGGCTTCAGGTTGAACGATCTATGCTACATTTTATCGGCAGCGGTTGCTATTCTAGTGCGTTGGTTCTATGGAGTCTTAACACGACGACTTTTGACTGTCTACTACAACAAGTTTTGCACGGCTTCGAAGAGGAAGGGGCGATGACGACGGTGCGCTTTCGGCTCGCTTTAGTGCTTATAATTGTTACTAGGTGCTTTACGAATCTGATTGTAATTTTTATTATTTCTAATGGTTACTGTAATGATTAAAGATGAATGGAATGATTAAAGATGAATGGATCGAAAAAATTCGGGAAAAAAAAGAGTTCACGGCACTGGACGCACAAACCATCGGCGCCCACAAGATTTGCAACCAGCGCAAACGGGAACAGGCGAACAGCCATAGTTTAACCAGCCCAAGGTCCAACCACCTCACCTCGCTATCTACAAAGTCCGGCACGCATGCAAGAGCTAGCAAGACTCCGGTGAGAAAGTGCAACCAGCGGCGGCAGGATCAGCCAAGAAATGTGTGGGGGTGCCATCCTCGCGAACCTCACCCCCGACCGGGTGCGCCGGCGGCTGACGGCAGCCCAGCTATGGCCGGACGCGTACTTCCCGGCGGAGAGGGCGGCCTCCGGCAGGAGGAGAAGGAGGGCCGCTGCCACGACCGACGAATTCGAGGCAGAGTTCCAAGTTTTTGCGGAGGAGGAGGAGGAGGACGACGACTATGCGGCTCCTCCGGTGGCGGCGTGTGCAGCCGTTGCTTTGAGCTCCAGGCGGCGCCGCGTAGCCGGTGCCAACAGCAGCAAGTACAGACGCGTACGCCGGCGGCCGTGGGGCAGATTGGCGGCAGAAGACACCCAGCAGGAGCAGCGAGTGTGGCTCGGCACGTACGGGGGCGACGTGGAGGAGGCCGCTCCAGCGTACGACCGCGAAGCCCGCCGGGTGCGCGGGAAGAGCGCCAAGCTCGACTCCCCTAATGAAGGCGGTTCTCGCCGGCGAAGCCTGCCGGGGATCATCGACCTCAACCAGCCGCCCGCCGTTTCCGATGACCACGTGATCAGTGCCGATGCTGACGTATGCAAGACGAAGATCATGCAGCTGACCGCGGAGGGTCCCCGCGACGAGCGGATGGCGAGCCTCATGTCTGAGCTGATGGACGGGGCGCACCAAGGGAGCGAAACCAGAGCGTCCGTGGTGATGCGGTGTGCGGCGTTGATATCTAGATGCAGCCGCGAGATGGAAGAGGTTGCTGCGCTGAGGAGGGACCTCGAGAACCGCGCGAGGCGGCTGGATGAGCGGAAAGGTCAACTCGTTAGGATAGCTTCTCTTCTGGGTTCTGAACTTCTGATTGACTGATATCATCGGCATGTTTGAGCCTGTTTGTTCGTGGAACTCTGCTGGCCGTATGAACACATATGGACCCTATGAACAGTGATATTAAAAAAAAGGTGTGGCTAGGTAACGAAGTCTCAATCAAATCACGGAACATATAAAAAGGAAAAATAAATAAAAGAAAATTTACGCGGATCTCCACGTAAGATCTAACAAATATAACATCTAAGGCCTTATTTGGTTCATAGGGTAGAAAAATCGTAGGAATAGAAAAGTCATAAGAAATGAGATGATATGTATCTCAAATCCTATGAGTAGGAATAGAAAAGGAGATGCCCTTTGATTCACATCACAGGATTTTTTCCATTGAGTCTAGGCTGATGTTTATTTTCCTATAAAATGTGGAGATAGGAAGAATTCGTCCATAGGAGTAGGATTTCATTCCTACAAACCAAAGGGCTCTAAAGGAATTTTTCCTATAGAAATCCTATCTTATGAAATTCCTACAAGATTCCTCTAAACCAAAGGAGGCCTAAGCCTGAGCCACGGTGGCGGCGGACCCACTACCGAAGGGTGGCGGAGTTTCTTCTCCTGGGGGAGACCTCCTTCGTGTGGGGTGATGGAGGTCAAGGGTGAGGGATCTAGGGCGGCTCTGCGGCGGGTCGGTAGAAGACGGCGATGGGAGCTTGCTGGTATGCGGTGCGTCCGCGGGACGCCGACGACGCTCGTTGCTTCCCCTTCCCCAACTCCTGACCAAAGATCTCATCGGTGATCCCCTCGAAGACTTCACGCCATGTCGCCGCTGAACCTCCACGGTTTCGGTGCGGCTGTGTCGACTCCGCCGGGCCTAGTGTGGCCATCACAAGGGCCGGTCTGCTCATGCTACCCAAGGACACTGCCTCCTGCCTACTGATCCACCATGAAGCGCCTTTGATGCGGATGCATCGCCTACGCCATAGAAGGCTGCGTGCTCGGGTGTTTGGTGATTGTCAATAGTAGATTGTCACCACCTTGGAAACATAGGCATCTACACCTCCAAGGCCCGGATTCCAAGGTGTGGACATGGGGATTCAAGGCGGTTGTGGTTGAAGATCATTAGGCGCTGAAGGTGTTATCTCGCATGCTCGGGTTGAGTTAAGATCGTCTACTATCGGTGGATGTCCAGGGATGTCGGAGTAATGGGCCACGGGTAGCCTCTCCCGAGTCCCTAAACATATCAAAACTTTGGGCCGGCTTCGGCCCACAGTGCCCCGAGCTAAAGCTCTGCCCTCCGGGGGCCGGCTAGCCCAACGGCCGGCCCCCAGAGGACGGCCAACCACCTAAAGACGGCACCACGAGCAGCCGGCTCCAGTCAGCCGGCCTCTAAAGAGGACGGCGTCAGGAAGGCGGCCACCAGGCACCCTCAGAGTCCGTGCCCCCATCAAGAGGACGAGATGGGGCATGGCTACAGTAAAGCCCGCCACCTTTGAATCTTGGGCGTGGCGTGGTCACAGTGCCCGTACAGGCGGAGATCTCCGCACGACGTGGCACTGTTGCCATTCTCCCCTTACATCACTCTGAACAGGCGAAGCCCTGTTCCCCATGATGCCCTGTCGGTATGGCCCGCTGGCCGCGGGCCCCACCAGACAGTGACACCTCGAAAGACGGCGTATGCCGGACCAGTAGGATCAGGGGAAGGCCGGCCTCCAGCAGGCGGCCGTCCCTTCCCTTGAGGCAAGTGCATCATTAACCTGATGAGACCAGGTGTGGCTACAGTGATCTCCCACCAGGCGGCGGGACTGTAGCCATGCTGAGTTGACCAAGCCCTCGTCATTAGCGGCACGGCCACAGTGAGCAACCACCTACCAGACCCGCCAGCGGCAGGAGCGGCCTGTCGGCTCCGTACCAGACCAGTCGGCGAGGCCCACCAGGCGGCGGGCCCCAGTAGTCGGCGGAGAAGCCGGAGGCCGGAGACACTGACAGCCGGACCCAGCACCCGACCAGATTACCATTGTACTCCTGGGGGGTAGGCCTATATAAACCCCCCAGGGCACCCATGCAAAGGGTTCCCACTCTTTAGAACTAGCCAGACCCCTAGAGTAGGAGAGAGCTAGCCTTGCCTTCTCCTACCTCTAGCATACAACTCAAGGAGCACCTTTGTATCACTTGTGCTATAGTAACCATGCGGAGACCCTGCAGAGCAGGACGAGGGGTGTTATCTCCTAGGAGAGCCCCGAACCTGGGTAAAGTAAGCCGACGTTCGTGTCTACGCCTCATCCCGCTTCCAGGCACCGGGGATGTTCTACTCGCTCCCACCATGATAAGCCATCCCTTAGAATATGTCGCACCCAACCCCCGATATTTGGCGCCCACCGTGGGGCGAGCTGCACCATCTCCTAGAGATCTGCTCTGGACGGGAACCTTGTTCCTTCCTGGCGAGCGAAGCCAGCCCAGCACGCCTGACGGCGTCGACCTCGACGCGCTGAATGGCGCGGAGATCGCCTGCGCGGCGAGCTGCCTCGCTGACCTTGTTGGCGAGATCCACCTCTCCGACGAGCCGGCCTCCGACGCGGGCACCGGCTGCCCCGAGAGCCGCCTCGTTAGCCTCCTCGACTAGCTCAACGTCCCCAGCGAGCCTGCTGTGGACCTAGAGTCAGTCGGCTTCACCGACCCGATGATCGTCGACTCCGACACGGCGTCGTTTGACGCGTTCCCTACCAACGTGGTGGTCTACGACGAGCCGCCTCCTCGCGAGCACAGTGGTGAGAGCACCGTCACGGAGATGCTAGTCATCCACAGCGGCGAGAACTTGGACGGACGCGCTCGAGACCCACTCGAGACGGCTCTGCAAGACCTGTCGGCACCCATCCCAGAGGGCGCAGATGCTGAGATGCTGGAGGCATGCCGCGTCCAGCTTCTCGAGAGCGCCGGCCGACTGGCCAGCGTGCGACGCCTCTCGGATGCCTACCGGTGCAAGATGGATCGGGCCGTTGGCGGCACAACAGCTCCTGAGGGGCCCAGCCGCGTCGGCACGATCCGGCAGCGTGGTGCGACCATTGCCAGCATGTTCGGGGCAGAACACCTTGTCTACGCCACGCCTGCGGAGAACATCTGGGCCGCCCCTGCGGTAACGGATGAGCTGGACAAATACGACGGCAACGAGTGCCGCGACATGACGGAGCGAGTCCAGCAGCTCCTAGACGCGGCCGCTGCGCAGCACGAGGCCGGCTGCCGTGCTGAAGTGCCCGCCCAGCGGAACGACGAACCGCCCCCTCGTCAGGACCATGGGGCGACGTTCTTGACGCCGACTGGTGGCGCCTGCGGAAGAAGAGGCAATGAGCCGGCTGCCAGCCGCAGCCGGACACGCCTCTCCATCGAGCGAGACGAAGACGGCCGCCCTCGAGCCGTGGAGCGGCGAGGCGATCCGCCTCCTCCTCCGCCTCGTGGGGCGAGGCACCCTACTCCCGCCTGTCACGCACCCAACACTCGGCGACCGCCTTGGCCGCCGAGAGGGAGTCGGAGAGAACGACGCTCGCCATCGGATCGACCACCTCAACCGATCCCTAGTGCTAGAATAAGAAGACGCGCTGGGCCTGCCCTGTTTCGGCCCACGAATCCGAGATGAGCCCTTCCCTAGAGGGTTCACCCTCCCGCGAGATACGTCCAAGTACACTGGCTCCGTGAAGCCGGAGGACTGGCTGGTCGACTACTCCACGGCCGTCAGCATAGCGAATGGCAACAAGCGTGTTGCCGTGAAGTACGTCCCGCTCATGCTTCAAGGCATAGCCCGGACATGGCTTAACAGCCTGAAGCCCCCTAGCATCAACAGCTGGGTTGATTTCACCGAGGCCTTCATCCGCAACTTCACCAGCACGTACAAGCAGCCTCCCAAGCCCCGACAGCTCTCCTTGTGCGTCCAAGGGCCTAGCGAAGCGACTCGCAACTATCTCACGCGCTGGGCTGAGTTGCGCAACTCCTGCAAAGGCGTGCACGAGGTGCAAGCGATTGAGTACTTCACCACCGGGTGCCGAGAGGGCACCCTCCTCAAGCATCGACTCCTCTGCGACGAGCCTACGGCGCTCGACGAGCTGCTGATCATCACCGACAAGCACGCCACGGCCGACTCCTCCATGAAGGCGGAGATCCTAGTTGACGCGTCCGACAAGGTGGCACCTTAGACCCCTCGGACTTCGGCTGGTAAGACCAGTCGGCGACAGCATCCAAGCGACAACAAGCGGAAGGCTACCCAGCCGACTTTCACCAGCCGGCAGGTGGCGACAGTCGAGGACCAGCAGCCGGAAGGGCAGCCAGCGCCCAAGCGTCAGAAGGGCGCAAGCCCAATTGGTTGCCCGCCTTCTCTTACGAGCAGACCCCTGATGCACCCTGCAAATTCCATAGTGGCGCGAAGCCGTCCAACCACACCATTCGGAAGTGTCATTGGCTCACCAGGATCACCAAGGGAGATGGCCTCCTGCCTCCCCCGCCTGCCATCCCGCCGCCTCCTCCGCCCCAGCAGCCGGTGGCCTGGCCAGTCGGCGCCATACAAGACGAGTATCCTGTGGAGCACGGAGCCTATGTGGTGTTCACTAGTGTGGCTGATGATAGACGCAGCAGACGGCCGCAACAGCAAGAAGTACAAGCAGTGGCCTCAAATACTCCAGAGTTCATGCATTAGTCCGACAAGCCTATCAGTTGGAGCAGGGCCGACCACCCGGAGGTGATGCCCTCCCCCGGCTCCTATGCTCTGGTCCTGGATGCTACCTTTGCAATAGAGAGGCGGGCAACTCGTTTTTCCAGAGTCCTGATAGATGGCGGCAGCAGCATCAATATCCTGTACCATGACACAATGGAGAAGTTGGGAATCAAGCAGAACCAGCTCCTTCCCAGTCGGACTGTATTCCATGGCATAGTCCCTGGCCTTTCTTGCTCACCAATCGGCAAGACCCAAATCGATGTTCTCTTAGGGGACAAGAATCATTTCCGCCGTGAGCCAGTTTGGTTTGAAGTGGTGGACGACCTTGAGAGCCCCTACCATGCACTGCTTGGCCGACCTGCTCTGGCCAAGTTCATGGCGGTCCCCCACTATGCTTACCTCAAGATGAAGATGCCGAGTACCAAGGTGATCCTGACCGTAGTCGGAGACTACAAGAAGTCGACCGCCTGCACCGTGGAGAGTAGCCGGCTGGCCAAGTCCTTCGTGATTGCAGTTGAGAAGCGGCTCCTTGACCGGGTGGTGGCAATGGCAGGCAAGAAGCCGGAAATGTCACCCATCCCCAAGGAGTCGGAAGTTGAGGGCTCGTTTAAACCAGCGAAGGAAACAAAGAAGATATCCTTGGACCCAGAGCACCCGGAGAGGCACGCTGTCATAGGTGCAAACCTTGACAGCAAATAGGAAAGTGATCTCGTTGATTTCCTCCGTGAGAATCGAGACATCTTCGCATGGTCTCCCAAAGACATGCCGGGTGTTCCGACGGATTTCGCCGAGCACAAATTACATGTCCGACCTGACGCCAAGCCGGCCAGGTAGCCCTTGCGCCGCCTGTCGGAAGAGAAGAGAAGAGTTGTCGGAGAAGAGATAGCCCGGCTTCTAGCAGCCGGATTCATCATGGAAGTGTTCTTTCCAGAGTGGCTGGCCAACCCAGTCCTGGTGTTGAAGAAGAATAAGCAGTGGTGCATGTGTATTGACTATACCAGCCTCAACAAAGCTTGCCCCAAAGATCCCTTTGCCCTACCAAGGATTGACCAAGTGATAGACTCCACAGCCGGATGCGAGCTGTTGAGTTTCTTGGATGTATACTCAGGATACCATCAGATAAAGTTGAACCCGGCCGACAGGTTGAAGACCACCTTCATCACACCATTTGGAGCCTTCTGCTACCTGACCATGACGTTCGTCTTGCGAAACACCGGCGCCACATTTCAGCGTTGCATGCAGAAGTGTCTCCTCAAGCAACTCGGCAGTAACACCCATGTTTATGTGGATGATGTGGTGGTGAAGACGGAGAAGCGTGGCACACTGCTAGAAGACCTCAAGGAAACCTTTGAGAACCTGCGCCGATTCCAGATCAAGCTCAACTCGAAGAAATGTGTCTTTGGAGTACCAGCCGGCTAGCTTCTCGGCTTCCTGGTCTCAGAGCACGGCATAGAGTGCAACCCTGTGAAGATCAAGGCCATTGAAAAGATGGAGGTGCCCACCCGACTACCGGATGTGCAGAAATTCACCGGCTGCCTGGCATCAATTAGCCGTTTCATCAGTCGGCTGGGCAAGAAGGCTCTTCCCCTATACCAGCTCATGAAGAAGACCACTTTTTTCAAGTGGAACGACAAGGCGGATGAAGCTTTCCTCCAACTCAAGAAAATGTTGACAACCCCGTCTATCATGGCGGCTCCGACTGAGAAGGAGCCCATGCTCCTCTATATCACTGCTACCAGTCGGGTTGTCAGCACAGTCATGGTGGTAGAGCGCAAGGAGGAGGGCAGAGCATTGCCGGTCCAGAGACCGGTATATTACTTGAGTGAAGTACTGTCCGCCTCCAAGCAAAACTACCCACATTATCAGAAGATGTGCTACGGTGTGCACTTTGCCGCCAAGAAGCTGAAGCCTTACTTTCAAGAGCACCCAATAACTGTCGTCTGCACAACTCCGCTTGCTGAGATCATTGGGAGCCGAGATGCTTCTGGTCGAGTGGCCAAGTGGGCTGTCGATCTGGCCCCTTACACCATCTACTACTAGCCTCGCACCGCCATCAAGTCACAAGTGCTGGCCGACTTCCTCGTCGACTGGGCCGAGACCCAGTACTTACCGCCAGCGCCAGACTCCACCCATTGGCGGATGCATTTTGATGGTTCAAAAATGCGCACCAGTTTGGGCGCCGGTGTCGTCCTCACCTCTCCCAAGGGCGACAAGCTCAGATATGTGCTGCAAGGCCATTTTGCCGCCTCCAACAACGTAGCAGAATACGAGGCACTCATACACGGACTCTGGCTTGCCAAGGAACTCGGCATTCACCGGATCCTGTGCTATGGTGACTCCGACTTGGTGGTCCAGCAGTCGTTAGCGACTGGGATGCCAAGGACGCGAACATGGCAAGCTACCGTTTCCTTGTGCAGCAACTCAGCGAATACTTTGACGGGTGCGAGTTCCTCCATGTGCCAAGAAATGATAATGAGCAGGCGGATGCCTTGGCACGGATCGGCTCCACCCGACAGGCGATACCAGCCGGCGTCGCGTTGCAGCGCCTCTTAAAGCCGTCTGTCAAGCCATCTCCAGAGTCCGACTCCATCTTTGTGCTGGCCCCTCTTGAGGCAGTCGGATCCGACTTGAGGATACCAAAAGCCGGCACAGGGACTTCGGCAGGCAGCCCGGGGACTGCAGCAGTCGTACCCGGCCCGGGGATTCCAGAGGCCGGCTCGAGGACTGCAGCAGTCGGCCCGGGTACCTCTTCAAGGCAGCAGGCGGCAACCGACTCCAACCCGCCGCCTCCCGGCCCAACCGCCCTTGTACAAATTGCAGTCCTGGCAGTCAGAGAGATAGCAGCACCATCATGGGCTCAACCCATCCTCAACTTTCTGGTGAACAATGAACTACCGACTGATGAGATCTCAGCCCGACAAGTGCAACGACAAGCAGCATCATACACCATCGTCAACAGAGAGTTGGTGCGGCGTAGTGTCACGGGCGTGTACCAGCGCTGCATGGAGTCGGAGAAAGGCCAACAATCCTCAGAGACATCCACCAAGGCGAATGTGGTCACCATGCGGCCTCAAGATCACTTGTTGCCAAAGCTTTCCGCCATGGTTTCTTCTGGCCGATTGCTCAAGAAGAAGCCAAAGAATTGGTCCAAAAGTGCCAGGGGTGCCAGAAGTTCCGATCCAAGCCACAGTTACCAGCTTCTGCACTCAAGACCATCCCCATTGCTTGGCCCTTTGCTGTTTGGGGGTTGGATATGGTGGGGCCATTCAAGACGGCCCGTGGCGGCATGACTCATCTGCTTGTCGCTATGGACAAGTTCACCAAGTGGATAGAGGCAAAGCCAATCAAGAAACTGAATGGGCTGACTGCCGTGACTTTCATCGCTGACATCACCACTCGGTACGGCATTCCACACAGTATCATCACCGACAACGGCACAAACTTTGCTAAAGGAGCCTTGGCTCGTTTCTGCGCGACACAGGGCATCCGGCTGGACTTAGCGTCTGTTGCCCATTCGCAGTCAAACGGCCAGGTCGAGCGAGCAAACAGCCTCATTTTGTCCGGCATCAAGCCCCGATTGGTCGAGCCTCTAGAGTGTTCGGCCGGTTGCTGGCTCGACGAGCTGCCGGCCGTCCTTTGGAGCCTGCGCACAACTCCGAACAAGTCGACCGGCTTCACGCCCTTCTTCCTCATCTACGGTGCTGAAGTTGTCATCCCGACGGACATAGAATTCGACTCCCCACGAGTCACCATGTACATCGAGGCGGACGCCAAGGAGGCCCGAGAAGACGGCGTCGACCTGCTGGAGGAGGGCCGGCTGCTGGCACTCAGCCGGTCTGCCATCTACTAGCAGAGCCTGTGCCGGTATTACAACCACAAGGTGAGGCCAAGATCCTTCCAAGAGGGAGACCTTGTGCTCCGGCTGATCCAGCAAACAGCCGGCCAGCACAAGCTCTCGGCACCTTGGGAAGGCCCGTTCATCATCAGCAAGGTGCTGGGCAACGACTCCTATTACCTGATCAACGCTCAGAAGCCTAGAGCACGCAAAAGAGATGATTCAGGCAAGGAGACGGAGAGACCATGGAATGCAAACCTCCTCCGGAGATTTTACAGTTGAAAGCAGTATGTATCATGCAACCTTTTGTATTATGTACAAAGACTCCGGGCCCCCCGAGAAGAACTCGAGGACTACCCTCCTTTTGTCTACATGATAAGTGTTATGCCTATGAGTGTGCATTATTTTATTATTTCCGCCTGGCACCGGGTTCGACCAGTCGGCCCGGAGGGTTGCCGCCTTCTACTATATGCCGCCTCCTGCAGCCGGACAAGTAATGTGTTGGCACCCAAAACTTCCTTTGTCAGAAGCTGCAGCTCGCGGAGCGACTAAATGGTAGGCAGGGGCTGCAAAACAGTGCCCACATGAAAAATGGCTAAGGAAAAAACGCATATAGTTGAGGCCGGCCCACACCTATTCGGTCGGTTGCCAAGCAGCCGGCCGGCCGGCTTCTGCTTCGCTTGCCAAATCTCCAAACTGCTAAGTACTTGCCCTCCCGCAAAAGCTAAGTACTCAAACCAGCCGCAGTCTGCAGAGCGGCTACTTGGCTAGCAAGAGGATAGCTCAGGGAGGGCGGCAAAGGAAAAAAGCAAGGAGCACAAAGCAAGAAAATATAGAAGTCGGCAAAGCAAAGCATAACCTGCGATAAGATATTTACATAGATAAAGGCCTATCGGCTGGCATTCAACAAAGTTTGATATACACCCCACGGGTGGAATTGCGTAAATTTAATCAAGTTCTCCAGACTAGCAAACAGGAAAAAAAAGATAAAATATCCTAAGGAGCGGTAGGAGACTCCGCCTAGGCGTTGGGGTCGGCGGTGCCGGTCGGTGCAACAGAGGGCTCCGGCTGGATGTTGGAGTCGGCAGTGCCGGTTGGCACGGCAGAGGGCTTCGGCTGAACGACGGAATCGGCCGTGCCGCCCGGTGCGGCAGGTGGTTCTAGCTGGACGGTGCAGTCGGCGGCACCAGCCGGGACAACGGAGGGCTGGACGGCAGAGTCGGTGGCACCCGTCGGAGGAACGGGTGGCTGGTCGATCCCCACCTGACCGCCTCCAGCAGCAGTCGGTGCTTTGGAGCGCGGATCGCTGCTTGAGGCCCGGTCAGGTTGGAGCTGACCATCCGCCCCAACCTCCGGCATGTCGACTTCGCTCTCTTCCTCCTCCTCCTCCTCCTCCTCCTCCCCCTCCTCCCCTTCATCACTGGAGTCGATGACTTCAGCCAAATCTTTGTTGTCCTCCGGGTTCAGCCCAAGCCACTCCTGTGGCGCTTCGGTGCCTTCCTCGACTACCTCCGGGACGAAGACGCTGGTGTCGGTGAAGTCGGCGATCGCCGCCGCCCTACTGATAAGCTCGACTTCCACCGCCACCAGCTCCTCCTGCGCCTCCAGCCGGAACATGGTCAACTGGGCTAGATCTAGCCCAGGGTACCACGCCTTGACGAACTCCAGGGCCTGGCGCGCTCCTGCCCGGGCTGCAGATCCTTTCCAGGCTTCCAGGCGGCCGACCGCCACCTCCAACCAGTCGGCTGTCCGACTTGGGGTGCACGGAGCTGGCAAGCCTGGCCAGAGGGCGGAGATTGCCTGGGCCCCGACGCGCTCAAGGCGGCACAGTGTTTGATGGGCAGGCCGAAGGCAGGCCTCGATGCTGAGGAGCTGCTCATTGACGATCCGGGGGGCATCAGCGGCAATCTGCACGCCTTCCGCCCTCTGCTCTTTGCGCTGGGCCTCGATGATCTGGTTCACGGCGACGGACTGGCCCGGGAAAAAGTCTGCTTGGACAGAATGCAAGGAAAGCCAAAATCAGAAACAAGCAGTAGACCTAGATAAGGGCCGGCAACTCAAAACAAGAAACAAAGAAAAGAAAGCTCACCATCGACCAAGTCTTCGATGCTGCAGAAGCAGGCTGTCATCTGAGCCTCCTTGTCGGCCTAGGCGGAGCGCTCGACCTCAAACTCGACGAGGAGGTCGGTCTCCTTCGCCTTCGCCTCCCGCTGGGCTGTCTTGAGGGCCTCCGTCTGCTTGGCGAGCTGAGTGACCAGCCGGTCTTGCTCCTCGGCCAGCTTGCTGCACTCCGCCTCCTTGCCGCGCAGGGCGGTGTTGGCTTGCCCAGCTGCTGCTGCAAGGCGGCGTTGGCCTCTGTAAAAAGGAAAGAAGAAAGAGCATCAGTCAAATAACAAAGAGGGATGCAGTTGCCAAGGAGGTCCGACCCGACTGCTCAGCAGTCGGCCCAAATCTCGGGGACTACAGCCCGCGGGTGCGCCATCGCGCCCCTGCAGAGAAGAAGTAGCTAGCAAAGATAAAGCCACTGGGAAGATTCGACCCGACTGCTCAGCAGTCGGCTCGAACCTCAAGGACTAAAGCCCGCAGGTGCGCTAGCGCGCCCCCGCAAAGAAAAGAAATCGAAGCTTACTCCGGCTCTCGGACAGATGGGCGGTATGCGTCTCCAGCTCCCGGACCCTGGAGTTGTAGGAAACCACGCGAAGATTGTGGTAGTCCTGTAGAAGGGATACCAGACGAAGTCAGCATTTGACACTTGCAAGTTAAAGTCCTGGACCGCCTGCTCAGCAGCCGGCCCGAAACTTGGGGACTACACCTAGTGGGTGCGCTTGCGTGCCCCCACAAAGAAAGAAAGAAGATCAAAAACAAAGAGAAGTGAAGAAAACTTACGCGGATGGCAGCCCGCGAATCCAAGAATGCCTCGTTGCAACGCTTGAGGGCTTCGGCTTCAGCCGGGAGTTTGGCTTGGACGTCGAGGGACGCCTGGTTCTGGGCGCCTGTCCCGCCCCCACGTATCCAGCCAGCAGGCGCGGTGCTGGTCGCCTCGGTGTCGGGGACCGACGAGCTCGTGGCACCGGCCTCCAACGGCCGCGGTGCTGAGGCCGCCTTCTCAAGACGGCGGCGTGCGGGTGTGCAGACCTAAGGAGTCAGGTCCATCACCACCACATTCCCGGCTGGTGGCACCAGCGACCCGACTGGCTGCTCGACCTGCGTTCCACTGGTCGGCGGCGGCGGCAACACAATGACGTCCAGCATGGCCACATCGCCGCCCTCCCTCTCCATGACCGGCTGCTCATCTCCATGACCCTAAAGTCGCCTCAAACTCCGACGGAGGCGGCACGGTGTTCAGAGGCATCACAAGCAGCGGCTCCTGGCAGCGTGCGGCCTCCGCGAGTTGCTCCCTCTTCGCGGCTTCGGCCTCCGCCTGCACCAGCTTCCTCGCCGCGGATGCTGCGGCCTTGTCTGCCTCCGCCTTCGCTAGACGGTCGACCTCTTCCTCACGCTCCTCCCGCGCGTTCCGCTCCCTCTCCTCTCGGAGGTCGGCGGCCGGGTCGATTCGTCGGCTGGTGGAGGAGGTCTCCACCGACCTGATGACCGAGGCGGCGCCCGACTTCTCAAGGGTGAGCGGGGCCCTAAGACGGGAAGACAAGACAAAAAAGTTTTTTAGCCTGGATCAGCGAACAGGTGGAAGCATGAGTAGAGTACTTACGCTGACACCATGACCGGCACCTTCGGCTGCCTTTGGTACTTGGCCACCTTGGCCGCGGCTTCTTTCTGCCTGGTGGTCGCGGCTGGGTTCTTGGGCTTCTTCGGCGCACTTCCAAACAGGGCAGCTCCTTGCTTCCGCTTGCGTTTGCCACCACGGGTGGGCGGCCCAGTAGAGGGGCCGGCACCGGTGTTGGCTGTGCTCCGGGCGGGGCACGGCTCATCTTCATCATCATCGTCATCAGGCCAGGTCTCCATGTTGCTGCCCTTCCTCGGAGCTGCATGCTCCATTGCCGCCGCCTGCTGCATCGTCTGCCAGGGCGGCCGCCCCCAAGTCGGGGTCGTCCACGTCACTCACTGCCCTGTCCGACAGGTAGGCGCCACCCGGCCCCACGATGGCGGCCATCGCCTCGGACATATAAATCTGCGCTCCAGAAGGGAGTCGCATCATGTCAGGACCCCGACTCAATGCCACATCAATCTAGCATGTAACACCTCATATCACTTTGCGGCCTCACGCACGGTATCCCCACGGGTGTCACCTTACCTTTTCCCGGGACCGTTTGCGCCTTTTGGCACACGTATATGATGGTGTCGCTAGCATCCATATGATAAGGAGCCCGGGCTGACATGGCTAGTCGTAAACCCAAAGTGGCACTACCTTACAGGGACAGACATCCATGACCCAGCCTCGAACGTGTCGGTCATCAGCGAGTGAATCCAGGCTGTAGCACTGGGCTAACAGGACTCCGGTGAACCGGGCTGTAGCGGGCTAACAGGACTCCGGTATTCATCGCGTGACATTTCCCAGAAGGGACAGACACATGATCAAAGAAGGACACATGCCGGCCAGCCTAGGTGTTCTGGAGCAGTAGCAAGCTACCAGGGCTCAGTGGAAGCACTAGGAGACATTTCTCGGTAAGAGAGACTACTAAGGATAAACAACTAGATAGTCAGATCCCACACATAGCAATACACATTACACGTACGCATAACATGCAAGTATGTGCTGTACAACATGGCATCACAGCATAACTCAACAACTCATATAGATAAAGGCTCAGAAGAGCCATCATAGCATTTATTACAAATAGGGGTCACATGACCCAACATTCAGAGCAATCAAGCAATAAGCGGAAGCATTACATGTCTGAGTACAGACATCTACAAATGAAAAAGGCTGAAAAGCCTGACTATCTACAACGTCCGATCAAGATCGTAGCTGAGGTACAAGCTACTTGTCGAAGTCCATAAGAACACTAGTGAGACCGAAATCTCCGCTGCAAAAACATAAATAAAGCAACATGAGTACAAAGGTACTCAGCAAGACTTACATCAGATCCTATCATACATGCAATTGTATCAATAATAATGTGGGGTTCAGTTGCAGCAAGCCAGCTTTGACTCTGTGGCTAACCTGTTCTACGACTGCCAGAACTTCTTTGAGGTGATATGGCGCACACGAGTCCACTAATCACCACACAATACACCACTATGGATTCTTCCCCGTCTTCCTACGAGAAGGCCATCCATAGCACTCACACTTGTCTTGAGCATTTTATAGTATCCACTTCAAGTTGTCTATGTACCATGTAAGCATCCAAGAAGTCCATATCCGCGGACCCGGCTATTCGAATAGATCATGTTAACCCTGCAGGGGTGTACTTCTTCACACACGCTCTCGCCACTTACTGCCATGCATACGTCATGTATCTCGGCAACCTTCAAGCGGAAGCCTGGCGAGGGTGTCGGCCACGACCTGACTAACCACACAAGACTCTAGCCCAGATTTATCGCCTATTCGGGTTCCATCCGCAAGGAGATCCGGCCGGGGTGTCGCTCACAGCCCCAAACGATGTGTGCAGGGTTCCCGAGCCCACCATCCGGGTGCCACTCGGTACACCAGGCCACGTGTGCCTAGTCTGTCCCAAGCCCACCCTGCTGGGTGCCACTTGGTAGAAAAATAGCACTACCTACAAACACCAGAAACTAGTTGCGACTCCTGGACAGAGATCGGGTTGGTTAATAAGTCAAGAGGGGCACTTAAGCATTCCAATGTGTGGTAGTATCCAGTCATTGGACAACATACATAGAACTCAGTGCTTAAGGACGGTTCCAATGAGACAACCCACCATGTACTCCTACATGGCCTCTCACCGCTACTTTTACCAAATCGTGTTCACGCACTTCACTCTCAGCATCAGAACATATCATAACACTCCAATTCATTCCCAATGAATCATACCTGATACAACTCTAAGCAATAGCAGGCATAGCATGGTAGGAACACAACATGGCTCAATCAACTCCTACACATGCTAGTGGGTTTCAACTATTTACTGTGGCAATGACAGGTCATGCAGAGGAATGGGTTCAACTACCGTAGCGCAAGGTAGCAGATGAATCGTTGTTGTCCTAATGCAATAACTGAGAGCAGGAGCGAGAGAGTAGGATTTATCGGAAATGAACAAGGGGGTTTGCTTGCCTGGTAGATCAACAAGGGAGGCACTGCTTTATAGATAGGTACTTTGGAACAGTCTCCGGAGCAAGACCTATCGAGAAGGAACGGTGCCAGCAATCAATACACAAGCATATGCAACAATATGATGCATGAACATGGCATGAAGATGTGATGCTGTTTGAGGTAATGCAACTAGTATTCATTTGGTTTGAAGTCCATTTGAACCATAAGCTCAAATGCATCTCCAAAGTAAGCTCTTATATATGCCATAATGTGTTTTCTCATATACAGCATGTATAAGTTGGTTTGTCATGCATGAAACTAGTACAGATGGAAATATTGCATTTTTCTGATAATTTTTCATATATAAATTATTTCAATCTAAGCTACGGTTGAATTTCTATGAATTTTTGAAGTTTAAATCATTTTCTGGAATTTCCTGATTTAAATTTAAACCAGAAAATAAGTAATTGCGTCAGCACTGCGTCACTATGACGTCAGCGAGTCAACTGTGGCTGTCCAGGTCAAACCTGACGTGTGGGGTCCACACGTCAGTGACAGGGGGGTTTAACAGGTGTTAGTTTAATCCTAATTAAAAGGTTAGTGGCGCTGGGGCCCACTGTCAGTGTCAGGGGGGGTTACTTAACGGTGATTAGCCTTAAGCTAATCACCTGACACACGAGGCCCACCTGACGGGCCGGCGAGGTCAAAGGTCAAACCCCATCGGCGCTTAGCCGCCGGCGACCACGGGGCTCGGCGGAGTCCGTGTTATAGGCCACGGGAACGGCGTCGGAGAGCACCGGGGCGTAGCCCGGGCTCTCGCGCATCTGGTGGGGCAGGTGGGAGGAGCTGGGGAGGCTGGAGCTCGCCGGAGCAGAGCTCGCGGCGGCGGCCGGAGCTCGGCGGCTTGCGGCCGCGGCGTTGTGGTGCACGGCAGTGGAAGCGGAGGGCTCCTACGGCCTCCTGGCGTCACCAGGAACACGGTGACGCGCGCGGGAGTGGCTGGCTCGGGCTCATGCCACCATGGCGCCCTGGCCGGCGGTGAGGAACTTGCGGGCGCGGTGGTTGAGCTAGCTAGACGGGGCAAACGAGCACGGGGAGGAGGGGGAAATAGGGGGAAACGAAGAGGGGCTCACGGCGGAGTTGCCGAGCAGGCCAATGGGCTCGGGGAGGCGCTGAAGACGGCGAATCGGAGTCAGCGGTCGGCGGCGTCCGAGGAGGAAGACGATGGCGACGGCGGCTCCACAGGGCGTCCGGAGTCTTGTGGCTTGACGGAGGAGACGAGGAAGTCGTGGTGGAGCTTCTGCGCGTGTCGGAGAGGCGAGGGGGAGGCTGTGGCTACGTAGGCGATGAGCGGCGGCGACGAGCTCCGCTCGGTGGTGCTCGGGAGGGAGAGAGCAGACGGGGGAGAGACACGGGAGAGTGGGAGAGGGTCGAGGGGCCGCGTGGCGTCCCTAGGGAGTAGCGGAGGCAAGCAGGGAGGCAGGAGGTGGCCGAGCGTGTGCCGGCGTGCGTCGGCCACGCGCGCTGCCTACTGGCGCGAGGAAGACGACAGGGGAAGGCTGTTGGGCTGGGCCAACAGTGCTGGGCCTGTGGGCCGAAGGTAGGCGCCAGGTAAGTTTCTCCTCTTTTTGTCTCTTTTCTAATATTCTGACATATGTTTTGATTTAGTAATAATACTAAATCAATTTATTTCCTTATGCCCATTTTTGTAGGAACTAGTGGCATTATTCCAGAGCTCCCCAACAAGTGGCATAATTTTTGGACATATATTAATATATATAACTAATATATTTCCAATGCAAATATTTATGCATTAATTCCAAATGCCCAAAATAGATACTTATGAGCTCTTAAAAATATTGGTTTGATTTTTATCTCTGTCCAATATTTTCAGAGAGCAACATGAGCATTTTCTTGGACCCTTTTGGAGAAATTTTTATTTGGATCATTTCCATAGTTGATTCTGAGGGTTCACAAATCCTCATTTCAAATTTAAATGGAATTTAAACATGATGCACAAATGACTAGCTAGTCTAGGTCATACCAGACTAGGGATGTGACAACTCGCCCCCACTTGAAAGAATCTCGTCCCGAGATTCAGGGGTCGACGGAAAGAAGGTGGGGTACTCCAATCGAAGACGATCTTCTCACTCCCAAGTAGCTTCTCTCTCGGAATGATGAGACCACTGAACTTTGAGAAACTTGATGTTCTGACGTCGGGTAACACGCTCTTCTTGATCAAGAATGCGAACCGGGTACTCTCAGTATGTGAGGTTATCTTGGAGGTCAAGCGTTTCGTGGTCCACTCCGCGGATAGGATCCGAGAAGCAACGCCTGAGTTGAGAGACGTGGAAGACATCATGAACTCGAGAAATATGTGGGGGTAGTTCCAACTGGTAGGCAACCTCTCCTCGTTTAGCGAGAATGCGAAAAGGACCAATGTAACGAGGAGCCAACTTGCCCTTGATACCGAAACGATGGGTACCCTTCAAAGGAGTAACCCGAAGGTAAGCTTTGTCGCCAACTTCATAAGTCATATCCTTATGATGACGATCATACTGACTCTTTTGACGAGACTGGGCTGTTTTCAGATTCTCACGAATGATGCGAACTTGCTCTTCTGCCTCCTGGATCATGTCAGGTCCAAAGAATTGTCTTTCACCGGTTTCTGACCAGTTCAAAGGTGTTCGACATCTTCGTCCATAGAGAACCTCAAAAGGAGCTTTCTTGAGACTGGATTGATAGCTATTGTTATAAGCAAACTCGGCAAAAGGAAGACATTTCTCCCAATCCATACCGAATGAGATAATGCAGGCTCGGAGCATGTCTTCGAGAATTTGGTTGACCCGTTCCACCTGACCACTCGACTGAGGGTGGAAAGCGGCACTGAAGGAAATATGGGTTCCCATGGAGTTTGGAAACTCTCCCAGAAATGAGAAGTGAAAAGACTACCACGGTCTGAATTGATCTCTAGTGGAACACCATGAAGTGATACTATTCGAGAAATATATAAGTCAGCGAGCTGACTAGCAGTGATACTCTCTCGAATAGGTAAGAAGTGCGCCACTTTTGAGAGACGATCAATGACTACGAAGATAGCATTATTCCCTCTTTTGGTCATGGGAAAACCGGTAATGAAGTCCATACCAACTTTATCCCATTTCCACTCAGGAATAGCTAAAGGCTGAAGGGTGCTAGCAGGTCTTTGATGCTCTTCCTTAACGCGACGACAAACATCACATTTAGCAATGAACTCAGCGATTTCTCTCTTCATCCTAGTCCACCAGAACCTCTGGCGTAGGTCCTGATACATCTTAGTACTTCCAGGATGAATCGTGAGAGGAGATTCATGCGCCTCCTTAAGAATCAATTGTCGCAGATGTTGATTTTTGGGAACCACCAAGCGATTCTCAAAGAAAACAACACCTCGATCATCCATAGAGAAACATCCACCAACTCCCTTCTTAATGTTTCTCTTGATGCGGATAACACCCCTATCAAACTTCTGGTCGGTAATGATCTGATCCTCGAGAGTAGGTTTCGCCACCAAGGTAGAAAGGAATCCGTGAGGAGCAATGTGAAGATTAAGCTTACAGAATTCCTCATGGAGAAGTGGTTGGCCCTGCTGCAACATGAAATTGTTGCAATAGGATTTACGGCTTAGAGCATCAGCCATGACATTGGCTTTGCCTGGGGTGTAAGTAAACCCTAGATCATAATCTGTGATTAACTCCAACCAATGTCTTTGCCTAAGGTTCAGATCTGGTTGTGTGAAGATATACTTGAGACTCTGGTGATCGGTGTAGATCTCGCAATATTTACCCAGAAGGTAATGTCGCCAGGTCTTGAGTGCATAGACTACGGCTGCAAGCTCTAGATCATGTGTAGGATAATTCTCCTCATGTGGATGCAACTGTCGAGATGCATAGGCAATCACATGACGATCCTGCATAAGAATGCAACCTAGTCCCTGTCATGAGGCGTCGCAGTAGATAACAAAGTCCTTTGTGAAATCCGGTGGCACAAGTATGGGAGCAGAAGTCAGGCGTCTTTTCAGTTCCTGAAAACTGTACTCACACTATGGGGACCACTCGAACTTTTTATCCTTCTTGAGAAGTTCCGTGAGGGGTTTAGCTACTTTGGAGAAGTTTTCAACAAAGCGGTGACAATAGCTGGCTAGACCAAGGAAACTCCTAACTTGTTTAACGGTTTCAGGTGGAGTCCAATCGAGAACAGCCTTAACTCTCTCGGGGTTGACAGCAATGCCCTTACCAGAGATTACGTGGCCTAGGTTGGTCACTTCTGGCAACCAAAATTCACACTTGGAGAACTTGGCATAAAGGCGGTGCTCTCTGAGTTTTTCTAACACAAGTCTAAGATGTTCGGCATGCTCTTCCTCGTTCTTCGAGTAAATAAGAATATCATCGAGGTAAACCATGACGAACTTATCTAAGTACTCCATGAAGATCGAGTTCATCAAGCAGGAGAAAGTGGCTGGGGCGTTGGTTAGACCAAAGGACATGACGGTGTACTCGTACTGGCCATAAAGAGTGACAAAAGCTGTCTTGGGGATGTCCCCGTTTCTGATCTTGATTTGGTGGTAGCCTAACCTCAAAACCATCAGAAGACTGAGGATCCAGCGAGCTGATCATACAGGTCGTTGATCCTGGGGAGCGGATATTTGTTCTTTATCGTGACCAAATTAATGGGACGATAATCTACAACCATCCGGTCCATACCATCCTTCTTCTTGACGAAGAGGACGGGGCAAGCCCAAGGAGAAGAACTAGGACGGATGAAACCCTTTTGCAAGGACTCATCAAGTTGTTTCTTAAGCTCGGCTAGTTCTAAGGGTGCCATCTTGTAAGGTCTCCTAGAAATTGGAGCTGTTCCTGGGATAAGATCTATGACGAACTCTACATCTCTGTCAGGTGGAACACCTGGCAGTTCTTCTGGAAAGACATCCAGAAAGTCACGGACTACCGGGATATCTTCAAGGTCTGGAAGAGGGCTGGAATTAAGAGAATAGAGCTGACGCTTTGCAACTCTAGTGGAGACTGTGACTATCTTGCCAGATGGGTGTGTAAGCTGAACAGATCTGGTGTAACAATTAATCTTGGCATGATGAGCTGTCATCCAGTCCATACCCAAGATGATGTTAATATCTGAGGACTTGAGGGCTACAAGTGATGCCAGAAA
Organism: Triticum timopheevii; assembly: GCA_963921465.1. Taxonomy (NCBI): domain Eukaryota; kingdom Viridiplantae; phylum Streptophyta; class Magnoliopsida; order Poales; family Poaceae; genus Triticum; species Triticum timopheevii. The sequence goes on along the minus strand of OY997268.1, from coordinate 557,846,836 downwards.
TACAAGTCTATCAACAAGGATTTCATTACCATAGCTAATTCTGGTGGTTTGCCATCTAGACCCTGGGTTTGGATTTCAAGCGGTGTTGGCATGTCACAAAATGACATGTCGTGCAAACGAGCATAGCCTTCAGAAATGAAAGAATGAGATGCTCCAGTATCAAACAGAACCGATGCTGGATGACAATTGACAAGGAGTGTACCAAGAACGACATCCGGATCATCATGAGCGTCTTTAGCTGAGACGTGATGCACACGTCCACGTTCAGTGCGAGCTGGCTTGGCACTGATCGTCTTGCTCAATGGCTTAACACAGCCAACATACTTCTCGGGCTAGGGTGGAGCATAACTAGCTTGAGAGCAGTCACGTGCATAGTGTCCTGGCTTCCCGCATGTGAAGCAAGTCCCTGAAGTTGGACATGGACCCGCACTGACAAGCGGTCTACCAGTAGGCCTAGATGGAAGATACGACTGAGCTGGGGGAGGCACCACATTAGATGGCCTTGGTGGATATCCGGGAGGAAGAGTGGAGTTTGGAATCCAAATCCGGCGCTTCTGGGAGCTAGAGCCAGAGGAAGATCCCAAATCACGGTTCTGCTTACGAGACTCCTCGTAAGTTAGTTGAGCTGTCTCTGCATTGATGGCCTTGTTCACAAGAGCTTGGAATGTGTCACAATGATGTAGGTGGAGATCACGACGCAACTTGGGGTGGAGACCCTTCCGAAACCTAGCCTGCTTCTTGGCGTCCGTGGACACCTCTTCTGTGGCATAGCGGGCGAGGTTCTCAAACTCTCTACCGTAAGCATCAATAGCCATCTTATTCTGGGTGAAACTACAGAACTCTTCTCTCTTGCGATCAAGGAGGGCCTGGGGAATGTGATGCTCGCGAAAAGCCTCAATGAAATCCTTCCAGGTAGGAATCTGGCCAGCTAGAAGCATAGCCTCATAGTTCTGCCACCAAAGACCAGCAGGACCTTCCAGGTGGTATGTGGCATAGGTGATCTTGTCATCTTCAGCTACGTTCGCGGAACACAGCTTGTGTGTGATGCTACGAAGCCAGTCATCTGCATCGAGTGGCTCGATGGAATGATGAAAGGTAGGTGGGTGCAAGCGAATGAAGTCATGAATGGTAGCAGACCCTTTGAACTGATGTGCGGTGTTCTCCTCGATACGCGCCAACAAGCGGTTAGACTCACGCTTGTTCCTCTCCAACTCTAGCATGAACTCTGTCAACGAAGGCTGGACGGGAGGATCCTCATCCCTACCATATCCGTGGTTCTGGCTATGAGCAACAGAACTTTGCTTAGCTGATGACATCCTGAGAAACGAACCAAGGACGGATCAGCATCATCTATAGGTTATAGAATGTAGGATAAGGAAATTAGTAATTCTTGAACTCCTCGGGTAATTCCGGCAGCATAACGGCAGCAAAATGCTCAGAATGAGACATCCTGCTAAAATAGGGTAGTAACATACTCAACATGATCACTCAAGGTTCTGAGATCATACTAAACAGACTACACCGGAAGTACTCGAAACTGGGGGTAAGACTCTGATCAACCAATTCTATGGGACTACGAAGTAGTAACACGTGATCCTGATAGACGGAAGAGAATGCCAAGTTCCTTAACCCCGTAGGAAATATAGGATGACTCAGAACAGAAGGCCATGAGGTATAAGGAGTAAAAAGAGCCTTACGTTCCAACCCACAATCAACTCCCTTACATAACTAAAGAACTTCTAGACTCAACTTCGACCAGTTTGGCTTGGTAATCCTACAGGCAGTCAGGCTCTGATACCAAAGCTGTCAGGACCCCGACTCAATGCCACATCGATCTAGCATGTAACACCTCATATCACTTTGCGGCCTCACGCACGGTATCCCCACGGGTGTCGCCTTACCTTTTCCCGGGACCGTTTGCGCCTTTTGGCACACGTATATGATGGTGTCGCTAGCATCCATATGATAAGGTGCCCGGGCTGACATGGCTAGTCGTAAACCCAAAGTGGCACTACCTTACAAGGACAGGCATCCATGACCCAGCCTCGAACGTGTCGGTCATCAGCGAGTGAATCCAGGCTGTAGCACTGGGCTAACAGGACTCCGGTGAACCGGGCTGTAGCGGGCTAACAGGACTCCGGTATTCATCGCGTGACATTTCCCCGAAGGGATAGACACAGGAACGAAGAAGGACACATGCCGGCCAGCCAAGGTGTTCCGGAGCAGTAGCAAGCTACCAAGGCTCAGTGGAAGCACTAGGAGACATTTCCCGGTAAGAGAGACTACTAAGGATAAACAACTAGATAGTAAGATCCCACACATAGCATTACACATTACACGTACGCATAACATGCAAGTATGTGGTGTACAACATGGCATCACAGCATAACTCAACAACTCATATAGATAAAGGCTCAGAAGAGCCATCATAGCATTTATTACAAACAGGGGTCACATGACCCAACATTCAGAGCAATCAAGCAACAAGCGGAAGCAGTACATGTCTGAGTACAGACATCTACAAATGAAAAAGGCTGAAAAGCCTGACTATCTACAACGTCCGATCAAGATCGTAGCTGAGGTACAAGCTACTTGTCGAAGTCCATAAGAACACTAGTGAGACCGAAATCTCCGCTGCAAAAACATAAATAAAGCAACATGAGTACAAAGGTACTCAGCAAGACTTACATCAGATCCTATCATACATGCAATTGTATCAATAATAATGTGGGGTTCAGTTGCAGCAAGCCAGCTTTGACTCTGTGGCTAACCTGTTCTACGACTACCAGAACTTCTTTGAGATGATATGGCGCACACGAGTCCACTAATCACCACACAATACACCACTATGGATTCTTCCCCCGTCTTCCTACAAGAAGGCCATCCATAGCACTCACACTTGTCTTGAGCATTTTATAGTATCCACTTCAAGTTGTCTATGTACCATGTAAGCATCCAAGAAGTCCATATCCGCGGACCCGGCTATTCAAATAGATCATGTTAACCCTGCAGGGGTGTACTTCTTCACACACGCTCTCGCCACTTACCGCCATGCACACGTCATGTATCTCGGCAACCTTCAAGCGGAAGCCTGGCGAGGGTGTCGGCCACGACCTGACTAACCACACAAGACTCTAGCCCAGGTTTATCGCCCATTCGGGTTCCATCCGCAAGGAGATCCGGCCGGGGTGTCGCTCACGGCCCCAAACGATGTGTGTCGGGTTCCCGAGCCCACCATCCGGGTGCCACTCGGTACACCAGGCCACGTGTGCCTAGTCTGTCCCAAGCCCACCCTGCCGGGTGCCACTTGGTAGAAAAATAGCACTACCTACAAACACCAGAAACTAGTTGCGACTCCTGGACAGAGATCAGGTTGGTTAATAAGTTGAGAGGGGCACTTAAGCATTCCAATGTGTGGTAGTATCGAGTCATTGGACAACATACATAGAACTCAGTGCTTAAGGACGGTTCCAATGAGACAACCCACCATGTACTCCTACATGGCCTCTCACCGCTACCTTTACCAAATCGTGTTCACACACTTCACTCTCAGCATCAGAACATATCATAACACTCCAATTCATTCCCAATGAATCAGACCTGACACAACTCTAAGCAATAGCAGGCATAGCATGGTAGGAACACAACATGGCTCAATCAACTCCTACACATGCTAGTGGGTTTCAACTATTTACTGTGGCAATGAGAGGTCATGCAGAGGAATGGGTTCAACTACCGCAGCACAGGGTAGCAGATGAATCGTTGTTGTCCTAATGCAATAACTGAGAGCAGGAGCGAGAGAGTAGGATTTATCGGAATGAACAAGGGGGTTTGCTTGCCTGGTAGATCAACAAGGGAGGCACTGCTTTATAGACAGGTACTCTGGAACAGTCTCCGGAGCAAGACCTATCGAGAAGGAATGGTGCCAGCAATCAATACACAAGCATATGCAACAATATGATGCATGAACATGGCATGAAGATGTGATGCTATTTGAGCTAATGCAACTAGTATTCATTTGGTTTGAAGTCCATTCGAACCATAAGCTCAAATGCATCTCCAAAGTAAGCTCTTATATATGCCATAATGTGTTTTCTCATATACAGCATGTATAAGTTGGTTTGTCATGCATGAAACTAGTACAGATGGAAAGATTGCATTTTTCTGATAATTTTTCATATATAAATTATTTCAATCTGAGCTACGGTTGAATTTCTATGAATTTTTGAAGTTTAAATCATTTTCTGGAATTTCCTGATTTAAATTTAAACCAGAAAATAAATAATTGCGTCAGCAATGCGTCACTGTGACGTCAGCGAGTCAACTGTGGCTGTCTAGGTCAAACCTGACATGTGGGGTCCACACGTCAGTGACAGGGGGGGTTTAACAGGGGTTAGTTAAATCCTAATTAAAAGGTTAGTGGCGCTGGGGCCCACTGTCAGTGTCAGGGGGGTTAGTTAATGGTGATTAGCCTTAAGCTAATCACCTGACACATGGGGCCCACCTGACGGGCCGGCGAGGTCAAAGGTCAAACCCCACCGGCGCTTAGCCGCCGGCGACCACGGGGCTCGGTGGAGTCCGTGTTATAGGCCACGGGAACGGAGTCGGAGAGCACCGGGGCGTAGCCCGGGCTCTCACGCATCTGGTGGGGCAGGTGGGAGGAGCTAGGGAGGCCGGAGCTCGCCGGAGCAGAGCTCGCGGCGGCGGCCGGAGCTCGGCGGCTTGCGGCCGCGGCGTTGTGGTGCACGGCAGTGGAAGCGGAGGGCTCCTACGGCCTCCTGGCGTCACCAGGAACACGGTGACGCGCGCGGGTGTGGCTGGCTCGGGCTCATGCCACCGTGGCACCATGGCCGGCGGCGAGGAACTTGCGGGCGCGGTGGTTGAGCTAGCTAGACGGGGCAAACGAGCACGGGGAGGAGGGGGAAACAGGGGGAAACGGAGAGGGGCTCACGGCGGAGTTGCCGAGCAGGCCAGTGGGCTTGGGGAGGCGCTGAAGACGGCGAATCGGAGTCGGCGGTCGGCGGCGTCCGAGGAGGAAGACGATGGCGACGGCGGCTCCACAGGGCGTCCGGCGTCTTGTGGCTTGACGGAGGAGACGAGGAAGTCGTGGCGGAGCTTCCGCGCGTGTCGGAGAGGCGAGGGGGAGGCTGTGGCTACGTAGGCGATGAGCGGCGGCGACGAGCTCTGCTCGGTGGTGCTCGGGAGGGAGAGAGCAGACGAGGGAGAGACACGGGAGAGTGGGAGAGGGTCGAGGGGCCGCGTGGCGTCCCTAGGGAGTAGCGGAGGCAAGCAGGGAGGCAGGAGGTGGCCGAGCGTGTGCCGGCGTGCGTCGGCCACGCGCGCTGCCTACTGGCGCGAGGAAGACGACAGGGGAAGGCTGTTGGGCTGGGCCAATAGTGCTGGGCCTGTGGGCCGAAGGTAGGCGCCAGGTAAGTTTCTCCTCTTTTTGTCTCTTTTCTAATATTCTGACATATGTTTTGATTTAGTAATAATACTAAATCAATTTATTTCCTTATGCCCATTTTTGTAGGAACTAGTGGCATTATTCCAGAGCTCCCCAACAAGTGGCATAATTTTTGGACATATATTAATATATATAACTAATATGTTTCCAATGCAAATATTTATGCATTAATTCCAAATGCCCAAAATAGATACTTATGAGGTCTTAAAAATATTGGTTTATTTTTATCTCTGTCCAATATTTTGAGAGAGCAACATGAGCATTTTCTTGGACCCTTTTGGAGAAATTTTTATTTGAATCATTTCCATAGATGATTCTGATGGTTCACAAATCCTCATTTCAAATTTAAATGGAATTTAAACATGATGCACAAATGAGTAGCTAGTCTAGGTCATACCAGACTAGGGATGTGACACATCACGATAAGAACAAGACTATAAGATAGGGCTAAAGGAAGAAATCAAGGGACTTACGACAGGCGGCGGGTCGTCGCGGGAATACGGCCGCTTCCCGTATCGCTAGTCTCCCTCCGACACCTTGAGGTCGGAGATCTCGTTCACCATCCTTGCGACTTCAGCAGTCAGCATTTCCTTCATGCATAGCCGGCTCGGGTCGCGGTTCCCGCTCATCCAGAAGATCGGATGAGGGCGGACCTGGAGCGGGAGAACCAGGCGCTCGACGAAGGCGATGAGGAGGTCGGAGGCCACGAGGCCTTCCGACTCCTGGAGCACCCGGAGTCAGCCGATGGCGGCCGCCGCGTCCGCCGACACCGGCTTCGGCTTGTAGCCCCAGTTGGGCCAAAGCCCGGTAGGAGGGCCGCCCTTGTAGGCCGGCAGGTTGATGAAGTCGACAGCTGGATCGACGTTCTCAACATAGAAGTAAGACTACTGCCACAGTTTTATCGACTGTGATAGCTTGATGATGGGGAAGGCGTTCCTTTTTGCTGGCCGGCGCACGGCGACGAAGCCACCACACTCGGCCGCCGTGTCCTTGGCGGAGGTGCCTAGATTCCCATAGAAAAATGCTCCCCACAGCTCGAGTGTGGGGAGGATGCCGATGTAGCCCTCGCACGCCATGACGAAGGCGGAGAGCAGGGTCACGATGTTGGGCGTCAGGTGATGCGGTTGGGGATGGTTGAAGTCGAGGAACGAGCGGAGGAACCCGCTCACCGGAAGGCCGAAGCCATGGAGGAAGTGGGAGCGGAAGACGACCCGCTCGTTCCCCCTTGGCACCGGCGAAATCTCCACCTCCGTCGGCACCTGTGCCTTGACGAATGCCGCGTTGGGCATCCAACGCGTGTCCTGGAGGAAGGTCATGTGGTCTTCGATGACCGTCGAGCTGTCCTAGTCGCCACCCTTCTCACGCGCCATAGCTTCAGGCGGGGCTGCGAGAGGAGCAGGGGTGCGGCAGCGGCAAACGGCGGCAGCACCACAACAAGTGTGGAGCAGCGACAGCGACAATGGCGGGGAGAGCGAGCAGAGGAAGAGAGTGTGGGAGGGGGCGCGCGTGCCCCGCCGCACCCCTCCCTCCCCCTACTTGTAGCCCTCGGGCTATGAAGCGGAGGGGACGGGGCATGGGTTGTGGGATTAACTGCGCCCACGACCCCACGACCCCATGTTTACCGCGCAAACTTACTGCGCCCTGAACGCTCATGGGAATCACAACTGCCCGCCTCGGCACAGCGGATCCGCCCGCGTGCCGAGGCCCGGTAGTGGCGGCTCCGGCCCACTGTCACGTCCCATCAGGAGCGTGGGGTGGCAGGCTGGCCGGGATGGCGTGCGCCGCGTGGCGTACCTATGGCGGGCGGCGGCCTGAGGAAGCTTAGCAGGCACGCCACCTGTTCTCCCACCTTGGAGTTCAAAATCGTCTAACGATCCCGCCTAGTCGGGCCCGGATCTAGCAGTCGGCCCACCGCAAGGCGGCTCGAACGTTCTCCCAGAGCCCGGTGAGGGGGGAAGCCGCTGAGACTTCACGTCCCCTCGAGCACAAAGCCTCACCGGCTTTGGGGACTACTATCGGAGTAATGGGCCATGGGTAGCCTCACCCGAGTCCCTGAACATATCAAAACTTTGGGCCGGCTTCAGCCCACAGTGCCCCGAGCTAAAGCTCCGCCCTCCGGGGGCTTGCTAGCCCAACGGCCAGCCCCCAGAGGATGACCAACCACCTATAGACGGCACCACAAGCAGCCGGCTCCCGTTAGCCGTCCTCTAAAGAGGACAGCGTCAGGAAGGCGGCCACCAGGCACCCTCAGAGTCCGTGCCCCCATCAAGAGGACGAGATGGGGCGTGGCTACAGTAAATCCCGTCACCTCCGAATCTTGGGCATGGCGTGGTCACAGTGCCTGTACAGGCGAAGATCTCCGCACGACGTGGCACTGTTGCCATTCTCCCCTGACGTCACTCTGAACAGGCGGAGCCCTGTTCCCCACGATGCCCTATTGGTACAGCTCGCTGGCCGCGGGCCCCACCGGACAGTGACACCTTGAAAGATGGCGTATGCCGCACCAGTTGGATCAGGGGAAGGCCGGCCTCCAGCAGGCGGCCGTCCCTTCCCTTGAGGCAAGTGCACCATTAACCTGATGAGACCAGGTGTGGCTACAGTGATCTCCCGCCAAGCGGCGGGACTGTAGCCATGCTGAGTTGACCAAGACCTCATCATTAGCGGCACGGCTACAGTGAACAGCCACCCACTAGACCCGCCAGCGGCGGGAGCGGCCTCTCGGCTCCGTACCAGACCAGTCGGCGGGCCCACCAGGCGGCGGGCCCCAGTAGTCGGCGGAGAAGCCGGAGGCCGGAGACACTAACAGCTGGGCCCAGCACCCGGCCATATTACCATTGTACCCCTGGGGGGTAGGCCTATATAAACCCCCCAGGGCAACCATGCAAAGGGTTCCCACTCTTTAGAACTAGCCAGACCCCTAGAGCAGGAGAGAGCTAGCCTTGCCTTCTCCTACCTCTAGCATATAGCTCAAGGAGCACCTTTGTATCACTTGTGCCATACTGACCATGCGGAGACCCCGCAGAGGAGGACTAGGGTGTTATCTCCTAGGAGAGCCCCGAGCCTGGGTAAAGTACATCGACATTCGTGTCTACGCCTCATCCCGCTTCCAGGCACCGGGGACGTTCTACTCGCTCCCACCATGATAAGCCATCCCTTGGCATATGTCGCACCCAACCCCCGACAAGGGAGTACTCGCAATGGATAGGAAGAGATGACGATCTGCTGCTCATTGTGTTGGTGACTTGCAACTGCGGCCTCGGCAAGCGGGGGTGGCAGCACTGGAGGACTGCAATTTTGGTGGTTCTCCTCGAGTACCGAGTCTCGATTCCCAGGGTGAAAGCCCAAGGTCTAGCCTTTATTGGTTGTACCTCGCAATGGTCTTGTTGAAGGCATTGTTTTTGGGTGAACTCGGACTTTCTCTAGGATGAAAATCCAAGATCTTCAATTGAGCAACAATAACGCTTATGCATTGTTTCCTTCTTGTAGGTGTTGCTTTTGGAGAACCTCATTTGTATTCTGGGTGTGTCTTCGGTGGTGGTTAGAGTGTTGCTGATACTAGTGATTCATCACCGTGACAGGGTCTTTTTCCTTTTGTTCCTTTTATTTTCTTTTTTGGATGTGTGTATGCTTGATGCCTTTGGACATCTTATTGATACAGAGTCTGGGTGTAATTAGTATCTTTGTGGAGTGCAGTGATTCGGTGCCCAGGCTCATTTGCACCCGTCCAGAAAAAATTCACAAAAATACTAGAAAAATTCAAAAAATTCCAATTTTTTCCCATGGTAGAAAATTTATTGCGTGAGGTTCGCTCCAAATTCTAGGTCATTTGGATATCTGAGTAGCTCTCAGCAAAAAAGATAAATTGGGTCAAAACATTACATGAACAGTAAACTATTTTACAGACCCTGAATTTGTCTTTTTTGCCAAGAGTTTCTCATTCGTCCGTATGATTTGAAAATTGGAGCGGGCCTCACACATCAAATTGTCTACCATGGGAAAAATTGGATTTTTTGGAATTTTTCTAGTATTTATTTTAATTTTTTTATTCAACAGGGTGCAGATGAGCCCGGGCTCAGAAAAGGATTTTCGATCTTTGTGATATTAGTATATTACCTTTATTGAGAAAAAAGTCTCCGTCGAATGAGATTTAGCAATCCCACAAAACAAATGGTAGTGAAAAATTAAGAAAATGTTGAACATTTTAGCCAAACATCGCTGAATGAGAAACTTTGCAACTACTCAATCATTCTATCATGTTTGCCAAAAATAGTTTATTTTTATTTTCTACCTTTTATTTTTGAATTTCCGATGGCTGCATCTGTACTTGCAAATATAAGAGGACTTCCGTCAAATGTGCTACTTAGGGCATCTACAACACTGACCCGCAAATTCTTTCCTGCATCCGTCCGTGGACATGGTGCGGAAGTTGGCCATCCAACGCTACATGCATACATTTCAACTACTGTTTGAATTAAATAGATGAAATTCATGCAAACATGTCGGATTTCATATAAATCCGATGAAATTTATTATATTTAGAATATTTTCTAACTAAAAGCTATACCAGACTAAGTAAAATTAGTCTATGGCCGGCGTCGCCGGATATCCATTCCCACGACATGGATACCCTTGACTAGTCTATGGCCGGCCGCGGCGGATCTCCATTGTCTTTCACATGTCTGGTAGCCCACTTATCGGACTGTCGTGAGCCCCCAGAGGTACATTCTTTGGCGCAAAGGGCGGCTCGCTTCCCCATGTTCGACAGCGCCGCTCATCGGAGTGGCACCCTTGAGATAGGCTTTAGCTAGAGGGGAAGGGTTTGCTCCACATCCGTGCTGCACGAATCAAGGTTGGTTTTTGGGGCAAGGGACGATGGTGGCCTGCGAACGGGAAAGAAGCTGGTTGTGTATGTTGGTGTCGCCTCGGTGGTGGCTTTCTGATGTGTACTACACAATCTTCTTCTTGTAGACTCGTGTTGGGCCTCCAAGCACAGAGTTTTGTAGGACAGTAGCAAATTTCCCTCAAGTGGATGACCTAAGGATTATCAATCTATGGGATGCGTAGGATGAAGATGGTCTTTCCCAAACAACCCTGCAACCAAATAACAAAGAGTATCTTGTGTCCCCAATGAAAGGATCGATATGGTTGACTAGAGGGGGGGGGGTGAATAGGCAAGTAACAATTTTTAACTTTTCTTAGCCAAATTATACTTTGCAAAAAAATAGGTTGTCTAGATGTGCAACTAAGTGAGCAGCCTATATGATGCAATGACAACTAGCACACAAGCAAGTAAAGAATGTAAACAAGTAGACTAGCAAAAGTAAAGGCACGAGATAACCAAGAGTGGAGCCGGTGGAGACGAGGATGTGTTATCGGAGTTCCTTCCTTTTGAAGGGAAGTATGTCTCCGTTGGAGCAGTGTGGAGGCACAATGCTCCCCAAGAAGCCACTAGGGCCACCGTATTCTCCTCACGCCCTCACACAATGCGAGATGCCATGATTCCACTATTGGTGCCCTTGAAGGCGGCGACCGAACCTTTACAAGCAAGGTTGGGGCAATCTCCACAACAAACGGAGGCTCCCAACAACAACAACACCACGAAGCTTCACCACAATGGAGTATGGCTTCGAGGTGACCTCAACCGTCTAGGGTGCTCAACACCCAAGAGTAACAAGATCCGCAAGGGATAAGTGGGGGAAATCAAATATCCTGTGGTGGAAGAGTAGATCGGGCCCTTGTCACCCAATCCCGAGCAAATCAACAAGTTTGATTGGCTAGGGAGAGAGATCGGGCGAAAATGGAGCTTGGAGCAACAATGGAGCTTAGAGGTGGAAGAGGTAACCTACTAGAGGTTGAAGACACCCCTTATATAGTCGTGGACAAATCCAACCGTTATCCAATAATTTCAGCCCGCGACCCACGATACTACCGCTCCAGGGGCGCGGTACTACCGTGAGGCTGCGCGGTACTACCGTGGACCACCACGGTACTACCGCGGCAGCAGCACAGGCCGGAACTGGCCTGACTGAGGGGCAGTACTACCGCTGGTGCGGTACTACCGCTCCCCCTTGCGGTACTACCGCAAGGCAGGAGAGTCACGCCCTGGGAAGGGTGCGGACGAAATAAATTACATCCATGCCTACTTCCACTGAAATTGGGGTGTTGCAAAAACCCGACGCGGTACTACCGCACGTAGGGCGCGGTACTACCGTGGTGGGCGCGGATGTAAAAAATTTCATCCGCGCCTACTACCGTGGCTCAGCGGTACTAGGTAGGAGGGCCACGGTACTACGGCTCCCAGGGAGCGGTACTACCGTGGGCCACCGTGGTACTACCGCTCTGGACGAGCGGTACTACCGTGGTGGGAGCGGATGTAAAAAAATTACATCCGCCCCTACTACCGCACCGGAGCGACACAAGGCCTGGGTGCCGCGGTACTACCGCTCAGGAGGAGCGGTACTACCGTGACACCCAGCGGTACTACCGCTTGTACCTGCGGTACTACCGCAAGTACAACTGTAGTCACCAGGTTTCCGCACAACCAAGATAACGAAGGGCAGCTCCAAAATGCGGGGAAAGGGGAGACAAGTGTACGTGTTGATTTCACCCAAACCTTTCCGACACGGACCCCCTCTTAATACTACGGCTCTCCTACGACCCAAATCCACCAAAGAGAAACGTAGGACGACGCCGACTTCCGTGGTCTCCGAGGGGCACCGAATCGTCTCGTGTCCAGTGATGAAGTATCTGGGAGACTCAAGGCACACGATTAGTCCGCAAAAGCATTGTCATCAATCACCAAAACACCTCAGGGATAAAACATGCCCTTACAATCTCCCCCTTTTTGGTGGATTGATGACAACACGGGATTTGCACATAGATAAGATAAAGGAGAGCAGGGGCAAAAACCCCACCTCTCTAAAATATAGACGGGCTCCCCCTAGATGTGTGCACTTTAGATGAATGCTTTGGACTGCAAGACACACAAACTAGGATCAACACTCCCCCTATATTTTAGAGACCAAGGCATGATAATAAGCATAGCAGCATAAAGATAGCACAATATAACACAAGCTTGCTAGGGTAGATAGAGTGCATATGTCTTACACCAAACGAAACCAGGGTTCAAGCGAGAAAGCAGCAAATAGTTCAACTGAGAAAGCGGCAAACACACGACTCGCAAATGCACAAATCCCTACACTCTCTCCCCCTTTGGCATTGAGACGCCAAAAAGGCAGAGAGGACACCTATACACACACAAAGGTGGCTCAAGCAAAGAAATCGGCCCAATCCACTTCGTCAGACGCCTCTGCAGCTGGAATGGACTCCTCAACCTCCTCCTCAGAATCAGTCCACCTGTAGCCTTGCTTCTCCATCCACTCGCCCTCAGGAGTGATGCGCTCCTCAGATCCGTCAGACACATTCTCGCCATAGAGCTGAAAGATCTTGTTGTGCCGGCGACGACTCTCCTTGGACTCCACGTGAGTCCGGTACTGCCCCTTGGCTTGCATGCAGAAAAGAGACTTCATCTTATTCTTCAACTTCATGGCCCACGATGGCCTAGAAGCACTCTGGGAGGGCCTAGCAGCATGACCCTCAGCAACATCCTCGTTGCCAGCAGCCTCCTCATCAACAGTAGTCCTAGCAGTAGTCGCCTCGGCGCGAGTAGAGGTGTTGGCCCAGTTGGGTTTGATACGCAGGCAGATGGGCTCATGGAGAACCCAGTCAGGAGCCAGAAACTCATCCTCAGGATACATCTTCTCCCAAGTCTTCGAAAGTAGCAGAAACAGATAGGGCCCATAGATAGGGACCTTGCGGGTAAACACTGCAAACTGGAGCTCACACCACATGATGTGTGAGACATCAAGTGGCTGAGACTGAGACGAACGAGCATCCTCGCAGATGAGCATCATGTCCACCATATAGGCATGAACCTTGTCCTTATCACCGATGCGAGGGAACAAGGAGTTGCGGAAGATGCGATACATGATGTCCAGGAAGGAGTTGAGCACCAAAGTCTTCTTGCCATTGGCTAGTGTCTTCTCAACCATGAACGGGGTAAGTCTGTCCTTGCTGGCAGAATCAGCATTTGCATGGGGGCGAACGCCCACTGGAGTGTTGAGTCCATCATCAGACACCTGGAGGAGATCCATGAACTCCTTCCAGGTAGTAGTCAGCTTACGGCCGTTGGTCATCCAGGTCATCCTCCGTTCCTCATCGGAGTGGAAGTAGACTGAGGCAAAGAACTAACAGATAAGCTCAGGGTCATAGTCGAGGTGGAAGGTGATCACATGCTCAATGCCAAACTGCTCCACCAAGTCCAGAGCCTCGCCAAAGTAGTCACGATACTTGTCCTTCCTCATGTGGTGCATGTCAATCCATTTCACCTCCACATAGGTGTTCTGCTTGTTCTTGATGACATCCAGATAGATGTTGACCTGTTGCTTGTTCCAGAATAGCTCACAGCCTCTAAAGTTGGCACGCGGATGCACATAAGGGTGAAGCTGCCTGAGACGGACATAATCAGCTTGGGCGATCTCATCCATGCCCTTAGCGGGCTCCTTCTGCTTGCTGGCTGTGGTCTTGACATTGCGCTTGGACGCAGATGATCCCTTTGGAACTTCTCCTGGGTTGCGCAGACGCTTGGAGCCAGTGTCACGAATGGGATTGGACCGGCGAGAGCCACCACCTGAGACACACACGCAAAGCACCAAAACAAAATGCGAAGAGGACCAATGCAAAGGTCAAGAAAAACAACACAGGAAACTCATAGAAGGCATACAAGAAAGTTGTCATGCGATAGATGTGGGCCACGGTAGAACTGCCATAGTCTGCGGTACTAAGGGGTTAGTACAGCTCCAGACGCGGTAGTACCGTGCAAGGTCACGGTAGTACCGTGCGACGTTACGGTAGTACCATGGCTGGAGCGGTAGTAGGCTCTTAGTACTGCACGAGGCGCGGTAGTACCACACCCAAGGGGCGGTAGTACCGTGCGAGCGGTAGTACCGCGCCGTACGGGCGGTAGTACCGCGTCGCGTCAGATCTAACCTGAGTTTTGAATCTGAAAAGAACCGCGAAACCATGGCGGTGCTACGGTGATCCGATCTAGCGTAAAACAACAATACAAGTATAAATCCTATGCAATACCACACTCCTTCATCCTATTCTTGCAGAGATTAAGCCTAAGAATCTCAAGAACTCACAAGCCTCCCCCAAACTCTAAAAGCACCACACACAGATAAAAGGAGAGGGAGTTGGGGAAAAACCTTGGTCCCTAGCAAGAGCACGTGGTGGGGAACGATCCCACCGGTCGGAATCACGGGAGGGCAGCCGGTGGAGGAGATCCGGCGACGAACGCCGGTTCCGTTCTTGAGCACGGGAGAGGAAGAGACGACGTGAAGAGAGAGGACACGAATGGGTATGGGGAGTTAGAACTCCCCCTGCCCGTCCTTATCCCCACGCGCTCGAACCGACGCAGTAGTACCGCGTATCATCGCGGTAGTACCGCTCGGGCGGTAGTACCGCTTCAAGGCGGTAGTACCGCGCCGAGGCGGTAGTACCGCTCAACCAGGCGGCAGTAAAGAAATTACTGCCGCGTGGGGATGGTAGTACCGTGCTCCTACCAGCGGTAGTACCGTGACTGGCCGCGGTAGTACCGTGGCCTGTCGCGGTAGTACCCTGAGCTCAAGGCACCGAGAGTTTCAAACACGAGAGGAACAAGCCTTTGCACAGGAACTTTCACACACAAGAAATCACAAGGAGAACAGCAGGAAATCACCAAGTGACACAGTCTCTCGAGAAGAGAGGGCGGTGGCCGAAGCCACCTATGTTTGAGTTGGATGGTATGGCACCGCGAAGAATTATCCTTGGGCCCATGACCAAAACTCGTCTTTGAAGCACAAGTACCATAAAAAATGGCTAATGTGAAAGATATGATCTATTTATGCATAATGGGGGGGAGGGAAAGTTCATTGAGGGAACAACACTCCCCCTATGTCCATGCCTACACCTAAACGAGACAACAAGTTGAGTGTGGTGGGGGGTGCACGGTTTCAAGTCACATTGTTCAAATCAATGATATTTAGCTCATGCCTTAACTCGCGAAATCTTGCTTCATCCAAGGGCTTCGTGAAAATATCTGCAAGGTTATCGTGAGTGTTGACATACTTGAGCTCGATCTCCCCTCGCCTAATGTGATCCCGGATGAAGTGATACCGAATCTCAATGTGCTTCATCTTGAAGTGTTGCACCGGGTTGAGAGAAATCTTGACGGAACTTTCATTGTCACACCAAAGAGGCACTTTGTCACAAATGACACCGTACTCCTTTAAAGTTTGCCTCATCCATAGGAGTTGAGCACAACAACTACCGGCCGCCACATACTCCGCTTCGGTGGACGAGAGAGACACACAACTTTGCTTCTTGGAAGACCAACTTACCAAAGAGCAACCAAGAAATTGGCACCCTCCGGAAGTGGACTTCCTATCCACTTTGTCTCCTGCCCAATCGGAATCCGTGAACCCTTCAAGCTTGAAGTTTGCTCCTCTTGGGTACCATAGGCCAAAGTTTGGGGTATGAGCCAAATATCGAAAGATTCGCTTGACCGCCATATAGTGACTTTCCTTTGGTGCGGCTTGGAAACGTGCACACATCCCCACACTCAACATGATATCCGGTCTAGATGCACAAAGGTAAAGCAAGGAGCCAATCATGGAGCGATATACCTTTTGATCCACCGCTTTACCATTGGGATCGATGTCAAGTTGGCACTTGGTAGGCATTGGTGTAGAAGCAGGCTTGACATCACTTAGCTTGAATCTTTTAAGCATGTCTTGAGTGTATTTGGCTTGGTTGATGAAGGTTCCTTCTCTTCTTTGTTTGATGTCGGACCCAAGGAAAAACTTCAACTCTCCCATCGAGGACATCTTAAACTTGGAGGTCATGAGAGCGGCAAATTCTTCATTGAAAGTTTTGTTAGGAGAACCAAAGATAATATCATCAACATATAGTTGGCATACAAACAACTCCCCGTTGACCTTCTTAGTAAAAAGAGTGGGGTCGATTTGTCCTACTTCAAATCCACGATCTTGTAGCAACTCGGTAAGGTGATCATACCACGCACGTGGGGCTTTCTTAAGGCCATAGAGTGCCTTATCGAGTTGATACACATGATCCGGAAAGTAGGGGTCCTCGAACCCGGGGGGTTGCTTGACATAGACCAACTAATTAATGGGACCATTAAGAAAAGCACTTTTCACATCCATTTGTTGCAACTTCAAGTTGTGATGAGAAGCATATGCGATCAACCAACGAATGGATTCAAGACGAGTAACGGGAGCAAAGGTTTCACCGTAGTCGATACCCTCGACTTGGGAGTAGCCTTGTGCTACCAATCTCGCCTTGTTGCGAATGATGTTCCCATGAGCATCTTGCTTGTTCTTGAAGATCCACTTGGTTCCAATGACGTTGTGGTTCCCCGATGGCCTTGGCACCAATCTCCACACTTTGTTGTACTCGAAGTTTTTGAGTTCTTCATGCATGGCATTGAGCCAATCCGAGTCTTCGAGCGCCTCATAGACCTTTTGGGGTTCAACACAAGAGACAAATGCGTGATGTTCACAATAGTTTGCTAATTGTCTACGAGTGCTTACCCCCTTCCTTAGACTTCCAACCACATTTTCCATAAGATGGCCTTGAGTGGTGAGCTTGGAAGCAATCTTCGCGGCACGACGCTCTAATTCCTCCTCGGATGTGGAGGGAGGAGGGTTGACTTGATCATCTTGAACGCCGTCTTGAGCTTGTTCTTGATCTCGAGGTTGCTCTTGATCTTGAACTTGCTCGAAGGGGAGAACTTGACCTTGGGCATCACTTAGAGGTTCATCACCATCATGAGGTTGATCTTGCCCTTGGTCTTGTTCATGAGGTTGAGGGCCTTCACTTTGTTCTTCGGAAGCGTGTGGGTCTTGATGAGGTGATGGCTCTACTTGAGTAGAGCATTGTCCTTCTCCTTCGGCCACAAGGGGTTCCTCAATGGGTAGAATTTGACCAATACCCATTCTTCTTATGGCTTGGGGAGGAATTTCATCACCTATATTACAAGTACCACTTTGCTCCACTTGGGAGCCGTTATTTTCGTCAAACTCCACGTTACACGTCTCCTCAATGAGTCCGGTGGACTTGTTGAGGACACGGTAAGCATGAGAGTCTGTAGCCTAACCAACAAATATGCCCTCATGAGCTCTAGCCTCAAATTTAGACAAACGAACACCTTTCTTGAGAATGAAACACTTACAACCGAAGACCCGGAAGTACTTGAGGTTGGGCTTGTTGCCGGTGAGTATCTCATAAGGGGTCTTGTTCAAGCCTTTGCAAAGATAGAGCCGATTTGATGCATGACAAGCGGTGTTGATGGCTTCGGCCCAAAAGTTGTACGGAGACTTGAACTCCGCCATCATGGTTCTTGCTGCATCCATCAACGTCCAGTTCTTTCTCTCCGCAACACCATTTTGTTGAGGGGTATATGGTGCAGAATATTGATGCTTGATCCCCTCATCACTAAGAAACTCATCCAAGGTGTAGTTCTTGAACTCGGTGCCATTGTCACTTCTTATTGTCAAGATCTTTGCATCATGTTGACGTTGAGCTTCATTTGCAAAGTTGATGAAGGTTTGTTGAGTCTCACTCTTCCTCTTGAAGAAATATACCCAAGTGTATCTTGAATAATCATCCACAATCACCAAGCAATACTTTCTTCCTCCAAGACTATCAAAGGATGGAGGCCCAAAGAGATCCATGTGAAGGAGCTCCAAGGGTCTCTTCGAGTAGATGATGGTTGAAGGAGGGTGAGCCTTTTCATGAAGCTTCCCTTCGATACAAGCACTGCAAGCACGATCTTTGGCAAAGCTAACGTTTGTTAGTCCACGAACATGGTCCCCCTTGAGAAGACTTTGCAAAGATCTCATATTGACGTGGGCTAAACGGCGATGCCAAAGGCATCCCACGTCAACTTTAGCCATTAGGCATGTCGCGGTCTTAGTGGGTCGCTCCGAAAAGTTTATCACATAAAGACCGTTCTCGACATGCCCAAAAAAGGCTACTTTAAGAGTCTTGCTCCACAAGAGGGCCACGGTATCAATGTCAAAGAATGTAGCAAAACCCATGAGTGCAAGCTAACGAACGGAAAGCAAATTGTATGCAAGGGACTCAACAAGCATGACTTTCTCGATCGTTAGATCATGAGAAATGACAACCTTGCCGAGACCCAATACCTTAGAATGTGATGCATCACCCCACTCGACATTGGTGGGCATAGATGGAATCTCTTGCACGTCCACCACCAAGTCCTTGCTTCCGGTCATATGATTTGTTGCTCCACTATCGAGCAACCATGATCCCCCACCGGAAGCAAACACCTACACGAGATCAATGCTTGGTCTTAGGTACCCATTTAGTAATGGGTCCTTTGATGTTAGTAACAAGGGTCTTGGGAACCCAAATAGACCATTCAATGTACTCATAAGAAGAACCAACAAATCGAGCATAAACATGTCCATCAATAGCACGACACAGCACATATGACGGGTTAAAGTCGCCGGCTTTGTTTGAGGAAATTCTTTTGCCCTTTTGGACGTCACCTCCCTTCACTTTCTCCTTCTTCTTCTCAGGAGCACCCTCTCCTTCTTTCACAAACGTTTGTTTGAGAGGAGGAGGCCGATTGGTCTTGTTCTTCTTCTTCTTCTTGCTCTTGGACTTGGGTGCAAACCCAATTCCTTCCTTGGCCACAACTTCCTTTTGATTGCTCAAAAGGTCATTGAGGTTTTTCTCACCTTGAATGCAAGACACAAGCCCTTTCTCAAGTTGATCCTTAAGCTTGGCATTTTCCTCCACAAGATGCCCATGCTCACAACATGGGTTAGTAGCACATGCATTATCAATTAATACCATATGAGGAAAGGTGGCCTTTTCCATGATTAGCTTAACTTGGAGTTGATCATGAGACTCCTTGAGGCTAGCATGAGTACCCTTCAAGATCTTGTGGGCCTTGTCAAGTATCTCAAACTCCTCTTTGAGTCTAGCATGATCAACCCCAAGTTTAGCCTTCTCGGAGGTTAGCACACGAGACATGGCAATAGCATGATCAAGATCTTTCTTTAACTTAGCATGGTCATCATTGTGTGACTCCTCAAGAGTCAAACGATGCACATGCTCTTCTTCAAGAGCATTAGAGAGATCCGATATCTCATCGGCATAATCACGACTATGACCTTCCATCTTAGAGATGGTTTCTTCGTGAGCCTCGATCATGTCATTGCCCTCACCAAGTTGTTCCAAGAGAGCAACAAAGTGCTTCTTGGACTTTCCCTTGAGCTTACTCATAAAAGACTCAAACTCATTTACTTCTTCATTGGACCCACAATGTTCATCAATGCAATCCTCCACGGAGGGATTAGGAATGATGGTGGTTTTAATGTTGCGGGTTACCTTGTTTGAAGCTTTAGCCATGAGGCATTTGGCGGTGATGTTTTCGTTGGGTGAATCAAAGAGAGACACCCGGGGAGTAGTGGCAATGGCAATGGATGCCATGGCCATTGCTTCTTCATTTTCATCATCATCGTCATCCTCTTGGTATTCTTCATGAACCACCAACCCACGTGTGGGAGTCCTTTTGGCGAAGTTGTTCTTGTTGGGGAAGGACTTGGCTTTGTCTTTTCGGATGAACTTGCCACCATTGTCTTCCCGCTTCTCGTAAGGACAATCCGCAACAAAATGGCTCACATTGCCACAATTGAAGCAAGTTCTAACTCGTTGCTTGCCCTTAACGCCACTGGAGTTGTTCTTGTTGAAGTTGGGTCTAGAACTCTTCTTGTTCCAAAATTGTCTTGAAGCAAGGGCCATGTGCTCATGATAATCAAATTTGGTGTCTTCGGGGTTGCTTTCCTCATCTTC
Organism: Triticum timopheevii; assembly: GCA_963921465.1. Lineage (NCBI taxonomy): Eukaryota > Viridiplantae > Streptophyta > Magnoliopsida > Poales > Poaceae > Triticum > Triticum timopheevii. The sequence goes on along the minus strand of OY997268.1, from coordinate 557,826,426 downwards.
CACTTCTTCCTCTTCTTCCACAATAACCTTGGCCTTCAGAGCAAGGTTGGGCTTCTTAGCCCTTTGGGAACGAAGCACCGCATTGTCGGCGGTCTTATCCAAGATGTTCATTGCAATAAAATCATCCAACACTTCACTAGAGGACATGGAGTGGAAGTCCGGTCTTTGGCGGATGACAGAGGACATGGCCTTGTTGTAAGGCATCATGGCCTTGAGGAACTTGCACTTGATCCAGTTGTCATCCGTGTCCTTACTCCCATGATCTCGGAGTGCGACCGCAAGTTTGGTCACTCTTTGAAATAGCTCACGAGGTTCTTCATCCTCTTTCATTGCAAACTCATCGGCTTCATCTTGCACCACTTCATAGTTGGAGCGTTGAATGCTAGCACTTCCTCTGTACATACGCTCGACACACTTCCATGCGTCTTTAGCCATGGAATGAGGTCGAAGATGAGGAAGATCTTCGGGAAGGATAGCATCTTGGATGATGAAGAGAGCACTCTCATTGAATTGATTGTCCATTCTCGAGGGGTGAAGTTGCTTGGGTCATGAGGAAAGAAACCTTCTTCAATGATTCTCCAAAGGTTAGTGTTCACATGTTTTAAATGTCGCTTGAAGCGATAAACCCAAGAATCAAAATCTTCATTTTTTACATACTTAGGAGGAGGACCGGCATGATTTAAATGAGTGGAGGGAATCGGTCCTTTATAGATAGGAGGTTCCACATGGGCAAAGATGCCGGTGCCATTTCTACCACTAGTAGAAGGACTCTTTTCATTGTTAGCTTCCCCCTTATCGGAGTTAGCATCCGTCACCTTGTTAGTGGGATCACCCACTTTCATAGGCGAGGTAGATAGTTTAAGTCCCTCTAGAAATTCGGTGAACATGCCTTTAACCTCGGTCGTCATGGAAGTTTTCAATGTGTCTAAAGCCACATTGAATTCCTCACGTGAGACCGAGGTTCCCCCTTCGGCCGAAGATGAGATGGGATTCACACCGGAGTGTTCCTCCGCACCATCGTTGGTGTCAACCATACTCTTCGGATGGTAAAGTCCTTAATAAAGAGACGAGGCTCTGATACCAATTGAAAGGATCGATATGGTTGACTAGAGGGGGGGGGGTGAATAGGCAACTAACAATTTTTAACTTGTCTTAGCCAAATTAAACTTTGCAACAAAATAGCTTGTCTAGATGTGCAACTAAGTGAGCAACCTATATGATGCAATGACAACTAGCACACAAGCAAGTAAAGAATGTAAACAAGTAGACTAGCAAAAGTAAAGGCACGAGATAACCAAGAGTGGAGCCGGTGGAGACGAGGATGTGTTATCGGAGTTCCTTCCTTTTGAAGGGAAGTACGTCTCCGTTGGAGCGGTGTGGAGGCACAATGCTCCCCAAGAAGCCACTAGGGCCACCGTATTCTCCTCACGCCCTCACACAATGCGAGATGCTGTGATTCCACTATTGGTGCCCTTGAAGGCGGCGACCGAACCTTTACAAGCAAGGTTGGGGCAATCTCCACAACAAACGGAGGCTCCCAACAACAACAACACCACGAAGCTTCACCACAATGGAGTATGGCTTCAAGGTGACCTCAACCGTCTAGGGTGCTCAACACCCAAGAGTAACAAGATCCGCAAGGGATAAGTGGGGGAAATCAAATATCCTATGGTGGAAGAGTAGATCGGGACCTTGTCACCCAATCCCGAGCAAATCAACAAGTTTGATTGGCTAGGGAGAGAGATCGGGCGAAAATGGAGCTTGGAGCAACAATGGAGCTTAGAGGTGGAAGAGGTAACCTACTAGAGGTAGAAGACACCCCTTATATAGTCGTGGACAAATCCAACTGTTATCCAATAATTTCAGCCCGCGACCCACGGTACTACCGCTCCAGGGGCGCGGTACTACCGTGAGGCTGCGCGGTACTACCGTGGACCACCACGGTACTACCGCGGCAGCAGCAGAGGCCGGAACTGGCCTGACTGAGGGGCAGTACAACCGCTGGCATGGTACTACCGCTCCCCCTTGCGGTACTACCGCAAGGCAGGAGAGTCACGGCCTGGGAAGGGTGCGGATGAAATAAATTACATCCGTGCCTACTTCCGCTGAAACTGGGGTGTTGCAAAAACCCGACGCGGTACTACCGCACGCAAGGCGCGGTACTATCGTGGTGGGCGCGGATGTAAAAAATTTCATCTGCGCCTACTACCGTGGCTCAGCGGTACTAGGTAGGAGGGCCACGGTACTACGGCTCCCAGGGAGCGGTACTACCGTGGGCCACCGTGGTACTACCGCTCTGGAAGAGCGGTACTACCGTGGTGGGCGCAGATGTAAAAAAATTACATCCGCCCCTACTACCGCACCGGAGCGGCACAAGGCCTGGGTGCCGCGGTACTACCGCTCAGGAGGAGCGGTACTACCGTGACACCCAGCGGTACTACCGCTTGTACCTGCGGTACTACCGCAAGTACAACTGTAGTCACCAGGTTTCCGCACAACCAAGATAACGAAGGGCAGCTCCAAAATGCGGGGAAAGGGGAGACAAGTGTACGTGTTGATTTCACCCAAACCTTTCCGACGCGGACCCCCTCTTAATAGTACGGCTCTCCTACGACCCAAATCCACCAAAGAGAAACGTAGGACGACACCGACTTCCATGGTCTCCGAGGGGCACCGAATCGTCTCGTGTCCAGTGATGAAGTATCTAAGAGACTCAAGGCACACGATTAGTCCGCAAAAGCATTGTCGTCAATCACCAACACACCTTAGGGATAAAACATGCCCTTACACCCAACACACCTAATACAATGGTAAATTATATAGGTGCACTAGTTCGGCGAAGAGATGGTGATACAAGTGCAATGTGGATGGTAGATATAGGTTTTTATAATCTGAAAATATAAAAATATCAAGGTAACTAGTAAAAAAAGTGAGTGAAAACGGTATTGCAATGCTTCGAAACAAGGCCTAGGGTTCATACTTTTGCTAGTGCAAGTTCTCTCAACAATGATAAACATAATTAGATCATATGACAATCCCTCAACATGCGACCAAAGTCACTCCAAAGTTCCTATCATAGAGAGCATAAGATGTAATTGCTTGTAGGGTACGAAACTACCTCAAATTTATTCTTTCCGATCAATCCATTGGGGAATTCCTATAAGTGTCACAAACATCCCTAGAGTTCGTAGTAAAATAACACCAAATGACACACATCAATCAACCCTAATGTCACCTAGATACTCCAATGTCACCACAAGTATCCGTGGGTCAATTATATGATATGCATCAAACAACTTTAGATTCATAATATTCAATCCAACACAAAGAACCTCAAAGAGTGCCCCAAGATTTCTACCGGAGAAACAAGGACGAAAACGTGCATGAACCCCTATATGCATAGATTACCCCAATGTCACCACGGGAATCCATGAGTTGAGTGCCAAAACATACATCAAGTGAATCAATAGAGTACCCCATTGTCACCACGGGTATCCCACGCAAGACATACATCAAGTGTTCTCAAATCCATAATAGTATTCAATCCGATAATAGTCAAACCTCAAAGGTAAAACTCAATTCATCACTAGAAGGTAGAGGGGATAAACATCATATGATCCAACTATAATAGCAAAGCTCGCGGTACACAAGATCATGCCAAATCAAGAACATGAGAGAGAGAGAGATCAAACACATTGCTACTGGTACATACCCTCGGCCCCGAGGGTGAACTACTCCCTCCTCGTCAAGGAGAGCGCCGAGCTGATGAAGATGGCCACCGGTGATGGATTCCCCCTCCGGCAGGGTGCCGGAACAGGGTCCCGAGAGGTTTTTCGTGGCTACAGAGGCTTGCGTTGATGGAACTCTCGATCTAGGTTCTGTTCTATAAGTTTGGGGATATATAAGAGGTGTTGGCGTCGGGAACAAGTCAGGGGGACTCACGATGCAGCCACAAGGTAGGGGAGCGCGCCCTCCATCCTTGTGGTGACCTCGGGACTCTTTTCTGGTATCTTTTCGTTCCAGTATTTTTTATATTTTCGAAAAATAATCTCCGTAAATTTTCAGGTCAATTGGACTCCGTTTGATATTCCTTTTCTGTAAAACTCAAAAACAAGGAAAAACCATAAATTGGCACTAGGCTCTAGGTTAATAGGTTAGTCCCAAAATTATATAAAATAGCATATAAATGCATAGAAAACATCCCAGATGAATAATATAATAGCATGGAATAATCAAAAATTATAGATAGGTTGGAGACGTATCAAGCATCCCCAAGTTTAATTCCTGCTCGTCCTCGAGTAGGTAAAATAAAAAAAATGGATATTTTTGATGTGGAATGCTACCTAACATATCTATCCATGTAATTTATCTTTATTGTGGCAAGAATATTCAGATCCATAAGATTCAAAACAAAAGTTTAATATTGACATAAAAATGATAATACTTCAAGCATACTAATAAAGCAATCACGTCTTCTCCAAATATCATGGCCAAAGAAAGTTATCCCTACAAAATCATATAGTCTAGCTATGCTCCATCTTCATCACACAAAATATTTAAATCATGCACAACCCCGATGACAAGCCAAACAGTTGTTTCATACTTTTGATGTTCTCAAACCTTTTCAACTTTCACGCAATACATGAGAGTGAGCCATGGACATAGCACTATAGGTGGAATACAGTATGGTGGTTGTGGAGAAGACAAAAAGTGGGAGATAGTCTCACATCAACCAAGCGTATCAACGGGCTATGGAGATGCCCATCAATAGATAACAATGTGAGTGAGTAGGGATTGTCATGCAACGGATGCACTAGAGCTATAAGTTTATAAAAGCTCAAAAAGAAACTAAGTGAGTGTGCATCCAACTCGCTTGCTCACGAAGGCCTAGGTCAATTTGAGGAAGCCCGTCATTAGAATATACAAGCCAAGTTACATAATAAAATATTCCCACATGTATATGAAAGTGACAACATAGGAGACTCTCTATCATGAAGATCATGGTGCTACTTTAAATCACAAGTGTGGTAAAAGGATAGTAGCATTGCACCTTCCCTCTTTTTCTCTCATTTTTGTTTTTTTTGCTCTCTTTTTTTGGCCTCTTTTTTCCTACGGAGTCTCATCCCGACTTGTGGGGGAATCATAGTCTCCATCATCCTTTCCTCAGTGGGCAAAGCTCTAATAATGAAGAATCACACTTTTATTTACTTATAACTCAAGAATTATACTTAGAACAAAATATGACTCTATATGAATGCCTCCGGCGGTGTACCGGAATGTGCAATGAATCAAGAGTGACATGTATGAAAGAATTATGAAAGGTGGCTTTGCCACAAATACTATGTCAACTACATGATCATGCGAAGGAATATGACAATGATGAAGCATGTCATAATAAACGGAATAGTGGAAAGTTGCATTACAATATATCTCAAAATGGCTATGGAAATGCCATAATAGGTAGGTATGGTGGCTGTTTTGAGGAAGGTATATGGTGGTGTAAGGTACCAGCGAAAGTTGCACGGTACTGGAGAGGCTAGCAATGGTGGAAGGGTGAGAGTGTGTATAATCCATGGACTCAACATTAGTCATAAAGAACTCACATACTTATTGCAAAAATCTATTAGTCATTGAAACAAAGTACTACGCGCATGCTCCTAGGGGGATAGATTGGTAGGAAAAGACCATCGCTCATCCCCGACCGCCACTCATAAGGAAGACAATCAATAAATAAATCATGCTCCGACTTCATCACATAACGGTTCACCATACGTGCATACTACGGGAATCACTGTCACGACCGGTTTTTCAATAAAATGCTTATTGAGAAAATCGATCTTTTGATCCCAATATAGGAAAAGTTATCCTCACTGGTAGACAAATGCTTGATAAACAGAGGACCAGTAGCATTAAATATATTACAGGGTTGAGCTGAGGCTGCTCAACAATTTATTACAAACTCACCAATATCTTACATAAGGGCGGTTATGACACAGGGGTGTGGTGACATGCTACTAGCTCGAGATAAAAAGTGGTGGTGGATGACTTGACTCCTAACTGGCAGCTCATCGAGTGTCGAGGTGAGGCTCGATGGATTTATTTCTGGGGTGGCGAAAGCGGATATGATACAGTGACCAAATGCAGGATCGCACGGGACTGACTGGGACTCCTCTAGGCGTCGGACTCGCTATCGAACTCTTCATCCATAAGATCGTCTTCATCAACATCTGGCCAAATCTACAAGCCAGGTGAGTACTTTCAAAGTACTCGCAAGACAGTTCGGACAAAAGATATAACAAATGCATGCATGAATGCGTCATGAGCAAAAAAATAATGATGCTCATTCCAATAATAAATTTTTTGCACGACATGATAAGTAAAACAAAAATAACTGAAAACTGATCAGGTGTCTGGAGCGACGCCTCGAAAGGTAAACAAATAAAGCTCATGCCGCAGCCGGGTGTCTAAGCGACACCACATAAAGGGCTTATAAAGAAATGCCATAGTCGGGCGTCTCAGCGACACCACATAAAGGGCTTATAAAAGAAATGCCACAGTCGGGCGTCTCAGCGACACCACATAAAGGGCTTATAAAGAAATGCCACAGTCGGGCGTCTCAGCGACACCACATAAAGGGCTTATAAAAGAAATGCCACAGTCGGACATCTGAGCGACATCACAGAAAGGGCTTATAAAAGAAATGCCACAGTCGGACGTCTGAGCGACATCACAGAAAGGGCTTATGAAAGAAATGCCACAGTCGGACGTCTGAGCGACATCATAGAATGGGCTTATAAAAGAAATGCCACAGTCGGACGTCTAAGCGACATCACAGAAAGGGCTTATGAAAGAAATGCCACAGTCGGACGTCTGGGCGACATCACAGAAAGGTCTTGTGAGGGAGTCCTGGACTAGGGGGTGTCCGGATAGCCGAACTATCATCATCGGCCGGACTCCAAGACTATGAAGATACAAGATTGAAGACTTCGTCCCGTGTCCGGATGCGACTTTCCTTGGCGTAGAAGGAAAGCTTGGCGATACGGATATGTAGATCTCCTACCATTGTAACCGACTCTATGTAACCCTAGCCCTCTCCGGTGTCTATATAAACCGGATGGTTTTAGTCCATAGGACAACAACAATAACAACAATCATACCATAGGCTAGCTTTTAGGGTTTAGCCTCCTTGATCTCGTGGAAGATCCACTCTTGTAACATCCACAATATCAATATCAATCAAGCAGGACGTATGGTTTTACCTCCATCAAGAGGGCCCGAACCTGGGTAAAACATCGTGTCCCTTGTCTCCTATTACCATCCGCCTAGACGCACAGTTCGGGACCCCCTACCCGAGATCCGCCGGTTTTGACACCGACATTGGTGCTTTCATTGAGAGTTCCTCTGTGTCGTCACCGATAGGCTCGATGGCTCCTTCGATCATCAACAACGACGCGGTCCAGGGTGAGACTTTTCTCCCCGGACAGATCTTCGTATTCGGCGGCTTTGCACTGCGGGCCAATTCGGTTGGCCATCTAGAGTAGATCGAAAGCTACGCCCCTGGCCGTCAGGTCAGATTTGGAAGTCTTAACTTCACGGCTGACATCCGTGGAGACTTGATCTTCAACGGATTCGAGCCACAGCCGAGCGCGCCGCACTGTCGCGATGGGCATGATTCAGCTCTGCTGCCGGACAGTGCCCCGGAGGCCGCACACGAATCCGCTCCGACCCTCGATTCGGAGCCGACTGCGCAGATCGAGGACGGATGGTTAGACACCGCCTCGGGGGCTGCAACCTCTACGGCGATAGAGCCGAATACCAACTTTGTCCCTTCTAAAGCTTGCGACTCCAAGGTGCCGGACTCCTTGCCGGACTCCTTGCCGGACTCCGAACCTCCTGCGCTCCCTCCAATCGAATCCGACTGGGCGCCGATCATGGAGTTCGCTGCCGTGAACATCTTTCAACACTCATCTTTTGGCGACGTCCTGAGTTCGCTAAAGCACCTCTCGTTATCAGGAGAGCCCCGGCCGGACTACGGTTAGGACGGTTGGGATGTGGACGATGAAATTCAAAACCCACCCACCACCCACTTAGTAGCCACTGTCGACGATTCAACCGACATGCTAGACTTCGACTCCGAAGATATCGACGGTGTGGACGACGATGCCGGAGACGACCAAGAATCAGCGCCTACTGGGCACTGGAAAGCCACCTCAACCCCCAACATATACATGGTGGATACACCAAAAGGAAGTGATGATGAGGAAGAACGGGACGCGGCGAAGGATAATTCCCCCGAAAAATAACAAAAACGGCGACGCAAGCGCCGCCCGAAGTCCCGCCTCGATAACAATGGCACCCATACGGACCCAGCCGTAGAGCAGGGCGAACCAGTGGACGAGCAACCCATTCCCGGCGAAAACAATAGTCCAGACGATCTCACGCTGGATACATCACCAGAGCATAAGAACCTTCACAGAGGGCTCGTCGCCACTGCAAGGAGTTTGAAGAAGCAAAAGCGGAAGCTCAAAACAGTGGAAGACGTACTCAGAATGAGATGGAGCAAAGTACTCAAGACCGCAGATAAATACGGTGACAGTCACCACGCAAAGAACTACCCAAAGCACAAACTGTTGCCCGAATTTGACGAGGAGGCCGTAGAGCCCCCACAGTCAAAAAATAAAGAGGCCACCTGGCCGGATAGATGACCAGATAACAGGCTAAGAGCGGCAAGCGGCGCCGAACATAATCCGGCACACTTTCCAAATAAGGATCCTAGCAAAAAGGATGGCCCAGTCAGGTCCATCTATGGGCCAAAAAAGAAGGCCCCAGGAAGCAACACAACCCGCCGAGTGTTCGAAGATAATAGCACAACTAAATATAGGGGCGCCGCACACCCACTATGCTTCACCGACGAGGTACTGGATCATGAATTTCCAGTAGGATTCAAGCCCGTAAACATAGAGGCATATGACGGAACAACAGACCCCGGAGTCTGGATTGAGGATTATATCCTACACATACATATGGCTAGAGGAGACGATCTCCACGCCATAAAATACCTACCCCTCAAGCTCAAAGGGCCAGCTCGGCATTGGCTCAAAAGCCTCCCAGAAGATACCATTGGAAGTTGGGAAGAGCTTGAGGACGCGTTTCGAGCAAACCTTCAGGGAACTTATGTCCGCCCTCTGGACGCAGACGATTTAAGTCACATAACTCAACAGCCCCGGGAGTCAGCACGCAAATTCTGGAACAGGTTCCTCACCAAAAAGAACCAAATCGTCGACTGTCCGAACGCCGAAGCCTTAGCAGCCTTTAAACATAACGTCTGAGATGAATGGCTCGCCAGACACCTCGGCCAGGAAAAACCAAGAACAATGGCCGCACTAACAAGCCTCATGACCCGCTTTTGCGCGGGGGAAGATAGCTGGCTAGCAAGATGCCTCACCAGCGACCCGAGTACATCCGAGGTCAGGGATGGAAATGGGAAATCAAGACGCAGAAGAGATCAGCGCAGGAATAAGGAAAGCGGCCCAAATAGCACGGCTGTCAACGCCGGATTCAAAAGCTCTCGGCCGAATAACAAAACAATGCCCCTTAAGGACAACATTGACGAGCAATCCAACCTAAACAAAATCTTGGATAGGATATGTCAAATCCACAGTACCCCCGGGAAGCCTACAAACCATACCCACAAAGATTGTTGGGTCTTCAAGCAGTCCGGCCGACTTAACGCCGAACACAAGGGGCTCGACACGCCAAGTGAAGACGATGACAAATCCCACAAGCAGCAGACCGAAGCACAGAAGACTTTCCCACTAGAGGTCAAAATAGTGAACTCACTTCATGTGATAAATTGTGCGGAAGCGATATAAACCTGCTATACCAGGACACCATCCGTAGAATGGGGATAGACCCTACCAAGATTTGCCATAGCAACACTTCCTTTAAAGGAGTGACGCCAGGGCCTTATGCCAAGTGTACAGGCTTTGTACTACCAAAAGTTGTGTTTGGTTCACCCGACAACTTCCGTCGCGAAAAGCTAATCCTCCGTATCGCCCCATTCAAAAGTGGCCATCAAGCACCACGGGGACGCGAAGCTTTCGCCCGCTTTAACGCAATACCGCATTACGCGTCTCTCACACTCAAAATGCCCGGTTCACGAGGCATAATCTTATCAAAAGGAAACTCCAAGTGTTCCTTGACCACGAAAAACGTGAGACTGCCTTGACAGCCACACATTAATCCAACCTTGCTGATCAAAGCCCCTAAAAACAGGTCATTTAGACCTCGGACACGGTTAGACGAGTCCGGCTTAGATAAACAACGGGCTTCCCAGCTGCATACCTCTTTACAAGGGGCTGCACGTATAAACAATGAGAGCCAATAAAACTCAGTTTTATTCATCTCCCAAATTATACTATGTTTTAAATACATCTTTTGCACGATATTTTTCCCAAACTAAGTTCTTCTATTTTACAGATGAACCACGTGCTACACCCGTCCAGGATACAGCACAACGGAGACACAGGCGCAGACGTGCAGCAGGGACCCGTTGCAAGGATTCTTTTTTAGATTAAGACCCTGCGTAAACCTTTCTTACTGTCTCTTGTTGATACTCATCCCCCGGTTTCCCACCATAACCGAGGAGGAGGCTGGCGTTTTGGCATCGGCCGCGTCAGAAGTTCTCGCTTGCACCTGGACACTAGGGGCTTAGGGCATTGTTCTGCCCATTATCATAAAGTCCGAATACCTTAGGGAGAGTTCGGCATCTCGAGTTAGGCCTTATATGCATCAGCTCCAAATCATGTCTTTAGTCAAATGTTGGGTTTGCCCGGCTCCTGTGTTTTGCTGCCTTACGTTCCGCATCGTCGGCTAACGCGGCACCAGGAGAACTATTGTGATTGTGCCCCGGTTTGGCCAGGCGAGCACCTTAGTAGAGAAAGTCAAAAATTGACTGTCATGATATAGCGGGAGACTGGTCAACCACTCGATCGACTATCGGAATGTTTAGAATTCCTCCGCTTTGACGAAGGACCGCTTCCCGGTCAGGCACACACACGCCCCGAGTTCGGAGATCGTGGTGCCTCTAGGGGCTATATCGTAGCCCCACCATCGAGCTCCTATGGCTTAGTGAAAGTGATAAAGCATTATAGTCCGGTTGCCTAGTTTGCTATGCTATCACCTCCTTCAAAGGACCAAGATGTTGGACTAAGTGTGAAAATGCACTTTTTTGCAAACACCCCCGCAATATGTGCGTGGGGGCTGAAGCCAAAGACTGCCATCTTTCAGGTTGTAAATACATATACACTAACGGCCGCACAGGAGATATTTCAATACTTGCACGCACAAGTTTAAAAAGTCGTTATATTATAAATATGATCTCACAAATCATACACGTCATTTGAACATGACATTTTTCGAGCACTGCGACTCTATTAAACGAGCGCCCTGCAGGACTTCCTCAAAATAGTGCTCAGTGGGTAATCGGCTCTCATCCGAACCCTGGGATGCAATAGCGGTGGCATTCATCTCCGCCCAGTATGTCTTAACACGGGCAAGAGCCATCCATGCACCCTCTATACAGGCCGACCGCTTCATCTCCTTGATATGCGGCACCGCCCCAAGGAATTGCTGCAATAAACCAAAATAACTCTTCGGTTTGGGCCTTTCCGGCCACAGATGAGCCACCACATCCGTCATGGCTAGTCCGGACAATCTATTCAGCTCAGCCCACTCAGCTAACTGATCGGTCAACGGCAGTGGACGCTCCGGACTATGGAATTGAGACCAAAATAGCTCTTCCATTTCATGATCCTTCTGACTTCGGAAGTGCCGAACTGCGTCCGCCGCACTCGCCGCCAAATCCAGATAAGGATCCACCGCACTCCACAGCTGGCCCAACTGAGCATACTTCAGATTCGTGAATTTCCTACGCAACAGGAAGGGCTTTCCAGCCACAATGTCTCCGGCCTGACGCAGTTCCTCCTTTACAGCCCGCATTGTAGAACGGGCATCCTTGGCTTCGGAGGTGGCCTTCTTCAGGCCCTCTTGCTCCGCTTGGCGTTCTCTTTCAAGAACCTCATAGCGGTCGGTCGCATCTTTTAATTTCACGGCCATTACGGCCATTTCCTCCCTGCTTCGGCAGTGAGCAGCCTTCTCGGCTTTTAGCTCCTCCGCTGCCTTCAAGGCAGCCACATCACTTTTCGGGCTTGGTCCTTGGCTCGAGCAAGCTCCACCCGAAGGTCTTCCATAGCAGCGGCACCATCTGCATCAAGCATACATGTTGTAAGGAGTGGGCGTCAGCTCCCTTACCAGGTGACCGCGAAAACACAACTTACCTTGTGACTCGTCAAGTCGCTTATTGACCAGCGTGATGTCCGCATCCGCCACGTCGAGTTGCCGCTTTAGTTCACCAACTCTATCAGTCCGGCTGGCCACCGAACGCTCCGCCACCTGCATAGGAAAGGCAACATAAATGTAACTGAGATTATGATCCCCGGCACGCTGTCGCTTTCGACAACATACCGAGTCTCAGGGGCTACTATCTATACAGGGCGCACCCTATGTGCAAAACTGTCAAAAGGTATGTCATTTTTTTGCGTACCTCAAAACCCGTCAGTAAACTTCCGACGGCCTCATGTAACCCGCTTTCGGCGGATGAGATTCTTTCAATCACCGCACTCATTAATGCGTGGTGATCTTCCAAGAGAGACGCCCTCTCGAGCAAGTCCTGCAGCTCCATCGGCCGCACTCCAGTGGGTGCCGAACTCCCAGGCCCCGCCGGACTCGGGGAGACCCTCCGTGACGAAACCTCAGGGTCGTCCGCCCCGCCTAATGGGACGGCAAATGGAGGCGTTTCGCTCTCCATCATCTTCGGACGAAGGTCCCCCGAGGATGAGCTCTGCTGGGAAGGGCTGAGATCTGAACTACAAGGTAAAAACTTTGGTTATCCTTAGAACTGGAATAGGGATGCCCTTTATTATAAAACTTTCCTTTCTTTCTACTTACGGCTCGCTGGAGGGCTGATTCCTTTGGGGAGACTGTACGGCCGGGACTCCTCCCGGCACAGGACCTTCCGATGCAGATTTCTTTCCCCGCTTCGAGGCTTTGGCCTCCGGGTTTTCGGAAGCGGTCCTCTTCACCCCCTGGAGGGAGGGATTCTTGATTCCCCCCTTACTGAGAGCCTCCTTGACAGAGGTGGTAGTTTCCCTGTTCCCCCCTTCGCCTTCCTCCGAAGGCGCAACCTCCAACATTTTGATTAACACGGGATCCGGCGTGGTCTCAGGGAGGGGGCCGGACACCGTATCAGTTTTGCTTGCGCTATCCAATCCTATTCAAGGGATAGCTGGTTAAAAGGCAAATCCATGATATGTAAGTGGATGATATATCCGGTCACAAGGCTACTTACTTGAGTATCCGGGCGATTTCAGCTTAGGCCAGCATCCTCGGTCAAGTCCGGACACACTTCTTGTGATCCGAAGAACAGTTTGTACATCTCCGCGGGTTTTGTACCCATAAAGTGTTGGAGAGCTCGTGGTCCCTCCGGATTGAATTCCCACAGGCGGAGGGGGCGACGTTTGCAGGGCAGAAGACGTCGAATCAGCATAACCTGCGTCACTACGACCAGATTGATCTCCCTATCTTGGAGATTTCGAATCCGGCCCTGCAATAGGGGAACATCCTTGGACGGCCCCCAGTCAAACCCCTTGTTGACCCACGATGTCAGCCGTGGTGGAGGGCCCGGGCGGAAGGCGTGCGGCGGCCTTTGCCTGCTGCCCCTGGGAGCGGTGATATAGAACCACTCCTGTTGCCACAAACCGAGCTCCTCCTGAAAAGAGCCCTCGGGCCATGAAGCATCGGCCCTCTTGCTTATAACTGCCCCTCCGCACTCTGCCTGACGCCCCTCAATCATCTTCGGCTCCACATTGAAGGTTTTGAGCCACAAACCAAAGTGAGGGGTAGTGCGGAGGAAGGCTTTGTAGATGATAATAAACGATGAGATATGGAGGATAGACTCCGGACCCAGGTCGTGGAATTCCAGCCCATAGTAAAACAAGAGCCCCCTCACGAAGGGATCCATCGGGAAGCCTAGACCCGGACGGAGGTGAGGCACGAACACGATGCTCTCGCCAGGCTCCGGGGTAGGAATGACTTGCCCTTGGGCAGACAACCTATGCGAAATATCGTAGGTTAAGTACCTGGCGTCCCTTAGCTTTAACACGTCCTCTTCCGTGACGGAGGAGGGCATCCACCGGCCCTGAAAGCCGGAGCCAGACATTGTCGAAGGTCTGAAGTACCCGAATCTGGAGCCCTGGGTGTTGGAATTCGGGGCGAGGGGCGGATTCGATTGAGGATTGAAGAGAAGGAACGAGCCTTGGTCTCATTATAAAGGGGGAGAATACCAAGAGCCGTCTCCATGACCGTTTAGAACTCGCCTTCGATAGAGGGGACGTGGCAACGGGCGCGGTTGGGTTACCCACACCCGTATTGATGAGAATCCCGGAATAAGGGGAACACGATCTCTGCTTCGACAAGAAGTGCCAAGGAAACCGCTTCGCTAAACGCGCTGAGGCGGTATAATAAAAACGATTCAAGTAAAGGCTTGGTTGTGGTATGACGTCACACCACGAAATAAGTTAGCAGATTGAAATTGTGTAAATATGATTCTCTCTACGGTGGAGTGTGGAAGTTATTTTGCAGAGCCGGACACTATCCTGGTGTTCACAGTCTTCTACAAACTATTCGGAGAAGGAACCCGCCTTGCAATGCCGAAGACAATATGCGCGCCGGACTCGTCGTCATTGAAGCCTGGTTCAGGGGCTACTGAGGGAGTCCTGGACTAGGGGGTGTCCGGATAGCCAAACTATCATCATCGGCCGGACTCCAAGACTATGAAGATACAAGATTGAAGACTTCGTCCCGTGTCCGGACGGAACTTTCCTTGGCGTAGAAGGCAAGCTTGGCGATACGGATATGTAGATCTCCTATCATTGTAACCGACTCTATGTAACCCTAGCCCTCTCCTTTGTCTATATAAACCGGATGGTTTTAGTCCGTAGGACAACAACAATAACAACAATCATACCATAGGCCAGCTTTTAGGGTTTAGCCTCCTTGATCTCGTGGTAGATCTACTCTTGTAATACGCACATCATCAATATCAATCAAGCAGGACATAGGGTTTTACATCCATCAAGAGGGCCCGAACCTGGGTAAAACATCGTGTCCCTTGTCTCCTGTTACTATCCGCCTAGACGCACAGTTCGGGACCCCCTACCCGAGATCCGCCGGTTTTGACATCCACAGCTTGTATCAGAAGTAAATAACGGGTTAGTCCATCCACAAGAATAAACTTTTAACCGGATTTAAAACTCATGTAGTCCACCGGGTTTTGTCACTGAGGCTGATATCTGACAAGATAAGATGAACACAGTACTTGGACATGTACAAGATGATTTAAAGGATTTGTGACTCTGCAGAGTTTGTACTAACTGACCACAGCCAACGGATTTCCGTAGTCACGAAGGACTAGTTCCGTTTATGGTATTTCTGTAGAAACACATTTAACCAGTACACACCCATTCCACCTCACGATGCCAGGAATCACCCTAGACAACGTCCAAGAAAAACTTTGAGACGGGGAGGTCACAACCTCGAATAGCATGGGATCAAATTTCTATACTCACGCTCTAAGGGGTGCCACCCTCTCGGTCCGAACTAGAAACACCCATGCCCCCTGACCGGATGACGGGCTTTAATCCAGGGCCATGGAACCCTCATCCCGGCCTCTCTATTTGGTGTGTACCAGGTAAAATGGTTTGCAACTTACTAGGCCATATTCCTTACGAAAAACATGTGGCAGTACAGGAATGGAAATGAATGGGAATGTGATTTGATTCACAATGACACTGAAGTCAAATAGACGGGCGTAAGACTGGCATGCCACAACACTACCATCTTACCCATCCTCATGCCACCATATGGCCATGCAAATATGTATCCAACAACATATGGCTTTCCGAAACTTACTTTCCATTTTTGTACATGAAATATAACATTCAAAGAAATGTTCATAAGCATGCCATGAAACTCCTAAATGCAAACATGCAACAAACACTCATCATATGAAGAGTTCAAACATGCTTGCCTGGTTCGGAGTAGTCGGAGTCTAACTGGGTGAAGTTCGCGGCTCCGTCACCTCCTCCGGTATCTACGGTATAAGAAAATACACACGTAACATAAAACCGTGAGGTGCAGAAAAGTATTCCATAAAAATTCTCAAATAAATCTGATAAAAAACTAGACAAAATTTTTAAGAGAACAGAAAAAGAATAAAACAAAAATCCTTTTCTGTTTAAAAGTTATAAGGGTTTTGATTCAGGGACCTTTCTGTAATGAAACAGAAAACTCTCAGGGGGTTCTACAGAAAAGTCCAGAAAACGATTCGTTTAAAAGAAAAGAGTGAGAGACTGACAGGCGGGTCCCACCCGTCAGGTTTGAATATTCAAACGAGGGAGACGGGGCTCGATGGCGCCCGAGAGCTGCAGGGGGATCGGGTGGTACCTCCATGTTCAGTACGTCCTTCCGCGTTGGTGGGTGGTGGTGGTGGTCGCCGGCGAGCACTGTGTCGATGGCGGCCCTTGCTCCAGTGGACGGTGGTTCGGGTAGTCGTGGACCTCGTCGGAGAGAGCTGCTGGGGTCAAATTGGAGTGGGGGTTAGTCTCCTAGAGGTGGCATGAGGCTACGGGCAAGTCTAGGGCGGTGGAGGAGTTCTCACCAGCGAGAACGCTGCCGGAGCCCGAAGCGGACGGAGGTGGCCGGAGTTGAGGAAGAAGGGCCCCTCGAGGCTCTTCCAGAGGTTGGGCGGGGTCTGGTGAGGTGGTGGAGGTGTGCGGGGTCGAGAGCGAGCTCGGAGGCGCTATTTATAGCCGGCCCGAGGCGGTTGCCGTGAACGGGAAAAGACCGGCGAGCAATTACGGTGGCGCTGTGGCTGGACGGTTGGTTTAGAGGCTTGAGCATCGTCTAGATGGAGCACTAGTTCCATTCCAGTGTCTAACCTAACAAGGTAGGGGTGGTTTCGGCCTGTCCCCGACGGAACGGCCGTACGGCACGTCGGCGGCAGAGAGCGCGCCCTGAGCGTGCCAGGCCACGGCGACGGTGCTGCATGCGTGCGCTAGCAAGGGAGATGGCCACGCGGAGCTGTCAGGTGGTTTGGGCGGTGCCGAACGGCGTTATGCCGCAAGGTGCTCACTCTCGGCCGCCACGGGAGGTTCTGCCGCCGCGGAAGACGCCGGCGCAGGCAGGCCAGGGTGCTACCGATGCCAGGAATGAGCCAAGCGCGCGTGTGGCACTCCGGACAGGGAGGAGGAGCCGTGCACAACGCGCCAGGCGCACAGTCGACATGTGACTGAACTCTGACGAAGAAATGACACTGAACTTACTGAATTTTCTGAAGATGCACAGTAACAGTGCAGGCCAGGTGTTCGACAAAATGATTTTTGCATGTGGGGATTTTTCCTTGAGCTGGTTTTTGGTGGAGTGGTCTCTCATTGCAACTGGGTGTTGCCTGAATTTTGGTGGAATTTTTGGAGAAGTGGAGATATAAAAACAGGAAGGGATCAAAACCAAAGAAAAGCCCAAAACCAAAAAGGTTTTCTTTTTTTTGAAAAACTAAATCCAAGAAAAGATTTTGAGAGGGAAAACTCAGAAGAGAGGTTTTTAAGAAGGATTTAAAAGACCTTCTTTAAACCAAGCAAGGCTCTTTCTGAAAACAAAAACCACAAAATTTTTGGAGTGTCACAGCACCTACCCCCTTAGGAAAAATCTCGTCCCCGAGATTTCAGCTGATCCTTAAACAGGTGTGGTTGCTCTGTCCGAAGAAAATCCTCCCTCTCCCAAGTTACTTCATTCTCGGTGTGATTGCTCCACTGAACTCTGAAAAACTTGATGGTTTTCTGTCGGGTCCTCCTCTCAGACTCCTCTAATATTTTTATTGGGTGCTCCCGGTAGGTGAGGTCTGGTTGTACGTCAATATTTTCATGTGACACTTGCTTCTCTGGGTTGCTCACGTACTTTCTCAACTGCGAGATGTGGAACACGTTGTGGATATCGGATAAATCCCCGGGTAGGTCTAGCTGGTAGGCTACCGTGCCTCTTTGGGCCACTATACGAAATGGTCCGATGAATCTTGGTGCTAGCTTTCCCTTAACCCTGAATCATTGCAGACCCCTCATAGGAGAAACTCTTAGGTATACAAACTCTCCGGGTTCAAAACTGATTTCCCGATGCTTTCGATCGTAATAACTCTTTTGCCGACTTTGAGCTGTCTTGAGTCGATCTCTAATCGTCTTAACTTTCTCCTCAGCCTCCTTGAGCATATCTAGACCGAAGATGTGGCTGTCCCCGGTTTCTGACCAGTTTAGCGGGGTACGACATCTTCTCCCATATAGAGCTTCAAAGGGTGCCATTTGCAAGCTGGCTTGATAACTGTTGTTGTATGCGAATTCTGCATATGGCAAGCTTTCTTCCCAACTGGTTCCGTAGGTGAGGACACATGCTCTCAGCATGTCTTCTAGAATTTGGTTTACGCGTTCAGTTTGCCCATCAGTCTGGGGGTGGTATGCGGTACTGAATGCTAGTTGGGTTCCCAGTGCCTGTTGTAGGTGATCCCAAAATCTAGAGACGAACTGTGTGCCTCTGTCGGATATGATAGTCTTTGGGACTCCATGCAGGCAGACGATACGGGCAAGATAAAGTCTGGCCAGTCTCTGAGTGGTGTGAGTTGTTTTCACCGGAATAAAGTGTGCTACCTTAGTTAATCTGTCGGTGATGACCCATATGGCATTATTTCCGTGTCTTGACCGTGGTAGTCCAACAATGAAATCCATTCCAATCTCGTCCCACTTCCACTCGGGTATCTTGTTTGGCTATAACAACCCGGCTGGTTTCTGGTGCTCGGCCTTGATACATTGACAAGAGTCACAGCATGCAATGAACGTGGCTATATCTCTCTTCATACCGTGCCACCAAAAATTTTCCTGAAGGTCTTTGTACATTTTTGTTCCTCCAGGATGGGTTGAATATGGAGCGGTGTGGCTTTCAGCCAGAATCTGTTGTTTGAGGTCCTTGATATTTGGTACGCAAAGTCTCTCTCCATACCACAATACTCCTTGCTCATCTACGTTGAATTCTGAGGCCTTGCCCAAACTCACTTTCCTTTTTATGCCATCAATGCTGTGGTGTCCATGCTGAGCCTCCTTGATCTTTTCCATCAGGGTAGGCTGTATTTCCAAATTCGACACACTGGCTTCGGTGACCATTATTAAATTGAGTTTGGAAAATTCCTGTTGAAATTCTAGCCTCAAATTTGGCATACTGTCGTGGTCCGTGCTGGGATTCCAACTAAGGGCGTCTGCCACAACATTTGCTTTTCCGGGATGGTAGTGGATTCCAACATCATAATCCTTCACCAACTCCAACCAGCGTCGTTGCCGTAAATTAAGTTCTGGCTGTGTGAAAATATACTTAAGACTCTTATGGTCTGTGTATATTTCACAACAATTTCCAAGTAGAAAGTGTCTCCATTCCTTGAGTGCATGGATGACCGCTGCCAATTCTAAGTCATGAGTGGGATAATTTTCCTCATGCTTGCGAAGTTGTCTGGAGACATACGCAACTACCTTGCCTTCTTGCATCAATACGCATCCGAGGCCTTTTCGGGATGTGTCACAATATACCTCAAAATTCTTGTGTATGTCTGGCACAATTAATACTGGTGCCATTGTTAATTTCCTTTTTAGCTCTTGGAAGCTTTTCTCACATGCTTTCGTCCATTCAAACTTCTTGTCTTTCTTGAGCAACTGCGTCATTGGCTTTGCTATGGTGGAGAATCCTTCAATAAATCTCCGGTAATAGCCAGCCATTCCCAAGAAACTTCGTACGTCCGTTACGCTAGCTGGTGGTTTCCAGCCAAATACGGCCTTGACCTTTTTCGGGTCTATTGCAATACCTTCTTGGGTGAGTATGTGGCCCAAAAAACCCACCTGTCTTAGCAAAAATTCACATTTGCTGAATTTGGCGTATAGTTGATGTTTCCTGAGTTCTCCTAGTACAATCCTGAGATGCTCGACGTGCTCTTCTGGTGTTTTAGAGTATATCAGAATATCATCGATGAATACCACAACAAACTTGTCCATATACTTCATAAATACTCTGTTCATGAGGTGAACAAAATATGTGGGGGCGTTTGTTAGCCCAAATGGAATTACGGTGAACTCATACCATCCATATCTGGAGGTGAAGGCTGTCTTAGGAATATCTTCTGTTCGCACTTTTAATTGGTGGTATCCCGATCTCAAGTCAATTTTTGAGAAGACTTTGGCCTGTGCGAGCTGATCAAATAAATCATTTATTCGGGGCATTGGGTATTTGTTCTTGATTGTGACCATGTTAAGAGCTCGATAGTCAATACACAATCTTAGTGTTCCATCCTTCTGAAATTCCATCTTGCTTCTGTGGTTGCGAACAAAAGTAGACTGGTCCCTTTTGCGTTTGCGGAAATCTTCTAAGCTGCGTCGCTCATTTTCCAGAGTAATGGCCTTATCCACCAGTGTTTTAAAATCTGGAAAGTTATACACAACCAGCTGGCATTTAAGTGCGGGTGCCAAGCCTTCCAAGAATTTTTCCATCTTCTTGCTCTCGGTCATGCGCTCTTCATTGGCGTAGTGAGACAGTAGACTGAATTGGCTGTTGTATTCTGACACTGTCATGGTCCTTTGCTTGAGGTCATCAAATTCTCTCTTCTTGATTGTCATAACACTCTTAGGACTGTGTGCCCCATGAAAACCTTCTTTGAAATCCTCCCAGGTTATTTCATTTTCGTTGGGGTGCATGTGCAGGAAGTTTTCCCACCACGATGCAGCTGCTCCGGTGAGATAATGTGGTGCATACAATACTTTTTCACGGTCTGAACACTGTGCAATAATTAATTTTCTCTCCATGTCTCGAAGCTAGTCGTCGGCCTCAAGAGGTTTGTCAGTATGAGAAAATGTTGGAGGATGCATCTTCTGTAACTCAGATAACTTTGATTGCTGCTGATACTGACCACGGTGATTTCCCATATTGATGAATTGGTTCATCATTTCCTGGTGTTGTTGCTGACTCTGTTCATACAGACGACACACTTGGGTAAATGCTGTTTCACTGTCCTGTTGACTTGTCTGTCCCTGAGTGAAATTGTGGTTTGGTGGTGTGCCATAATTTTCTTCGGGCTGATTTGGCATGGAGCGCGTCCACGGACGAGACATCTTTCACTCTGGGGATATATTTTGTGAAACTCGTAAGACAAGAAAGCGAGAGTCGCAAAAGTCAATAAAATCACACATAAAGAAAATTTTAAAACTCCAGGATATTTTTGAAAATACACGATTGCGCATGGAGAAGGACTATTACATATCTTACACGCAAGCATAATTATACATTACATCACTCAGGATATGCGTACATAATCCTGACATGTTATTGAGACTAGTGCACTTCTCCAGATCCTACATGATGCGCAAACAGGCTACTTCTCACAACCTATGTACATATACACATATCACACATGTCGGTACATGGCATGGCGTCTAAACGTACTCAGTCGGAGATGGTGAGGATCGCCCTAGGCCTGCCGAGGGTGAGACGCAGTGATGCTGGGGACTCAACCTCCTCCTCGCTAATAGGTTCCAGATGAGAAGCGCTGCGCTGAGCTGATGGAGCAGGTGCCATAGGTGGAGTAACACGAATATGAGTGGGTGGAATAGGTGGAGTAGCACGTATGGGAGTGGGTGCAATAAGTGGTGCAGAGCGAACTGGAGTGGGTGCAATATCTTGGTTAAATTCCTCAGTGGTAGGCAGATGACGAGCAGTGGCGAGAATGGTAGGTGAGTGAGAAGCCGAGGACGAGATAAAAGTCAGCGGTGGAGCGGTGTGCAGGAGTTCCCTCCTGTTGGCGGTACAGTCATGGACTGAGTCCATGCGGGCAGCTACGAGGTCGTCCACCATGCTGTCGAAGGCTGCCTCCAGGGCTCAAAGGTACCGGACAAGCATCTCGAAGGCCTCGTCTCGCTCTCCTCTGGGGCAAGAGAATGAGTAGTGACAGGTGTATGGCACGTGGCATGGAAGGTAGCGGTAGCGACGGGTCTTCATTGCAGGAAGGACATCCCGAAGACGAGCTATCGCCTCGCGGGCACCCATCTGCATAGCATGCCTCTCTGTAGGCATGGCTCTCCCCAAGAATTGTAAGCGGCGTATCTCAACACGCCCTCCCCTGAATTGCACCGTGGCCTGGTGCATGGTCAGACTGTCGTTGATCTTGTGTGGATAAAGTGTGAAGACTGGGCGCACGGATGGCCCCATCGCTACCTGAACAATGAAGGAGAGGAGCTTGACGAACCCCTCAGGCACGTTGGCGAACATTTGTGACTCACAGTCGTTGCCAGCCATCTACAAAAGTAGGCAAAAATTCTGAGCGATCAGATCATAAATTTTATGCCGACTGTCAGAAAAATGACTACATTTGTAAAAACTCTATCATGCTAATAACTGATTAGCGATCACACCTAGTGGCTTCCTACAGTCAGCGTGGCTCTGGTACCAAGTCTGTCACGACCGATTATTCAATAAAATGCTTATTGAGAAAATCGATCTTTTGATCCCAGTATAGGAAAAGTTATCCTCACTGGTAGACAAATGCTTGATAAATAGAGGACCAGTAGCATTAAATATATTACAGGGTTGAGCTGAGGCTGCTCAACAATTTATTACAAACTCGCCAATATCTTACATAAGGGCGGTTATGACACAGGGGTGTGGTGACATGCTACAAGCTCGAGATAAAAAGTGGTGGTGGATAACTTGACTCCTAACTGGCAGCTCATCGAGCGTCGAGGTGAGGCTCGATGGATTTATTTCTGGGGTGGCGGAAGCGGATATGATACAGTGACCAAATGCAAGATCGCACGGGACTGACTGGGACTCCTCTAGGCGTCGGACTCGCTATCGAACTCTTCATCCATGAGATCGCCTTCATCAACATCTGGCCAAATCAACAAGCTAGGTGAGTACTTTGAAAGTACTCGTAAGACAGTTCGGACAAAAGATATAACAAATGCATGCATGAATGCATCATGAGCAAAAAAATAATGATTCTCATTCCAATAATAAAATTTTTGCACAACATGACAAGTAAAACAAAAATAACTGAAAACCGATCGGGTGTCTGGAGCGACGCCTCGAAAGGTAAACAAATAAAGCTCATGCTGCAGTCGGGTGTCTAAGCGACACCACATAAAGGGCTTATAAAGAAATGCCACACTCGGGCGTCTCAGCGACACCACATAAAGGGCTTATAAAAGAGATGCGACAGGCGGGCGTCTCAGCGACACCACATAAAGGGCTTATAAAGAAATGCCACAGTCGGGCGTCTCAGCGACACCACATAAAGGGCTTATAAAAGAAATGCCACAGTCGGACGTCTGAGCGACATCACAGAAAGGGCTTATAAAAGAAATGCCATAGTCGGACGTCTGAGCGACATCACAGAAAGGGCTTATAAAAGAAATGCCACAGTCGGACGTCTGAGCGACATCACAGAAAGGGCTTATAAAAGAAATGCCACAGTCGGACGTCTGAGCGATATCATAGAAAGGGCTTATGGAAGAAATGCCACAGTCGGACGTCTGAGCGACATCACAGAAAGGGCTTATAAAAGAAATGCCACAGTCGGACGTCTGAGCGACATCACAGAAAGGGCTTATAAAAGAAATGCTACAGTCGGACGTCTGAGCGACATCACAGAAAGGGATTATGAAAGAAATGCCAGAGTCGGACGTCTGAGCGACATCACAGAAAGGGCTTATAAAAGAAATGCCATAGTCGGACGTCTGAGCGACATCACAGAAAGGTCTTATGAAAGAAATGCCACAGTCGGACGTCTGGGCGACATCAGAGAAAGGGCTTGTATCAGAAGTAAATAACGGGTTATCCCATCCACAAGAATAAACTTTTAACCGGATTTAAAACTCATGTAGTCCATCGGGTTTTGTCACTGAGGCTGATATCTGACAAGATAAGATGAACACAGTACTTGGACATGTACAAGATGATTTAAAGGATTTGTGACTCTGCAGAGTTTGTACTAACTGACCACAGCCAACAGATTTCCGTAGTCACGAAGGACTAGTTCCGTTTACGGTATTTCGGTAGAAACACATTTGACCAGTACACACCCATTCCACCTCACGATGCCATGAATCACCCTAGACAACGTCCAAGAAAAACTTTGAGACAGGGAGGTCACAACCTCGAATAGCATGGGATCAAATTTCTATACGCGCGCTCTAAGGGGTGCCCCCCTCTCGGTCCCAACTGGAAACACCCATGCCCCCTAACCGGATGATAGGCTTTAATCCAGGGCCATGGAACCCTCATCCCGGCCTCTCTATTTGGTGTGTACCAGGGAAAATGGTTTGCAACTTACTAGGCCATATTCCTTACGGAAAACATGTGGCAGTACAGGAATGGAAATGAATGGGAATGTGATTTGATTCACGATGACACTGAAGTCAAATAGACTGGCGTAAGACTGGCATGCCACAACACTAACATCTTACCCATCCTCATGCCATCATATGGCCATGCAAATATGTATCCAACAACATATGGCTTTCCGAAACATACTTTCCATTTTTGTGCATGAAATATAGCATTCAAAGAAATGTTCATAAGCATGCCATGAAATTCCTAAATGAAAACATGCAGCAAACACTCATCATATCAAGAGTTCAAACATGCTTGCCTGGTTCAGAGTAGTCGGAGTCTAACTGGGTGAAGTTCGCGGCTCCGTCACCTCCTCCGGTATCTACGGTATAAGAAAATACGCACGTAACGTAAATACCGCGAGGTGCACAAAAGTATTCCATAAAAATTCTCAAATAAATCTGAGAAAAAACTAGACAAAATTTTTAAGAGAACAGGAAAAGAATCAAACAAAAATCCTTTTCTGTTTAAAAGTTATAAGGGTTTTGATTCAGGGACCTTTTTGTAATGAAACAGAAAACTCTCAGGGGGTTCTGCAGAAAAGTCTAGAAAATGATTCGTTTAAAAGAAAAGAGTGAGAGACTAACAAGCGGGTCCCACCCGTCAGGTTTGAATATTCAAATGAGGGAGACGGGGCTCGACGGCGCCCGAGAGCTGCGGTGGTCGCCGACGGCGATCCACGGCGAGGCAGGGGATCGGGTGGTACCTCCGTGTTCAGTACGTCCTTCCGCGTCGGTGGGTGGTGGTGGTGGTCGCCGGCGAGCACTCTGTCGATGGCGGCCCTTGCTCCGGCGGACGGTGGTTTGGGTAGTCGTGGACCTCGTCGGAGAGAGCTGCTGGGGTCAAATTGGAGTGGGGTTTAGTCTCCTAGAGGTGGCATGAGGCTACGGGCAAGTCTAGGGCGGTGGAGGAGTTCTCACCAGTGAGAACGCTGCCGGAGCCCGAAGCGGACGGAGGTGGCTGGAGTTGAGGAAGAAGGGCCCCTCGAGGCTCTTCTAGAGGTTGGGCGGGGTCTGGTGAGGTGGTGGAGGTGTGCGGGGTCGAGAGCGAGCTCGGAGGCGCTATTTATACCCGACCCGAGGCAGTTGCCGTGAACCGAATAAGTCCGGCGAGCGATTACGACGATGCTGTGGCTGGACGGTTGGTTTAGAGGCTTGAGCATCGTCTAGATGGAGCACTGGTTCCATTCCAGTGTCTAACCTAACAAGGTAGGGGTGGTTACGGCCTGTCCCCGACGGAACGGCTGTACGGCACGTCGGCGGCAGAGAGCGCGCCCTGAGCGTGCCAGGCCATGGCGACGGTGCCGCATGCGTGTGCTGGCAAGGGAGATGGCCATGCGGAGCTCTCAGGTGGTTTGGGCGGTGCCGAACGGCGTTATGCCGCAGGGTGCTCCATGTCGGCCGCCACGGGAGGTTCTGCCGCCGCGGAAGACGCCGGCACAGGCGGGCCAGGGTGCTACCGACGCCAGGAACAAGCCAAGCGCGCATGTGGCGCTCCGGACAGGGAGGAGGTGCCGTGCACAACGCGCCAGGTGCACAATCGACATGTGACTGAACTCTGACAAAGAAACGACATGGAACTTACTGAATTTTCTGAAGATGCACAGTAACAGTGCAGGCCAGGTGTTCGACAGAATGATTATGGCATGTGGGGATTTTTCCTTGAGCTGGTTTTTGGTGGAGTGGTCTCTCATTGCAACTGGGGGTTCCCTGAATTTTGGTGGAATTTTTGGAGAAGTGGAGATATGAATTTCACCAAATTTGACAAATCTGGTCCAAACTTGCAGAGGGTGAAATTTGAAAATTTTGAAAAGAAGAAGAGTGGATCTTGTTGGTTCTAGGTTGTGGGTGCTAAGGACTATCCAGAGGAGTTGATTTGAGACCAAAGTTCAAAGGCATTAAGGTACTTGCTTTGCAAATTACCTAGGCTCAAAATAAAGGACAAAATTGTTTTGGGAAAAGAAATAAATGAGATAAAATCCAAAAATGGATTTAACTAGTTGGGACAGAATGTTTGGGTTGTCCCAAAGTGGAAGGAGGGGTTTTGGGAGAATTTTACCATAAGAGGCATGGTAAAAACAGGAAGGGATCAAAACCAAAGAAAAGCCCAAAACCAAAAAGGTTTTCTTTTTTTCGAAAAACTAAATCCAAGAAAAGATTTTGAGAGGGAAAACTCAGAAGAGAGGTTTTTAAGAAGGATTTAAAAGACCTTCTTTAAACCAAGCAAGGCTCTTTCTGAAAACAAAAACCACAAAATTTTTGGAGTGTCACAATCACAAACTTCAACACAAGTATTTCTACAATCCACAATTACTCACTAGCATGACTCTAATATCACCATCCTCATATCTCAAACAATCATAAAGAATCAGACTTCTCTTAGTATACAATGCACTTTATATTAAAGTTTTTATTATATCCCTCATGGATGCCCATCATATTAGGACTAAATTCATGACCAAAGCAAATTACCATGTTGTTTAAAGAGTCTACAAATAATTTTAAGTGAAGCATGAGAGTTCATCAATTTCTTCAAAATAAAACCACCGCCGTTTTCTAAAAAGATATAAGTGAAGCACTAGAGCAAATGACAAACTACTCCAAAAGATATAAGTGAAGATCAATGAGTAGTCGAATAATTATGTAACTATGTGAAGACTCTGTAACATTTAAGAATTTCAGCTCTTGGGATATTATTCAAATAGCAAGCAAAACAAAATAAAATAAAATGATGCTCCAAGCAAAACACATATCATGTGGTGAATAAAAATATAGCTCCAAGTAAAGTTACCGATGAACGAAGACGAAAGAGGGGATGCCATCCGGGGCATCCCCAAGCTTAGGATCTTGGTTGTCCTTGAATATTACCTTGGGGTGCCTTGGGCATCCCCAAGCTTAGGCTCTTTTCACTCCTTATTCCGTATTCCATCAAAACTTTACCCAAAACTTGAAAACTTCACAACACAAAACTCAACAGAAAACTCATAAGCTCCGTTAGTATAAGAAAATAAATCACCACTTAGGTACTATTGTTAACTCATTCTAAATTCATGTTGGTGTTGTATCAATTGTATTCCAACTTATCCATGGTTCATACCCTCCGATACTACTCGTATATTCATCGAAATAAGCAAACAACACATAGAAAACAGAATCTGTCAAAATAAGAACAGCCTGTAGTAATCTGGAAACTTTGCATACTTCTATAACTCCACAAATTCTGAAAAAAAATAGGAAAATCTAGGAAATTTGAATATTAATATTGTGTAAAAAATTCAGCTTAAAAGCACATTACAGTGAATTTTCAAAATTCCTGGACTGAGAGAAAAAGTTTTTGTTTTTGCACAGAATCAAGTCAACTATCATCCACAGTATCTGAAAGGCTTTACTTGGCACTTTATTGAAACAAAAGCTATAAAACATGATTACTATAGTAGCTTAATTATGTGAACACAAAAAAAATAGTAGGGGTAAATATTGGGTTGTCTCCCAACAAGCGCTTTTCTTTAATGCCTTTCTAGATAGGCATGATGATTTCAATGACGCTCACATAAAAGATAAGAATTGAACCATAATGGGGGCATCATGAAGCATATGACTAACACATTTAAGTCTAACCTACTTCCTATGCATAGGGATTTTGTGAGCAAACAACTTATGGGAACAAGAATCAACTAGCATAGGAAGGTACAACAAGCAAAACTTCAAAACTTTCAACACATATAGAGAAAACTTGGTATTGTTGCAATTACTACAAGCATATGTTCCCCCCTCACAGTAATTTTTAGTAGCATCATGAATTAATTCAATAATATAAATAACACATAAATCACTCTTTTCATGATGCATAAGCATAGAATTTTTGTTACTCTCCACATAAGCAAATTTCTTCTCATGAATAGTAGGAGTATCATAAGAAGCTCGAATACTATAAATTGTTTCCACATTCAAAGAGTAATGTTCAGAAAAAGGATAATCATAATCATGACAAGTTTTATAAATATTATCATCACTACTTTTTATAGCATAAGTATCATCACAATAATAATCATAAGTTGCAACTTTGTTCTCAGCATAATCAATTGAAACCTCTTCCAAGATAGTGGAATCATTACTAAATAAAGTCATGACTATCGGTGTCAAAACCGGCAGATCTTGGGTAGGGGGTCCCAAGCTGTGTGTCATGGATCGATGGGTAACAGGAGACAGGGGACACGATGTTTACCCAGGTTCGGGCCCTCTCTATCGAGGTAATACCCTACTTTCTTCTTGATTGATCTTGATGGATATAGGGTTACAAGAGTTGATCTGCCTCGAGATCATATGTTGTGGTCTAAACCCTAGAGGTATGATGAGTAATGTCATAATGATCTAGCTTGACCTTGGGTTATACAATGTACCAGAGGCCTAGGATAACAAGAGTCCTAGTCGAATACGCCGGTGGAGAGGAGTCCTTGTCTTGATCACCAAGTCTTGTGTTATCTTCCTCGTGTATGCATCAGTTGTCCGAACTGGCCCATGAGTATACGGCCATGGGGGTCCTCGGCCCAATCTAATTGATCGGGAGACGACGTGGTGAGTACCCCCTAGTCTAGGACACCGTTAGTAGCCCCCTGAACCGGTCTTCAAGTTGGGGACGCTCCTCGATTCTTCCGAACTATTCTTCATCTTCGGTCGCCGGTCTTGAAAACTGGTTCAACAAATCATATCATCTTCGATCTTGAGGATCGCCGAAGTGAATCTGAAGAGTTGACATGTAGGGTATCCAAGGAGCCCCTTTAAGTTCTCGGCCTTTATCAATGCCTTGTTATTTTTTATGCCGCACCTTGGGTTTGAAGTTGTTCCCGTGCGGTGGTGTCCTCTTGCATCCGAGTTCCAACACCGAACTGTATTTGAGGACTGCTTCCGAGCTCCAACGCCGGAATGTATCCAAGCTCCAATGTCGGACTGTGTCCAAGCTCCAACGTCGGACTGTATCCGAGCTCCAACACCGGACCATATCCGAGATGTCATAGATCACCTTGGTTCAAAAAAAGTTGAAGGAGTTTAGCCAAGCTTAATGCCGAAAATGCCCTCTATGTAGCTAGCCACTAGCGCCCGAGCTTTATGCTGGACTGCTTCCAAGGTGGTGCACCACCCCGACCGCGGGCTGATTTTTGGTGAATATTTTTGACTGGTGCAATTTATTCTCTGCCGAGATATATAGCCATTATATGTATATCCGGTAGCCCTCAAGGCGTGTGTCAGTCTAAAACCCGAGATGCACCTGAAGAAAAACATGAAAACGCTGATCCTAATAGCCCCTGAGACTCAGGTCGATGCGTGAAATCAGTCTGACGATCAACTCCTAGCTCGGCAGCATACGTAGGGATAGAAACGCAGTGTAATATATTAGAGATGATAGTGATCGGCGAACAGGCCCTTGAGAGAGGGTCTTGAGAAGTTGCTGCAATATATTAGCTTGACGCCAAATAGGTTCAAATGGTACCTACTATTGTCCAAAGACGAGTTTGCCCATAGTTCGGTCAAGCCGAACACTAAGCACTTTTGAATTTTTTGCATTGAACAGGCAACACAGTAGCCCTCGAGACACTGGTTGGTGGCAACACCAGATCAGGGGATCAATGTGCCCCTTTAATATTTATAAATAATGAGCGTGAAGCCCAGTAGCCCCCGAGCCTTAATGTGGGCACGGGTGGCCGAATTAAGGATCGATATCCGTGTGACAGAAAATTTTGTTGTGTTTAACACAAACTTCTCGAAAAGAGAATAAAGATATCTTAAAGGAGCTAGAGCCAGTGAAAGCTGGGCTCGCCAAGGTTGTCCCCAAGGGGCTTAATAGATAGGAAATCGATGCCACTTGGGATTTAGGAGAGCTTTATGTAAGTTGCTCGCTTGGTCTTTAAAAGATGAGCTGCAATAAATCAACTTTACTCACAATTTATGAGCCGATGTATCCATGTATTTTACATCATTAATGCTCGGATCCGCATTGTACAAAACTTTGTTGACTGACCATCGGCTTCCACCTCCTCGGCCAGCAGCCGGGGAGTGTTTGTCCTTCTTTATAAAGCCTTCATCAGAGCAAAGATTTACGACAAACAAGGCAATCCGGTCATACTGTTATATTACTTAATGTAAGAAATATCTTCCAAGGAAAATAGTCCCACTATCGGTTCCTTTCTTTGGGTCATCATGCTTATCATGATCATGAAAGCTCACCTCCGATCAATGTGGGAGGAAAATATTGAGGATTTAGTTCGGGGAAAGTTCCCGAACTCTATGGTATTAATGAACCAAAATTATCACTTCTGTCGTTGCCGACCAATGTGATCCTTTAAGATTGCTGGCTTTCAGCTTCACCCAGTCTGAGGTACTAACTCGGATGACCCAGTAGTAACAATCAGAGAGGTTCTCCCTTTACCGCCTAGCCGAACAATCGGGAACGTAGGGGTAAGCACAGGAGCCAGGCAACCCCGCTTGGCAAAAATCTTAAGTCAAATTGATGCATATTTATGGCTTTATAACAATGATTACGGAAGACGGCCCTTGTATATTGAATACAAATGCCAATGATATGTTTATTTTGACTTTGTTGCGATCGTTTATCAGTTGAAAGTGGCCCATCGTCGGCTTGTACCCCTTCGTAGATACTACGTAGGGTGTTTCCGCAATAAGAAGACAACCCTTAGCCGACGTCTCGGTGCCAGAAGGCGGTTGTGTTAGCGGAAACTAGGCAATCAGATATGCGGGCTTTATAACATTCACTTAGTCATAGGAGTTTTAAACTAGAGAAGCTAGCTACGAGCCCCCGATTAGTGTTCAGCGACCGCCGAGTTCAAGCCGTAAACACTTTGGCCAATGTTATGAATGGCCCGTCATTTAACATAGTCATCGGATCGCTGACCAGTTTACGCTTATTATGTGTCAGGACCCTGATTCCATGCCACACTGATCTAGCATGTAACACCTCATATGACTTTGCGGCCTCACGCATGGTATTCCCACGAGTGTCGCCTTACCATGACCGGGACCATTTGCGCCTTTTGGCACATGTATATGATAGTGTCGCTAGCATCCATATGACAAAGAACCCGGGCTGACATGGCTAGTCGTAAACCCAAAGTGGCACTAACTTACAGGGACAGGCTTACATGACCCAGCAACGAACGTGTCGGTCATCAGCGAGTGAATCTGGGCTGTAGTAACTGGGCTAACAGGACTCCGGAGATTTCGGGCTTTAGCAGGCTAACAGGACTCCGGTAGACGCCACGTGACATTTCCCCAAAGGGACAGACATAGGAATGAAGAAGGACACATGCCGGCCAGCCTAAGTGTTCCGGAGCAGTAGCAAGCTACCAAGGCTCAGTGGAAGCACTAGGAGACATTTCCCGGTAAGAGAGGCTACCAAGGATAAACAACTAGATAGTCAGATTCCACACATACCAAGCATTTCAATAACATACACACAATATGCTCGATATGTGCAAATACAACATGGCATCACAACAAGACTCTACAACTCAAGTATTTTATTCAGTAGGCTCCGAGGAGCGAGATATTACAAACCTAGGTCTCATGACCCAACATTCAGAGCATTCAAGTCAAAGAACAAGCGGAAGCTTATCATGTCTGAGTATAGGCATCTACAAATGAAAAAGGCTGAGAAGCCTGACAATCTACCAGATCCTGCCGGGCGCACAAGATCATAGCTGAGGTAGCAAGCTAAACGTCAAAGTCCAAGCGGAACTACTAGCGAGACTGAAGTCCCTCTTCAAAAACATAAAATAGGCAAACGCGAGTACAAATGTACCCAACAAGACTTACATCAGAACTAGCTACATATGCATCAGTATCAACAAAGGGGGTGGTGGAGTTTAACTGCAGCAAGCCAGCTTTGACTCGGTGGCTATCCTGAACTACGACTGCAAACAACTCTTTTGAGGTGGCGCACACGAGTCCACATATTCAACATATCAATACACCACTATGGATCCTCTCCCGTCTCCCTACGAGAATGCCATCCATAGCACTCACGCTTATCTTGCGTATTTTAGAGTATCCACTTTCACTTGTCTATGAACTGTATTGGCAACCCAGAGGCCCTTTACTGGGGACGCGGCTATTCAAATAGTTTATATTAACCCTGCAGGGGTGTACTTCTTCACACACGCTCTCGCCACTTACCGCCACATACACGTCATGTACCTTGGCAACCTTCAAGCGGAAGCCTGGTGAGGGTGTTGGCCATGACCTGACTAACCACACAAGTCTGTAGTCCAGGTTTATCACCTATTCGGGTTCCATCCGCAAGGAGATCTGGCCGGGGTGCCACTTGGTACACCGTGCCACTGCACCTAGTCTGTCCAAGGCCCACCTGTACCGGGTGCCACTTGGTAGACTACTAGCGCTACCTACAAACACCAGAAACTAGTTTCAACTCCTGGACAGAGATTGAGTTGATTAATAAGTCGAGAGGGGCATGAGGGAGTCCTAGATTAGGGGGTGTCCGGATAGCCGGACTATAACCTTTGGCCGGTGTCGGTGTCAAAACCGGCGGATCTCGGGTAGGGGGTCCCGAACTGTGCGTCTAGGCGGATGGTAACAGGAGACAAGGGACACGATGTTTTACCCAGGTTCGGGCCCTCTCGATGGAGGTAAAACCCTACGTCCTTCTTGATTAATATTGATGATATGGGTTGTACAAGAGTAGATCTACCACGAGATCAAGGAGGCTAAACCCTAGAAGCTAGCCTATGGTATGATTGTTGTTCGTCCTATGGACTAAAACCCTTCGGTTTATATAGACACTGGAGAGGGCTAGGGTTACACAGAGTTGGTTACAATGGTAGGAGATCTACATATCCGTATCGCCAAGCTTGTCTTCCACGCCAAGGAAAGACCCATCCGGACACGGGACGAAGTCTTCAATCTTGTATCTTCATAGTCTTGGAGTCCGGCCAATGATGATAGTTCGGCTATCCGGACACCCCCTAGTCCAGGACTCCCTCAGTAGCCCCCGAACCAGGCTTCAATGACGACGAGTCCGACGCGTATACAGTCTTCGGCTTTGCAAGGCGGGTTCTCCTTCAAATTCCATGTGCTTGCCGAATAGTGTCCGGCTTCCTTATAAATGTTGCGCTCCTTGGCTTCCACATCCAATAATGGCCCTCTTCCACGTGTCGTATGAATGCGAAAAGCCAAGGTATTTTTACGTTTCACCCCCTAGCCGCGCGAATAAGCTGCCTATAAGAGAGGGGAGGATCTAGATCCGAATCACACCATCCTCCTTCCGCAAGTACTCATCGAAGCGCCACTGACAAAAATCGATTCCATCATGGACAGTCGACGCGGCTCCTCCTCTCACGCTCCCAGCCCTCAGCCAGGAGATTGGAGGAGATGCTCAGTCCCGCATAGCGAGCTAGTGACGCTCCAAGCAGAGGGATATCTTCCCCCAGCCTTCATGGTTCTGGTTCGAGACGGACTGGCCACCTACAAGGGTGGAAAGCAGGCGGAGAGCGTCCCCAATCCCTCCAAAGGAGAGCAAGTATGCTTCGTCCCTTATCTAATAAGGGGACTCAGATTTCCCATACATTCGTTTCTCCGGGGACTCCTGGAGTTCTATGGACTCCAGCTTCACCACCTTACACCTGCCTCCATTGTGCACATCGCGGGCTTTGTAGCCCTTTGCGAGCTGTTCTTGGGCATCGAGGCCCACTTTGCGCTGTGGAAGAAATTGTTTTGCCTCGTGCCCCGTTCTCATGAGGGGTCGATATATCAAGTGGGCGGAGCCGAAATATGGCGCATCGCCGGGATCGGATATCTATCCGGAACCCGAAGAAGGCGTCCGAAGACTGGCCTTCGGAATGGTTTTATATGGAAGACACCCCACTGCCGGGCCCAGTTCGGATCGGCCTCCCGGAGTTCAGCAACGCTCCTCTGAAGAAATGCCTGAGCTGGCGCCCACGGAGCCCTCAACGGGAGAATGATAGGAGCGTCCACTATCTGATGGGCCGGATAAGGTTACTGGCCCATTCCGGATTGACCATGATTGGAGTCATGGCAACGTGCATCATGCGAGGGGTGCAGCCGCTCCAATATAGGGGCCTCCCCGTGTGGGATTTCAACGGGGAGGATTACGCCACCCGTCATGGCTGCAAGGGGCCGGGATCAGTTGTCGATCTCGTGAAGATCCTGTCCGGCTTGTACAAGGGGGAGAAAGAGGACTTCCTCCACGCGAGTCCATTGAATGGATTCTCCATGAATAACCCTCGGAGCTGGGTAAGAGGACATTTATCTATCCGATCCATATCCCCAAAGTTAAGTGTCTCACTTTGTGATTTTGACGCAGGAGCTGCGCCGGGACATAGAGGGCATACATAGCCTGACTCCACAGCCCGAGGATCTGGGACGATCCCTTGATCTGGCCTTCAAAGAGGATCCGGACATAAAGGTGGAGCTGATCGATGGGGTGTTCCACCAACTTAGCATGGACAATGCTTTGGTCGCCATTACGGCCGACTACCACGGTTTAACTCCGGCTTCCCAGGTAACTATGACCGGAGTCCTGACATCATTGCTTATCCATGCTCATTTCTGACCACCGTATACCAACGGTGCTCCGCAGGAGGCGCCTTTAAGGCGGGAAGCTGAACCCGCGGCGGCTGACCCACAAGGGTCAGTTCGGCCCAGCAGGCGAAAGAGGAGTGCGGCGCGAATCGAAACGTCGCCGCAACGGTACAGCGCACCACCGTTTTTAAGGGAAGATTCCTAGGAGGTATATTAACGCTCATGATTTTTCCAGGAGAAAGAGCGCTCACCAGACAGTGTCCGGAGAGGTTGCCAATCAAGCCTCCGCCAGCCATGCTCCAACGCCTGGTCCAGAGGGGGAGGAAAACACAAGGCATGAGCCATATGCTCCTCCAACGGAGGATGCCGACAGGCTGTCCACCACCAGGTCTGAGGTGGAGAGCGCCATGAATCACAGGCGCCGCCGAACGGTTCTTTGTGACGCATGTTTTTCCCCGGAGGCACTGAATGCCTTTAATGCGGGAGACGCGCACCTCCATGCCGCTCGAGATGGTCTAACCAGAGCCATGGAGCAGTATGTGAAAGACATACGGGTGAGGAATTTTAATAGTTATATATGGCAGTAGCCCCCAAGACTTAAAATAGTTAGAATAACTGATTTAAGGATCATTTGTTATGCAGGATCTTACGGAGAAGAATACCCACTTGTCCCAGGAGCTTCAAGAGTGCAAGGCCCAACTTGAGGCCGCACTAGCCGCCGCGGGGGGAGCCACAGAGACCCCCTCTAGTAATGCATACTTCGAGAAGATAAGCCTTTTATGAAGTGCGGCGTTTGTATAAGTCTGACAATAATATTGCAGATGGTGCCGGACTAGATCCGGACAAGCAACATCTACTGCGCCAGCTGAAGGCTGGCGAGAAGGTGCTTATGAGGGTGCAGCAGGAGAGGAACAAACTCCAAGATGCCAACACCCAGCTGGGTGAAGAACTAAAAGATGTTCGGGTCCAGCTGTCTGACTCCGTGAAGGGGAATCGACGGCTTCATCGCGGCATTTACAATAAGTGCTTGAGCAAACTCTTTTGAAAAGAAGAGTTCGGCGAGGAAGTCGATTGACAGAAATGTGTCTGTAGGTCTGCTCACAGGTCGTCCTGCGGAGGAAATGCCCGGTTCAACGGGTGACCTACTTCCCGAGCTGCTGCAACTGCACGAACGTGTTCGGCAGGCGATGAGCAGCGTTGCCCGGGCCTTATGGCCGTCCGTCTCCCTACCCGAGTGTCTTGGAGGGCTTGCGGAGAAGCTTTAGGGAGCAAGGCAGCGCTTCCGTTTGTGGAAGATATCGGCCTGCCGTCAAGGCGCCAGGGAGGCCTGGGCCATGGTGAATACGCGGTATACGAAGGCTGATCCGAACCACATGGCCGAGGTCGGACCTGTGGGGCCTGATGGGAAGGAGATCCCTGTGAGCTTAATGTACGGCCAAGTAGAGTTGGCCGCTAAGTATTCCCAACGGGACTGTAAACTAGACAGCCTGTTAGACGGGATTGAAGAGGAGTATAATCAGTCAAATTGACGATGTAATTTAAAATGACATGTAAAATGCCTTCTAGCCGGATTGTAGATCGTTTGTCTTTGCGGAACTGTTCGCTTCAGCCTCTGGACCCGACAGTCCGGAGTGTGTCCGAATACCCTCACGGTTATGTAAAAACCGGGGCATGCATGGAGACTAGGTGAGGGAGTCCTGGATTAGGGGGTGTCCGGATAGCCGGACTACCACCATCGGCCGAACTATCATCGGTCAGACTATCATCATCGACCAGACTCCAAGACTATGAAGATACAAGATTGAAGACTTCGTCCGGTGTCCGGATGGGACTTTCCTTGGCGTGGAAGGCAAGCTTGGCGATACGGATATGTAGATCTCCTACCATTGTAACCGACTCTATGTAACCCTAGCCCTCTCCGATGTCTATATAAACCGGATGGCCTTAGTCCGTTGGACACAACAACATCAACCCTTACAATCATACCATAGGCTAGCTTCTAGGGTTTAGCCTCCTTGATCTCGCGGTAGATCCACTCTTGTAAACATCCACAATATCAATATCAATCAAGCAGGACGTAGGGTTTTACCTCCATCAAGAGGGCCCGAACCTGGGTAAAACATCGTGTCCCTTGTCTCCTGTTACCATCCGCCTAGACGCACAGTTCGGGACCCCCTACCCGAGATCCGCCGGTTTTGACACCGACATTGGTGCTTTCATTGAGGGTTCCTCTCTGTCGTCACCGATAGGCTTGATGGCCTCTTCAATCAACAACGACGCAGTCCTGGGTGAGACTTTTCTCCCCGGACAGATCTTCGTATTCGGCGGCTTCGCTCTGCAGGCCAACTCGCTTGGCCATCTGGAGCAGGTTTGGAAGCCTAAACTTCACGGCTGATATCCGCGGGGACTTGATCCTCGATGGATCCGAGCCGCATCCAAGTGCACCGCACTGTCACGATGAGCACGACCTAACTCTGCCGCCGGACAGCGCCTTGGAGGCCGCACACGAATCTGCTCCAACCTATAGTCCGGAGCCGATCGTGCAGATCGAGGACGGGTGGCTGGCCACCGCCTCGGGAGCTGCAAATTCTACGGCGATGGAGCCGAACACTGACCTTGTCCCGCATACGGCTCATGACTCCGAGGTGCCGGACTCCCTGCCAGACTCCGAACCTCCTGCGCCCCTGCCAGTCGAATCCGATTGGGCGCCGATCATGGAATTCACCGCTGCAGACATCTTTCAGCACTCACCCTTCGGCGACATCTTAAATTCGCTGAAGCATCTCTCGCTATCCGGAGAGCCTTGGCCGGACTACGGCCAGGATGGTTGGGACGCGGACGATGAAGAAATTCAGACCCCACCCACCACCCACTTCATAGCCACCGTCGACGATCTAACCGACGTACTCGACTACGACTCCGAAGACATCGACGGTTTGGACGACGATGCCGGAGACTATCAAGAACCAGTGCCTACGGGACACTGGAAGACCACCTCATCATACAACATATACATGGTGGACACCTCAAAAGACGGGGATGGAGAAGAAGCAGCGGAGGCCGATTCCTTGTAGAAACAGCCCAAGCGCCGACATCAGCGGCGCCACTCTAAACCCCGCCACAGCAAGAATGGAGATTCCGGCACAGGAGATAATAACACCCCAGAAAGTGCCAAAGATAACCCCCTCCAACAAGATTCAGCGCAGGAGGAGGCAGAAGCAAGCCCTCACGAGAGGGCGGCAGATGAAGAGGTCAAGGATTATAATTACATACCTCCCTCCAGAGACGAGGCAAGCCTCGACGATGACGAATTAGTCGTGCCTGAGGATCCCCTCGAACAAGAGCGTTTCAGACGCAGGCTAATGGCCATAGCAAATAGTCTAAAGAAAAAGCAGCAACAACTTCAAGCTGATCAAGACCTGCTGGCCGGCAGATGGACCGAAGTCCTCGCGGCCGAAGAGTATGAACTCGAACGCCCCTCCAAAAGCTACCCAAAACGCAAGTTGCTCCCCCGACTAGGGGAGGAAGCATACAAACCTACATCACAAGCGCACAATACGGAAGACCGACCACCTCGTGGCCACGACAGAGAGGCATGTAAGCCCTCCACCAAAACCGTACCCCGGCACCGCTCAAAAAGCATGAAGCCATGGGGGAACGCGCCGGACTTGCGGGATATATTGGAGGACAAGGCAAGACAATCAAGGTCTATCTATGGATCACGTGGGCGCCCCAAGACCCATGACGAATACCGTCACACCGGATACAACTACTCCGGCCGGGCCGAACACAGCAGACAACGCTCTCTTGAGCTACGTCGCGGTATTGCTCAATACAGAGGCGCCGCACACCCACTATGCTTCACTGACGAAGTAATGGATCATCAAATCCCTGAAGGGTTTAAACCCGTTAACATCGAATCCTACGATGGCACAACAGACCCCGCGGTTTGGATTGAGGATTATCTCCTACATATACATATGGCCTACGGCGACGATCTTCACGCCATCAAATATCTCCCGCTCAAGCTTAAAGGACCAGCTCGGCATTGGCTTAACAGCCTGCCCGCAGAGTCAATTGGGTGCTGGGAAGACCTGGAAGCCGCATTCCTCGACAACTTCCAGGGCACGTATGTGCGACCACCGGACGCAGATGACCTAAGCCACATAATCCAGCAGCCAGACGAATCGGCCAGGCAATTCTGGACATGGTTCTTAACAAAGAAAAATCAAATCGTCGACTGTCCGGATGCATAGGCCCTCGCTGCCTTCAAACATAACATCCGCGACGAATGGCTGGCCCGGCACCTAGGACAGGAAAAGCCGAAATCCATGGCAGCCCTCACATCACTCATGACCCGCTTCTGTGCAGGAGAGGATAGCTGGCTAGCTCGCAGCAACAACCTCAGCAAAAGTGCTGGCAGTTCGGATACCAAGGACCGCAATGGCAGGTCGCGTCGAAACAAATACAAACGCCGCATTAACGACGACAGCAACGAGGATACGGCGGACAACGCCGGATTCCGAGGCTCCAAACCCGGTCAACGGAAGAAGCCATTTAAAAGAACTACTCCGGGCCCGTCCAATTTGGACCGAATACTCGACCGCTCTTGTCAAATACATGGAACCCCCGAAAAGCCAGCTAACCACACCAACAGAGATTGTTGGGTATTCAAGCAGGTAGGCAAATTAATTGCCAAAAACAATGACAAGGGGCTACACAGCGATGACGAGGA
The DNA here is from genome assembly GCA_963921465.1 of Triticum timopheevii. Taxonomy (NCBI): domain Eukaryota; kingdom Viridiplantae; phylum Streptophyta; class Magnoliopsida; order Poales; family Poaceae; genus Triticum; species Triticum timopheevii. Next base: position 557,786,544 of record OY997268.1, on the reverse strand, counting down.
AGAGACCATGCCGCCGAACAAAAGAGGACAAAAGGGATTCCCCCCTCAAGTTCGGACGGTAAACATGATATATGAAACGCATATACCCAAGAGGGAGCGGAAGCGTGCACTAAGGGACATATACGCGATGGAGCAAGTCGCCCCAAAATTCAACCCATGGTCCTCTTGCCCGATCACTTTCGATCGAAGAGACCATCCGACCAGTATCCGCCATGGCGGATTTGCCGCACTGGTTTTAGACCCAATCGTCGATGGATTTCACCTCACGAGAGTCCTGATGGACGGCGGCAGTAGCCTGAACCTACTTTATCAGGATACAGTGCGCAAGATGGGCATAGACCCTTCAAGGATTAAACCTACAAAGACGACCTTCAAAGGCGTCATACCAGGTGTTGAAGCCAGTTGCACAGGCTCAGTCACACTGGAAGTGGTCTTCGGATCCCCGGATAATTTCCGAAGCGAGGAGTTAATCTTCGACATAGTCCCGTTCCGCAGTGGCTATCACGCTCTGCTCGGACGAACCGCGTTCGCAAAATTCAACGCGGTGCCGCATTATGCATACCTTCAGCTCAAGATGCCAGGCCCTCCGGAGTCATCACGGTCAATGGAAACACGGAACGCTCCCTCCGAACGGAGGAACATACAGCGGCTCTCGCGGCAGAAGTACAGCGTAGCCTTTTAAGGCAATTTTCGAGTCCGGCCGTTAAACGACCGAACACGGCCAAATGCGCCCGGAGCAACATCAACCAAGACCACCTGGCACGTTCCGAGCACGCGTAGCAATGCGGCCCCAACCCCAGCCCTCGCACAATTGCAAGACAAACTCTCCGCGTACATAATTACGCCCTGGAGATACCATGGGTCTAGGGGAAGGGGCACGACCACAACAAACCCAAAGTGCGGTTCGACCACACCAGGGGCTCCCAAGTGTGTCGCTGTTTTCTTTTATTTTTCTCTTTTTTTATACAGGACTCTGTCCGGCGGCAAACCTGCCAAACTCATGATGCAACAGCCAGGGAGGGACAAAGGCCGCGACGAACACTCAGGTGGTCTCCATTACGAGTATTAAATTTGTTAAATACACCATTCCGCGGCCTACCCCTGGAGGGAGACGCCTTTCATTCGTCCAATCCCTTGCTTTCCGCACTATTTGTATCATTCCGCACTCATAGCAGATCTTTTTGAATAAATAATGCAGAACTTTTTGCCCATAATTGCATTACTTCATATATATATATGTTCATTTACGGCATGTGGCATCCGTATATTTTGGTACGGCCGAATACACCAGGGGATTATGTTCCCCGCATTACGGTGTGATAAAGTCCGAACAGTTTCACAAGTGCGGCACCCCGAACTTATAGCATTATATGAATCGGCTCCGAATCATGTCTTGGGTCAATAGTTGGGTTTGCCCGGCTCCCATGTTTGGCACCTTACGTTCCATTCTATCGGCTAAGGTAGCACTGGGAGAACCACTGCGATTGCGCCCCGGTTGAGCCGGGTTAACGCCTCAGTGGAGAAAGCTAAAACTAACTGTCATGATAAGGCGAGAGACTGGTCGCTGTTTGAGAGGTTTTTTCGGGTCCTTAAAGACCTACTCCACTTCGAGCGAAGTTCCGGATAATGTCCGACGAAGGCGTGGATAGCACCCCAAATTCGGTCTTCCGAATACTAGGGGCTTCGCTCAAATTTAAATTATAGAATTCTATGGCTAAGTGAGAGTGTTCAAGCATTATAAGTCCGGTTGCCTTGTTCGTCGTGTTGAGCGCCTCCCTAGATGGACCCAAAAATGGGAACAAGAGTGCTCAAGTTTATCCCGAACACCCGAGCACTAGTGGCATGGGGGCTGAAGCCAACGACTTGCCATCTCTCAGATTTTATAAATGGCCGCACAGAAGGTAATATTTTAAATTAAACAAGCGTTGCTTAGCGCATATGAACATAGTTTTCAGCGCACAAGATAATACATAGCGAGTTTACTCAATAATTACATCTCGGGGGCACTCATCTGCAATCTTGCGGGCACCCTTCAGGACAGTATTATAGTACATCTCGGGCGTACGATATTCCTTGCCCGTTGGTGGCGCGTCATTGATTAGCTTCTCCGCATCCAGCTTGCCCCAATGCACCTTTGCGCGGGCAAGGGCCCGACGAGCACCTTCAATACAGGCGGAGCGCTTGATAACCTCCACCCAGGGGCACGCATCCACCAGCCGCCGCACGAGGCCGAAGTAGCTCCCAGGCATGGCCTCTCCAGGCCACAGCCGGACTATGAGGCCCTTCATGGCCTCCTCAGCTACCTTGTGGAGTTCGACCAGCTGCTTCAGCTGGTCGCTAGGGGGCACCGAATGGCCGGCCTCAGCATACTGAGACCAGAAGACCTTCTCCGTTGAGCTTCCCTCCTCACCACGGTAGAACGCGGCGGCATCAGATACGCTGCGAGGCAGATCTGCAAACGCCCCTGGAGAGCTCTGAATTCGGGTAAGTGTCAGGTAATTTACATTCACATGCTTGCTTTGCATGGAAAATGACTTACCCGCCGCTATTTTGTTCATATCTTCCACCTCCTGAAGGGCCTTACGGGCCTCGGCCTTGGCGGATTTGGCACTTTCGAGAGCCGAGGCGAGCTCGGACTCTCGAGTCTTTGAGTTGCGCTCCAAACTCTCATGCTTCTCCATGAGAGCCTAGAGCTCTTGCCTCACCTCCGCCACCCGCGCCTCCTGCTTTTCTCGCTCTGCCCGTTCCGCGGTCCCATTGTGTTCGGCCGCGGACACGGCCTCCTTCAGGGTTGCCACCTCATTCGTGGCCCCTGCAGTACCCATGTTATCCTTGTTATTCTTTTATTGCAACCTAAATCCTTTTCTGTAAGGTAACTATTCAAAGTGGTGTTACTCACCTTCTTTGCCCTCGAGCTGCTTCTTGGCACGGCCGAGCTCTTGCTCGGACCGCTCGAGATCTTGCTTTAATGCACTGACCTCCGCAGTCAGTGCGACAGAGGTCAGCAGCGCAGCCTGCAAACCCATATTGACATACTTTTTAGCAACCCTGCGTATATCTTTTTAGATCCTCAGTCCGGCTTTTCTTTCTGAACACCGAACTGAGCATCAGGGGCTACTGTCTATGCGGTATTACATTACATAATTTTAACTTCTTTACTCAAAGCCTGTTAGAAGGCTACTGCAGGCTTCGGTCAGCCCGCTCTTGGCGAGCTGTACCTTCTGAATCACCGCACTCATGATAGTGCGGTGTTCTTCCTTGGAGCGCCTCCAACAAGTTGTCCGGCGCCTCCGGTTGGATGGAGGCCGCCGGCGTCACGGTCTTGCCCTTCTTGCGAAGGGGCTGCCGGCCGGACTCCGGAACCACTGCGGGTTCCGACGTGGAGTCCGGCGTAAAGTCCGGGAGGCCGCCTTGGGGCGCCTCCGGAGCCTCCCCCTGATGGGTCCCTTCTTGGGATCCCACCTCGGCGTCCTCGGCGTCGCGAGTGGTGGAGGCGGTCGGGATGGAGTCCACATCCGACGGAGCCAATGACCCGCTCGATGAAGCGGGGAGATCATCATCGGCCGGACTGTAGGCAGTATGCGGCATTAGAAGGACGCTATGTGACATAACGAGAAACTATAAATCATTCAGGAATCCGGATACTTATGATCTCGCCGGAGGCCTGGCCCTTGAAGGCCATTCTTCCTCGCCAACGTTGATGTTGGCGGAGCTGTCCGGGGGAATAGTCCTTCCCCTTTTGGACCCTTCGGCCTCCCCTGTTGGGGAAGCCTTCCTCTTCCTCTCTCCCTCCTCTGGGAGAGAGTCCTCTTTCTCCTCCTCGTTTTCGGGGGAGGAGTCCGCCTCGGAGTCGTCGGATACCTGAAAACGGGAACTCTTTCGAGTACCCGTGGCCTCCTTCTTGGCCTTCTTCTCCGGCACCACGTGCGGTGCCGGAACCAGCAGCCTCGCTAGACGGGCGTCTACTGGGTTTTCTGGCATGGGAGCCGGGTAGGCGATCTGCTCCGCCTTCTTCATCCAGTCCTGTCAAAGGAAAAGGGGAAATTAAAACCCGCATAGAGTCAAACTATGAAAAGTAAGTGTCCCGTAAAGGGTTAGAATCACTTACCTCGTCAGCTTGGCGCTGCGAGCGAAACCCGCGATCTTCAGTCGCGGATGCGGGGGCTTTGGCGCCCTTGAACAGCACCCTCTAGGCGCCTTCGTACATCATGTCGAAGAGCCCGCTCAACGCCTGGTGCTGTTCCGGATCAAACTCCCACAGATTGAATGCCCTCTCTTGGCATGGGAGAATCCGGCGGACGAGCATGACTTGGACCACGTTAACCAGCCTGAGCTTCTTCACCAGCTTCTGGATACAGGCTTGGAGTCCCGTCACCTCCTCCGAACTACCCCACAGCAAGCCCTTCTTTTTCCAGGAGGTGAGCTGCGTAGGGATAACAGATCTGAACTCGGGGGCCGCCGCCCATGTAGGGTCGCGCGGCTCGGTGATATAGAACCACCCCGATTGCCATCCCTTGACGGATTCCACGAAGGCCCCTTCGAACCAAAGGACGTTGGGCATCTTGCCCAACATGGCGCCTCCGCACTCCGCTTGAGTGCCCTTCACTACCTTCGGCTTGACATTGAAGGTCTTGAGCCACAAGCCGAAGTGGGGCTGGATGCAGAGGAAGGCCTCGCACACGACGATAAACGCCGAGATGTTGAGGATGAAGTTCGGCGCCAGATCATGGAAATCCAGGCCGTAGTAGAACATGAGCCCCCGGACAAAGGGGTGAAGTGGAAAGCCCAGTCCGCGGAGGAAATGGGGAAGAAAAACGACCCTCTCATGGGGCCTGGGGGTGGGGATGAGCTGCCCCTCATCGGGCAGCCGGTGCGCGATGTCGCCGGACAGGTAGCCGGCGCCGCGCAGTCTTTCGATGTGCTCCTCCGTAACGGAGGAGGTTATCCACTTGCCTCCCGCTCCAGACATGGCTGGGGAAGGTTGAGACAAGATGTGCGGGCTTGGGCGCTGGAGCTGGAGTGCGCGAAGATGGATAAGCAAAGGAGGAAGAAGGCGTAGGTGAAAAGGTGAATCCTTATCCCTTATATATAGGCGGACAAAGATTATGCGTCCCCACCAGCCTGGTAAAACTCGCTTATCTCCCAAGCGCCACCATCAATGGTGCGGTTGGGTTACCCACGTCCGTATTGATGAGAATCCCAGATTAAGGGGGAACACGATCTCTGCTTCGACAAGACGTGCCAAGGAAACCGCTTCGCTAAATGCGCTGAGGTGGTAAAATAAAAACGATTCAAGTAATGGCTTGGTAGTGGTGTGATGTCATGCCGCAAAAAACTTCAGCAGATTGAACTTGTGTATATATTATTCTCTCTATGGTGGAATGTGGAAGTTATTTTGCAGAGCCGGACACTATCCTGGTGTTCACAATCTTCTACGAATTATTCGGAGGAGGAACCCGCCTTGCAATGCCAAACAATATGCGCGCCGGACTCATCGTCATTGAAGCCTGGTACAGGGGCTACTGAGGGAGTCCTGGATTAGGGGGTGTCCGGATAGCCGGACTACCACCATCGGCCGAACTATCATCGGCCGGACTATCATCATCGACCGGACTCCAAGACTATGAAGATACAAGATTGAAGACTTCGTCCCGTGTCCAGATGGGACTTTCCTTGGTGTGGAAGGCAAGCTTGGCGATACGGATATGTAGATATCCTACCATTGTAACCGACTCTATGTAACCCTAGCCCTCTCCGGTGTCTATATAAACCGGATGGCCTTAGTCCGTAGGACACAACAACATCAACCCTTACAATCATACCATAGGCTAGCTTCTAGGGTTTAGCCTCCTTGATCTCGTGGTAGATCCACTCTTGTAAACATCCACAATATCAATATCAATCAAGCAGGACGTAAAGTTTTACCTCCATCAAGAGGGCCCGGACCTGGGTAAAACATCGTGTCCCTTGTCTCCTGTTACCATCCGCCTAGACGCACAGTTCGGGACCTCCTACCCGAGATCCGCCGGTTTTGAGACCGACACCAGGCGTAGGGGTCGTTAGTGCTTTATCAGACAAGTGCCCAACTAGTTATGTTATATTACATGGTTAGTAAGAAACATCTTCCAGGGAGAATAGTTCATTAGGGGTTCCTTTCCCTGGGAGGCATGCCCTAAAGTGCATGTCCGTACTGCGAAAAGAGCAGAAAAAAACGTCTGGGGGCAGATAAATAAATAAGTAAGAAATCATCTTTCAAGTCACCGACCGAATATTCCCTTAAGAACGCTAGCTTTCGGCTTCACCCAGTCTGAGGTACACATCCGGCTGACCCGGCAGTAACAATCGCAGAGGTGCTCCCTTTACCTCCTAGTCGAACAATCGGGAACGTCGGGGTAAGCACAGGAGCCAGGCAACCCAGCTTGGCCAAAACTTAAGTCATATCGATGCATATAATGGTGAATAAAAAGGTACATGCTGAAGTGTGACACATGTTTTGGGCATGAAGCCCTTATAAATAAGCTTCTGTTAAAGAAGCCCCCAGGTATAATGAGTGCGAGACGCACGTCAAGTGTGTGCGCACAATGCGCAGATCAGCCCTCAAAAGCTTTACGAAAAAAGGAGGAAGAGAGAGAAAAACAAAACATAGCTAAAGTATAAAATGTGGACGGAGGAAGGAGACGAACTCTGAGTCCGGCGCTAGGCGCAGAATCTTCGGAGACGGGCTGCGTTCCATGGGTTCGGCTCGAGTCGGTTGTCCGATGCGTTTCGTAGACGGTATGCTCCGCCGGTCAGGACTTGGTTGATGATGAAGGGACATTCCCATTTGGGCTTGAGTTTGTCCTTTTTCTTGTCCGGTAGGCGTAGAACTAATTCGCCAATATTGTAAGTTTTGGCCCGTACTTCTCGGCTTTGATATCTTCGAGCCTGCTGTTGATAGAATGCGGAACGAGCTTTTGCTACGTCGCGCTCCTCTTCTAAGGCGTCCAAACTGTCCTGCCGATCCAGCTCGGCTTCTCTTTCTTCGTACATGCGCACGTGAGGTGAGTCATGAATTATATCGCAGGGCAAAACTGCCTCTGCGCCGTACACCATAAAAAATGGTGTGAATCCGGTAGTGCGGTTTGGCGTGGTCCGCAGCCCCTAGAGTACGGAGTCGAGCTCCTCCACCCAGTGCATGTTAGATTCCGTGAGGGAGCGCACTAACCTGGGTTTGATGCCGCTCATGATTAGACCATTTGCTCGTTCGACTTGACCGTTAGTTTGAGGGTGATAGACTGAAGAGTAGTCGAGCTTGATGCCCATAGTTTTGCACCAGAGTTTAACCTCGCCGGCCGTGAAGTTCGTGTCGTTATCAGTGATGATGCTATGGGGGACACCATAACGGTGTACCACCCCAGATATGAAGTCTATCACAGGTCCGGATTCGGCCGTTTTGACTGGCTTGGCCTCTATCCATTTGGTGAATTTGTCCACCATGACCAATAGGTATTTTTGCTTGTGGGTTCCCCCTTTAAGGGGGCCAACCATGTCAAGCCCCCAGACCGTGAACGGCCAGGTGATGGGTATAGTTTTGAGGGCGGTGGGTGGCATGTGGCTTTGATTAGCAAAGAGCTGGCAACTGACGCATCGTTAGACTAAGTCCTGAGCATCTGCCTGGGCCGTTGGCCAATAAAATCCTGTACGGAAGGCCTTGCCTACAAGGGCCCAGGCTGCGGCGTGGTGCCCGCCAAGTCCGGCGTGAATTTCAGCCAGAAGATTTCACCCTTCCTCTTCGGAGATGCACCTTTGAAGGACTCTGGTTGTGCTTTTCTTATAAAGCTCTCCCTCATGGACCTTGTAGGTCTTAGATCGCCGTACTATGCAGCGGGCCTCGGTTTGGTCATCGGGGAGTTCCTGCCTAATTAAATAGGCTAGGAATGGTTCCGTCCACGGGGCAATGATTGCCATTATTTCATGGGCTGAAGGTGTTGTTTCATTGGCTAAGCCACCGATTGTGTCAGAATGTTCGATGTTGGGAGGTGCGGTTGGCTCCGGGTTGTTGTTTCCGGACTCCTCTTCCCATAATACAGATGGCTTAAAGAGCCGCTCCAGGAAGATATTTGGAGGGACGGCGTCGCGTTTTGCGCTGATGCGTGCCAACACGTCGGCCGCCTGGTTATTATCCCGGGCTACATGGTGGAATTCGAGTCCTTCGAACCAAGCCGACATTTTTAGGACGGCGTTGCGGTAGGCTGCCATTTTCGGATCCTTGGCGTCAAAGTCTCCATTTACTTGGGATATTGCGAGGTTTGAGTCCCCGCGGACCTCTAGGCGTTGAATGCCCATGGAGATTGCCATCCGGAGACCGTGTAGAAGGGCCTCGTATTCGGCTGCATTGTTGGAGTCTGTGTACATTATCTGAAGTATGTATTGGACTCTGTCTCCGGTTGGGGACGTCAAGACGATGCCAACCCCCAAGCCAGCCAACATTTTGGAACCGTCGAAGTGCATGATCCAATTGGAGTATGCGTCGTACTCTTTAGGGAGTTCGGCTTCGGTCCATTCAGCGATGAAGTCGGCCAAAACTTGTGACTTTATAGCTCGCCGTGGTTTGTAGGTTATTTCGAATGGTAAGAGCTCAATGGCCCATTTTGCAATCCTGCCCGTTGCATCGCGGTTGTTTATGATGTCGTTGAGAGGTACTTCGGAGGCTACTGTTATCAAACACTCTTGAAAGTAGTGTCGCAGCTTCCGGGATGCCATGAACACCGCGTACGCTATCTTTTGATAATGTGGATACCGGGACTTGCGTGGAGTTAAGATAGTGGATACGTAGTACACTGGTTTTTGAAGAGGGAATTTGTGTCCTTCTGTTTCTCGTTCGACGACGAGCACCGCGCTTACAACCTGATGTGTTGCCGCGATGTATAATAACATTGGTTCGCCCAAGTTGGGCGCGGCCAGGACCGGATTTGTTGCCAATATGGCCTTTATTTCTTCGAGTCCGGCCGTGGCAGCATCCGTCCATTCGAAGTGTTCGGTGCGCTGGAGGAGGCGATAAAGGGGCAATGCCTTTTCTCCTAAGAGGGAGATGAAGCGGCTTAGAGCCACCACGTATCCAGTCAGTTTTTGTATTTGTTTGAGGTCTTTTGGGATATCCAACTGTGATAGAGCTCGGATCTTGGCTGGGTTTGCCTCAATTCCTCTACCGGATACAATGAAGCCCAAGAGCTTTCCGGCTGGTACGCCGAACATGCATTTTTCCGGGTTGAGTTTAATATCATATGCTCGGAGGTTGTCAAATGTGAGCCTCAAATCGTCTACTAGAGTTTCGACGTGTTTGGTCTTGACGACCACATCATCTACGTATGCCTCCACTGTTTTGCCGATCTGGGTGGCCAGACATGTCTGAATCATGCGCTGATATGTTGCGCCGGCATTTTTAAGCCCGAAGGTCATTGTGTTGAAGCAGAATGGTCCGTATGGAGTAATGAATGCCGTTGCGGCTTGGTCTGTCTTCGCCATCTTGATTTGATGGTAGCCGGAGTATGCATCGAGGAAGCACAATGAATCGTGCCCTGCGGTAGCATCGCTGATTTGATAGATGCGGGGAAGGGGGAAAGGATCATTTGGACAAGGCTTGTTAAGGTCTTTAAAATCGACACACAGGCGCCAGGATTTGTCCTTTTTTGGTACCATTACCAGGCTTGCTAGCCAGTCCGGATGTTTTATTTCTCTGATGAATCCGGCTTCTAATAGTTTGGCTAGCTCCTCTCCCTTTGCCTGTCTTTTGTGTTCGGAAAATTGCCGAAGAGCCTGTTTGACTGGCTTGAATCCTTTTAGGATGTTTAGGCTGTGTTCTGCCAACCTGCATGGGATTCCTGGCATATCTGAAGGGTGCCAGGCAAGGATGTCCCAATTTTCCCAAAGGAATTCTCGTAGTGCGGCGTCTACCTCAGGGTTTAGTTCTGCCCCAATGGAGGTCGTCTTTGTGGGGTCCATTGGATGGACTTGGAATTTGACTATTTCATCCGCTGGCTTAAAAGAGGTGGACTTGGATCTCTTATCGAGTATCACATCGTCCCTGTTCACCGTGGAGCGCAGCGCAGTGAGTTCCTCTGCTGCTAGGGCTTAGGATAGTGCCTCTAGGGCTAGTGCGGCTGTCTTATTCTCGGCGCAGAGTGCTATGTCCGAATCACTGGCAAGAGTGATGATTCCATTGGTCCCGGGCATTTTAAGCTTCATGTACCCGTAATGGGGTATAGCTTGAAAAATTGTGAATGCCTCTCGCCCTAATAAAGCGTGATATCCACTGCTGAACGGGGCCACTTGGAATGTGACCTCCTCGGACCTGTAATTGTCCGGCGAGCTGAACACCACATCCAGTGTAATTTTTCCTGTGCAACGTGCTTCCCGACTAGGGATTATTCCTCTAAAGGTTGTGCTGCTTCGCTCAATGCGGCTCCAGTCTATTTCCATTTTTCGAAGGGTTTCTTCGTAGATGAGGTTTAATCCGCTGCCTCCATCCATGAGTACCTTGGTAAGGCGAAAGCTGTCCACTATTGGACCGAGGACCAATGCAGTTGGTGCTCAAGCTGTTCGGAATTTACGTTCGTCACTGGCATTGAAGGTAATAGCCGTGTCACTCCATGGGTTTATTATTGCTACTTGGTAGACTTCGGCAAGGCTGTGGAGTGTTCGTTTCTCCATATTATTTGATGCGAAAGTCTCGAAGACTGTTAATACCGTACTGGTATCCTTAGGCTGATGCTCTAGAGCTAGAAGCTCTTCGCCACTTTTGGCCACCTGCCGTAGTATCCAACATGCTCTAAGGCTATGAGTTGGAGTGGCGCCTTCTGTGCTATGAATTTTGCAGGGTCCATTGAGCCATCCCTCCAGTATGGTTCCATGCCCTATAAAGGGTTTTTGCTTTTTGGTATTTAACCCAGGTGCCTGGCGATGATGCACCATTTTATTTCGGACTGGGGTTGTATTCAGGGACGGATTATCCCAAAAATTGATTTCAGTTTTCCAGGCGCTTTCCATCTCACAGTACTTTCATACTATGGACGCCAAGTTAGCGAAGCGTGTAATTTCACGACGACTTACGGCGTTGAGGATTCCCTTGTCCGTGCAATTGTTGTAGAAAATTAAGATTGCGCTTTCCTCATGGCAGTCCTTTATCCCGTCCATAACCAAGAGGAATCTGGCCCAGTAATGATGTACTGTTTCATCGGGCTCTTGCCGTATTTCAGATAGATTGCTTGTGTTTGGGTGGGCGGGTGGAATTAAATTCTGAACCCCGCTCAATCTGAGGCTCAAGGGCCAAGGAATTTCTGGATTCGGAAGCTTGGATTGCTGGATGTTGTCCAACGAATCTGGTCCGCTGCCTGACTTTAGGTTCAGTACTCGACTGACGTCCATCCCTCCTGGGAATCCGGCAAGGAGGGATCAGGAATCCGGACATAACTGGTCTTTAATATAGAAGAAGAGTCTCCGCGATGTTCCTATACCACAGCGACGTGGTGGGTAGCCTGGGGAGAGTTGATCTCTCTCAGATCGGTTTTAAGCCCAATCTGATCGTAGTCTGTAGCGACTCCCTGGGCGGCGATGCGATCCAAGAGCTCGTTTACAGAGGAAAGCTCCATCGGATCTAGCTGCTCGGAGAGGTCCGAGTTGACGTGAAGATCGCTTTTGATGACCCGAGAGGTCATTGTTGGAGCGGTGGCCGAACAGGCGGTCATAAGAAAACCACCTAGCCGGATAGTTTGGCCGGTGGCCAAAGCTCCTTTGGCAATGGTACCGTCTTTAAAGACAGGAAGAGGCATCCTTCCTGATTGTGACGGCACAGAGGAACTCTCAATGAAAGCACCAATGTCGGTGTCAAAACCGGCGGATCTCGGGTAGGGGGTCCCGAACTGTGCGTCTAGGCAGATGGTAACAGGAGACAAGGGACACGATGTTTTACCCAGGTTCGGGCCCTCTCGATGGAAGTAAAACCCTACGTCCTGCTTGATTAATATTGATGATATGGGTAGTACAAGAGTAGATCTACCACGAGATCAAGGAGGCTAAACCCTAGAAGCTAGCCTATGGTATGATTGTTGTTCGTCCTATGGACTAAAACCCTCCGGTTTATATAGACACCGGAGAGGGCTAGGGTTACACAGAGTCGGTTACATTGGTAGGAGATCTACATATCCGTATCACCAAGCTTGTCTTCATAGTCTTGGTGTTCGGCCAATGATGATAGTTCGGCTATCCGGACACCCCCTAGTCCAGGACTCCCTCAGCCGGACTCCTGGACTATGAAGATACAAGATTGAAGACTTCATCCCGTGTCCGGATGGGACTTTCCTTGGCGTGGAAGGCAAGCTTGGCGATACGGATATGTAGATCTCCTCCCATTGTAACCGACTCTGTGTAACCCTAGCCCTCTCCGGTGTCTATATAAACCGGAGGGTTTTAGTCCGTAGGACGAACAACAATCATACCATAGGCTAGCTTCTAGGGTTTAGCCTCTCTGATCTCGTGGTAGATCTACTCTTGTACTACCCATATCATCAATATTAATCAAGCACGAGTAGGGTTTTACCTCCATCGAGAGGGCCCGAACCTGGGTAAACACACCGTGTCCCTTGTCTCCTGTTACCATCCGCCTAGACGCACAATTCAGGACCCCCTACCCGAGATCCGCCAGTTTTGACACCGACATTGGTGCTTTCACTGACAGTTCCTCTGTGTCATCATCTTTAGGCCCGATGGCTCCCCCGATCATCAACAATGATGCGGTCCAGGGTGAGACTTTTCTCCCCGGACAGATCTTCGTATTCGGCAGCTTTGCACTACGGGCCAATTCGCTTGGCCATCTGGAGCAGATCGAAAGCTATGCTCCTGGCCATCAGGTCAGATTTGGAAGTTTGAACTACACGGCTGACATCCGCGGAGACTTGATCTTCGACGGGTTCGGGCCACAGCCAAGCGCGCCGCACTGTCACGATGGGCATGATCTAGCTCTGCCGCCGAACAGTTCCCTGGAGGCCGCACCCGTGTCCGCTCCGACCCTTAGCTCGGAGCCGACTGCGCCAATCGAGGACGGGTGGCAGGACACCGCCTCGGGGGCTGCAATCTCTATGGTGATCGAGCCGAACACCACCCTTGTCCTCTGTGAAGCCCGTGACTCCAAGGTGCCGGACTCTTCTCCGGACTCCAAACCTTCCGCGCCCCTGCCGATCGAATCCGATTGGGCGCCGATCATGGAGTTCGCCGCCGCGGACATCTTTCAGCACTCGCCCTTCGGCGACATTCTGAATTCACTAAAGTCTCTCTCCTTATCAGGAGAGCCCTGGCCGGACTATGGTCAGCAAGGATGGGATGCGGATGACGAAGAAATTCAAAGCCCACCCACCACCCACTTCGTAGCCACTGTCGATGATTTAACCGACATGCTCGACTTCGACTCCAAAGACATCGATGGTATGGACGACGATGTAGGAGACGAACAGGAACCAGCGCCTATAGGGCACTGGACAACCACCTCATCTCACGATGTATACATGGTGGACACACCTAAAAGAAACGATGACAAGGAACAAAGGGACGCAACGAGGGATCGTTCCCTCGAAAAGCAGTCAAAGCGGCGGCGTAAGCGCCGCTCCAAACCCCACCTCGATAGAGATAACAGCCATACAGACCCAGCCACAAAGCAGGGCGAATCGGCGGACGACGAACATGCTATTGAGCATCCGTCCGAACTGAGCAACTTGGATAAACAAACCGAACAACCCGTCCCCGGCGAAGATAATAGTCTGGACGACCTCACGCCGGACAAGTTGCTGGAGCAGAAGAACCTCCACAAAAGGCTCGTCGCCACTGCGCATAGCCTGAAAAAGCAGAAGCGGAAGCTCAAAACAGAGGAAGATGCACTCAGAATTAGATGGAGCAAAGTACTCAACACCGCAGACAAATACGGCGATAGTCGCCACACAAAGAGCTATCCGAAGCGAAAATTACTGCCGGAATTTGATGAGGAGGCCTTAGAGCCCCCGCAATCAAAAAATAAGGAAGCCACCCGGTCGGATAAACAACCCCATGGCCAACATAGAGTGGCAAACGGCGCCGCACACAAGCTGGCACGTGATCCACGCAAGGATTCGCATGAAAAAGACGACCTAGCCAGATCTATCTACGGGCCAAGAAAGCAAGCTCTAGTAAGCAATGCAACGCAACAAGTATCCAAACATCATGGTACACCCAAATATAGGGGCGCCTCACACCCCCTATGTTTCACCGATGAGGTGCTGGACCATGATTTTCCAGCGGGATTCAAGCTCGTAAATATAGAGGCATATGAAGGAACAACAGACCTTGGAGTCTGGATTGAGGATTATATCCTCCACATACACATGGCTAGAGGAGATGACCTCCACGCCATAAAATACTTACCCCTCAAGCTCAAAGGGCCAGCCCGGCATTGGCTTAAAAGCCTTCCCGAAAACACCATTGGAAGTTGGGAAGAGCTCGAGGATGCTTTTCGGGCAAATTTTCAAGGGACCTATGTCCGACCTCCGGATGCAGACGATCTAAGTCATATAACTCAACAACCTGGAGAGTCAGCCCGGAAACTCTGGAACAGATTTCTTACTAAAAAGAACCAGATAGTCGACTGTCCGGACGCTGAAGCCTTAGCAGCTTTCAAACACAGTGTTCGAGACGAATGGCTCGCCAGACACCTCGGCCAAGAAAAGCCGGACCAAGGGAAACAGCCCGAAGAGCACAGCAGTCAACGCCGGATTCAAAAGCTCTTGGCAGAATCAGAAAAAGCTGCCCCTCAAGGATAACAGGGACGAGCTATCTAACCTAAACAAAATCTTGGACAAGATATGCCAAATCCACAGTACTCCCGGGAAGCCTGCAAACCATACCCACAGAGATTGTTGGGTCTTCAAGCAATCTGGCAAACTCAACGCCGAACACAAGGGGCTCGACATACCAAGTGAGGACGATGACGAACCCCACAAGCAGAGCACCGGAGAACAAAAGAATTTCCCACAAGAAGTCAAAACAGTAAACTCACTTCATGTGACAAAAGGGAAAACAGAGTGGCGCCTATAGAGATACGGGCCATACGGCCGATCCTAGAAGAGTCCCGCCATTGGTTGTTAAAACCATTCACCTTCGACCATCAGGATTACTCTAGAAGTACCCGGAACGCAGGCTAGACTGCCCTGATATTAGATCCGATAATTGACGGACTCCACTTTACACAAGTCCTAATGGACGGCGGTAGTGGTCTAAACCTGCTATATCAGGACACAATCCACAAAATGGGGATAAACCCAAAAAAAGTTCGCCATAGCAACACTTCCTTTCAAGGGGTAACGCCAGGCCCAGGTGCCCATTGTACGGGTTCTCTCCTGCTAGAAGTTATGTTCGGCTCCCACGACAACTTCCGCTGCAAAAAGCTAACCTTCCACATCGCCCCATTTACAAGTAGCTATCAAGCACTACTGGGACGCAAAGCTTTCGCCCGCTTTAATGCAATACCGCATTATGCATCCCTTACGTTTAAAATGCCCGGTCCGCGAGGCATCATCTCATTAAAGGGAAATATCGAGTGTTCCTCGAGCGCAGAAGACTGTGCGGCTGCCTTGACAACCACACACTAAATCGGCTTCACTAATCAAAGCACCTAAACAGGTCGTTCAGACCCTGGACATGGCTAGACGAGTCTGGCGTAAACATACAAGGGCTTACTAGCCGCATACCCCCGTACAAGGGGCTCCGTGCGTGTACAACAAGAGACAATAAAGCTCAATTTTACCCATTTTCTGAATTATACTTTGTTTATTTAATATAACATATATTTTCGCACAATCTTTTTCAACTAAGTTCCTCTCTTTTACAAATGAACACCATGCTACACCCGTCCAGGATACGGCACAACGGAGACACAGGCGCAAACATGCAGTAGGGACCCGTTCCAAGGATTCTTTTCAGATTAAGACCCTGCATAAACCTTTTTCACTATCTCTTGTTGATACACATCCCCCGGTTTCTTGGTATAACCGAGGAGGAGGCTGGCATCTTGCCATGTGGCCATGTCAGAATTTTGCGCGTACCTGGACACCAGGGGCTTCTTGCCAAGGGCGTTGTTCAGCCCGTTTTCATAAAGACCGAATACCTTAGGGAGTGTTCGGCATCGCGAGTTTGGCCTTATATGCATCAGCTCCGAATCATGTCTTTGGTCAAATGTTGGGTTTGCCTGGCTCCTGTGTTTTGCTGCCTTACGTTTCGCTCTATCGGCTAAGGCGGCACTAGGAGAACTACTGTGATTGTGCCCCGGTTCGGCCAGGGGAGCACCTCAGTAGAGAAAGCCGAAAACTGACTGTCATGATATAGCGTGAGACTGGTCAACCACTCGATGACCTGTCGGAATCTTTAGGATTCCTCCGCATTAACAAAGGGCCTTTTCCCAGCCAGGCACACACGCGCCCAGAAATCGGGTGAGCGCGGTGCCCCTAGGGGCTATATAGTAGCCCCACTGTTAAACTCCTATGGCTAAGTGAAAGTGATAAAGCATTATAGTCCGGTTGCCTAGTTCGCTGCGCTATCACCTCCTTAATAGGACCAAGACGTTGGATCAAGTGTGAAAATGCTCCTTCTGCGAGCACCCCCGCATTATATGCGTGGGGGCTCAAGCCGAAGACTGCCATCTTTCAGGTTATATAGACATATACATTAACAGCCGGACAGGAGGTATTCTAATTCTTGAAGGCACAAGTACAAAAAGCTTTTATATTCCATCAAAATATTGTTTTATAATAATACATGTTATTCGAACATAATATCCTTCGAGCACTGCGTCTCTATTAAACGAGCGCCCTGTAGAACTTCCTAAGAATAGTGCTCGGCAGGTACTCGGCTCTCGTCTGAATCTTGGGATGCAACAGTGATGGCCTTCATCTCCGCCAAGTATGTCTTGACACGGGCAAGAGCCATCCGCGCACACTCTATGCACGTTGACCTGTTCATTGCACTAATATGCAGCACCGCACCAAGGAACTGCTGCACCAAGCTAAAATAACTCTTCGGCTCAGGCCTTTCCGGCCACAGATGACTCACGACATACTTCATGGCAAGTTCGGATAACCTATTCAGCTCCGCCCATGCGGCCAAACTATCGGTTAATGGAAGTGAGCTCCCTGGATTGTGGAACTGTGACCAAAGAAGCTTTTCCACTTCGTGGTCCTTTTGATCTTGGAAGTGTTTGGCCGCGTCCGCGGCACTCGCCACCAAGTCCAGATAAGTGTCTGCTGCACTCCACAGCCGATCCAATGGAGCATATTTAGGATCCCCGAACTTCATCCGCAGCATAAAGGGTTTTCCAGCCGTGATATCTCCGCCTGACGTAGCTCCACCTTCATAGCTCTCATCGCAGAGCGAGTATCCTTGGCATCGGTAGTGGCCTTCTCTAGGTCCTTCTGTGCTGCCCGATCTTCTTTTTCAAGAAGCTTGCAGCGATCGGCAGCATTCTTCAACTTTACAGCCATCTCGGCCATTTCCTTCTTGCTTTGGCAGGGAGCAGCCTGTTCGGCTTTCAGCTCTTTAGCCGACTTTAAGGCAGTCGCATCGCTTTTCCTGGCCTACTCCTTGTCTCGGGCAAGTTCCGCCTGAAGGTTCTCCATGGCAGCGGCACCATCTGCATCAAGCACACAAGTTGTAAGGTATGGGCATCAAGCTCCTCTTACTAGGTGTCTTCGGAGAAATTACATACCTTGTGCCTCGTCAAGCCGCTTGTTGACAAGCGCGATGTCGGCATCTGCCATGTCAAGTTAACGCTTTAGCTCGGCAAATTCATCAATCCGGCTAGCCACCGGACACTTCGCCACCTACATAGGAAAGGCGACATATTATACCTGGGATTATGATCCTCGGCGCACCGTCATTTTTGACAACATAGAGTCTCAGGGGCTACTATCTATACAGGGCACATCTTATATATGCGGATCTGTCAAAAGGTACATCATCTCGTGTACCTCAAAACCTGCCAATAAACTCCTGACGGCCTCATACAACCCGCTCTCCATGGATGAAATCCTTCCAATCACCGTATCCATCAATGCACGGTGTTCTTCTGAGATAGACGCTCGCCCGAGCAGATCCTTCAGCTCCTCCGACCATGCACCGGACGGTGCCGGACTCGTCCGATGGCCTTTTTTGAAGGTCGGACACGAAGGGCCTTGGGGGGCCATACGACTGCCTTCCGGCCCAGCCGGATTCGGAGAAACCCTCCGTGACGACACCTCAGGGTCGCCTGCCTCGCAAGGCGGTACGGCAGGGGGAGGAGTTCCGCTCTCCATCATCTCCGGACGAAGATCCCTTGAAGATGAGCTCTGCTGAGAAGGGCTGAGATCCGAACTACAAGGTAAAATTTCGGTTATCTTCCTCAGAAATAGAACAGGGATGTCTCTCATTTTAAAACTCCCCTCTTTACTTACGGCCCGGTGGAGGGCTGATCCCCTTGAGGGCACAGTGCGACCGAGGCATCCCCCGGCGCCGGACCCTCTGACGAAGATTTCTTCCCCCGCTTTGAGACCATGGTCTCTGGGTCTTCAAAGGCGGTCCTCTTCTTCCCCTAGTTAGAAGAATTCTCGATTCCTCCTTTCCTGACAGCCTCCTTCGGGGAGGCGGTAGCTTCCTTGTTCCCCTCTTCGCCTTCTTCCAAAGGCGCAACCTCCAGCATCCTGGTTAACACGGGATTTGGCGTAGTCTCAGGGAGGGGGGCGGACACCTGATTAGCTTTGCTTTCGCTATCCACTCCTGTTTAAGGGACTTTAAGGGCAATTTTATGATAAATATACGGATAGCATGTCCGGGTACAAGGCTACTTACTTGAGTATCCAGGCGATTGCAGCTCAGACCTGCGTCCTCGGACGAGTTCGGACACATTGCTTGTGATCCGAAGAACAATTTGTACATCTCCATGGGCGTCGCGCCCACAAAATGTTGGAGGGCTTGTGGTCCCTCCGGATTAAACTCCCACAGGCGGAGGGGGCGACATTTGCAGGGCGGGGTACGGCGAATCAACATGACCTGCATCACTACGACCAGATTGATGTCTCTTTCTAGGAGATCTCGAATGCGGCCCTGCAACAAGGGCATGTCCTTGGACGGCCCCCAGATAAACCCTTTATTAACCCATGACGCTAGCTATGGTGGGGTACCCGAGCGAAAGGCAGGTGGCGCCACCCACTTGGTGCCCCTGGGAGCTGTGATATAAAACCACTCTCGTTGCCATAAGCTGAACTCCTCTTGAAAAGAGCCCTCGGGCCATGGAGCGTCAGCATTCTTGCTTATGACAGCCCATCCACACTCCGTGTGCTGCCCCTCAATCATCTTCGGCTCTACTTTGAAGGTCTTAAGCCACAATCCTAAGTGAGGACTAATACGGAGGAAGGCCTCGCACACGACAATGAACGATGAGATATGGAGGATGGACTCTGGAGCTAAGTCGTGAAATTCCAGCCCATAATAAAACATGAGCCCCCTCACGAAGGGGTCCGTCGGGAAGCCTAGCCCCCGAAGGAAGTGAGACGCGAACACCACGCTCTCACCAGGCTTGGGAGTGGGAATAACCTGCCCTTGAGTAGGCAGCCTATGCGAGATTTCGCCGGTTAGATACGTGGCATCTCTTAGCTTTACCACGTCTTCTTCCGTGATAGAGGAAGGCATCCACTGGCCTTGAAGGTCGGAGCTGGACATCATCGGAGGTCCGAAGTGCCTGAATCTGGAGCTTTTGGTGTTGGAACTCAAGGTGAGAGGCGGATTCGATTGAGATTGAAAGAAAGGAGTCGAGCCTTGGTCTCTTTATAAAGAGGTTGAATACCCAGAGCCCTCCCCGTGACCATTTGGGACTCGCCTTCGATTGAGGAGACATACCAACAGGCACGATTGGGTTACCCACGCCCATATTGATGAGAATCCCGGAATAAGGGGCCACGATCTCTGCTTCGACAAGACGTGCCAAGGAAACCGCCTCGCTAAACGCGTTGAGGCGGGGACAGTAAAACGATTCGAATAAATCCTTGGCCGTGGCGTGATGTCACGCTGTGGAATACGTCAGCAGATTAGATTTGTGCAAATATTATTCTCTCTACGGTGGTATGTGGAACTTATTTTGCAGAGCCGGACACTATCCTTGTGTTCAAAATCTTCTATGAAGTATTCAGAGGAGGAACCCGCCTTGCAATGCCGAAGACAATCTACGCGCCGGACTCGTCGTCATTAAAGCCTGGTTCAGGGGATACTGAGGGAGTCCTAGATTAGGGGGTGTTCGGATAGCCGGACTATAACCTTTGGCCGGACTCCTGGACTATGAAGATACAAGATTGAAGACTTCGTCCCGTGTCCGGATGGGACTTTCCTTGGCATGGAAGGCAAGCTTGGCAATACGGATACGTAGATCTCCTCCCATTGTAACCGACTCTGTGTAACCCTAGCCCTCTCCAGTGTCTATATAAACCGGAGGGTTTTAGTCCGTAGGATGAACAACAATCATACCATAGGCTAGCTTCTAGTGTTTACCCTCTCTGATCTCGTGGTAGATCTACTCTTGTACTACCCATATCATCAATATTAATCAAGTAGGAGTAGGGTTTTACCTCCATCGAGAGGGCCCGAACCTGGGTAAAAACACTGTGTCCCTTGTCTCCTGTTACCATCCGCCTAGACGCATAGTTCGGGACCCCCTACTCGAGATCCGCCGGTTTTGACACCGACAGGGCACTTAAGCATTCCAATGCGTTGTAGTAGTTGTTCATGGATCGCAAACACAGAACTTAGTTCCTGAGGACGGCTTCAATGAGACAACCCACCATGTACTCCTACATGGCCTCTCACTGCTACCTTTGCCAAATCGTGTTCACACACTTGGCTCACACACAGTAGGACATGTTCACACAACTCCAATTCATCCCCGATGAATCAGATCTGACTCAACTCTAAGCAGTAGCAGGCATGACAAACAAGCATGAATGAGTAGGCACATCAGGGCTCAAACAACTCCTACTCATGCTAGTGGGTTTCATCTATTTACTATGGCAATGACAGGTCATGCAAAGGAAAGGGGTTCAGCTACCGCAACATGTAATAGTTGAATCGTTGTTGTCCTAATGCAACAAAAGGGAGCAGATGCGAGAGAGTGGGATTGTATAGGAATGAGCAAGGGGGTTTTGCTTGCCTGGCACTTCTGAAGATAGTATAGCTCTTCATCGGTATCATCGAACTCATCGTCGGTACGTCGTCTACTAGGAGGGGACAAACACAGGCAAACAAGGAAGAACACAATCAATGCAATGCACAATATGATGCATGATCATGACATGTCAATATGTTGTGATTGGAGCTAATGCAACTAGCAACAGGTTAAATGGAGTTGGTTTGAATCAAAGATTCAAATTCAAACTCCATATGTGATGGTTTAAATGCCCTTTATATGATTTGTCCTAAACAACAGCTATAAGTGGTTCTAACATGCATGAAAATGGTACAGATGGATAGATTAGATTTTTCTGATCATTTGTCATATATAATTTATTTCATTTGGAGTTACGCTTGAATTTCTAAGATTTTTAGAAGTTTATACTATTTTCTAGAATAAATAAACCATTTAGGAATTATTTAAATTCCAGAAAAAAATTACTGCGTCAGCATGACATCACTGTGATGTCAGTGGTCAATAGGCGCGGTCCAGTCAAACCTGACTGGTGGGACCCGCATGTCAGTGGCTAACTAAGCTAACCTAGTTTAATTAGCACTAACCAAGGTTAACACTAATTAAGGTTTACCTAAACTAGTTAATTAGCTGGGTGGGGCCCTCATGTCATTGACCCAGGGGAGGTCAAACAGTGGTCAAACCTGGGTCAACTCGCTGGAGTTGACCCGTGGCTCGTCGTTGGCGGAGCCAGAGACGGCGGAGAGCGTCGGGTTTCGCCCTCCGGTGACCAAGCGAGCGGCGGTTTGGCTTGGCGTGATGCTGGTCCTCGTCCGCATCCAACGGAGCCATCAGCTCGCACCGGAGAGGACCTGAACGACGGCGTCGAAGGGAAGTGCGGTGGCCGGAGTTCGGCGAGCTAGGGCTCGGCACTACGGTGCACGGAAAGAGCAGCTAGAGGGGGGTTTGGGGCTTCTGGCGTTGCGCTGAGCATGTATGTGCGCTCGGTTGTAGCTCTAGGTGACGGTGGCCACGACGGCGACATGGCCGGCAGAGCCAAGCTCTCGACAGCGACGGGTAATGGCGTTAGTGGGAGGAAAAGAGTCAGGGGAGAGAGGGGATCGACACAGCAGCTCACGGCGGATCGAACGAAGGGGTTGGCGAGCTCGGGGGCGTCCTTGTTGCTGCGAATCGAGCGACGGAGATCGCCGGCCGTGGCGATGAAGACGGTGGTGATGGCATGGCAACGGGGCTCCCGACGTCGGGCGGCTCGGCGGAGAGCTTCAACCCGAGGAGACGGAGCTCGTGGCACGAAGACGAGGCGAGGCCGTGGCTCTGGCGCGGTGGCAGCGAAAGGCGGCGGCGGCGCGCTCGGTTGCGTGGGAGGGAGAGAGCAGGGGTGAAGGAGCTCGAGGAAGAGATAGGGAGAGCCGGACAGGTCTGGGGGGTCGCGTGGCATCGTCCAGATCCGTCAGGGAGGTGACAGGCAGGTAGGGAGGAGCTGGCCTCCTCGGCCGCGTGCGTGCGAGCACGTAGGTGCTCCTACTGGCAGGAGGAAGACGACAGGAGGCACCAAGTGGGCTGGGCCGTCTACAGGTAGGTGGCCAGGTAGTCCTTCTCTCTCTCTCTCTCTCTCCCCCTCTCTCTCTCTCTCTCTCTCTCTCTCTCTCTCTCTTATTTTCTGTCTTTGTTTCTTCATTTAGTAAAAATACTAAACCTTATCTAAAAACCCTGAAATAAATTGTGGGCACTGTTGAAATGTTTTTCAACAACCCTCAACCAATATCAGAATTATTTGGGCAAATAAAATATTTATAGCATTTAAATGCCCAAATTCAAATATTTTATGATTTAATTCAAAAATTCAAAGTGGCCTAGAAAAATGTGCTCCATTTTTGGCAGGGGTTCTAGACCAATACAAAAATGATGAACTTTTCCAAAGGCATTTTGGGTTCATTGAAAATGATTTTTATTTGAACCTAGTTGGATTCATTTGTGCTAGGGTTTGGATCAATCCCCATTTCAATTTTAAGAGAAATTTAAACATGATGAAACACAAGACTAGATAACCTAGAGCAGACCAGAACTAGGGATGCGACATTATGACAGTCAGTTTTCGGCTTTCTCAACTGAGGTGCTTAACCATGCGAGCTGGAAGCACAATCGCAGTGGTTCTCCCTTTGCACACCTGGCCGAACAAAGCGGAACGTAGGAGGCAAGCACAGGAGCCGGGTAACCCAACTATTGACCGAAGACACACTTTGAAACCAATGCATATATAGCAATATCCGAGAATGTTTTTGCCAAATCTCTAAAGGTGTCCGGCGTTGCACTGCGAGACTTATGTTGGTAACATACAAATAGTTTAAAAGTGCCATAAGCTTGGAAAACCAAAAAATGTCAGTAAAAACTTGACGTCCGAACAAGATCAAGTGTTCGGTGCCAATCCGAAAATTGAAAAAAATGTATTTCTGTCGTGCTTTAACATGACACATATGATCTCAAGACTTCACGTGGGTCAGCCTACGGCTTCAAGCTCCTTATCCCAAAGGCGGGGTACTTCTCCGAGGCCAGTTTAGCAAACTAAACTCGAGCGGCTTTTAGAGAGAAGACAGGCTATCCGGCTATTGACCATACACTCGAGTCAAAAAAGGAGCGGTAGAAAAAGACTTTGCAATGACCAAGAAGAAAACACATTTACTATAAAACAACTCATATAAATTTTAAGAGCCCCCAAGTGACTTGGGTAAAAGAATTTTATGTATAATGATTGTATGTACCGAAGTACTTATATCATAGATGTGTTCACCCGAACTTTAAACGCGTCTTAACCGACCATCGGCTTCTCCCTCTTCGGTCAAGGACCGAAAAGTGTTATGTACTCCACCTGTCGAGAATATCGACGGTGTTTCCGATAACCAGGCAATCAGGCCATAAGGCTGTAATAGACAAAGCGCGCTCAGGGAACTTATGCTATATTACTGACGAAGTGTAAGAAGCATCTTCGAAGAAAATGGTACCCCCACCGATACCTTTCTTCGGTTGCTCATTGTTACTATGAGACTTGTGCAATAGATTTTTTGTACTCATGAGTTCCGTTGTGTGCCGACCATGATTGAAAACAATAAGAGCGCTGGCTTTCGGCTTCACCCAGTCTGAGGTCCGAGCTAGGATGACCCGGTCGTGACAATCACAGACGTGCTCCCTTTACTCCCTAGCCGAACAATCGGGAACGTAGGGGTAAACGCAGGAGCAAGGCAACCCAGCTTGCGGAACACTTAAGTCAACATGGTGCATATTGTGGCGTAATACACGAACAAGGAACGAAGCCATATAAGTATAATCATATGCAAGAGGAAAAGCTTCATGATGGAAGCCCCTAAATAAATGGGGTATTTGAATTTGTGTGTCACAAACAAAGTTTTGACAATGAACTTGTCACAAACAACTTTTTGCCAAAAAGTATAATGCTTGGTCGAACCGAACAAAATTTAAAACTGAAAGCTATTAAGCATGAAATTGACTTAGCTGGTTAATGTGCTCGGTGTTGATGAAACGATTCGGGCTTGTGGCGGGACAAAGGCGCACATTGATCTGTGACAGATCTGACAAGGTTCACAGTCCTCACCATGGCCGAGGTCCCAGCCTCCAAGCCCGAGGTGTCCGAGCAAGGAGTTCTGCACTCCGAGGTAGTCACACGGCTCGGCTAATGCAGGTCGGCAGAGTGACGCCGAAGTCCCCGGCGTGGGTTAATGAAGTGATGGCGAAGCCCCCAGTCCAGCCGAGGTGACATGGTATGTCAGTACACCGAGGAGACAACACTGCCCGACCCTGATCATTTACCTATGCATAGAAAATAGTGCAAACCATAGATAATAGTAATAATAATAATAAATAAATAAAAATTGTTGCATAATTAATAATTTATGCAAAGTGAGTAATAAAAGAAATATGGCCCGTGTGCCAAACACTCGATGAGGTAGAGCTCTCTCAGCGTTGTCGAAGTTCCCAAGGCAACCGAGCATGTCGGTATGGCAATTCGACCAATAAGGTGATCACGCGAGCGGATGTATGCCGATTGGGACGCCGGCGTCGGCTTGCCGAAGTGACCACGTGACGCAGTCGAAGTCGATTACCTGCACATGTAAAACAGTGCAGGCCAACAATAATAATATAAATATATATAAATCCTCGTGTAATTAATTTACGCAAGATAATTTATTTAAAGATATGTGGCCTGGCGCCGAAGTCAATGTCGATGCAAGCCATCGGCGTGATGCGGTAAAGGCATGGCAAAGCCTGAATTCACAGGTCGGTTCGAGTACCAGATGCGGCGTTCGCCGAACTATGTACGGAAACTGACTGAACCACCACGCGACCGTCGTTAATGTGGCCGCCATTTGGTAGACCTGTGTACAGATGATGGAACAAACCAGAGTAATAATTCCTTGAAAAAAATAAACCCAACAAGCAAAAATTGCTAGGATTAATAGCACCTAGTTTATTTGTTGTAGCAGTCCGAAGAAAAGTGACTCCCAACATTGGGGATCGATCCGCACACCCATTGCCTAATGGGAAGTGAAGCGACGGCATGGCGATGCTGGTAAAGGTTGGCTCGCCGAGGCAAAGCCCCCGGTCCAGCTAACGTGACAAAGCTAGTCGGCTGATGACGCCGAAGTCTCTTAAGTAGGTTGAAGAAGGGATGGTGAATCCCTCGGTCCAGACAAGGTGACGGAGCCGGTCGGTAAGGAGACATTGCAGCTGCCATGTGATAACCCACAAGTGTAGGGGATAATTGTAGCCTCCTTCGATAAGTAAGAGTGTCGAACCCAACGAGGAGCTAAAGGTAGAACAAATATTCTCTCAAGTCATATCTGCCACTGATACGACTCTACGCATGCTTAGTGTTCGCCTTACCTAGAACAAGTATGAAACTAAAAGTACTTTGTAGGTGTTGTTGGAAAGGTTTGCAAGATAATAAAGAGCACGTAAATAAAAAGTAGGGGCTGTTTAGATAAAGATGCAATAAAGTAAATATAGCGAGTGTGGAAAAGTGGTGGTAGGAGTTGTGAAATTGTCCTTAAGCAACTGACTACTTTACTAGACTGATAGCAAGATGTGGGAGAGGCATAAGCTAACATACTTTCTCTTCTTGGATCGTATGCACTTATGATTGGAACTCTAGCAAGCATCTGCAACTACTAAAGATCATTAAGGTAAAACCCAACCATAGCATTAAAGCATCAAGTCCCCTTTATCACATACGCCACAACCCCCTTACTCGGGTTTATGCTTCTGTCACTCAAGCAACCCACTATAAGCAAATCATGAACGTATTGCAACACCCTGCAGCAGGAATCCCTCAAAGTTGTGCGACACGGAGGGCATAATAGGACATCAACATAACCACAAGCAAATTAAACCAATCATAGCAATTCATCAATCACTGATAGGACAACGAAAGAATATAGATGTGGGAAGGTGATGGAGATGTTGGTGAAGATGGCGGAGGTGTTGGTGAAGATCACGGTGATGATGATGGCCCCCGGCAGCGTTCCGGCGCCACCGGAACCAAGGGGGAGAGAGCCCCCCTTCTTCTTCTTCTTCCTTGACCTACTCCCTAGATGGGAGAAGGGTTTCCCCTTTGGTCCTTGGCTCCCATGGCGTGGGAGGGGCGAGAGCCCCTCCGAGATTGGATCTGTCTCTCTGTCTCTCTCTGTTTCTGCGCTCCCGGATTCTGCCCTGGCACCGTTTCTTTTATATCCGGAGATCCGTAACTCTGATCGGATTGAAACCTTCGCCCAGATATTTTTCCAAAAATTATCTTTCTTGCGGCCAAAGTAGAGCAGCAACCGCCTTACAAGGGGCCCACAAGAGTCAGGGGCACGCCCAGTATAAGTGGGCGCGCGGGCCACCCTCATGGCCACCTCGGGCACCATCTCGCGTTGATTTTACTTCCCAACAATCATAAATATTCCAAAAATAAGCTCCATCCATTTTTATCCCGTTTGAACTCCATTTGTTATTGAGTTTCTGCGAAACATAAAACATGCAACAAAGAGGAACTGGCACTGGGCACTAGATCAATATGTTAGTCCCAAAAATAATATAAAAAGTTGCCAAAAGTATATAAAAGTTGAAGAATATTGGCATGGAACAATAAATAATTATAGATACGACGGAGACGTATCACCATGTCAGCCGAGGTATTTAAGCAGTTTGGCGTGATGGACATCGGCTTGAAGAAGCAACAGTGCGGCCATGCCGGCTGATACGTCTCCGTCATATCTATAATTTTTTATTGTTCCATGCCAATATTCTTCAACTTTCATATACTTTTGGCAACTTTAATACTATTTTTGGGACTAACATATTGATCCAGTGCCCAGTGCCAGTTCCTGTCTGTTGCATGTTTTATGTTTCACAGAAACCCAATATCAAACAGAATCCAAACGGGATAAAAACGGATGGAGAATTATTTTGGAATATTTGGGATTTTCTGGAGGGAGAATCAAACGGTGTCCGGGGAGGCCACGAGACAGGGGGGCGCGCCCTCCCCCCCTGGGTGCGCCCTGGAATCTTGTGGGCCACCCGTAAGGCGGTTGATGCTCTTCTTTTGACGCAAGAAAGCTAATTTTACGAGAAAAATCTGGGCGAAAGATTCACCCCAATCGGAGTTACGGATCTCCATATATAAAAGAAACGGTGAAGGGGTAGAATCGGAGAACGCAGAAACAGAGAGATAGATCCAATCTCGGAGGGGCTCTCACCCCTCCCAAGCCATGGGAGCCAAGGACCAGAGGGGAAACCCTTCTCCCATCTAGGGAGGAGGTCAAGGAAGAAGAAGAAGAAGGGGGCCTCTCTCCCCCTTGCTTCCGGTGGCGCCGGAGCGCTGCCGGGGGCCATCATCATCACCGCGATCTTCACCAACACCTCCGCCATCTTCACCAACGTCTCCATCACCTTCCCCCTTCTATATTCAGCGGTCCACTCTCCCACATCCCGCTGTACCCTCTACTTGGACATGGTGCTTTATGCTTCATATTATTATCCAATGATGTGTTGACATCCTATGATGTCTGAGTAGATTTCTATTGTCCTACCGGTGATTGATGAATTGCTATGATTGGTTTGAGTTGCATGTTTTATTATTGGTGCTGTCCTATGGTGCCCTCTGTGTCGCACAAGCATGAGGGATTCCCGCTATAGGGTGTTGCAATGCATTCACGATTCGCTTATAGTGGGTTGCGTGAATGACTGAAACACAAACCCGAGTAAGGGGATTGTTGCGTGTGGGATAAAGGGGACTTGATGCTTTAATGCTATGGTTAGGTTTTACCTTAATGAATCTTTAGTAGTTGCGGATGCTTACTAGAGTTCCAATCATAAGTGCATATGATCCAAGTAGAGAAAGTATGTTAGCTTATGCCTCTCCCTCAAATAGAATTGCAATAGTGATTACCGGTCTAGTAACGTAGTCAATTGCTTAGGGACAATTCCACAACTCCTACCACCACATTTCCACACTCCCTATATTTACTTTATTGCATCTTTATTTAAACAGCCCCTAGCTTTTATTTACGTGTTCTTTATTATCTTGCAAACCTATCCTATCACACCTACAAAGTACCTCTAGTTTCATACTTGTTCTAGGTAAAGCGAACGTCAAGCGTGCATAGAGTCGTATCAGTGGCTGATAGGACTTGAGAGAATATTTGTTCTATCTTTAGCTCCTCGTTGGGTTCGACACTCTTACTTATCGAAAGAGGCTACAACTATCCCGTATACTTGCGGGTCATCAAGACCTTTTTCTGGCACCGTTGCCGGGGAGTCATAGCGTGGGGTGAATATTCTCGTGTGTGCTTGTTTGCTTTATCACTAAGTAATTTTTATTTGTTGTTCTTAGTTGTTCTCTATCTCTAGTTATGGATATGGAACACAAAATACCAAAAAAATTAGATGTACTTGCTACTCACGTAGATGGGGTAACTCCTAAAACCCTCGATTATCATTATGTGAAAGATATTATGTACTACTTTGATAATCCTGAGAAAACCCCATTCAACTTTATAATGGGAGACACGTTGGATCAACGTGAATACTTTAGGGATTATCGCTCGACACAAAAAAGGAAACTATTATGGGATCAATTTATTATGTTGCGTTGGTATGCCCAGGATCTATGCTTGAGATATGATATTACATGTTGCTCTAGGATGAAGGCTCCGCACCTTCCCTTTTCATGCAAATTTAATGATAATGAAACCTTAGCTTCTTATGCTAATGGTATATATGATTACTATGATGTGGAACAAATAGAAGAATTTGTTGCTTTTAAGGCTGCTTATGAAATTGAATCTTTGTTTGAAAAGTGTGAAGATTTTGATGATGATGGTGTTTATAGGCCTGAAAATTTTCTATACTTAGATATTGCTATGAAAATTATGAATACAATTACTACATTAATGATTTTATGGAGAAAGTCTCCGCTGTCCAAGAAGAGACTAATATTTTGCAGGAAGCTATGGAAGAAGAAATTGATGAAACCGTGAGCTCATTGGATGAAAAAGATGATGAGGAGAGTGAAGAACAAAAGGAGGAAGAGCGGATTGATCACACGTGCCCACCTTCTAGTGATAGTAACTCTTCAACTCATACATTGTTTAATTCCCCTTCGTGCTTACCGAAGGATGATTGCTATGATGATTGCTATGATCCCGTTGATTTTCTTGAAATATCCCTTTTTGATGATGCTTGCTATGGTTGTGGCCAAGATGCCAATATGAATTATGCTTATGGAGATAAACTTTCTATAGTTCCTTATATTAAACATGAAATTGTTGCTATTTCACACACACATGATAGTCCTATTATCTTTTTGAATTCTCCCGACTACACTATAGCGGAGAAGTTTGTGCTTATTAAGGATTATATTGATGGGTTGCCTTTTACCATTGCACATGATGATTTTGATGAATATATTATGCATGTGCTTGCAGCTCCTACTTACAATTATTTTGAGAGAGGAACTACATCTTCACCTCTCTATGTTTCCAACACGTTAGAATTGCAAGAAACTGCTTATACTATGCATTGGCCTTTACTTGGTGTGCATGAATTGTTCTTTTATGATATGCCGATGCATAGGAAGAGAGTTAGACTTTGTCATTGCTTGATATATGTTACTTTGTGCTCACTACTAAATTACAAATCATTGTTAATTAAAATTGGCTTTGATATACCTTGGGATCCGGGTGGATTCATTACTTGAACACTATATGCCTAGCTTAATGTCTTTAAAGAAAGTGCTGCCAGGGAGAAAACCCGGAAGTTTTAGAGAGTCATTTATTTATGTTGAGTGATTTTATATAGTTTAAAAACAAAAAAATAAAGAGGCGAACCTAAAAACTTTTCAAAAAGGAAAGTGAAAGTGAGAAAGACAAGCATTGTTGAAGTGGGCGAGCTCCGTGAACTTTGTCCATGCTCACGGAAACTTTGTGAATCTTGATTACAGAAAATTTCATCAAAAATAATTATACCCTTGTAAAATTCCATTGTATTATAAAAATAATGTGTCAAGGTTTGCCTTTAGGATGTTTACAATGCTTGTTGGTTTGTACGGTGCAGGATAGAAACTTTGGCTGTAGTGCGCGATTTTACATTTTTAACCGGAACGTCAATTGGTTCTGATTCCTTTTGCACTGTCTTTATATACAAATTTTTTATTTTTCCTAATTTTGGTAGAATTTTTGAGGTACAGAAGTATGGTGGATGTTCAGATTGCTACAGACTGTTCTGTTTTTGACAGATTCTGTTTTTGATGCATAGTTTGCTTGTTTTGATGAATCTATCAATTTATATTAGTGGATTAAGCCATGGAAAAGTTATATTACAGTAAACACAATGAAAAAAAAAATAGGAATTGGTTTGCAACAGTACTTAGAGTGGCGATTTGCTTTATTATACTAACGGATCTTACCGAGTTTTCTGTTGAAGTTTTGTGTGGATGAAGTGTCTAATCGAGGATGTCTTGATACAAGGAAAAGGAAGAGAGGAAAGAGCTCAATCTTGGAGATGCCCGAGGCACGCCAAGTAAATATTCAAGGAGACTCAAGCGTCTAAGCTTGGGGATGCCCCGGAAGGCATCCCCTCTTCCTTCAACAAGTATCGGTATGTTTTCAAATTCATTTCGTTCATGTGATATGTGCAAGTCTTGGAGCGTCTTTTGCATTTAGTTTTCACTTTTGTTTTTTTGCACCATGCTGGTATGAGATAGTCCTTGGTTGATTTATAGAATGCTCATTGCACTTCACTTAAATCTTTTGAGTATGGCTTTATAGAATGCTTCACGTGCTTCACTTATATCATTTGAAGTTTGGATTGCCTGTTTCTCTTCACATTGGAAACCGCCATTTGTAGAATGCTCTTTTGCTTCACTTATAATTGTTAGAGCATGGGCATATCTTTTGTATAAAGAATTAAACTCTCTTGCTTCA
Organism: Triticum timopheevii; assembly: GCA_963921465.1. Taxonomy (NCBI): domain Eukaryota; kingdom Viridiplantae; phylum Streptophyta; class Magnoliopsida; order Poales; family Poaceae; genus Triticum; species Triticum timopheevii. The sequence continues at coordinate 557,754,855 of OY997268.1, read as the reverse complement.
CTTATATCAATTTAGAGAGATGACAGGAATTGGTCATTCACATGGTTGGTCATAAAATCCTACATAAACTTGTCGATCGCTGAATATGATATGTTTGATTCCTTGCAATAGTTTTGCGATATAAAGATGGTGATATAAGAGTCATGCTAGTGGGTGGTTGTGGATTGTAGAGACACTTGTGTCGAGGTTTGCAAGTCTCGTAGCATGCACATATGGTAACCGTTGTGTGACAAATTTGAAGCATGGGGTGTTTCTTTGATTGTATTCCTTATGAGTGGTAGTCGGGGACGAGCGATGGTCTTTTCCTACCAATCTATCCCCCTAGGGGCATGCATAGTAGTACTTTGCTTCGAGGGATGTCGGTGTCAAAACCGGCGGATCTCGGGTAGGGGGTCCCGAACTGTGCGTCTAGGCGGATGGTAACAGGAGACGAGGGACACGACGTTTTTACCCAAGTTCGGGCCCTCTCGATGGAGGTAAAACCCTACTCCTGCTTGATTAATATTGATGATATGGGTAGTACAAGAGTAGATCTACCACGAGATCAGAGAGGCTAAACCCTAGAAGCTATCCTATGGTATGATTGTTGTTCGTCCTACGGACTAAAACCCTCCGGTTTATATAGACACCGGAGAGGGCTAGGGTTACATAGAGTCAGTTACAATGGGAGGAGATCTACATATCCGTATCGCCAAGCTTGCCTTCCACGCCAAGGAAAGTCCCATCTGGACACGGGACGAAGTCTTCAATCTTGTATCTTCATAGTCCAGGAGTCCAGCCAAAGGTTATAGTCCGGCTATCCAGACACCCCCTAATCCAGGACTCCCTCAGTAGCCCCCGAACCAGGCTTCAATGACGATGAGTTCGCCGCGCAGATTTGTCTTCGGCATTGCAAGGCGGGTTCTTCTCCAAACTCCATATACCTGTTGAATAGTGTCTGGCTTCTGGTGAATGTTGCGCTCCTTGGCTTCTACGCCCAATAATGGCCATCTTCCACGTGTCAAACGAATGCGAAAAGCCAGGGTGTTTTTCATTTACCCCCCTAGCTGCGCAAATGAGCTGTGAGGGAGTCCCGGATTAGGGGGTGTCCGGATAGCCGGACTACCATCATCGGCCGAACTATCATCGGCCAGACTATCATCATCGACCGGACTCCAAGACTATGAAGATACAAGATTGAAGACTTCGTCCCGTGTCCGGAGGGGACTTTCCTTGGCGTGGAAGGCAAGCTTAGCGATACGAGTATGTAGATCTCCTACCATTGTAACCAACTCCATGTAACCCTAGCCCTCTCCGGTGTCTATATAAACCGGATGGCTTTAGTCCGTAGAACAACAACATACATTACAATCATACCATAGGCTAGCTTCTAGGGTTTAGCCTCCTTGATCTCGTGGAAGATCCACTCTTGTAACATCCACAATATCAATATCAATCAAGCAGGACGTATGGTTTTACCTCCATCAAGAGGGCCCGAACCTGGGTAAAACATCGTGTCCCTTGTCTCCTATTACCATCCGCCTAGACGCACAGTTCGGGACCCCCTACCCGAGATCCGCCGGTTTTGACACCGTCATTGGTGCTTTCATTGAGAGTTCCTCTGTGTTGTCACCGATAGGCTCGATGGCCTCTTCAATCAACAATACGCAGTCCTGGGTGAGACTTTCCTCCCTGGACAGATCTTCGTATTCGGCGGCTTCGCACTGCGGGCCAACTCGCTTGGCCATCTGGAGCAGATCGAAAGCTACGCCCCTGGCCGTCAGGTCAGGTTTGGAAGCCTAAACTTCACGGCCGATATCCGTGGGGACTTGATCTTCGATGGATCAGAGCCACAGCCAAGCGTGCCGCGCTGTCACGATGGGCACGACCTAACTCTGCCGCAGGACAGCACCTTGGAGGCCGCACACGAATCCGCCCCGACCCATGGTCCGGAGCCGATGGCACAGATCGAAGACGGGTGGCTGGACACCACCTCGGGAGCTGCAACTTTCACGGCGATGGAGCCGAACACTGACCTTGTCCCGCATAAAGCTCATTACTCCGAGGTGCTGGACTCCCTGCCGGACTCCGAACCTCCTGCGCCCCTGCCAGTCGAATCCGATTGGGCACCGATCATGGAATTCACCGCTGCGGACATCTTTCAGTACTCACCCTTTGGCGACATCTTAAATTCGCTGAAGCATCTCTCGCTATCCGGAGAGCCCTGGTCGGACTACGGCCAGGATGGTTGGGACGTGGACGACGAAGAAATTCAGAGCCCACCCACCACCCACTTCGTAGCCACCGTCGACGATCTAACCGATGTACTCGACTACGACTCCGAAGACATCGACGGTATGGACGACGATGCCGGAGACTATCAAGAACCAGCGCCTACAGGACACTGGAAGACCACCTCATCATACGATATATACATGGTGGACAACCCAAAAGATGGGGACGGTGAAGAAGCAGCGGAGGCAGATTCCTTAAAGAAACAGCCCAAGCGCCGGCGTCAGCGGCGCCGCTCTAAATCCCGCCACAGCAAGAATGGAGATTCCGGCACAGGAGATAATAACACCCCAGAAAGTGCCGAAGATAACCTCCTCCAGCAAGATTCAGCGCAGGAGGAGGCAGAAGCAAGCCCTCACGAGAAGACGGCAGACGAAGAGGTCGAGGATGATAATTACATACCTCCCTCCGGAGACGAGGCAAGCCTCGACGACGACGAATTCGTCGTGCCTGAGGATCCCGTCGAACAAGAGCGTTTCAGATGCAGGCTAATGGCCACAGCAAATAGTCTAAAGAAAAAGCAGCAACAACTTCAAGTTGATCAAGAAAAATCAAGTCGTCGATTGTCCGGATGCAGAGGCCCTCGCTGCCTTCAAACATAACATCCGCGACGAGTGGCTGGCCCGGCACCTAGGACAAGAAAACCCGAAATCCACGGCAGCCCTCACATCACTCATGACCCACTTCTGTGCGGGAGAGGATAGCTGGCTAGCTCGCAGCAACAACCTCAGCAAAAATGCTGGCAGTCCGGATACCAAGGACCGCAATGGCAGGTCGCGTCGAAACAAAAACAAACGCCGCATTAACGGCGACAGCAATGAGGATACGACAGTCAACGCCGGATTCCGAGGCTCCAAACCCGGTCAACGGAAGAAGCCATTTAAAAGAACTACTCCGGGCCCGTCCAATTTGGACCGAATACTCGACCGCTCTTGTCAAATACATGGAACCCCCGAAATGCCAGCTAACCACACCAACAGAGATTGTTGGGTATTTAAGCAGGCAGGCAAATTAATTGCCGAAAACAATGACAAGGGGCTGCACAGCGACGACGAGGAAGAGACCCGGCCGCCGAACAACAGAGGACAAAAGGGATTCCCCCCTCAAGTTCGGACGGTAAACATGATATACGCAACGCATATACCCAAGAGGGAGCGGAAGCGTGCACTAAGGGACGTATACGCGATGGAGCCAGTTGCCCCAAAATTCAACCCATGGTCCTCTTGTCCGATCACTTTCGGTCGAAGAGACCATCCGACCAGTATCCGCCATGGCGGATTCGCCGCATTGGTTTTAGACCTAATCGTCGATGGTTTTCACCTCACGAGAGTCCTGATGGACGGCGGTAGTAGCCTGAACCTGCTTTATCAGGATACAGTGCGCAAGATGGGCATAGACCCTTCAAGGATTAAACCTACAAAGACGACCTTCAAAGGCGTCATACCAGGTGTTGAGGCCAGTTGTACAGGCTCAGTCACACTGGAAGTGGTCTTCGGATCCCCGGATAATTTCCGAAGCGAGGAGTTAATCTTCGACATAGTCCCGTTCCGCAGTGGCTATCACGCTCTGCTCGGACGAACCGCGTTCGCAAAATTCAACGCGGTGCCGCATTATGCATACCTTAAGCTCAAGATGCCAGGCCCTCGCGGAGTCATCACGGTCAATGGAAACACGGAACGCTCCCTCCAAACAGAGGAACATACAGCGGCTCTCGCGGCAGAAGTACAGAGCAGCCTTTTAAGGCAATTTTCGAGTCCGGCCGTTAAACGACCGGACACGGCCAAACGCGCCCGGAGCAACATCAACCAAGACCACCTGGCACGTTCCGAGCACGCGTAGCAATGCGGCCTCAACCCCAGCCCTCGCACAATTGCAAGACAAACTCTCCGCGTACATAATTACGCCCTGGAGATACCATGGGCATTAGGGGAGAGGCACGATCACAACAGACCCAGAGTGCGGTTCGACCACACCAGGGGCTCCAAAGTGTGTCGCTCTTTTTATCTTTTATTTTTCTCCTTTTTTTATAGGACTCTGTCCGGCGGCGAACCTGCCGAACTCATGATGCAACAGCCAGGGAGGGACAAAGGCTAAGACGAACACTCAGGTGGTCTCCATTACGAGCATTAAATTTGTTAAATACACCATTCCGCGGCCTACCCCTAGAGGGAGACACCTTTAATTCGTCCAATCCCTTGCTTTCCGCACTATTTGTATCATTCCGCACTCATGGCAGATCTTCTTGAGTAAATAATGCAACACTTTTTGCCCATAATTGCATTACTTTATATATACATATGTTCATTTAAGACATGTTGCATCCGTACATTTTGGTACGGCCAAATACACCAGGGGCTTATGTTCCCCGCATTATGGTGTGATAAAGTCCGAACACTTTCACAAGTGCGGCACCCCGAACTTATAGCATTATATGAATTGGCTCCGAATCATGTCTTGGGTCAATAGTTGGGTTTGCCCGGCTCCCATGTTTGGCACCTTACGTTCCGTTCTATCGGCTAAGGTAGCACTGGGAGAACCACTGCGATTGCGCCCCGGTTGAGCCGGGTTAACGCCTCAGTGGAGATAGCTAAAACTGACTGTCATGATAAGGCGAGAGACTGGTCGCTATTCGAGAGGTCTTTTCTTGTCCTTAAAGACTTACGCCGCTTCGAGCGAAGTACCGGATAATGTCCGACGAAGGCATGGATAGCGCCCCGAATTCGGTCTTCTGAATACTAGGGGCTTCGCCGAAATTTAAAATTATAGAATTCTATGGCTAAGTGAGAGTGTTCAAGCATTATAAGTCCGGTTGCCTTGTTCGTCGTGTTGAGCGCCTCCCTAGATGGACCCAAAAATGGGAACAAGAGTGCTCAAGTTTATCCCGAACACCCCAGCACTCGCGGCATGGGGGCTGAAGCCGACGACTTGCCATCTCTCAGATTTAATAAACAGCCGCACAGAAGGTAATATTTTAAATTAACAAGCATTGCTTAGCGCATATGAACAAAGTTTTCAGTGCACAGGATAACACATTGCGAATTTACTCAATAATTACATCCCTGGGGCACTCATCCGCAATCTTGCGGGCACCCTTCAGGACAGTCTTATAGTACATCTCGGGCATACGATATTCCTTGCCCGCTGGTGGCGTGTCAGTGATTAGCTTCTCCGCATCTAGCTTGCCCCAATGCACCTTTGCGCGGGCAAGGGCCCGACGAGCACCTTCAATACAGGCGGAGCGCTTGATAACCTCCACCCAGGGGCACGCTTCCACCAACCGCTGCACGAGGCCGAAGTAGCTCCCAGGCATGGCCTCTCCAGGCCACAGCCGGACTATAAGGCCCTTCATGGCCTGCTCGGCTACCTTGTGGAGCTCGACCAGCTGCTTCAGCTGGTCGCTAGGGGGCACCGGATGGCCGGCCTCAGCGTACTGAGACCAGAAGACCTTCTCCGTTGAGCTCCGCTCCTCGGCTTGGTAGAATGCGGCGGCATCAGACACGCTGCGAGGCAGATCTACAAACGCCCCTGGAGAGCTCCGAATTCGGGTAAGTAAAACGTAATTTACATTCACATGCTTGCTTTGCATGAAAAATGCCTTACCCGCCGCTATCTTCTTCACCGACTCAATCTCCTGAAGGGACTTATGGGCCTCGGGCTTGGCAGCTTTGGCACTTTCGAGAGCCGAGGCAAGCTCGGACACTCGAGTCTTTGAGTCACGCTCCAAACTCTCATGCTTTTCCATGAGAGCCTAGAGCTCTTGCCGAACCGCCGCCACCCGCGCCTCCTGCTTTTCTCGCTCAACCCGTTCCGCGGCCGCACTGCGTTCGGCCGCAGACACGGCCTCCTTCAGGGTTGCCACCTCGCTCGTGGCCCCTGCAGTACCCATGTTATCCTTGTTATTTTTTGTCGCAACCTAAATCCTTTTCTGTAAGGTACAAGTTCAAAGTGGTGTTACTCACCTTCTTTGTCCTGGAGCTGCTTCTTGGCATGGCCGAGCTCTTGCTCGGACCGCTCGAGCTCCTGCTTCAAAGCACCGACCTCCGCAGTCAGTGCGGTAGAGGTCAGCAGCGCAGCCTGCAACCCATATTGACAAATTTTTTTAGCAACCCTGCGTATATCTTTTTTTCAGATCCTCAGTCCGGCTTTTCTTTCTGAACACCGAACCGAGCATCAGGGGCTACTGTCTATGCGGTATTACATTGCATATTTTTTACTTCTTACCTCAAAGCCTGATAGAAGGCTACTACAGGCTTCGGTCAGCCTGCCCTTGGCGAGCTGTACCTTTTGAATTACCGCACTCATAATAGTGCGGTGTTCTTCCTCGATGGAAGCACTCTGGAGCGCCTCCAACAAATTGTCTGGCGCCTCCGGTTGGACGGAAGCCGCCGGCGTCACGGTCTTGCCCTTCTTGCGAAGGGGCCGCCGGCCGGACTCCGGAACCACTGCGGGTTCCGATGTGGAGTCCGGCGCAAAGTCCGGGAGGCCACCTTGTGGCGCCTCCGGAGCCTCCCCCTGATGGGTCCCTCCTTGGGATCCCACCTTGGCGTCCTCGGTGTCGCGAGGGGTGGAGGCGGTCGGGATGGAGTCTACATCTGACGGAGCCAACGACCCGCTCGATGAAGTGGGGAGATCATCATTGGCCGGACTACAGGCAGCATGCGGCATTAGAATGACACTATGTGACACAAAATAGAAATTATAAATCATTCAGGAATCCGGATACTTACGATCTCGCCGGAGGCCTGGCCCTTGAAGGCCATTCTTCCTCGCCAACGTTGATGTTGGCGGAGCTGTCCGGGGGAATAGTCCTTCCCCTCTTGGACCCTTAGGCCTCCCCTGTTGGGGAAGCCTTCCTCTTCCTCTCTCCCTCCTCTGGGAGAGAGTCCTCTTTCTCCTCCTCGTTTTCGGGGGAGGAGTCCGCCTCGGAGTCGTCGGACACCTAAAAACGGGAACTCTTTCGAGTACCTGTGGCCTCCTTCTTGGCCTTCTTCTCCGGCACCACGTGTGGTGCCGGAACCAGCAGCCTTGCTAGACGGGCATCTACTGGGTTTTCTGGCATGGGAGCCGGGCAGACGAGCTGCTCCGCCTTCTTCATCCAGTCCTGTCAAAGGAAAAGGGGAAATTAAAACCCGCATAGAGTCAAACTATGAAAAGCAAGTGTCCCGTAAAGGGATAGAATCACTTACCTCGTCAGCTTGGCGCTGAGAGCGAAATCCGCAATCTTCAGTCGCGGATGCGGGGGCTTCGGCACCCTTAAACAGCACCCTCCAGGTGCCTTCGTACGTCGTGTCGAAGAGCCCGCTCAACACCTGGTGCTGTTCCGGATCGAACTCCCACAGATTGAATGCCCGCTCTTGGCATGGGAGAATCCGGCGGACGAGCATGACTTGGACCACGTTAACCAGCCTGAGCTTCTTCACCAGCTTCTGGATACAGGCTTGGAGTCCCGTCAGCTCCTCCGAACTACCCCACAACAAGCCCTTCTCTTTCCAGGAGGTGAGCTGCGTAGGGATACCAGATCTGAACTCGGGGGCCGCCGCCCACGTAGGGTCGCGCGGCTCGGTGATATAGAACCACCCCGATTGCCACCCCTTGACGGATTCCATGAAGGCCCCTTCGAACCAAAGGACGTTGGGCATCTTGCCCAACATGGCGCCTCCGCACTCCGCTTGAGTGCCCTTCACTACCTTCGGCTTGACATTGAAGGTCGTGAGCCACAAGCCGAAGTGGGGCTGGATGCAGAGGAAGGCCTTGCACACGACGATAAACGCCAAGATGTTGAGGATGAAGTTCGGCGCCAGATCATGGAAATCCAGGCCGTAGTAGAACATGAGCCCCCGGACAAAGGGGTGAAGTAGAAACCCCAGTCCGCGGAGGAAGTGGGGAAGAAATACTACCCTCTCATGGGGCCTGGGGGTGGGGATGAGCTGCCCCTCGTCAGGCAGCCTGTGCGCGATATCGCCAGACAGATAGCCGGCGCTGCGCAGTCTTTCGATGTGCTCCTCCATAACGGAGGAGGTCATCCACTTGCCTCCCGCTCCAGACATGGCTGGGGAAGGTTGAGACGAGATGTGCGGGCTTGGGCGCTGGAGCTCGAGTGCGCGGAGATGAATAAGCAAAGGAGGAAGAAGGCGTAGGTGAAAGGGTGGATCCTAATCCCCTTATATATGGGCGGGCGAAGTCTATGCGTCCCCCACCTGCCTGGTAAAACTCGCTTATCTCCCGAGTGCCACCATCAATGGCGCGGTTGGGTTACCCACGTCCGTATTGATGAGAATCCCGGAGTAAGGGGGAACACGATCTCTGCTTAGACAAGACGTGCCAAGGAAACCGCTTCGCTAAATGCGCTGAGGTGGTAAAGTAAAAAACGATTCAAGTAATGGCTTGGTAGTGGTGTGACGTCATGCCGCAAAAAACGTCAGCAGATTGAACTTGTGTATATATTATTCTCTCTACGGTGGAATGTGGAATTTATTTTGTAGAGCCAGACACTATCCTAGTGTTCACAATCTTCTACGAATTATTCGGAGGAAGAACCCGCCTTGCAATGCCGAACAATATGCGCGCCGGACTCATCGTCATTGAAGCCTAGTTCAGGGGCTACTGAGGGAGTCCCGGATTAGGGGGTGTCCGGATAGCCGGACTACCATCATCGGCCGAACTATCATCGGCCAGACTATCATCATCGACCGGACTCCAAGACTATGAAGATACAAGATTGAAGACTTCGTCCCGTGTCCGGAGGGGACTTTCCTTCGCGTGGAAGGAAAGCTTGGCGATACGGATATGTAGATCCCCTACCATTGTAACCGACTCCATGTAACCCTAGCCCTCTCCGGTGTCTATATAAACCGGATGGCTTTAGTCCATAGAACAACTACATACATTACAATCATACCATAGGCTAGCTTCTAGGGTTTAGCCTCCTTGATCTCGTGGTAGATCCACTCTTGTAACATCCACAATATCAATATCAATCAAGCAGGACGTAGGGTTTTACCTCCATCAAGAGGGCCCGAACCTGGGTAAAACATCGTGTCCCTTGTCTCCTATTACCATCCGCCTAGACGCACAGTTCGGGACCCCCTACCCGAGATCTGCCGGTTTTGACACCGACAAGCTGCCTATAAAAGAGACGGGGATTTAGATCCGAATCACACCATCTTCCCTTCACGAGCATTCATCGGAGCGCACTCGACAGAGATCCATTCCATCATGGCCAGTCGATGCAGTTCCTCCTCTCGCCCTCCCAGCCCTCAGCCTGGAGATTGGGAGAGATGCTCCGTCCTGCACAGCGAGCTAGTGGCGCTCCAAGCCAAGGGGTTTCTCCCCCAGCATACATGGTCCTGGTTTGAGCCGGGCTTGCCACCTATAATGGTGGAGAGCAAGCGGAGAGCGTTCCCAATCCCTCCAAAGGAGAGCGGGTATGCCTTGTCCCTTATTTGATAAGAGGGCTCGGATTTCAAATTCATCCGTTTCTCCGGGGGCTCCTGGAGTTCTACGGCCTCCAGTTGCACAACCTTACGCCTGCCTCCATATTGCATATTGCGGGCTTCGTAGCCCTTTGCGAGCTGTTTTTGGGCACCGAGGCTCATTTCGCACTGTGGAATAAGTTGTTCTACCTTGTGCCCTGTTCTTAGGAGGGGTCGATATATCAAGTGGACAGAGCCGAACTATGGCGCATCGCCGGGACCGGATATCTATCCGGAACCCCAAAGAAGGCGTCCGAAGACTGGCCTTCAGAATGGTTTTATATAGAAGATGTCCCCTTGCCGGACCCTGTTCGGATCGGCCTCCCTGAGTTCGATAATGCTCCTTTGAAGAAGCGCCTAAGTTGGCGTCCACGAAGCCCTCAGAAGGAAAATGACAAGGACGCCCTTTACTTGATGAGCCGGATAAGGTTGTTAGCTCATTCCGGACTGACCATGATCGAGGTCATGGCCACATGCATTATGCGGGGGGTGCAGGCGCTTCAGTATAGAGGCCAGCCCATGTGGGACTTCAACGGGGAGGACGACGCCACCTGGTGCGGCCGTAAGGGGCCGGAATCGGCTGCCACTCTAATAAAGATCTTGTACGCTTTGTACAAGGGAGAAGAGGAGGAATTTCTCTGCGTCAACCCACGGGGCATATTTTCTATGTATAATCCTCCAAGCTGGGTAAGCAGACACTTTCACTCGCCCATCTGTTTCATATTCCCATAGTTAAGTATTCAGTCTAGCAATTTCAACGCAGGAGCTACGCCAGGCTGTAAAGGATATAAACAACCCTCCTCCACAACCGGAGGACCCGGAACGGTCCTTCGACCCGGTCTCCCAAGAGGACCCGGACTTATCTATGGAGCTGATCGATGGAGTGTTTCATCAATTGAGCAAGGACAACGCCTTAGTGGGCATTACGGCCGATTATCCCGGACTACTTCCAGCCTCACAAGTAACCGAGACCGAAGTCCCAGTACTTTTAAGATGATCTAGCCGTGCTTATTTTTGATCGCCGTATACCAATGGCATTTTTGCAGGGGAAGTCCTTGAGGCGGAAGGCCGAGCCTGCGGTGGCTAGCCAACAAGGGGCAGCAAGGCCCAGCAGGCTGAAAGGAAGTGCGGTCCGGATTGAGACGCCGGCGCAATGGTATGGCGTGCCATCTTATTCCCATGTTTTATTCCCTCAAGGCATACTAATGCTCGTGCTCTCTTCAGGAAAAAGAGCGTTCGCCGGACTATATCCGGAGAGGTTGCCAATCGCGCCTCCACCAGCCAGGCTCCAAGGCCGGGTCTGGAAGCGGGGGTGAACACGAGGCGCACGCCGGACGCTCCTCCGACAGAGGATGGGGACGGGCTGTCTGCCACCAATTCCGAGGTGGAGAGTGCCATGAACCACAGGCATCGTCGGATAGTTCTTCGTGACGCTTGTTTCTCCCAAGAGGCATTGAATGCCTTTAATTCGGGAGATGCGTACCTCTGTGCTGCTCAAAATGGTTTAGCTAGAGCCACGGAGCAGTATGTAAAAGACATACGGGTGAGAAAATCTGATGGTTATATATGTCAGTAGCCCCCGAGACTTGAAACGGTTAGAATAACTGATTTAAGGATCATATGTTATGCAGGATCTTACAGAAAAGAATACCCAACTGTCCCAGGAGCTGGAAGAGTTCAAAGCCCAACTTGAGGCCGCACTAGCCGCGGCAGGGGAGGCCAAGGAGACCCCCTCTGGTAATATATGCTTCGAAAGATAAGTATGTTGTGAAATGCGGCGTGTGTTCAAATCTGACAATAACATTGCAGATGGCGCCGGAGTAGATCCGGACAAGTAACAACTCTTGCGCGGGTTAAAGGCCGGCGAGAGTGTGCTTACGAAGGTGAGGCAGGAGAAGAATAATCTCCAAGATGCCAACACCCAGCTGGGCGAGGAACTAAAGGATGTTCGTGCCCAGCTGTCAGACTCCATGAAGGAGAATCGGCGGCTTCGACGCGGCATGTTTAGTAAGTGTTTGAATGAACTTCAAAAAAGAGTTCGGCGAGGAAGTCGATTGACAGAGTTATGTCTGTAGGTATGCTAACAGGTCGGCCTGCAGAGGAAATGCCCGGTTCTATGGGTGACCTTCTTCCCGAGCTTTGACAACTGCACGAACGAGTTTGGCAGGTAATGCAAGGCGTCGCCCGGGCCTTGTGGCCATCCGTCTCCATGCTTGAAGGCCTTGGAGAGCTTGCAAAGAAGCTGAAGGGAGCGCGTCGGTGCTTCCGATTATGGAAGATATCAGCCTGCCGTCAAGGCGCCAGGGAGGCCTGGGCCATGGTGAAGACGCAGTACACGAAGGCTGACCCAAACCACATGGCCGAGGTCGGACCTATGGGGCCCAATGGGAAGGAGATCCCTGTGAGCTTAGTGTACGACCAGGTAGAGTTGGCCACCAAATATTGCTAACAGGACTGTAAACTAGACAGCCTGTTGGTTGGTATTGAAGAGGAATATACCCAGTCAAATTGACTATGTAATTTAAGATGACATGTAAAATGCCTTCTAGCCGGATTGTAGTTCGTTTGTCACGGCAGACCTTTTCGCTTCAACCTCCGGACCCGATAGTCCGGAGTGTGTCCAAATACCCTCTCGGTTATGTAAGAACCGGGGAATGCGTGGAGACCAGGCGTAGGGGTCATTAGTGCTTGAACAGACAAGTGCCCAACTAGTTATGTTACTCCCTCTGTTCCGAAATAGTTGTCGTCGGGGGATTTTAGTACAACTTCCATCGTGCTGGGATATTTGTGTCGTTTCCTAAACTACCCTCCCGTTCGCTCACTCTCTCACTCGCTCTCGCTCACCCACTCTTTCCCGAATCCTCCCGAATCCCTAGCTCATCGCCGCCGGCACCTCTCCCTCACACGCGTCGCCGGCGGAGAGTGAGCAGCTTGCCGCACCCATGAAGAAGAAGAGCGCGAAGAGGCCGAGCACAGAGCGGTGGAGGCCAGGGAGTGGGGGCGGGGCGGGGAGCGGGTGGATGACGCCCAGATAGGTCTGCAGCTTGGAGACCAGTGGGTTCTCGCCCCCGGTGCAATAGCCCCCCACCATGAAGGTCGGGGAGGGGCGTGCGGGGGAGGCGGAGGTGGAGCTGGAGGTGGGGTCTGCTCGGGGGCTGCGCGCCGCGGCGGAAAGGCGGCAGCTTTGCGGACGGGGAGGCATCGTCAAAGTGAACATCGACTACTTCATGTTCAGATTTGCTCCATGTTCTCTGTTCTACACAAGGTGAGAAGCTGATCTTCCCGTGGTGGTGCTCGCCGACCTCCCGGACTCCTAGTTCCTGACACCTACTCCGGTCGTTGCAGTTGCCCGAACATTTGAGTCTGGAAGTTTGCAGCTGAAGTGATGAACTTATGGTCAGCACTTGTCAAATGGAGCCTCAGAGGCAAAACAAGGACAACAACATTTAGTATATCACTATGGCGAATTCTGCTTCTGCTTGCATTGATACTCATGGAGTAGAAATTAAGCTCTATAAGTGCTCACATTCTTTGTATGGATCTTATTGAATGAGTACTTGTTAACATTGGTACCATTTTCTTCAGATTTTCGTTGGTGGTCTTCTGATTGATTTGGAAGGAAGAATTGTTGGTATGAATTTCATAGATGAGAATAAAACTCCCTTTTTGCCCGTCCAGATTGTTGGGAGATGCCTGAAACACTTCAGAAAGTTTGGGTATGTTTTTCTTTTCCTTTGCTCCTGAAGCTATTCTGTACTTAGGCCTGAAGCTATAAAATTTTGTTTCCTTGGCAAAAAATTCAGTTTACAAAAATACTGTAAATGACATCAGTAGAGATTAGTTGAAGAGATTACTGCTTTAAATGACATCAGTAGAGATTAGTTGGTGTAGTACTACTTGAAGTGACACTACTTAGTGTACTACTGCTTTGAGTAGCCTGCTTGCAGTACTTCTTTTCATGGAGCTGCTTGCGGTAGTTTATGATTTGCAGTCAGATTAGCTTGGAGCAGTAGCATTGCTTGCTCTGCTATTCTCTTCTCTTCTTTTATTTTAATTAAAATTAACTCAACCTTGTCCTTTAATAAAATTAGCTAGAACTTTCCCAGTTAATTAAAATAACAGAAACTATTCCTTTAATGCTTGCATAAACTTTTTTATACTCTAATGAAGGTTTTGTGTACTCTATTGCTTGCATCAGTACTTTTAAAAATAAATGAATCTTTTCTCTCTTCTCTTCTCTTTGTCAAGAATGTACTTACTCAAGAATTACCACCACTTAGACCAAAGGACTAGTTGGTATTAATTTCAAAGATAGATGTAATTTCAGTTAAATTCAGTTATGCACACAAATTTCAGTTAATAGCTTAATGTTTTGGACTGATGATGTTGCTGGAATTTGTACTACTGAAAATTAAGAAAATGTACTCCTTTAATTAACATTGATTCATTGAGATGGTGGTATGATCAAATTAAGAAAATTCAGTACCTTTTCTGTTACTCTAGAGTACTTAAAAAATAGGATTAGCTAGGAGCAAAATTAAAATTAGGATTAGGAGTAGGATTAATAGGATTAGTAGGAGTAGGAGTAAAATTAAGGGAAAAGTTTCTCTTCTTCTCTCTTCTTGCTCTCTTTTTCTCTTCTCTTTCTCTTCTCTTCTCTTTCATTTAAATGGAGTACTCCACACAAGCAAATGAAACTTTTGAAACAAAAATGATTTATCTTTGGTTGATTCACCGAGTAAGTCTTGATAAATTAAATGTACTCCTGCTTGCTCTTCTCTGAACAATGATCCACTGTTTTCAGTAGTTAAAACTAAATGAATATTTTGCATTAATTAAATCTAAATAATTTTTTCAGTAAATGAACTTTTGAGTTACCTAAAATTAAATGAATTGCAGCAGGAGTACGCTCCTTCTCTTGACTTCTCTTCTCTTTTCAGCAAGTGCAGCAACAATATGAGTAGTTCTTGGAGTAGTTTAGTTTAGTGTTGTAGGAACATGCACTGCCAAAATACTCTGAAAATTTGTTACTGTTGTAGGAACATGCAAGTACTCTAAAAATTTGTTTTTAGAAACATTTGGTTTGCAGCAATCTGGAGTAGGATTAGCTTCTACTCCACCTCCATGGTAGGACATCAGTAGTTTAGTGTAGGACAGCAGTAGTTTAGTGTAAGTTTCAGTTCATTAACTGAATTTTTTCAGTTACTTAACTGAAACTTTTTCAGTTACAATAGGACTTCTATTTTCTCTTCTTCTCTCTTCTCTTTCGCTTCTTGCATCTGTAGTTTAGTGTAGGGTTTATTGGAGTACTTCCCGTGTGTCCCCCATACTCCTCTCCTCTCCCACTCCTTTCCTCTCCTACTACTTTGCTTGTTCTCTTCTTCTCTAAATTATCTTCTCATCTCCAAATTCACTCATCTTGTCTCCTACTACTCTCTTCTCTTCTCTTTCATTTAAATGGAGTACTCCACACAAGCAAATGAATTACACATACAAGTCTCACAAAATGGAGAAAAATATATGGAGTAAAAATGATCACAAAATGGAGTTACACATACAAGCCTCACAAAATGGAGTATTACACATATGGAGTAATTTCACATGGGATGCACTCCGCACAAGTCTCATCTCAAGGAACTACACATACTCCAACTTTAACTAGAGTAGGCCCCAACTTAATCATAATCAATTGTTGCATGTGGTGCTATATTAGTTCTACCAAGTTGAGGGTTTTGTTAAGTTGCATGTACCCTGAATTGAAGTAAATTAAGTTGCATGTACCAAGTTGAGTATTTAACTTTTTTTTTGAAAAGGAGGATAACTCCCGGCCTCTGCATCAGAATGTTGCGCGGGAGGCCGAGGCGGGCAGGCGCTGCTGGTGGCGGGACGAGCAGCTGGAGCAGGAGGTCATCGCCAAGCTCGGCTGGGGCCGCCTTGGCGAAGCCTACGCCAGTACCTTCTACCTCGGTGAGCCCCTCACTCTGCAACTCTGATTTAAAATGGGTTCTGTGATCCAGTACTGTAGTTCGATTAGTAGTTCTTGATCCAGTACTGTAGTTCGATGAGTGCAGTCCATTTAAGGCTCTCTTTTGGTTTGCTTGTCTGAAATGAAATTAAGTAAACTAAAGTGCAGTCCATTTTCACCTTTCCTTGCTTCCTTGTTTTGATTTGATTGTAAATAAATAAGATCTCATTTCATTTGGTTTGCTTGTGTCAAGGAAAAGAAGCAATAATCCATCCTGTGAGTGAGATCATCAACACACACACTATGTCAACAGAGTAAGTGATCCCATATTTCCATTGGATTGAGATACCTCTTTTTTCCCCATTATTAGAAGATGTGGACATTGCTATCACAAAATCACATGGCAAAATGTTGCCACCTTGCCCTAGATGGCTCTATAAGTATACTCCCTAGGTGTAATCATGAGAACACCAATCTGTCATTCACACTTTTCACAATTTTCATTCTTATTTACTGTCAGGACTGTTGGCTTTTCTTCTTGTTGGTATCATTCATCAGGATACACCGTTTTATAGAAAGTTCTTTAAATATCCAAGTACTGATCTCAAATGGTCCATTGAATTTGTTTTCATTGACTCGCAGAAACTGTAGGCATGTTTGCAATTGGACAAATGGTGTATAACAATGATCATCATCTCTAAATTTGACAATTGGACAACATCAGCAGGAGGACAACAACAACATCATTTTCTCATGCATTACAGGTTTCCCAATTGATCATTACACTCCAGTAATTTCTTCTGATGCCAATTGTGAGGGTGATGATCTTGTCTGATTGCCATAGTTATTGATCTTAACAAATTCTTCCTGATTGAATGTCTCCTGATCAATTTTACAAACTATTGTACCTAAAAGCATCGACAAATTCTCCCAATTCTGCATCTGGCGAAAACTGATAAGAATTGGGAGCAGCGAGGAGTACTTGGCAAGGACCAGGTAGGGGAGCAGCGAGGACCGGGCGGGGGAGTAGCAAGGATCAGGCTGGTCAGTGCGGTTGAGAGGACCAGGTTGGTGCAGCGAGGACTAGATTGGGAGGAGCGGTGGGGCGGCTAGGCTGGGGCAGCGGCGATCAAATTGGGAGCGGTGGCCACCAGACTGGGCGGAGGAGGAGGGCGGAGGAGGAGGAGGAGGAGGTGGTGGTGGAGGGCGGAGGAGGAGGTGGCCGGACTAGCAGCTGGAGGAGGTGGAGGGCGCAGGTGGCCTGGCGGAGGAAGACTACAAGGAGGAGCCTGGCGGAGGAAGACTACGAGGAGGAGCCTGGCGGAGGAAGACGATGACTCGTTTTCAAATCAGGGGTATTTTTGTACATTTGCTCGTTTTCACCTGGTCTGAAAAATCCTCCAACGACAACTTTTTCGGAACAGAGGGAGTATATTACATGGTTAGTAAAAAACATCTTCCAGGGAGAATAGTTCCGTTAGGGGTTCCTTTCCCTGGGACGCATGCCCTAAAGTGCATGTCCGGACTGCGAAAAAAGCAGAAAAGCATCTGGGGGCGGATAAATAAATGAGTGAGAAATCATCTTTAGTTCACCGACCAAATATTCCCTTAAGAACGCTAGCTTTGGCTTCACCCAGTCTGAGGTACACATCCGGCTGACCCGGCAGTAACAATCGCAGAGGTGCTCCCTTTACCGCCTAGCCGAACAATCGGGAACATAGGGGTAACCACAGGAGCCAGGCAACCCAGCATGGCCAAAACTTAAGTCATATCGATGAATATATTGATGAATAAAAGGTACATGCGGAAGTGTGACACATGTGTTGGGCATGAGGCCCATATAAACAAGCTTCTGTTAAAGAAGCCCCCAGGTATAATGAGCGGGGACAGCGCGTCAATTGTGTGCGAACAAGGCACGAATGAGCCCTTAAAGGCTGTTATAGAAAGGGAGGGACAAGGAGAGAAATATAAGATAGCTAATGTGTAAAAAATAGACAGAGGAAGGAGACGAACACAGAGTCCGGCGCTAGGCGTAGAATCTTCGGAGACGGGTTGTGTTCCATGGGTTCGGCTCGAGTCGGTTATCCGATGCATCTCACAGACGGTATGCTCCACCAGTCAGGACTTGGTCAATAATAAAGGGACCTCCCCATTTGGGCTTGAGTTTGTCCTTTTTCTTATCCGGCAGGCGTAGAACTAACTCGCCAACATTGTAAGTTTTGGCCCGTACTTCTCTGCTTTGATATCTTTGAGCCTGCTGTTGATAGAATGCGGAACAGGCTTTTGCCACGTCACGCTCCTCCTTCAAGGCGTCCAAACTGTCCTGCCGATCGAGTTCGGCTTCTCTTTCTTCGTACATGCGCACGCGAGGTGAGTCATGAATTATGTCGCAGGGCAGAACTGCCTCTGCGCCATATACCATAAAGAATGGTGTGGAGCCGGTGGTGCGATTCAGCGTGGTCCACAGCCCCCCAGAGTACGGAGTCGAGCTCCTCTACCCAGTGCGTGTTAGATTCCTTGAGGGACCGCACTAATCTGGGTTTGATGTCGCTCATGATTAGACCATTTGCTCGCTTGACTTGACCGTTAGTTTGTGGGTGATAGACTGAAGCATAGTCAAGCTTGATGCCCATGTTTTTGCACCAGAGTTTGACCTCATCGGTCGTAAAGTTCGTGCCGTTATCAGTGATGATGCTGTGGGGGACGCCATAACGGTGTACGACCCCTGATATGAAGTCTATCACCGGTCCGGATTCGGCCGTCTTAACAGGCTTGGCCTCTATCCATTTGGTGAATTTATCCACCATGACCAGTAGGTATTTTTGCTTGTGGGTTCCTCCTTTAAGGGGTCCAACCATGTCAAGCCCCCAGACCACGAAGGGCCAGGTGATGGGTATAGTTTGGAGGGCCGTGGGTGGCATATGGCTTTGGTTAGCAAAGAGCTGGTAACCGACGCATCGTTGGACTAAGTCCTGAGCATCTGCCCGGGCCGTCGGCCAATAAAATCCTGTACGGAAGGCCTTGCTTACAAGGGCCCGGGCTGCGGCGTGGTGCCAGCCGAGTCCAGCATGAATTTTAGCCAGAAGATTCCGCCCTTCCTCTTTAGAGATACACCTTTGAAGGACTCCGGTGGTGCTGTTCTTATAAAGCTCTCCCTCATGGACTTTATAGGCTTTAGATCGCCGCACTATGCCGCGTGTCTCGTTTTGGTCCTCGGGAAGTTCATGCCTGGTTAGGTAGGCTAGGAACGGTTCTGTCCACGGGGCAATGACTGCCATTATAACGTGGGCTGAGGATGTTACTTCGTTGGCAGACCCTCCCGTTGTGTCAGAATGTTCGGTGTCGGGCAGTGCGGTTGGGTCCGGGCTGTTATTTCCGGATTCCCCTTCCCATAATACGGATGGCTTGAATAGCCTCTCCAAGAAAATGTTGGGGAGTACTGCATCGCGCTTTGCACCAATGCATGCCAAGACGTCCGCCGCCTGATTGTTTTCCCTGGCTATATGGTGAAATTCGAGCCCCTTGAACCGAGCTGACATTTTTAGGACGGCGTTGCGATAAGCTGCCATTTTCGGATCCTTGGCATCAAAGTCTCCATTTATTTGGGATATCGCGAGGTTTGAATCCCCGCGCACCTCTAGGCGTTGGATGCCCATAGAGACTGCCATCCGGAGACCATGTAGCAGGGCCTCGTATTCGGCTTCGTTGTTGGAGTCCGTATACATTATCTGGAGTACGTATTGAACTGTATCTCCTGTTGGGAATGTCAGAACGACGCCAGCCCCCAGACCAGCTAACATTTTGGAGCCATCGAAGTGCATGATCCAGTTGGAATATGTGTCGTACTCTTTAGGGAGTTCGGCTTTAGTCCATTCGGCGACGAAGTCGGCCAAAACTTGCGACTTAATAGCTCGCCGTGGCTTATAGGTTATGTCGGACGGGAGGAGCTGAATGGCCCATTTGGCAATCCGGCCCGTCGCGTTGCTGTTGTTTATAATATCGTTAAGAGGTACTTCGTAGGCTACTGTTATCAAACACTCTTGAAAGTAGTGTCGCAGCTTCCGGGATGCCATGAACACCGCGTACGCTATCTTTTGATAATGCGGGTACCGTGACTTGCATGGAGTAAGGACAGTGGACACGTAGTAAACTGGTTTGAAGGGGGAATTTGTGTCCGTCTGTTTCTTGTTCGACGACGAGCACTGCGCTTACAACTTGATAAGTTGCCACAATGTATAATAGCATTGGCTCGTCGATGTTAGGCGCGGTCAGGACCGGGTTTGTTGCCAATATGGCTTTTATTTCTTCGAGTCCGGCCGTGGCGGCATCCGTCCACTCGAAGTGTTCGGTGCGCCGGAGGAGGCGATAAAGGGGTAATGCCTTTTCTCCCAAGCGGGAGATAAAGCGGCTTATAGCCGCCACGCATCCAGTCAATTTTTGTATTTGTTTGAGGTCCTTTGGAATATCCAATTGTGACAGAGCTTGGATCTTGGCTAGGTTTGCTTCAATTCCTCTACCGGATACAATGAAGCCCAAGAACTTTCTGGCTGGTACGCCGAAAACGCATTTTTCCGGGTTAAGCTTGATGTCATATGTTCAAAGGTTATCGAATGTGAGACTCAAGTCGTCTACTAGAGTTTCGACATGTTTGGTTTTGACGACCACGCCATCTACGTATGCCTCCACTGTTTTGCCGATCTAGTTTGCCAGACATGTCTGAATCATGCGCTGATATGTTGCGCCGGCGTTTTTGAGCCCAAAGGGCATTGTGTTGAAGCAGAATGGGCCGTATGGGATGATGAATGTCGTTGCGGCTTGGTCTGGCTCTGCCATCTTAATTTGATGGTACCGGAGTATGCGTCGAGGAAACACAATGAATCATGTCCTGCGGTAGCGTCGATAATTTGATCAATGCGGGGGAGGGGGAAGGGATCCTTTGGGCAAGCCTTGTTAAGGTCCTTGAAATCGACGCATAGGCGCCAGGATTTTTCCTTCTTTGGTACCATCACCAAGTTTTCTAGCCAGTCCGGGTGTTTTATATCTCTGATGAATCCGGCCTCCAGTAGTTTGGCTAGCTCCTCTCCCATGGCTTGTCTCTTAGGTTCAGAGAAACGCCGAAGAGCTTGCTTGACTGGCTCGAATTCCTTTAGGATGTTTAGGCTGTGCTCGGCCAGCTGGCGTGGGTTCCTGGCATGTCTGAAGGGTGCCAGGCAATGTCCCAATTTTTGCGTAGGAATTCTCGTAGTGCGGCGTCTACATCAGGGTTTAATTGCACCCCGATGGAGGCCGTTTTAGTAGGGTCTGTTGGATGGACTTGGAATTTGACTATTTCATCCGCCGGTTTAAAGGAGGTGGACTTGGATCTTTTATCGAGTATCAAGTCGTCCCTGTTCACCGTGGAGCGCAGCGCAGTCAGTTCCTCGGCCGCTAGGGCTTTGGATAGTGCCTCAAGGGCCAGTGCGGCTGTCTTATTTTCGGCTCAGAATGCTATGTCCGGGTCACTTGCAAGAGTGATGATTCCGTTGGGTCCGGGCATTTTGAGCTTCATGTACCCGTAATGGGGTATAGCTTGAAAAATTGTGAATGCCTCTTGCCCTAATAGAGCATGGTACCCGCTGCTGAACGGGGCCACTTGGAATGTGACCTCCTCGGACCTGTAATTATCTGGCGTGCCAAACACCACATCTAGTGTGATTTTTCCTGTACAGCGCGCTTCCCGACTGGGGATTATTCCTCTAAAGGTTGTGCTGCTTTGCTCAATGCGGCTCCAGTCTATTTCCATTTTTCGAAGGGTTTCCTCATAGATGAGGTTCAATCCGCTGCCACCGTCCATGAGTACCTTGGTAAGGCGAAAGCCGTCCACTATTGGACTAAGGACCAATGCGGCTAGTGCTCGGGCTGTTCGGAATTTAGGTTCATCACTGGCATTAAAGGTAATAGTCGTGTCACTCCATGGGTTTATTGTTGCTACTTGGTAGACTTCGGCAAGGCCGCGGAGTGTTCGTTTCCACATATTATTTGATGCGAAAGTCTCGAAGACTGTTAATACCGTACTGGTGTCCCTGGGCTGGTGCTCTGTGGATTCTGGAGTTAGAAGCTCTTCGCCACTTTTGGCCACCTGCCGGAGTATCCAACATGCTCTAAGGCTATGAGTTGGTGTGGCGCCCTCTGTACTATGAATTTTACAGGGTCCATTGAGCCATCCCTCCAGTACGGTTCCATGACCTTTAGAGGTTTTTTGTTTTTTGATGTTTAGCCCAGGTGCCTGGCGATAATGCACCCTTTTATTTCGGACTGGGGTTGTATTCAGGGCCAAATTGTCCCAAAATTTTATTTCAGTTTTCCAGGCGCTTTCCATCGCACAGTACTTTCATACTATGGATGCCAAGTCGGCGAAGCGTGTAATTTCACAGCGACTTATGGCATTGAGGATTCCGTTGTCCGTGCAATTATTGCAGATGAATGAAATTACATCCTCCTCGCAGCAGTCCTTTATCCTATTTATGAGGAATCTGGCCCAGTAATGGTGTACTATTTCTGCGGGCTCTTGCCGAATTTGGGGTAGATCCCTTATATTTGGATGGGCGGGTGGAATTAAATCCGGAACCTCGCCCAATTTGAGACTCGGGGGGCCAAGGAGTTTTCGAACTCGGAAGCTTGGGTTCTTGGATGTTGTCCAATGAATCTAGCCTGCTGCCTGACTTTAGGTTCATGGCTTGAGTGACGTCATCCCCTCCGCGGGTATCCGGCTTGGAGGGATCGGGAATCCGGACATAACTAGTCCCTAAGATAAATGAAGGCTTGCTGCATTGTTCCTCCACCACTGCGACGTGGTGGGTGACCTAGGGAGAGTTAATCTCTCTCGAATCGGGTTTAGGCCCAATCTGATCGTAGTCTGTAGTGACTCCCAGGGCGGCGATGCGATCCAAGAGCTCGTTTAAGGAAGAGAGCTCCATTGGATATAACTGTTCGGCGAGTTCCGAGTTGACGTGGAGATTGCTTTCTATGACCCGAGAAGTCATCGTCGGCGCGGCGGCCGAACATGCGGTCATAAGAAAACCGCCTAGGCAGAGAGTTTGGCCGATAGCCAAAGCTTCTTTAGCAACAGTGTCGTCTTTAAAAACGGTATGAGGCATCCTTCCCGATGGCGACGGCACAGCAGAACTCTCAATGAAAGCACCAATGTCGGTGTAAAAACCGGCGGATCTCGGGTAGGTGGTCCCGAACTGTGCGTCTAGGCGGATGGTAACAGGAGACAAGGGACATGAAGTTTTTACCCAGGTTCGGGCCCTCTCGATGGAGGTAAAACCCTACTCCTGCTTCATTAATATTGATGATATGGGTAGTACAAGAGTAGATCTACCACGAGATCAAAGAGGCTAAACCATAGAAGCTAGCCTATGGTATGATTGTTGTTCGTCCTACGGACTAAAACCCTCCGGTTTATATAGACACCGGAGAGGGATAGGGTTACACAGAGTCGGTTACAATGGGAGGAGATCTACATATCCGTATCGCCAAGCTTGCCTTCCACGCCAAGGAAAGTCCCATCCGGACACGGGATGAAGTCTTCAATCTTGTATCTTCATAGTCCGGGAGTCTGGCAAAAGGTTATAGTCCGGCTATCCGGACACCCCCTAGTCCAGGACTCCCTCAAGGGCTAATAAACTTTTGTCATAAGTATATGAGTTCTTTATGACTAATGTGAGTCCATGGATTATATGCACTTTTACCTTTCCATCATTGCTAGCCTCTTCGGTACCGTGCATTGCCCTTTCTCACCTCGAGAGTTGGTGCAAACTTCGCCAGTGCATCCAAACCCCGTGATATGATACGCTCTATCACACATAATCCTCATTATATCTTCCTTAAAACAGCCACCATACCTACCTATTATGGCATTTCCATAGCCATTCCGAGATATATTGCCATGCAACTTCCATCATCATCATATACATGACTTGAGCATTTATTGTCATATTGCTTTGCATGATCGTAAGATAGCTAGCATGATATTTTCATGGCTTGCCCATTTTTTGATGTCATTGCTATGCTAGATCATTGCAGATCCCGGTACACCGCCGGAAGCATTCATATAGAGTCATATCTTTGTTCTAGTATCGAGTTGTAATGTTGAGTTGTAAGTAAATAAAAGTGTGATGATCATCATTGTAGAGCATTGCCCCATGAAAAAAAAAAGAAAAAAAATGGAAAGGTCAAAGAAGCCTAAATAAAAAAGGGGGCCAAAGAAGCCCACCCAAAAAAAGGGGGGGCAATGTTACTATCCTTCTTCCACACTTGTGCTTCAAAGTAGCACCATGTTCTTCATATAGTGAGTCTCCTATATTGTCACTTTCATATACTAGTGGGAATTTTTATTATAGAACTTGGCTTGTATATTCCAACGATGGGCTTCCTCAAATGCCCTAGGTCTTCATGAGAAAGCAAGTTGGATGCACACCCACTTAGTTTTCAGTTTGAGCTTTCATACACTTATAGCTCTAGTGCATCTGTTGCATGGCAATCCCTACTCCTCGCACTGACATCAATTGATGGGCATCTCCATAGCCCGTTGATTAGCCGCGTCGATGTGAGACTTTCTCCCTTTTTGTCTTCTCCACATAACCTCCATCATTATATTCTATTCCACCTATAGTGCTATATCCATGGCTTGCGCTCATGTATTGCGTGAGGGTTGAAAAAGCTGAAGCGCGTTAAAAAGTATGAACCAATTGCTTGGCTCATCATCGGGGTTGTGCATGATGGGAGCATTTTGTGTGACGAAAATGAAGCATGGCCAAACTATATGATTTTGTAGGGATAAGCTTGCTTTAGCCTTGTTGTTTTGAAAAGACATGATTGCTTTATTGGTACGCTCAAAGTATTATTGTTTTTTGTCAAATGATAGAATATTGCTTTGAATCACTCGTATCTTAATATTCATGCCATGATTAGACATATGATCAAGATTATGCTAGGTAGCATTCCACATCAAAAATTATCTTTTTTTTATCATTTACCAACTCAAGGACGAGCAGGAATTAAGCTTGGGGATGCTGATACATCTCCGTCGTATCTATAATTTTTGATTGTTCCATTGCCAATATTCTTCAACTTTGATATACTTTTGGCAACTTTTTATACTATTTTTGGGACTAACATATTTATCCAGTGCCCAGTGCCAGTTCCAGTCTGTTGCATATTTTATGTTTCGCAGAAACCCAATATCAAATGGAATCCAAATGGGATAAAAATAGATGGAGAATTATTTTGGAATATTTGGGATTTTCCGGAGGAAGAATCAACGCGAAACAGTGTCCGGGGTGGCCACGAGACAGGGGGGCACGCCCTCCCCTCCCCCCCTAGGCACGCCCTGGACTCTCGTGGGCCACCCGTAAGGCGGTTGATGCTATTCTTTTGCCGCAAGAAAGCTAATTTTACGAGAAAAATCTGGGCGAAAAATTCACCCCAATCGGAGTTACGGATCTCCAGATATAAAAGAAACGGTGAAGGGGTAGAATCGGAGAACGCAGAAACAGAGAGATAGATCCAATCTCAGAGGGGCTCTCACCCCTCCCAAGCCATGGGAGCCAAGGACCAGAAGGGAAACCCTTCTCCCATCAAGGGAGGAGGTCAAGTAAGAAGAAGAAGAAGGGGCCTCTCTCCCCCTTTCTTCCGGTGGCGCCGGAGCGCTGCCGTGGGCCATCATCATCACTGCGATCTTCACCAACACCTCGGCCATCTTCACCAACGTCTCCATCACCTTCCCCCTTCTATATTTAGAGGTCCACTCTCCCGCATCCCGCTGTACCCTCTACTTGAACATGGTGCTTTATGCTTCATATTATTATCCAATGATGTGTTGCCATCCTATGATGTCTGAGTAGATTTCTATTGTCCTACCGGTGATTGATGAATTGCTATGACTGGTTTGAGTTGCATGTTTTATTATTGGTGTTGTTCTATGATGCCCTCTGTGTCGCGCAAGCATGAGGGATTCCCGCTGTAGGGTGTTGCAATGCGTTCATGATTCGGTTATAGTGGGTTGCGTGAGTGACTGAAACACAAACCCGAGTAAGGGGATTGTTGCGTATGGGATAAAGGGGACTTGATGCTTTAATGATGGTTGGTTTTTACCTTAGTGAATATTTAGTAGTTGCGGATGCTTGCTAGAGTTACAATCATAAGTGCATATGATCCAAGTAGAGAAAGTATGTTAGCTTATGCCTCTCCCTCAAATAGAATTGCAATAGTGATTACCGGTCTAGTAACGTAGTCAATTGCTTAGGGACAACTCCTACCACCACTTTTCCACACTCGCTATATTTACTTTATTGCATATTTATTTAAACAGATCCTAGCTTTTATTTACGTGTTCTTTATTATCTTGCAAACCTATCCTATCACACCTACAAAGTACCTCTAGTTTCATACTTGTTCTAGGTAAAGCGAACGTCAAGCGTGCGTAGAGTCGTATCAGTGGCTGATAGGACTTGAGAGAATATTTGTTCTACCTTTAGCTCCTCGTTGGGTTCGACACTCTTACTTATTGAAAGAGGCTACAACTATCCCGTATACTTGCGGGTCATCACCGGCGCAGGTCGTAACTTGTGACGCGGTCAATGCCGGCTTAATGAAGTGACCGTGCGGCGATGCCGGTGTGCCCGCTCCGTATAATCCATGGGGCGGCGATGTTGGTGATGATTTATCCTTTGCAATGCCGAACTCTTGTTCGGCTTGCCGAGATGATGATCCGAAGAAGTTGAGATCGGCTCAACAAAGCGACGACGTGTCTAGTGCAGGTCGGCAGCCGTTGAGCAACATTGTCAGGCTGGTTTGACACCGGCGCGTTGGAGATCATATTGGAAAAGACTTTAAAATTAGTGGGATGTGTTTGGGAACAAAACACAATACCCCATACAAAACTTCCTTCAAAAAGGATGTCCGAAATCCCATTCATAAAAAAGATGAACTTGGGTCGAATTTGTTCTCGCGTAGAAAACAGATTGGTCCACTCATCGGAAGGTTCCCGGTGTTTGAACCGTCAGATCGAGCTGAAATTTTGAGGGGTGGTAGATATGGGAACTCCGCAGCATATGAATGGTTGGATCTTCCAAAGGACCTTCGGGCCTGGCTCTAGAGACCACGCCCTAAACTCGTCCAGATTCCCGTCCAGATTTGACAGGGCTCCGGTATATCGTAGATTGACAAAGATTCCTCCATCAGAACTCGACCAAATTTTGCATGGTTGTTGTAGACTTAATTCCACACAATTCCACTGAAGGAATCATTAAAGCGATGCTCAAGGAGGTGGTGGCAGTGGATACAAGTTCGCTATCCAGAAAAATAGCACGGTCGCCCGAGGGCAATGTTGACGTTGAGCCCCCGAGCTCCGAGGATAATTCCTCCATGATCATGATAGAGATAGGAGTTGATGTTGATGAAGGCCCTCGTCCAAACATGACTATCGGAGGCCGGGCACAATCCTCGGTCAAGCCGAAGTGACCAGACGAGCCATCGATCCTATGCCGATCACACAACGGAACTCTCAATGAACGCACCATTGTCGGTGTCAAAACTGGTAGATCTCGGGTACGGGATCACAAGCTGTGTGTCATGGATTGATGGGTAACAGGAGATAGGGGACACGATGTTTACCCCGGTTCGGGCCCTCTCTATCGAGGTAATACCCTACTTCCTGTTTGATTGATCTTGATGGATATAGGGTTACAAGAGTTGATCCCTCGAGATCATATGTTGTGGTCTAGACCCTAGAGGTATGATGAGTACTGTCTTAATGATCTAGCCTGGCCTTGGTTATATAATGTACCAGAGGCCTAGGATAACAAGAGTCCTAGTCGAATACGCCGATGGAGAGGAGTCCTTGTCTTGATCACCAAGTCTTGTGGAATCTTCCTCGTGTATGCATCAGTTGTCCGAACTGGCCCATGAGTATACGGCCATGGGGGTCCTCGGCCCAATCCAACTGATCGGGAGACGACATGGTGAGTACCCCCTAGTCCAGGACACCATTAGTAGCCCCCTGAACCGGTCTTCAAGTTGGGGACGCTCCTCGATTCTTCCAAACTATTCTTCATCTTCGGTCACCGGTCTTGAAAACTGGTTCAACAAATCATCTCATCTTCGATCTTGAGGATCGCCGAAGTGAATCTGAAGAGTTGACATGCAGGGTATCCAAGGAGCCCCTTTAAGTTCTCGGCCTTTATCAATGCCTTGTTATTTTTTATGCCGCACCTCGGGTTTGAAGTTGTTCCCGTGCGGTGGTGTCCTCTTGCATCCGAGTCCCAACACCGAACTGTATTTGAGGACTACTTCCGAGCTCCAATGCCGGTGGAGAGGAGTCCTTGTCTTGATCACCAAGTCTTGTGGAATCTTCATCGTGTATGCAGCAGTTGTCTGAACTGGCTCAAGAGTATACGGCCATGGGGGTCATTGGCCCAATCTAACTGATCGGGAGACGAGTGGTGAGTACCCCCTAGTCAAGGACATCGTCAATGACCTCTCCAAATCCACTTTCATAATTATCACAATAAGATTCAACACCCTCCAAAATAGTGGGATCATTATTTCCTAAAGTTAACACTGTTCCAAATCCACTTTCATCAATATAATCATCATAAATAGGACGCATGCTATCATCATAGTAAATTTGCGTATCAAAACTTGGGAGACTAAAAATATCATCTTCATTAAGCATAGCATCCCCAAGCTTGGGACAAACATTAATTGCAGCAAATAAAATCTCAAATATGTCATTCTCATCAAACATAGCATCCCCAAGCTTGGGCCTTTGCATATCATAAGCATAATCACCCTCATTGTTAATAGTATGAATAATACCAATAGTATAGCAATTATTATCATCACAATGAGTAATAGGCATAACAATAATAGAAGAAACATCATTTGGGAGAGATACTTTTTTACCTTTGCTTCTTAGTCTTTTCTTTTTCTTCTCCATATTATGTGTGGGTTTAATCCTCTTTTTGGAGCTCCTTATCAATGAGATTGGTTGAATAGAAGGCTCCTCCTCGTTACCTGATTCATCATAAGAAAGTATAGGAGGATATTGGTAAACCTCTTCCCTTTCATTAGCATTCTCTTCATCTTCTATTTGTTTTCTTGCCTTGAAGTAATTAGCAATATAAGGATTCTCAATGCAATTTACCGCACAATACATATAAATTCCTCTAGATCAAAATCAAGGACTCTCTCAAGGCCAAATTCTGGAATATCCTTAGTTATATGTTTCATTTCTTCATAACCCAGAAGCAAACTAAGTTCATTATGATGCGCAAGGGAAATCAAGTCATCACAATTTTTGGACATGATTCGATCATGAAACAATTTTCATTGGAGATTTAAACGTCCACGTTCATTGCAAAGTTCACAAGGATGCCAAAGAAAATTAAATTTTTCGGCACAAGCATCTAGCCTCTCTTGCAACCATTTAGTTTCTAAATACTTATGCCTCTTGCAAAATCTATCTTCCCTTTTTCGTATATATGTAACAACAAACTCTATGCACTCCACAAAAGTCAACATGCTTATAAGAAACATTTTTATCATGACTAGTGCAGTCATCATTAGTACTATGGATATTCAAAGAATTCATACTAACAACATTGCAATCAAGCCCATCATTCAAAGATTGCATGCCAAACATTTTATTACATTCTTCTACTAACACTTTGCAACAATTATCGGAATCCTTATTTTCACGAAAGACAATAAAAAGATGAAGCATATGAGGCAACCTCAATTCCAATTTTTTTGTAGTTTTCTTTTATAGACTAAAGTAGTGGTAAAACAAGAAACTAAAAGATTTGATTGAAAGATCTAAAGATATACCTTCAAGCACTAACCTCCCTGGCAACGGCTCCAGAAAAGAGCTTGATGTCTACTATGCAACCTTCTTCTTGTAGACTCGTGTTGGGCCTCCAAGCGTAGAGTTTTGTAGGATAGTAGCAAATCTCTCTCAATTGGATGACCTAAGGTTTATCAATCTGTGGGAGGCGTAGGATGAATATGGTCTCTCTCAAACAATCCTGCAACAAAACAACAAAGATTCTCTTGTGTCCCCAACACACCCAATACAATGGTAAATTGTATAGGTACACTAGTTTGGCGAAGAGATGGTGATACAAGTGCAATATGGATGGTAGATATAGGTTTTTATAATCTAAAAATATAAAAACAGCAAGGTAACTAGTAACAAAAGTGAGCAAAAATGGTATTGCAATGCTTCGAAACAAGGCCTAGGGTTCATACTTTCACTAGTGCAAGTTCTCTCAACAATGATAACATAATTAGATCATATGACAATCCCTCAACATGCGACAAAAGTCACTCCAAAGTTCCTATCGTGGAGAACATAAGATTAAATTGCTTGTAGGATACGAAACCACCTCAAAGTTATTATTTCTGATCAATCCATTGGGCCATTCCTATAAGTGTCACAAACAGCCCTAGAGTTTGTAGTAAAATAACACAATATGACACACATCAATCAACCCTAATGTCACCGGTCACCTAGATACTCCAATGTTACCACAAGTATCCGTGGTTCAATTATATGATATGCATCAAACAACTTCATATTCATAATATTCAATCCAACACAAAGAACCTCAAAGAGTGCCCCAAGATTTCTACCGGAGAAACAAGGACGAAAACGTGCATCAACCCCTATGCATAGATTACCCCAATGTCACCACGGGAATCCGCGAGCTGAGTGACAAAACATACATCAAGTGAATCAATAGAGTACCTCATTGTCACCACGGGTATCCCACGCAAGACATACATCAAGTGTTCTCAAATCCATAATAGTATTCAATCCGATAATACTCAAACCTCAAAGGTAAATACTCAATTCATCACAAGAAGGTAGAGGGGAGAAACATCATATGATCCAACTATAATAGCAAAGCTCGCGGTACATCAAGATCATTCCAAATCAAGAACACCGAGAGAGAGAGAGAGAGAGAGAGAGAGAGAGAGATCAAACACATAGCTACTGGTACATACCCTCAGCCCCGAGGGTGAACTACTCCTCCTCGTCATGGAGAGCGTCGAGATGATGAAGATGGCCACCGGTGATGGATTCCCCCTCCGACAGGGTGCCAGACCAGGGTCCCAAGAGGTTTTTCGTGGCTACAATGGCTTGCGGCGGCGGAATTCCCAATCTAGGTTCTGTTCTGGAAGTTTGGGGATATATAAGAGGTTTTGGCATCGAGAACAAGTCAGGGGGCTCACGAGGCATCCACAAGGCAGGGGGCGCCCTCCACCCTTGTGGTAGCCTCGAGACTGTTCTCTAGTATCTTTTCGTTCTAGTATTTTTTATATTTTCCAAAAATAATCTCCATAAATTTTTAGGCTGAACTCGGTTTGATATTCCTTTTCTGTAAAACTCAAAAACAAGAAAAAAAACAGAAACTGGCACTAGGCTCTAGTTTAATAGGTTAGTCCCAAAATCATATAAAATATCATATAAAACATCTAAGATTAATAATATATTAGCATGGAACAATAAAAAATTATAGATACGTTGGAGACCTATCAAGCATCCCCAAGCTTAATTCATGCTCGTCCTAGAGTAGGTAAATGATAAAAACAGAATTTTTTATGTGGAATGCTACCTAACATATTTATCCATGTAATTTCTCTTTCTTGTGGCACCATAAGATTCAAAACAAAAGTTTAATATTGACATAAAAATGATAATACTTCAAGCATACTAAAAAAGCAATCATGTCTTCTCAAAATAGCATGGCCAAAGAAAGATATCCCTACAAAACCATATAGTCTGGCTATGCTCCATATTCATCACACAAAATATTTAAATCATGTACAACCCCGATGACAAGCCAAGCAATTGTTTCATACTTTTGATGTTCTCAAACCTTTCCCACTTTCACGCAATACATGAGCGTGAGCCATGGACATAGCACTATAGGTGGAATAGAATATGGTGGTTGGGGAGAAGACAAAAAGAGGGAGATAGTCTCACATCAATTAGGCATATCAACGAGCTATGGAGATGCCCATCAATAGATATCAATGTGAGTGAGTAGGGATTGCCATGCAACGGATGTACTAGAGCTATAAGTTTATGAAAGCTCAAAAAGAAACTAAGTGGGTTTGCATCCAACTCGCTTGCTCACGAAGACCTAGGGAAATTCGAGGAAGCCCATCATTGGAATATACAAGCCAAGTTCTATAATGAAATATTTCCACTATGAAAGTGACAATATAGGAGACTCTCTATCATGAAGATCATGGTGCTACTTTGAAGCACAAGTGTGGTAAAAGGATAGTAGCATTGCCCCTTCTCTCTTTTTCTCTCATTTTTTTGTTTTTTTGTTTTGTTTTTTGGCTCCCTTTTTTTCGTCCGGAGCCTCATCCCGACTTGTGGGGGAATCATAGTCTCCGTCATCCTTTCCTCACTAGGACAATGCTCTAATAATGAAGATCATCAAACTTTTATTAACTAACAACTCAAGAATTATACTTAGAACAAAATATGACTCTATCTGAATGCCTCCGGTGGTGTACCGGGATGTGCAATAAACCAAGAGTGACATGTATGAAAGAATTATGAAAGGTGGCTTTGCCACAAATACTATGTCAACTACATGATCATGCAAAGCAATATGTCAATGATGAAGCGTGTCATAATAAACGGAATGATGGAAAGTTGCATTGCGAAATATATTGGAATGGCTATGGAAATGCCATAATAGGTAGGTATGGTGGCTGTTTTGAGGAAGGTATATGGTGGGTGTAAGGTACCGGCGAAATTTGTGTGGTACTAGAGAGGCTAGCAATGGTGGATGGGTGTGAGTGTGTATAATCCATGGACTCAACATTAGTCATAAAGAACTCACATACTTATTGCAAAAATCTATTAGTCATTGAAACAAAGTACTACGTGCATGCTCCTAGGGGGATAGATTGATAGGAAAAGACCATCGCTCATCCCCGGCCGTCACTCATAACGAAGACAATCAATAAATAAATCATGCTCCAACTTCATCACATAATGGTTCACCATACGTGCATGCTACAGGAATCACAAACTTAAAAACAAGTATTTCTACAATCCACAATTACTCACTAGCATGACTCTAACATCACCATCCTCATATCTCAAAACAATCATAAGGAATCAAACTTCTCTTAGTATTCAATGCACTTTCTATGAATGTTTTTATTATATCCCTCTTGGATGCCCATCAACCTAGGACTAAATTCATAACCAAAGCAAATTGCCATGCTGTTTAAAGACTCTAAAAATAATTTAAATGAAGCATGAGAGTTCATCAATTTCTTCAAAATAAAACCACCGCTGTGTTCTAAAAAGATATAAGTGAAGCACTAGAGCAAATGACAAACTACTCCAAAAGATATAAGTGAAGATCAATGAGTAGTCGAATAATTATGTAACTATGTCAAGACTCTAACATTTAAGAATTTCAGCCCTCGGGATATTATTCAAACAGCAAGCAAAACAAAATGAAATAACATGACACTACAAGAAAAACACATATCATGTGGTGAATAAAAATATAGCTCCAAGTAAAGTTACCGATGAATGAAGACGAAAGAGGGAATGCCATCCGGGTCATCCCCAAGCTTAGACTCTTGTTTGTCCTTGAATATTACCTTGGGGTGCCCTGGGCATCCCCAAGCTTAGGCTCTTGCCACTCCTTATTTCGTAGTCCATCAAAACTTTACCCAAACTTGAAAACTTCACAACACGAAACTCAATAGAAAACTCGTAAGCTCCGTTAGTATAAGAAAATAAATCACAACTTAGGTACTGTTATTAACTCATTCTAAATTCATATTGGTGTTGTATCTAATGTATTCCAACTTCTCCATGGTTCATACCCTCCGATACTACTCATAGGTTCATCAAAATAAGCAAACAACACATAGAAAATAGAATATGTCAAAAACAGAACAGTCTATAGTAATCTGGAAACTTTCCATACTTCTGTAACTCCACAAATTCTGAAAATTAGGAAAATCTAGGCAATTTGTATATCAATCTTGTGTAAAAAAATCAGCTCAAAAGCACGTTCCAGTGAATTTTCAAAATTCCTGAACTGAGAGAAAAAGTTTATGTTTTTGCACAGAATCAAGTCAACTATCATCCACACTACCCCAAAGGCTTTACTTGGCACTTTATTGAAACAAAATCTATGAAACATGATTACAACAGTAGCTTAATCATGTGAACACATAAAAAAAGTAGGGGTAAATATTGGGTTGTCTCCCAACAAGCGCTTTTCTTTAATGCCTTTCTAGCTAGGCATGATGATTTCAATGATGCTCACATAAAAAGATAAGAATTGAAACATAATGGGAGCATCATAAAGCATATGACTAGCACATTTAAGTCTAACCCACTTCCTATGCATAGGTATTTGTGATCAAACAACTGATGGGAACAAGATCCAACTAGCATAGGAAGGTAGAACAAGCAAAACTTCAAAACTTTCAACACATAGAGAGAAAACTTGATATTATTGCAGTTCCTACAAGCATATGTTCCTCCCTCACACTAATTTTCATTAGCATCATGAATGAATTCAATAATATAACTAACACATAAAGCACTCTTTTCATGATGCATAAGCATAGAATTTTTATTACTCTCCACATAAGCAAATTTCTTCTCATGAATAGTAGGAGTATCATAAGAAACTCGAATACTATAAATTTTTTCCACATTAAAAGAGTAATGTTCATAAAAAGGATAATCATAATCATGACATGTTTTATAAATATTATCATCACTACTTTTTATAACGTAAGTATCATCACAATAATCATCATAAGTAGCAACTTTGTTCTCAGCATAATCAATTGAAACCTCTTCCAAGATAGTGGAATCATTACTAAATAATGTCATGACCTCTCCAAATCCACTTTCATAATTTTCACAATAAAATTCAACACCCTCCAAAATAGTGGGATCATTACTTCCTAAAGTCAACACTCTTCCAAATCCACTTTCATCAATATAATCATCATAAATAGGAGGCATGCTATCATCATAGTAAATTTGCATATCAAAACTTGGGAGACTAAAAATATCATCGTCATTAAGCATAGAATCCCCAAGCTTGGGAAAAACATTAATTGCAGAAAATAAAATATCAAATATGTCATTCTCATCAAATATAGCATCCCTGAGCTTGGGCCTTTGCATATCATAAGCATAATCACTCTCATCATTAATAGTATGGATAGCACCAATAGTATAGCAATTATTATCATCACAATGAGTAATAGGCATAACAATAATAGAAGAAACATCATTTGGGAGAGATACTTTTTTACCTTTGCTTCTCCATCTTTTCTTTTTCTTCTCCATATTATGTGTGGGTTTAATCCTCTTTTTGGAGCTCCTTATCAATCAGATTGGTTGAATAGAAGGATCCTCCTCGTTACTTGATTCATCATAAGAAAGTATAGGAGGATATTGGGAAACCTCTTCCCTTTCATTAGCATTCTCTTCATCTGTTATTTGTTTTCTTGTCTTTAAGTAATTGGCAATATAAGGATTCTCAATGCAATTTACCGCACAATACATATAAATTTCCTCTAGACCAAAATCAAGGACTCTCTCAAGGAAAAATTCTGGAATATCCTTAGTTATATATTTCATTTCTTCATAACACATAAGCAAACTAAGTTCATTATGATGCGCAAGGGAAATCAAGTCATCACAATTTTTGGACATGATTTGATCATGAAACAATTTGCATTGGAGATTTAAATGGCCATGTTCATAGCAAAGTTCACAAGGATGGGGAAGAAAATTAAATTTTTCAGCATAAGCATCTAGCCTCTCTTGCAACCATTCAGTTTCTAAATACTTATGCCTCTTGCAAAATATATCTTCTCTTTTTGGTATGTAACAACAAACTCTATGCACTCCACAAAAGTCGACATGCTTATAAGAAACATTTTTATCATGACTAGTGCAATCATCATTAGTAGTACAGATATTCAAAGAATTCATACTAACAACATTGCAATCATGCCCATCATTCAAAGATTGTATGCCAAACATCTTATTGCATTCTTCTTCTAACACTTTGGCACAATTATTGGAATCCTTATTTTCACGAAAGACAATAAAAAGATGAAGCATGTGGCAACCTTAATTCCATTTTTTTGTAGTTTTTTATAGACTAAAGTAGTGATAAAACAAGAAACTAAAAGATTCGATTGCAAGATCTAAAGATATACCTTCAAGCACTAACCTCCCCGGCAACAGCGCCATAAAAGAGCTTGATGTCTACTACGCAATGTTCTTCTTGTAGACTCGTGTTGGGCCTCCAAGCGTTGAGTTTTATAGGACAGTATCAAATTTCCCTCAAGTGGATGACCTAAGGTTTATCAATCCATGGGAGGCGTAGGATGAAGATGGTCTCTCTCAAACAACCCTTCAACCAAATAACAAAGAGTCTTCTGTGTCCCCAACACACCCAATACAACGGTAAATTGTATAGGTGCACTAGTTCGGTGAAGAGATGGTGATACAGTGCAATATGGATGGTAGATATAGGTTTTTATAATTTGAAAATATAAAAATAGCAAGGTAACTAGTAACAAAAGTGAGCAAAAACGGTATTGCAATGCTTCGAAACAAGGCCTAGGGTTCATACTTTCACTAGTGCAAGTTCTATCAACAATGATAACATAATTAGATCATATGACAATCCCTCAACATGCACAAAAGTCACTGTAAAGTTCCTATCATGGAGAACATAAGATGAAATTGCTTGTAGGGTATGAAACCACCTCAAAGTTATTCTTTCTGATCAATCCATTGGGCTATTCCTATAAGTGTCACAAACAGCCCTAGAGTTCGTAGTAAAATAACACCATATGACACACATCAATCAGCCCTAATGTCACCTAGATACTCCAATGTCACCACAAGTATCCGTAGTTCAGTTATACGATATGCATCAAACAACTTCTTATTCATAATATTCAATCCAACACAAAGAACCTCAAAGAGTGCCCCAAGATTTCTACCGGAAAAACAAGGACGAAAACGTGCATCAACCCCTATGCATAGATTACCCCAATGTCACCACGGGAATCCGCAAGCTAAAAGCTAGAACATACATCAAGTGAATCAATAGAGTACCCCATTGTCACCATGGGTATCCCACACAAGACATACATCAAGTGTTCTCAAATCCAGAATAGTATTCAATCCGATGATAGTCAAACCTCAAAGGTAAAACTCAATTCATCACAAGAAGGTAGAGGGGAGAAACATCATATGATCCAACTACAATAGCAAAGCTCGCGGTACATCAAGATCATTCCAAATTAAGAACGAGAGAGAGAGAGAGAGAGAGAGAGAGAGAGATCAAACACATAGCTACTGGTACATACCCTCAGCCCCGAGGGTGAAATACTCCTCCTCGTCATAGAGAGCGCCGAGATGATGAAGATGGCCACCGGTGATGGATTTCCCCTCCGACAGGGTGCCGGAACAGGGCCCTGAGAGGTTTTTCGTGGCTACAGAGACTTGCGGCGGCGGAACTCCTGATCTAGGTTCTGTTCTGGAAGTTTGGGGATATATAAGAGGTTTTGGCATTGGCAACAAGTCAGGGGGCCCACGAGGCAGCCACAAGGTAGGGGGCGCCCTAGGGGGCGCCCTCCACCCTTGTGGTGGCCTCGGGACTCTTCTTGGTATCTTTTCGTTCTAGTGTTTTTTATATTTTCCAAATATAATCTCTGTAAATTTTCAGGTCAATTGGACTCCGTTGATATTCCTTTTCTGTAAAACTCAAAAACAAGGAAAAAATAGAAACTGGCACTAGGATCTAGGTTAATAGGTTAGTCCTAAAAATAATATAAAATAGCATATAAATGCATATAAAACATCCAAGATGAATAATATAATACTAGCATGGAACAATCAAAAATTATAGATATGTTGGAGTCGTATCACCTTCATGGGACCCAAGCGACGGAATCCTCCCATGTTCTACTTCTCCTTGATGATGGCGGCGGGCGCAGATGTGCAGGCTGCCGCCTCGTCAATCTCCACAAAGCCAACTTCTTTCGACTAGCAGGGGGCATTTTATGTGAACGTTGATGACGGATGGCACAGTCATAGGCACGGGATGAGCGATACGACATGGCGTCGTGCACGACAGCCATGATGCCCGTGCCGCTGTGCTCCCCCACGTGTTGGCCTGGAGCAACTCGCCACTCCTTGGCAACCTGGCTTGGAGAGGTGAGTTGCTAAACAACACGGCGGCTTGGAGTTTCTGCCTCCGCGACCTGGCCAGCAGCGGCCTGGAGCATCATGGGAGGTGGAACAGACAATTGCCTAGCTTGTATCTGGCAGGCTCGATGGTCCACCCAACTGGTTTTTATGCCGGAGAACTACTCGCCGGATTCCATGGAGATTATATAGAAAATGGTGCAAGGAGGAGATGAGACCGGAGTGTGGTGTGATTTTTTCCCGACGTCTGGCATCATTTAAATAGCGGGCGGACGGTTGAAGCCAACCGACGTTGTGTTTAATGACGGGCGGCTCGCGAATGAACGTGTGACTAGAGTAGGTTTCTCAGTACACACGCGGGTTTAATGGAGGAAGACGGGCAATCTATAGCCGTTTGAATGTGGTGAAGAGGCTTGTTCAGTCGGACATGCAACAGGCTACACTTTCTCAGCCCGCGTGCCGCTTCAATGTCGTTAGTGAGAGGGCGTCTATTATATGCCAGCATCAATGCATAGGGGCCGCTCTACAATGGAATGAATGCGGGCAGTTGGCGCCAGGCGTCAATGCACATAGGCGCGGGTGGGGGGTTAATGATGGGCCAGGGCAGTCAGAAGCGGACATGGCAGCGCTCTGGATGCTCACAAAGCCCCCTAGTTTGTCTCCAGTTTGTAGGAAAACGTGCTTTCGGACAACCGAGCGGACCGATTCAGGCCCCGTGCTAGATGACACAACACGTACAGATCACGCGGTACGGACAGTTACAGGTGGTTTGAGGACGACATTGGATTTACCCTTAGTGCAATACCTGAATGGTCAGCGGGTTCTCCAATAAATATTTTGGATAAATACACTGTAAGAAATGGGATACCAATATGAGAAAATGGAGTGATTGATAAAAAACTACCACTTTAGTGGTTTGCGTCCACTGAACTATCGCTTTGGACCGCTTGATCCCCGGGCCCTAGAGTCCACTCCTCGTCAATGGTTGCCTTCCCGATGGTTCTAGGTCCTTGGAGTCATTAACCTTTGGGTAACCAGAGTGAGAGGTCTCATCTCTGGACAAACCGGGTTCCTGACATAGTGGCTCAGGCTGAGGCTGGGTCCCAGGGTGGGTACCGAAGTAGTGGCCCAGGCTTGGTGAGCTAGGTCCTTGGCACCTTAAACCCAGGTATTCTTCTTCTCCAAGGCCCCGAGGGGTGGGGGTGGAGGGGGGTAGTATAGATCACCATATGTTTGAATGAAAATTGTGTGCTATACAATGCAGTTATATCCATAACTTCTTATATAGTCTTTTTGATCCATATTACTTGTCATTTTCAGTTCATTTTGAACTGAAAACATGACAAGTAATATGAAACAGAGGGAGTACTTAAGAACTTCAAGGTGCTAGAACTAACACAAGGGAGGGTGCGACAATGTTAACTTGATGAACGTGCTATAATTTCGAGGCTCAATCAGCAAAAAAAAACCTAGAATAGTACTCCCTCCGTCCTAAAATAAGTGTCGTGATTTTAGTTCTTTTTGAACTAAAACCACGACACATTTTGGGACGAAGGGGGTACTACTTAATCAAGGAAATACATAGAAAAGCAATCACTTGCAATGGTGGATGCTCTACAACAATTGCAAATAGAGATAGCATGTGAAAGAAACAAGATAACCCATGTAACAACACAAGAAAAACAAGCAAAGATAAAACAGCAAGCAATTTGTAGTGATACATCATGTAAGTGATATTCTCCCTACTCCAACCTAGTTGAAGTTGTAGCTTTATTCCAATATACAAATTTTTCTATATATGACCAAGTCTACAGAAAATATGATAATATCCACAACTCTACACACACGCACGCGGATGTTTATAGACGTATTTTAGAGTGTAGATTCACTCATTTTGCTCTGTATGTAGTCTGTATCGAAATCCCTAAAAAGGATTATATTTAGGAACGGAAGGAGTATAAAACAAAGGGAGTAAAAATTTTTTCTTATGATGGACAATGGAGTACATTTGTTGGCATGTAGACGCGTAGGTGCAAGACTTCTAGGGAAATACAAGTATCCCCCCTAGCTCTCGCGTCGCCCCTCTCGGGCGACTCGGGAGCGGCCCTAAACCCTAGCCGCCGCATCCTCTCCTCCCTCCCCTCCCTGTTGCCATGCAAGGAGCCTGTCGGCTGTCGTGCGTCTTCTGGTGAAGGTGGCGACGAGGATCTGCTGCCTTGCGCCGGCGTGAGGAGCTTTGGAAGCCAGGGCGGCGGCCCTGGGTGGAGATGGCAACGTCAATCTCTCTAGTGGATGACGCACGCGGGTGTTGTCCGTCCCTCCCGGCCGTGTGGGTGGCGTGATGGCGGCGAGGTCTTGTTGCAGCGGTGGGCGTCTCTTCTTCCTCCCAGCCCCGCCCCCTGCGGTGGTCTCCTCTCGCCGATCTGGTGGCTGGTTCGTCAGATCTAGACTCCGAGGATGAGGCGGTGGAGACTTGGAATGGGGGACACCTCTGGTCGATTTTGCGTCAACCTCGGCGCCGGCGGCGCTCCGGTGCCGTTCTCCCTCTTGAGGGTGGGTCGAGCTTCCAGATCCATCCCCCTCCTCCTCCTCCCTTCCCCGGGCGAAAGCCTTGGCCTTTTTGGTCGGACGGTGGAGGCGCTCTGGCTTCTCGACCCTTCCTGGAGGCGTTGTTCAAGGGGGGTTGGGGGTTGTGGACCTGGTGCGTGGTGGTGGGTGGCGGTGATGGTGCTCAGTTCCCTTGGTTGCCGGTGTTGGTGGTGGCCTGTGGGTTCTCCCGCATCCTTCAGCGTCTCCTCGCCTTGTTTGCTGGTTGGTCGCCGGCCGGCAGTGGGCGTCCGCGTGTTCGGCACGGTCTGGACGAAGGGGGGTAGTGCTCTCCCCTTTGGCAGTGGCCCGAGGCGACGGACGGTGGAGTCGATGGTTTCCTTCATGCTATCTGGATCTTCATGTTCACGGCTTTTGCTATCGCCGGGTGGCTTCGGCCCTGCCATTCTAGCCATGCAAGATCTCCGGCGGCTTGATCGCAGTCCTTCTTAATGCCATACTAGATCAGAAGCGCGCCTTGGCACGCGTTGCCCGGCTCAGCACGGTGATCCACCCTCTAAAACTTCAATATAACAAAGCGTTTTAGAACATCCAAATAGAATAACCGCTCGGAATAAATGTGTTCAATATTTATCACAAACACTACAAAGATATATCAAGAGCAAGGTATAGTTGTTGCCCAGGATCATTGAGTTTAATATAGGGCATAAAATCAAATATACCAAAAGCAAAGTGTAGTTATTGCCCAGGATAACAGCAATTTCACTACAGATCATAAAAGCAAAATTTCTACCAAAAGCAAAGCATCGAGTAGTACAAAACATAAAGACACAAATTCTATAAATATAGCCAAGTAGTTCATATCAGCAAGTTTAAGAATAAGTGTTACAGGAGATGTTGTATCTGCTCATAAACACAATGTGACATCAAACAATTGGAAACGATGCTCTGGAAGCATCGATATCTACGGTACCTTAGAGCTAATCATTATTGATAACTCTACTTTCTCTTTCCAAGTTCCGAGGCAAACCTAATGCAATTAGTAGTGGACAATACTTGACAGGCTTCATCAATGAGGAAAGCTCTATAAATAATATTAGAATTAGCTCATGAACTTAGGCAGTATGCAAGCTATACAAAATTTGGATAGATGGCATACTGATTATTCTTCTGTTAGATTAAGTAAAAGGCTGAAGATGTTCTTGTAAGCTTATCAAAGAGGAAATACGGTGGTCTGAATGCTATCCTAAGAAGGAACGATCAACTCTTATGGTACTCCCTCAGTCCCAAAACTGATTCTAGGGAGCTTAGTATCATTGAAGAGAAAGAGTTCGCTAGTTTATATCAACCAAAAAGTGCATTTCATTTATAGTTGAACACCCTAGATGCATTTATGCGAGTGTGGCAGATGGCCTAAATCGCTTATGTCGGCTGCTGGTTGCTGGTTCCACCGGTGACCAGTCCATGTCTAAGTAGGCAGATATTGTTCTAGTTGGAGATGGCATCTTCATCGTTGTATGGGAAGCAGCCTTCAGGTCTTAAATTTCATTAACTATTGCAAAATAAAAAACCTATTGTCATTTCCAAAGGGAAACAAAAACCCACAAAACAAAAAAGGAAGTACTTTCAGCAAGAGAGTTGACATAGCCAGACATACGCGTACTGCTCATCAATTAAATATGAAAAGAACATTTAATGTGAATAAGCTGGTGTGGTATATGAGGATCTGTTCACTGTTCATATTATCTATACTTGAAAGTAAGTTCCGCGGATAGCATGGTACACTTTTCAGACTGACATAAAATAGCCATCAACATTTTGCCAAATGCAGAAATCATTCCCTGAAACTACCTTCTCATGTAGGAAATAAAAATAGGGATAAGTTGAGTACTAATTTATAACTAATGGTGAATTTAAAATAAATAAATACCTACACAAAGTGGTGGTCCATCTGGAAAAGGTGCATAGACTATAAACTAAAAAGTAAGAAAATATTTTCTGACATTAAGGAGCATGAAGATATAAGAGTAATAGAAAAGGTCAGGAAACACCACTGATAAAATTAGAAAAACTTCAAAAACCACGAAATTTCCCAAGCTCAACCATAGAACATGTGAAGAAATACAGCTCGAGCACCAGTTTATTTATGACTTAATCGCCAGCTATAACTCAATCTAATTAGACAAAGAAATGCCTGATAATTACAAATACATACTCCCTCCGTCCAAAATTCTTGTCTTAGATTAGTCTAGATACGGATGTATCTAATACTAAAACGTGACTTGATACATCCGTATTTAGACGAATCTAAGACAAGAATTTTCAGACGGGGGGAGTATTACCCTTGTATTACTGGTTCATTCTCAATCTAATTGCTGGTTCGTTAATGTTTCCCCTTTTACTCATGTTCATTTTGGTGATAATTGATCATCCTATGTAATTTTTACATGAATCATTGCTGTCATATAAAAGAAATCCTAGAGCAGAAAAAAATGATAACGACTAAAATTAAATATATATATATATACTTTTATATATATATATATATATATATATATATATATATATATAAGTATACCTAACACTAAACCTCACATAAGCAAGTGCTACTTTCAAGTATTTCCATTATATCTGTATGCATCACTACTAAAGAATTGAATAAACCAACTTCAAATAAGATCAACGTTAGGTACACACGGACAAAGATGACATGTTGGTACCTATCAATAGATGTCTAATGTCTTAACCTTCCAGATTCAGTTTCTTTGATAATTTATTGCAGATGCAAGCTGCTACACTAATAGATAAAGTGACCCGGAATTTCAAATAAATTGCAAGTAAAATAGGATTTGAACAGATAAAAAAGGTGTGGGTAGAAACACATACTGTTTAGTTAATTTCTTTTAAAGAAGAAAGTTGTATACATCAGAAGACATATTCTATACATAATTTCCCAGAAGAAAAACTGAAGCATTTGTCTTCTATTCTTTGTTCATACTTAAACGTGGCTATGCTGCTTGGGATAGGTGCCTACCTTACAGAACCATTATAGGCGTATCATATCTATCCCTTGTTGTTTGCTCTAAATTCAACACAACATTCAAACATTACCCATGATAAGGCTGGAGCATAAAGATAAAATCTGTAAAGGAGGAGTAAATTGATAAGTAACCATTAATGGGGGCAGAAGACAAATCCTCTAATTTCTAAGGTACACACATGATGTCAGCAGCTCCAACAAGCAAATCAATAGCTCACTTGTAGGGCATAGCAGAAACGCACAAAAAGAAAAATAGGCCCCACCAGAATCTAGAGAAGTGACAAAAAACACGATTCCATCTCCTAGTCGACCCAGCCGAGCAAGAACAAAAATACAAAGAGAATAATATATTCTTTGATGTCAGGTCTCTACCAACAAGACCACAAGCAAGAAAATGGCTGGAGAACTGAGAAGAGAAGAAGAAAAGGGATTTACCTGCAGAATGGTGGCCGACGCAGCAGGACAAATCGACCAGAAGCACCAGCACCCGCAGCTGACCAACCTGCAAGGAAAAAAAGAGCAAATCAAGGATGAGCTCCAGGCAACCACAACTAGGATGGTCGGGAAAAGAACACATACAGATCGAGGAATTTTTTTATTTTTTATTTTAGAAAAGGAGGATGTACCCCTTGTCTCTGCATCTGGACGATGCATGCAGCCATATAATTAATTATTCACAAAGACCATACAAGATGATACATCAATAAGCCTGAAGCCACCATCTTGGCAACAGTGTTGCTACTCCTATCCCCTTGATGAAGGTGTGCCGAATGTCCGGGCCTAATGCCAAACAGACATCGCACTAAAGACTAACATCTAAAGCTGGGTGTCCCCTCCAAGACTACCTGGATTGGGTCCCACACCAGTCAGGCACACTCCTAGTGAGCACCGCACGCTGCAAGGGCCGTCACCTCCATCATCCCTCGGCCAATCCTCAGAGCAAAAAAAAGATCAAGGGACGCGGCAATAGATACGACGATGGAGATGGCATGCTTCGTCTGGATCTCCTCCTCTGCTCTGGCCATTGACGCGCCCACTGCGATGGAGTAGGAGGGCACGGGAGCCGACGGCGTGCCTTGAGCCTGGTCAATCAGGACGGTCTGAGGACCGGCAGCGGGTGGCAGCTCGGTCATCTGCACATAAAAATATCAAATTCATGGGATCACAACAAACAACAACAGGAGTAGCAAGGCAAAAACCAACAATAGCAGAAATTGTAGGCCATGAGCAGCAATGGCCGTCCACAAGCAAGACGTGCGCAATGGCCAGCAATCAACAACAATAGCAA
Organism: Triticum timopheevii; assembly: GCA_963921465.1. Lineage (NCBI taxonomy): Eukaryota > Viridiplantae > Streptophyta > Magnoliopsida > Poales > Poaceae > Triticum > Triticum timopheevii. The sequence goes on along the minus strand of OY997268.1, from coordinate 557,709,978 downwards.
CACAACACACAGATAAAATAGCAGCAAGAGCCGGCCACGATCAGGACGCACGCAAGAGCCGTTCACAAGCGCGACACACGTGGGGCCGCCGACGGCAAGAGAAAGCAGAGTTAAACATGGTTTGGAGTGATTTGTTTGCCGTGATTTGCCCCTTGGGCCTTGCCATGAATATATACTGGACGATACTTGATCATCAAGATTACATCGAGATGTACGGGATACCATTAGGATCAATCTACGATTACAATAACAATGGCTATCCTTAATTACATGATTCTCTAGGGTTTACATTGATTAACAAGCAGCACTGCCATTAGCTCTGCCAGAAAAATGCTACTACTTCCATCAAAGATAGGAGGATACCTTAGAGAACAACAAAGCATTACATAGAACTAATGCGCATATATGTGAAATATTTGTACTAAAGCCAAATTGCAGTTACTTTTTCTAACGATTGTTTGATATATATGTTGATTTTATATATAAGCAGTATGGTATGCAGAAATAGATATACACAGCAATATCCCAGATGTAGAGTACTGGAATTCTATAATAATCAGGTATTATACCGCAGAACTAAAATTTCCAAAAAACTATAACCAAATTTGGTTTGGATTTGTGCATAAATCATGGTGCCCTAGCTCCATGGAGCACCAATTCAATGTCCAATATATATTGTATCAGTAGCATTCTCCCTTGTTGTTTATGATGGAGACGTAGTTGTGAAATGAGCAGCAGGGAGAGTATCCAAGAATCAAATGGAGCATCTAAATTACCTGGGTGCTCATTGAAACAAATTGTGCAGAGATTATGAAGAAATGTTTCAAGGCATTTCTCTTCGTCGTAGCTGATCAACCGTTGAACAACATCCTACATACAGAATCTCTCCAACAACCCGAGTATCCACAGGAGCCATCGCACTACCAGACTTGAGTATGGTTATCCTGCCATCAGAACCAAATGGTTACTACAGAAACATAACACTATAGAACACTTAAATGACAAAAAATGGGCAGTGCCAAACTTCTAGAGAGTATACTACTTATACTTGGTAAATCTATAATGCATTTCTTTGGATTGAACAATAATATCATAATCGAACCAATTTCTCTGCTGGTTAGTCTATTTCAGATTGTAAGCACATAATTGGTAAATCTATAATGCATTTCTTTGAATGAAAACAACCTATACTTTGATCCTAAGGGTACAACATGAATTACTTCTAGATAACCGATGCAAACACTACAAAAAAATACACTTCTGTGATGATTCATGTTTGTCACAGTAGGTCGCGTTTTCTGTCATGCATGTACATCCATGACAATTTTATGACAGAATCAAGATAGTCATACCTGTGCTATCGTAGAAGTGTTCCATGAAATTACCAAAATTATCATCACGGAAGTGTCCACTTCCAAGACGATAAATCGCGCATCACAGAAGTGCTTTCGTCAAGGGTGACCGACACGTGGCACCCACCGTAATGGAACGTTGTTAAGCTATCGGGTCCCGTTTTGGATCCGATAACCCGTTAACAGCCCGGGCCAATGGGGATTTTCCATGTGTAAAATCATCATTAGCTGGAGGAAACACGTGTCAGCTCCCCGTTGGCACAGGTGTCACTCATCCAATGGTCGAGATGCGCTTATGAAATGTTGACACGTGGACCGGCCCAAAAGTGGCCCATAAAGTATAAATGGGCCGGTCCAACTAAAGGGCCACAAGATTTTGCGGTCCATAATGGGCCGGCCCAGTAAAAGGCCCACGAGATTTTGCAGGCCATAATGGGGCGGCCCAGCTAAAGGCCCACAAGTTTTTGCGGGCCATAATGGGTCGGCCCAGCTAAAGGCCCGTGAGATTTTGCGGGCCATAACGGGCCGGCCTAGCTAAAGGCCCCCAAGACTTTGCAGACCATAATGGGCCGGCCCAGTTAAAGGCCCACGAGATTCCGCCGCCCATAATGGGCCGGCCCAGCTGAAGGCCCAAAAGATTTTGATGACACTAGTAGGCCGGCCCATTAACATGCTGCCATGTTTTGGGCCAAATGCCAGCCCATATTTGATCCGGTCCATTAACAGCCTGCCGCGTTCCGGGCCTAATACAGGCTTGAGAAGGACAAACTTACATTATTGGTGAAGGCAGGCTCTATAAAGCCCTTCTCCATGCTGATGGGGGGCAATTCAAAAAGTTTACCACCGAATCTTCTTCATAAGCATTGCCTTTATTCTACATTTTGTTAAGAGTAAATATAGATGTGATAATATATGAAAAAATGGAGAATATTTAAGATAAGATGAAGAGTGATGCTACATAACCAAGTAGCTATAAATGTAAGTGCAGTGATACAGGCAAAAGGTCCAGCCAAGAGCAATGCACAGCTAAACTTCTTCACTACCAACCTTATGGTAAGAGTAAATATAGATCTGATGTGTAGAAAATGGAGGGTAAAGGAAAATAAGCTGCAGAGTGATGGTACATGAACAACTACCTGTCAATATAAGTACACTGATAAAGGACAGCAGGTACTTACAAGAACAATGCAGAGCTAAAAAATTTCATTGGCATTGGATATATTCTACACTAATGTAACCATTCATACAGATCAGATAATTTGGAGCGAACAATTGATAAGCAAGCTATCATGCATACTGCTGTCACATAAACTAGGTATGTATGCAAGTACAGTGATACAGGACAACAGGTACTAACAAGAGCAAAGCAGCAGGCAGCATATTTGCGATATCCTGTCATTCTTTTCAAACCGGAATTCTTTTTCGAGCAGATTTCCTGCAAAAAAGATCCGTAAGGCACATGCGGAAAAGTAGAAGTTCAAATTGTCATGCAATATCATAGACAGTACCTCATCCTCGGAATGAGACCAGTGCATAACAAGGCCATTCAATGTCTTCTAAAGTTAGCACAAGAGACTTCACCAGAAATTCGTTTATAGACTTGCCATCAAAGTGTGATTTCCTCAGGTAACACCGATACTGCTGCAATGCTTCCTTGAAAAGTGCAAGCAAGCTTTGCTCGTCATGACCATCCAGATTGACCCTCGCCTACTTACAACAATGCAATGTAAATGATTGATGTGTTCAATCAGCAGAAAACAGGAAAATAATCACCATGAATAATAGCACTTACACGTAAGTGGGACAGGAAGATGTGAAAATGGTGTTTGTCTTCACTATAATCTTCCCATGATGGGATTATATGCACGTAGTCCCTAACAACATTGAAAGCATTGTCTTTTAAACTAGGAATAACTAGAATGGAGTTCCTATCTATAGGAATTGGCCGTCTCTGCGGTTGGGATAGGTCTTCGGCCGATGGATTTGCTGTACTTTTTGCTGGAGTGGGATTTTTCTGTGGTACGGCTAGTGCTATGGCAACTGAAATCGGCATACCTTTTGCTGGAGTGCAGGTCCTGTGTGGTGGGGCTAGTGGTGTGGCTAGTGAAGTATGGGTACAGTCTGCTGGAGTCGGTCCTACGTTTTGTGTCACTGGTTATACATCCAATATAAGTGGGGTGTTGTCTGATTTCTTCGGCACAACCACATTTTTCAAGGACTTTGCTGGTGCTCCTTCAGGTTCGGCAATCACCCTCTTCCTTTTTGATGTATGATGCACAAGAACAATATTTGAGTGGAAAAACATAGTATGATGACAGATGGAATATGTATTGATAATAGATGGGCATGGCTGTTGGGGAACGTAGTAATTTCAAAAAAATTCCTACGCACACGCAAGATCATGGTGATGCATAGCAACGAGAGGGGAGAGTGTCATCCACATACCCTCGTAGACCAAAAGCGGAAGCATTAGAACAACGCAGTTGATGTAGTCGTACGTCTTCACGGCCCGACCGATCAAGCACTGAAACTACGGCACCTCCAAGTTCTAGCACACGTTCAGCTCGATGACGTCCCTCGAACTCCGATCCAGCCAAGTGTCGAGGGAGAGTTCCGTCAGCACGACGGCGTGGTGATGATCTTGATGTTCTATCGTTGCAGGGCTTCGCCTAAGCACGGCTACAATATTATCGAGGAGGACTATGGTGGAGGGGGGCACCGCACACAGCTAAGAGATCAAGAGATCAATTGTTGTGTCTAGAGGTACCCCCCTGCCCTCATATATAAAGGAGCAAGGGGGAAGGGGGCGGCCGGCAAGGGAAGAGGCGTGCCAAGGTGTGTCCTACTCCCACCAGGAGTAGGACTCCCTCCTTCCTTGTTGGACTTGGAGAAGGGGGGAAGAGGAGGGAGAGAGAGGAAGGAAACGGGGGACGTCGCCCCCCTCTCCTTGTCTTATTCGTACTAGGGAGGAGGGGGCACGTGGCCCTGCCCTGGCCGCCTCTTCTGTTCTCCACTAAGGCCCACTATGGCCCATTAAGCCCCCGGGGGGTTCCGGTAACCCCTTGGTACTCCGGTAAAATCCCGATTTCACCCGGAACACTTCCGATATCCAAATATAGGCTTCCAATATATCAATCTTCATGTCTCGACCATTTCGAGACTCCTCATCATGTCCGTGATCACATCCGGGACTCCGAACAACCTTCGGTACATCAAAACTCATAAACTCATAATATAACCGTCATTGAAACTTTAAGCGTGCGGACCCTACGGGTTCGAGAACTATGTAGACATGACCGAGACACATTTACGACCAATAACCAATAGCGGAACCTGGATGCTCATATTGGCTCCTACATATTCTACGAAGATCTTTATCACTCAAACCACATAACAACATATGTTGTTCCCTTTGTCATCGGTATGTTACTTGCCCGAGATTCGATCGTCGGTATCTCAATACCTAGTTCAATCTCGTTACCGGCAGGTCTCTTTACTCGTTATGTAATGCATCATCCCGTAACTAACTCATTAGCTACATTGCTTGCAAGGCTTATAGTAATGTGCATTACCGAGAGGGCCCAGAGATAGCTCTCCGACAATCGGAGTGACAAATCCTAATCTCAAAATACGTCAACTCAACAAGTACCTTCGGAGACACCTGTAGAGCACCTTTATAATCACTCAGTTATGTTGTGACGTTTGGTAGCACACAAAGTGTTCCTCCGGTAAGCGGGGGTTACATAATCTCATAGTCACAGGAACATGTATAAGTCATGAAGAAAGTAATAGCAACATACTAAATGATCAAATGCTAAGCTAACGGAATGGGATAAGTCAATCACATCATTCTCCTAATGAAGTGATCCCGTTAATCAAATGACAACTCATGTCTATGGTTAGGAAACTTAACCATCTTTGATTTACGAGCTAGTTAAGTAGAGGCATACAAGTGACACTATGTTTGTCTATGTATTCACACATGTATTATCTTTCCAGGTAATACAATTCTAGCATGAATAATAAACATTCATCATGATATGAGGAAATAAATAATAACTTTATTATTGCCTCTAGGGCATACTTCCTTCAGTCTCCCACTTGCACTAGAGTCAATAATCTAGATTACACAGTAATGATTCTAACACCCATGGAGCCTTGGTGCTGATCATGTTTTGCTCGTGGAAGAGGCTTAGTCAACGGGTCTGCAACATTCAGATTCGTATCTATCTTGCAAATCTCTATGTCTCCCACCTGGACTTAGTCCCGGATGGAGTTGAAGCGTCTCTCGATGTGCTTGGTTCTCTTGTGAAATCTGGATTCCTTTGCCAAGGCAATTGCACCAGTATTGTCACAAAATATCTTCATTGGACCCGATGCACTAGGTATGACACCTAGATTGGATATGAACTCCTTCATCCAGACTCCTTCATTTGCTGCTTCCGAAGCAGCTATGTACTCCGCTTCACATGTAGATCCCGCTACGACGCTTTGTTTAAAACTGCACCAACTGACAGCTCCACCGTTCAATATAAACACGTATCTGGTTTGCGATTTAGAATCGTCCGGATCAGTGTCAAAGCTTTCATCGACGTAACCATTTACGACTAGCTCTTTATCACCTCCATAAACGAGAAACATATCCTTAGTCCTTTTCAGGTATTTCAGGATGTTCTTGACCGTTGTCCAGTGATCCACTCTTGGATTACTTTGGTACCTCCCTGCTAAACTAATAGAAAGGCATACATCAGGTCTGGTACACAGCATTGCATACATGATAGAGCCTATGGCTGAAGCATAGGGAACTTCTTTCATTTTCTCTCTATCTTCTACAGTGGTCGGGCATTGAGTCTGACTCAATTTCACACCTTGTATTACAGGCAAGAACCATTTCTTTGCTTGATCCATTTTGAACTTTTTCAAAACTTTATCAAGGTATGTACTTTGTGAAAGCCCAATTTAGCGTCTTGATCTATCTCTATAGATCTTGATGCCCAATATGTAAGCAGCTTAACCGAGGTCTTTCATTGAAAAACTTTTTATTCAAGTATCCTTTTATGCTATCCAGAAGTTCTATATCATTTCCAATCAATAATATGTCGTCTACATATAATATTAGAAATTCTATAGAGCTCCCACTCACTTTCTTGTAAATACAGGCTTCTGCAAAAGTCTGTATAAAACCATATGCTTTGATCACACTATCAAAGTGTTTATTCCATCTCCTAGAGGCTTGCACTAGTCCATAAATGGATCGCTGGAGCTTGCACACTTTGTTAACATCCTTTGGGTTGACAAAACCTTCTGGTTGCATCATATACAACTGTTCTTACAGAAATCCATTCAGGAATGCAATTTTGACATCCATTTGCCAAATTTCATAATCATAAAATGCAGTAATTGCTAACATGATTCAGACAGACTTAAGTATCGCTACGGGTGAGAAAGTCTCATCGTAGTCAATCCCTTGAACTTGTCGAAAACCTTTCGCAACTAGTTGAGCTTTGTAGACAGTAACATTACCATCAGCATCAGTCATCTTCTTGAAGATCCATTTATTCTCGATGGCTTGCCGATCATCGGGCAAGTCAACCAAAGTCCACACTTTGTTCTCATACATGGATCCCATCTCAGATTTCATGGCCTCAAGCCATTTTGCGGAATCTGGGCTCATCATCGCTTCCTCATAGTTCGTAGGTTCGTTATGGTCAAGTAACATGACCTCCAGAATAGGATTACCATACCACTCTGGTGTGGATCTTACTCTGGTTGACCTACGAGGTTTAGTAGTAACTTGATCTGAAGTTTCATGATCAACATCATTAGCTTCCTCACTTATTGGTGTAGTCGTCATAGGAACTGGTTTCTGTGATGAACTATTTTCCAATAAAGGAGCAGGTACAGTACCTCATCAAGTTCTACTTTCCTCCCACTCACTTCTTTTGAGAGAAACTCCTTCTCTAGAAAGGATCCATTCTTGGCAACAAATGTCATGCCTTCGGATCTGTGATAGAAGGTGTACCCAACAGTTTCCTTTGGGTATCCTATGAAGACACATTTCTCCGATTTGGGTTCGAGCTTATCAGGTTGAAGCTTTTTCACATAAGCATCACAGCCCCAAACTTTAAGAAATGACAACTTTGGTTTCGTGCCAAACCACAGTTCATAAGGCGTCGTCTCAATGGATTTTGATGGTGCCCTATTTAACGTGAATGCGGACGTCTCTAAAGCATAACCCCAGAACGATAGCGGTAAATCAGTAAGAGACATCATAGATCGGACCATATCTAGTAAAGTACGATTACGATGTTCGGACACACCATTACACTGTGGTGTTCTGGGTGGCGTGAGTTGCGAAACTATTCTACATTGCTTCAAATGTAAACCAAACTTGTAACTCAAATATTCTCCTCCACGACCAGATTGTAGAAACTTTATTTTCTTGTTATGATGATTTTCAACTTCACTCTGAAATTCTTTGAACTTTTCAAATGTTTTAGACTTATGTTTCATCAAGTAGATGTACCCATATCTGCTCAAATCATCTGTGAAGGTGAGAAAATAATGATATCCGCCGTGAGCCTCAACATTCATTGGACCACATACATCAGTATGTATGATTTCCAACAAATCAGTTGCTTGCTCCATAGTTCCGGAGAATGGCGTTTTAGTCATCTTGCCCATGAGGCATGGTTCGCAAGTACCAAATGATTCATAATCAAGTGATTCCAAAAAGTCCATCAGTATGGAGTTTCTTCATGCGCTTTACACCAATATGACCTAAAAAGTAGTGCCACAAATAAGTTGCACTATCATTATCAACTCTGCATCTTTTGGTTTCAACATTATGAATATGTGTATCACTACTATCGAGATTCATCAAAAATAGACCACTCTTTAAGGGTGCATGACCATAAAAGATATTACTCATATAAATAGAACAACCATTATTCTCAGATTTAAATGAATAATCGTCTCGCATCAAACAAGATCCAGATATAATGTTCATGCTTAACGCTTGCACCAAATAACAATTATTTAGGTCTAAAACTAATCCCGAAGGTAGATGTAGAGGTAGCGTGTCAATGGCGATCACATCGACTTTGGAACCATTTCCCACGCGCATTGTCACCTCGTCCTTAGCCAGTGTCCGCTTAATCCATAGTCCCGGTTTCGAGTTGCAAATATTAGCAATAGAACCAGTATCAAATACACAGGTGCAACTGCGAGCTCTGGTAAGGTACACATCAATAACATGTATATCACATATACCTTTGTTCACCTTGCCATCCTTCTTATCCGCCAAATAATTGGGGCAGTTCCGCTTCCAGTGGCATGTCTGCTTGCAGTAGAAGCACTCAGTCTCAGGCTTAGGTCCAGACTTGGGTTTCTTCTCTTGAGCAGCAACTTGTTTGTTGTTCTTCTTGAGGTTCCCCTTCTTTTTCCCTTTGCCCTTCTTCTTGAAGCTGGTGGTCTTATTGACCATCAACACTTGATGCTCCTTCTTGATTTCTACCTCCGCAGCCTTTAGCATTGCGAAGAGCTCGGGAATTGTCTTATCCATCCCTTGCATATTATAGTTCATCATGAAGCTCTTGTAGCTTGGTGGCAGTGATTGAAGAATTCTGCCAATGATGCTATCATCCAGAAGATTAACTCCCAGTTGAATCAAGTGATTGTTATACCCAGACATTCTGAGTATATGCTCACTGATAGAACTATTCTCCTCCATCTTGCAGCTGTAGAACTTATTGGAGACTTCATATCTCTCAATCCGGGCATTTGCTTGAAATATTAACTTCAACTCCTGGAACATCTCATATGCTCCATGACGTTCAAAACGCCGTTGAAGTCCCGGTTCTAAGCCGTAAAGCATGGCACACTGAACTATCGAGTAGTCATCAGCTTTGCTCTGCCAGATGTTCATAACATCTGGTGTTGCTCCTGCAGCAGGTTTGGCACCTAGCGGTGCTTCTAGGACATAATTCTTCTGTGCGGCAATGAGGATAATCCTCAAGTTACGGACCTAGTCCGTGTAATTGCTACCATCATCTTTCAACTTTGCTTTCTCAAGGAACGCATTAAAATTCAACGAAACAACAGCATGAGCCATCTATCTACAACAAACATAGACAGGCAAAATACTATCAGGTACTAAGTTCATGATAAATTTAAGTTCAATTAATCATATTACTTAAGAACTCCCACTTAGATAGACATTCCTCTAATCATCTAAGTGATCACGTGATCCAAATCAACTAAACCATAACCGATCATCACGTGAAATGGAGTAGTTTTCAATGGTGAACATCACTATGTTGATCATATCTACTATATGATTCACGCTCGACCTTTCGGTCTCAGTGTTCCGAGGCCATGTCTGCATATGCTAGGCTCGTCAATTTAACCTGAGTACTCTACGTGTGAAAAAATTGGCTTGCACCCGTCGTAGATGGACGTAGAGCTTATCACACCCGATCATCACGTGGTGTCTGGGCACGACGAACTTTGGCAACGGTGCATACTCAGGGAGAACACATTTATCTTGAAATTTAGTGAGAGATCATCTCATAATGCTACCGTCAATCAAAGCAAGATAAGATGCATAAAAGATAAACATAACATGCAATCAATATAAGTGATATGATATGGCCATCATCATCTTGTGCTTGTGATCTCCATCTCCGAAGCATCGTCATGATCACCATCATCACCGGTGTGACACCTTGATCTCCATCATAGCATCGTTGTCGTCTTGCCAACTATTGCTTCTATGACTATCGCTACCGCTTAGTGATAAAGTAAAGCAATTACAGGGCGATTGCATTGCATACAATAAAGCGACAACCATATGGCTCCTGCCAGTTGTCGATAACTCGGTTACAAAACATGATCATCTCATACAATAAAATATAGCATCACGTCTTAACCATATCACATCACAACATGCCCTGCAAAAACAAGTTAGACATCCTCTACTTTGTTGTTGCAAGTTTTACGTGGCTGCTACGGGCTGAGCAAGAACCGTTCTTACCTATGCATCAAAACCACAACGATAGTTCATCAAGTTAGTGTTGTTTTAACCTTTTCAAGGACCGGGCGTAGCCACACTCGGTTCAACTAAAGTTGGAAAAACTGACACCCACCAGCCACCTGTGCGCAAAGCACGTCGGTAGAACTAGTCTCGCGTAAGCGTACGCGTAATGTCGGTCTGGGCCGCTTCATGCAACAATACCGCCGAACCAAAGTATGACATGCTGGTAAGCAGTATGACTTGTATCGCCCACAACTCACTTGTGTTCTACTCGTGCATATAACATCAACACATAAAACCTAGGCTCGGATGCCACTGTTGGGGAACGTAGTAATTTCAAAAAAAATCCTATGCACATGCAAGATCATGGTGATGCATAGCAACGAGAGGGGAGAGTGTCGTCCACGTACCCTCGTAGACCGAAAGCGGAAGCGTTAGAACAATGCGATTGATGTAGCCGTACGTCTTCACGGCCCGACAGATGAAGCACCGAAACTATGGCACCTCCGATTTCTAGCACATGTTCAGCTCGATGACATCCGTCGAACTCCGATCTAGCCGACTGTCGAAGAGAGTTTGTCAGCATGACGGCGTGGTGACGATCTTGATGTTCTACCATCGTAGGGCTTTGCCTAAGCACCGCTACAATATTATCGAGGAGGACTATGGTGGAGGGGGGCACCGCACACGGCTAAGAGATCAAGAGATCAATTGTTGTGTCTAGAGGTGCCCCCTGCCCCCGTATATTAAGGAGCAAGGGGGGAGGGGGCGGCCGGCCAGGGAGGAGGCGCGCTAAGGGGAGTCCTACTCCCACTGGGAGTAGGACTCCCTCCTTCCTTGTTGGACTTGGAGAAGGGGGGAAAGAGGAGGGAGAGAGAGGAAGGAAAGGGGGGCGCCGCCCCCCTCTCCTTGTCCTATTCGGACTAGGGGGAGGGGGCGCGCGGCCCGCCTCTCCTATTCTTCCCTAAGGCGCACTATGGCCCATTAAGCCCCCGGGGGGTTCCGGTAGCCCCTCGGTACTCCGGTAAAATCCCGATTTCACCCGGAACACTTCCGATATCCAAATATAGGCTTCCAATATATCAATCTTCATGTCTCGACCATTTCGAGACTCCTCGTCATGTCCGTGATCACATCTGGGACTCCTAACAACCTTCAGTACATCAAAACTCATAAACTCCTAATATAACCATCATTGAAACTTTAAGCGTGCGGACCCTACGGGTTCGAGAACTATGTAGACATGACCGAGACACGTTTCCGGTCAATAACCAATAGCAGAACCTGGATGCTCATATTGGCTCCTACATATTCTACGAAGATCTTTATCGGTCAAACCGCATAACAACATACGTTGTTCCCTTTGTCATCGGTATGTTACTTGCCCGAGATTCGATCGTCGGTATCTCAATACCTAGTTCAATCTCGTTACCGGCAAGTCTGTTTACTCGTTATATAATGCATCATCCCGTAACTAACTCATTACCTACATTGCTTGCAAGGATTATAGTGATGTGCATTACCGAGAGGGCCTAGAGATACCTCTCCGACAATCGGAGTGACAAATCCTAATCTCGAAATACGTCAACTCAACAAGTACCTTCGGAGACACCTGTAGAGCACCTTTATAATCACCCAGTTATGTTGTGACGTTTGATAGCACACAAAGTGTTCCTCCGATAAGCGGGAGTTACATAATCTCATAGTCATAGGAACATGTATAAGTCATGAAGAAAGCAATAGCAACATACTGAACGATCAAATGCTAAGCTAACGGAATGGGTCAAGTCAATCACATCATTCTCCTAATGATGCAATCTTGTTAGCCAAATGACAACTCATGTCTATGGTTAGGAAACTTAACCATCTTTGATTTACGAGCTAGTTAAGTAGAGGCATACTAGTGACACTATGTTTCTCTATGTATTCACACATGTATTATGTTTTCGGGTAATACAATTCTAGCATGAATAATAAACATTCATCAAGATATGAGGAAATAAATAATAACTTTATTATTGCCTCTAGGGCATATTTCCTTCAATGGCATCTCGACATTTATGATGAGTAAACTAAGTAGATGGTGGTGCAACAAAGTAGAAGAAATGCAAGACAACATATGCAAGACACGCGCAATCAATAAAACCTTGCCAAATTATAACAAGCACCATGATGGGTGAACATGACAGGCCATCTGCCTTTGACTCCTCGAGGTTAGAATAGTCATTAGGATCATATTATGAACAAGAATCTACAGGTGGGGAGCATATGAGTTTCATTGCATCCAGAATGGCACTCAATGCCCTGGTGCCAATTTTTTAAGTCATTGCAGTGTTCCACAATATTCTTCTGATGCGCGGATTCTGATATTCACTGTAATTACATATAATATCTGAGTACCATGAAAACATAAATAGTTGTGAGATTATGCAGATGATATTCTAATATGGGGGCGCCCCTGTAAACACTTGTGTGCTATCACTGGATTCTGATGAGAGAGCTCATGTGTGCTGTAATATGGTGCGTGCATTTATATAATCTGGCACAAGTACACAAAAAAATAGGCTCCTGAAGTAAGGATAGTTGGCAGATGATAGGTTCATAATATACTGTATAGAGAGTTTATTGTCAAACCATGATAACAAGAGCACACAGCAACTAGGCAGATCATAGTGTACATAACAGGGGTACACCATAACCAAAGAAACAACAACAACAACAACAACAACAACAACAACAACAACAAAGCCTTTAGTCCCAAACAAGTTGAGGTAGGCTAGAGGTGAAACCAATAAGATCTCGCAACCAACTCATGGCTCTGGCACATTGATAACAAGCTTCCACGCACCCATGTCCATAGCTAGCTCTTTGTCGATACTCCAATCCTTCAGGTCTCTCTTAACGGACTCCTCCCATGTCAAATTCGGCCGACCCCGCCCACTCTTGAAATTCTCCGCACGCTTTAGCCGTCCGCTATGCACTGGAGCTTCTGGAGGCCTGCGCTGAATATGCCCAAACCATCTCAAACAATGTTGGACAAGCTTCTCCTCAATTGGTGCTACCCCAACTCTACCTCGTATATCATCATTCTGGACTCGATCCTTCCTTGTGTGGCCACACATCCATATCAACATACGCATCTCCGCCACACCTAACTGTTGAACATGTCGCCTTTTAGTCGGCCAACACTCCATGCCATACAACATTGCGGGTCGAACCGCCGTCCTGTAGAACTTGCCTTTTAGCTTTTGTGGCACTCTCTTGTCACAGAGAATGCCAGAAGCTTGGCGCCACTTCATCCATCCGGCTTTGATTCGATGGTTCACATCTTCATCAATACCCCCATCCTCCTGCAACATTGACCCCAAATACCGAAAGGTGTCCTTCCGAGGTACCACCTGGCCATCAAGGCTAACCTCCTCCTCCTCACACCTAGTAGTACTGAAACCGCACATCATGTACTCGGTTTTAGTTCTACTAAGCCTAAACCCTTTCGATTCCAAGGTTTGTCTCCATAACTCTAACTTCCTATTTACCCCCGTCCGACTATCGTCAACTAGCACCACATCATCCGCAAAGAGCATACACCATGGGATATCTCCTTGTATACCCCTTGTGACCTCATCCATCACCAATGCAAAAAGATAAGGGCTCAAAGCTGACCCCTAATGCAGTCCTATCTTAATCGGGAAGTCATCGGTGTCGACATCACTTGTTCGAACACTTGTCACAACATTATTGTACATGTCCTTGATGAGGGTAATGTACTTTGCTGGGACTTTGTGTTTCTCCAAGGCCCACCACATGACATTCCGCGGTATCTTATCATAGGCCTTCTCCAAGTCAATGAACACCACATGCAAGTCCTTCTTTTGCTCCCTATATCTCTCCATAAGTTGTCGTACCAAGAAAATGGCTTCCGTGGTCGACCTCTGATATGTCTCCAACGTATCTATAATTTTTGATTGCTCCATGCTACTTTATCTACTATTTTGGACTATAATGGGCTTTATTTTCCACTTTTATATTATTTTTGGGACTAACCTATTAACCGGAGGCCCAGCCCAGAATTGTAGTTTTTTGCCTTTTTCAGTGTTTCGAAGAAACAGAATATCAAACAAAGTCCAAACGGAATGAAACCTTCGGGAACGTGATTTTCTCATCAGATAAGATCCAAGAGACTTGGACCCTCCGTCAAGAAAGCCACGAGGCAGTCACGAGGGTGGAGGGCGCGCCCCTCCCTCCTGGGCGCGCCCCCTACCTCGTGGGCCCCTCAGAGCTCCACCAGCGTACTCCTTCCTCCTATATATACCTATGTATCCCCGTATGATCAGAAGGGGAGCCAAAAACCTAATTCCACCGCCGCAACCTTCTGTATCCACGAGATCCCATCTTGGGGCCTATTCCGGAGCTCCGCCGGAGGGGGCATCCACCACGGAGGGCTTCTACATCATCACCATGGCCCCTCCGATGAAGTGTGAGTAGTTTACTTCAGACCTTCAGGTCCATAGCTAGTAGCTAGATGGCTTCTTCTCTCTTTTTGGATCTCAATACAATGTTCTCCCCCTCTCTTGTGGAGATCTATTCGATGTAATCTTCTTTTTGCGGTGTGTTCGTTGAGACCGATGAATTGTGGGTTTATGATCCAGTATTATCTATGGAAAATATTTGATTCTTCTCTGAATTCTTTTATGTATGATTGAGTTATCTTTGCAAGTCTCTTCGAATTATCCGTTTGGTTTGGCCAACTAGATTGGTAGTTCTTGCAATGGGAGAAGTGCATGGCTTTGGGTTCAATCTTGCGGTGTCCTTACTCAGTGACAGAAAGAGTTGCAAGGCACGTATTGTATTGTTGCCATCGAGGATAACAAGATGGGGTTTTTATCATATTGCATGAATTTATCCCTCTACATCATGTCATCTTGCTTAAGGCGTTACTCTATTTTTACTTAATACTCTAGATGCATGCTGGATAGCGGTCGATGAGTGGAGTAATAGTAGTAGATGCAGAATCATTTCAATCTACTTGTCTCGGACGTGATGCCTATATACATGATCATTGCCTAGATATACTCATAACTATGCTCAATTCTGTCAATTGCTCAATAGTAATTTGTTCACGCACCGTAGAATACTTATGCTCTCGACAGAAGCCACTAGTGAAACCTATGGCCCCCGGGTATATTCTCATCATATCAATCTATATCACTTTATTTACTTGCTTTGTTTTTACTTTATCTTTACTTTTTACTTTGCATCTATCTATCAAAAATACCAAAAATATTATCTCTATCAGATCTCACTCTCGTAAGTGACCGTGAAGGGATTGACAACCCCTAAGCGTTGGTTGCGAGTTGCTATCGTGTTGTGCAGGTACGAGGGACTTGCGTGTGACCTCCTACTGGATTGATACCTTGGTTCTCAAAAACTGAGGGAAATACTTACGCTACTGTGCTGCATCATCCTCTCCTCTTCGAGGAAAACCAACACAAGCTCGAGACGTAGCAAGAAGAATTTCTGGCGCCGTTGCCAGGGAGGCTTATGGAAAAGTCAACATACCAAGTACCCATCACAATCCCTGCCTCTCGCATTACATTATTTGCCATTTGCCTCTCATTTTCGTCTCCCCCACTTCACCCTTGCCGTTTTATTTGCGTATCTTTCCCAATATCCTCCTCTCTTTCCCGTTTGCCTTCTTCCCGTATGTATCTTTGTTTGTGTTTCCTTGTGTCTTCTATATGCTTGCATCTTTGCTTGCTGAAAATCTATTGATATGGATCCACTTAAAGTGTTCTACTTGGATCATCTTCGATCCTTATGTGCTCGTGCTGAAACCCCAACTAGCCTAGTTGATGGGAAATCTTTAGATGAGCATTTTTATTTTGTGTGTCATCGTTTGTTTGAAAAGGGGAGACTCTTACGGTATCATATGAATAGGTTGCTATTCTATGCTTTGAATCTTTGTGAAATGTGTGATATTACTTGTTGCTCTAAGAACCCTAAAAAACACCTTCCCTACCTATGTGAGTTCAATAATAGTGAAATCTTATATTCTTATGCAAAGGGTGTTTATAGTTACTATGATATCGAACAAATTGAAGAATTTGTCGTTTTTAAGGGTGCTCATGAAGTTGCTTTTTTGATTGAAAATATGGTTTTACTCTCAACAAATCTGAAAATTCCGTCATACTTAAATATTGCAATGAAAACCTTGCTCATAATGTCTATGTCCAAGAGTTTATTGAAAGAATGACCGTTGCTTTGGAAGAAAATAATGATATGCATGAATCTATAGATAATGATGATTCCGATGATTTGATTGAAATATCCCTTGATGAACATGATTCTTTCTATCCTTCTGGCCATGATGCCAATATTTATGAAGATGAATTTGCTATAGTTCCTTATGTTAAACATGAGGTCGTTGCTATTGCGCCCATACTTGATAGTTCCTTTGATGAAAAGCGTGATTGCAATGATTTTACTGTAAATTCTCTTGATGTCAATTGTGTTAATGATATGCAAAACCCTAAGCTTGGGGATGCTAGTTTTGCTATGATTACTACTTGTTGCAATGATCATGATTGGGGTGATTCTTCTTTTGATCTTGAAAATTTATTTAACCCCCATGATGAATATGAGATTGATAATAGTGTTTGCAATACTATTGAAAGTGGGTTTGGAAGAGTGTCAACTTTAGATCCCACATATTTGGAGAATGTTCAATCTTATGGTATTTTTGATAAAAGTGGGTTTGGAGAGGTCATGACTTTAGTTAATGTTAATCCCACTATCTTGGAAGAGTGTCAACTTTGCATGCATGTGGATCGTGTTGAGAATATGTTATGTGATAGCTATTTTGTTGAATTTGCTTATGATCCTACATGTAATTATTATGAGAGAGGAAAATATGGTTGTAGAAATTTTCATGTTACTAAATTACCTCTCGTCATGTTGAGATTGCTATCATCTCTTTCTTATTCCTTGCATATGCTAGTTTTTGTTTGCCTTGCAAATTTGTTTGCTTATAATATGCCTATGCATAGGAAGTATGTTAGACTTAGATGTGTTTGTCACGTGTTTCATGATGCTCTCTTTGCGCTTCAATTCTTGTCTTTCTTGTGAGCATCATTAAAATTATCAATGCCTAGCTAAAGGGCGTTAAACGATAGAGCTTGTTGGGAGGCAACCCAATTTTATTTTGTGTTTTTTGTTTTTGCTTCTGTTTAGGAATAAATAATCCATCTACCTTCTGTTTGGATGTGGTTTTATGTTTCAATTAGTGTTTGTGCCAAGTAGGACCTATAGGATAACCTACGATGATAGTTGATTTGATTCTGCTGAAAAACAGAAACTTTAGCGCTCACGAGATTAGCTGCCATTGTTTACTGGAGAGTGCTTTTGCGTTGATTCTTTTTGATGCTGATCAATAAACAATTTTTCCAGGACTTCCTATTTTGGTAGAATTTTTAGAGTTCCAGAAGTTTGTGTTAGTTACAGATTACTGCAGACTGTTCTGTTTTGACAGATTCTGTTTTTCGTGTGTTGTTTGTTTATTTTGATGAATCTATGGCTAGTAAATTAGTTTATAAACTATAGAGAAGTTGTAATACAGTAGGTTTAACACCAATATAAATAAAGAATGAGTTCATTACAGTACCTTGAAGTAGTCTTTTTTTTTCTTTCTCTAACGGAGCTCACGAGATTTCTGTAGAGTTTTGTGTTGTGAAGTTTTCAAGTTTTGGGTGAATTGTTTTGATGGATTATGGAACAAGAAGTGGCAAGAGCCTAAGCTTGGGGATGCCCATGGCACCCCCAATATAATCCAAGGACACCAAAAATTCAAAGCTTGGGGATGCCCCGGAAGGCATCCCCTCTTTCGTCCACTTCCATCAGTAATTTACTTGGAGCTATATTTTTATTCACCAACATGATATGTGTTTTGCTTGAAGCGTCTTGTATTATTTGTGTCTTTGCTTGCTAGTCTACCACAATCATCCTTGCTGTACACACCTTTTGAGAGAGCCATTCATGAATTGAAATTTGTTAGAATACTCTATATGCTTCACTTATATCTTTTGAGCTTGATAGTTTTGCTCGTAGTGCTTCACTTATATCTTTTGAGCGTGATAATTTTTGCTCTAGTACTTCACTTAGATCTTTTTGAGCACGGTGGTGGATTTGTTTTAAAGAAACTTGATCTCTCATGCTTCACTTAGATTATTTTGAGAGTCGTTAATAGCATGGTAATTTTCTTAATGTTAATATACTTGGTATTCAAGATATGTGAAACTTTCTTTTGAGTGCGTTGAATACTAAGATAAGTTTGATGCTTGATAATTGTTTTGAGATATGGAGGTGATAATATCATAGTCGTGCTAGTTGGGTGATTATGAATTTGAGAAATGCTTGTGTTGAAGTTTGCAAATCACGTAGCATGCACGAATGGTTAAAGTTATGTAACAAATTTCAAACATGAAGTGTACCTGGCTTGTGCATCCTTATGAGTGGCGGTCAGGGACGAGCGATGGTCTTTTCCTACCAATCTATCCCCCTAGGAGCATGCGCGTAGTATTTGAATTTTTGATGACTTCTAAATTTTTGCAACAAGTATATGGGTTCTTTTTACTAATGTTGAGTCCATGGATTATACGCACTTTTACCTTTCCGCCATTGCTAGCCTCTTCGGTACCGTGCATTGCCCTTTCTCACATTGAGAGTTGGTGCAAACTTCGCCGGTGCATCCAAATCCCATGATACGATACACTCTATCACACATAAACCTCCTTATATCTTCCTCAAAACAGCCACCATACCTACCTATTATGGCATTTCCATAGCCATTCCGAGATATATTGCCATGCAACTTCCATCATCATCATCGTGACATGCATTACTTTTGTCATATTGCCATTGCATGATCTTGTAGTTGACATCATATTTGTGGCAAAGCCACCATGCATTATTTTCCATACATGTCACTCTTGATTCATTGCACCATCCCGGTACACCGCCGGAGGCATTCATATAGAGTCATATCTTGTTCCAAGTTTCGAGTTGTAATCCTTATGTTGTAATCAATAGAAGTGTGATGATCATCATTATTAGAGCATTGCCCAAAAAAAGGCCAAAAAAAGGAAAGGCCCAAAAAAAAGAAAATAAAAAAGGGCAATGCTACTATCTCTTTTTCCACACTTGTGCTTCAAAGTAGCACCTTGTTCTTCATGTAGTGACTCTCATATATTGTGCTTCAAAGTAGCACCTTGTTCTTCATGTAGTGAGTCTCATAAGTTGTCTTTCTATACTAGTGGGAATTTTTATTATAGAACTTGGCTTGTATATTCCTACAATGGGCTTCCTCAAATGCCCTAGGTCTTCGTGAGCAAGAAAGTTGGATGCACACCCACTAGTTTTCTTTTGTTGAGCATTCATAGCTCTAGTGCATCCGTTGCATGGCAATCCCTACTCCTCATGTCGACATCAATTGATGGGCATCTCCATAGCCCGTTGATTAGCCTCGTCAACATGAGACTTTCTCCTTTTTGTCTTCTCCACACAATCCACATCATCATATTCTATTCCACCCATAGTGCTATATCCATGGCTCACGCTCATGTATTGCGTGAAGGTTGAAAAAGTTTGACATTATTTAAGTATGAAACAATTTCTTGGCTTGTCATCGGGGGTATAGAAGTTGGGAACATCTTTGTGTGACGAAAATGAAGCATAGCGTAACTTTATGATTTTGTAGGGATGAACTTTCTTTTGCCATGTTATTTTGAGAAGACATGATTTCTTTGATTAGTATGCTTGAAGTATTATTATTTCTTTGTCAATATGAACTTTTGTCTTGAATCTTTCGGATCTGAATATTCATATCACAATTAAGAAGATTTACATTGAAATTATGCCAAAGTATCACTCCGCATCAAAAATTCTTTTTTTATCATTTACCTACTCGAGGACGAGTAGGAATTAAGCTTGGGAATGCTTGATACGTCTCCGACGTATCTATAATTTTTGATTGCTCCATGCTACTTTATCTACTGTTTTGGACTATATTGGGCTTTATTTTCCACTTTTATATTATTTTTGGGACTAACCTATTAATCGGAGGCCCAGCCCAGAATTGCTGTTTTTTGCCTTTTTCAGTGTTTCGAAGAAACAGAATATCAAATGAAGTCCAAATGAAACCTTCGGGAACGTGATTTTCTCATCAGATAAGATCTAGGAGACTTGGACCCTCCGTCAAGAAAGCCACGAGGCGGTCACGAGGGTGGAGGGCACGCCCCTCCCTCCTGGGCGCGCCCCCCTACCTCGTGGGCCCCTCGGAGCTCCACCGACGTACTCCTTCCTCCTATATATACCTATGTATCCCCGTATGATCAGAAGGGGAGCCAAAAACCTAATTCCACCGCCGCGACCTTCTGTATCCACGAGATCCCATCTTGGGGCCTGTTCCGGAGCTCCGCCGGAGGGGGCATCCACCACGGAGGGCTTCTACATCATCACCATGGCCCCTCCGATGAAGTGTGAGTAGTTTACTTTAGACCTTCGGGTCCATAGCTAGTAGCTAGATGGCTTGTTCTCTCTTTTTGGATCTCAATACAATGTTCTCCCCCTCTCTTGTGGAGATCTATTTGATGTAATCTTCTTTTTGCGGTGTGTTTGTTGAGACCGATGAATTGTGGGTTTATGATCCATTATTGTCTATGGAAAATATTTGATTCTTCTCTGAATTCTTTTATGTATGATTGAGTTATCTTTGCAAGTCTCTTCGAATTATCCGTTTGGTTTGGCCAACTAGATTAGTAGTTCTTGCAATGGGAGAAGTGCATGGCTTTGGGTTCAATCTTGCGGTGCCCTTACTCAGTGACAGAAAGAGTTGCAAGGCACGTATTGTATTGTTGCCATCGAGGATAACAAGATGGGGTTTTTATCATATTGCATGAATTTATCCCTCTACATCATGTCATCTTGCTTAAGGCGTTACTCTACTTTTACTTAATACTATAGATGCATGCTGGATAGCGGTCGATGAGTGGAGTAATAGTAGTAGATGCAGAATCGTTTCGATCTACTTGTCTCGGACGTGATGCCTATATACATGATCATTGCCTAGATATACTCATAACTATGCTCAATTCTATCAATTGCTCAACAGTAATTTGTTCACCCACCGTAGAATACTTATGCTCTCGAGAGAAGCCACTAGTGAAACCTATGGCCCCCGGGTCTATTCTCATCATATCAATCTATATCACTTTATTTACTTGCTTTGTTTTTACTTTATATTTACTTTTTACTTTGCATCTATCTATCAAAAATACCAAAAAAATTATCTCTATCAGATCTCACTCTCGTAAGTGACCGTGAAGGGATTGACAACCCCTAAGTGTTGGTTGCTAGTTGCTATCGTGTTGTGCAGGTACGAGGGACTTGCGCGTGACCTCCTACTGGATTGATACCTTGGTTCTCAAAAACTGAGGGAAATACTTACGCTACTGTGCTGCATCATCCTCTCCTCTTCAGGGAAAACCAACGCAAGCTCAAGACGTAGCAACCTCCAGGCATGAAACCAAACTGATTTTTTGTCATGCTTGTCATTCTTCTTAAGCGGTGCTCAATGACTCTCTCCCATAGCTTCATTGTATGGCTCATCAGCTTAATTCCACGGTAATTAGTACAACTCTGAACATCCCCCTTGTTCTTGAAGATTGGTACTAATATACTCCGTCTCCATTCTTTTTGCATCTTGTTTGCCCGAAAAATGAGGTTGAAAAGCTTGGTTAGCCATACTATCGCTATGTCCCCGAGACCTTTCCACACCTCAAAGGGGATACAATCAGGGGTACACCATAACCACGATATATAAATCAGGAAAGTGGAACTGGCTTGAAAATACGGTGTTGTATTGCCGCTAGTAATTGAAAGCCTATCGATCACGTACAGGCCAGCTCTATCAGCTGTTGACCGCAGATGTCCCTACGCCCCTTCCTGACAAGGAACATACTGTACGTACTAAATACAGAATAAACAAAGAGGAACATGTTAAAGAACAGAAGAGGAAGCATATTCTTGAGGTTTCACTTCATTGCATACAAGAAATTCCGGACGGAGGGAGTACTTGGTTCAAACAAGAAATAAAGTGGGGGTGGGGGAATTTAGTATGTACATCGGACTTGGTACAAACAGGAAAGAAAGGGGGTGAAAGTAGTACAGACTGGTCATCCAACCGGTCTCTTGGTCGAAAAGGGAAATATAGGGGTAACGCTGTACACAGTGGTATGACCAGGACTAGAGTTGCTATCCACACATAGGAGTAGGTGGCTAGAGTGAACAAAAATGGGACCAACCCAGATATGTTTCTTGGATGTTTGTTTCTCGGGGCAACAAACTATGAATCACCACTTTATGCCCCTGTTTAGGTACATGGTGATGGACTGCTGGTGCACCCACTGTCCCATGCCCTTATACCAAATATTTAGCTGTTCTTAATCTAATGTCCCTGGTAAAAATGAAGCCATGCCACTATTATAAGCCATGACAAGTTTAGCCAAATGTTTTTGCCTATAATTGTTTGAGACTCTGACTGTTTCCTCTGTACCTTTTTGTGCAAATAGGGATATCCAATTCACCTGGTTGCTATTGTGACCTTTTGATGCACTGCACAAAACTCTTCTTAAAAGAAGTGACTTTTGTGCTGTTTAAATGGAATGTCAGAATGGAACAGTTGGTTCATTTCGGTGGAACTGCACAAAGGGAGACCTGTGTTCCAATCCTCATCATCCATATTGGCGCCATAACCTTCCTTTAGGTAAGAATGATATTTAATGCATGTGTTCATCTATATTTTCCAACTGCCATGAGAAAATAATGCTATTTTTTACTAGTACACTTGTACTCCCTCACTGACAAAACCAATATTGAAATAGAAGGCCAATCATGTACTTGGTTTCACCAACTGGTGAGGAGAAAGAGAAACATAGCATGAAGAGGAGGAAGAAGAAGAATAAACAGTGCCAAGGCGATCTTGCTGAAGTCAGAGGCCTCAGTCGAGGCCATTCAAGGGCTCCGGCAATGACTACCTTACATGTGAGATGATCCTCCAGGGAGCCCTTCCACTTCTGATGTCTCACTTAATTAATTAGGAGTACTTAAGTACCACTAATTTATTGCTACTTAATTTTCCTATCGGAGTTAAACAAATCTTTAGTAGTACCCTATGTTGAATCATGTACGTGTGTATGTCTGTCTATGGAGGTGAACATGTGGTGGAGCAGGGAGGGAATATTATTAGTGTCATGACATAATAGTGCTATTGTTTTGCATGTCAATTTATTGCCATTGGTTCAATGAGGCAATGTTTTGCGTATTGTCCATCATGAATTTGATGCTACTGTTAGAGTAATATGCTAATGTCTTCCTATCCTTTCTCACTAAGATAATGAAGGTTTCACCTTGTTCCTACTTGTGCAAACAGGGATCATGTTGTGCCAATCATACATTTTAGTGGAACTACACAAGACAATACAATGAACTATATCCCAGCCAGTGCTTTAACTCTGTTGGAAGTTCTTGATAATCTTTTGATATAATCTCAGCACTGGTAAACAAGAGTGATTTCAACCATACATTTGAAGTGCACAAAAATATATACTATTGAGTGATTCCAGTGAGTGCTTTATCATCTCTTATGGGACTACATGAATAAGCTTTTTTTCTCAGGATGGTACGGGCCTAAGGCCTTCATCCATATTAGTTTGTTGTCATCTCTATTTGTATCATGCTACTGTCATGAGAAACTCCTTTATCTTTGCATGTTAAAGCTTTGCAACCTATGATAAATGGTAATGCTTTGAGTGTTGAGCTAATTGGCACCGATTAAATAAACTAATACCTCTCTTTAAGCAAGACTGCTATGTTGCTAACTTTACCCATTAAGATAATGAGGGTGCTTCCATTTGTTAGTGTATGTTTCATCAACTAGTCCCACTATTACAGTAATCTCACTCTCTCAATATATGTGCCAACAGGGATGCTCGATTTTGGTGGAACTGCACAAAAACTTTGGGTGCTTCATTGCCTCGACAGCTTCTGTCCTTTCCTGCCAGTCGCTAATCTCGGCTTCCTTTCTTCCTTCGTTGTCAGTCGCTTCGCTTATCTCGGCTTCCAGTCAAAGGAAATAGTAATTGATATGATATCTCACACAGGTTGGTACTGGTCTTTATCCTGATTATTGTGCTTGTCATGTATTGGTAATTTGGTATTGTGCTACTGTTTGCCGATTTTATAAAGGAGTAACTTGGAGCCTAAACTCGCAGGCAAATCATTGCATTGGGTGATTTCAGTAGAACTGCACAAAATGATCAGATGGACAAATACTTATGTTGCTGCTATGTACTCCAAAGTTCACTCAGACAAGCATCGATGTTGACAAGAAGTGCCTATATTCATTCGAGTATCAACCGGTGTCAACCAGTTGTCAAACTCCCAAGTATTAGGAGAGTGAACGCCAAAAATATTCATCTGGTCCCAACTTGTGCCTTTTGGTTATCGGCAGATAAGGTAGCGAACTATATGGCATGGAGTCTAAAATTTCCAGACAAGTTGGTTGACGTGTATATTCATCTGGCACTTAATTAGTCTGTATGCTAGGGATGCTCCATTTCAGTTGAACTGCACAAAAAATTTGGGTGGTTCATTTTCTCAACCGCCTCCTTTCTCGTCTGCAATGTAGAATTTTGGCGAGCTACAGGACCAAGATGAGCCAGTAAACTAGTTGGATGAAAGTAGTGGCCAAGTTGCTCAAACCTTGCTCAACACGAGGCCACTATTTGAGGATAAACCTACAAGCAAAGTTTAGATTGTCTGTGCTGCCTCTTATGTACTCGAAAGTTTACTCATACAAGAATTAATTTTAGCAAGAAGTACCTCCGACTGAACACCATTTACCAGTCTGTACCCTAGGTAATAAAAGTTCGTCCATGGATCATATTGGATGTGATCTCAATCATTTGGATGCATAAACATACTGAACATGTGTATATCTGAATCTTTTTGTGAATTATGTATGAATATTGTCGTGTGATCTATCAATCATTTGGATGCATAGTTATGCTGAGCGTGTGTATATATGGATCTTTTGAGTTGTTGATAGTGAATGTTGGCTATGAATATGAACGTGTCTTGTGAGCCTGAGTTTGATACGAATGTTTACCTTTTCTGTTATATTTGTGTGTGAACTTGTTAGTATGCCTACTTTGGGGTATGTGACGTGTGGGTGTCAATGGCACACCTTCTTCCCGAGAAGAATTGCACCTACTTTGTTAGGGTAGCAATGGCGCATCAGCTCTTTTTAATCTTTTATTACTCTGTCTTCCCCTCTCCCTCGCTCAACCCCTGCTGTAATGTTTTTGGCCTCAAAACAAACATAGTACTGCGTTGTTTTTTGGGCTTGATGGAAAATCGAGTGCTGGTTTCTGTAGGTTGGCCCATCCAGCAAATGGGCTGCTGGTCCACCATGACGGACTAGGAGGCTAAAAATACAAGTTGTATGGTGCAGAGGCAAGTAAAAAAATGCTATCAAGAGCCATCCATTGAAGAAAAAAATAGCACCTGATGTGCTTCTTCAGTCGTGCCGTCGGCCCCCTCTTTAATCCAGTTTGCTCGGGGATCTGGTATCATTTTTTTCCAGAGGGCGAACAAGTATCAGATAGGCCTAGGTTTTGTATTTTAACATGCGTAGCCCACGACATACGGAGACAGTGGTTTCAACTTATTTTTGAGGTCCATACCGGCCTATGGGCTTCTTCTTAAAGATTAGCAGCCCAATGTATTTTTTTAATAAAACGCAGGTCTCTGTTCTATTTATCTATATATAAGAATAATAATGTTGTGTCCAATTTATGTTTTCCCTTCTAACCACATTATATATATTTATATTATTATTATTATCGTATATTTTATAGAGACTTATATATACATTATAAAAACATCCCACGTGTTATTAACTAATAAAAGTAAATGTTTAACAGAAGTTGGCAAGGCAAATCCTGGTTGTTTTTGACTCACAGGCAAGGAAAATCCTGGTGATTGCGTACAAAAGCTTGCGAAGATTTTAAGGACCAATTTAATAATAATGCGCTCATTTTTATTTTGAGCAATAACTCGCTAATTTCTTAATTATATATATATATATAATGTGCCTCTCCGGTTTATTCTTTGATATTAATTGCTCCTTCTAACATAACATTATATATATAACGAGCCAGCTAATTCGTGTATTTCAAGTGAAAGTGCTAGTTATCGACTAGAGGGGGGTGAATAGGCGATTTTTATGAAAGTCTTCAAAACATGAAAGTTTCGAAGACAAACACGAAAACAGGACCTATAAACATGCAGCGGAAGATGAACTACACTAGACAAGCCATAGTATGAAGCTAAAGCATGATGACTGATAGCAACTAGGTAGTAGGATCAGGATGGAAGATAGTATGAAGCCAATCAGAACAAGTAGTCACACAGTGAAGTCAAACAGGCAGAGCAATCAGGCAATGACTTCACAAAGACAAACTATAAGTGAGGAGAGTAAGAGATAGAACGAGTGTGTTGTGAAGACAAGGATTTGTTCGACCAGTTCCAGTTGCTGTGTCAACTGTACGTCTGGTTAGGGAGGCTGAGATTGAACTCAGAAGACCGTGTCTTCACCTTATTCCCCTTGAGCTAAGGACACACACTCCCCGCCCAATCACTCTTGTAAGTCTTCAAGGTAGACTTCCAAACCTTCACAGACTTCGTTCACCGGCAATCCACAATTACTCTTGGATGCTTAGAACGCGACGCCTAACCGACTGGAGGAATCACAGTCCTCAAGTGTAACAAGTCTTCAGATCACGCGGACAGAAAGACTTCAGTGATGCCAAACACTATCTGGGCTTTGGGTGGTTTGGGCTTTGTCCTCGCAAGGATTCTCTCTCTCAAAGGCTTCGGAGGTGGGTTGCTCTCAAACGACAAAAGTCGTATCTAACTCTAAGCAGCCACCAATTTATGGTGTAAGGGGTGGGCTATTTATAGCCACTGGGCAACCCGGCATGATTTGTCCGAAATGACCCCGGGTCACTAAGGAATTGACACGTGTCACAACGGTCAGATTTCAAACACACACGACAGCTTGACTTGGGCTACAAGTAAAGCTCACTTATCCGACTCTGGATAAGATTGGCTCTCATTGTCTTTGCTTGAAGACATGGGATTTGGTTGAGCATCACTTCAGTCACTCTGACTTTGTTCACTTGGACCCCACTTAACAGTGCGGTGGTTCCTATGACTCAACAAAGAAGAAAAGAAACAACAAAACTATTAAGTCTTCGCGCTCCATAGTCTTCACTCAATGTCTTCTTCTGTCATAGTCTTCAGTGTGAATGTCTTCACGTACCACCATTATCTTCAATGTCTTCATACATTTTTAGGGGTCATCTCCGGTAGGTAAACCGAATCAAGGAGGGACTAATACCTGTGTTATCCTGCAATTCTCACAAACACATTAGTCCCTCAACCACGTTTGTCGTCAATACTCCAAAACCAAACTAGGGGTGGCACTAGATGCACTTACAATCTCCCCCTTTTTCGTGATTGATGACAAACTGGTTGAAGTTTTCAACGGGGATATAAATATGTGAAATTGTAAAGGATGAGGTATTGTCTTTGTAAGTAGCAAAAGGCTCCCCCTGAAGATGTGCATATAAATGATTTGCTTTTGGAATGCAAATGCACATGGGAGGTTCTACTTGTGGAGATCCTCTTCAACTTATGAAGACAATTCATCATGCATGGTTCGATGTAACAAAGATAATGACATGCATAATGAGAAATGGACGTCTGCATAATGATTTAAGTGCGGAAGTTATCATCGCACATGTGGAATTTATCATCGCATCACAAAATAACAAATAAGTAGCAGACGACCATCGAGTTCAAGTGTTACAACTCAGAGAACCAAATGTATCAAGAGCAAGAGTTGTAAACACTAGGCAAAATATAATGCAACCGCCCATATGAACCCGCTTGAAGACTATCAACTCATAGCTTCTCCCCCCTTTTGTTAGTAAAGACCAAAAAGCTTTGAAGACAGTGAGCCTCTACTCGTTCCCAGAAGGAGTGGGAGAAGATGCAGGGTTGGTGTCAAGGTTTGGCGGTGCAGACAAACTTGGAGCAATGTCGATATGCGTTTGAGGTGGCGAAGTGGCATCATCTTGATCATCGATCACACGAGCATTCACAGTTGCAGCAGAAGAGGAGTACTCTGAGTCTTCAAGAGATGGAGTGCGCCACAGAACAGCATTTCTGGGTGGAGTGGAATCAAACTTGAATCTTTCTGAGAAGCCATCGTCCTGAAGATCTTCCTCAGCACACATAAGCGTCAGCCCTTTCCATGTGCGTCGACAGGTTTCATGCGCGACAAAGGCATTCTTGGTTGCAAGGTTGCGAATGCAGTTGACGTCAGTCATGATGCTTTGCATCTCGCGCTTGAGCCAATCATGATGCCTATCCTATTTCTGATGCAGGCCAATGAGAAGCTCTCGGTCATTGAGAACACGAGATTGCCTTTGAGGCCGTTGAGCAACTGTGCTGTTAGTAGCTTCGGTTGGGGCACGGTGAGGTGCACTTGTAGTACCAGCCAATGGATAGACTCGAGTGGCAGCCAACACACCTTCAATGGGCTGAGTGAAGCTCTGACGATCAATGTTATGAAGATAAAGTGGCTCTTTGTCAGGCTCTAGATAGATGGCTTCAACAGACATATCAACATCTGGCAAGAAGACAATGTGGTTGCATGCAGGCGGCTGATAGTTGAAGGCAGTGTGAAGCTTGATTAGACGCATGATCCATGGAGCATAGAACTTCAAGCCAAAAATGTCAGATCCTGATGCAGCAAGTTGGCGGATGAAGAAATCTTGTGCATTGAAGCTTTTGCCATGAAGAATATGGAAGACCAATGTCTTCATTGCACCTTCTAGCTTAGCCTTTGGAGAATGTCCATTGATAGGCCAGAGAGTTCGCCTTATGATGTGATAGATTGTGCGTGGCAGATACTCAAGGTCTTCAACAAAGAACTTCGTAGGGTATTCTGCATCTGGAGGCAATGGCTTCATCATACTGAGCATCTGGCTCATGTCGGGTTCTGGCTTGTGAAAGATGCTTTCCAGAGCAGCAGTGTGAAGCTGACAACCAGGCTCATAGAGATCACCTGGAGTGGGCAGGCCAGTAAGCTCAGTGACATCAAATGCTTTGGCTTCATGATGGACATTTCCTGTTGAAAGTGCAACTATCCCTAGGTGGTTTTGGTAATTCATAACAACATATACCTCATTGAGCTAATGATATTCCAAGACTATTATTTCAGGAAAGCTCAATGAATGGCATGGCATGGATGATGAAAGTGGATCCCTCAAAATACTAAGGACAAAGGATTGGCTCAAGCTCAAAAGTTCAAGACTCTTCATTTTATATTTTAGTGATCCAAGATCACATTGAGTCTATAGGAAAAGCCAATACTATCAAGGAGGGATGAGGTGTTGCTTAATGAGCCTCTTGCTTCATGTGCTTAGTGATATGCTCCAAAACCCTCAGCTACTTCCTCACATCCACAAATGACCTAAACCCAAAGCCAAAATCGGTCACACCGATTCTTCCTATCCGGCGCCACCGATTTCAAAGTCATAGCCACTGCCACAAACCCTAAGCAAATTGGTCCTACCGATAGGGATCTCGGTCTCACCGAGATAGGATTGTAATCTTTCTGTTTCCCTTCGTAACCTTTCGGTCAAACAGAAGTGAGTGATCGGTCCCACCGAGATTGCAATGTAAACTCTCTGTTTCCCTTTTGTAACATTTCGGTCTCACCAAAAAGAGCAAATCGGTCCCACCAAGTTTACCTGACCAACTCTCTGGAAAGCTTATTACCAAAATCGGTCTCACCGAGTTTGTGTAATCGGTCTTACCGAGATTACGTTATGCCCTAACCCTAACCGAATCGGTCTCACCGAGTTGCATGTCAGTCCCACCGAAAATCACTAACGGTCACTAGGTTTACTAAATCGGTCCGACCGAGTCTGTTGAATCGGTCCCACCGAGTTTGGTAAATTGTGTGTAACGGTTAGATTTTGTGTGGAGGCTATATATACCCCTTCACCTCCTCTTCATTCATGGAGAGAGCCATCAGACTAAACCTACACTTCCAACTTACCATTTCTGAGAGAGAACTACCTACTCATGTGTTGAGGCCAAGATATTCCATTCCTACCATATGAATCTTGATCTCTAGCCTTCCCCAAGTTGCTTTCCACTCAAATCCTCTTTCCACCAGATCCAAATCCTATGAGAGAGAGTTGAGTGTTGGGGAGACTATCATTTGAAGCACAAGAGCAAGGAGTTCATCATTAACGCACCATTTGTTACTTCTTGGAGAGTGGTGTCTCCTAGATTGGCTAGGTGTCACTTGGGAGCCTCCGACAAGATTTTGGAGTTGAACCAAGGAGTTTGTAAGGGCAAGGAGATCACCTACTTCATGAAGATCTACCGCTAGTGAGGCAAGTCCTTCATGGGCGACGGCCATGGTGGGATAGACAAGGTTGCTTCTTCATGGACCCTTCATGGGTGGAGCCCTCCGTGGACTCGTGCAACTGTTACCCTTCGTGGGTTGAAGTCTCCATCAACGTGGATGTACGATAGCACCACCTATCGGAACCACGCCAAAAACATCTGTGTCTCCAATTGCGTTTGAATCCTCCAAACCCTTCCCTTTACTTTCTTGCAAGTTGCATGCTTTAATTTCCGCTGCCCATATACTCTTTGCATGCTTGCTTGATTTGTGTGATGATTGCTTGACTTGTCCTAAGATAGCTAAAATCTGCCAAACTCTAAAATTGGGAAAAGGTTAAGTTTTTAATTGGTCAAGTAGTCTAATCACCCCCCCCCCTATAGACATACTTCAAGGTCCTACAAGTGGTATCAGAGCTTTGGTCTCCATTTGCTTTGATTTCCATAGCTTTGGTGGTCATAGCCTTGGTTTCACAACCTAGGAGAGTATGGTGTCTAGCGAGGGAAATTATCACCGTAGAGGTCCTTACTTTGATGGTACTAACTTTGCTAGTTGGAAGCATAAGATGAAAATGCATACTCTCGGACATAACCCCGCCGTTTGGGCAATTATTTGTATTGTCTTGCAAGGTGAATTCTTTGATGGGAGAGAGCCGAACCGTGAGGCTAATGCGGAAGAATTGAAGATGCTGCGATACAACGCTCAAGCTTGTGATATCATCTTCAACGGATTGTTCCCCGAAGAATTCAACAAAATCAGCCGTCTTGAGAATGCAAAGAAAATTTGGGATACTTTGATTGATATGCATGAAGGTACTGAATCCGTCAAGGAATCCAAGTTGGGTGTGCTCCAAAGTCAGCTTGACAAGTTCAAAATGAAGGATGGTGAAGGTGTCGCTGAAATGTACTCTAGGCTTGCTCTTATTACAAATGAGATTGCCGGCTTAGGGAGTGAAGAGATGACCAACAGATTCATCATCAAGAAGATCCTAAGAGCATTGGATGGCAAGTATGATACCGTGTGCACATTGATCCAAATGATGCCAAACTACAAAGATCTCAAGCCAATGAAAGTCATTGGAAGAATTGTTGCTCATGAGATGTCACTCAAGGATAAGGAGGAACTTCACAACAAGTCAAGTGGTGCTTACAAAGCCTCAAGTGAAGCCCCCACATCATCAAGTGAGAAACAAACCTTCAATGAAGAATTGAGCTTAATGGTGAAGAACTTCAACAAATTCTATAAGAGTAGAAGCAAAGAAAGAAGCTCCAAGTCAAGGTCTTACCATGACAAAAGATCTTCTAGTCGAGAGCACAATTTCTACAAGTGTGGGAGACCCGGACACTATTCCAATGAGTGTACAGCACCCTACAAAAGAAGAGAAGATTCTCCAAGAAGAAGAAGCAAAAGAGAAGAATCACCACCAAGAGAGAGGAGGAGTAGAGATGATCGTTATGAACGAAGACCCTCATGGAAGCAAGGATTCAGAAAGGAAGGACAAGTCATCAAGGAGCTACACAAAACAAAGACATCAAGCTCATGTTGGTGAATGGGTATCCGGCTCTGACTCCGACAATCACTCCGAGAGAAGCTATCACTCCGACTCCGAATATACTCAAGATGAAGGTGTTGCCGGTCTAGCACTTGTGTCAACCAACTCCTACGACATATTTGATTCACCAAATGAAGGAATTGGAAGATGCTTCATGGCCAAAGGTCCAAAGGTAACACATCCTGAGTATGTTGATTTCAATAGTGATGAAGATGACTTGCTTGTGGATGATGATCTACTTATTGAAAACTCTAGTGATGAAACGTCAATTAATCATGCTAATCAAGATAAAACGAATGACAATGATAAGGAGAAGATTGAGCTTCTAACTAAAGAACTAAACACTCTTAAGTTGGCTCATGAAACTATCTTCGAAGAGCATCGAGAACTTTTAAAGGCTCATGAGAAGTTACGCTTTAAAAAGCTCAATCTTGAGCAAGAGCATGAGTTCTTAAAAGCAATCAATGATGACCTCCGTAAGAAAAGTTCTTCTTACATTGCCAAGCGTTTACTCTTATCTACTTACATGCCTCAAGTCAAGTCTAGTAACAAGTACAAGAAAGATACTTCCTCTAGTAGTAACAAAAATAATGTCAATATTGTTGCTTCTAGTAGTTCTCTTGATTCCACTAATGATTCTCTTAGCCAAGTTACACTTGAGCAAGAAAATAGCTTATTGAAGGGAATTATAGAGAAAGGTGTTTACAAGAGCCTTGCCGGGAGTAAGCAATTTGAGAAAATTGTACGCAAGCAAGGAAGACACCGGAAGAATCAAGGTGTTGGTTTTGAACGAAAGTTCAATGCCAATGGAGTTGAGTGGGAAGAAGATCAATACCCCAAGACGAAGTTTGTTCCCCAACAAGAGAAGTATGATCTTACTTCCTTCAAGGGAACACAAGCACAAGATGATCTTCCACCACAAGATCACAAGAACAAAGGCAAGAACAAGCTTCAAGAAGAGATTGATGCATTTGAAGAAGCACCTAAGGCCTCGTTCAAGTGGGTTCCCAAGACTACGTCAAGTTCTACTTCATCAAGTACAACTACAACTCCAAGGATTCCCATCAAGATGATGTGGATCCCGAAGAAGAAGAACTAGAGAGTTCTTGAGGGTGACTCCGCCAACATTCTTCACTCATATCATTATGGCAAGGACAAGTGCAATCAACTTCCACATCTTGCACTAGTTCAAGAAGTCACAAACCCTCATGTTGGTAAGGCAAGGGACAAGGTAACCTAATGATTTCATGGACATCATCTTGTGTGTGCATCACTCTATGTCTATGGATATTCTTGTCTGTTCCTTGTGGGACTAACTGTCATGACCGGTTTTTCAATAAAATGCTTATTGAGAAAATCGATCTTTTGATCCCAGTATAGGAAAAGTTATCCTCACTGGTAGACAAATACTTGATAAATAGAGGACTAGTAGCATTAAATATATTATAGGGTTGAGCTGAGGCCGCTCAACAATTTATTACAAACTCGCCAATATCTTACATAAGGGCGGTTATGACACAGGGGTGTGGTGACATGCTACTAGCTCGAGATAAAAAGTGGTGGTGGATAACTTGACTCCTAACTGGAAGCTCATCGAGCGTCGAGGTGAGGCTCGATGGATTTATTTCTGGGGTGGCGGAAGCGGATATGATACAGTGACCAAATGCAGGATCGCACGGGACTGACTGGGACTCCTCTAGGCGTCGGACTCGCTATCGAACTCTTCATCCATGAGATCGCCTTCATTAACATCTGGCCAAATCAACAAGCCAGGTGAGTACTTTGAAAGTACTCACAAGACAGTTCGGACAAAAGATATAACAAATGCATGCATGAATGCGTCATGAGCAAAAAAATAATGATGCTCATTCCAATAATAAAATTTTTGCACGACATGATAAGTAAAACAAAAATAACTGAAAACCGATCGAGTGTCTGGAGCGACGCCTCGAAAGGTAAACAAATAAAGCTCATGCCGCAGTCGGGTGTCTAAGTGACACCACATAAAGGGCTTATAAAGAAATGCCACAGTCGGGCGTCTCAGCGACACCACATAAAGGGCTTATAAAAGAAATGCCACAGTCGGGCGTCTCAGCGACACCACATAAAGGGCTTATAAAGAAATGCCACAGTCGGGCGTCTCAGCGACACCACATAAAGGGCTTATAAAAGAAATGCCACAGTCGGACGTCTGAGCGACATCACAGAAAGGGCTTATAAAAGAAATGCCACAGTCGGACGTCTGAGCGACATCACAGAAAGGGCTTATAAAAGAAATGCCACAGTCGGACGTCTGAGCGACATCACAGAAAGGGTTTATAAAAGAAATGCCACAGTCGGACGTCTGAGCGACATCACAGAAAGGGCTTATAAAAGAAATGCCACAGTCGGACGTCTGAGCGACATCACAGAAAGGGCTTATAAAAGAAATGCCACAGTCGGACGTCTGAGCAACATCACAGAAAGGGCTTAAATCAGAAGTAAATAACGGGTTAGTCCATCCACAAGAATAAACTTTTAACCGGATTTAAAACTCATGTAGTCCACCGGGTTTTGTCACTAAGGCTGATATCTGACAAGATAAGATGAACACAGTACTTGGACATGTACAAGATGATGTAAATGATTTGTGACTCTGCAGAGTTTGTACTAACTGACCACAGCCAACGGATTTCCGTAGTCATGAAGGACTAGTTCCGTTTATGGTATTTCGGTAGAAACACATTTAACCAGTACACACCCATTCCACCTCACGATGCCAGGAATCACCCTAGACAACGTCCAAGAAAAACTTTTAGACGGGGAGGTCACAACCTCGGATAGCATGGGATCAAATTTCTATACGCGCGCTCTAAGGGGTGCCCCCTCTCGGTCCCAACCGGAAACACCCATGCCCCCTGGCCGGATGACGGGCTTTAATCTAGGGCCATGGAACCCTCATCCCGGCCTCTCTATTTGGTGTGTACCAGGAAAACGGTTTTCAACTTACTAGGCCATATTCCTTGCGGAAAACATGTGGCAGTACAGGAATGGAAATGAATGGGAATGTGATTTGATTCACGATGACACTGAAGTCAAATAGACTGGCGCAAGACTGGCATGCCACAACACTGCCATCTTACCCATCCTCATGCCATCACATGGCCATGCAAATATGTATCCAACAACATATGGCTTTCCGAAACTTACTTTCCACTTTTGTGCATGAAATATAACATTCAAAGAAATGTTCATAAACATGCCATGAAACTCCTAGATGCAAACATGCAACAAACACTCATCATATCAAGAGTTCAAACATGCTTGCCTGGTTCAGAGTAGTCGGAGTCTAACTGGGTGATGTTCGCGGCTTCGTCACCTCCTCCGGTATCTACGGTATAAGAAAATACGCACGTAACGTAAATACCACGAGGTGCACAAAAGTATTCCACAAAAATTCTCAAATAAATCTGATAAAAAACTAGACAAAATTTTTAAGAGAACAGAAAAAGAATCAAACAAAAATCCTTTTCTGTTTAAAAGTTATAAGGGTTTTGATTCAGGGACCTTTCTGTAATGAAACAGAAAACTCTCAGGGGGTTCTGCAGAAAAGTCCAGAAAACGATTCATTTTAAAGAAAAGAGTGAGGGACTGATAGGCGGGTCCCACCCGTCAGGTGGTACCTCCGTGTTCAGTACGTCCTTCCGCGTCGGTGGGTGGTGGTGGTGTCGCCGGCGAGCACTGTGTCGACGGCGGCCCTTGCTCCGGCGGACGGTGGTTCGGGTAGTCGTGGACCTCGTCGGAGAGAGCTGCTGGGGTCAAATTGGAGTGGGGGTTAGTCTCCTAGAGGTGGCATGAGGCTACGGGCAAGTCTAGGGCGGTGGAGGAGTTCTCACCAGCAAGAACGCTGCCGAAGCCTGAAGCGGACGGAGGTGGCCGGAGTGGAGGAAGAAGGGCCCCTCGAGGCTCTTCCAGAGGTTGGGCGGGGTCTGGTGAGGTGGTGGAGGTGTGCGGGGTCGAGAGCGAGCTCGGAGGCGCTATTTATAGCCAGCCCGAGGCGGTTGCTGTGAACGGGATAAGTCCGGCGAGCGATTACAACGGCGCTGTGGCTGGACGGTTGGTTTAGAGGCTTGAGCATCGTCTAGACGGAGCACTGGTTCCATTCCAGTGTCTAACCTAACAAGGTAGGGAAGGTTACGGCCTGTCCCCGATGGAACGGTCGTACGGCACGTCGGCAGCAGAGAGCGTGCCCTGAGCGTGCCAGGCCACGGCGACGGTGCTGCATGCGTGCGCTGGCAAGGGAGATGGCCACGCGGAGCTCTCAGGTGGTTTGGGCGGTGCCGAACGGCGTTATGCCATAGGGTGCTCCCTGTCGGCCGCCACGGGAGGTTCTGCCGACGTAGAAGACACCGGCGCAGGCAGGCCAGGGGGCTACCGACGCCAGGAATGAGCCAAGCATGTGTGTGGCGCTCCGGACAGGGAGGAGGAGCCGTGCACAACGCGCCAGGCGCACAGTCGACATGTGACTGAACTCTGACGAAGAAACGACACTGAACTTACTGAATTTCTGAAGATGCACAGTAACAGTGAAGGCCAGGTGTTCGAAAGAATGATTTTGGCATGTGGGGATTTTTCCTTGAGCTGGTTTTTGGTGGAGTGGTCTCTCATTGCAACTGGGGGTTGCCTGAATTTTGGTGGAATTTTTGGAGAAGTGGAGATATGAATTTCACCAAATTTGGCAAATCTGGTCCAAACTTGCAGAGGGTGAAATTTGAAAATTTTGAAAAGGAGAAGAGTGGATCTTGTTGGTTCTAGGTTGTGGGTGCTAAGGACTATCCAGAGGAGTTGATTTGAGACCAAAGTTCAAAGGCATTAAGGTACTTGCTTTGCAAATTACCTAGGCTCAAAATAAAGGACAGAATTGTTTTGGGAAAAGAAATAAATGAGATAAAATCCAAAAATGGATTTAACTAGTTGGGACAGAATGTGTCGTGGATTTGTCACGGCAGATGTCCTAGTGAAGGGACTTAGTCATGGAGCCATCGCTACGGGTTTACTTGAAGGGGTTAAAGCGGACACGAAGACACGAGGGTTTTATACTAGTTCGGCCCCTTCGATGAAGGTAAAGCCTACGTCTAGTTGTGATGGAATTGATGTCGTCTCGATGGCTAGGGAGCAAACAAGCTTCGCCTAGGCTCGAGTTGTTGGTTGTCTGTCTTGAACCGCCGCCGGGTCGTCCCCTTATATACACGGGTGACGCCCGTCGGTCCGTAGAGTCCCAACCGGTTCATACTCGTATTTTGGTTGGTACCTCTCTATTCCTATCTTACAATACAAGTCATACATCCGGCCGGTTTACGGCTACACGTTCTAAACCGACTATAGGCCTTGGGCCTTTATCTGCTTATACCACTAATGAAGTTAACCCGGCCCAAGTAGGCTGGTTTACGCCTAGTGGTAATATCCCCAACATTAGGCCCCAGATTGATTTGAACTGGTTCATGTCAATCCTTCACATAATCTTGCGTCTTGGACATCTTCTGGTAATTGGTAAACCTCCATGTCGTCATCGTTTTTGGTTGCTGTAAACCGGCATGACGTCATCAGTTTTGGTTACTGTAAACCGGCATGACGTCATCATGAAATTTATAACGCCCTCTTAATGACAGCTCCTGGATCCGCACGCTTGACCTAGCTTGGTTGCCTTATAAATAAGGCCGAAGGGTCATTTCCCTTCTCTTCCCTTTGTCCCTTCTTCTTCTTCTTCCTCACGTCGCCGGCTTTGGAGCTCCGCCACCGCAGTCGACCTCTGCCTCGTCTCTGGCTGCTGCATCAACCTGAACGTACCAGAGTGTTGCGGTGCCTTTCCGCATCTTCTCCGTTCCCGGTAAGCTCTCTTTCCTTCTTAACCTAGATCTGTTCTTAGGGTTCCATGTTCATGCTATGTTCATCGCGCGTTCATAGCTGTTCTCTGACCTTGAATGAATCTATGAACTCTTGCTGTGCTTAGTAGCGACCCCTTTAGCATCCGCTTGCTATTTCTCATCCAAGCTCATAGATCTCCCGCACATACCCGCTCAATGGTTCGCTTCTGTTTCCGCCTTACTCTTCGAAATATTTCCTGTTTTTGTGAGCTTGTTGTAGATCCGCGGCTGCAACAAGATTTTGTGAAACTTGTTTCTGCATACCTGGTTATCCATAGCTTCAATTGCTTCTGATGCTTTAGGTCAGGCGGTTTAACTTTACCACAGAAAAAATTGCTAAACCGGTATATGTCATTAGTCCCCTGGTTGAACCGCCAGAATCCACATGATGCCGTGTTGTAGAAGTCTGGTTTATAGGTAATGCCTTCGGTTTATCGTAGTTAGATCAACACTTTCTTTTACCTAGCATATTCTTGAACCGGATCGCCTATTTCTTGTAGATCTCGCCATGGCCAAACAGGTGTATGAGTGCAATTGGGTTCCCTCTCGTGTCACAAAATCGCAGTTGGACGACCTAGTCCTGATCGGCGCTTTGGATGATATAGATACAATCCACTGGAGGGTTCCTGGAGATGAATGTCCTCCCACACCCCAGGAAGGAGAGGTCGTGGTCTTCGTAGATCACATGGCCCGGGGCTTCAAACTGCCCGGCTCTATATTTTATCGGGATGTGTTAGCCAATTTTCAGCTCCGTCCACAGGACATTGGCCCCAACTCGGTCACCAATCTGTGTCACTTTCAAGTACTTTCTGAGGCATACCTTCAAGAGGAACCTTCAGTCGAGTTGTTTAGAGATCTCTTTCATCTGAACCACCGCACTGAATTCACCGATGGTCCTAATACCGAACTGGGCGGTATGGCCATTCAGAAGAGGAAGGAAATCACCTATCCCCACGTCAAACTTCATACTCACCCCAAGGAGTGGAATTCCACTTGGTTTTACTGCAGGGATACATCTCCTGACAATGAAAATCCCTTGCCTGGCTTCCGTCCGGAACGGCTCAGCAACACTCACCCCCTTTCCACAAAGGCTAAGCGCCAGGGAGAGAATCAAATATGCTCCTCAACTGTCCAAGCTCCGGGCCTTTATGGCCATCGGTTTAACAGGAATAGACCTTGCACGCTGCTGGATATCATGGAGCATTCTGCCTCTGAGCCGGCGCCCCGGTTTGATGTGCGAATACACTGGCAGTGTCGATGACCCACTCCGACATATCAAAATCCAGGTCTCCGATGACAAAGTCACAGAATCTGTAAAGAAGATGTTGAATGAACCGGAGCACCTCTGTGCTCAAACCGGTCTGCTTCCTTACTGCACCACCAACGAACCGCCAGCGGTAAGATTTTACTTGCTCTATTATTGAACCTGTTACTGCTTTATTTGTCCGACCTTTAATTATTGTTGATCCAGAGTGACAATCCGTTTTGGAGCAAGAATCTTTCACAAGATAAAACGGAGAAGGCAGGGCGGCCAACCCGGCCCAAGACCAAGGTTATCAAGAAACCAGCTCGTAAGAGAAAGACCACCGCTTCATCTGACCCAGCCATTGATGATGATGTGGGTAATCCGGATCTTGAGGTAGAACTTGATTCACTTGGCTTACTTTTTACCCGCCTTATTGATGATGATGCTTGTCAGGATGACGCTGAGGCCAGCAATGCGGGCTTCGTTGAGGTAACTATTCTCTCTTCTGATTCAGAAATCTTGCCTTTGCCAAAATCTCGCCGGGCAAACCGGAAAGTTAAATTTTCTCATCCTCTTGCTAATTTGGATCCCAACTTTCTTATGAAGACCCAGCAACACGAAGCTCGCCGCACAACCCGGCACAGCGGCCAGGTAGTTACTTCTGCCGGTTTACCGAGCAGTCCGGTTCGAAAACGCCGCTCTGAGGTCTCCGACCTTTTTATTGATTTAAATCCTAAAGCGGGTTTCTTCCGTCAACCTCTTAATCCATCCGACTCCGATTATCAGGTCACTTCTCATTCATCGTCTGGTGAATCGTCGGCCACTCAGCTACCACCTTTGAAAACCGTTGCTGGGTAAGTTAAACTGAACATATGCTTCCAGTGTACTGCGCAATGGCTTATACTTTTCCTTGACTTTTTGTTTTTCCTTCAGGGCCAAACCGAAACCAAGCAAGAAGGTCCGCCTGGATAAAGCGGCTGAAGAAGATGTAGCCCTCCGAACATAACCAAGCGCCGGATCATGAAATGTTTACTTCTGAAGATATCCCCAATGATCCTCCTTTGCAAGACGATGTTATTCCCGAAGAAGGGCTTACTAACACTCCAGCCTCTGCTGATCCGCCTGCCAGCTCAGTCCAGATTGAGAAACCCCACACTCCTGCTGACAAACCGGCCGCGCCAACACAAACCGGCGAGTCCAAAGATGATGATGTTGTGATTACCGGTGTGGGCCGCTCTGAACCCGGGAATCCTGTCACCCTTACCAAGCATACCATCAAAGAGGATTTTTCCGCTTTGAACAAAGGAAAATGGGATGTTGAACTAGAGACATATGCTGCTCTGAGCACCCAAGATCTTCACTCCGGCTATTTAAACCGGCTTTACACGAGCCGTGACTGCGAAGCTGGCCTGGTCAAAATGATGACGGACAAATTTGAGGTAACTTACTTCTTTCCTTGTTGCCATTGCCTTCATCCTTGTAGCCCCCAAGGGCCGGTTTGTAACCTTGGTCAAACCGGGACTTGATCCTGAACATGTTTGAAACCCGTCGGCATAACCCTCAAGGGCCGGTCTAGCTTAGCATAAGTAAACCGGGGCTCCAAACAGAAAACTGTCCTCAGAACATAACTTGATGAAATAGCCATTAGCCCCCAAGTGCCAAGTTGAATACTTGTATTGAGCTTGGGACTTTGTAATCTAGCAATACATAAAAATTGAAGGTGCATTAGCCCCCAAGTATCAGGCATATAACTTTGTTATGTGGTTGATACTTGAATTTCTTGGATCGCCTGTGCAAAGCTTAAAACGCTGTCTTTATGCAGGCTGAGGTGAAAATCAAGGAGGACCGGATTGCCGATTTGAAGGAGGCCTTGAAGACCCAGCAAGCTGAAATAGATAAGTCAAAGCAAGAATTAACCTGCGCCTTGAGCACGGCTGAACGGCTGAAAGAAGGCTTCAAGAAAGAGCGGGCTGACTGGGCCACTGAGAAGGCCGGTTTAACCAAATGAGTGGAAAATGCCGAAGCTGCCCTTAAACCGGTGGTGGATGAATTGACTGCCGTACAGCGGCAAATACACTCCATGATTGCTGCAATCTTTGGTAAGCTCCTTTTAACATCTGTCATAATTTGAACCTGCTGTAGCGTAAATCCGGTTTGAGACCATTCCAATCTTGTTGTAGGCACACGTATTGGGCACTTAGGAAATGATGTGCGGATGAAACTGAAAGCTGCCTACACCTTGGTGGAACAATTGTATACCGGAGCCCAACGGATCATCACCGCAACTTCTCATAACAACCCGGCGCCCTCCTTAATCCAGGACACTCTTAGCCGGTTGTCAATGCTTCCAGCCCGGATTGAGGAGCTGAAAATCCGCTACCCGAACCGGAGCCATCAATGCCTTAATCCGGGCAAAGGCATGGGTGCCCGATTTTGATCCTGTGGAAGTAGCTCAAGGCTATCCCAGCCTGAAAGAAGATGGCTCTGAATTCAACGAAGAAGATTTAAGGGCCATAAACCGTGCAGTGCGCCCTCTGGCTTGCCAGCTAGCTGAAGAGGCAGATTTGACGCATTATCAAGCGCAATATAACGATCAAAACAAGCAAGTGCCTGCCCCAATTGTTGAAGCGGAGAATCTGATCCCTCCAATCCGTAAGCACACTTATGCTCCTGATATTGAACCGTCTTCCCTGATCCATGAAGAGGCTATTTTCCAAGCTTTAATGGGAATCGACTGGACCACTGTTGATTTCCAGCCAATGGGTAGAGACGGGGAAGCTGAAGCGGCGGAAGATGAGGAGCAGGCTTGAACCGGAAGCCGGTCTGGAGAGCCATTTATAACATCTTTCCACAAGAACAATGATTTTGTTTGGGCCCCATGCTGCTTGTAATAGGATAGTTAAAACTTCTGCCTGGAATATGCCTTCATGCATAAGTACTGAAGCTTTTGTTTGAAAAACTTTAATTCATATTCCCTGCAATCAGAAAAATTTGAACTTCGGTGGCAGTTATACCGCCAGCCGGTTTATGATCTTGATATGTGTATCAGTAATATAACAAATAGATGATACATAAATACCTGCCATGTTCGGGCATGAAGCTGGCTTAGCCAAGCCTGAAGCGGCGGTTTTATAAACCATTACCGTCAAAAAAGGGGGAAAAGTAGCTCCCGTATAAACCGTACTGAATCAATACGAGCCCCCTTGTTACTCCATGATGTTAACAGGGAAAAGGTAAACCGGTCATACTCCTCCGGGTTAAAGGGGAACCAAAACCATCGGCTGAACCGGAAAAATATGTTTGTCGATATAAAAGAAATCCAACAACGGCAAAGAACAAACAACCATGAAAATAACATGGAAGCAAAAGCAATGATAAAAAACCGTTGGCAAAAATATGCTATACTGAGCTTGTTCAGACGGTATTACCATGGTCGGACAGGATCAAGGCCCCCAATAGGAGTGACAATGATTCAAGTCAGCCAGGTCCCCAAATGACTCGTGGCATATATGCTAGATCAAGAGGCGTGACAATGGTTCGGGTTCGACCATGCCCCCAAGTGATTTTGTGGCCTTAGGCCGACCAAGAGGCGTGACTAGTTCAGACTTGACCATGTCCCCAAATGATCTGGTGGCTGTCGCCTATCAAAGGGTGTTCGTTGGTTCGGACACGACCAAGGCCCCCAGTGATATATAAAAAACATATGTCAAGGGGTAAACCGGAGGCCGCTTTAAACAGAACCACTCCGTGTAACCTTGCATGATGAGACAGACAGAGACCCCGCTTTAGCTGAGGCTCCGGTTTAATATATCAAAGATAATATATACATTGTCATGATATGTACATAGATAGAGCCGATGGCTCAAGTATAGTAAGGCCGAAGATGAGCTATGTTCCACGGCCTGTTGGTCTCCTCCTCTGATGTACGTGAGTCTTGACGCTCTCGAATATCAATCAGATAGTACGACCCATTGTGCAGATTCTTGCTGACCACGAAAGGTCCTTCCCAAGGTGGGGATAACTTGTGCATATCTGTCTGGTCCTGGATTAGCCGAAGCACCAAATCTCCTTCTTGAAAAGTTCTGGTTCTAACCCGGCGACTGTGATAGCGACGAAGATCTTGTTGGTAAATCGCCGACCGGGCAGTCGCTAGATCCCGCACTTCGTCCAATAGGTCCAAAGCGTCTTGCCGCACCATCTCATTGCCTGCTTCAACATAAGCCGCCACATGAGGCGAATCGTGCCGGATATCACTAGGGAGAACTGCCTCTGCTCCATAGACCATAAAAAATGGTGTGTATCCTGTGGACCGGTTTGGCATAGTATTGATACTCCAGAGCACAGATGGTAGCTCTTCAACCCAACATCCTGGTGTCCTTTGCAATGGGACCATAAGCCGGGGTTTGATGCCTCGCAGGATCTCTTGATTAGCTCGTTCTGCCTGTCCATTGGACTGGGGGTGCACCACTGATGACACGTCAAGTCGGATGTGCTCACGCTCACAGAACTCCTTCATAGCCCCCTTGGATAAATTGGTACCATTGTCGGTA
Source organism: Triticum timopheevii (assembly GCA_963921465.1). Classification (NCBI taxonomy): domain Eukaryota; kingdom Viridiplantae; phylum Streptophyta; class Magnoliopsida; order Poales; family Poaceae; genus Triticum; species Triticum timopheevii. Next base: position 557,665,739 of record OY997268.1, on the reverse strand, counting down.
ATGATACTGTGCGGAAAGCCAAACCGGAAAATCATCTTTTTGATGAACTGTACCGCTGTCGCTGCATCGCACTTACTGACAGGCTCCGCTTCAACCCACTTGGTAAATTTATCAACTGCTACCAAAAGGTGAGTTTTCTTATCCTTGGATCTTTTAAAAGGTCCGACCATATCCAGCCCCCAAGTTGCAAACGGCCATGTTATTGGAATCATACTCAATTCTTGAGCCGGCACATGCGCATGCCTTGAAAATTTCTGACATCCATCGCACCGTTTAACCAAGTCCTCCACATCAGCATGTGCTGTTAACCAGTAAAAACCATGACGAAACGCCTTTGCCACCAGAGACTTTGAACCGGCGTGATGTCCACAATCCCCTTCATGAATTTCCCTTAAGATTTCACAGCCTTCCTCAGGAGAAACACAACGTTGAAACGCCCCTGATACACTGCAACGATGCAATTCACCATTGAGAATCGTCATAGACTTGGATCGCCGGACTATCTGCCTTGCTAGAATTTCATCCTCTGGCAACTCCCCCCGGGTCATGTATGCAATATAAGGAATCGTCCAATCCGGAATAGCATGTAATGCTGCCACCAATTGAGCCTCCGGGTCAGGAATAGCCAAATCCGCTTCACCTGGGGGCTGGACTGACAGATTGTGCAACACGTCCAAAAAGACATTGGGCGGGACCGGTTTGCGCTGAGAACCCAACCGGCTTAAAGCGTCCGCCGCTTCATTCTTCCGACGGTCCACATGATCCACTTGATAACCCTTGAAGCAACCTGCAATATTATCCACTTCCCGACGATATGCAGCCATGAGTGGGTCCTTAGAATCCCAAGTGCCAGACACCTGTTGAGCCACAAGGTCCGAGTCACCGAAACACTTAACCCGGCTTAAGTTCATCTCTTTAGCCATTCGGAGACCATGGAGCAAGGCTTCGTACTCAGCTGCATTGTTAGTACAAGGGAACATTAAGCAGAGAACATAACAGAACTTATCACCTCGTGGGGAAGTTAGTACGACTCCAGCCCACGAGCCTTCCAATTGCCTGGATCCATCAAAATGAATAGTCCAATACGTGTGATCCGGCTTTTCCTCTGGCGCTTGTAATTCTGTCCAGTCATTGATGAAATCAACAAGTGCTTGAGACTTCACCGCCGTTCGAGGCACATACTTAAGTCCGTGTGGCCCAAGCTCTATAGCCCACTTGGCAACCCGGCCAGTCGCCTCCCGGTTCCGTATGATATCACCCAAGGGAGCTGAACTGACCACTGTAATGGGGTGCCCTTGAAAATACTGCTTCAACTTCTGGCTGGCCATGAAGACACCATAGACCAGCTTCTGCCAATGCGGATACCTTTGCTTGGATTCAATAAGCACCTCGCTGATATAATAAACCGGCCGCTGAACCGGATATTCCTTGCCTGCCTCTTTGCGTTCCACCACAATAGCCACACTAACTGCCCGAGCATTAGCTGCTACATATAATAACAGTGGCTCCTTGTCAACCGAAGCTGCAAGAACCGGCGGATTGGCTAACTGCCGCTTCAAGTCCTCAAATGCTTCATCAGCAGCTGGACTCCAGACAAAATTGTCTGTCTTCCTCAGCATTTGGTATAAAGGGATGGCCTTCTCTCCGAGGCGGCTGATAAACCGGCTCAGTGCGGCGATTCGGCCCGCCAAACGCTGAACATCGTTGATACATTTCGGTTTAGCTAGGGATGTAATAGCCGTAATCTTCTCCGGGTTAGCCTCAATTCCTCTGTTAGACACCAGGAAACCCAGTAACTTTCCTGCCGGAACACCAAAGACACACTTGGCCAGATTAAGCATCATCTTGTAAACTCGCAAGTTGTCAAAGGTCTCCTTCAAATCATCCACCAACGTCTCCTTCTGTCTTGACTTCACTACAATATCATCCACATAGGCGTGCACATTGCGGCCGATCTGTTTATGCAGGCAATTCTGTACACACCGTTGATAGGTGGCTTGGGCACTCTTGAGCCCAAAAGGCATAGATACATAGCAAAAGGCTCCAAAGGGAGTAATAAATGTTGTTTTCTCCTGGTCTTTAACCGCCATCTTGATCTGATGATATCCAGAGTATGCATCCAAAAAACTCAAACGCTCACAACCTGTCGTGGCATCAATGGTCTGGTCAATGCGGGGGAGGGCAAAAGGATCTGCCGGACAGGCCTTGTTAAGATCTGTGTAATCCACACACATACGCCAAGTGCCGTTTTTCTTAAGAACCAGCACCAGATTAGCAAGCCATTCTGGATGGAACACCTCAACAATAAATCCAGCTGCTAAAAGCCTGGCCACTTCCTCTCCAATGGCTTTGCGTCTTTCTTCATTAAACCAGCGGAGGAACTGTTTCACCGGTTTGTACTTAGGATCCACATTAAGAGTGTGCTCAGCGAGTTCCCTCGGTACACCTGGCATGTCAGACGGCTTCCATGCAAAAATGTCCCGGTTCTCACGGATGAACTCGATGAGCGTGCTTTCCTATTTGGGATCCAGGTTGGCACTGATAGTGAACTGCTTGGACGAATCGCCGGGCACGAAGTCAACAAGCTTGGTCTCAGCTGCCGATTTGAACTTCAGATCTGAATCAGGCTCTGTAGTTGGTTTCTTCAAAGAGGTCATATCCGCCGGATCAACATTATCCTTATAATATTTCAACTCTTCCGTGGCACAGACCGACTCTGCATACGCCGCATCACCTTCCTCACATTCCAAAGCGACCCTACGGCTCCCATGAACCGTTATCGTCCCCTTGTAACCCGGCATCTTGAGCTGTAAGTAGATGTAACAAGGCCGCGCCATGAATTTGGCATAAGCGGGCCGCCCAAACAAGGCGTGATACGGGCTCCGGATCTTCACCACCTCAAAGGTTAATTTTTCCGTCCGAGAATCGTGCTCGTCCCCAAAAGCTACATCTAGGGCTATCTTACCAACAGGATATGCAGATTTGCCTGGCACAACACCATGGAACACCGTATTCGACGGTCTGAGATCCTTGTTTGTTAGTCCCATGCGCCGAAATGTCTCATAGTATAGTATGTTAATACTGCTTCCTCCATCCATGAGCACCTTGGTGAACTTATAACCCCCAACCTAAGGGTCCACCACTAATGCTAGCTGGCCCGGATTATCAACCCGGGGCGGGTGATCCTCTCTGCTCCACACGATGGGCTGCTCTGACCAGCGTAAGTAGCGTGGTAAGGCCGGTTCAACAGAATTCACTGCCCGCTTGTGGAGTTTTCGGTCGCGCTTATCCAAGCTAGTTGTGAAGACATGGTATTGCCCATTGCTCAACTGCTTTGGCTGGCTCTGATAACCCGACTGCTGTTGCTGGTCGTTCTGATTATTCTGGTTATTGTGACCGCCCTGATTGAAACCTGAACCGGAAGCTTCATCGTGACCCGGACCGTGTAAACCGGATCCTGAACCGCCACCTGACCCATGGTCATACCGGAAAGCATTAGAGTTTTTAAACTCCTGCATAATATAACAATCCTTCCAAAGGTGGTTAGTCGGCGACTCCTTCGTCCCGTGCTTCGGGCAAGGCTGATTCAACAAATAATTCAAACGGCTTGCATTGGGATTGGGAGCTCCATTATGATTTGCCGCTTTACCTCTGCGCCGCTGCCCTCTGTCCTGTGCATTGGTATTGGCCACAAAATCCATGATACCATCTGCCTTGCGCTTGCCTCCGTTTCCATGACCCGCCGGTTTGTGCTGCTGTTGTTTGGAGTTGCTATTCTTCCTTCCCTTCCCTGCTTCATCATCATCAGGCTCGGTATCCTTGGTATTGTCCTCACTAAAGCGGCCATGAGGGTTCCCATGTCATTACAGAACCGCTTCATGCGTCCCAATTTCAATTTTAAAGGCTCAAACCGGCAGTTGCCTTCCAGGGTTAAGATCGCAGAGTCAGCATTAATCCTGTCAGATGAGTGCAAGATTTCTGAAACGCGGCGCACCCAACGGGTCGTTGATTCTCCTTCCTCCTGAACACAAGCCGCCAGGTCTACTATGGACTTGGGTTGTTTACAGGTATCCTTAAAATTCTGTATAAACCGTGCCCGCAACTGGGCCCATGAGCTGATAGAATTGGGTGGTAGGCTCTTCAACCAAGTACGAGCCGTACCCTCAAGCATCATGGTGAAGTATTTTGCACACGCGGCCTCATCCACGTCCAGCATCTCCATGGCCATTTCATAACTCTCTACCCACGCTTTAGGGGGTAAATCCGCGGTGTAATTCGGCACCTTGCGTGGACCTTTGAAATCTTTGGGCAGGCGCACATTACGCAAAGCGGGGATTAAGCAAGGCACTCCCAAAGCGGATGTGACTCCTGGTCCGGCGAAGGTGGTAGAGAGAACCGGTGTAAGCTGGCCCGCATTATCCTGTGCTGCTAACTCGGCCTCCCTTTGTGGCCGGGCCCGATCCACCACATCCTGCGCATCGCGGACACCACCTGCCGGGCTATTGCCACGGGCTGCTTCACGGCCTCGCGCATCGCTCGATATGGCCGGTTCATTCATGCGCCTGCTATAGCTCCGGCTTGGACGGGGCGTAGAGTGAATCCGATCACGGCTGTACGAATATGCTTCCTGCTGAATCAGCGCAGTCCGGAGAAGCTCCTTAACCCGGCGCGTCTCTATCGCTTGCGGAGAGTCCCCTTCGACTGGGATGGCCTCTAATCGTGCAGCGGCCGCAACGAGGTTGTCCATAGGATTCGAATAATGACCCGGGGGTGTCTGGACCGGCAGAGGGGCCACGATGTTCTGCTGAGGGGGTTCCATCAGGCGGGGCTGGACCGTCGCTCCTGGCCCTGGTGCTTCAATCCGGTTTGCCTCCAGATACTGCGGCAGATTACTGGGCCCTGCTCCTGGAGTGTGAAAGAGATTTCGGGGGTCAAACCCTAACGGCAGGCGTGATCTGTGCTTCCGCTTCAAGACCTCCTGTGATGCATTCTGGTCAAGCATGAGCTTATAGGCCTGGGCGTCCAAAGCGGCCCGCTCTGCAGCCATCCTGTCCTTCTCTGCTGCCAGATCCGCTTTGGCTTGCACGATCTGCTCCTTCACCTTTGCAATCTCTGCATCATGAGCCTCTTGATCCGCCGGATTGGCCTCTGCCATAAGCGCGGCTAGTGCATCAAATAAATCGGATAAGACTTGAACCGGAGGGCGCATAAGGCCTCCCGCCCCTGCTGCCGCTGCTGATCCGGAAAGTATTGCTGCGGCGGTCGAAGAATGATTCGCCGCCTGGGTGCCGGCCATGAATATTCCAATCCGGTTGATCGGGCCAGGGGGTCCGGAATACTGTCACCATCGGAACTGCCCCTAACCTGGTCATCCAGCAACTGATATAGCGATTCGGTCTCTCCGGTCGAGGACTCATCGCCGGAATAGACGACGGTCTCGCTGCCGTGTTCTGACTCGTCCTCACGCTCTCCTCCGTGGATGACTCCAACGAAGGCACGCCTCATGGCCGGTTTGGCCTGGGTAAATCTCGCACGCTGAGCCGTCTCGACGAGGTTGGTGCAGATGTCTGGCTCAGGCCTAGGCTCACTGATCTTGCCGATGAAAACGTGTATACCGCCGAAGGGGACCCGGTACCCGTACTCAATTGAATCGGCCTCGGGACCCCATCCTGCGTCGTCGATGTAAATCCTGCCGCGACGACTCTTGGTCATCCGGCCCACAACATAGCCTTCGAGTCCCTTGAGCTTACCCTCCAAGATCGTCAAACCATCGTGCGATTGCCCCACGGTGGGCGCCAACTGTCGTGGATTTGTCACGGCAGATGTCCTAGTGAAGGGACTTAGTCATGGAGCCATCGCTACGGGTTTACTTGAAGGGGTTAAAGCGGACACGAAGACACGAGGGTTTTATACTAGTTCGGCCCCTTCGATGAAGGTAAAGCCTACGTCTAGTTGTGATGGAATTGATGTGGTCTCGATGGCTAGGGAGCAAACAAGCTTCGCCTAGGCTCGAGTTGTTGGTTGTCTGTCTTGAACCGCCGCCGGGTCGTCCCCTTATATACACGGGTGATGCCCGTCGGTCCGTAGAGTCCCAACCGGTTCATACTCGTATTCCGGTTGGTACCTCTCTATTCCTATCTTACAATACAAGTCATACATCCGGCCGGTTTACGGCTACACGTTCTAAACCGACTATAGGCCTTGGACCTTTATCTGCTTATACCACTAATGAAGTTAACCCGGCCCAAGTAGGCCGGTTTACGCCTAGTGGTAATATCCCCAACAGAATGTTTGGGTTGTCCCAAAGTGGAAGGAGGGGTTTTGGGAGAATTTTACCATAAGAGGCATGGTAAAAACAGGAAGGGATCAAAACCAAAGAAAATCCCAAAACCAAAGAGGTTTTTTTTTTGAAAAACTAAATCCAAGAAAAGATTTTGAGAGGGAAAACTCAGAAGAGAGGTTTTTAAGAAGGATTTAAATGACCTTCTTTAAACCAAGCAAGGCTCTTTCTGAAAACAAAAACCACAAAAATTTTGGAGTGTCACAGCACCTACCCCCTTAGGAAAAATCTCGTCCCCGAGATTTCAGCTGATCCTTAAACACGTGTGAGTGCTCTGTCTGAAGAAAACCCTCTTTCTCCCAAGTTGCTTCATTCTCAGTGTGATTGCTCCACTGAACTCTGTAAAACTTGATGGTCTTCTGTCGGGTCCTCCTCTCAGACTCTTCTAATATTTTTATTGGGTGCTCCCGGTAGGTGAGGTCTGGTTGTACGTCAATATTTTCATGTGACACTTGCTTCTCTGGGTTGCTCACGTACTTTCTCAACTGCGAGATGTGGAACACGTTGTGGATATCGGATAAATCCCCGGGTAGGTCTAGCTGGTAGGCTACCGTGCCTCTTCGGGCCACTATACGGAATGGTCCGATGAATCTTGGTGCTAGCTTTCCCTTAACCCTAAATCGTTGCAGACCCCTCATAGGAGAAACTCTTAGGTATACAAACTCTCTGGGTTCAAAACTGATTTCCCGATGCTTTCGATCGTAATAACTCTTTTGCCGTCTTTGAGCTGTCTTGAGTCGATCTCTAATCGTCTTAACTTTCTCCTCAGCCTCCTTGAGCATATCTGGGCCGAAGATGTGGCTTTCCCCGGTTTCTGACCAGTTTAGCGGGGTACGACATCTTCTCCCATATAGAGCTTCAAAGGGTGCCATTTGCAAGCTGGCTTGATAACTGTTGTTGTATGCGAATTCTGCATATGGCAAGCTTTCTTCCCAACTGGTTTCGTAGGTGAGGACACAGGCTCTCAGCATATCTTCTAGAATTTGGTTTACGCGTTCAGTTTGCCCATCATTCTGGGGATGGTTTGCGATACTGAATGCTAGTTGGGTTCCCAGTGCCTGTTGTAGGTGATCCCAAAATCTAGAGACGAACTGTGTGCCTCTGTCAGATATGATAGTCTTTGGGACTCCATGCAGGAAGACGATACGGGCAAGATAAAGTCTGGCCAGTCTCTGAGTGGTGTGAGTTGTTTTCACCGGAATAAAGTGTGTTACCTTAGTTAATCTGTCGGTGATGACCCATATGGCATTATTTCCTTGTCGTGACCGTGGTAGTCCAACAATGAAATCCATTCCAATCTCGTCCCACTTCCACTCGGGTATCTTGTTTGGCTGTAACAGCCCGGCTAGTTTCTGGTGCTCGGCCTTGATACGTTGACAAGAGTCACAGCATGCAATGAACGCGGCTATATCTCTCTTCATACCGTGCCACCAAAAAATTTCCTGAAGGTCTTTGTACATTTTTGTTCCTCCGGGATGGATTGAATACAGAGTGGTGTGGCTTTCAGCCAGAATCTGTTGTTTGAGGTCCTTGATATTTGGTACGCAAAGTCTCTCTCCGTACCACAATACTCCTTGCTCATCTACATTGAATTCTGAGGCCTTGCCCAAACTCACTTTCCTTTTTATGCCATCAATGCTGGGGTGTCCATGCTGAGCCTCCTTGATCTTTTCCATCAGGGTAGGCTGTATTTCCAAATTCGACGCACTGCCTTCGGTGACCATTATTAAATTGAGTTTGGCAAATTCCTGTTGAAATTCTGGCCTCAAATTTGGCATACTGTCGTGGTCCGTGCTGGGATTCCGACTAAGGGCATCTGCCACAACATTTGCTTTTCCGGGATGGTAGTGGATTCCAACATCATAATCCTTCACCAACTCCAACCAGCGTCGTTGCCGTAAATTAAGTTCCGGCTGTGTGAAAATATACTTAAGACTCTTATGGTCTGTGTATATTTCATAACGATTTCCAAGTAGAAAGTGTCTCCATTCCTTGAGTGCATGGATGACTGCTGCCAATTCTAAGTCATGAGTGGGATAATTTTCCTCATGCTTGCGAAGTTGTCTGGAGACATACGCAACTACCTTGCCTTCTTGCATCAATACGCATCCGAGGCCTTTCCGGGATGCGTCACAATATACCTCAAAATTCTTGTGTATGTCTGGCACAATTAATACTGGTGCCATTGTTAATTTCCTTTTTAGCTCTTGGAAGCTTTTCTCACATGCTTCCGTCCATTCAAACTTCTTGTCTTTCTTGAGCAACTGTGTCATTGGCTTTGCTATGGTGGAGAATCCTTCAATAAATCTCCGACAATAGCCTGCCATTCCCAAGAAACTTCATACGTCCGTTATGCTAGATGGTGGTTTCCAGCCAAGTACGGCCTTGACCTTTTCCGGGTCTACTGAAATACCTTCTTGGGTGAGTACGTGGCCCAGAAAACCCACCTGTCTTAGCCAAAATTCACATTTGCTGAATTTGGCGTACAGTTGATATTTCCTGAGTTCTCCTAGTACAATCCTGAGATGCTCGGCGTGCTCTTCTGGTGTTTTGGAGTATATCAGAATATCATCGATGAATACCACAACAAACTTGTCCATATACTTCATAAATACTTTGTTCATGAGGTGAACAAAATATGCGGGGGCGTTGGTTAGCCCAAATGGCATTACTGTGAACTCATACAGTCCATATCTGGAAGTGAAGGCTGTCTTGGGAATATCTTCCATTCGCACTTTTAATTGGTGGTATCCGGATCTCAAGTCAATTTTTGAGAAGACTTTGGCCTGTGCAAGCTGATCAAGTAAATCATTTATTCGGGGCATTGGGTATTTGTTCTTGATTGTGACCATGTTAAGAGCTCGATAGTCAATACACAATCTCAGTGTTCCATCCTTTTTCTTGGCAAATAAAATTGGAGAATCCCAAGGTGAGGAACTGGCTCGTATGTATCCTTTCTCCAATAATTCTTGTATTTGCTTCTTCAATTCTACCAATTCGGATAGTGCCATTCTGTATGGTTTCTTGTAAATGGGAGCGGTTCCAGGTGCTAGCTCAATGCTGAATTCTATCTCTCGGTCCGGTGGCATGCCTGGTAGTTCTTCTGGAAATTCACATACTACTGGAACCTTGTTCAGCTCAGAAACGTCCACCTTGTTTAATCTCGGTTGCCGAGGTATTTGTCTCTCTTTGGCTAAAACTTTAATTGTCTTCCCGTGATGGTGTGTGAGAATCACGGTCCGGTTGAAGCAGTCAATAAAACCTTTGTTGGTGGTTAACCAATCCATCCCTAGGATGACATCCAGTCCTTTGCTTTCCAATACAATAAGGTTGGTGTAAATCTTCAATCCTTCAAATTCAATGACCACACCTTGACAGTAATTCTGGGTCACTTGCTTAATCCCAGGGGACTTGATGATCATGGATTTTTCCAAGGGAAGCATCGAAAAATTATTTCGCAAAGCAAAACTCTTCGAAATGAATGAGTGAGAAGCTCCAGAATCAAACAAAACCATGGCAGGTATTGTGTTGACAGGGTACGTACCGAGTACGATATCTGGGGCGTTCTGTGCTTCCTCTTTGGTCACGTGGTTCAGGTGACCCTTCCGGTGGTTGTTATTGGGGTTGAAATTGTTTCGCTTTGGCGCTGAATTATTTCCACTATTGTTAGGCTTCGGGGTTGAGTTCCTTGGCTTGGGGCACTCCTTGGCATAGTGCCCTTCTTCTCCACAAGCGTAACAAGTAACGCCTGGGCGATATGTGAACTCCTTGTCTCTTGCATGGAAATTCTTGATTGGGTGTGAATTATTCGTCGAGGTTTTGTGTGTTCCACCCTTCTGAAATTCCGTCTTGCTTCTGTGGTTGTGAACAAAAGTAGACTGGTCCCTTTTGCGTTTGCGGAAATCTTCTAAGCTGCGTCGCTCATTTTCCAGAGTAATGGCCTTATCCACCAGTGTTTTAAAATCTGGAAAGGTATGCACAACCAGCTGGCATTTAAGTGCGGGTGCGAGGCCTTCCAAGAATTTTTTTCCATCTTCTTGCTCTCGGTCATGCGCTCTTCATTGGCGTAGCGAGACAGTAGAGTGAATTGGCTGTTGTATTCTGACACTGCCATGGTCCTTTGCTTGAGGTCATCAAATTCTCTCTTCTTGATTTTCATAACACTCTTAGGAATGTGTACCCCACAAAAACCTTCTTTGAAATCCTCCCAGGTTATTTCATTTTCGTTGGGGTGCATGTGCAGGAAGTTTTCCCACCACGATGCAGCTGCTCTGGTGAGGTAATGTGGTGCATACAATACTTTTTCACGGTCTGAACACTGTGCAATAATTAATTTTCTCTCCACGTTCGAAGCCAGTCGTCGGACTCAAGAGGTTTGTCAGTATGAGAAAATGTTGGAGGACGCGTCTTCTGTAACTCAGATAACTTTGATTGCTGCTGATACTGACCATGGTGATTTCCCATATTGATGAATTGGTTCATCATTTCCTGGTGTTGTTGTTGACTCTGTTCATATAGACGACACACTTGGGTAAATCCTATGAGTTGCCTCCTCTAAGATCTCTCGTTATGGTATCGTCGCAACTTAACTCCTCGCTGCGCTGACAACTATTCACCACCTTCTTAAGTGTGAAATTGTTGTCTACCTAGTGAACCTCCATCGTCTGTTCCACTCCATTCCTCTAGATGCATGCTTCATGTCTCAGCTCGAGAGATATTTTTATGACTCACCCCGTGAGTTGATCCTAAGTTGTTTGGTCTTCGAGAAGATCGACCCTTCTAGAGTTTCTTTTCCCTCTCGTTGTCATGTTGGTAGGAGTTCCTGGAGCAAAACATCGAGACAATGATGGTGATCGAATCAACGTTCATTTCAAGTGCAACCTGGATCGTGAAGATTGTGTTAGTTTGCGTTCCCCCTTCATCTTACCCTACGCTTGAATCTCGGGGCGAGATTCTTGTTTAGTGGGGGTGAGTTGTCACATCCCCAGTTCAGGCCTTGCTTGTGTCAGCATAAGCATCCATGCATCATGTTTAAATTTAAAGAAACTTGAAATGGGGATGCTTAAACCCTAGCACCAAATGAATTCAACTAGGGTCAAAATAAAATCTTTTTTCATTAAACTCAAAATGCCCTCTAAAAATGTTCAACATTTCTGGTTTGAGGTGGAAGCATCTACCAAAAATGATTTATATTTTTGCAGGACATATTGGGCTCTGAATTAAATCATACTATATTTGCATTTGGGCATTTAAATGTTATAAAATATTTTAAATGCTCAAATAATCATAAACTAAAATGTTTACTGTTGGATATATTCTAAACAGTAGCCATGATTAGTTTCATGATTTTTGGATCTGTTTAAGTATTTTAAATAAAGCCTTAAAGACTACAGAGAAATAGAAAAACTTTAACAAGAGAGAGAGAGAGAATACCTGTGCAACTTACCTGGCGCCACCAACCGGCCCAGCTCCCCCATGCTGGTCCAGCACTGTCCGGCCTAGCCCAGCTGGCCGATGCCAGTCGTCTCCCTCCTCTCGCCAGAAGGACGAGAGGCGTGTGCCGCTGTGCATGCCCACGCGTCCATGCCACCTCCTGCCTGCTAGCTTGCGTGGCGCCGCGGACAGACCCGCAAGAGCCGTCTGGATCACCCTGACCGCCCCGCACTCTCCCCCTCGTCTCCCTCTCGCCCTCTCCACCATGGCCGAGACGCCCGCGAGCTCGCTGCCGCCATAGCCGTGCCCACCGTGCTCCCCTCACCGCCCCTCTGAGTCCGCAAGAACCGCCGACAACCGCTGCTTCGCCCCACCCTGGCCCCAAGCGCTGGGACGACCTGCATCATCGGCTACTCAACCTTCTTCCTCCTCGGTCACCGGAGATCGTCACCGCCGATTCGTCATCCGCAGGGCCTCCCCGAGCCCGCTGACCCCCTCTTCGACCCCGCTGTGAGCTCCTCCTCCTCTCCCCCTAGCTCCCGTGCTCATTTGGCCTCCGTAGCCGCCGTTTCCTCCGCACCCGAAAGCTCCCCGCCGCTGGCCATGGCGCCGTCGTGGCTAGAGCCACAGTGGCTCGAAGCCAAGCTCACCGTTGTGCTCAGCGCAGCACCAGGAGCCCGTAGCCACCACCAGCTCCTCCTCCCGTGCACCGTAGCGTTGAACCCAACCCCGTCCGAACTCCGGCCGCCGCCTTGGAGCTCGCCGTCATCGGCTCAGGCCACCCCAGCTCCTCCCGTTCGCTCCATTAGATGCGCCGCATTGCCAGCTAGCCGTAGCCGCAAACCACGAGTAAAACGGTGCCCTGCAGAGCATTCCCGAGCCGCCCCGTCGTCTCTATCATCGCCGGCGACGAGCCGTGGACCAGGTCCGGCGGGTTTGACCCCGTTTGACCGGGGTTTGACTTCCCCCTGACTCACTGACGTGTGGGCCAGGCCCCAGCTTAATTAAGCGATAGATTAATTAGCGGTAATTAACTTAGTTAGGTTAGCCACTGAAATGTGGGCCCATGCCTTAACTAAACTAGATTAGGTTTAGTTTAATTTTAATTAACCCCGTTGGTTAACTGTGTCACTGGCGTGTGGACCCCACATGTCAGGTTTGACCTGGACGGCGCCTGTTGACCTGCTGAGGTCAGCATGACATAATGCTGACGCAGTAATCCTTTTCTGGAATTAAAATAAATCAAAAATGATTTATAAATTTCAGAAAATGATCTAAACTTCAAAAATTCATAGTAAATCAACCGTAACTCCAAATGAAACAAATTATATATGAAAAATGATCAGAAAAATCCAATCTATCCATCTGTACTGTTTTCATGGATGTTAAAACACTTTAACCTTGATGTTTAGGTGAAACAAGTTAATGCACCTTTATGACTTCATATAATGGGTTTGCATTTGATTCTTTGGTTCAAATGGACTCATTTCAATCTGTTCTAGCTTGCATTAGCCCAAAACACATTCATATTGCCATGTCATAGCATGCATCATATTGTGCATTGCATTGATCGTGTTTCTTCTCTGTTTGTCGGTGTTGTTCCCCCTCGATAGACGTTGTACCGACGTTGTGATCGTTGACACTGATGAAGACTCAATGCTATCTTCAGAAGTGCCAGGCAAGCAAAACCCCCTTGTTAATTCCGATACAAACCCACTCTCTCGCTCCTGCTCTCTTTTACTGCATTAGGACAACATCGATTCAACTGTTATTTGCTGCGGTAGTTGAACCCCTTTATCCTCTGCATGACCTGTCATTGCCACAGTAAATAGATGAAACCCACTAGCATGAGTAGGAGTTGTTTGAGCCCTATTGTGCCTACTCATTCATGCTTGTTTGTCATGCCTGCTACTGCTTAGAGTTGAGTTAGGTCTGATTCATCGGGGATGAGTCAGAGGTGTGTGAACATGTCCTACTGTGTGTGAGCTAAGTGTGTAAACACGATTTGGTAAAGGTAGCGGTGAGAGGCCATGTAGAAGTACATGGTGGGTTGTCTCATTGCAGCCGTCCTCAGGAACTGAGTTCTGTGTTTGTGATCCATGATTCAGCTACTACCACGCATTGGGCCCAAAACCAATGGACCCTCTCGGCTTCTTAATCTCCCTTGTCCTCTGTCCAGGAGTTGCAAGTAGTTTCTGGTGTTTGTAGTATGCTGGAGGCCGTGCGCAGCACTGACCGGAGGGGTGGGCTGTGATGCGGTAGGCACGTGGCACGGTGTACCGGGTGCCCGTTTGGTGTCTCGGGAACCCTGTTCACATTGTTTGGGGCTGTGAGCAAAACCCCGGCCAGATCTCCTCATGGATGGAACCCGAATAGGCGATAAACCTAGACTAGAGACTTGAGTGTTTAGGTAGGCCGTGGCCGACACCCTCGTTGGGCTTCCGCTTGAAGGTTGCCGAGTACATGTCATGTAAACGGCGGTAAGTGGTGAGAGCGTGTGTGAAGAAGTACACCCCTGCAGGGTTAACATCATCTATTCGAATAGCCGTGTCCGCGGAAAAGGACTTCTGGGTTGCCTGTACAGTTCATAGACAAGTGAAAGTGGATACTTTAAAATGCGCAAGATAAGCGTGAGTGCTATGGATGGTGTTCTCGTAGGGAGACGAGAGTGGATCCATAGTGGTGTATTGGTTGGTGAATATGTGGACTCGTGTGCGCCACCTCAAAAGAGTTACTTGCAGTCGTAGTTCAGGATAGCCACGAGTCAAAGCTGGCTTGCTGCAGTTAAACCCCACCATCCCCTTTGTTGATAATGATGCATATGTAGTTAGTTCTGATGTAAGTCTTGCTGGGTACATTTGTACTCACGTTTGCCTATTTTATGTTTTTGCAGAGAGACGTCAGTCTCGCTAGTAGTTCCGCGTGGTCTTCGACGTTTAGCTTGATACCTCAGCTACGATCTTGTGCCCTCAGCAGGATCTGGTAGATAGTCAGGCTTCTCAGCCTTTTTCATTTATAGATGTCTGTACTCAGACATGATAGCTTCCGCTTGTGTTTTGACTTGTATGCTCTGAATGTTGGGTCATGAGACCCATGTTTGTAATATCTTGCTCCTCGGAGCCTATTGAATAAATACTTGAGTCGTAGAGTCATGTTGTGATGCCATGTTGTATTTGCACATATCGAGCATATTGTGTGTATGTTATTGAAATGCTTGGTATGTGTGGGATCTGACTATCTAGTTGTTTATCCTTGGTAGCCTCTCTTACTGGGAAATGTCTCCTAGTGCTTCCACTGAGCCATGGTAGCTTGCTACTGCTCCGGAACACTTAGGCTGGCCGGCATGTGTCCTTCTTTGTTCCTGTGTCTGTCCCTTCGAGGAAATGTCACGCGATGAATACCAGAGTCCTGTTAGCCCGCTACAGCCCGGTTCACCGGAGTCCTGCTAGCCCAGTGCTACAGCCTGGATTCACTCGCTGATGACCGACACGTTCGATGCTGGGTCATGGATGCCTGTCCTTGTAAGTTTGTGCCACTTTGGGTTTACGACTAGCCATGTCAGCCCGGGCTCCTTATCATATGGATGCTAGAGACACTATCATATACGTGTGCCAAAAGGCGCAAACGGTCCCGGGCAAAGGTAAGGCGACACCCGTGGGAATACCGTGCGTGAGGCCGCAAAGTGATATGAGGTGTTACATGCTAGATCGATGTGGCATTGAGTCGGGGTCCTGACAGCTTTGGTATCAGAGCCTGACTGCCTGTAGGATTACCAAGCCAAACTGGTCGAAGTTGAGTCTAGAAATTCTTTAGTTATATAAGGGAATTGATTGTGGGATGGAACGTAAGGCTCTTTTTACTTCTTTGCCTCTTGCCCTTCTGATCTGAGTCATCTTATCTTTCCTATGGGGTTATGGAACTAGGCTATCTCTTCTTTCTATTAGGATCATGTGTTACTAATCCGTAGACTTATAGAATTGTTGGACTTAAGCCTCTGTTCAGTTTCTACTACTTCCGTACGTTAACTGCTGATCTCGAAACCTTGATATTGTGCTTCTGAGTTGTTATGCCACCATTTTTGTGAATGTCTCAAATCTTTTCTGAGCATTTACAGTCGTTATGCTGTCCGAGTCATCCCAGGTTTCTAAACAATCTGACGCACTTGCAAATCCTTTTCCTCTGGTTTTTTATGTTCCTTTGGGCCAGGTTAATCACACTAATTGCTGAGTTGAGGTATTTTATTGCCTCGACATATATGTTGGAATTATTATTATGACCCTAGGTGTCCTAGGGGATCATCTAGTAATCTAGCCATGATTTGTGTCCCAGTGTGATGATTCTGGCCTTTATTCTCGAAAGCATCCGGTGATGCTACTTAGTAGTAGGTATTCTACTCCTTGGGTTTTGAACCCGAGATTCACCCTACTTACTTCATGTTGATAGTGTTTGCTCGTTCCTTTAGGTTATTAGTAACCTTTGCATTAGTCCTCGAGGTCCATGGTATTTCCTTCTTCCAAATACTACGAACCAGTTATGGCAGAAGTTTGTTGGATCAAAATATCACAAGAGGAGTGCTCTCGAAGAGTTCTCCATTCATAATTGTGACTCTGCCAGTCCTACCTTCCCCGCATGGGTTATCCGGAAGAAAAATGTTGAGCTTTGCTTGACATACTAATCTGTGCATCCACAACTCAGAAAATCATAT
Organism: Triticum timopheevii; assembly: GCA_963921465.1. Lineage (NCBI taxonomy): Eukaryota > Viridiplantae > Streptophyta > Magnoliopsida > Poales > Poaceae > Triticum > Triticum timopheevii. The sequence goes on along the minus strand of OY997268.1, from coordinate 557,649,261 downwards.
GTTCTTTTGGGTTGTCCCTCTTTAGTTGTATTCTGACCCCCGTCTATCATTTGATAGTCAAGAGTATGCGTGCATTCGTTCATCGATACCTATTACTCTTGTGGTCCGTCAAGCCATTCTATTCTGGAATGACTAGGAGAAACAAACTCCAGAACCTAATCCATATCCAGGATTGGGTCAAAGAAGTTGTGCTCCGCAGATCAAATTACTAATCCAGCTTTTGTTCTGCTCTACCTTGGAGTATTATTATCTTTATATTAAGAATATCATGGGAATTACACACCATCCTATGAACTCTTGGTATAGTAATACTTCTTGCCATCATTGTTCATTCCTCGGTTTCCGTGTTATTGTAACCGGAATGCCGACAAGTGAATCATGGTGTGTGAAATCAATACTGCTAGCAACTCCGTTGCTTGGTAGTTAAATGGACGATAACCTCATTCTTAGCGTATTGATTATTGAATCATCACCATTCTAAGATTGATCGTGCTACCTAGTCCATATTTCCGGTGCACTCTTTGATCAATGAGTTAGGAATGTGTCAATCTTTGCTTATTTGATCATATCGCCTTGCCCTGAAAAGCAAGATTGATCTTGAGCTTAGAAACATACCGGTGGTTCGTGATTTTCGGAATATCTTCTTGGAAGTGTTACCAGGTTGTCACCTGACCGCTATGTTGAGCTTGTGATCAAGTTGGTTTCTCTATGAACCACCCCTTCTCCAACAATCTATGTTGGATACCCCTGAGCTAGTTGGTTAAGCTAAACAACAACTTGGAGAGTTGGAAGATACAAAGCTTTGCCGAATTTGGCTCTTTTTGAAGGGATATCTTTGTGGTTGTGTGTGTGTTGAAGAAAGATGATATCTTCATTGATTGATCTTCATGATCAATTGTTGGACCTATCGTCCTAACCAAAACTTTGGTTTGAGTGTGGGCTATCCTCAAATCAAATCAGAACCAACGATATTCGTAATGTTGTCTTACTCGTGGTTGATCCCTCGAGCATACACCATTACATCTTTTGGTCTGACCAATGCTATCACCGTGTTCACATGATGACGGAAGTCCAGTGATATGGAAATTCCGATGAGTTATTGTTGAGCCCATCAGCAACATCTTGTCTCCTCCATGATTCATGCTGAACATTAAGCTAGTGTTGGAAACTTTTGTAAGCATTATCTTCATGTCCCGTTCATGAAATACATGTTTGGTGTAAGAAGTGACCTCCTCTAATTCATGTGCATTTGATGCAAGTTGCCGCCATGAATTCGAGAAAGTCAATGTTGCCTCCTCTGGAACCATCTCAAGTCAGTCATGCATGTGCGAAGTATGCTATGGTTTAACAGGCTCGCAACCTTCATTCCATATGTATCCCTAGCACACCAAGCCACTGATTGATTTGTTCAAGGAGAAGAAGTTCCTTCTTAAGAATCATGACTTATATTAGGACTTCGATATCCTCGATGATGATTCCCCACCGGAACTCGGTAGTGTTTTATTGTAAGATTACCATGTGATCATGTTTATCTGGGACAACATGTTCACATGTGTGTAGCAGAACCAGCTCATGTTTTGGAGCTTGCTATCGTAGTTCATCTCCCGAGAATCTCGCAACGTCATCTCGTCAATTTGTGTTGCAAACTTTCATTTTTCTTTCTAGACTTGATGAGTCTGGAATATTCTGACACCAGCCAGATCTGAATCTCAAGCAGGTATGATGGTTGGAACGTTTTTCCCAAGAACTATAATATTGGTCTCTTTGTAACCTGGTAAAGTGGATCTCGTGGCCAACACACCCAACCAGAAGACCTAATGTTGTAGTATCTTGATTGAAGAAGTTGGCCACCTCCCCATAGGGATTTCGTGGGATTTACTCCTTAGTTGTTCCTTATGGATTTTCTTTTGTGCTCCCGAAGTCCGACCTTTTACTTGATGTTCTAGATACCAAACCATATCTATGAATGGGATATGCTAGTACATCAAGGAGAACATTAGAAGCGGAGTGCTAAATGTCTATCGGTCAATCATCCAGATTTTGTCCCCTTGGTCTCGCTAAGGTGAAATCTGAAAAAGTGTTACCTTCCTTTGCATCTGCATTGTCCATCGCTATTCATCATGGTAGTATGTTGTGTTGTCAGCACCCTTGACACGGATGTTGGTAAAACCTTGATGATTATGGAAATGCTCAAGTTCTTGAGAGCACGCACAAGCGCTAGGTGTTCTCATCGGCACTAATTGGGATTGCTCTCAGTTTCCTCGGTTATGCTATAATTTTTCAAACAGTGGACTCACTCTCTTCTGTTGAGCTTCTCCCCAGTTACTAAAATCATCCCTTGTGTTGTTTTCAACAAGGTAATCCACATCATCCATTCTAATCCGGGTATGCCATTCTATCGAATCCCTCCAAACGGTCGCTCGAGAATTGCCTTAGGCTGGTATAAAGAGTTTCAGTGATCTCTGAATCAAAGGTAATTCTTTTTGCCACTTAAGGGATGATCCTATGAGTTGCCTCCTCTAAGATGTATCGTTATGGTATCATGGCAACTTAACTCCTCGCTGCGCTGACAACTATTCACCACCTTCTTAAGTGTGAAATTGTTGTCTACCTAGTGAACCTCCGTCGTCTGTTCCACTCCATTCCTCTAGATGCGTGCTTCATGTCTCAGCTCGAGAGATATTTTTATGACTCACCCCATGAGTTGATCCTAAGTTGTTTGGTCTTCGAGAAGATCGACCCTTCTAGAGTTTCTTTTCCCTCTCGTTGTCATGTTGGTAGGAGTTCCTGGAGAAAGACATCGAGACAATGATGGTGATCGAATCAACGTTCATTTGAAGTGCAACCTGGACCGTGAAGATTGTGTTAGTTTACATTCCCCCTTCATCTTACCCTACGCTTGAATCTCGGGGCGAGATTCTTGTTTAGTGGGGGTGAGTTGTCACATCCCCAGTTCAGGCCTTGCTTGTCTCTGCATAAGCATCCATGCATCATGTTCAAATTTAAAGAAACTTGAAATGGGGATGCTTAAACCCTAGCACCAAATGAATTCAACTAGGGTCAAAATAAAATCTTTTTTTCATTGAACTCAAAATGCCCTCTAAAAATGTTCAACATTTCTAGTTTGAGGTGAAAGCATCTACCAAAAATGGTTTATATTTTTGTAGGACATATTGGGCTCTGAATTAAATCATACTCTATTTGCATTTGGGAATGTTATAAAATATTTTAAATGCTCAAATAATCATAAACTAAAATGTTTACTGTTGGATATATTCTAAACAGTAGCCATGATTAGTTTCATGATTTTTGGATTTGTTTAAGTATTTTAAATAAAGCCTTAAAGACTCCAGAGAAATAGAAAAACTTTAACAAGAGAGAGAGAGAGAGAGAGAGAATACGTGTGCAACTTACCTGGCTCCACCAACCGGCCCAGCTCCCCCATGCTGGTCCAGCGCTGTCCGTCCTAGCCCAGCTGGCCGATGCCAGTCGTCTCCCTCCTCTCGCTAGAAGGACGAGAGGCGTGTGCCGCCGTGCACGCCCACGCGTCCATGCCACCTCCTGCCTGCTAGCTTGCGTGGCGCCACGGACAGACCCGCGAGAGCCGTCTGGATCACCCTGACCGCCCCGCACTCTCCCCCTCGTCTCCCTCTCGCCCTCTCCACCATGGCTGAGAAGCCCGCGAGCTCGCTGCCGCCATAGCCGTGCCCACCATGCTCCCCTCACCGCCCCTCTGAGTCCGCAAGAACCGCCGACGACCGCTGCTTCGCCCCACCCTGGCCCCAAGCAATGGGACGACCTGCATCACCGGCTACTCCACCTTCTTCCTCATCGGTCACCGGAGATCGTCGCCGCCGATTCGTCGTCCGCAGGGCCTCCCTGAGCTCGCTGACCCCCTCTTCGACCCCGCTGTGAGCTCCTCTTCCTCGCCCCCTAGCTCCCGTGCTCATTTGGCCTCCGTAGCCGCCGTTTCCTCCGCACCCGAAAGCTTCCCGCCGCCGGCCATGGCACCGTCGTGGCTAGAGCCACAGTGGCTCGAAGCCAAGCTCACCGTTGTGCTCAGCGCAGCACCAGGAGCCCATAGCCACCACCAGCACCTCCTCACGTGCACCGTAGCGTTGAACCCAACCCCGTCCGAACTCTGGCCGCTGCCTTGGAGCTCGCCGTCGTCGGCTCAGGCCTCCCCAGCTCCTCCCGTTCGCTCCATTAGATGCGCTGCATTGCCAGCTAGCCGTAGCCACAAACCACGAGTAAAACGGTGCCCTGTAGAGCATTCTCGAGCCGCCCCGTCGTCTTTGTCATCGCCGGCGACGAGCCATGGACCAGGTCCGGCGGGTTTGACCCCGTTTGACCGGGGTTTGACTTCCCCCTGACTCACTGATGTGTGGGCCAGGCCCCAGCTTAATTAAGCGATAGATTAATTAGCGGTAATTAACTTAGTTAGTTAGGTTAGCCACTGAAATGTGGGCCCATGCCTTAACTACACTAGATTAGGTTTAGTTTAATTTTAATTAACCCCGTTGGTTAACTGTGTCACTGACGTGTGGACCCCACACATCAGGTTTGACCTGGACCGCGCCTGTTGACCTGCTGAGGTCAGCATGACATAATGCTGACGCAGTAATCCTTTTCTGGAATTAAAATAAATCAAAAATGATTTATAAATTTCAGAAAATGATCTAAACTTCAAAAATTCATAGTAAATCAACCGTAACTCCAAATGAAACAAATTATGTATGAAAAATGATCAGAAAAATCCAATATATCCATCTGTACTGCTTTCATGCATGTTAAAACACTTTAACCTTGCTGTTTAGGTGAAACAAGTTAATGCACCTTTATGACTTCATATAATGGGTTTGCATTTGATTCCTTGGTTCAAATGGACTCATTTCAATCTGTTCTAGCTTGCATTAGCCCAAAACACATTCATATTGCCATGTCATAGCATGCATCATATTGTGCATTGCATTGATCGTGTTTCTTCTCTGTTTGTCGGTGTTGTTCCCCCTCGATAGACGTTGTACCGACGTTGTGATCGCTGACACTGATGAAGACTCAATGCTATCTTCAGAAGTGCCAGGCAAGCAAAACCCCCTTGTTCATTCCGATACAAACCCACTCTCTCGCTCCTGCTCTCTTTTACTGCATTAGGACAACATCGATTCAACTGTTATTTGCTGCGGTAGTTGAACCCCTTTATCCTCTGCATGACCTGTCATTGCCATAGTAAATAGATGAAACCCACTAGCATGAGTAGGAGTTGTTTGAGCCCTATTGTTCCTACTCATTCATGCTTGTTTGTCATGCCTGCTACTGCTTAGAGTTGAGTCAGGTCTGATTCATCGGGGATGAGTCAGAGGTGTGTGAACATGTCCTACTGTGTTTGAGCCAAGTGTGTAAACACGATTTGGTAAAGGTAGCGGTGAGAGGCCATCTAGGAGTACATGGTGGGTTGTCTCATTGCAGCCGTCCTCAGGAACTGAGTTCTGTGTTTTTGATCCATGATTCAGCTACTACCACGCATTGGGCCCGAAACCAATGGACCCTCTCGGCTTCTTAATCACCCTTATCCTCTGTCCAGGAGTTGCAAGTAGTTTCTGGTGTTTGTAGTATGCTGGAGGCCGTGCACAGCGCTGACCGGAGGGGTGGGCTGTGATGCGGTAGGCATGTGGCACGGTGTACCGGGTGCCCGTTTGGTGTCTCGGGAACCCTGTTCACATCGTTTGGGCCTGTGAGCGAAACCCCGACCGGATCTCCTCATGGATGGAACTCGAATAGGCGATAAAGCTGGACTAGAGACTTGAGTGTTTAGGTAGGCTGTGGCCAACACCCTCGTTGGGCTTCCGCTTGAAGGTTGCCGAGTACATGTCGTGTAAACGGCGGTAAGTGGTGAGAGCGTATGTGAAGAAGTACACGCCTGCAGGGTTAACATCATCTATTCGAATAGCCATGTCCGCGGAAAAGGACTTGTGGGTTGCCTGTACAGTTCATAGACAAGTGAAAGTGGATACTTTAAAATGCGCAAGATAAGCGTGAGTGCTATGGATGGCGTTCTCATAGGGAGACGGGAGTGGATCCATACTGGTGTATTGGTTGGTGAATATGTGGACTCGTGTGCGCCACCTCAAAAGAGTTACTTGCAGTCGTAGTTCAGGATAGCCACGAGTCAAAGCTGGCTTGCTGCAGTTAAACCCCACCATCCCCTTTGTTGATAATGATGCATATGTAGTTAGTTCTGATGTAAGTCTTGCTGGGTACATTTGTACTCACGTTTGCCTATTTTATGTTTTTGCAGAGAGACGTCAGTCTCGCTAGTAGTTCCGTGTGGTCTTCGATGTTTAGCTTGATACCTCAGCTACGATCTTGTGCCCTCGGCAGGATCTGGTAAATAGTCAGGCTTCTCAGCCTTTTTCATTTATAGATGTCTGTACTCATACATGATAGCTTCCGCTTGTGTTTTGACTTGTATGCTCTGAATGTTGGGTCATGAGACCCATGTTTGCAATATCTCACTCCTCGGAGCCTATTGAATAAATGCTTGAGTCGTAGAGTCATGTTGTGATGCCATGTTGTATTTGCACATATCGAGCATATTGTGTGTATGTTATTGAAATGCTTGGTATGTGTGGGATCTGACTATCTAGTTGTTTATCCTTGGTAGCCTGTCTTACCGGGAAATGTCTCCTAGTGCTTCCACTGAGCCATGGTAGCTTGCTACTGCTCCGGAACACTTTGGCTGGCCGGCATGTGTCCTTCTTCGTTCCTGTGTCTGTCCCTTCGGGGAAATGTCACGCGATGAATACCAGAGTCCTGTTAGCCTGCTACAGCCCGGTTCACCGGAGTCCTGCTAGCCTAGTGCTACAGCCTAGATTCACTCGCTGATGACCGACACGTTCGATGCTAGGTCATTGATGCCTGTCCCTGTAAGTTTGTGCCACTTTGGGTTTACGACTAGCCATGTCAGCCCGGGCTCCTTATCATATGGATGCTAGCGACACTATCATATACGTGTGCCAAAAGGCGCAAATGGTCCCGGGCAAAGGTAAGGCGACACCCGTGGGAATACCGTGCGTGAGGCCGCAAAGTGATATGAGGTGTTACATGCTAGATCGATGTGGCATTGAGTCGGGGTCCTGACAGCGGAGAAGGACTATTACATATCTTACACGCAGGCATAATTATACATTACATCACTCAGGATATGTGTACATAATCCTGACATGTTATTGAGACTAGTGCACTTCTCCAGATCCTACATGATGCGCAAACAGGCTACTTCTCACAACCTATGTACATATAAACATATCACACAAGTCGGTACATCGCAAGGCATCTAAACATACTCAGTCGGAGATGGTGAGGATCTCCCTTGGCCTGCCGAGGGTGAGACGCAGTGACGCTGGGGACTCAACCTCCTCCTCGCTAATAGGTTCCAGACGAGAAACGCTGCGCTGAGCTGATGGAGCAGGTGCCATAGGCGGAGTAACACGAATATGAGTGGGTGAAATAGGTGGAGTAGCACATATGGGAGTGGGTGCAATAAGTGGTGTAGAGCGAACAGGAGTGGGTGCAATAGCTTGGTTGAATTCCTCGATGGTAGGCAGGCGACGAGCAGTGGCGAGAATGGTAGGTGAATGAGAAGTTGAGGACGAGATGAACGTCAGCGGTGGAGCGGTGTGCAGGAGTTCCCTCCTGTTGGCGGCACAGCCATGGATTGAGTCCATGCGGGCAGCTACGAGGTCGTCCACCATGCTGTTGAAGGCTGCCTCCAGGGCTCGGAGGTACTCGACAAGCATCTCAAAGGCCTCGTCTCGCTCTCCTCTAGGGCAAGAGAATGAGTAGTGACAGGTGTATGGCACGTGGCATGGAAGGTAGCGGTAGCGACGGGTCTTCATAGCAGGAAGGACATCCCGAAGACGAGCTATCGCCTCGCGGGCAGCCATCTGCATAGCATGCCTTTCTGTAGGCATGGCTCTCCCCAAGAATCGGATGCGGCGTATCTTAGCATGCCCTCCCCTGAATTGCACCGTGGCCTGGTGCATGGTCAGACTGTCGTTGATCTTGTGTGGATAAAGTGTGAAGACTGGGCGCACGGATGGCCCCATCGCGACCTGAACGATGAAGGAGAGGAGCTTCACGAACCCCTCAGGCACATTGGCGAACATTTGTGACTCACAGTCGTTGCCACCAATCTACAAAAGTAGGCAAAAATTCTGAGCGATCAGATCATAAATTCTATGCTGACTGTCAGAAAAGTGACTACATTTGTAAAAACATGAATAAACTCTATCATGCTAATAACCGATTAGCAATCGCACCTAGTGGCTTCCTACAGTCAGCCTGGCTCTGGTACCAAGTCTATCATGACCGGTTTTTCAATAAAATGCTTATTGAGAAAATCGATCTTTTGATCCCAGTATAGGAAAAGTTATCCTCACTGGTAGACAAATACTTGATAAACAGAGGACCAGTAGCATTAAATATATTACAGGGTTGAGCTGAGGCTGCTCAATAATTTATTACAAACTCGCCAATATCTTAGGGCGGTTATGACACAGGGGTGTGGTGACATGCTACTAGCTCGAGATAAAAAGTGGTGGTGGATAACTTGACTCCTAACTGGCAGCTCATCGAGCGTCGAGGTAAGGCTCGATGGATTTATTTCTGGGGTGGCGGAAGCGGATATGATACAATGACCAAATGCAGGATCGCACGGGACTGATTGGGACTCCTCTAGGCGTCGGACTCGCTATCAAACTCTTCATCCATGAGATCGCCTTCATCAACATCTGGCCAAATCAACAAGCCAGGTGAGTACTTTGAAAGTACTCGCAAGACAGTTCGGACAAAAGATATAACAAATGCATGCATGAATGTGTCATGAGCAAAAAAATAATGATGCTCATTCCAATAATAAAATTTTTGCACGACATGATAAGTAAAACAAAAATAACTGAAAACCGATCGGGTGTCTGGAGTGACGCCTCGAAAGGTAAACAAATAAAGCTCATGCAGCAGTCAGGTGTCTAAGCGACACCACATAAAGGGCTTATAAAGAAATGCCACAGTCGGCCGTCTTAGCGACACCACATAAAGGGCTTATAAAAGAAATGCCACAGTCGGGCGTCTCAGCGACACCACATAAAGGGCTTATAAAGAAATGCCACAGTCGGGCGTCTCAGCGACACCACATAAAGGGCTTATAAAAGAAATGCCACAGTCGGACGTCTGAGCGACATCACAGAAAGGGCTTATAAAAGAAATGCCATAGTCGGACGTCTGAGCGACATCACAAAAAGGGCTTATAAAAGAAATGCCACAGTCGGGCGTCTGAGCGACATCACAGAAAGGGCTTATAAAAGAAATGCCACAGTCGGACGTCTGAGCGACATCACAGAAAGGGCTTATAAAAGAAATGCCACAGTCAGGCGTTTGAGCGACATTGCAGAAAGGGCTTATAAAAGGAATGCCACAGTCGGACGTCTGAGCGACATCACAGAAAGGGCTTAAATCAGAAGTAAATAACGGGTTAGTCCATCCACAAGAATAAACTTTTAACCAGATTTAAAACTCATGTAGTCCACCGGGTTTTGTCACTGAGGCTGATATCTGACAAGATAAGATGAACACAGTACTTGGACATGTACAAGATGATTTAAAGGATTTGTGACTCTGCAGAGTTTGTACTAACTGACCACAGCCAACGGATTTCCATAGTCACGAAGGACTAGTTCCGTTTATGGTATTTCGGTAGAAACACATTTAACCAGTACACACCCATTCCACCTCACGATGCCAGGAATCACCCTAGACAACGTCCAAGAGAAACTTTGAGACGGGGTGGTCACAACCTCGAATAGCATGGGATCAAATTTCTATACACGTGCTCTAAGGGGTGCCCCCCTCTCGGTCCCAACCGGAAACACCCATGCCCCCTGACCGGATGACGAGCTTTAATCCAGGGCCATGGAACCCTCATCCCGGCCTCTCAATTTGGTGTGTACCAGGAAAACGGTTTGCAACTTACTAGGCCATATTCCTTGCGGAAAACATGTGGCAGTACAGGAATGGAAATGAATGGGAATGTGATTTGATTGACAATGACACTGAAGTCAAATAGACTGGCGCAAGACTGGCATGCCACAACACTGCCATCTTACCCATCCTCATGCCATCACATGGCCATGCAAATATGTATCCAACAACATATGGCTTTCCGAAACTTACTTTCCACTTTTGTGCATGAAATATAACATTCAAAGAAATGTTCATAAACATGCCATGAAACTCCTAAATGCAAACATGCAACAAACACTCATCATATCAAGAGTTCAAACATGCTTGCTTGGTTCGGAGTAGTCAGAGTCTAACTGGGTGAAGTTCGTGGCTCCGTCACCTCCTCCGGTATCCACGGTATAAGAAAATACGCAATAACGTAAATACCGCGAGGTGCACAAAATTATTCGATAAAAATTCTCAAATAAATCTGATAAAAAACTAGACAAAATTTTTAAGAGAACAGAAAAAGAATCAAACAAAAATCCTTTTCTGTTTAAAAGTTATAAGGGTTTTGATTCAGGGACCTTTCTGTAATGAAACAGAAAACTCTCACGGGGTTCTGCAGAAAAGTCCAGAAAACGATTCGTTTAAAAGAAAAGAGTGAGAGACTGACAGGCGGGTCCCACCCGTCAGGTTTGAATATTCAAACGAGGGAGACGGGGCTCGACGGCGCCCGAGAGCTGCGGTGGTCGCCGACGGCGATCCACGACGAGGCAGGGGGATCAGGTGGTACCTCCGTGTTCAGTACGTCCTTCCGCGTCGGTGGGTGGTGGTGGTGGTCGCCGGCGAGCACTGTGTCGATGGCGGCCCTTGCTCCGGCGGATGGTGGTTTGGGTAGTCATGGACCTCATCGGAGAGAGCTGCTGGGGTCAAATTAGAGTGGGGGTTAGTCTCCTAGAGGTGGCATGAGGCTACGGGCAAGTCTAGGGCGGTGGAGGAGTTCTCACCAGCGAGAACGCTGCCGGAGACGAAGCAGACGGAGGTGGCCAGAGTGGATGAAGAAGGGCCCCTCGAGGCTCTTCCAGAGGTTGGGCGGGGTCTGGTGAGGTGGTGGAGGTGTGCGGGGTCGAGAGCAAGCTCGGAGGCGCTATTTATAGCCGGCCCGAGGCGGTTGCCGTGAACGGGATAAGTTCGGCGAGCGATTACGGTGGCGCTGTGGCTGGACAGTTGGTTTAGAGGCTTGAGCATCGTCTAGACGGAGCACTGGTTCCATTCCAGTGTCTAACCTAACAAGGTAGGGGAGGTTACGGCCTGTCCCTGACGGAACGGCCGTACGGCACGTCGGCGGCAGAGAGCGCGCCCTGAGCGTGCCAGGCCACGGTGACGGTGCTGCATGTGTACGCTGGCAAGGGAGATGGCCACGCGGAGCTCTCAGGTGGTTTGGGCGGTGTCGAACGGCGTTATGCCGCAAGGTGCTCCCTGTCGGCCGCCCCGGGAGGTTCTGCCGCCACGGAAGACGCCGGCGCAGGCGGGCCAGGGTGATACCGATGCCAGGAACGAGCCAAGCGCGCGTGTGGCGCTCCGGACAGGGAGGAGGAGCCATGCACAACACGCCAGGCGCACAGTCGACATGTGACTGAACTTTGACGAAGAAACGACACTGAACTTACTGAATTTCTGAAGATGCACAGTAACAGTGCAGGCCAGGTGTTCGACAGAATGATTTTGGCATGTGGGGATTTTTCCTTGAGCTGGTTTTTGGTGGAGTGGTCTCTCATTGCAACTGGGGGTTGCCTGAATTTTGGTGGAATTTTTGGAGAAGTGGAGATATGAATTTCACCAAATTTGACAAATCTGGTCCAAACTTGCAGAGGGTGAAATTTGAAAATTTTGAAAAGGAGAAGAGTGGATCTTGTTGGTTCTAGGTTGTGGGTGCTAAGGACTATCCAGAGGAGTTGATTTGAGACCAAAGTTCAAAGGCATTAAGATACTTGCTTTGCAAATTACCTAGGCTCAAAATAAAGGACAGAATTGTTTTGGGAAAAGAAATAAATGAGATAAAATCCAAAAATGGATTTAACTAGTTGGGACAGAATGTTTGGGTTGTCCCAAAGTGGAAGGAGGGGTTTTGGTAAAAACAGGAAGGGATAAAAACCAAAGAAAAGCCCAAAACCAAAGAGGTTTTAAAAAAAACTAAATCCAAGAAAAGATTTTGAGAGGGAAAACTCAGAAGAGAGGTTTTTAATAAGGATTTAAATGACCTTCTTTAAACCAAGCAAGGCTCTTTCTGAAAACAAAAACCACAAAATTTTTGGAGTGTCACACTAACACATGTTGGTAAGTTGAAAGTGCGACTCACTCCAACGGATTGCTCCAAATGATCTACATCAACATTGAGCATCCACATCTACAACACCTACATGAAGTCATCATCGACAAAACCCAAGGTTAGTTCATCCCTCTAAGGGGGGATCTCACATCTAGGGGGAGCTTAACTCTAAGAATTGAGTCAAAGCAACTCTAATGGTGTGAACACATTGATGCATTATGTAAAAGTGGTAACCCCGCTTGAGCTTAAACGATGAGTATGACCTATGATCAAATGTTCTCATTTGACTCCTAAGTCAATATACTCATATAGAGATGACCTAGTCATCGCCAATTGTTTGATAGATGCTAGAATTGGTTGTGCATGTTTTGCCACATATTTCATTTGCCATCTTATTGTGTGAGCATGTTGGTGCATATTTTACTCATTCAAGGACATCCACTTGTTGTTTTGATTGATTTGCCTCTTTTTCTTTTTGCCAAGTGGATGGACAAGAATGCCTAAGAACCTTCTCTAGCTATCTATGCTTTTCTCGTCTCAAACTCTATTCATGCTACATCACAAAATTTGATCAAGTCAGATTCGAACCAGTATGTGTGAGGAGCACTCGGAGTCCCCGATTCATCATAGACTTAAACTTCCAAAACTTCTTTGTGATTCTCAGTCTGACCGATTCCTCCATTTCGGTCCTACCGAGATCATTAAGTCGATCTAAGTTTTCGATCTCGGTGCAACCAATTTGAACCTTTCGGTCACACCGAGTTGCTGTAACTGTACACAGTTATGCATCTCGGTGCCACCGAGTTGTTCCACTCGGTCACACCAATAGGGTCGGGCTATATATAGTCACGGGCAAAAATTTGGAAATTCCTCCGAACCCCTTCGCCCGCGCAATAGCTCACTCTGCCTCTAAGGTCTCCGGATCGTCTCCTCGTTGCCAGCCGCCTCCTGTCACTGGTCTCCGCCACCGTCAACGGAATTCAACCCCGCCGTTGCCGCTTTAGCAAGTTCATCGCCGAGCTAGGGTATGGACTCGATCACTGTGCTATCCTCGTCTGATTCCTAGCACATTGTGTTCTAAATGATTCTTTCCATGATTGAAACACTCCTATCCAGTCAATGCAATCCGTAGATTAGATGAGATTCAAAATTTTAGGGTTAGGTTTCCGCCGAAACCATCTCGGACCCACCGAGTTGAAAAACTCGGTCCCACCGATTTGGCTTATGCCATTGCACTAGTAACTCTCGGTCTGACCGAGAATTGCTAATCGGTGAGACCAATTTTAGGACTTTGTGAAACCCTAGCAGTCTCGGTGCCACCGAACTGTGACTCAGTCCAACCGAGTTCATCAGTTTAGGTTCCAAAACTGCTTCGGTATCACCGAGTTTGAAAATCGGTTGATCCGAAATGCTTTCTGTGGAAAACTAAAACTGAATTTTTGAATCATTCTTTTGCAAAAATCTCTGCATTTTGTGATGCTCATCCACTCTATCTCATCTAAAAATCTTCACAGGGTCAGCAGTCAGTGTTTGCAGCATGTTAGACCAGTGTGACAGCCAGAACAGGTCAGAAGAGCAGATTGACATGAGTCAGGGCACTAGTCCCTCCAGCACCTCAGATGAAGGTAGCAGAAGCACTCCTAGCAACTTGCCTAAGGCTGCTACCAGGCAAAGGAAGAAAAGAACTTCAGACTCTGAAGATGAGGATTATAGAGCTGAAGAGGATGAGGCTACTTCCAAGAAAGTAGTGCTCAAAAAGGAGTATGGCTCAGCCAAGACCACTAAGCCTGGACTTAATAGGAAGGTCCCTGCCAAGAGGACACCTATGCTGAAGGTCAGAGGGTCAACTCAAATACCTGAAAAGCCTGATCCCAAAGAGCCTGCTGCTGAAGGAAAGAAAAGGAAGGAGAGGGTCAAGAAGACCATAGCCAGAGTTGTTGGGCAACCTTCCATCATGGAAGAGGAAGAAGAGGTTGTTGCACCAGCACCAAAGGCACCAAAGCTTATGTGTGATGCTATTAGATTAGGGGCTGCAACATCTAAGCCCAAGGAAGCACCCAAAGCTGCCCCCAAGGCCAAGCTTGCACCAAAAAGGAATACCAGGAGTATTCCAGCTGCTGAGAAGAACAAGGCCCTAGTGCCTAATGTTGCTGATGAGGAAGATGAAGAAGGACAGGTCCTAAGGAAGCTCAAGCCCAAGATACCAGACCACAACGATGCCCATCCTGTGGCTGAGGACATGAACATCAGAAGAGACTCAGGGTTGAGGCTATGGAGGTTGACAGATCCATATTGTTGACACACTTTACACGTCGCCAAAACGTGAGTTGACACACGAACACGTCACGTGTACCCTCGACGCCGGGGGTGATGCACCGCAGCTCACGTCGAAGGAGACCCGACCGACAGCGCGATACGCAAGACAGTCGGCGGGTGCTTTTGCAGACCCAAAACCCCACACGCCCGGGAGGGACCCCGTCAGGGAGTGCAGCGGCTATGGGCTGCCCTAGGTCAATTCGCTCGCCCCTAGAGCCTCGTGGATCGCTGCCCTCCAACGCGAAGAACGAACGAAGAACGAGAAAGAAAGATACAAGGGTAGGGGATAAAGATAGATGAACACAAAAGTGTAATAGATTGATTGGTTCGATTGGTGTTGTTTAATCGGCCGTCACCCCCAACATATATAAGAGGCGGCTGGACTTCCCATACAAGTAAAGGATTCATCTAGGCTTTCCTTACAAAAAATTACATCAATTCACGTCCTAGAGTCCTAGTTCTATTCCAACTCGGATTCAGTCTGAATCTGACCCAACTTCTTCTTCCTCCCTACACAGGCCGTCAATCTGGCATGTGATCTCCGATCAAGACGGTCCAAATATCAAACTTGTGCGCCTCGACGAGATGAACAACTCTCATTTTGATCAC
This sequence comes from Triticum timopheevii, assembly GCA_963921465.1. NCBI lineage: Eukaryota > Viridiplantae > Streptophyta > Magnoliopsida > Poales > Poaceae > Triticum > Triticum timopheevii. Next base: position 557,634,005 of record OY997268.1, on the reverse strand, counting down.
TTTTTTAAATAAGGTCATCTTGAATACTTTTTGAGGTCATCTTTACCTTCCAGTCGGACTCGGTCTGGCAGCAGACTGGATTATCCGAGTCTCATAGTGAATCTGCAGGAGATATACTATCTCCAATGATGACGACTCCAAAACCAAAGTTTACCATGTTGACGATACGCACAACTTCCGTATTGAACACTCCTCCATCCGAGGTCATCTTGATAAATTTTTCGGCACATGTTCAGTTTCACTCGGATTCGAGCTCATCCACTCGGATATTAGAGTGTTTCACTCGGATCTTCCAACTTGGCTTTTCCACTCTGATGTTAGAATCTTTCACTCGAAAGATAATATTTCACTCGGATGACTATATTTTCACTCGGAAGGCAATCTCTTACTCGATCGGCAAGTTTTCATTCCGACGGTAATATCTTTACTCAGATGATAATAAGTTCACTCGGATGTCAAACTTTCACTCGACCGGTTAGTTTTCACTCGAAAAGTAAGCTTTCACTCGACCGGTAAGTTTTTACTCGAAAGGTAAGCTTTCACTCGACCGGTAAGTTTTCACTCGGATGGTAAACTTTTCACTCGACCGAAAACAAAGCCTGATCTTGATTTGTCTCCCCGGGTCTCATACAACCTCGGATTGAGAAGAATTATATATGAAAATCGATCGTCTTGACGAGAAGAAACTTCCTTGTGTTGTAGGTTTTTCGATTCAAGGCCTTCTTGAGGTCTGAATTGCTCGCGCAACCCATCAGACAGGGTGTCTGGTACCTCGCGCCATATTTCCGTTTAGATTCGGTCTGCAGTGTATTGCCCTCTAACTTTTGCATACGAACTCGGATTGAAATGATCTATATATCAAAATTGATTGCCTCGACGAGACGACGACAATTCCTTTAGAGTGTTACTTCATCTGAGGTCGTCTTGAAGGCGTAATTGGCTGAAAAGCACTCGGAGCACTTAAACATCAAAGTTATTCCACTCGGCGACCTAAAACTTTTCATGCTGAAAGCTCTTTCACTTGAGGCCATCTTACTTGCCTTTTGTACCTCGCCAAAATCCGGTGTCAACACATGCCCCCCTGTTTTCTGGCAGAGCTTGCGTGCCAGAAAATACTTCTTTTAAGCACGATGTCAACACTACATCGGCTGTGCATGCTGAAGACGATAATTGTTATCGTCCATATGCTTAGGCTTGTTGCTGCTTGGGTAGAGCATTTTCAAGTAATAATCATCTGAGAACAACCATTGGATGTCATGAATGCCTTCATGTAAGTCCCTCATGTCAATCCTTGACTTGACCTTTATCCAAGTACCCCATAGGGATATCAGAACCATTCGGCGATACGGATGCCAAAAGATTATGTCCATGCACCTTAAAGGAACCATCAACTATTCGGTGACTCCCCCCATTGTTGATAAAAATGCTCCATCAAGTCTCCGCCGAATAATGTCTGTCTCCTAACTTGGATCTTGTAGATAAGAGAAACTTTCTTCAGCCAACTATATGACTCGCACTAGATCCATCAGTGGCCGACTCCACCGCGGAGTCACCGCAACTCGTGAGGTCAATGTTTGAGTGATTCGTCGATGCATATAAAGATAACATTTGTTGGACGGTTGGCAATGAATCATTGTGAACCTTGATGCACGCCACCCCTTAGCCAAAAAGTCCTCTAGCCTGAATAGCACAGCATATTCGGCTTGATTATTAGCATGTAAGCTCTAGTCATCATGAAGTCTTAAAATCAAGCCCGTGAAGAAATATGTGAATAACACCGACTCTGGGCGCTGCTAAACTGAATCATGAAAATAATCTCCACGACATTTTGACTTGGCGTCCAGTGAGCGCCAACTGATAAATGTGATGTCACGCCCCCTTCCTTCGGTCTCCTAAGTCAACATTTCCTTGATCCCCGAGTGAACAGAGCTTCATTCGACTCGGTGACACACTTTTTCTGGATCCTGTGATAAACCGACAATATGAGTCGACAACTTTTCTTGCACTAGACTTTCAATTAGTGGCCGAATAATTAGTCGGCCTTCCAGTATTGGCAAAACTAAGAATTGGCTTTGGGAATATGAGATACACCACAATGAGCACAATTATTCAGATGCCAACTTTGTCAACACAATATATTCTTGGGGCAATATGCAAATATCGGCCATGTGTCCTTATCTCAAAGGACATGGTGAGACCGTCCACCAAAGTGTGAATAGCTGAAATAATTCAGATATTTCGGCTGGGGTTAAGCTCTGGGATGCTGGTTTTGATGGAACGGTCGAAGAACATGGACGATGTGCCATTTGGAGTCCCTTATAGTGAGATGAAAACTGTCGACTCCACCTACCGTCTTCACACTTGTCCTCCTTTACTCCTACCAGCTTCGCAACAGGAGATGTGATTCCGCTCTTGACTTGAGGATTTCTCTTGGGAACCCAAGCCATATTCCTCTTCTCCAGCTCCTTGACGTTGAGCCTCTTTAGTTTTCTTTCTTGCCAATGTGATAAGCCGAGTGAGCATCCCGGCTGTGATTTTGTTTTATGCACTGGCAAATTCTTCCTGGCTTTGGGCATCTCCTGCTTGGCCTGACCAAACTCGGCGATTAGATCTTTGAAAGTTAATTGCTTCACTTTCTTGTCCTTAGTAGCCAACATAGACTCGGCTGGCTTTTTGTCATTTGGAGTCGGATCTGAAATAGCACATTTGCGGCCATCCTTTTTCACTTGGTATACTTGCTTGACCACATCCATCTTCTTCGTTGAGCTTCGGACCGATTCTTTTTGGTTGAGTCGGTATATAACATGTTGTTGTTGAACAAACGACGATCCTCTCGGAGCTACATAATTTTGCTAAGGTGGTTTAGAATATGATGGACAGTGTGCCCTTGATTTATACTTGTTCCATGATTGATATGAATAATAGTTAGCATGGGGAGGAATCCATGGCATTGGTATTGGTGACCCAAAAGGGGAATATGGAGTCCGCTTGCTCAACTTCTTCCTTCGTCAATCCTGGTGTTCAGATTTATGCCTTGGGGGTGACTTCAATGCTTTTGTTTCACTCGGCCGATAAGCACTCTTCGCCTCACTTATCTTCTGATACTTTTCTAATAACTACGCGGAAGTGACTTTTGGCTTTTTACCTTTGTGCTTACAATTGCCTTTGCTTTCTTTAATTGTGCATGTATCGGTCTTTGAATTTTCTCGTTGCCCCCCAGTGCTAGATGTTGCCATTGTAGCTTTGATGGAATTCCCATCTTCAAGATTTTTGTTGATGCACCTTTTAACCATATTCTTGCTCGAAGAATTGACCCCGTCATCGTCGGTGTGTACCTATTGAACTTTAGATGAATCGGCTGGAGATAGCCGAGTCAACATTTGATTACCATCAAAACCAATCTGATCCGACTGGCCAAATGATCATGCCTTAACAAACTCCAGTCGTCCTATCTTGTGCGATTGCTCGACTTGATGGATCATGTTGTAATATTTGACATTTTGCTCGAACAAACATTGCATTCGCTCTTGTCTTGATGGCTCGACATCGTGATCAATTATAATAATAGGATTATTCAGCGATGTACCGATGATGTGATCAACTATGCCTGCACTGGACATACACTCCTGGTCCATTAACCGATATTGTGATATCGGCTTCGATACAAAACAACCGAGCGGTGTCAGTTTAACATCATCCGACTCAGCTATGCATTGATTTTCTTCCTCCTTTCTCGATGCGCTTGAATCGGCTATCCTGGAGAACTTTGAACCTGGCTTTATATTCCTGCAACCAAAATAATTACAGAATATACGTCTCATCCAAGACCAAATGTTAGCCAGGCATGAAACAAACAAAGTTGTCCATATGAATATAAAGTTCAGTCGGCATGACGGGAACAACTTTGGCTGCGATAAGTTGTCACTATTAGCCTCTATAAATAGTGTCATGTGTTGACTAGCATGATTAGTGACAAGATCATTCCTAAAAAACAGATTACTCATTTCGATTGGTCTTTCAAAATTAATTAGAATCTTACTAACGGGTGCATCAACAATATGATTTTGACCGAATCGAAAATTGAATAAACTGTTTGCTAGGTGTACCTTTGTGAAGACATTGGAAGGAGAAGGTGGTTGCACCACTGGAACAATACCTTGCTCTACTGAATAATTCTCCAACGCCTCTTCCTTTTTTTCTGGATCTCGTGCCTCATCACTCGGATTGCCTGAGTAGACAGTCGGATTGCCCGAGTGGATTTCACTCGGACGCTCTTTGTCAGTTGAACTTTGCTCGGCCACATTTTCTTGGTCTTGATGTTCATGGTTAACTGAACTGTGTTCAACCATATTACTTTGTTCTTGATGCTCATCAATATCTTTAGCACGAAACTCATAGGGTAGCATGTAAGCTCCCTTACATCCAGAAAAATCTAACACGGCCAATTTGTTGCGTTTACCATTCCTTTTCTCGGCAAAACTTGCATCTTCTGTTTTGGTACATGCAGCAATAATTGGCTTGATGCACTCGACTTTAGCCGGTGATGCACTCGTCTGGAACGATGCACTCGGCTGGCATGATGTACTCAGTATGGACTCTATGCACTCGGTTGTAACCGTCTCTATGCTCAATCTGGTTTCAACTGAATTCACCATCGTCTTTGCTTTAAAGGAATCGTTCGACTCGGCTGTAGATGACTTAGTCATATTTGACTCAGTTTCAACCGAATCAACCATATTGGCCAAGTGAACCCTTTCTTGTTGATTGGCTTGCAAAGCTTGTTTTTTTATCTTGCCTTAAAAGTGTAGAAGAGCCAACATGGTTGCTACACGGAGGAAGATACTTGATGTACTCTTGCAAATCTTCTTCTCCACGCTTCTTCTTGAGTGCTTCATAAGCCTGTCGATATTCTGTTGGTAATTCCTCAAGGGTCGGTGTAGTAAATTCATTAACACTATTCCCTGTGAGCTCTAGCTTGATCTTGTCCACTTGGGCCACATATTTTTCTTTAAACTCAGCCCTGCTTGGATCGGCTTGCCCCCCAATGCTCTTAGGATCTTTCAGCAATGGACTGATGTTGCCGAAATTTTGCAATTGTACAGGGGGTGTATAACATGCTACGATGATAGGTGAAGACGTATGCACTGTTGTTGAATATTTTCTCTCGCTAATTCGATCACTTGGTAACACTTCGTCTTCTTTCAAAATACTAGCTCTTATTGCCTCATAATCAGGAACCAATCCCTTTTCATATTGGTCAAGGCAAATAGCACTAATTTTCTTATTTTGGGCTAAACTTTTTAATGCAGCTAGAGCCACCTCATCTCCTGCAATATTAGGCACATATGCTCCTACAGAATCTCCATTCACTCGGCCATAACCACAAAGGTGATCCGAGTCATGAATATTATTAGTTTCATATGCCACTGAACAATTAATCTCACGAGGTGTAGTATATGATGTTTGAGGATAACCGGCCAAATAGCTAATGGAAGCATGGCCGATTCCCCCATCCATCGGCATGTTTGGGGATGAACCCGCATATTGCGAGTCGGCTGCCGATGGATAAAACAGTGAGACACCCTCCTGTAATTGAGGTGTCATATATTGATCACTCGAACAAATCGTGTTGTTCACCGGCATATTGAAAGATGTTGCCGATGCACGAAAGTTCAAATTCGTAGGTTGCATGTCGCGATTCTGTAAATTCCAAGTTTCTCCAATGGAATAACTAGTCGGCCTTTGCTCGTTAGGGCTAGCCGACATGACATGTCCATTGAAAGATCTAGCAACATCAACATAATGGCTATTTGCATCTACATAAGGAGATTGATGATACATGTTACCGTTGTAGATTGCAGCCGCTTGATGACACTCTCCTCGTAGCAAGTACAGGCTGGAAACTATTCAAAGCTTCGTCCCCAGCGGAGTCGCCAAAAAGTGTGTTGACAGACTTTACATGTCGCCAAAAAGTGTGTTGACACACGAACACGTCACGTGTACCCTCGACACCGGGGGTGATGCACCGCAGCTCACGTCGAAGGAGACCCGACCGACAGCGCGATACGCAAGACAGTCGGCGGGTGCTTTTGCAGACCCGAAACCCCACACGCCCGGGAGGGACCCCGTCAGGGAGTGCGGCAGCTATGGGCTACCCTAGGTCGATTCGCTCGCCCCTAGAGCCTCGTGGATCGCTGCCCTCCAACGCGAAGAATGAACGAAGAACGAGAAAGAAAGATACAAGGGTAGGGGATAAAGATAGATGAACACAAAAGTGTAATAGATTGATTGGTTCGATTGGTGTTGTTTAATCGGCCGCCACCCCCGACATATATAAGAGGCGGCTGGACTTCCCGTACAATTAAAGGATTCATCTAGGCTTTCCTTACAAAAAATTACATCAATTCACGTCCTAGAGTCCTAGTTCTATTCCAACTCGGATTCAGTCTGAATCTGGCCCAACTTCTTCTTCCTCCCTGCGCAGGCCGTCGAGCTTGCATATGATCTCCGATCAAGACGGTCCAAATATCAAACTTGTGCGCCTCGACGAGATGAACAACTCTCATTTTGATCACTTTTTCAAATAAGGTCATCTTGAATACTTTTTGAGGTCATCTTTACCTTCCAGTCGGACTCGGTCTGGCAGCAGACTGGATTATCCGAGTCTCGTAGTGAATCTGCAGGCCATATACTATCTCCAATGATGATGACTCCAAAACCAAAGTTTACCGTGTTGACGATACGCACAACTTCCGTATTGAACACTCCTCCATCAGAGGTCATCTTGATAAATTTTTGGGCACATGTTCAGTTTCACTCGGATTCGAGCTCATCCACTCGGATATTAGAGTGTTTCACTCAGATCTTCCAACTTGGCTTTTTCCATTCGGATGTTAGAATCTTTCACTCGAAAGATAATATTTCACTCGGATGACTATATTTTCACTCGGAAGGCAATCTCTTACTCGATCGGCAAGTTTTCATTCCGACGGTAATATCTTTACTCAGATGATAATAAGTTCACTCGGATGTCAAACTTTCACTCGACTGGTTAGTTTTCACTCGAAAAGTAAGCTTTCACTCAATCGGTAAGTTGTTACTCGAAAGGTAAGCTTTCACTCAACCGGTAAGTTTTCACTCGGATGGTAAACTTTTCACTCGACCGAAAACAAAGCCTGATCTTGATTTGTCTCCCCAGGTCTCATACGACCTCGGATTGAGAAGAATTAAATATGAAAATCGATCGTCTTGACGAGACGAAACTTTCTTGTGTTGTAGGTTTTTCGATTCAAGGCCTTCTTGAGGTCCGAATTGCTTGCGCAACCCATCAGACAGGGTGTCTTGTACCTCGCGCCATATTTCCATTTAGATTCGGGCTGCAGTGTATTGCCTCTAACTTTTGCATACAAACTCGGATTGAAACGATCTATATATGAAAATTGATTTCCTCGACGAGACGACGACAATTCCTTTAGAGTGTTACTTCATCCCAGGTCGTCTTGAAGGCGTAATCGGCTGAAAAGCACTCGGAGCACTAAATTCTGCCACTCGGAGTACAGTTTCGGCCCCTAAGATGAGGTCGGATGTCGATGACTTAAACATCAAAGTTATTCCACTCAGAGATCTGAAACTTTTCATGCTGAAAACTCTTTCACTTGAGGCCATCTTACTTGCCTTTTGTACCTTGCCAAAATCCGGTGTCAACATATATGCCGCAAGGAGAAGAACTGTTGTTGATTACAGGTTCCATACAAAGGAACAGCAGGACTTCTATGAGGCAATCTTGTTGGACAAGAAGCCCATAGTATATGATATGAGGTGGGTCGACTGGACCTACATTAAGGAAAATGAAGAGCACTATCCTGGAGTGCAAGACAGTTTTGTTGCTTGTGGAGTTGCAGATTATGTTGGGCAAAAGCTCACCAACTGGAATGATGAACTTATCATGCAATTCTACTCCACAACACACTTTTATCCAGATGGGAGGATAGTTTGGATGTCTGAAGGTACAAGGTACCAGTCCACTGTTGAGGAATGGGCAAGACTGATCAATGCCCCAAAGGAAAATGATGATGACCTGGATGTATATGCCATGAAGAAGATGGACCACAATTCCATGGCACACATGTACAAGGAGATCCCAGACAAAGCTGTTGAGACACATAAGTTTGGATCAGTCCACTTTCTTCTACCAGGGCTGCCAACTATCAATTGAATCCTAAGGCACACTCTATTGCCTAAGTCTGGTGACCATAACATGATTAGAGGGCATGCAATCAACATGTTGCATTTGTTTGATGTGCCTTAGAAATTCAAGGTCATGAGCCTTATGATTTAAACCATTAAGAGGACTGCAGCAGATCAGAAGAGGAGCTGTGGATATGCCCCTCAGATTCAGGAGTTGATTAACTCAAAGATGGGCACAGGAAAATATCTATTGGATAAGGAACATTTTCCACTTTATCCAGACTTTGAGGACAATGAGGTTGTCATGAATGAGAATGATCCATCATATGTACATGCTCAAGAGAAGAAGGAGAAGGCAAGGAAGGAGAAGGCTGCCAAGATGCCAACTCAAGAGGAGGCATCTAAGTATTTCTTGAAGAACAAGCAGGAGCAGCTTGGTTACTTAATAGCATCAACACTGTGGATTGAGAAGGGACTGGCTACCCTCACTCAGAATCAGGAGAACTTGGAAAGAATCATGGAACTCAAATTTCATGATCTTGATGTCAAAGTAACTGAGATTCAGTTAGTTGTGGAGCAGCTGCAGGATGACATGCAGGAGAGGCAGGGCAAGACTACCACTAATGTGTTTGCCAGAGTGCCTAGAGCCCAGAGGTCAGTTGCAGTGCCTGTGACAGACACTAGAGCAACATCATCTGCACCAGCTACAGCTCCCACAGCTCCAGTGCAACCAGCTCCAGCATCCACTCCAGCACCCTCTACTTCAACTGAAGCCTTCGTTCGTGGAGTTATCCGGACACCACCACCTGAAGATCAAGCCTGAGAGACGATCTAGCACTATGCATTTTCTATTAACTTTTTGGTAACTTGTTGCCAAAGGGGGAGAAAAATGTATAGATCATAGGCTTCGAGAGAGAGAGAGTGTTGCTTTTGTTCTCTCTTGATTTGGTGGTTAAACTTGTTTGATTTTGATTGCTTGAGATACTATGCTATTCTTGTGAGACATTGATGATCATGTGTTTGATCATAAGCTACACTTATGCATGTTTTATGATATTATCTTATCTATCCTATGTGATTATTCACTTTGCTTGGTGATGAGTGCATGTATTCAATAGTTATCATTTTGAGCGCTCCACCAAGATGTATGTGACATGGAAGAGTAACCCATGAGCCTAATTCCTTGTGCATTTGCAGCCCAAAGCAAATCTTAAACTATGCACAAATTTAGGGGGAGCTCTTGCTTATCACATACTTCTCAAAGCGACGATGTTTTTCAATCTTATTATCATTTGTCGAAGCTTTGATCTATATGTTGTCATCAATTACCAAAAAGGGGGAGATTGAAAGTGCAACTATCCCTAGGTGGTTTTGGTAATTCATAACAACATATAGCTCATTGAGCTAATGATATTCCAAGACTATTATTTCAGGAAAGCTCAATGAATGGCATGGCATGGATGATGAAAGTGGATCCCTCAAAATACTAAGGACAAAGGATTGGCTCAAGCTCAAAAGCTCAAGACTCTTCATTTTATATTTTAGTGATCCAAGATCACATTGAGTCTATAGGAAAAGCCAATACTATCAAGGAGGGATGAGGTGTTGCTTAATGAGCCTCTTGCTTCATGTGCTTAGTGATATGCTCCAAAACCCTCAGCTACTTTCTCACATCCACAAATGACCTAAACCTAAAGCCAAAATCGGTCACACCAATTCTTCCTATCCGGCGCCACCGATTTCAAAGTCATAGCCACTGCCACAAACCCTAAGCAAATCAGTCCTACCGATAGGGATCTCGGTCTCACCGAGATGGGATTGTAATCTCTCTGTTTCCCTTCGTAACCTTTCGGTCAAACCGAAGTGAGCGATCGGTCCCACCGAGATTGCAATGTAAACTCTCTGTTTCCCTTTTGTAACATTTCGGTCTCACCGAAAAGAGCAAATTGGTCCCACCAAGTTTACCTGACCAACTCGCTGGAAAGCTTATTACCAAAATCGGTCTCACCGAGTTTGTGTAATCGGTCTTACCGAGATTACGTTATGCCCTAACCCTAACCGAATCGGTCTCACCGAGTTGCATGTCAGTCCCACCGAAAATCACTAACGGTCACTAGGTTTACTAAATCGGTCCGACCGAGTCTGTTGAATCGGTCCCACCGAGTTTGGTAAATTGTGTGTAACGGTTAGATTTGGTGTGGAGGCTATATATACCCCTCCACCTCCTCTTCATTCGTGGAGAGAGCCATCAGACTAAACCTACACTTCCAACTTACCATTTTTGAGAGAGAACTACCTACTCATGTGTTGAGGCCAAGATATTCCATTCCTACCATATGAATCTTGATCTCTAGCCTTCTCCAAGTTGCTTTCCACTCAAATCCTCTTTCCACCAGATCCAAATCCTATGAGAGAGAGTTGAGTGTTGGGGAGACTATCATTTGAAGCACAAGAGCAAGGAGTTCATCATCAACGCACCATTTGTTACTTCTTGGAGAGTGGTGTCTCCTAGATTGGCTAGGTGTCACTTGGGAGCCTCTGACAAGATTGTGGAGTTGAACCAAGGAGTTTGTAAGGGCAAGAAGATCGCCTACTTCGTGAAGATCTACCGCTAGTGAGGCAAGTCCTTCATGGGCGACGGCATGGTGGGATAGACAAGGTTGCTTCTACGTGGACCCTTTGTGGGTGGAGCCCTCCGTGGACTCGTGCAACTGTTACCCTTCGTGGGTTGAAGTCTCCATCAACGTGGATGTACGATAGCACCACCTATCGGAACCACGCCAAAAACATCTGTGTCTCCAATTGCGTTTGAATCCTCCAAACCCTTCCCTTTACTTTCTTGCAAGTTGCATGCTTTAATTTCCGCTGCCCATATACTCTTTGCATGCTTGCTTGATTTGTGTGATGATTGCTTGACTTGTCCTAAGATAGCTAAAATCTGCCAAACTCTAAAATTGGTAAAAGGTTAAGTTTTTAATTGGTCAAGTAGTCTAATCACCCCCCCCCCTCTAGACATACTTCAAGGTCCTACACCTGTCATCCACTCAAGGACCCAAGTCTTAGGATCCCTGTTTTAGCCTCTGATATGAAGGGTAGCTGTAAGTGCATCTAGTGCCACCCCTAGTTGGTTTTGGAGTATTAACGACAAAGTTGGTTGAGGGACTAATGCGTTTGTGAGAATTGCAGGACAACACAGGTAGTGTCCCTCATTGATTCGGTTTACCTACCGGAGATGGCCCCTAAAAATGTATGAAGACATTGACGACAATGGTGGTATGTGAAGATATTCATATTGAAGACTATGACTTGAGAAGACATTGAGTGAAGACTATGGAGCGCGAAGACTGTGTCATTTCGTTGTTTCCTTTTCTTCTTTGCTGAGTCATAGGAACCACCGTACTGTTAAGTGGGGTCCAAGTGAACTAAGTCAGAATGACTGAAGTGATGCTCAACCCAAATCATATGTCTTCGAGCAAAGACAATGAGAGCAAATCTTATCCAGAGCTGGATGAGTCAGCTTTGCTTGTAGCCCAAGTAAAGTTGCCGTGTGTGTTTGAAATCTGACCGTTGGAACACGTGTCAGTTCCTTAGTGACCCAGGGTCATTTCGGACATATCAGGTCGGGTTGCCTTGTGGCTATAAATAGCCCACCCCCTACACCATAAATTGGTGGCTGCTCAGAGTTAGTGCACGGCTTTTGTCGTTTGAGAGCAACCCACCTCGAAGCCTTTGAGAGAGAGAAATCCTTGCGAGGACAAAGCCCAAACACCCAGAGCCAAAGAGTGTTAGGCATCACTGAAGTCTTTCTGTCTGTGTGACCTGAAGACTTATTACACTTGAGGACTGTGCATCCTCCAGCCAGTTAGGCATCGCGTTCTGAGCATCCAAGAGACATTGTGGATCGCCGGTGAACGAAGTCTGTGAAGGTTTGGAAGTCGCCAGAAGACTTACCACGAGTGATTGGACGAGGTCTGTGTGACCTTAGTTCAAGGAGAATACGGTGAGGACTTGGTGTCCTGAGCTGCATGCTCAGCCACTGGGTGTCCGGGACTGTGTGTCCTCGAGTTTAAATACTTAGCCGCTCCAACCAGACGTACAGTTGTCACAGCAACTGGAACTGGTCCAACAATTCATGTGTCTTCAACGAGTGACTAGTTCTATCCTCTCCCTTCCTTCACTTTGTGTTTGTCTTCGTGAAGTCATTGCCTATTTGTCATACCTGTTTGACTTCATTGCTTGACTACTATCGTTTGTTGGCTTCATACTATCTTCCATCCTGATCCTTACTACCAAGCTGCTATTAGTCTCTGTACTTTCACATTATTGCATACTTGACTATGGCTTGCTTGTTGTAGTTTATCTTCCGCTGCATATCATATAGGTCATTTCTATTGTTTGTCTTCGAAACTTCCACGTTTTGAAGAATTTCATAAAAATCGCCTATTCACCCCCCCTCTAGTCAATAACTAGCACTTTCAATTGGTATCAGAGCAAGGTACTCCCTTGTTCTGTGTGATTCGGTTTAACCACCTAGAGTTTTAAGCTATGTCGACTGCAGGATTGAGGAACATATCTTGCCCCACCTTTGACGGTCATGAGTATCCTCGGTGGAAGGCCATGATGAAGAAGCGACTCATGGCTATGGACAGTGAACTGTGGACCGTCACTGATATTGGTCTTACTGATCTATGCAAGATGGCGGAGGCCGATGACATTCGCAAGTACACTCTACTGTACCTCACCGCGAAGGATGTCATCTGCTCCTGTTTGTCCCGAAATCAGTTCAGGAATGTCATGCACCTCAATCACGCGAAGCGAATCTGGGACCGGCTTTCTGAGGTCTATGAAGGTCATCGTACTCGTCATGATCCTTGGTTTGAGGATTACAAGGAGTCTCTTAAGGAGATGACCTTTGCACCTGAATCGACATCATCTTCACCATGCCTCATGGCAAGGGGTACTGAGGTAACTGAATGCTACCTCTCTGAAACTAGTGATGATGAATCAGGTGATGAATTTGGCCCCAGCTATGTCAAACTTGCTTCCCTTGTCACTAAACAACAAAGAGTCTTGGAAAAGGTTCAAAACATGCTAAGTAAGAGCGATGATATGTTGGGTGAAGAAATGGATCAGTCAAAAGCATTGGCTGAGAGTCTTCAGAGACTTCATTCCAAGTTTGACGCCCTTCAAGATCAACATAATGCTCTCTTGTCTGATCACGAGAAGCTTTCTTCTGAATGTCTTCAAAGAAAGCAAGACCTTGAAAAGATAAGAGTGGATTATGAAGATCTTCAGAAGGAGCGCGATTCATTACTTGCTCAACAAATCAGCATTACACAGGATGTATTTGAACCACCATGTCTAAAATGCATTGAGCGTGATAACGCTACATCTGTTGCTGAATGTTCCACTGCTGCTACTATTGCATTGTCTTCAACTAGTGATGTGGTAACTAACCCCTCTGCGGAGGATACCACTACTATTGCTGACGAAAATGCCAGGTTGAAGACATTGCTTGAAACAGGGATGTATAAAAGTCTGAAAGGACATCAGACACTTTGCGATGTCCTCAAAAAACAGATTCTAAACCGAAACCCTACGAAAGAGGGTGTTGGGTTCGAGAGGAAAATGAATGTTGATGGTTCCTACTGGAAGCCTGAGCAGTATCCCAAAACCACATGGGTTGCTGCAAAGGAATCTTCAATAGATCCATCCACCTTATCTGGCTTCACTTGCGCTAACCCTATCATCATTGATGAATCCTTTGATGCAAACTATAAACTGTTCAAAAATCAGAATGGTGAAGTGTTTGCCAGGTATATTGGTACTAACTGCAGGAATGGACCACCTATGACGAAGATCTGGGTACCTAAGCAGTGTATTGAGAATCTTCCTGTGAATGTCATCATGACACCACCAAGGAAGAAGACAAACCCCAGACCTATGGTTTCATCCGGCCCAAAGGCTTCATACAGGACTCACCTGAGTCACCCTAACGCCAATGTTTTGCAGGGAAATCGTACTCAAGCTGATGAATATGAGCGTGTGTCTTCAAACCGCTATGTTCGTAGAACTAAGAACTTTTCTGCTTATTCATATGAGTATCATTCATCTCCTGCAAGGCTATTTGCTAAGGCTTCAAGGCCAAAATTCTCAGATGCTGCACTTAGACTCATTGCTTCTAAGCCACCCCTGAAGATGTGGGTGGTGAAGAAGAATTAACTTTCTTTTGCAGAATAAGGTCTCCAGCCTGCAATCAAAGGCGTCCAACACTATTGCTGGGGACCTAAAACACATTAAAAGACGCATGATAAAATGATCTTACTATGTATTTCACATTTGAATCGCTTACCAGTCATACTATGTGTCCTAACCTTGAACTAAGCTGTGATAATCCTTGTGTGCGTCAAATGCTTATGCTTCACAACACTCTTTGTGAAGCCTATCCTCCTAACTGCATTGTAGGGTATGACACCAAAATCTTCAGAATGGATTATGGACAGCGGATGCACTAATCATATGACTGGTGATCGAAGTCTTCTCATGGACTCAACCTTACGTCCATCAGACAAGAGTCACATCACATTTGCTGACACTGGTAAAAGCAAGGTATTGGGTCTAGGTAGAGTTGCAATCTCAAAGGATCAACACATGGATAAAGTGATGCTTGTTGAATCCCTTGGTTTCAACTTAATGTCTGTCTCAATGCTTTGTGACTTGAACATGATTGTGCTATTCGGAAAATATCGTTGCCTTGTACTAATGGAATCTGACAAGTCTCTAGTATTTGAAGGGTATCGAAAAGATGATCTGTACATGGTAGATTTCTCAGCAGGTCCACAGCTTGCCGTATGTCTTCTTGCAAAAGCTTCAGAATGCTAGCTCTGGCATCAGAGGCTGGGGCATGCTGGCATGAGGAACTTACACACACTCGTCAAGAAGAAGCATGTTATAGGCATCGAGGGTGTCAAGTTCAAGAAGGATCATTTGTGTGGTGCCTGCGAAGCTGGAAAGATGACTAGGGCAAAACACCCCTCAAAGACAATCATGATGACATCTCAACCCTTCGAGCTGTTACACATGGACTTATTTGGCCCTACTCACTACTCCACCCTCACAACAACTGCTTGTCTCTATGGCTTCGTCATTGTTAATGACTACTCAAGATATACATGGGTGCACATAATTCTCTACAAGACTGAAGTGCAAGATGTCTTCAGACACTTCGCCAATCGAGCAATGAACAATTATGGCGTGAAGATCAAGCATATCAGAAGTGACAACGACACTAAGTTCAAGAACACCGCACTTGATCTTTATCTGGATACAATGGGAATCACTCATGAGTTCTTTGCTCCATACACACCTCAGCAAAATGGCATCGTTGAGCGCAAGAACAGAACCCTCATTGAGATGGCTCGAACAATGCTCGACGAATACAAGACACCAAGAAAGTTCTGGCCTGAAGCTATTGATACAACATGTCACATCATCAACCGTGTTTACATCCATAAGCTTCTGAACAAAACATCCTATGAGCTCCTTACTGGCAAGAAGCCAAATGTCAGCTGCGTCAGAGTATTTGGAGCTAGGTGCTGGATCAAGGATCCCCATCACAAGTCAAAATTTGCACCTAAAGCTCACGAAGGCTTCATGCTTGGTTACAGAAAGGACTTGCACTCTTACAGAGTCTTCAAC
Source organism: Triticum timopheevii (assembly GCA_963921465.1). Taxonomy (NCBI): domain Eukaryota; kingdom Viridiplantae; phylum Streptophyta; class Magnoliopsida; order Poales; family Poaceae; genus Triticum; species Triticum timopheevii. The sequence continues at coordinate 557,618,120 of OY997268.1, read as the reverse complement.
CTCCATCTCTACAAAATCGTCGAAACTGTGGACGTGAGATTTGATGAAACCAATGGTTCACAAAGAGAGCTCCTGCCAAGTACACTAGATGAAGCTCCACCCAGCAAATCTATCAAGCTGATGGGAACTGGTGAAATCATGCCCTCTGAAGCACAGCTTGAAGAGGAACTTATCATTTCTGCACCAAACCAACCTGAAGACAATGCTCAGACCGAAGACAATCCTCCCAATGATGACAATGATCAGCAAGAGCAAGGTCCTCGACCAGTTCATCCTCGTGTTGCAAATGAAGTAAAAATTGAGAAGATAATTGATAGCATCAATGCACCTAGTCCACTTACTCACTCAAGAGCAACATAGTTAGCAAATTTCTGTGGGCACTTTTCGTTTGTGTCAATATCAGAACCCAAGAAAGTTGCTAAAGCCTTTATGGAACCTGAATGGATACAAGCTATGCAAGAAGAACTTCAACAGTTCAAGCTGAACAATGTTTGGGAACTAGTCAAGCGTCTTGACCCTCGCAAGCATAACATTATTGGCACTAAATGGATATATCGAAACAAGCAAGATGAGCATGGTCAAGTCGTCAGAAACAAAGCACGTCTTGTGGCTCAAGGATATACTCAAGTTGAAGGAATTGACTTCAATGAAACATTTGCTCCTGTGGCTAGGCTTGAAGCTATTCGCATACTGCTAGCCTATGCTAACCACCACAATATCTTGCTACATCAAATGGATGTGAAGAGTGCATTCCTCAACGGCAAGATTGAAGAAGAAGTATATGTTGCTCAACCACCTGGCTTTGAAGATCCAAAACATCCTCATATGGTGTACAAGCTAAACAAAGCACTGTATGGCCTCAAACAAGCTCCTCGCGCTTGGTATGATATGATCAAAGACTTCCTGAAGAGCAAAGGCTTCAAACCCGGATCCCTTGATCCCACACTCTTCACGAAGACATATGATGGTGAATTGTTTGTGTGCCAAATATATGTGGATGACATTATCTTCGGCTGCACCAACCAGAAGTATAGTGATGAGTTTGGATACATGATGCAAGAGCAATATCAGATGTCCATGATGGGTGAGCTGAAGTTCTTCCTTGGTCTTCAAATTCGTCAGCAAAGGAATGGCATCTTCATATCTCAAGAAAAATACCTCAAAGATTGCCTGAAGAAGTTTGGAATGCAAGACTGCAAAGGTTACACGACGCCTATGCCAGCCAAACACCATCTGGGTCCCGACGATAATGGTAAAGAGTTCGATCAAAAGGTATACCGCTCCATGATTGGTTCCTTACCTTATATATGTGCATCTAGGCCAGATATTATGCTTAGTGTTTGCATGTGTGCTCGATTCCAAGCGGCACCAAAGGAATCGCATCACTTAGCTGTGAAGCGAATTCTTCAATATTTGTCTTACACCCCAACACTCGGATTATGGTATCCAAAGGGCTCAAAATTTGATCTGGTTGGATTCTCGGATGCTGATTATGCTGGTGACAAAGTGGATCGCAAGTCTACATCAGGCACATGTCACTTTCTGGGACGATCACTTGTTTGTTGGTCTTCAAAGAAGCAGAACTGTGTATCACTCTCAACTGCTTAATCTGAATACGTTGCTGCTGGATCTTGCTGCGCTCAGCTTCTATGGATGAAGCAAACTCTCAAGGACTATGGCATCAATCTGAAACAAGTACCTCTCTTCTGCGACAACGAAAGCGCCATCAAGATTGCCAACAATCCAGTCCAGCACTCAAAGACAAAGCACGTTGAAATTCGTCATCACTTTCTCAGAGATCATGTCATGAAGAAAGATATTGACATCATTCACGTCAACACTGAAGAGCAACTGGCAGATATCTTCACAAAGCCCTTGGATGAGAAAAGGCTTTGCAAATTACGGTGTGAGCTAAATATCTTGGGATCCTCAAATGTCCTGTGATCAGGCACACATCCTAACACTTCTGCATGTTGATGACTTAGATGTGCAACACATGAAGTAAAGTATATCTTCAATCAATGAAGACTTACATTCTGAGTGTGAATACATTAACATGGAATTTGACTTCGGAGCGCCATGATAATTGTGCGCCGTGTCTGGGTCTAATACTTCCTATACGGTGGGTAACGCCACCACCAAAATTTCTTGGTTTGAAGTGTTTCACTCATGGCGTTACTTTTGCAATGTCTTTGCATTTGGTTGTCTTCAATTTCAACTTATCTTCATGATTTTCTTCACTATGTTGACTTGATTGCTTTCATATATATGTACTAGTGTTCTGTCCTCTACAGCATTCACTTATAGCTATGTCTTCCTAATTGAATCTTTTGAACTAAGTGAATGTGATCGGACCCTAATCTCTCTGTGCTTTCTATCTCAAACTCTATCTGTCCAAATCATATGCATTCTATTGAAACTGTCGAATGTCTTCTCTGCGTCCTAGTCAGAAAAAGACACAGAGACAAACATTAAGTCTGTTTTAAATGATTCATCTTTATTGGTTGAAATCCAGAGAAGCCAGAACAACCATCCGACATGCCTGGCGGGCGTGGGAACGTGGGACATCTCTGAGTATGTTGCATGCTTGCCACGTGCCCCTCAGATGTGAACCGCCAGGGGCACCTACGTAATTGCGCAGTGCCGTACACTTCCTTATAAATACATGCCCCCTGCGGTTAAGAAAGCCTTCTTCCACCTCTCCACCTCTTCAAAACCCTAGTGCCACCGCTAGCTCTCGACGACGCCGGCGACGAAGCGCTTAGCTGCCGCGACTTCTCCGACGCCGTCCTCACGCCGGCCGCGGACATCGTCCTCTCCGCCGCCGCCATAGGTGTCCTCCGTCGCCAAGTTAGGGCACGGTGGATTGAACTGCTCGGTTTCCTGTTCATCCCATCTAGCAGTTCTTCATGTGGTAAATATAACTCTATTTTTACCATCTTTTTGATCTTCAAAGATTCATCCTTTTTACCAAATTGGTTTCTGCCTATACAATGTTAGATCTAGTCTGTCTGCATCTCATACTGCCTAGTATATTCACTTAAACTTCATATCCAGTTTGATTCCTCACTTGTACTTATTCACGGATTCGTACAAATCTGGAACCAACTCTCAACATATAAGTGAATGTCTTTGCATCATGAGGTCAATGTCTTCAAACTAATTTATCTTCAAAATCTTCTGAGAATGCATATGACCTCTTCCCCTTCCCTCGCATCTCTAATGCTGTCACAGGTACATGTCCGTGGGAGAATCCCTTGGTTCTCATAGTCTACATTCGTTTGCAGAATTCTTATAGCATCACATTAATTCTCCTGAAGCCAGTTCCTGTTTGTCCAGCAAACGAAAGCCCTTGAAGCCTTTGAACGTATTGAAGCCATTCAGTTTAAAGTTCATGGCTGCAGAGAAATCAGTAAGGAAGGGTGGCAGACAGCGTCGTGGAGGAACATCAAAAGATTTGCCTGATGACCTCGCAGAACTTTACAAGACAAATCCTGAAGAGAATTATCATCAGCGCAAGACACGGATCCAATGGATTCGACGATATTGGGCTGAACAATGGTTCAAATACAAGTTCGTGACCCAGGAATACGCTGAGAAGAATGCTATCAAAAGTCCTTGGGGTGATATTCTCTATCGAGGCCTTCAACCCAAGAATAGTGCTGAAGCTATTGCACAGGGTTTCTATCCGTGTATGGTCAGTGAACCTCAACCTGGAAATGCCGACCCATCATCATTGCTCTGGTGTCGTGACGATACTCTCTTCAAGCGCAACTTCCAGCACGCAAAGGCATCTGCCAAAGAAAACAAGAAGTCATTGGGATTAGACTTCAATCCTGGTCCCTCTGCTCCCCATGCTGATGGCTCACGTGATGCAGAACCCAATGTCACCGGCCCCTTCTCCAACCTTGATGGCCTCATCACGTACATCTTGGTCCATGGTGCCAAAGTGGATCATTCTGATAATGATGCCGACACTGATGAAGCTCCAGCTCCTCCTCCAAAGCCGCAGAAGCTAAAGAAGCCTAAGGCTTCAAGATCGTCTGCTCCTCCAAAAGCTTCACGTACGAAGCCACTAGCCACTGCACCTCCTGAAGACAGTGTGCAGTCTGAAGATCTATCACGTATCTCCAAGAAGACGAAGAAGAAAAAGAAAATTGTCAAGCACACTAATCAAATCTTGACTCCTGTTGCCATTCTGCGAGAAGAGCCCATTGATCTGTCAAGCGATGAAGATCTTGCAGATGATGCCCTTGAGCAACTGATCAAGAGCAAGGAAGAAGTAGAGATCTTCAATAATTTGCCTCTCTTTGATGTGGCAATCATCCATAACTTCATTGATGAGTGGTTTGACACCCCAAATCTCAGCTTTGAAGATCTGCAACTTCCCATTGGCCTCAGCATCTCCTTCAATGGCGCTATTGCTTCTGAGCTAGCTCTTGCTCAGCGCATCATTGAACTGAAGCATAAGATCGACTATGAGAAGGCTCAGTTCAAGAAGCATGTGGCAAAGCTCAGCGTGCAAGATGTCAGAAACTTCAAGATCATGTTGCACGAGCTTAATGAAGCCTTTATCAAGAAGCGTGAAGAAGCTCAAGGCTCTCGTGAGCGTATGAAGAGTCTGGCTGACAAGTGTGTGCTAGCCTACAATGAGGCTGAGAAGCGTAAGTCTCTTGGTCGTCCTGGCATTGACCCAAGAATGGCTGCAAAGAAGAAGAAGCTATCAACTGCCCAATCTGCACCTTCAAGGCAGGAAGCACCTCACATAATCTTCCCAAGCAGCTTGACTGGCTCGAAGCCAAAGGTCATGTCAACTGCTTCAGAACTAAAGAAGACGAGGGTTGCCGAGGCTGAAGCCAGAAAAAGAAAAAACACAGAAGCCTCTGATGTTGCTCCCTCTAAGAAGAAGCGTAAAACCAAGAAGAATCGGGCTGCTCCCACAGAGCCCTTAGTTGTTGAACCTATCTTAGTGGTTCACCCTGCATCTGAACACCAAGAACGACGGATGATAGTTCATGAGCCTGCTTTCACAGAGGCTCATGAAGCTAAAGACATTCCAGCAGTTAATCCCACCGCTGCTGAAGACATTGGTCACAATGACAATGTTGAAGATGATGAACTTCTTCCTCAGATCGAACACAACCCGATATCATCGCCTGTTCTCACGAACAGCAAACTCATCAGCATTGGTCGTCCTCTGACGCCAATTGCTCAGGATGCATCATGGGCTCATCACCCACAGCAACAAGACTCCCCGAGTACACCCCAACAACAACCACAAGTCACACCACCTGTGCAAGAAGAACAAGAAGACTTTGAGGCCCAGCCAACTCCATCTCCAAAGGCGTCACCAGCATTTCGCAGGCTCCACAAAGGAAAAAGACCTCAGATCCCTCTTTCGAGCATTCCAGAAGGAGAAATGCACCACTCATCTGTTGCACGTCAAGTGTTTCCAGAAGCCACTCCGACTGTGAATGTCTCCGTGTCTGAAGCCCAAGCTGCTGAAGACAATCCGGCTGCATCAGCCGATGAAAATCAAGAAGACATATGTGTCCCCACTCCCCCCAATACTGAAGAAGTTGTTCCTGATGTGAACGTGCCAGTGCCCGACCCTCCAACTCGTCAAGTGGAGGATGAAAATGCTGAAGCTACCACCACCAAACCAATGAATCCAATGACGTAGTCATGGCTGAAGCTAATGTGGAGCTTGCACCAAGCAATGTGCATGAAGCCAATGATGCAACTGCTCCTGAAGTGTCTGTTGTGCAGCCTGAAGCCTCAGTTGTTGCCACTGCTCCTGTTCCGCCACCAAGGCCCTATACTATTGAGCAAGCATACGATCATGGTCAGCTAACCACTGTCCACTGGCCCGTTCTGGTCCCTCCGCCTACTGTCTCTGGTCCTCAGTTTGATTATCATGTTGAGCATAGGCCTCAGGTCCAGAAACCAAAGCCAAGACTGCCAAGGTTCCCAAGAACTGCCAACTCAACAGGGTCCTTCAATGCAAATGGCTTCAAAAGCCACAACACCTTCTTTGACAGCGCAAAGAACCCCTACACAAAGCCAAGAATATCATCTGGTCGGTTCTGGAGCTATCAGCAGCGAAGCTATTACTCCTGTGTTCTGTATGATCAAGGGCGCATTTTCCCTCATATGCGCCTCGACACTGAAGCGATTGCTGGACTGGCATGCTTAGAAGAAGCACTTGACTGCTTTTGTGATGCAGGTCTGCTCAGCTTTGTGACAGACAAAGAACATTGGAATGAGGAACTTTTGCTTCAATTCTATGCTACCCTCCACATTCGCGGCTACAACGGGGATATAAAGACATGGGTTCTCGAGTGGATGACAGGAAATGTTCATCATGAAGCCAAAGCTCATGACATCATTGAGCTTACAGGCCTACCCACTCCCCGAGAGCTGTTCGAACCTGATTGTCAACTCCACCGCAATGCACTGGAGAGCATCTTCCATAAGCCAGAGCCCAACATGAGCCAGATGTTGAGCATGATGAAGCCTCTGCCATCTGACGCTGAATACCCTAAGGAGTTCTTTGTTGATGACCTTGAGTATCTGCCTCGCACAATATATCACATCATAAGGCGAACTCTATGGCCTGTCAAAGGGCATTCATCAGCGGCCAAACTTGAAGGAGCCATGAAGACATTGGTCTTTTACATCCTCAATGGCATCAGCTTCAATACACAAGAATTCTTCATCCGGTAACTTGCTGCGTCTGGATCTGACCTTTTTGGCCTGAAATTCTATGCTCCATGGGTCATGCGCCTCATCAAGCTACACTCTGCTATCAACTCTCAGCCCTCTGCTCACAATCATCTGATCTTTCTACCAGAGGTTGATATGTCAGTTGAAGCCATATACCCTGGGCCTGCCAAGAAGCCTCTTTGTCTTCAAAATGCTGAACACCAAAGCTTCACTCAACCCATGGAAGGAGTCCAAGTAGTAACTCGTGTCTATCCAATGGCTGGAAACACTCGTCTGTCTCATCATGCTCAAACTGAAGCTACTGAGAGCACAATTGCCCAAAGGCCTAAGAAGTGCTCTCGCGTCCTAACTGACCAAGAATTTCTTTTGGCACTTCATCAGAAACAAGACAAGCATCACTTTTGGCTCAAGCGACAGATGCAAAGCCTATTGGTGGACGTCAATCGTATTCGAAATCTTGCCACCAAGAATGCTTTCGTCACTCACGAGACCTGTCGGCGATCATGGAAGAGTTTGACGCTGCTTAGTGCTGAAGAAGATCTTCAAGACGATGGCTTCACTGAAAGATTCAAGTTTGACTCCACTCCTCCTCGGTATGTTGTCCTATGTCGCACTCCATCTCTTGAAGACTCTGACTATTCTTCCTCCACGGCAACTGTGAATGCCAGAGTGATCGATGATGAAGACGATGCTACTTCACCGCCCCCTACTTTTGCACGCATCGACACTGCACCAAGTATGTCTGAACCGCCAAACAACAACGACAACCCTGATGCTTCACCTACTCATGAGGACGAGTAGATGCTCTATGTCTTCAAACCTTTTTGGTCCTTACTGACAAAAGGGGGAGAAGCGTATGAGTTGATAGTCTTCAAGCGGGTTCATTTGGGTGGTTGCTTTATATTTTGCCTAGTGATTACAACTCTTGCTTCTGATACATTTTGTTCTTTGAGTTGTAACACTTAAACTCGATGGTCGTCTGCTACTTACTTGCTTTTCCATGTGCGATGATAACTTCTGCACTTAGATCATTCTGCAGACGTCCATTTTTCATTATGCATGTCACTCTCTTAGTTATATCATTTCATGCATGAGGAATTATCTTCATAAGTTGAAGAGGATCTCCACAAGTACAACCTGCCATGTGCATTTGCATTCCAAAAGCAAATTACTTATATGCACATCTTTAGGGGGAGCCTTTGCCACTTATGAAGACAATACCCTATCCTTTACAATTTCACATACTTTATCCCCGTTGAAAACTTCAACCAGTTTGTCATCAATCACCAAAAAGGGGGAGATTGTAAGTGCATCTAGTGCCACCCCTAGTTGGTTTTGGAGTATTGACGACAAAGTTGGTTGAGGTACTAATGCGTTTGTGAGAATTGCAGGATAACGCAGGTAGTGTCCCTCATTGATTCGGTTTACCTACCGGAGATGACCCCTAAAAATGTATGAACACATTGACGACAATGGTGGTATGTGAAGATATTCATATTGAAGACTATGACTTGAGAAGACATTGAGTGAAGACTATGGAGCGCGAAGACTTTGTCATTTCGTTGTTTCCTTTTCTTCTTTGTTGATTCATAGGAACCACCGTACTGTTAAGTGGGGTCCAAGTGAACTAAGTCAGAATGACTGAAGTGATGCTCAACCCAAATCCTATGTCTTCGAGCAAAGACAATGAGAGCAAATCTTTACCAGAGCTGGATGAGTCAGCTTTGCTTGTAGCCCAAGTAAAGTTGTCGTCTGTGTTTGAAATCTGACCGTTGGAACACGTGTCAGTTCCTTAGTGACCCAGGGTCATTTCGAATATATCAGGTCGGGTTGCCTTGTGGCTATAAATAGCCCACCCCCTACACCATAAATTGGTGGCTGCTCAGAGTTAGTGCACGGCTTTTGTCGTTTGAGAGCAACCCACCTCGAAGCCTTTGAGAGAGAGAAATCCTTGCGAGGACAAAGCCCAAACACCCAGAGCCAAAGAGTGTTAGGCATCACTGAAGTCTTTCTGTCTATGTGACCTGAAGACTTATTACACTTGAGGACTGTGTATCCTCCAGCCGGTTAGGCGTCGCGTTCTGAGCATCCAAGAGACATTGCGGATCACCGATGAACGAAGTCTATGAAGGTTTGGAAGTCACCTGAAGACTTACCACGAGTGATTGGACGAGGTCTGTGTGACCTTAGTTCAAGGAGAATACGGTGAGGACTTGGTGTCCTGAGCTGCGTGCTCAGCGACTGGGTGTCCGGGACTGTGTGTCCTCGAGTTTAAATACTCAGCCGCTCCAACCAGACGTACAGTTGTCACAGCAACTGGAACTGGTCCAACAATTCATGTGTCTTCAACGAGTGACTGGTTCTATCCTCTCCCTTCCTTCACTTTGTGTTTGTCTTCATGAAGTCATTGCCTATTTGTCATACCTGTTTGACTTCATTGCTTGACTACTATCGTTTGTTGGCTTCATACTATCTTCCATCCTGATCCTTACTACCAAGCTGCTATTAGTCTCTATACTTTCACATTATTGCATACTTGACTATGGCTTGCTTGTTGTAGTTTATCTTCCGCTGCATATCAATTAGGTCATTTCTATTGTTTGTCTTCGAAACTTCCACGTTTTGAAGACTTCCATAAAAATTGCCTATTCACCCCCCCCCCCCCTCTAGTCGATAACTAGCACTTTCAGTAGCATAGAATTGAAGCAACAATTCTTCATTCTAGTGCTCCTTATCAGTGACGAAATGCAGTAAGCCAGCCTCTTTGAAGCAGTTGAGAGCTTCTTCTAAGCAGGGCAGGCCAGCTATGGCTTCAGTATCAAGGTGCATATGCGGAAATATGCAGCCTTGGTTGTACAGAATGCATGAATAATAGCTGCACTGCTGATAGCTCTAGAACCAATCAGATGAAATCTTGGGCTTGGCGTAGGGGTTCTTGTCGCTATCGAAGAAGGTGTTGTGTGCAATGAAGCCGTTGACATTAAAGGATCCTGGTGAAGTGGCAGTACCTGGAAATCTGGGCAGTCTTGGCTTTGGCTTCTGAACCTGAGGCATGTGCTCGACATGGTAATCAAATTGAGGACCAGTAGCAGGTGGAGGAATTAGAATAGGCCATCGGACAGTGACAAGATGGCCATAGTTATATGCTTGCTCGATGGTATGTGGCCTTGGAGGAGGAACAGGAGCAGTGGCATTAACTTCTGGCTGCAGATTTGTGTCAGGTGCGACATTGACTTCATCTGCTTTATGGGCTTCATTGGGCACTGGTGCATTGCCCACTGTAGGCTCCACATTGGCTTCAGCCATGACAACGTCATTAGCTTCAGGAATATCATTTGTGGCAGCCTCAGGATTCTCACCCTCCACTTGAGTAGCTGGAGATTCTGGAACAAACTGATTCTCTTCATGCACTTCTTCTTGTGTTGTAGGGGGAGTAGAGACACGCTCTTCTTCTTGTGTTGCTCCAACTGATGCAGCCGGAGGGTCTGCAGCAGCATTGGCTTTAGACACAGGGACCGTCACAAAAGGATTGTCTTTAGGGAACACTTGACGTGCCACTAAACTTGACAAGTTGGAGCCCTCTTCTGTGATGGTGGTCATGGAGACAGATGGCCTCAGGCCTTTGCGAAGCCGTTGGAATACAGGCGACGCCTTTGGTGATGGTGAAGTCTCCATGTAGTTGTCATCATTGGACATGGGGCTGATGACGGGCACAGATGATGGCTGGGGTGTACTTGGTGAGTCTTGATGTGGGGTAGCTTGTTGGGGGCGATCAGCCCACGATGCATCTTGTGAGATTGGCGTCAAAGGACGACCAATACTGATTAGCTCACTGTTTGTTCGAACATGCGATGATACCGTTGGGTGCTCGATTTGAGGAAGGACTTCATCATCTTCTACATTGTCTTGGGGACCAATGGGATCAACGACTGGAACTTCTTGTTCTTCAGGAGCCTCTGTGGAAGCAGGCTCATGAATAATCATCTGACGCTCTTGGTTTGCAGACGGAGGGGGAACAAAAGCAAGAGGTTCAACAACAAGGGGCTCTGTAGAAGCAGCCCGATCTCTCTTCTTGGTCTTCCTCTTCTTAGGGGGTGGAGCGTCATCTGTGGTGCGCTTGGTTTTTCTCTTCCTGGCATCGGCTTCAGCTGCCTTGGTTTTCTTCTGTTCAGAAGCCACTATGGGGACCTTAGGCTTCGAGCCTGTCATGCTGGCAGGGAAGACAATGCGAGGTTCTTCCCGCCTTGGAGCTTCAGTGGGGGCCACAGTAGACTTCTTCTTTTGCTTGGCAGCCATCTTGGGGTCAATACCAGGACGCCCAAGTGCCTTGCGCTTTTCAGCTTCGTTGTACGCCTGAACACATTTGGCAGCAAGTGTCTTCATGCGTTCTCTTGAGCCTTTGGCTTCTTCACGCTTCTTGCGAAAGGCTTCTTTAAGGTCATTCAACATCACCTTGAATTTTTGGACATCAGCCACACCCAGCTTGGCCACATGCTTCTTGAATTGTTCCTTCTCGAAATCAATCTTGTGTTTCAGTTCAACAATTCGTTGGGCCAGAGCTAGCTCAGGAGCAATTGCGCCTTGAAAGGCGACGCTGATGCCAATGAGAAGTTGAAGCTCCTCAAAGCTGAGATCTTGATTGTCAAACCATTCATCAATGAAATTGTGCAAGATATTCACATCAAAGAGGGGCAGATCATTGAAGATCTCCGCCTCTTGCTTGCTCTTGATCAGCTGTTCCAGAGCATCCTCACCAAACTCTTCATCTGAAGACAAATCAATGGCTTCAGATTCGTTCCTCAGAACGGCAGCTGGTGTCAGTGCTTGGCTAAGTTTCTGAACAGGTTTCTTCTGTGGCTTCTCACGCTTCTTGGAGACACGAGAGAGATCTTCAGAGTTATTGCTGGGAGCAGAAGGGGCAGTTGCCAATGGCTTCGGTCTCGAAGCCGTTGAAGCAGCAGATGGTTTTGAAACTTTAGTCTTCTTTTGCTTCTTGGGCTTTGGAGAAGGAGCTGGAGCTTCGTCGGTGTCAGCATCATCATCATCAGAATGATCCACTTTGGCACCTCAAACAGTAATGTGAGTGATGAGGCCAGCAAGGTTGTAGAAGGGGGCCAGTCCTGTTTTCATTGGCTTCACGGGTTCCATTGTCCCGAGGAGAGGAGGGACCAGGGTTGAAGTCAAGCCCCGGATCCTTCTTGTTCTTTTTGGCTGAGTCTTTGGCGAACTGGTAGTTGCGCTTGAACAGACTGTCGTCACAACACCAGAGCAGCGAAGACGGGTCAGCATTCGCAGAATGTGGTCCATGCACCATGCAAGGATAGAATCCTTGCTCAATAGCTTCAGCTTGATTCCTGGGTGGAAGATTTCTGTACAGAATATCATTCCAGGGTGCCTTGATGGCATTCTTCTCTGCATACTCTTTAGTGATGAAGCAATATCTGAACCACTCTTCTGCCCAATATCTTCGAATCCATTGGATTCAATTCTTGCGTTCAGTATAGGTTTCTTCCGGATCAGTTTTGTACATCTCGTGCAAATCAGGAGGTAAGTCCTTGGAAGTGTCACCACGATGCTGTCTGCCTCCCTTTCTTGCTGATTTTTCAGTAGCCATGAAGTGTAAATTGAAAGGCTTCAGTATGTGCAATGGCTTCAAACGACTGGACTGACAGGAACTCGCTTCAGGTGAGTTTATGTGACTCTGCAAGAATTCTGCAAACGAATGCAGACTATGAGAACCAAGGGATTCTCCCACGGACATGTACCTGTGACAGCATTAAAGGTGCGAGGGAAGGGGAAGAGGTCATATGCATTCTCAGAAGATTTTGAAGATAAATCAGTTTGAAGACATTGACCTCATATTGCGAAGACATTCACTTATATGATGAGAGTTGGTTCCAGAGTTGTACAAATCCAAGAATAAGTACAAGTGAGGAATCTAACTTGTGAAGAAGCATAAGTGAATATACTAGGCAAAATATGAGATGCAGAACGAGATAGATTCATGTTCGAAGATCTAGAAACCACTTTTGGTAGGAAGGGATGAATCTATGAGATCAAAAAAGACAGTAAAAAGTAAACTTTTATTACCACACAAAGAACTGCTAGACGGAGCGAAGATGGATGCCGAGCAGTTCGATCTCCCGTGCCCTAACTTGGCGATGAGAGACAACTACGGCGGCGGCGGAGAAGATGAGGTCTGCGGCCGGCGTGAGGATGGCGTCGGAGAAGTCACGGCAGCTAAGCGCTTCGTCGCCGGCGTCGTCGAGTGCTAGCGGTGGCGCTAGGGTTTTTGAGAGGTGGCGAGGTGGAAGAAAGATTTTGACAGCGATGGGATGTGTATTTATAAGGAAAGGGACAACACAGTGTAATTATGCAGGTGCCCCTAGCGGTTCACATCTGATGAACATGTGGCAAGCATGCAACACCTTGAAAGTTGTTCCATGTTCCCACACACGCCTGGATTGCCGGGGTGGTCGTTCCGAATTCTCCGGGTTTCAGGCAAAAAGGATATGGCATTAAAACAGACATAAATGTTTGTCAGATTGACTTCAGCTGACAAGGTTCAGTGAAGACAATTGACAGTTTCAATAGAATGCATATGATTTGGATAGATAGAGTCAAGGTAGAAGCATAGATAGGTTAGGGTCCAATCACATTCACTTAGATCAAAAGATTCAACAAGAAGTCATAGCTATAAGTGAATGTTGTTGAGGACAGAACACAAGTAGTATATAACTAGTTTAAGGACAAATCAACCAGATGAAGATAAACTTGAATACAAGTCAGGGATGAAGACAAAACCATTATGAAGACTTTGCAACCATAACGCCAAGAGAAACACTTCAAACAAAAGTTTGGTGGTGGCGTTACCCACTGTATAGGAAGTATTAGACCCAGACACGGCGCACAACTATCGTGGCGCTCCAAAGTCAAATTCCGCATTAATGTATTCACACTTGGAATGTATGTCTTCATTGATATACGTTACTTCGTGTGTTGCACATCTAAGTCATCAAAATGCATAAGTGTTAGGATGTGTGTCCAATTCACAGGACATTTGAGGATTCCAAGATATTTAGCTCACACCGCAACTTGCAAAACCTTTTCTCATCCAAGGGCTTTGTGAAGATATTAGCCAATTGGTCTTCAGTGTTGACGTGAATGATATCAATATCTTCCTTCATAACATGATCTCTGAGAAAGTGATGACGAATCTCAATGTGCTTTGTCTTCGAGTGCAGAACTGGATTGTTGGCAATCTTGATGGCACTCTCCTTGTCGCACTAGAGAGGCACATTCTTCAGATGTATACCATAGTCCTTGAGAGTTTGCTTCATCCAGAGAAGCTGAGCACAGCAAGATCCAGCAGCAATGTATTCGGATTCAGCAGTGGAGAGAGATACACAGTTCTGCTTCTTTGAAGACCAACAGACAAGTGATCATCCCAGAAAGTGACATGTGCCTGATGTGGACTTGCAATCAACCTTGTCACCAGCATAATCAGCATCTGAGAATCCAACTAGATCAAACTCTGAGCCCTTTGGATACCATAATCCTAGTGTTGGGGTGTAAGCCAAATATCGAAGTATTCGCTTCACAGCTAAGTGATGCGATTCCTTTGGTGCTGCTTGGAATCGGGCACACATGCAAACACTAAGCTTTATATCTGGCCTAGATGCACATAAATAAAGCAAAGAACCAATCATGGAGCGGTATACCTTTTGGTCGAATTCTTTACCATTGTTGTCGGGACCCAGATGACTTTTGGTTGGCATTGGCGTCGTGTATCCTTTGCAGTCTTGCATTCCAAACTTCTTCAGGCAATCTTTGAGATATTTTTCTTGAGAGATGAAGATGTCGTTGCGTTGCTAACGGATTTGGAGACCCAGAAAGAATTTCATTTCACCCATCATGGACATCTGATATTTCTCTTGCATCATATGACCAAACTCGTCACTGTATTTCTTGTTGGTGCAGCCAAAGATAATGCCATCCACATATATTTGGCACACAAATAGTTCACCGTCATAAGTCTTCGTGAAGAGAGTAGGGTCCAGTGAACCAGGTTTGAAGCCTTTGCTCTTTAGGAAGTCCTTGAGCGTATCATACCAAGCGCGAGGAGCTTGTTTGAGGCCATACAGTGCCTTGTTGAGCTTGTACACCATATCTTTCAAAGCCAGGAGGTTGTGCAACATATACTTCTTCTTCTATCTTTCCATTGAGAAAAGCACTCTTCACATCCATTTGATATAGGAGAATGTTGTGATGATTTGCATAGGCAAGCAGTATGCGAATAGCTTCAAGCCTTGCCACAGGAGCAAAAGTTTCATCAAAGTCAATCCCTTCCACTTGAGTGTAGCCTTGAGCAACTAGACGAGCTTTGTTTTTGACCACTTGACCATGTTCATCTTGCTTGTTGCGATATATCCATTTGGTGCCAATGATAGTGTGCTTCCGAGGATCAGGACGCTTGACCAGTTCCCACACATTGTTCAACTCAAATTGTTGAAGCTCTTCTTGCATGGCTTGAATCCATTCAGGTTCCATGAAGGCTTCAGTCACTTTTGTGGGTTCTGAGATTGAGACGAATGAAAAGTGTCCACAAAAATTGGTGAGTTGTGTTGCTCTTTGTGTGGCTCTTGAACGAGTTTGTGGACCACGTGCATTGAGGCTATCAATCATCTTCTCAATCTATACTTCATTTGCCACACGAGGATGAGCAGGACGAAGATTTTGCTCTTGTTGATCATTGTCATTATTTGGGGAATTGTCTTCAGGCTGAGCATAGTCTTCAGGTTGATCAGGTGCAGAAATGACAAGTTCCTCTTCAGTCAAACTCTCAGAGGGTATGATTTCGCCAGTTCCCATTTGCTTGATTGACTCACTAGGGGATAACTCATCTAGCACATTTGGCAGGTGCTCTCTTTGCGAGCCGTTAGTCTCATCGAACCGCACATCCATAGTTTCAACCACTTTATAGTGAAAGAGGTTGAAGACTCTGTAGGAGTGCGAATCCTTTCCGTAACCAAGAATAAAACCTTCATGTGCTTTCGGTGCAAATTTTGAAGTGTGATGAGGATCCTTGATCCAGCACCTAGCACCAAATACTCTGAGGTAACTTACGTTTGGCTTCTTACCAGTTAGAAGCTCGTAGGAAGTTTTCTTCAGAAGCTTGTGAAGATAAACACGGTTGATGATGTGGCATGCAGTGTCAATGGCTTCAGGCCAGAACTTTTGGAGTCTTGTACTCATCAAGCATCGTTTGAGCCATCTCAATAAGAGTTCTATTCTTGTGCTCGGCGATGCCATTCTGCTGAGGTGTGTAGGGAGTAGAGAACTCATGAGTGATACCCATGGTATCCAGGTCAATGTTGGGGATATCGCTTATCGCAAACTTATCGGTTGACCCAAGATAAGGGGTAAATCGGCCAGTTTATCGGCATATCGGACAATTTATCGCCATATCGGCTAATTTATCAGCTGATTTATCTTATCGGTCAGACAACGGTAAGCGATAAATCGGCCGATTTATCGGAATATCGGAAGATATCTTGAACAGTGATCCAGGTAGAGGTCGAGGCCGGTGTTCTTGAAGTCAGTGCCGTTGTCGCTTCTGATGTGCTTGATCTTGACACCGTAGTTCGTCATGGCACGGTTGGCAAAACGTCTGAAGACATCCTGCACTTCAGTCTTGTAGAGGATTATATGCACCCAAGTGTATCGAGAGTAATCATCAACAATGACGAAGCCATAGAGGCAGGCAGTAGCATTGAGAGTGGAATAGTGAGTAGGGCCAAATAAGTCCATATGTAACAGCTCGAAGGGTTGAGACGTGGTCATGATAGTCTTCGCGGGATGCTTGGCTCTTGTCATCTTTCCAGCTTCGCAGGCGCCACACAAATGATCCTTCTTGAACTTGACGCCTTCGATGCCCACAACATGCTTCTTCTTCACGAGAGTGTGCAAGTTCCTCATGCCAGCATGCCCTAGCCTTCGATGCCAAAGCCAACATTCTGAAGCTTTTGCAAGAAGACATACGACCATCTGTGGACCTGCTGAGAAATCTACCATATACAGATCATCTTTCCTGTACCCTTCGAAGACTAGAGACTTGTGAGATTCCATTAGTACAAGGCAACGATATTTTCCAAATAGCACAATCATGTTTAAGTCACAAAGCATTGAGACCGACATTAAGTTGAAACCAAGGGATTCAACAAGCATCACTTTGTCCATGTGCTGATCCCTTGAGATTGCAACTCTACCTAGGCCCAATACCTTGCTTTTACCAGTGTTAGCAAATGTGATGTGGCTCTTGTCTGATGGACGCAGTGTTGAATCCATCAGAAGACTTCGATCGCCAGTCATGTGATTAGTGCATCCGGTGTCCATAATCCATTCTAAAGCACGAGGTGTTGTGGCTTACGGTGCAGTTAGGAGGATATGCTTCACAAAGAGCGTTGTGAAGCATAAACATTTGACGCACAAGAGGATTATCAAAGCTTAGATCAAGATTAGGACTGATAGTATGACAGGCAAGTGATTCAGATATGAAATACATAGAAAGATCATTTAGGCATTTTATCTTGCGTACCAAAATGTGTTTTAGGTCTCCAGCAATAGCATCGGACGCCTTTGAATTCCAGCTGCAGACCTTTCTCTGCAAAAGAAAGTTAATTCTTCTTAACCACCCACATCTTTAGGGGTGGCTTAGAAGCAATGAGTCTAAGTGCAGCATCTGAGAATTTTGGCTTTGGAGCCCTAGCAAATAGCCTTGCAGGAGAAGCATGATACTCATATGAATAAGCGGAAAAGTTCTTAGTTCTATGAACATAGCGATTTGAAGACACACGCTCATATTCATAGGTCTGAGTATGGTTTCCCTGCAAAACATTGGCGTTAGGGTGACTCGGGTGAGTCCTGTATCTGTATGAAGCCTTTGGGCCATATGAAGCCATAGGTCTGGGGTTTGTCTTCTTCTCTAGTGGTGTCAGGATGACATTCATAGGAAGATTCTCAATACACTATTTAGGTACCCAGATCTTCTTCATAGGTGGTCCATTCCTGCAGTTAGTACCAATATACTTGGCAAACACTTCACCATTCTGATCCTTAAACAGTTTATAGTTTGCATCAAAGCATTCATCAATGATAATAGGGTTAGCGCAAGTGAAACCAGATAAAGTGGATGGATCTACTGAAGGTTCCTTTGTAGCAACCCATGTGGTTTTGGGGTACTGCTCAGGCTTCCAGTATGACCCATCAACATTCATTTTCCTCTCGAACCCAATACCCTCTTTTCTAGTGAGGGAGTCCTGGATTAGGGGGTGTCCGGATGGCCGGACTATGACCTTTGGCCGGACTCCCGGACTATGAAGATACAAGATTGAAGACTTCGTCCCGTGTCCGGATAGGGACTTTCCTTGGCGTGGAAGGCAAGCTTGGTGATACGATATGAAGATCTCCTCCCATTGTAACCGACTTTGTGTAACCCTAGCCATCTCCGGTGTCTATATAAACCGGAGAGTTTTAGTCCGTAGGACAGATAACAATCATACCATAGGCTAGCTTCTAGGGTTTAGCCTCTCTGATCTCGTGGTAGATCAACTCTTGTAATACCCATATCATCAATATCAATCAAGCAGGAGTAGGGTTTTACCTCCACCGAGAGGGCCCGAACCTGGGTAAAAACATCGTGTCCCTTGTCTCCTGTTACCATCCGCCTAGATGCATAGTTCGGGACCCCCTACCCGAGATCCGCCGGTTTTGACACCGACATTGGTGCTTTCATTGAGAGTTCCTCTATGTCGTCGCCTTTAGGCCCGATGGCGTCTTCGATCGTCAGCCACGACGCGGTCCAGGATGAGACTTTTCTCCCCGGACAGATCTTCGTATTCGGCGGCTTCGCACTGCGGTCCAACTCGCTTGGCCATCTGGAGCAGATCGGAAGCTATGCCCCTGGCCATCAGGTCGGGTTTGGAAGCTTAAACTACAAGGCCGACATCTGCGAGGACTTGATCTTCGACGGATTCGAGCCACGGCCGAGCGTGCCGCACTGTCTCGATGGGCATGATCTAGCTCTGCCGCCGGACAGCACCCAGAGTGCCGCTCAGGTGTCCGCTCTGACCATTAGCTCGGAGCCGACTGCGCTAGTCGGGGACGGACGGTTGGATGCCGCCCCGAGAGCCACAATCTCTACGGCGATAGAGCCGAATACCAGCCTAGTCCTTTGCAAGGCCCATGACTCTGAGGTGCCGGACTCCGTTCCGGACTCCGAATACTCCGCACCCCTTCCGATCGAACCCGATTGGGCTCCGATCATGGAGTTCACCGCTGCGGACATCTTTCAGCACTCGCCCTTTGGCGATATCCTAGATTCACTAAAGTTTCTCTCTTTGTTAGGAGAGCCCTGGCCGGACTATGGTCAGCAGGGTTGGGATACGGACGACGAGGAAATTCGAAACCCACCCACCACCCACTTTGTAGCCATTGTCGACGATCTAACCGACATGCTCGACTACGACTCCGAAGACATCGACGGTATGGACGCCGATGGAGGAGACAACCAAGAACCAGCACCTATAGGGCACTGGAAAGCCACTTCATCATACGATGTATATATGGTGGACACACCTAAGAGAAATGATAACGAGGATCAAAAGGGCGCAACCAGGGATCGCTCCCTCGATAAACAATCAAAGCGGCGACGTAAGCACCACGCCAAGCCCCACCTCGACAAAGACCCAACCATAGAGCAGGGCGAATCAACGGAAGACGAACATGCCATCGAGCAACCATCCAAACAGGGCGGACAATCCGAACAACCAATCTCCGGGAAGGATAATAGTCCGGACGACCTCACGCCGGACGAATCGCTGGAACATCAGAACCTCCACCAAAGGCTCGTTGCCACTACACGTAGCCTGAAAAGGCAGAAGCGGAGGCTCAAAACAGCGGAAGATGCACTCAGAATCAGATGGGGCAAAGTACTCAATACCGAACGCAAGTACGGCAACAGTCGTCACACAAAAAGCTATCCAAAGCGGAAACTACTACTGGAATTTGATGAAGAGGCCATAAAGCCCCCACAGTTGAAAAATAAGGAAGCCACCAGGTTGGATAGACGACCCCACGATCGGTCTCAAGCGACAAAGGGCGCTGCACTCAATTCGATGCGCAATCCGCCTAAGGATTCGCATCAAAAAACTGGCCCAACCAGATCCATATATGGGCCAAGAAAGCAAGCTCCAGCGAGCAATGCAATACAAAAAATATCCGAACATCGCGGCACACCTACATACAGGGGCGCCGCACATCCCCTATGTTTTACCGATGAGGTGCTGGATCATGAATTTCCAGCGGGATTCAAGCCCGTGAACATAGAAGCATACGACGAAACAACAGACCCCGGAGTCTGGATCGAGGATTATATCCTCCACATACACATGGCCAGAGGAGATGACCTTCACGCCATAAAATACTTACCCCTTAAGATCAAAGGGCCAGCCCGGCATTGGCTTAAAAGCCTTCCCAAAAACACCATAGGAAGTTGGGAAGCGCTCGAGGATGCTTTCCGGGCAAATTTTCAAGGGACCTACGTCCGACCTCCGGACACAGATGATCTGAGTCATATAACTCAGCAGCCCAGTGAGTCAGCCCGGAAACTCTGGAACAGATTCCTTACTAAAAAGAATCAGATAGTCGACTATCCGGACGCTAAGGCCTAGCAGCTTTCAAACACAGCGTCCGAGACGAATGGCTCGCCAGAAACCTCGGCCAAGAAAAGCCAAGAACAATGGCTGCATTAATAAGCCTCATGACCCGCTTTTGTGCAGGAGAGGATAGCTGGTTGGCAAGAAGCAGCACCAGCGACCCGAGTACATCCGGACTCAGAGATGGAAACAGGAAACCGCGCCGTAACAAAGAACAGCGCCGGATAAAGGATAATAGCCCGATGAGCACGGCAGTCAATGCCGAATTCAAAAGCTCTCGGCAAAATCAGAAAAAACCGCCACCCAAAGATGACAGGGACGAGCCGTCTAACCTCAACAAAATCCTGGACAAAATATGTCAAATCCACAGTACCCTCGGGAGACCTGCAAACCATACCCACAGAGATTGTTGGGTCTTCAAACAGTCCGGCAAACTCAACGCCAAACACAAGGGGCTCGACACACCAAGCGAGGATGACGACGCACCCCACAAGCAGAACACCGGAGAACAAAAGAAGTTCCCACAGGAAGTCAAAACAGTAAATTCACTTCAGATGACAAAAGGGAAAAACAGAACGGCGCCCACGACACGCGCCATGCGGCCGGCCCCAGAGGGGCACCACCACTGGTTGTTACAACCAATCACCTTTGATTATCAGGACTACTCCAGAGGGGCCCGAAACGCAGGCTGGACTGCCTTGGTCTTGAATCCGGTTATTGGCGGACTACAATTTACAAGAGTCCTTATGGATGGCAGCAGTGACTTAAACCTGTTATATCAGGACACAATCCGCAAGCTCAGGGTAAACCCAGCTATAATCCGCCATGGCAACACTTCCTTTCAAGGAGTCACGCCGGGCCCAGATACCCAGAGTATGGGTTCCCTTTCATTAGAAGTTAAGTTCGGCTCACCCGACAACTTCCGAAGCGAAAAGCTAACCTTCCACATCGCCCCATTCGTAAGTCGCTATCAAGTGCTACTGGGACGCGAAGCTTTCGCCCGCTTTAACGCAATACCGCATTATGCATCCCTTGCACTTAAAATGCCCGGTCCACAAGGCATCATGTCATTACAGGGGAATATCAATTGACCCCCAAAGTACGGGTAGTGGTGCGGCCGCTTGAACAGCCGCACACTAATTCAGCCCTACTATCCCGGGCACGGCTCGACGAGTCCGGCGTCAGCATGCATGAGCTTAATAGCCGCATAACCCTGTACAAGGGACCCCGCGTATTCACGCCAGGAGACAATACGGCTCACTTCTTGCTCCAACTATATTTTGTTTATTCTAATATAGATTTCTCGCACGTTTATTTTTTCTTTACTAAAGTTCCTCTTTCTCGCAGACGAACACCGTGCTACACCCGTCCAGGATACGGCACAATGGAGACACAGGCGCAGACGTGCAGTAGGGACCCGATTCAAGGATTCTTTCCAGATTAAGGCCCTGCGTAAACCTTTTTTACTGTCTCTTGTTGACAACATCCCCCGGTTTTCGCTATGACCGAGGAGGAGGTTGGCGTCTTGGCATGTGGCCACGCCAGAATTCTGCGCGTACCTGGACACCAGGGGCTTTTTTACCAAGGGCTCTGTTTCGGCCCGTCTTCATAAAGACCGAATACCTTAGGGAGTGTTCGGCGTCGCGAGTTTGGCCTTATATGCATCAACTCCGAATCATGTCTTTGGTCAAATGTTGGTGAGGGAGTCCTGGACTAGGGGGTGTCCGGATAGCCGGACTATCATCATCGGCCGGACTCCAAGACTATGAAGATACAAGATTGAAGACTTCGTCCCGTGTCCGGATGGGACTTTCCTTGGCGTGGAAGGCAAGCTTGGCGATACGGACTCCTACCATTGTAACCGACTTTGTGTAACCCTAGCCCTCTCCGGTGTCTATATAAACCGGATGGCTTTAGTCCATAGGATGAACAACAATCATACCATAGGCTAGCTTCTAGGGTTTAGCCTCCATGATCTCGTGGTAGATCCACTCTTGTAACACACATCATCAATATTAATCAAGCAGGACGTATGGTTTTACCTCCATCAAGAGGGCCCAAACCTGGGTAAAACATCGTGTCCCTTGTCTCCTGTTACCATCCGCCTAGACGCACAGTTCGGGACCCCCTACCCGAGATCCGCCAGT
This sequence comes from Triticum timopheevii, assembly GCA_963921465.1. Lineage (NCBI taxonomy): Eukaryota > Viridiplantae > Streptophyta > Magnoliopsida > Poales > Poaceae > Triticum > Triticum timopheevii. The sequence goes on along the minus strand of OY997268.1, from coordinate 557,595,532 downwards.
TTTGACACCGACATTGGTGCTTTCATTGAGAGTTCCTCTGTGTCGTCACCGATAGGCTTGATGGCTTCTTCAATCAACAACAACGCAGTCCAGGGTGAGACTTTTCTCCCCGGACAGATCTTCGTGTTCGGCGGCTTTGCACTGCAGGCCAATTCGCTTGGCCATCTGGAGCAGATTGAAAGCTACACCCCTGGCCGTCAGGTCAGGTTCGGAAGCCTAAACTTCACGGCTGACATCCGTGGAGACTTGATCTTCGACGGATTCGAGCCACAACCAAGCGTGTCGCACTGTCACGGTGGGCATGATTTAGCTCTGCTACCGGATAGTGCCCTGGAGGCCGCACACGAGTCCGCTCTGACCCATAGTTCGGAACCGACCGCGCAGATCGAGGACAGGTGGCTGGACACCGCCTCGAGGGCTGCAATCTCTATCGCGATGGAGCCGAACACTGACCTTGTCCCTTGCAAAGCTCGTGACTCCGAGGCGCCAAACTCCTTGCCGGACTCTGAACCTCCGGCGCCCCTGCCAATCGAACCCGATTGGGCGCCGGTCATGGAGTTCACCGCTGCGGACATCTTTCAGCACTCGCCCTTTGGCGACATCCTGAATTCGCTAAAGTGTCTCTCTTTATCAGGAGAGCCCTGTCCGGACCACGGTCAGGACGGTTGGGATGCGGATGACGAAGAAATTCAAAGCCCTCCCACCACCCACTTTGTAGCCACTGTCGACGACCTAACCGACATGCTAGACTACGACTCCGAAGACATCGACGGTATGGACGACGATGCCGGAGATGATCAAGAACCAGCACCTACGGGGCATTGGAAGACCACCTCGTCATACGACATATACATGGTGGACATCCCAAAGGATGGAGACGGCGAAGAAGCAGCGGAGGCAGATTCCTCTAAGAAACAGCCCAAGCGCCAACGTCAGCGGCGCCGCTCTAAATCCCGCCACAGCAAGAATGGAGATTCCGGCACCGGAGATAATAACACCCCAGAGAGTGCCGAAGACAACCCCCTCCAGCAAGATTCAGCGCAGGAGGACAGAGAAGCCAGCCCTCGAGAGAGGGCGGCAAACGAGGAGATAGAGGATGACAATTACATGCCTCCCTCTAGAGACGAGGCAAGCCTCAACGACGACGAATTTGTCATGCCTGAGGATCCCGTCGAACAAGAGCATTTCAAACGCAGGCTAATGGCCACGGCAAACAGCCTAAAGAAAAAGCAGCAACAGCTTCAAGCTGATCAAGACCTGCTGGCCGACAGATGGACCGAGGTCCTCGCAGCCGAAGAACATGAACTCGAACGCCCCTCCAAAAGCTACCCAAAACGCAAGTTGCTCCCCCGATTAGAGGAGGAGGCATGAACCTTCATCACCAGCGCACAATACGGCTGACCGACCACCTCGTGGCCGCGACAGAGAGGCATCTAGACCCTCCACCAGAACCGTACCCCGGCACCGCTCGAAAAGCGTGAAGCCACGGGGGAATGCGCCGGACTTGCAAGACATATTGGAGGACAATGCAAAACAATCAAGATCTATCTACAGATCACGTGGGCGCCCCACAACCCACGACGATTACCATCGTGCCGGATACAGCAACTCCGGCCGGGCCGAACACAGCAGACACAGCTCTCTTGAGCTATGTCATGACATTGCTCAGTATAGAGGCGCCGCACACCCACTATGCTTCACAGATGAAGTAATGGATCATCAAATCCCCAAAGGGTTTAAACCCGTGAACATTGAATCCTACGATGGCACAACAGACCCCGCGGTTTGGATCGAAGATTATCTCCTTCATATCCATATGGCCCACGGTGACGATCTACATGCCATCAAGTATCTCCCACTCAAGCTTAAAGGACCAGTTCGACATTGGCTTAACAGCTTGCCAACAGAGTCAATTGGGTGTTGGGAGGACCTGGAAGCCGCATTTCTCGACAACTTCCAGGGCACATATGTGCGACCACCAGACGCCGATGACCTAAGCCACATAATTCAGCAGCCAAACGAATCGGCCAGACAGTTCTGGACACGGTTCTTAACAAAGAAAAATCAAATCGTCGATTGTTCGGATGCAGAGGCCCTTGCAGCCTTCAAACATAACATCCGCGACGAGTGGCTGGCCCGGCACCTAGGACAGGAAAAGCCGAAATCCATGGCAGCCCTCACTTCACACATGACCCGCTTCTGTGCGGGGGAGGACAGCTGGCTAGCCCGCAGTAACAACCTCAGTAAAAATTCTGGCAGTCCGGACTACAAGGACCGCAATGGCAGGTCGCGTCGCAACAAAGACAAATGCCGCGTTAACGGCAATAACACTGAGGATACGGCAGTCAACGCCGGATTCATAGGCTCAAAACCCGATCAGCGGAAAAAGCCATTTAAAAGAACTACTCTGGGTCCGTCCAATTTGGACCGAATACTCGACCGCTCTTGCCAGATACATGGCACCCCCGAAAAGCCAGCTAATCACACCAACAGGGATTGCTGGGTATTCAAGCAGGCAGGCAAGTTAATTGCCGAGAACAATGACAAGGGGCCGCATAGCGATGACGAGGAGGAGACCCGGCCGCCGAACAGTAGAGGACAGAAGGGGTTCCCCCCACAAGTGCGGACGGTAAACATGATATACGCAACCCACATACCCAAGAGGGAGCGGAAGCGTGCACTTAGGGACGTATATGCGATGGAGCCAGTCACCCCGAAGTTCAATCCATGGTCCTCTTGGCCGATCACTTTCGATTGAAGGGACCACCCCACCAGTATCCACCATGGCGGGTTCGCCGCATTGGTCTTAGACCCAATCGTCGACGGATTTCACCTCACTAGAGTCCTGATGGACGGCGGCAGCAGCCTGAACCTACTTTATCAGGATACAGTGTGCAAGATGGGCATAGACCCCTCAAGGATTAAACCTACAAAGACGACCTTCAAAGGCGTCATACGAGGTGTTGAGGCCAATTGTACAGGCTCTGTCACACTGGAAGTGGTCTTCGGATCCCCGGATAACTTCCGAAGCGAGGAGTTAATCTTCGACATAGTCCCGTTCCACAGTGGCTATCATGCCCTGCTAGGACGAACCGCGTTTGCAAAATTCAATGCGGTGCCGCATTATGCATACCTCAAGCTCAAGATGTCAGGCCCTCGTGGAGTCATCACGGTCAACGGAAACACTGAACGCTCCCTCCGAACGGAGGAACATACAGCGCTCTCGCGGCAGAAGTACAGAGCAGCCTCTTAAGGCAATTTTCGAGTCCGGCCGTTAAGCAACCGGACATGGCCAAACGCACCCGGAGCAACATACACCAAGACCATCTGGCACGTTCCGAGCACGCGTAGCAATGCGGCCCCAACCCCAGCCCTTGCATGACTACAAGACCAGCTCTTCGCGTACATCATTACGCTCTGGAGATACCATGGGCATTGGGGGAGGGGCACGACCACGACAGGCCCAGAGTGCGGCTCAACCTCACCAGGGGCTCCCAAGTGTGTCGTTCTTTTTTCTTTTTTCCTTTTTCTTTTTATCCACAGGACTCCGTTCATTAGAGACCCTGTCCGGCGGTGAATCTGCCGAACTCACGATGCAACAGCCAGGGAAGGACAAAGGCTACGACGAACACTCAGGTGGTCTCCATTACAAGCATTAAATCTGTTAAATACACCATTCCGCAGCCTACCCCTGGAGGGGGACATGTCTAATAGTCCAATCCCTTGCTTACCGCACTATTTGTATCGTTCTGCACTCATGGGATAATTCCTTGAATGAACAATGCATCACTTTTCGCTTATAATTGCATTCCCTTTTTTACATATATGTTCATTTATGACGTTTTGCATCCGTACACTTTGGTACGGCCGAATACACCAGGGGCTTATGTTCCCCGCATTATGGTGTGACAAGTCCGAACACTTTCACAAGTGCGGCACCCCGAACTTATAGCATTATATGAATCGGCTCCGAATCATGTCTTGGGTCAATAGTTGGGTTTGCCCGGCTCCCATGTTTTGGTACCTTACGTTCCGTTACATCGGCTAAGGTAGCACTGGGAGAACCACTGCGATTGTGCCCCAGTTGAGCTGGGTTAACACCTCAGTGGAGAAAGCTAAAACTGACCGTCATGATAAGGCGAGAGCTGGTCGCTGTTCGAGAGGTTTTTTCGAGTCCCTAAAGACTTATGCCGCTTAGAGCGATGAGCCGACTAACTGTCCGGCCTAGGCGTGGATAGCGCCCCAAATTCGGCCTTCCGAACACTAGGGGCTCCGCCGAAATTTAAAATTATAGAATTCTATGGCTAAGTGACAGTGTTCAAGCATTATAAGTCCGGTTGCCTAGTTCGTTGTGCTGAGCGCCTCCCTAGATGGACCCAAATATGGGAAGAAGAGTGCTCAAATTTATCCCGAACACCCCAGCACTCGTGGCATGGGGGCTAAAGCCGACGACTTGCCATCTCTCAGATTTGATAAACGCCAAACTGAAGGTAATATTTTAAATAAACAAGCATTGCTTAGCACATATGAACAAAGTTTTCAGCGCACAGGATAACACATTGCGAGTCTACTCAAATATTACATCTTTGGGGCACTCATCCGCAATCTTGCGGGCACCCTTCAGGACACTCTTATAATACATTTCGGGCGTACGATACTCCTTGCCCGCCGGCGGCGCGTCTGTCGGAAGCCTCTCAGCATCCAGCCTGCCCCAGTGCACCTTTGCATGGGCAAGGGCCCGACGGGCACCTTCAATGCAGGCGGAGCGCTTGATTACTTCCACCAAAGGGCACGCATCCACCAGCCGCTGCACGAGGCCGAAGTAGCTCCCAGGCATGGCCTCTTCAGGCCACAGCCGGACTATGAGGCCCTTCATGGCCTGCTCGGCTACCTTGTGGAGCTCGACCAGCTGCTTCAGCTGGTCGCTAAGGGGCACCGGATGTCCGGCCTCAGCATACTGAGACCAGAGGACCTTCTCCATTGAGCTCCCCTCCTCGGCCTGGTAGAATGCAGCGGCATCGGACACGCTGCGAGGCAGATCTGCAAACGCTCCTGGAGAACTCCGAATCCGGGTAAGTAACAAGTAATTCACACTTACATGCTTGCTTTGCATGAAAAATGCCTTACCCGCCGCTATTTTCTTCACCGCCTCAATCTCCTGGAGGGCCTTATGGGCCTCGGCCTTAGCGGCTTTGGCACTCTCAAGAGCCAAGGCAAACTCGGAATCTCGAGTCTTCGAGTCGCGCTCCACACTCTCATGCTTTTCCATGAGAGCCTGGAGCTCTTGCCGCACCTCCGCCACCCGCGCCTCCTGCTTCTCTCGCTCCGCTCGTTCCGCGGCCGCATTACGTTCGGCCGCGGACACGGCCTCCTTCAGGGTCGCCACCTCATTCGTGGCCCCTGCAGTGCCCACGTTATCCTTGTTATTTCTATTGCAACCAAAATCCTTTTCTGTAAGGTACAAATTTAATACAGTGTTACTCACCTTCTTTGTCCTCGAGCTGCCTCTTGGCAAGGCCGAGCTCGTTCTCGGTCCTGCTTCAAAGCACCGACCTCCGCAGTCAATGCGGCAGAGGTCAGCAGCGCAGCCTGCAATCCCATATTGACATATTTATAGAACTCCTTCGTATATCTTTTTAGATCCTCAGTCCGGCTTTTCTTTCCGAACACCGAACCGAGCATCAGGGGCTACTGTCTATGCGGTATTACATTACATATTTTGAAACTTCTTACCTCAAAGCCTATTAGAAGGCTGCTGCAGGCTTCGGTCAGCCCGCTCTTGGCGAGCTGAACCTTCTGAATCACCGCACTCATGATAGTGTGGTGTTCTTCCTCGATGGAAGCGCCGTTGAGCGCCTCCAACAAGTTATTCGGCGCCTCCGGTTGGACGAAGGCTGCCGGTGCCACGGTCTTGCCCTTCTTACGAAGGGGCCGCCTACCGGACTCTGGAACCACTGTGGGTTCCAAGGTGGAGTCCGGTGCGGAGTCCGGGAGGTTGCCCTGTGGCACCTCCGGAGCCTCACCCTCCTGGCGGGTCCCCTCCTGGGACCCCACCTCGGCGTCCTCGGCGTCACGAGGGGTGGAGGCGGTCGGAATGGAATCCACATCCGACAGAGCCAAGGACCCGCTCGAAGAAGCGGGAAAATCATCCTCGGCCGGACTACAGGTTATATGCGGCATTAGAAGGACACTGTGTGGCGAAAAAGAGAAATTATAAATCATTCAGGAATCCGGACACTTACGATCTTGCCCGGGGCTTGGCCCTTGAGGGCCACCCCTCGTCGCCTTCGTCAGCATGGGCGGAGCTGTCCGTAGGAAGGGTCCTTCCCCTCTTGGACCCTTCGGCCTCCCCTGTTGGGGAAGCCTTCCTCTTCCTCTCTCCCTCCTCCTGGGGAGATCCCTCTCTCTTCTCCTCGTCCTCGGGGGCGGAATCCGCCTCGGAGTCATCGGACACCTAAAAACGGGAACTCTTTCGAGTACCCGTGGCCTCCTTCTTGGCCTTCTTCTCTGGCACCACATGTGGTGCCGGAACCAGTAGCCCCGCTAGACAGGCATCTACTGGGTCTTCTGGCATGGGAGCCGGACAGATAGTCTGCTCGGCCTTCTTCATCTAGCCCTGTCAAAGGGAGGGGGAGATTAGATCCCGCATAAAGTCGAACTATTGAAAACAAGTGTCCCGTAAAGGGGTAGAATCACTTACCTCGTCAGCTGGACGCTGCGAGCGAAATCCGCAATCTTCAGTAGCGGATGCGGGAGCTTCGGCGCCCTTGAACAGCACCTTCCAGGCAGCTTCGTACGTTGTGTCGAAGAGCCCGCGCAGGGTCTGGTGCTGTGCCGGATCAAACTCCCACAGATTGAAAGCCCGTTGTTGGCAGGGGAGAATCCGGCGGACAAGCATGACCTGGATCACGTTGTCAAGCTTAAGCTTCTTGTTCACCAGGGTCTGAAGGCAGGACTGGAGTCCTGTCAGCTCCTCCGAACTACCCCATAGCAAGCCCTTCTCTTTCCAGAAGGTGAGCTGCATGGGGATACCAGATCTGAACTCGGGGGCCGCCGCCCATTTAGGGTTGCGCGGCTCGGTGATGTAGAACCACTCCGATTGCCACCCTTTGACGGACTCCACGAAGGCACCCTCGAGCCAGAGGACGTTGGGCATTTTGCCCGCCATGGCGCCTCCGCACTCCGCTTGGACGCCCTTCACCACCTTCGGCTTGACATTGAAGGTCTTTAACCACAAGCCGAAGTGGGGCTGGATGCAGAGGAAAGCCTCGCACACGACGATAAACGCCGAGATGTTGAGGATGAAGTTTGGCGCCAGATCGTGGAAGTCCAGGCCGTAATAGTACATGAGCCCCCGGACGAAGGGATGAAGTGGGAAGCCCAGTCCACGGAGGAAGTGGGGAAGGAATACGACCCTCTCATGGGGCCTGGGGGTGGGGATGAGCTACCCCTTGTCGGGCAGCCGGTGCGCGATGTCACCGGACAAGTATCCGGTGTCGCGTAGCCTCTCGATGTGTCCCTCCGTGACAGAGGAGGCCATCCATTTGCCTCCCGCTCCGGACACGGCTGGAGAAGGTTGAGACGAGATGTGCGGACTTGGGCGCTGGAGCTCGAGTGCGCGGAGATGGATAAGCAAAAGGAGGAAGAAGGCGTAGGTAAAGAGGGTTGATCATTATTCCCTTATATATGGGCGGACGGAGACTATTCGTCCCCACCGGCCTGGTAAAACTAGCTTATCTCCCAAGCGCCGCAATCAATGGCGCGGTTGGGTTACCCACGTCCGTATTGATGGGAATCCCGGAATAAGGGGAACACGTTCTCTGCTTCGACAAGACGTGCCAAGGAAACCGCTTCGCTAAACGCGCTGAGGTGGTATAATAAAAACAATTCAAGTAAAGGCTTGGTGGTGGTGTGATGTCATGCCACGAAATACGTCAGCAGATTGAACTTGTGTACATATTATTCTCTCTACGGTGGTATGTGGAATTTATTTTGCAGAGCCAGACACTATCCTGGTGTTCACAATCCATTATGGATTATTCGAAGGAGGAACCCGCCTTGCAATGCCGAACAATATGCGCGCCGGACTCATCGTCATTGAAGCCTGGTTCAGGGGCTACTGAGGGAGTCCTGGACTAGGGGGTGTCCGGATAGCCGGACTAACATCATCGGCCGGACTCCAAGACTATGAAGATACAAGATTGAAGACTTCGTCCCGTGTCCGGATGGGACTTTCCTTGGTGTGGAAGGCAAGCTTGGCGATACGGATATGTAGATCTCCTACCATTGTAACCGACTTTGTGTAACCCTAGCCCTCTCCGGTGTCTATATAAACCGGATGGCTTTAGTCCATAGGACGAACAACAATCATACCATAGGCTAGCTTCTAGGGTTTAGCCTCCTTGATCTCGTGGTAGATCCACTCTTGTAACACACATCATCAATATTAATCAAGCAGGACGTAGGGTTTTACCTCCATCAAGAGGGCCCGAACCTAGGTAAAACATCGTGTCCCTTGCCTCCTGTTACCATCCGCCTAGATGCACAGTTCGGGACCCCCTACCCGAGATCCGCCGGTTTTGACACCGACAGTTGGGTTTGCCCGGCTCCTGTGTTTTGCTGCCTTACGTTCCGCTCTATCGGCTAAGGCGGTACCAGGAGAACTACTGCGATTATGCCCCGGTTCGGCCAGGCGAGCACCTCAGTAGAGAAAGCCGAAAACTGACTGTCATGATATAGCGAGAGACTGGTCAACCACTCGATGATTCTCGGAATCTTTAGGATTCCTCCGCATTAACGAAGGGCCGCTTCCCGGTCAGGCACACATGCGCCCCGAATTCGGGCGAGCGCGGTGCCCCTAGGGGCTATTAAGTAGCCCCACTATCAAACTCCTATGGCTAAGTGAAAGTGATAAAGCATTATAGTCTGGTTGCCTACTTCGCCACGCTATCACCTCCTTTGTAGGACCAAGACGTTGGATTAAGTGTGAAAAAGCGCCTTTTTGCAAACACCCCCGCATTATATGCGTGGGGGCTGAAGCCAACAACTGCCATCTTTCAGGTTATATACACATATACATTAAAACGGCCGCACAGGAGGTATTATAATTCTTGCAAGCACAAGTATAAAGAGCTTTTATATTCTATCAAAATATTCCTTTTACAATAGCACATGCTATTCGAACACTACATCCTTCGAGCACCGCACTTCTATTAAACGAGCGCCCGAAAGAACTTCCTCAAAGAAGTACTTGGCAGGTACTCGGCTTTCGTCCGAATCCCGGGATGCAACAATACTGAAAGTGCTAGTTATCGACTAGAGGGGGGTGAATAGGCAATTTTTACGAAAGTCTTCAAAACGTGGAAGTTTCGAAGACAAACAATAGAAATGGCCCAATTGATATGCAGCGGAAGATAAACTACACTAAGCAAGCCATAGTCAAGTATGCGATAATGTGAAAGTACAAAGACTAATAGCAGCTAGGTAGTAAGGATCGGGATGGAAGATAGTAAGAAGCCAACAAACGATAGTAGTCAAGCAATGAAGTCAAACAGGTATGACGATTAAGCAATGACTTCACGAAGACAAACACTAAGTAAAGGGGGAGAGGATAGAACCAGTCACTTGTTGAAGACACAGGATTTGTTGGACCAGTTCCAGTTGTTGTGACAACTGTACGTCTGGTTAGGGAGGCTGAGATTCAACTCAGAAGACCGTGTCTTCACCTTATTCCCCTTGAGCTAAGGACATCTAGTCCTCGCCCAATCACTCTGGTAAGTCTTCAAGTTAGACTTCCGAACCTTCACAGACTTCGTTCACCGGCGATCCACAAGGACTCTTGGATGCTCAGAAAGCGACGCCTAACCGGCTGGAGGATTCACAGTCCTCAAGTGTAATAAGTCTCCAGGTCACACAGACAGAAAGACTTCAGTGATACCTAACACTAATTGGCTCTGGGTGTTTGGGCTTTGTCCTCGCAGGGATTTCTCTCTCTCAAAGGCTTCGAGGTGGGTTGCTCTCAAATGGCAAAAGTCGTAAACTAACTCCGAGCAGCCACCAATTTATGGTGTAGGGGGTGGGCTATTTATAGCCACAAGGCAACCTGACCTGATATGTCCGAAATGACCCTGGGTCACTAAGGAACTAACACGTGTTCCAACGGTCAGATTTCAAACACACACGGCAACTTTACTTGGGCTACAAGCAAAGCTGACTCATCCAGCTCTGGATAAGATTTGCTCTCATTGTCTTCGCTTGAAGACATAGGATTTGGTTGAGCATCACTTCAATCATTCTAACTTTGTTCACTTGGAGCCCACTTAACAGTACGGTGGTTCCTATGACTCAACAAAGAAGAAAAGGGAACAACGAAACCACACAGTCTTCGCGCTCCATAGTCTTCACTCAATGTCTTCTCAAGTCATAGTCTTCAATATGAATATCTTCACATACCACCATTGTCTTCAATGTCTTCATACATTTTTAGGGGTCATCTCCGGTAGGTAAACCAAATCAATGAGGGACACTACCTGCGTTATCCTGCAATTCTCACAAACGCATTAGTCCCTCAACCAACTTTGTCGTCAATACTCCAAAACCAACAAGGGGTGGCACTAGATGCACTTACAATCTCCCCCTTTTTGGTGATTGATGACAAACTGGTTGAAGTTTTCAACGGGAATAAAGTATGTGAAATTGTAAAGGATAGGTATTGTCTTCATAAGTGGAAAAGTCTCCCCCTGAAGATGTGCATATAAGTAATTTGCTTTTGGAATGGAAATGCACATGGCAGGTTGTACTTGTGGAGATCCTCTTCAACTTATGAAGATAATTCATCATGCATGAAATGATGTAACAAAAGGAATGACATGCATAATGAAAAATGGACGTCTGCAGGATGATCTAAGTGTGGAAGTTATCATCACACATGCGGAATTTATCATCGCATCACAGAAAAGCAAATAAGTAGCAGACGACCATCGAGTTCAAGTGTTACAACTCAAAGAACCAAATGTATCAAAAGCGAGAGTTGTAAACATGAGGCAAAATATAAAGCAACCGCCCATATGAACCCGTTTGAAGACTATCAACTCATACGCTTCTCCCCCTTTTGTCAGTAGTGACCAAAAAGGTTTGAAGACATAGAGTATCTACTCGTTCTCATGAGTAGGAGAAGCATCAGGGTTGTTGTTGTTGTTTGGCGGTGCAGACGTACTTGGTGCAGTGTTGATGCGTGCAGAAGTAGGAGGCGGTGAAGTAGCATCGTCTTCATCATCGATCACTCTGGCATTCACAGTTGCCGCGGAGGAAGAATAGTCAGAGTCTTCAAGAGATGGGGTTCGACGTAGGACAGCATCCGTGGAGGAGTGGAGTCAAACTTGAATCTTTCAGTGAAGCCATTGTCTTGAAGATCTTCTTCAGCACTAAGCAGCGTCAAACTCTTCTATGATCGCCGACAGGTCTCGTGAGTGACAAAGGCATTCTTGGTGGCAAGATTTCGAATGCGATTGACATCCACCAAGAGGCTTTGCATCTGTCGCTTGAGCCAAAAGTGATGCTTATCTTGTTTCTGATGCAGTGCCACAAGTAGTTCTCGGTCATTTAGAACGCGAGAGTGCTTCTTGGGTCTTTGGGCAATTGTGCTCTCAGTAGCTTCAGTTTGCACACGATGAGGCAGACGAGTGTTCCCAGCCATTGGATAGATACGAGTTACTGCTTGGACTCCTTCCATGGGCTGAGTGAAGCTTTGGTGTTCAGCATTTTGAAGACAAAGAGGCTTCTTGGCAGGCTCAGGGTATATGGCTTCAACTGACATATCAACCTCTGGTAGAAAGATCAGATGATTGCGAGCAGAGGGCTGATAGTTGATAGCAGAGTATAGCTTGATGAGGCGCATGACCCATGGAGCATAGAACTTCAGGCCAAAAAGGTCAGATCCAGACGCTGATGGAGAATTCTTGTGTATTGAAGCTGATGCCATTGAGGATGTAAAAGGCCAATGTCTTCATGGCTCCTTCATGTTTTGCAGCTGATGAATGCCCTTTGATAGGCCATAGAGTCCGCCTGATGATGTGATATATGGTGCGAGGCAGATACTCAAGGTCATCAACAAAGAACTCTGTTGGGTATTCAGCGTCATGTGGCAAAGGTTTCATCATGCTCAACATCTGGCTCATGTTGGGCTCTGGCTTATGGAAGATGCTCTCCGGTGCATTGCGGTGGAGTTGACAATCAGGTTTGTACAGCTCTCCGGGAGTGGCTAGGCCAGTAAGCTCAATGATGTCATGAGCTTTGGCTTCATGATGAACAGTTCCAGTCATCCACTCGAGAACCCATGTCTTTATATCCCTATTGTAGCCGCGAATGTGGAGGGTAGCATAGAATTGAAGCAAAAGTTCCTCATTCCAATGCTCTTTGTCTGTCACAAAGCTGAGCAGACCTGCATCACGAAAGCAGTCAAGTGCTTCTTCTAAGCATGGCAGTCCAGCAATGGTTTCAGTGTCGAGGCGCATATGAGGGAAGATGCGCCCTTGATCATACAGAACGCAGGAGTAATAGCTTTGTTGCTGATAACTCCAGAAACGATCAGATGATATTCTTGGCCTTGTGTAGGGGTTCTTTGCACTGTCAAAGAAGGTGTTGTGGCTTTTGAAGCCATTTGCATTGAACGACCCTATAGAGTTGGCAGTTCCTGGGAACCTTGGCAGTCTTGGCTTTGGTTTCTGGACCTGAGGCCTATGCTCAACATGATAATCAAACTGAGGACCAGAAGCAGTAGGCGGAGGGACCAGAATGGGCCATCGGACAGTGGTTAATTGACCATGATTGTATGCTTGCTCAATAGTATAGGGCCTTGGTGGCGGAACAGGAGCAGTGGCATCAACTGAGGCTTCAGGCTGCACAACAGACACTTCAGGAGCAGTTGCATCATTGGCTTCAGGCACATTGGTTGGTGCAAGCTCCACATTAGCTTCAGCCATGACAATGTCATTGGCTTCATTGGTATTGGTGGTGGCAGCCTCAAGATTTTCAACCTCCACTTGATGAGCTGGAGGGTCGGGCACTGGCACGTTCACATCAGGAACATCTTCTTCAGTATTGGGGAGAGTGGGGACACTTACGTCTTCTTGATTGTCATCGGCTGATGCAGCCGGATTGTCTTCAGCAGCTTGGGCTTCAGACATGGAGACATTCACAGTTGGAGTGGCTTCTGGAAACACTTGGCGTGCAACAGATGAGTGGTGCACTTCTCCTTCTGGAATGCTCAAAAGAGGGACCTGAGGATTTTGTCCTTTGTGAAGCCTGCGAAAAGCTGGCGACGCCTTTGGAGATGGAGTTGGCTGGGCCTCAAGGTCTTCTTGTTCTTCTTGAACAGGCGGTGTAACTTGTGGTTGTGGTTGGGGAGTACTTGGGGAGTCTTGTTGCTGTGGGTGATCAGCCCATGATGCATCCTAAGCAATTGGCGTCAGAGGATGACCAATGCTGATGAGTTCGCTGTTCGTGAGAACAGGCGATGATACCAAGTTGTGTTCAATTTGAGGAAGAACGTCATCATCTTCAACATTGTCATGGTGACCAATGTCTTTAGCAGCGGTGGGTTCAACTGCTAGAATGTCTTCAGCTTCATAAGCCTCTGTGGAAGCAGACTCATGAACTATCATCTGTTGTTCGTGGTGTTCAGATGCAGGACGCACCATTGAGATGGGTTCAACAACCAAGGGCTCTGTGGGAGTAGCCCGATTCTTCTTGGTTTTGCGCTTCTTCTTGGAGGGAGCAGCATCAGAGGCTTCTGTTGTTTTCCTTTTTCTGGCTTCAGCCTCTGCAGCCCTTGTCTTCTTCAGTTCTGAAGCGGTTGACATGACCTTTGGCTTCGAGCTAGTCATGCTGCTTGGAAAGACTATGAGAGGTTCTTCCTGCCTGGAAGGTGCAGATTGGGCAGTTGATAACTTCTTCTTCTTTGCAGCCATTCTTGGGTTAATACCAGGACGACCAAGAGACTTGCGCTTCTCAGCCTCATTGTAGGCTAGCACACACTTGTCAGCCAGACTCTTCATACGCTCACGAGAGCCTTGAGCTTCTTCACGCTTCTTATGAAAGGCTTCTTTGAGCTCGTGCAACATGATCTTGAAGTTTTTGACATCTTGCACGCTGAGCTTGGCCACATGCTTCTTGAACTGAGCCTTCTCATAGTCGATTTTGTGCTTCAGTTCAACGATGCGCTGAGCAAGAGCTAGCTCAGAAGCAATGGCGCCATTGAAGGCGACGCTGAGGCCAATGGGAAGTTGCAGATCATCAAAGCTGACATTTGGAGTGTCAAACCACTCATCAATGAAGTTATGGATGATTGCCACATCAAAGAGAGGCAAATTATTGAAGATCTCTGCTTCTTCCTTGCTCTTGATCAGTTGCTCAAGGGCATCATCCGCAAGATCTTCATCGCTGGACAGATCAATGTGCTCTTCTCGCAGAATGGCAGCAGGAGTAAAGATTTGATCAGTGTGCTTGACGATTTTCTTTTTCTTCTCCGTCTTCTTGGAGATACGTGATAGATCCTCAGACTGCACACTGTCTTCAGGAGGTGTAGTGGCCAGTGGCTTCACACGTGAAGCTTTTGGAGGAGCGGCTGATCCTGAAGCCTTAAGCTTCTTTAGCTTCTGTGGCTTTGGAGGAGGAGCTAGGGCTTCATCAGTGTCAGCATCATTATCAGAATGATCCACTTTGGCACCTTGGACCAAGATGTAAGTGATGAGGCCATCAAGGTTGGAGAAGGGGCCAATGACATTGGCTTCTGCATCACGTGAGCCGTCAGCACGGGGAGCAGAGGGACCAGGATTGAAGTCTAATCCCAATGTCTTCTTGTTTTCTTTGGCCGATGCCTTTGCATGCTGAAAGTTACGCTTGAAGAGATTGTCGTCACGACACCAGAGCAATGATGTTGAGTTGGCATTTTCAGGCTGAGGTCCACGGACCATACATGGATAGAAACCTTGTGCAATAGCTTCAGCTCTGTTCTTGGGTTGAAGGCCTCGATATAGAATATCACCCCAAGGACTTTCGATAGCATTCTTCTCAGCATATTCCTGGGTCACGAACTTGTATTTGAACCATTGTTCAGCCCAATATCGTCGAATCCATTGGATCCATGTCTTGCGCTGATGATAATTCTCTTCAGGATCTGTCTTATAAAGTTCTGCGAGGTCATCAGGCAAATCTTTTGATGTTCCCCCTCGATGATGTCTGCCACCTTTCCTTACTAACTTTTCTGTAGCCATGAACTTCAAAGTGAATGGTTTCAATACGTTCAAAGGCTTCAAGGGCTTTCGCTTGCTGGACAAACAGGAACTGGCTTCAGGAGAATCAATGTGATGCTGTAAGAATTCTGCAAACGAATGCAGACTATGAGAACCAAGGGATTCTCCCATGGACATGTACCTGTGACAGCATTAGAGATGCGAGGGAAGGGGAAGAGGTCATATGCATTCTCAGAAGATTTGAAGATAAACCAGTTTGAAGACATTGACCTCATGATGCAAAGACATTCACTTATATGTTGAGAGTTAGTTCCAGATTTGTACGAATCCGTGAATAAGTACAAGTGAGGAATCTAACTTGATATGAAGCTTAAGTGAATATACTAGGCAGTTTGAGGTGCAGACAGATTAGATCTAACATTGTATAGGTAGAAACCACTTTTGGTAAATAGGATGAATCTTTGAGGATCAAAAAAATGGTAAAAATAGAGTTATATTTACCACATGAAGAACTGCTAGATGGGATGAATAGGAGACCGAGCAGTTCAATCCATCGTTCCCTAACTTGGAGACGGAGGACACCTACGGCGACGGCAGAGAGGACGATGTCCACGGCCGGCGTGAGGACGGCGTCGGAGAAGTCGCGGCAGCTAAGCGCTTCGTCGCCGGTGTCATCAAGAGCTAGCGGTGGCGCTAGGGTTTTGATGAGGTGGAGAGGTGGAAGAAGGTTTTCTTTACAGCAAGGGGCATGTATTTATAAGGAAGTGTGCGGCACAGCGCAATTACGTAGGTGCCCCTGGCGGTTCACATCTGAGGGGCACGTGGCAAGCATGCAACATACTCAGAGTTCTCTCACGTTCCCACGCCCGCCGGGCATGTCGGATGGTTGTTCCGGCTTCTCCGGATTTCAACCAATAAAGATAAATCATTTAAAACAGACTTAATGTTTGTCTTTGTGTCTTCTGCTGACTAGGACACAGAAGACATTCGACAGTTTCACTAGAATGCATATGATTTGGACAGATAGAGTTTGAGATAGAAAGCACAGAGTGATTAGGGTCCGATCACATTCACTTAGTTCAAAAGATTCAAATAGGGAGACATAGCTATAAGTGAATGATGTAGAGTACAAAACACTAGTGTGTGTGTGTGTGTGTGTGTGTGTGTGTGTGTGTGTGTGTGTGTGTGTGTGTGTGTGTGTGTGTGTGTGTATCAGAAAGCAATCAAATCATCATAGTGAAGAGAATCATGAAGATAAGTTGAAGTTGAAGACAAACAAAATGCAAAGACATTGCAAATATAATGCCATCAGTGAAACACTTCAAACCGAGAAATTTGGTGGTGGCGTTACCCACCGTATAGGAAGTATTAGATCCAGACACGGCGCGCAATTATCGTGGCGCTCCGAAGTCAAATTCCACGTTAATGTATTCACACTCAGAATGTAAGTCTTCATTAATTGAAGATATACTTTACTTCGTGTGTTGCACATCTAAGTCATCAACATGCATAAGTGTTAGGATGTGTGCCTGATCACAGGACATTTGAGGATTCCAAGATATTTAGCTCACATCGTAACTTGCAAAACCTTTTCTCATCCAAGGGCTTTGTGAAGATATCTGCCAGTTGCTCTTCAGTGTTGACGTGAATGATGTCAATATCTTCCTTCATGACATGATCTCTGAGAAAGTGATGACGAATTTCAATGTGCTTTGTCTTCGAGTGCTGGACTGGATTGTTGGCAATCTTGATGGCGCTTTCGTTGTCGCAGAAGAGAGGTACTTGTTTCAGATTGATGCCATAATCCTTGAGAGTTTGCTTCATCCATAGAAGCTGAGCGCAGCAAGATCCCGCAGCAATATATTCAGATTTAGCAGTTGAGAGTGACACACAATTCTGCTTCTTTGAAGACCAACAGACAAGTGATCATCCCAGAAAGTGACATGTGCCTGATGTAGACTTGCGATCCACCTTGTCACCAGCATAATCAGCATCTGAGAAACCAACCAAATCAAATTTTGAGCCCTTTGGATACCATAATCCGAGTGTTGGGGTGTAAGCCAAATATCGAAGAATTCGCTTCACAGCTAAGTGATGCGATTCCTTTGGTGCCGCTTGGAATCGAGCACACATGCAAACACTAAGCATAATATCTGGCCTCAATGCACATAGATAAAGTAAAGAACCAATCATGGAGCGGTATACCTTTTGATCGAACTCTTTACCATTGTCGTTGGGACCAAGATGGTGTTTGGCTGGCATTGGCGTCGTATAGCCTTTGCAATCTTCCATTCCAAACTTCTTCAGACAATCTTTGAGGTATTTTTCTTGAGATATGAAGATGCCATTCCTTTGCTGACGAATTTGAAGACCAAGGAAGAATTTCAGCTCACCCATCATGGACATCTGATATTCGTCTTGCATCATGTATCCAAATTCATCACTATACTTCTGGTTGGTGCATCCGAAGATAATGTCATCCACATATATTTGGCACAGAAACAGTTCACCATCATATGTTTTCGTGAAGAGTGTGGGGTCAAGGGATCCAGGTTTGAAGCCTTTGCTCTTCAGGAAGTCTTTGATCGTATCATACCAAGCGCGAGGAGCTTGTTTGAGGCCATACAGTGCTTTGTTTAGCTTGTACACCATATCAGGATGTTTTGGATCTTCAAAGCCAGGTGGTTGAGCTACGTACACTTCTTCTTCAATCTTGCCGTTGAGAAATGCACTCTTCACATCCATTTGATGTAGCAGAATGTTGTGGTGATTAGCGTAGGCTAGTAGTATACAAATAGCTTCAAGCCTAGCCACAGGAGCAAATGTTTCATTGAAGTCAATTCCTTCAACTTGAGTATATCCTTGAGCCACAAGACGTGCTTTGTTTCTGACTACTTGACCATGCTCATCTTGCTTGTTTCGATATATCCATTTTGTACCAATAATGTTATGCTTGCGAGGGTCAGGACGCTTGACAAGTTCCCAAACATTGTTCAGCTTGAACTGTTGAAGTTCCTCTTCAGGTTGTGCTTCAGAAGGCATGATTTCACCAGTTCCCATCAGCTTGATCGATTCGCTGGGCGGAGCTTCATCTAGTGTACTTGGCAGGAGCTCTCTTTGTGAACCATTGGTTTCATCAAATCTCACGTCCACAGTTTCAACGATTTTGTAGAGATAGAGGTTGAAGACTCTGTAAGAGTGAGAGTCCTTTCCGTAGCCAAGCATGAAGCCTTCGTGAGCTTTAGGTGCAAATTTTGACTTGTGATGGGGATCCTTGATCCAGCACCTAGCTCCAAATACTCTGAAGTAGCTGACATTTGGCTTCTTGCCAGTAAGGAGCTCGTAGGATGTTTTGTTCAGAAGCTTATGGATGTAAACACGGTTGATGATGTGACATGCTGTATCAATAGCTTCTGGCCAGAACTTTCTTGGTGTCTTGTACTTGTCGAGCATTGTTCGAGCCATCTCAATGAGGGTTCTGTTCTTCCGCTCTATGATGCAATTTTGCTGAGGAGTGTATGGAGCAGAAAACTCATGAGTGATTCCCATTGTATCCAGATAAAGATCAAGCCCTGTGTTCTTGAACTCAGTGCTGTTGTCACTTCTGATATGCTTGATCTTCACACCATAATTGTTCATTGCTCGATTGGTGAAGCGTCTGAAGACATCTTGCACTTCAGTCTTGTAGAGAATTATGTGCACCCATGTGTATCTTGAGTAGTCATCAACAATGACGAAGCCATAGAGACAAGCAGTTGTTGTGAGGATAGAATAGTGAGTAGGGCCAAATAAGTCCATGTGTAACAACTCGAAGGGTTGAGATGTCCTCATGATTGTCTTCGAGGGGTGCTTTGCCCTTGTCATCTTTCCAGCTTCGCAGGCACCACACAAATGATCCTTCTTGAACTTGACACCCTCGATGCCTATGACATGCTCCTTCTTGACGAGTGTGTGTATGTTCCTCATGCCAGCATGCCCCAGCCTCTGATGCCATAGCCAGCATTCTGAAGCTTTTGCAAGAAGACATACGGCAAGATGTGGACCTGCTGAGAAATCTACCATGTATAGATCATCTTTTTGATACCCTTCAAAGACTAGAGACTTGTCAGATTCCATTAGTACAAGGCAACGATATTTTTCGAATAGCACAATCATGTTTAAGTCACAAAGCATTGAGATAGACATTAAGTTGAAACCAAGGGATTCAACAAGCATCACTTTATCCATGTGTTGATCCTTTGAGATTGCAACTCTACCTAGACCCAATACCTTGCTTTTACCAGTGTCAGCAAACGTGATGTGACTCTTGTCTGATGGACGTAAGGTTGAGTCCATGAGAAGACTTGGCATCAGCTTCAGCGTTGGTGTGGAAGTCAGTGTCTTCAGTGTTGAAGATGGACTTGGCAACATAGGCTGTGGCTAGAGCCAGACTTGCAACGCCAGGGTCGGACTCCTCTCCAGACTCCACCTCCACCTCCTCATATGCAGACTCTGTTGGGGAACGTTGCAGAAAACAAAAAATTTCCTACTCGTTTCACCAAGATCCATCTAGGAGTTCATCTAGCAACGAGTCATCGGATGCATCTACGTACCTTGTAGATCGCGAGCGGAAGCGTTCAAAGAACGGGGATGATGTAGTCGAACACGACGTGATCCAAATCACCGATGACCAAGCACCGAACGGACGGCACCTCCGCGTTCAACACACGTACGGGACGGGAGACGTCTCCTCCTTCTTGATCCAGCAAGGGGAAGGAGAGGTTAATGAAGATCCAGCAGCACGACGGCGTGGTGGTGGATGCAGGGCGTCACAGTAGCAGGGCTTCGCCTATACTACGAGAGAGAGACGTAACGGGGAGAGAGGGAGGCGCCAGGGGCTGGTGTATGAAGTCCCTCCTCTCCCCCACTATATATAGGGGTGCTAGGGGGGCGCCGGCCCTAGGAGATGGAATCTCCTAGGGGGGGCGGCGGCCAATGGTGGGTTTCCCTCCCCCCCCAAGGCACCTAGGGGTGCCTTCCACTAGTGGGACTCCTCCCTTGTGGAAACCCTAGGCGCATGGGCCTATAGGGGCTGGTGCCCTTGGCCCATATAGGCCAAGGCACACCCCCTATAGCCCATGTGGCCCCCCGGGGCAGGTGGCCCCACCCTGTGGGCCCCCGGGACCCCTCCGGTGGTCCCGGTACAATACCGATGACCCCGAAACTTGTCCCGATGGCCGAAATAGCACTTCCTATATATAATTCTTTACCTCCGGACCATTCCGGAACTCCTCGTGACGTCCGGGATCTCATCCGGGACTCCGAACAACATTCGGGTTACTGCATATACATATCTTCTCAACCCTAGCATCACCGAACCTTAAGTGTGTAGACCCTACGGGTTCGGGAGACAAGCAGACATGACCGAGATGACTCTCCGGTCAATAACCAACAGTGGGATCTGGATACCCATGTTGGCTCCCACATGCTCCACCATAATCTCATCGGATGAACCACGATGTCGAGGATTCAATCAACCCCGTATGCAATTCCCTTTGTCAATCGATATGTTACTTGCCCGAGATTCGATCGTCGGTATCCCAATACCTCGTTCAATCTCGTTACTGGCAAGTCACTTTACTCGTACCGTAATGCATGATCCCGTGACCAGACACTTGGTCACTTTGAGCTCATTATGATGATGCATTGCCGAGTGGGCCCAGTGATACCTCTCCGTCATACGGAGTGACAAATCCCAGTCTTGATCCATGTCAACCCAACAGACACTTTCGGAGATACCCGTAGTATACCTTTATAGTCACCCAGTTACGTTGTGACATTTGGCACACCCAAAGCACTCCTACGGTATCCGGGATTTACACGATCTCATGGTCTAAGGAAAAGATACTTTGACATTGGAAAACTCTAGCAAACGAACTATACGATCTTGTGCTATGTTTAGGATTGGGTCTTGTCCATCACATTATTCTCCTAATGATGTGATCTCGTTATCAATGACATCCAATGTCCATAGTCAGGAAACCATGACTATCTGTTGATCAACGAGCTAGTCAACTAGAGGCTTACTAGGGACATGTTGGTGTCTATTATTCACACATGTATTACGATTTCCGGATAACACAATTATAGCATGAATAAAGACAATTATCATGAACAAGGAAATATAATAATAATGATTTTATTATTGCCTCTAGGGCATATTTCCAACAGTCTCCCACTTGCACTAGAGTCAATAATCTAGTTACACTGTGATGAATCGAACACCCATGGAATTCTGGTGTTGATCATGTTTTGCTCTAGGGAGAGGTTTAGTCAACGGATCCGCTACATTCAGGTCCGTATGTACTTTACAAATCTCTATGTCTCCATCTTGAACATTTTCACGAATGGAGTTGAAGCGACGCTTGATGTGCCTTGTCTTCTTGTGAAACCTGGGCTCCTTGGCAAGTGCAATAGCTCCAGTGTTGTCATAGAAGAGTTTGATTGGCCCCGACGCATTGGGTATGACTCCTAGGTCGGTGATGAACTCCTTCACCCATATTGCTTCATGTGCTGCCTCCGAGGCTGCCATGTACTCCGCTTCACATGTAGATCCCGCCACGACGCTCTGCTTGCAACTGCACCAGCTTACTGCCCCACCATTCAAAATATACATGTATCCGGTTTGTGACTTAGAGTCATCCAGATCTGTGTCGAAGCTAGCATCGACGTAACCCTTTACGACGAGCTCTTCGTCACCTCCATAAACGAGAAACATTTCCTTTGTCCTTTTCAGGTACTTCAGGATATTCTTGACCGCTGTCTAGTGTTCCTTGCCGGGATTACTTTGGTACCTTCCTACCAAACTTACGGCAAGGTTTACATCAGGTCTGGTACACAGCATGGCATACATAATAGAACCTATGGCTGAGGCATAGGGGATGACACTCATCTCTTCTATATCTTCTGCCGTGGTCGGACATTGAGCTGAGCTCAATTTCACACCTTGTAACACAGGCAAGAACCCCTTCTTAGATTGATCCATATTGAACTTCTTCAATATCTTATCAAGGTATGTGCTTTGTGAAAGACCTATGAGGCGTCTTGATCTATCTCTATAGATCTTGATGCCTAATATATAAGCAGCTTCTCCAAGGTCCTTCATTGAAAAACTCTTATTCAAGTAGGCCTTGATGCTGTCCAAGAGTTCTATATCATTTCCCATCAAAAGTATGTCATCTACATATAGTATGAGAAATGCTACAGAGCTCCCACTCACTTTCTTGTAAACGCAGGCTTCTCCATAAGTCTGCGTAAACCCAAACGCTTTGATCATCTCATCAAAGCGAATGTTCCAACTCCGAGATGCTTGCACCAGCCCATAAATCGAGCGTTGGAGCTTGCACACCTTGTCAGCATTCTTAGGATCGACAAAACCCTCCGGCTGCATCATATACAATTCTTCCTTAAGGAAACCATTAAGGAATGCCGTTTTGACGTCCATTTGCCATATTTCATAATCGTAGAATGCGGCAATTGCTAACATGATTCGGACGGACTTCAGCTTCGCTACCGGTGAGAAAGTCTCATCGTAGTCAACCCCTTGAACTTGTCGATAACCCTTAGCGACAAGCCGAGCTTTATAGATGGTCACATTACCATCCGCGTCTGTCTTCCTCTTAAAGATCCATTTATTTTCTATGGCTCGCCGCTCAACGGGCAAGTCAGTCAAAGTCCATACTTCGTTTTCATACATGGATCCTATCTCGGATTTCATGGCTTCTAGCCATTTGTCGGAATCCGGGCCCGCCATCGCTTCTTCATAGTTCGAAGGTTCACCGTTGTCTAACAACATGATTTCCAAGACAGGGTTGCCATACCACTCTGGTGCGGAACGTGTCCTTGTGGACCTTCGGATTTCAGTAGGGGCTTGATCAGAAGTATCTTGATCATTATCATTAACTTCCTCTCTAGTCGGTGCAGGCACCTCAGGAACATTTTCTTGAGTTGCGCCATTTTCCGGTTCAAGAGGTAATACTTCATCAAGCTCTACTTTCCTCCCACTTACTTCTTTCGAGAGAAACTCTTTCTCAAGAAAGGACCCATTCTTGGCAACAAAGATCTTGCTTTCGGATCTGAGGTAGAAGGTGTACCCAATAGTTTCTTTTGGGTATCCTGTGAAGACGCATTTTTCCGACTTGGGTTCGAGCTTTTCAGGTTGAAGTTTCTTGACATAAGCATCGCATCCCCAAACTTTTAGAAACGACAGCTTAGGTTTCTTCCCAAACCATAATTCATACGGTGTCGTCTCAACGGATTTCGACAGAGCCCTATTTAAAGTGAATGCAGCAGTCTCTAAAGCTTAGCCCCAAAAAGATAGCGGTAAATCGGTAAGAGACATCATAGATCGCACCATATCTAATAGAGTGCGATTACGACGTTCGGACACACCATTACGCTGAGGTGTTCCAGGCGGCGTGAGTTGTGAAACTATTCCACATTTTCTTAAGTGTGTACCAAATTCATGACTCAAGTATTCTCCTCCACGATCTGATCGTAGAAACTTGATTTTCCTGTCACGTTGATTTTCAACCTCACTCTAAAATTCCTTGAACTTTTCAAAGGTTTCAGACTTGTGTTTCATTAAGTAGATATAACCATATCTACTTAAATCATCAGTGAGTGTGAGAACATAACGATAGCCACCGCGAGCCTCAACACTCATTGGACCGCACACATTAGTATGTATGATTTCCAATAAGTTGGTTGCTCGCTCCATTGTTCCTGAGAACGGAGTCTTGGTCATCTTACCCATGAGGCATGGTTCGCACGTGTCAAATGATTCATAATCAAGAGACTCTAAAAGTCCATCTGCATGGAGCTTCTTCATGCGTTTGACACCTATGTGACCAAGGCGGCCGTGCCACAAGTATGTGGGACTATCATTATCAACCTTACATCTTTTGGTACTCACATTATGAACATGTGTAGTATCACGTTCGAGATTCATAAAGAATAAACCATTCACCATAGGAGCATGACCATAAAACATATCTCTCATATAAATAGAACAACCATTATTCTCGGATTTAAATGAGTAGCCATCTCGAATTAAACGAGATCCCGATACAATGTTCATGCTCAACGCTGGCACTAAATAACAATTATTAAGGTTTAAAACTAATCCCGAAGGTAGATATAGAGGCAGCGTGCCGACGGCGATCACATTGACCTTGGAACCATTCCCGACGCGCATCGTCACCTCGTCCTTTGCCAGTTTCCGCTTATTCCGCAGCCCCTGTTTTGAGTTACAAATGTGAGTAACTGCACCGGTATCAAATACCCAGGAGCTACTACGGACACTAGTAAGGTACACATCAATTACATGTATATCACATATACCTTTTGTTTTGCCGGCCTTCTTGTCTGCTAAGTATTTAGGGCAGTTCCGCTTCCAGTGACCGCTTCCCTTGCAATAAAAGCACTCAGTCTCGGGCTTGGGTCCATTCTTTGGCTTCTTCCCGGCAGCTTGCTTGCCGGGCGCGGCAACCTCCTTGCCATCCTTCTTGAAGTTCTTTTTACCCTTGCCTTTCTTGAACTTAGTGGTTTTATTCACCATCAACACTTGATGCTCCTTTTTGACTTCTACCTCTGCTGATTTCAGCATTGCAAATACTTCAGGAATGGTCTTTTCCATCCCCTGCATATTGAAGTTCATCACAAAGCTCTTGTAGCTTGGTGGAAGCGACTGGAGGATTCTGTCAATGACCGCATCATCCGGGAGATTAACTCCCAGCTGAGTCAAGCGGTTATGCAACCCAGACATAGTGAGTATGTGCTCACTGACAGAACTGTTTTCCTCCATCTTACAGCTGAAGAACTTGTCGGAGACTTGATATCTCTCGACCCGGGCATGAGCTTGGAAAACCATTTTCAGCTCTTCGAACATCTCATATGCTCCGTGTCTCTCAAAACGCTTTTGGAGCCCCGGCTCTAAACTGTAAAGCATGCCGCACTGAACGAGGGAGTAGTCATCGGTACGTGCCTGCCAAGCGTTCATAACATCTTGTTCTGCAGGTAGAACGGGTGCGTCACCAAGCGGTGCTTGTAGGACATAATCTTCCTTGGCAGCTATGAGGATGATCCTCAGGTTCCGGACCCAGTCCGTATAGTTGCTGCCATCATCTTTCAGCTTGGATTTCTCTAGGAACGCGTTGAAGTTGAGGACTACGTTGGCCATTTGATCTACAAGACATATTGTAAATGTTTTAGACTAAGTTCATGATAATTAAGTTCATCTAATCAAATAATTAATGAACTCCCACTTAGATTAGACATCCCTCTAGTCATCTAAGTATTACATGATCCGAGTTAACTAGGCCGTGTCCGATCATCACGTGAGAAGGACTAGTCAACATCGGTGAACATCTTCATGTTGATCGTATCTTCTATACGACTCATGCTCGACCTTTCGGTCTTCTGTGTTCCGAGGCCATGTCTGTACATGCTAGGCTCGTCAAGTCAACCTAAGTGTTTGCATGTGTAAATCTGTCTTACCCCTGTTGTATGTGAACGTCTGAAGAAAACACCCGATCATCACGTGGTGTTTTGAAACAGCGAACTGTCGCAATGGTGCATAGTTAGGGGGAACACTTCTTGAAATTAGTATGAGGGATCATCTTATTTACTACCGTCGTTCTAAGTAAACAAGATGCAAAACATGATAAACATCACATGCAATCAAATAATAAACGTGACATGATATGGCCAATATCACATAGCTCCTTTGATCTCCATCTTGGGGCTCCATGATCATCTTGTCACCGGCTTGACACCATGATCTCCATCATCGTGTCTCCATGAAGTTGCTCGCCAACTATTACTTCTACTACTATGGCTAACGCGTTTAGCAATAAAGTAAAGTAATTTACATGGCGTTTCTCAATGACACGCAGGTCATATAAAAGAATAAAGACAACTCCTATGGCTCCTGCCGGTTGTCATACTCATCGACATGCAAGTCGTGATTCCTATTACAATAGCATGAACATCTCATACATCACATATAGATCATTCATCATTCATCACAACTTTGGCCATATCATATCACAAACCACTTGCTGCAAAAACAAGTTAGATGTTCTCTAATTGTTGTTGCAAGTTTTACGTCGCTGAAGTAGGGTTCTAGCAAGAACGTCTTCTTACCTACATTAAAGCCACAACGTGATTTGTCAACTTCTATTTACCCTTCATAAGGACCCTGTTCATCAAATCCGCTCCAACTAAAGTGGGAGAGACAGACACCCGCCAGTCACCTTATGCAACTAGTGCATGTTAGTCGGTGGAACCGGTCTCACGTAAGCGTACGTGTAAGGTTGGTCCGGGCCGCTTCATCCCACAATACCGCTGAAGCAAGAAAAGACTAGTAGCGGCAAGAAAGTTGACAAATCTACGCCCACAACAAATTGTGTTCTACTCGCGCAAGAAGAACTACGCATAGACCTAGCTCATGATGCCACTGTTGAGGAACGTTGCAGAAAACAAAAAATTTCCTACTCGTTTCACCAAGATCCATCTAGGAGTTCATCTAGCAACGAGTCATCAGATGCATCTACGTACCTTGTAGATCGCGAGCGGAAGCGTTCAAAGAATGGGGATGATGTAGTCGAACACGACGTGATCCAAATCACCGATGACCAAGCGCCGAACGGACGGCACCTCCGCGTTCAACACATGTACGGGACGGGAGACGTCTCCTCCTTCTTGATCCAGCAAGGGGAAGGAGAGGTTAATGAAGATCCAGTAGCACGACGGCGTGGTGGTGGATGCAGGGCGTCACAGTAGCAGGGCTTCGCCTATACTACGAGAGAGAGACGTAACGGGGAGAGAGGGAGGCGCCAGGGTCTGGTGTATGAAGTCCCTCCTCTCCCCCACTATATATAGGGGTGCTAGGGGGGGCGCCGGCCCTAGGAGATGGAATCTCCTAGGGGGGGGCGGCCAAGGGTGGGTTTCCCTCCCCCCCCCCCAAGGCACCTAGGGGTGCCTTCCACTAGTGGGACTCCTCCCTTGTGGAAACCCTAGGCGCATGGGCCTATAGGGGCTGGTGCCCTTGGCCCATATAGGCCAAGGCGCACCCCCTATAGCCCATGTGGCCCCCCGGGGCAGGTGGCCCCACCCTGTGGGCCCCCGGGACCCCTCCGGTGGTCCCGGTACAATACCGATGACCCCGAAACTTGTCCCGATGGCCGAAATAGCACTTCCTATATATAATTCTTTACCTCCGGACCATTCCGGAACTCCTCGTGACGTCCGGGATCTCATCCGGGACTCCGAACAACATTCGGGTTACTGCATATACATATCTTCTCAACCCTAGCATCACCGAACCTTAAGTGTGTAGACCCTACGAGTTCGGGAGACAAGCAGACATGACCGAGATGACTCTCCGGTCAATAACCAACAGCGGGATCTGGATACCCATGTTGGCTCCCACATGCTCCACGATAATCTCATCGGATGAACCACGATGTCGAGGATTCAATCAACCCCGTATGCAATTCCCTTTGTCAATCGATATGTTACTTGCCCGAGATTTAATCGTCGGTATCCCAATACCTCGTTCAATCTCGTTACTGGCAAGTCACTTTACTCGTACCGTAATGCATGATCTCGTGACCAGACACTTGGTCACTTTGAGCTCATTATGATGATGCATTACCGAGTGGGCCCAGTGATACCTCTCCGTCATACGGAGTGACAAATCCCAGTCTTGATCCATGTCAACCCAACAGACACTTTCGGAGATACCCGTAGTATACCTTTATAGTCACCCAGTTACGTTGTGACGTTTGGCACACCCAAAGCACTCCTACGGTATCCGGGAGTTACACGATCTCATGGTCTAAGGAAAAGATACTTTGACATTGGAAAACTTTAGCAAACGAACTATACGATCTTGTGCTATGTTTAGGATTGGGTCTTGTCCATCACATCATTCTCCTAATGATGTGATCTCGTTATCAATGACATCCAATGTCCATAGTCAGGAAACCATGACTATTTGTTGATCAACGAGCTAGTCAACTAGAGGCTTACTAGGGACATGTTGGTGTCTATTATTCACACATGTATTACGATTTCCGGATAACACAATTATAGCATGAATAAAGACAATTATCATGAACAAGGAAATATAATAATAATGATTTTATTATTGCCTCTAGGGCATATTTCCAACAGACTCCTCCTCTGAATCCATTTCCTTGCCAACAAAAGCATGAGCCTTGCCCGATGAGCTCTTCTTATGAGATGAAGACCTTGATGATGACTTGGAAGAAGACTTTGAAGATTTCTTCTTCTTCTTGTCATCAGAATCATATTCCTTGCTCTTCTTCTTCTTCTTCTCATTGTCCCACTGTGGACACTCAGAGATATAGTGTCCAGGCTTCTTGCACTTGTGACATGTTCTCTTCTTGTTGTCATGAGTGGAAGCTTCATCATTTCTTGAGCTAGATCGTGAAGACTTTCTGAAGCCTTTCTTCTTGGTGAACTTCTGGAACTTTTTCACAAGCATAGCAAGTTCCTTTCCAATGTCTTCAGGATCATCAGAACCGCAGTCAGATTCTTCTTCAGATGAGGAAACAACTTTTGCCTTCAAAGCGCGAGTTCGGCCATAGTTGGGACAATAGATATCTCTTTTCTCAGAAAGCTGGAACTCATGTGTGTTGAGCCTCTCAAGTATATCAGACGGATCGAGTGTCTTGAAGTCAGGGCGTTCTTGTATCATGAGGGCAAGGGTGTTAAAGGAGTTTTCAAGTGATCTCAGTAGTGTCTTGACGATTTCATGCTTGGTAATCTCAGTGGCGCCGAGAGCCTGAAGCTCATTTGTGATGTTAGTCAGATGATCAAACGTGAGCTGGACATTTTCATTGTCGTTTCTCTTGAAGCAGTTGAAGAGGTTGCGAAGAACACTGATCCTTTGATCTCTCTAGGTTGAGACGCCTTTGTTGACCTTGGATGGCCAGTCCCAGACTAGCTTCGACGTTTCCAGAGCACTCACACGGCCATATTGTCCTTTGGTCAGATGACCACAGATGATGTTCTTTGCAGTAGAGTCCAGTTGAATGAACTTCTTGACATCAGTGGGGGTGACACCTTCACCAGTTTTGGGAACGCCGTTCTTGACGACATACCAGAGGTCGACATCAATGGCTTCAAGATGCATGCGCATCTTATTCTTCCAGTAGGGATATTCAGTTCCATCGAACACGGGGCAAGCAGCGGAGACTTTGATTATCCCTCTAGTCGACATAGCTAAACTCCAAGTGGTTAAACCGAATCACACAGAACAAGGGAGTACCTTGCTCTAATACCAATTGAAAGTGCTAGTTATCGACTAGAGGGGGGTGAATAGGCGATTTTTATGAAAGTCTTCAAAACGTGGAAGTTTCAAAGACAAACAATAGAAATGGCCCAATTGATATGCAGCGGAAGATAAACTACACTAAGCAAGCCATAGTCAAGTATGCGATAATGTGAAAGTACAAAGACTAATAGCAGCTAGGTAGTAAGGATCAGGATGGAAGATAGTATGAAGCCAACAAACGATAGTAGTCAAGCAATGAAGTCAAACAGGTATGATGATTAAGTAATGACTTCACGAAGACAAACACTAAGTAAAGGGGGGAGAGGATAGAACCAGTCACTTGTTGAAGACACATGATTTGTTGGACCAGTTCCAGTTGCTGTGACAACTGTACGTCTGGTTAGGGAGGCTGAGATTCAACTCAGAAGACCGTGTCTTCACCTTATTCCCCTTGAGCTAAGGACACCTAGTCCTCGCCCAATCACTCTGGTAAGTCTTCAAGGTAGACTTCCGAACCTTCACAGACTTCGTTCACCGGCGATCCACAATGACTCTTGGATGCTCAGAACGCGACGCCTAACCGGCTGGAGGATTCATAGTCCTCAAGTGTAATAAGTCTCCAGGTCACACAGACAGAAAGACTTCAGTGATGCCTAACACTATTTGGCTCTGGGTGTTTGGGCTTTGTCCTCGCAGGGATTTCTCTCTCTCAAAGGCTTCGAGGTGGGTTGCTCTCAAACGACAAAAGTCGTAAACTAACTCTGAGCAACCACCAATTTATGGTGTAGGGGTGGGCTATTTATAGCCACAAGGCAACCCGACCTGATATGTCCGAAATGACCCTGGGTCACTAAGGAACTGACACGTGTTCCAACGGTCAAATTTCAAACACACACGACAACTTTACTTGGGCTACAAGCAAAGCTGACGCATCCAGCTCTGGATAAGATTTGCTCTCATTGTCTTCGCTCGAAGACATAGGATTTTGGTTGAGCATCACTTCAGTCATTCTGACTTAGTTCACTTGGACCCCACTTAACAGAACGGTGGTTCCTATGACTCAACAAAGAAGAAAAGGGAACAACGAAACCACACAGTCTTCACGCTCCATAGTCTTCACTCAATGTCTTCTCAAGTCATAGTCTTCAATATGAATATCTTCACATACCACCATTGTCTTCAATGTCTTCATACATTTTTAGGGGTCATCTCCGGTAGGTAAACCGAATCAATGAGGGACACTACCTGCGTTATCCTGCAATTCTCACAAACGCATTAGTCCCTCAACCAACTTTGTCGTCAATACTCCAAAACCAACAAGGGGTGGCACTAGATGCACTTACAAATACTGGCCTTCATATCCGCCCAGTATGTTTTGACACGGGCAAGAGCCATTTGTGCACCCTCTATGCACGCCGACCTCTTCATCGCATCAACATGCGGCACAGAACCAAGGAACTGCTGCACCAATCCAAAATAACTCTTCGGCTTTGGCTCCCCCGGCCAC
Organism: Triticum timopheevii; assembly: GCA_963921465.1. Taxonomy (NCBI): domain Eukaryota; kingdom Viridiplantae; phylum Streptophyta; class Magnoliopsida; order Poales; family Poaceae; genus Triticum; species Triticum timopheevii. Next base: position 557,564,430 of record OY997268.1, on the reverse strand, counting down.
AAACGACTTGCAACATACTTCATGGCGAGTCCGGATAACCTGTTCAGCTCCGCAAAGGCGGTCAAACAGTCGGATACCGAAAGTGGGCGCTCCGGATTGTGGAACTGCGACCAAAAAAGTTCCTCCTTTTTATGGCCACCTCGACCTCGGAAGTGTTCGGTTGCGTCTGCTGCACTCGCTGCCACATCCAGATAAGCGTTTTCCGCACTCCACTGCCGGTCTAATGGAGCATACCTCGGGTCCCCGAACTTCATCCGCAGCATATAGGGCTTTCCAGCCGTGATATCTCCGGCCTGACGCAGCTCCTCCTTCATAGCTCTCATTGCAAAGCGAGCATCCTTGGCCTTGGTAGTGATCTTCTCAAGGTCCTCCTGAGCCGCCCTTCCTTCTTGTTCGAGAAAGTCACAGCGGTCGGCAGCATCCTTCAATTTTATAGCCATCTCGACTATTGCCTTCTTACTCTGGCAGTGAGCAGCCTATTCGGCTTTTAGCTCTTCAGCTGCCTTAACGGCAGCCGCATCACTTTTCCTTGCTTGCTCCTTGGCTCGGGCAAGTTCCACCCGCAGGTTCTCCACGACAGCAGCACTATCTGCAATAAGCACATATATTGTAAGGCACAAGCATCGAGCTCCTCTTATCAGATATCTGTGGAGCATACCTTGTGCCTCGTCTAGCCGCTTATTTACAAGCGCGATGTCGGCATCCGCCACGTCAAGTTGCCACTTTAGTTCGGCAGATTCATCAGTCCGGGTAGCCACCGAACGCCTCGCCACCTTCATAAAAAGGTGACATTTTATACCTGGGGTTTTGATCCTCTGTGCGCCATCATTCTTGACGACACACAGAGTCTCAGGGGCTACTATTTATACAGGGCGCATTTTATGCGGCTCTACCAAACGGTACACCTTTTCACGTACCTCAAAGCCTGTCAGTAAACTCCTGGTGGCCTCGTACAACCCGCTTTCCGCGGATGAAATCCTTCATATCATCGTGTTCATCAACATACGGTGTTCTTTTGAGACGGACGCTCGCCCGAGCAGATCCCTCAGCCTCTTCGACCGTGCACCAGAGGGCACCGGACTAGCCCGACGACCTTTTTTAGGATCCGGACTTGGAAAAACCCGCCGGGACGACACCTCGGGGTCACCTGCCTCGTAAGTCGGTGCAGCTAGGGGAGGTGTTTCGCTCTCCATCATTTCCGGACGAAGATCCCCTGAAGACGAGCTCTGCTGGGAAGGGTTAAGATCCGAACTGCAAGGTAACGTTTTTGTTATCTTCCTCAGAAATGAAACAGGGATACCACTAATTTTTGAACCCCCCTCTTTACTTACGACTCGGAGGAAAGCTGATCCCCTTGAGGGCGCAATGCGGCCGGGGCAGTCTCCGGCACCGGATCCTCTCACAGAGATTTCTTCCCCCGTTTTGAGGTCATCCCCTCCGGGTCTTCAGAGGCACTCCTTTTCTTTCCCAGGTTGGGAAGATTCTCGATTCCTCCCTTCCTGACAGTCTCCTTCGCAGAGGCAGTAGCTCCTTGGTTCCCCTCTTCGCCCTCCGCTGAAAGCGTAATCTCCAGCATCCTGGTTAACACAGGATCCGGCGCGGTCTCGGGCAGGGGGGCTGGACACCTGATAAGCTTTGCCTTCGCTGTCCACTCCTGTTCAAAGGATAGCTCTGTTAAAAAGGCAACTTCATGATGAAAATACGGATGGTGTGTCCAAATACGGGGCTGCTTACCTTAGCATCCTGGCGATTACAGCTTAGGCATGCGTCCTCGGACAAGTCCGGACACCTTGTTTGTGGTCCGAAGAACAATTTGTACATCTCCACGGGCTTCGCGCCCATAAAGTGTTGGAGGACTCGCGGTCCCTCTGGATTAAATTCCCACAGGCAAAGAGGGCGACATTTGCAGGGCAGCGTGCAGCGAATCAGCATAACTTGCGCCACCACGGTCAAGTTAATATCTCTTTCTAGGAGATCTCGAATGCGGTCCTGCAGAAGGGGCACATCTTTGGACGGTCCCCTGATAAGCCCTTCATTGACCCATGACGCTCGCCGTGGTGGGGGACCCGAGCATAAAGCAGGCGGCGCCACCCATGTGGTGCCCCTGGGGGCTGTGATGTAAAACTAGTCCCGTTGCCACAAGCCGAACTCTTCTTGGAAAGTGCCCTCGGGCCATGGAGCACCGGCTATCTTGCTTATGATAGCTCCTCCGCACTCAGCGTGCTGCCCCTTGATCATATTTGGCTCCACCTTGAAGGTTTTGAGCCACAATCCAAAGTGAGGGGTGATATGGAGGAAGGCTTCGCACACAACAATGAATGATGAAATTTGGAGGATGGACTCCGGAGCTAGGTCGTGGAATTCCAGCCCGTAATAGAACATCAGCCCCCTCACGAAGGGATCAATCGGGAAGCCTAGCCCCCGAAGGGAGTGAGATGCGAACACCACGCTCTCACCGGGCTGGGGAGAAGGAATGGCCTACCCTTGAGCAGGCAGCCTATGCGAGATTTCGCCGGTTAGATACCTGGCATCTCTCAGCTTTCTCGCGTGCTCTTCCGTAACAGAGGAAGGCACCCACCGGCCTTGAAGGTCGGAACCGGACATCATTGAAGGTCCGAAGCGCCTAGAACTAGAAGCTTTGAGTGTTGGAACTCGAGGCGAGAGGCGGATTCGCTTGGATTGAAAGAAAAGGGAGTCGAGCCTTGGTCTCTTTATAAAGGAGTTGAATGCCAAGAGCCCTCCCCGTAACCATCTGGGACTCGCTTTCAATTAGAGAGTCATACCAAAAGGCACGGTTGGGTTACCCACGCCTGTATTGATGAGAATCCCGGAATAAGGGGACACGATCTCTGCTTCGACAAGACGTGCCAAGGAAACCGCCTTGCTAAACGCGCTGAGGTGGAACAGTAAAACGATTTGAATAAAGGCTTGACCATGGCATGATGTCACGTTGCGGAATACGTCAGCAGATTAGATTTGTGCATATATTATTCTCTCTACGGTGGTATGTGGAACTTATTTTTGCAGAGCCGGACACTATCCTTGTGTTCAAACATCTTCTACGAAGAATTCGGAGGAGGAACCCGCCTCGCAATGCCGAAGACAATTGGCGCACCGGACTCATCGTCATTGAAGCCAGGTTCAGGGGCTACTGAGGGAGTCCTGGATTAGGGGGTGTCCAGATGGCTGGACTATGACCTTTGGCCGGACTCCCGGACTATGAAGATACAAGATTGAAGACTTCATCCCGTGTCCGGATAGGGACTTTCCTTGGCGTGGAAGGCAAGCTTGGCGATACGATATGAAGATCTCCTCCCATTGTAACCGACTTTGTGTAACCCTAGCCCTCTCCGGTGTCTATATAAACCGGAGAGTTTTAGTCCGTGGGACAGATAACAATCATACCATAGGCTAGCTTCTAGGGTTTAGCCTCTCTGATTTTGTGGTAGATCAACTCTTGTAATACCCATATCATCAATATCAATCAAGCAGGAGTAGGGTTTTACCTCCACCGAGAGGGCCTGAACCTGGGTAAAAATATCGTGTCCCTTGTCTCTTGTTACCATCCGCCTAGACGCACAGTTCGGGACCCCCTACCCGAGATCCGCCGGTTTTGACACCAACATCTAGGGTTTTGGTTTAGAATCTACTTTTTGAGGACATCACATAATGTCTAATGCCCTTTGAGGCTTTTGTACATCCCTGTCTCAATCAGTGTCTTCAACCTGGCATTCTCATCATCAATAGTAGTGGTATCCTTAACAGAGGGGTTAGTTACCACATTAGCAGTTGAAGATATTGCAACAGGAGCAGTAGAACATCTAGCAACAGAAGCAGCGTTATCACGCTCAATGCATTTTAAACATAGTGGTTCAAATCCTTCCTGAGCAGGACTGATCTGTTGAGCACGGAGTGACTCGTTCTCCTTTTGAAGATCTTCATGATCCAATCTCAATTTCTCAAGTTCCTGCTTCCTTTGAAGATAATCGTAGGAAAGCTTTTCATGAGATGTTGAGAGGGTTTCATGACGACCTTCAAGTTCCTGGTACTTAACATGAAGATTTTTTATGTCTTCAATTAAGGACTGAGTCTTAGTCATTTTCGCGTCCAACAGGCCATCGCTTTTGTCTAACAGCTTTTGAATATGTTCCATGGCTTTTTGTTGTTCAGTTGCAATTTTAGCAAGTTTTTTGTAGTTGGGTTTGGATTCACCATCAGAGTCATCTTCACTTGATGTTTGAAAGTAAGCATCGCGAGAGTTTACCTTGGCACCACATGCCATGAAGCAGTAGGTGGGAGCCGAGTCGTTCTCGTCATTAGTATTGGTGATGGAGTCATTGTCTTCAGCATTGAAGATAGACTTGGCGACGTAGGCTGTAGCTAGAGCTAGACTTGTGATACCAGAGTCAGGCTCCTCCTCAGACTCCACCACTTCCTCCCCAGAAGCATACTCCTCCTCTGAATCCATTTCCTTGCCAACAAAAGCACGTGCCTTGCCTGATGAGCTCTTCTTGTGTGATGAAGACTTAGAGAAGGATTTGGAAGAAGACTTTGAGGATTTCTTCTTCTTCTTTTTCTTCTTCTCATTGTCCCACTGTGGACACTCAGAGATGTAGTGACCAGGTTTCTTGCACTTGTGACAGGTTTTTTTCTTGTTGTCATGGGTGGAAGCTTCATCATCCCTTGAGCTGGATCGTGAAGACTTTTTGAAGTTTTTCTTCCTGGTGAATTTCTGGAACTTCTTCACAAGCATAGCAAGATCCTTTCCAATGTCTTCAGGATCATCAGAATTGCAGCCAGATTCTTCTTCAGATGAGGAAGCCGCAGCCTTTGCCTTCAAGGCACGAGTTCGACCGTAGTTGGGGCCATAGATATCTCGTTTCTCAGATAGCTGGTACTCATGAGTGTTGAGCCTCTCGAGTATGTCAGACGGATCGAGTGTCTTGAAATCAGGGCATTCTTGTATCATCAGGGCTAAGGTGTCAAATGAGCTGTCGAGTGATCTCAACAGTGTCTTCACAATTTCATGCTTCGTAATATCAGTTGCTCCAAGTGCACTGAGTTCATTGGTGATATCAGTGAGGCGATCAAACGTGAGTTGGACGTTCTCGTTGTTGTGCCTTTTGAAATGGTTGAAGAGGTTGCGAAGAGTACTGATTCGTTGATCACGCTGTGTTGAGACGCCTTCATTGACCTTGGAGAGCCAGTCCCAGACTAGCTTCGACGTTTCCAGAGCGCTCACACAGCCATACTGCCCTTTGGTCAGATGACCACAGATGATGTTCTTGGCGGTAGAGTCCAGTTGAATGAACTTCTTCACATCAGTGGGGTGACACCTTCACCAGTCTTGGGAACGCCATTCTTGACGACATACCACAGATCGACATCAATGGCTTCAAGATGCATGCGCATCCTATTCTTCTAGTAGGGATATTCAGTGCCATCAAAGATGGGACACGCAGCGGAGACCTTGATTATCCCTGCAGTCGACATAGCTGAAACTCCAGGTGGTTAAACCGAATCACACAAAACAAGGGAGTACCTTGCTCTGATACCAATTGAAAGTGCTAGTTATCGACTAGAGGGGGGGTGAATAGGCGATTTTTATGAAAGTCTTCAAAACATGAAAGTTTCAAAGATAAACACGAAAACAGGACCTATAAACATGTAGTGGAAGATGAACTACACTAGACAAGCCATAGTATGAAGCTAAAGCATGATGACTGATAGCAGCTAGGTAGTAGGATCAGGATGGAAGATAGTATGAAGCCAATCAGAACAAGTAGTCACACAGTGAAGTCAAACAGGCAGAGCAATCAGGCAATGACTTCACAAAGACAAACTGTAAGTGAGGAGAGTAAGAGATAGAACCAGTGTGTTGTGGAGACAAGGATTTGTTCGACCAGTTCCAGTTGCTGTGTCAACTGTACATCTGGTTAGGGAGGTTGAGATTGAACTCAGAAGACCGTGTCTTCACCTTATTCCCCTTGAGCTAAGGACACACAGTCCCCGCCCAATCACTCTGGTAAGTCTTCAAGGTAGACTTTCAAACCTTCACAGACTTTGTTCACCGGCGATCCACAATTACTCCTGGATGCTCAGAACGCGACGCCTAACCGGCTGGAGGAATCACAGTCCTCAAGTGTAACAAGTCTTCAGATCACGCGGACAGAAAGACTTCAGTGATGCCAAACACTCTCTGGGCTTTGGGTGGTTTGGGCTTTGTCCTCGCAAGGATTCTCTCTCTCTCAAAGGCTTCGGAGGTGGGTTGCTCTCAAACGAAAAAAGCCGTATCGAACTCTGAGCAGCCGCCAATTTATGGTGTAGGGGTGGGCTATTTATAGCCACTAGGAAACCCGACCTGATTTGTCCGAAATGACCCTAGATCACTAAGGAACTGACACGTGTCACAACGGTCAGATTTCAAACACATGTGATAGCTTGACTTGGGCTACAAGTAAAGCTCACTTATCCGAATCTGGATAAGATTTGCTCTCATTGTCTTCGCTCGAAGACATAGGATTTGGTTGAGCATCACTTCAGTCACTCTGACTTTGTTCACTTGGACCCCACTTAACAGTGCGGTGGTTCCTATGACTCAACAAAGAAGAAAAGAAACAACGAAACTATTAAGTCTTCGCGCTCCATAGTCTTCACTCAATGTCTTCTTCTGTCATAGTCTTCAGTGTGAATGTCTTCACGTACCACCATTATCTTCAATATCTTCATACATTTTCAAGGGTCATCTCCGGTAGGTAAACCGAATCAAGGAGGGACTAATACTTGTGTTATCCTGCAATTCTCACAAACACATTAGTCCCTCAACCACGTTTGTCGTCAATACTCCAAAACCAAACTAGGGGTGGCACTAGATGCACTTACATCAAGGAAGTGCAAATGGGCTGGGATTTCTTAGAAAATATAAATGGGCCTGATTGACGCGAAATAATTTGTTCACCCAGCCCAGCAAATGGACTGTACATTCTAGAAAACATGGGTTAAATATATGCCACATTTTTGCAGGCTGACATGTGGGCCAATAGGTCAAAGCCTACGCAGGGCGTTGTCAACTTGGTCAACAAATGATTGTGACATCCACAACCATTGGATTTATATCCAACGGCCAGATGCACCTTCAATCTCTCATTTTCTTCCTCCAGCGTCGCCGGGACCGCCTGGTCCGGCCTCCGGCGGCTAGCGGCTCTGCTTAGCACGCATCGCTGCGAAGCGCTACCCCACCACCGGCCAGGCTATCCCTCCACCCCTCCACACCTCCTGTTATTCTCCACCGACTGCAGCCCCATCACCAGAACCAGTTATAACCCTTCTCCTCCTCTCAATCTGCGACTCCACTGTCGCGTCTTCCCATCTCCGAGTCGTTCCCGTCCGGGGCCTCGCCGTCGTCCAGCGCCTCGCTGCGCTTGGTGCGGCATGGTCAACAAACGAGAGTCATCGGAAGAGGACTGTATGTGGAGAGCCTGACGGCTAGGACCCACGAGGTCCATGGTTGCACACAAGGAAAGTTCCTCCTAATTAAGCTGAAAAAATGTTTTCTCCACCTGACAGCTGGGATCCACCGGCTGTATCTTTGCACGGAAGGAAGTGCCTCCTTGTTTTGCGAAAAAAATTATTCATCCCGTTGACAGCTGGGACCCGTCAGATTTGGTTGCTGACTTGTGGGCCTACTAAGCGGACGTGTACGCAAGGCTTTGTCAACTTAATCAACAAATGATTCTAGCAGCTGGACCGTTGGATGTTAATCCAACAACCGTGCTCCTTCTTCAACCTCTGTTCTTGCTCGTTCTCCCATGGGCGGCACCGCGGCTGTGCTGCCGCGCACCCGAACCAGTCAAGTTTCCCACTCCTCTCCATCCGCGACTCCATTGCCCCGTCTTCCCCATCTCTGGGTTGTTCCAGTCTGGGGCCTCGCCGTCGTCCACCAGCCTTGGTGCGCTCAGCACAGTGTGGTCAACGTGGTCAACAACCGAGAGTCATCAGAAGATGACCGTACGTGAGAGGCTGACAGTGGGGACGCACCACGCCCATGGATGCATGCATGCAATGGAACGCGGCGTGGTCAACGTGGTCAAGGAACGACTTCCATTGGAAGTGTACTATACGTGGAGAGGCTGACAGCTAGGTCCACGACAGCAGCAAGGAAGTGCCTCCTTATTACACCGAAAATAATGATTCCTCCACCTGATAGCAGGGACCCATTGGACGGGCCACTGTATTTTGCGAAAAAACATTTCCCCCCTGACTGCTGGGACCCACTTGACGGACTACCGTATTTCGCAAAAAAAATGTTCCCCCCGTTGTCAGCTCGGACCCACCAGAAGTGCCTCCTTATTAAGCAGAAAAAAAAGAATACTCCCCCTGCTAGATGGGACCCACATTGGTGGGAGGCTAACTTGTGGGCCTACTAAGTTGACGGGGACGGAGGGCTTTGTCAACTTAGTCAATATGAACGATTCTAGCTCTAGTGACCCTACGATGTCCATCCAATGGCTGTAGTGCTTCTTCAACCTATGGTCTTCTTGCTCCAACCGCCCAAAGCAGCGCCGGTCGTGCCGCGTGCGCCTACCTCTCGTGGCCGGCTGTGATGCCGCAGAGGCCTCACCGCCCCCTACTACTCCTGCCGTTGGCCAGGCCATCCATCTACTCACCCACACCCCTTGTTATTCTGCGGCGACGGCAGCCTCACACCGCAGCCGAACGAGTGAACCCTCATACTCCTCTATGCGTGGGCACCCACTACCGCGTCTTCCCCGGCTCTGCGTCGTCCCCTTCCTAGGCCTCACCGTCGTCCACCGCCCTGGTGCTCTCGGCGCGGCATGGTCAACATGGTCAAGGAACGACTTCCATCGGAAGAGTACTGTACGTGGAGAGGCTGACAGCTGGCTCCATGGCGGTCACAAGGAAGTGCCTCCTTATTACGCGCAAAATGATTATTCCTCCACCTGACAGCAGGGACCCACCGGACGGGCCACCTTATTTCGCGAAAAAAACGTTTCCCCCCTGACTGCTGGGACCCACTAGCTACATCTTCACACACAAGGAAGTGCGTCCGGGCAAAAAAAAACGATTCGCACCCCTGACTGCTAGGACCCACCAGCTACATCTTTGCACGCAAGGAAGTGCCTGACAGTCGGGACCCACCTGATCGAAGCGTACGTAGCGTTGTCATTCTGGTCGCGAACGTGTATGTACATACTGGTCGATGTAGAGGCGCACACGTGTCTTAGTAGAGGCGCACACGTGTCGTAGTAGAGGCGCGCACGTAGCATGTACACGCACGTACAACAGCTAGTGTGCAAGAAAGAAAATACGGCCACGTACATACATATGGGCGGGGTCTCAAACGCCTACTCGCGCATACGTACGACCAGGGCTCGTGTACATTGCTGGTTCGGAACAGAGAAACAGCGTCGTCGTCGTGTTCATGGGGAGCCAACCGGCTGGGTCGGAACGGAATGCATCGTCGTGTTCATCAGGAGGGCTTGGATGGAACATGCGATGGAAACGAGGCCTGGCGTACCGCATAACAGAGGAAACGGCCTTGTGTTCGACCGGTCACGTTGGAAACGGGATCCTGTTCATCGGGAGGGGTCTGGCATACCGCAAAACGGAGGAAACTAACCTCCTACAGTCGAAACATGGGTCCTGTTGATCGAGAGGGGTGTGGCGTACCGCAAAAGAGACGAAACGGACTTGTGTTGGAGCATTACGGTCGAAACGTGGGTCCTGTTCATCGAGAGGGGTGTGGCGTACCGCAAAACGGGACTCCATGGGATACTGTTCATCTCCACCGTCGACCTCCTCCAGCCTCCACGCGCTACTGTTCATCCACCGTCGACCTCCTCCAGCTTCCGCTTGCGACTGTTCATCCACGGGCTCCTGTTCATCCAGCCTCCACCGCGTGCTACTCCACCGGCTACTGTTCAACCATCCCTCTCCACGGGCTCCCGTTCAACCACCCCTCCACGGGCCACTGTTCATCCACCCCTCCACCGTCTACTGTTCATCCAGCCCTCCATGGGGTCGTCCTGTTCATCCAACCCTCCACGGGGTCCTATTCATCCAGCCCCAACCAGCTCGATCGATCAGGCTCCTGTTCATCCAGAGGCAACGTCACGGGGTCATGTTCATCCACGCCCACCGCTCACTGTTCATCCACCCCACCCACAACGCTCACTGTTCATCCAGAGGCAGCATCGATCGGCTTCGGTTAGCAGCAGTAGCGAAGGAATCGCTCGATCGGGTTCAGTTAACAGTCATCGATCGATCACCCGGGTTCAGTAACGCGTAGCCTGCAGTGCAATCGCTCGGGTTCAGTTAGAGCCCAACGCCTCGCTCGGGTTCAGTTAGAGTCAACGCCTCGCACACGTGCGCGTACGTGTACGAGAGAAACGCGCATCGCTCGGCCCCCGACCACCCACCGTATCCGGGAACTCCCCGAAATTTTCCTCGCCCTCGCTTCTACCATGGTTTTTCCATCATGAACGGCCCAAAAAATGTCATGCAACTGCGTCTCCAGCCCGCCCAAGACGAAAAACCCATTTTCTATCATGATTTTTTGTCGTAGAAGTAGGAGCCCACCACATCTATGATGATACCAGGTTTTGTCACAATTATTGTTATAGAAGTGTCATAAGTATGACAGAATTTTTTTCGTTCGGCCCAAAATGTCACGGATGTGTCTTTTTTTTATAGTGAAAGTATCAATAGTTAGTGATATTTATACACATAGTCTGCTTATTCCCGTTCTTTTTCATTCATACATAATGAAATTTCAGCTACGAAGTACAACAGATCCCGAGAAGGAAAATAAAAATGCCACGAAACTGCATGAACCATCTTAACTAATATAGATATAAGCCAAAAAATAATAGATGTACTGACAATGTATAAATTAGCAGGTCACACAGTATTCAGAAGGATAAATATATAGCAAGAGACAAGGCAAAGCACCACTGAAAAAACACCATTACAGTATCGCAACTAAAAACAAGAGGAAAACTAAAAACAAGAGTGGAAGACGAGCCAGGGTTAGGTCCTCTCCACAGGAGTCACCGCATTTTATACCTCCGCTGGTGAAATGGTGAAAATGCCCTCGGCGGGGCAGGCTAATTACAGGCGGTGGCACGAAGTTTTGACACTGTTTCGATCTACAGTGACTCGCCTCGATCCAACGGGCCGTATCCTTCCATCTCGCGATCGAACGACCGAGAACGTATCAAGGACCAGATCCGACGGCCAGGAGTTGCTAAACTCTGAGGAGGCTGGGGTTCTCCCGGTATGTATCTTACGCGATTCTCTGCTGCTCTTGGCTGTAGTGAATTTGACATGTATTTTTCAGTTCTTTGCCTTTGTAATTCAGCACCATTGTATCCTAGCCGGTTGACGGCTTCATTAATTTGAAGTCAGACCTTTGTGCCTTTTCTCTAAAAAAAATACAAGTAATACTGAGGGGTATATGTATAATATCGGAACCTTGTGAGCACACCAACGCATTTGCAGCGTGTGCACTACACGGATAACCGAGGGACTAAAGAGACAAATTCACGCGAACCCGGAAACCCTTCCAGCCACCACTTCCCCTCCCTCTGCGCCGCCACTTCTCTCCCCTCTCGCGTCTCCCAGGGTTTGCCGATCCAGCGCGCGTTAGGGTTCCCTATTCCGGCGACCATGGCGAACGAGCAGCCGGCGGAGACCTACACGGTGGAGGAGCTCGTGGCGGTGAACCCCTACAACCCCGACATCCTCAACGACCTCGAGGTCTTTGTCAACGAGCAGGTAAACCCTAGCCCCGAGGCGCGTTTACCCCACTCGCGAAAGGCTCAGCCGGCAGATTCCGTGGCAATGATCTTTCGCGCTGTCTGGTGTTAACGATGGAACGGTTGTGAAATCGGTTGGTTGGTTGGTGTGCTAAACTGTGCGGCGTTGTCAGATGGAAGCAGTTCGTAGCAATGTGCAGATGCTAGAAATTTAGCAGTATTTTCGTCTTTGCCTCTGGATTGTAGTGTATTAAGTTGCCCGGAGTAGTAAACCTGGTGATGTATTAAGGATTGAGGGTGGCTGGGCTTATCAGTTAATCATCAGCGTGAAAATTAAGTTATAGTCCGTACTTTGTAGCCTGGGGTCATAAAGAGGGATTGCCGAGGAAATTGTGTTTTGCTGCTATGGGAATAGGCAGATTAAATTTGCAATTGCTGTCTGAACTCTGAAGGGGTTCATACAATGGTGAATGGATGGAGAGATGGATCTCCGCTCAAAGATTATGCCTATGATCATGAAGTGGCAAACTTAAGCTTTTGTGTAGATGCTACACATACAGCACACTTAATCTATTGATTGATACAGTGGTTGTTCAGCCTGTTAAATCTACAGAAACATGGTTGAATAAACTGTTTTTAGGTTCTGTGTATTGCGCACAAGCATGCTATTCTTTTGTGTCACCCCATAAGTTATGTCACGTTTCGATCCTCTTAAATTAACAATATATCTTGTTTTTGCTAGGTTTCTTCTAAAACATATAACCTGGATGCAAATCTCAGCCTTCTACGCCTTTACCAGGTAAAATTGCATTTGCATATGAACCATTGCTAGCCGTATTATGCCTTGGTTATGTGTATGCATAATGATTGATTTCCTATTGCAGTTTGAGCCAGAAAGGTTGAGCGTACAAATTGTAGCCCGCATATTGATCAAGGTCAGAGAACAACTAATGGTTATAATAATTTTTTGAATACTTCCTTTTGTTGGTTCATTCTCAACTTCCACACATGTTGACAGGCTCTCATGGCAATGCCAGCCCCCGACTTCAGCCTATGCTTGTTCTTAATTCCTGAACACGTGGTATGAGAAATTTGTCCTGCTTCCCTGTTTCTGTGTAATCTATCTTTTATAGTCCCCTTTATATATATATATTATTTTTCTCAAGCAAATGCTATTGAACATGCATCTTAGGAGTGTCTAAAAACTAATGTATCGATTTAGATGTGAATGTTCATTGATCGTTTTTTCATTGTAGATGATTTTACTTTTGCCTTGGAGCATGTCATATCTGTAGGCCTTGAGATGCACACAATCATAATTACTTGCGGACTTCTAGTTGATGGAATAAGCATCTTTATATTCAGTATAAGCTCATTTCGATTTCATGCAAAGAAATGTGCATTTCGATTTGAAGTATCCCTTCTGGTCACTTAAACATCTAAATATTGCACAATACAAATTATTGCACATATGTATAAGATGTGAGATGTTTGTTTTTGTGACCTTTGATTGTGCATCTTTTAAATCTCCTGAGTTGTTCTGCCGTTACGTGGAGTTGACTTTTATGCGCTTTTATTATAGCAAATGGAGGAGCAGTTCAAGACGTTGATAGTTCTTTCTCACTACCTGGAGGTACGCACTTTCTCTGCACAACTGAGTAATCTATGGATGCCTAAGAACTAGCCTGTATTGATTATTGACTGCGAACCTTGATTAATCTGCTCACAGACTGGTAGGTTCCGCCAGTTTTGGGATGAGGCATCAAAGAGCCGTAACATACTGGATGTTGTACCAGGTATACACTTCTTGAGACATTGGAGTTTCGTTGGCAGTACTAGTGCTTGTTGGCAGGACCTGGCAGTATAAGTGCTGGTGAATGAATGTTAATGCCCACATAGGATTCCTGAGTTTAGAACCATGTCTGTGTTTTTCTTTCATCTGTTATCAGACTTGTGTGATTTACGCAAGTGCAGATTTTCTGTTCACTGTATATTTGCTAAAGAAGCTTAGTTTCTGCAGAGCCCTAGCCTTTTCGTTTTCAGTATGCATTTACATGGCATATTTATTTCAAATAGCTGACCAGTTGTCTTATATTAACTTAAACATCTCCTATTTTTATTTTTTTCACTTGAAAAGGCTAGAATTTTTTAAAATCCAAACTGGAAGCCGCTACAGAGTTCTTTGTCTTTTAACTAAAAACGAAGTGTTACTGACATAGTGAGTTTTTTTTGCAGGTTTTGAGCAGGCAATCCAAAGCTATGCGATTCATGTGCTTTCCTTGACATACCAGAAAGTTCCTAGGCCAGTTCTAGCCGAGGTAAGATATGTATCCTTATTATGCTGATAGGCTTTTGTTATGAGCTCATGGCAATTCAAGGATTATTATATTAGATGATAGCTGCAAGTACTAATTATACCACCTAAGGCATCGTCATCAGCCAAAATGCCAAATCGTGCTGTTTATCCAATTGGGTTTATTATCTGCATATACATGGATTGTTTCTTTGCTGATGTGCCTGCCACTTATTTTTCCAGGCCATCAACATTGAAGGGCTTGCATTGGACAAGTTTATGGAGTATCATGCTGCAAACTCAGGATGGGTCATTGAGAAGGGTGCACGCTCCCAACTGATTGTCCTTCCGCGCAATGAGTTCAATCACCCCGAACTCAAGAAGAACACAGCCGACACAGTTCCGTTCGAGCACGTGACCTGCATATTCCCCATCCTGAGCTGATTCAGCAACCATGATCAGATTGACATCAAGCACTTTTGTCGTCTCGGCTGCACCCAGACCCACCGAGGGGGTTTAATAGAACTTGAGCCAGTGAAGAAGCTAGTCTTGGCAATTGTATTCTCTCTTGTATGGTGTACCGCATTTTGACACACTCGAGTATCGGATGCGCCTGTTTTAGCTAAATGAGTACCAGATTATGTTTTCTTATGCATTTCTGCCGAATTTTGCAATTGCCTGACATTTCATGAGTGCACCTTTCATGTCAAATGTTGCAATTGCCTGAGATTTCATGAGTTCATTTTTCTTTGCTCATCTGCTATGTATTTTGCTCCCCAGCACTAATTTATCTTCCACAGCATGCTCGCTGGACTCTAACAAAGATATGAGAATAGCTGGTCTGGTAGTGTTCGATTGATCGAACTCTTCACACCAATGTAGTCGAAAATGCTGTCACAGATTATTACTAGAAAGTAGTAAAAGATTATATTCTCTCTGTGAGATATGCATGTTTTCACATCCTGTCACCTACAAAAATTGACCCGAATACTTGTCATTGACAAAAAGATTGCGAAAATTCATCTGGATTTAAAAAAAAGCGAAAAAGGGAAATTTGTTTTTGCAGGTGAAAAAAAGAAAAGGGAAATTTGTTTTTGCAGATGAAAAAAAGAAAGTTTGTTTTTGTTTTGGTTAGTGTTAGAAAAAAAAATTCGTGAGAGAAGGAGAAAGCAGGCCCATATGTATAGTCACCTGGGCCAGTCCATTCACTACGGGGGCCCAAGGACCACTCTCACCCATGTCACTACAAAAGCCGACTAGGGTTTAGAAGCGCCGCAGATAAGAGCCCTCGCCCCCTCCCCTTCTCCCCGCTCGCGCCGCCGCTCACATCCCCTCCCTCCTCCTCCTCTCCTTCGCGGCGCCACCCGGACGCTCGAGTCTCCGACAGCCATGGCGGCAGCGGCTGGAGAAGCCCCGCGGGCGCTGTCCCAGAAGGAGCAGGACATACAGATGATGCTCGCCGCCGACGTCCACCTCGGCACCAAGAACTGCGACTTCCAGATGGAGCGCTACGCCTACAAGCGCCGCTCTGACGGTACGTGCGCGCTCGAAACCCTTCTTGATCCAGCGAGCTCTTGCATCGCTTAGGTTCAGTTGTCCACAGGGATCTAGCTTTACCTTTGCTCCCCGATTTGCTGTCGAACTCTAGAACTTCCTTGGCATCATGCGCTTGTGCTAGTCAGAGTCGATCTGCTGTGGATCGTGAAGCCTGTTGGTGTAGTTGTCGCAAGTGCTGATGCTTCTGTTCTTTGAGATGAACTACTATGGAATGTGATGCGTCTGTTCTTTGGTTGTGATTCCTAGGCATCTACATCATCAATCTGGGCAAGACATGGGAGAAGCTCCAGCTCGCGGCGAGAGTCATCGTCGCCATCGAGAACCCCCAGGACATCATCGTCCAGTCCGCCCGCCCCTACGGCCAGCGCGCCGTCCTCAAGTTCGCGCAGCACACCGGCGCCAACGCCATCGCCGGGAGGCACACCCCTGGAACCTTCACCAACCAGATGCAGACCTCCTTCAGCGAGCCCCGCCTGCTCATCCTCACCGACCCAAGGACTGACCACCAGGTGATTCCTTTTGCCATGCCAAACTACTCCAGTAGTAGTATTTACTAGTAGTGTGCGTTAGATGTGGTGATGTTCATGATTGAGTCGTTAATCTGTTGGATTATGTGCAGCCCATCAAGGAGTCTGCTCTGGGGAACATCCCTACCATTGCCTTCTGTGACACTGACTCTCCCATGCGATACGTCGATATCGGCATCCCAGCAAACAACAAGGGGAGGAACAGCATTGGCTGCCTGTACTGGCTCTTGGCCAGGATGGTTCTGCAGATGAGGGGTACTATCCTGCCTGGGCATAAGTGGGATGTCATGGTATGCCAGCTCATTAGACATTTCAGTTTCCTGGTTGAATTGCCTTGCTTTGTGGCTGTCTTGTATTCTTTGCATGCTTGCGAGGCTAATGTGTTTGCCCTTTGCAGGTTGATCTGTTCTTCTACAGGGACCCTGAGGAAGCCAAGGAGCAGGAGGATGAAGCTGCTGGAGCCCCAGAGTATGCTGCCATCACTGATTACGGAGCTGCAGCTGGTCAATGGGGTGGTGACCAGTGGACCTCTGATGCACCTGCTCCCCCGCCTGTTACTGGTGGCGAGTGGCCGATGGCTGAAGGTTTGTTCTCCTTGATTGAAAGTTCATTTGCCTTTTATGAAAACTCTGTAGAATTTTGTTTGGTGATGTGAATTTGCCATTTGCTTATTACTAATTATTTCCTAGGTTGATTATGTATCTGGTTGGTGCAAGGCATTTTAGTTGCTGAACACAAAAGTATCAGACATGCAACTATTTGTGCTAGTTTACTTGGCATTTGATTAGTGGCATCTTTACTCAATGTAGCTTGTTGTTTATAACAAGTTCATGCCCAACTGTTTGCCCTGATGTCTTGACTAATGTAAGACACATTGCATGTTTCCAGTGTCCATTGCAAAGTTATAGTAGTTTATGCTAAGGCCTAGTTGAATATTTTGTTGTGCAACTTAAATTGATCACATCTTTGTTTGTTGTTGTCAATTCCAGCTCCAGTTGCTGGTGGCGATGGATGGGATGCAGCAGGGGCACCTGTTGCTGTGGAAGGTGCCGTCCCTGCTCCTGTTGTGGCTGCTACTGGCTGGGACGCCGCGGTGCAACCCCCTGCTCAAGGCTGGGAGTAGACTAGGATGCCCCCTTGAGATGTCTTTGCGGCTCAAAGTTCATATTTTGTGAGGCATGAATGGATATCTAGAATCTGATGCGATCTGCTATATCTACCCTATGGACAAAAACCTATGTTTTAGGATTTTCTAGATGAACTTGTTATCTCTGCTATCGACATCGTGATGAGGGAGAGGGAGACTGAAAGTGTTATAAGTTGGCTTTCAACTTGTCCGTCTTAATTTTGCAGTGCTTATACGTGATGTTTCTATGCATTTTGCTGGCTCTATCTATGTTTGCTGTTTGGTTTCTCAAATCCGTTTAAGATTGCTGGGCCTATTTTGGTGTGTGTTTGCTTCCTGGAATCCCGCAACTTGTGCCTATATGTGCGCCTTTTTTGGTGTGTGTTTCGTTCCTGGAATCCCACAAGTTGAGCAGGAAGTAGTTATGCTTTTTAGGCTGAAGAGTTCTTAATCTAACTCCCAAATTCTTTGAAGAAACTTGTGCAGAATACATCCTAGATGAACAAATGTTCGATCAAACTGCCAAATTCTTTGAAAAACATGTGTAGAATCCATCCTAGATGAACAAAGAATTTGGTTGTGGAGCTACGAAGAACTCGAAGCCTGATAATTACTGAAAAGGCTGTCTTCCATCATGGTGCTAGAATGGATAATGTTTGCCCTTCGAATTAAGCTTAATTCTCTTACAAAGGAGCTCATGGGACCAAAAGTCGACACAGGGTGCTAGAATGGATAATGTTTGCCCTTCGGATTAAGCTTAATGCTGGTAGCATTTATGCTGGTAGCTTTACTTTCTAGGTATAAACACTACTTCCTCCGTCCGAAAAAACTTGTCCCTTAACTGGATGTATCTAGCAATAACTTCGTGTTAGATACATCCATTTGAGGAACAAGGTTGGGACAAACTTTTTCGGACGGATGCAGTATTATGCAAGGCATCTTCAAAAACCCTCAAACTGCCCATATCCGTCCGGATCATGCAGCCCGGACGTGTTTTGCCATGCAATGCGAGCCTGTATGTCCACCGACCAATTCAGACACATTTTTTTTTCGTAAATTGGAAGCAAACTTTGGGGGCCACATATGACTCCGACACTTCCGACCCACTTGAATCCCCCTCCCGGTCCCATTCTCTTTCACTCTGCCTCTGCTCCGCCTTGCTTTGCATTCACGCCCTCCTCCTCTGACGTTGTCGTTGTACCTCTCCAACCGTCACATAGTCATTGCCGGACATCCGCAACCACCACCCACGTGCCCGCTCATTTTGTACTATGCCATTGTCCTCCCAGGATCCGTCCGCAGTCAGGTACCCTCCGCCCCCCTGCCGACGACATCCATGGAGGTCACCACGCCCTACATTCGGTCAAATGTGATTGAGCTTATTTTTTAAGTTCATGTCAGTCTTTTAGATTATGAAGGATGACGGGGTACTCGAGCATGGAGGATGAGTTTTTGTGCGATGCGTAATTGGTCGTATTCGCGGATTTAGTAGGAAGGAGCAAAAGGGGGCTCTTCTGGCAGGAGTGCATGATTTGTTTCACGCGCAAAAGCATACCGCGCCCTACGACATGCACATCATCCATGAACACAATGCGAAGTCATTAACGTATCGATGGTACACCATTCAGACCATCGCCGCTAAGTTTTGACGCAGTTGACCGGCTTGAGGCAAGGTGGCCATTGCGCGTGGCACTCGTGGAGAACGTATGATTTGCTTCTTCTTGCTCAACTTGTTGATTGATTCATTCATTCATTCAATATTGCTTTACACATTGTGTACCCTGTACACGTTGCCATGATGTACCATATGATAGAGGGACAACCATTTACGGACATAAACTGTTGGATGAAGCTCAAGGGACAGTATGTGTGGGACGGCATGAGCCGTTCATGTAGAACTTGTTGAACATCCGTTAATCTCATTGAATTCGAAGTATTGTTGTACTAGACTTATTTGCATGTTATGTATGGATGATTTGTGCTATTTTATGACCGAACTTTGATGAATTTCGTCGTGTTGAATTTCGTACAGTTAGTTCAAATGCGCCTTGAAATGTATGTAGATAGCGGTGGATGGCTGGCTCCCACATTCGCGTCCGCAGATTGCCCCCTACCCGTGGACGGATGCAGTGTCCGGTTTGCAGGTCAGCGATGGAGATGCCCTAAGATCATAGTTTAAACATATCTAATACTAGCTACACCGCGATAAAACTATCTAGTGGGGTCCTTGGAGTGATCAAAGTAGTAAGAATGAAAGCCCGAGCCATAGTCTTCTATGGAGGGCCTTCACCACCCCCCGTCCGGAGTAGCCAAACTCATGTTTGTTGGTGGTACACTAACCCCAACGAGGATCAGGTCCCAGTCTATGTCATCACCTTCGACATCGTCCTCACGACCAATTTGTTGGCGCTCCTCCTCCTTGGGTGCGTCATTCTTGGACTAGAAAAATGCATAGTTGATGATAAGGAGATGAGGATCCTTGTTGAGGAGACACACCACCAAGGGATCAGTGTCGCGCTAGTTGTAGAGCTGCACCCCGACCTTGAGGTTCTCCATCTCCGCGACCCTGGAGGCCACTGGTATTTTGTTTGGCAAGTTTATGTAATGTTAGGGTTTTCCTATTTTAGGATAAGATTTAGAACCCAATTGTTTAATAGGGATGAAGGCACACTGAAAGATCATGGATGTCGCCTAGAAGGGGGTGTGCATGTGTGAATAGGCACATTATAATAATTATGGTTAAGGCTTGAATAAATGCGGAATAAAACTAGCGTTTAATTTATCAAGCACAAAACCTAAAATGACTAAGCTAACCTATGTGCATCAACCACTTATGCTAAGCAAGATAAACAACTAGGTGATAGCACGATATAAATCATGAAGCACTATGACTATCACAAAGTAAAGTGCATAAGTAAAGGGCTCGGGTAAGAGATAACTGAGGCATGCTGAGATGACGATGTATCCCGAAGTTCACACCCTTGCGGATGCTAATCTTCGTTTGGAGTGGTGTGGAGGCACAATGCTCCCCAAGAAGCCACTAGGACCACCGTAATCTCCTCATGTCCTGATGACCCACAGGTATAGGGGATCAATCATAGTCCTTTCGATAAGTAAGAGTACGTGTCAAACCCAACTTGGATCAGAAGGAAATGACAAGTGGTTTTCAGCAAGGTAATTTCTACAAGCACTGAAATTGTCGGTAACAGGTAGTTTGATAGCAAGATAACTAGTAATAAGTAACAAGTAACAATAGTAACAGTAAGTGCAGCAAAGTAGCCCAATACTTTTGATGGCAAAGGACAGGTCAGAACGGTCTCAGATAATAAGTAAAACGTTCTTGAGGTCACACGGGAATTTCATCTAGTTACTTTCATCATGTTGGTTTGATTCGCATTCGTTACTTTGATAATTTGATATGTGGGTGGACCGGTACTTGGGTGCTGTTCTTACTTGAACAAGCCTACCACTTATGATTAACCCCCTCGCAAGCATCCAGAACCACGAAATAAGAATTAAGATAACAATCTAACCATAGCATTCAACATATGGATCCAAATCAGCCCCTTACGGAATAGCGCGTAAACTAGGGTTTAAGATTCTGTCACTCTAGCAACCCATCATCTAATAACTACTCCACAATGCATTCCCTTAGACCCAAAGATGGTTATGTGTCATGTAGTCGATGTTCACATAACACCACTAAGGGAATCACAACATACATATCATCAAATTATTGAACGAATATCAAATTCACATGATTACTTGCAACATGACTTCTCCCGTGGCCTCAAGAACAAGGGCAACTACTCACAAATAATATTCATGCTCAAGATAAGAGAGCTATTAAATAGCATAATGGATCTGAATATACGATCTTCCACCAAACAAACCATCTAGCATCAACTACAAGATGTAATCAACACTACTAGTCACCCACAGGTACCAATCTGAGATTTTGATACAAAGATTGCACACAAGAGATGAACTAGGGTTTGAGATGAGATGGTGTTGTTGAAGATGTCGATGAAGGTTGGCCGCCCAAGGATGATAGGGTTGTTGGTGATGACGATGGCTTCGATGCCCCCCCAGAGGGAATTTCCCCCAACGGAATCGCTACGCCGGAGGGCAAAAGTGCTCCTGCCCAAGTTTCGCCTCGAGGCAGCGGTGTTCCGTCTCGAAATTCCTCACCTTATTTTTTTCTAGGTCAAACCAGAAGATGAGCACCGGAGGTGGGCCGAGGAGCCCACTACTCACCAGGGTTAGTGGGCTCCTCGGCCCACCTCCGGTGCTCATCTTCTGGTTTGACCTAGAAAAAAATAATAAGGTGAGGACTTTCGGGACGGAACACCGCCGCCTCGAGGCGCCCCCTCCAGTAGTTATTTTCTCCAATATTTTCTATTTATTCCAAAGTAAATATCCGTAAAAAAATTCAGCTCATTTGGTGATGTGCAGAATAGGTATCTTTGACATAGCTTTTCCAGGTCCAGAATTCCAGCTGCCACTTCTTCCTATTTGTGTAAACCTTGCATATTATGAGATAAAAGGCATTAAAATTACTCCACAAAGTATTATATTGCATAAAAACACTATAAGTACTAGTAGGAAAACATGATGCAAAATGGAGGTATGAATTCCCCCAAGCTTAGACCTCGCTTGTCCTCAAGCGAAAGCTGATATCAAAAATCATGTCCACATGTTTAGAGAGAGAGAGAGGTGTCGATAAAAACAAAATACAGACATAGTAGCATCATGCTTATTATTATAACAACAACAAACCTTATCATATAGCTTCTCATGAACAAGTAACAATTCATCACAACATCGAAGTAGAAAGCATAAACTTTATATTGAAAACTAACAAACTATGTTCGCAGTCTACTTTGCAACTACTCCCTCTGTTCCCATTTTCTCTGTGCATAACTTTTTCTCTTTTTTTCCTAATTGCTCTGTGTGTTCCGCTTCTTAAGGTAGTACTTTCCTTCTCTACCCCTACCTTCCCGCTGCAGTTAGCCAATCAGGCCCGCCATGCAGGGTGCGCTTGCTGCGCGCATGGGGTACAGAGGAGGGATTAGCCAATCCATTGCATGTAGTCATTATAGCGATTAAAATGCCGTAGCTCTTTCCATGCGAACGGAGGGGTAAACTGGTCCAAAATAATCCGCCGTGTTCTCTCCTTGGTATGTGGGTCAAGACTTATGCGCAAGGTAAAAAGGATCGGAGGGAGTACAATTCATCATATTTCCAGGAAGGGTCTCATATCAGAGCCTTTTGGAAAGTCCACATACTAAACCATCATTTAATCTTCTATGATTGCTAACACTCACAACATATATATGAGCAAAAAGTTTCAATCGGACACATAGAAAGATAGGGGCTTATAGTTTCGCCTCCCAACTTATTTACCTCAAGGGTGATGTCAACAATAATAACTCATGATCACTCATATCCAACATGATATATGTGCCTAGATCTTTCCCCACCACATGATGCTTGCAAAAGAGAAAAATAAAAAGGAATAGAGGAGAGTACTTTGACTCTTGCATAAAAGGTAAATACATAAAAGTAAAAGATAGGCCCTTCGTAGAGCGAAGCAGAGCTTGTCATGCGCTTTTTGGTTTTGTATGCACAATCTCTTAATGCAAAAGAATGTCACATTATATTGCCCCTTATGATAGCAACCTTTATTATGCAGTCTATCGCTTTTATTACTTTGCCATCACAAGTTTGTACAACGCTTATTTTTCCTTACACTAAAAGATCAAACACATTTAGAAGCAATTTTTATTGATCTTTTTGCACTGATGACAACTTACTTGAAGGATCTTACTCAATCCATATGTATGTATGGTGGACTCTCAAAACATGAATTTGGGTTTAAGATTTTTGGATGCACAAGTAGTATCTCTACTTAGTACGGATTTTTGGCTAGCAAAGATATTGGGCAAGCACCCCATGTTGGAGGATCTATGGCAATATAACTTCTGTGTGAATATGAACAAACATAAATCATTACGTTGTCTTCCTTATCCAACGTCAGCAATTTGGTATATGATATTTAATGGGGGCTCACAATCATAAAAGATGTCCAAGATTGAATATTTGCATGTGCATCTTATTTTCCCGTATTAATTGTTTCATGAATTGCATCATTGACCAATGCTATGTTTGTCATCTCTCAATAAATTTTACCACTTATACTTTTCCTTATGTGATGTCATTACTTACCATAGATTAGCATATGATATTTTTCATTATTTTACTTTATTTTGATTGGAACATAAAATTAAAGAAGCAAAAACTCAAACCAAACTTTATTATATAACTCTCACTCGATTACATAGATAGATAGATCACGAAACTAGCACTCAAAAATAGATCACACTGAACTTTTATTCAACTAAATCATGAAATAGCTAAAAATCAAACTAAGATACATAAAGGTAATAAAAGTGATGGTGATACAATACTGGGGCACCTCCCCCAAGCTTCGCACAAGCCAAGGGGAGTGACCATACCCGTGTGTTTAAGTCTCCTTCTTTGGTGATGGTGGTGATGAGGTAGCAAGATTGTCCTCCGGCTTCCATGGCAGGGGTTCACCATCATAAGAGGGTGCCAGAGTCTCCCGAGTCCTGAAACCAGCAACTAAACTCACACCTTTAAATCTTTCTTCATACTCAAACACTTAACTTTGAGGATCGTAGATTTGGCTTTGCAAAAAATTGATTTGCTCGTTGAAGGTGGAGACGATGTCCTTCATAGACCGGCCATCCACCTTGTGATCATGAGTGAATTCTGTGATCATGGAGTGATTGGCACTGAGTCCATGCTCCACCATCCCTTGGCACTTGAAGATCTCCTGCTCCACCACCTTGAGCCTGGCCTCCACGCTTCCCGTCCTCTTGGGGCCTTGAACGTCCCGGATGTGAAGCACCCCCTCACACATCTCAATGGCTTGAGGGTGCTTCAACACCTCCAGTAAGTAGGGGTTGATGACCTTCTCGAAGAACTTGTCCTTGGAAGAGCTTGGAGCAGCCATGGTGATCTAGATCTGTTAGAAAAATAGCACGAAACAAGAACAAAAGGTTTCTTCGTAATACGGTGGTCAAATCGTCTGGGGGAGTACATACAGATTTTTTATCTCGGAAAACAAGTACACAGAAGGAAAATGGAGTCGGAAAGGTGCCCGAGGGGCCCACTACCCACTAGGGCATCCTAAGTGGGGCAGGCGCGCCCTGGTGCCTAGTGGGCACCTAGGTTGCCTTCCCAGTTGTTTTTTTCCTAATATTTCAAAACTGACAGAAAATATATTTACGGAATTTTTGGAGTCCGTTTAGTTACCGTAGCACGTACCTCTTCCTTTTCAGGGTTCTGGAGTGTTCTGGAAGGTTTCTTTTATGTGTTCCTCCAGTGTCATGGTTTGGATAATGTTCGTTTCAACATTTATAGGTGTACCTGAAATATAGTGCTTAATTCTTTGCCCATTGACCACCTTCGGATTAGTGCCTTCGGCATTATTGATCTTGATAGCTCCAGAGCGATAAGCTTCTTCGATGATATATGGTCCTTCCCATTTGGAGAGAAGTTTTCCTGCAAAAAATCTAAAACGAGAATTGTACAATAGAACATATTCACCAACTTTGAATTCCTGCTTTTGGATTCTTTTGTCATGCCATCTTTTAAACTTTTCTTTGAATAGCTTGGCATTTTCATAGGCTTGGGTTCTCCATTCATCTAGTGAGCTAATATCAAATAACCTCTTTTCACCACCAAGTTTGAAATCATAGTTGAGCTCTTTGATTGGCCAAAATGCTTTATGTTCTAATTCAAGAGGTAAACGACAAGTCTTTCCATAAACCATTTTATATGGAGACATACCCATAGGATTTTTATAAGCCGTTCTATAGGCCCAAAGTGCATCATCAAGTTTCTTAGACCAATTCTTTCGGGACCTATTGATAGTTTTTTGTAATATTAATTTTATTTATCTATTGCTAAGTTCAACTTGACCACTAGATTGAGGATGATAGGGTGATGCAGTTATATGATTGACATCTTATTTAGCAAGCAGTTTACGGAAAGCACCATGAACAAGGTGTGAACCACCATCAGTCATTAAATATTTAGGGACTCCAAACCTCGGGAAGATAACTTCTTTAAGCATTTTAATGGAGGTGCTATGATCAGCACTGCTAGTTGGAATAACTTCTACCACTTAGTGACATAATCAGCAACAACCAAAATATGTGTATATCCAAGGAAGGAAAAGGTCCCATATAATGAAAGCCCCAAACATCAAATGGTTCAATAACAAGTGAATAATATAGGCATCTCCTGATGTTTACCAATATTACCGATTCTTTGGCATTCATCACAAGATAAGACAAACTTACGGGCATCTTTGAAAAGAGTAGGCCAATAAAAACCAGATTGTAATACCTTGTGTGCAGTTCTATCTCCCGCATGATGCCCTCCGTAAGCTTCTGAGTGACATTTCTATAGGATTTGTTCCTAATCATGCTCAGGTATACAACGTCTAATAATACCATCTACTCCCTCTTTATAAAGATGTGGGTCATCCCAAAAGTAATGTTTTAAGTCATAGAAGAATTTTTTATTTTGGTATGTGAAACTAGGTGGAAAATATTTAGCAACAATATAATTAGCATAGTCAGCATACCAAGGAGTATTATGAGAAGCATTTACTACAGCTAGTTGTTCATCAGGAAAGCTATCATCAATAGGTAGTGGGCCATCAAGAATACTTTCTAACCTAGACAAGTTATCAACTACGGGGTTCTCAGCTCCTTCCCTATCAGTAATATGCAAGTCAAATTCTTGTAGCAAGAGAATCCACCTAATGAGTCGGGGTTTAGCATCTTTCTTTTCCATAAGATATTTATAGCAACATGATCGGTGTGAACAATTTCTTTGGAATCAACATGTAAGATCTGAATTTATCACAAGCAAACACAACTGCTAAAAATTCTTTCTCAGTAATAGCATAATTTCTTTGAGCGTTATCTAGGGTTTTACTAGACTAATGGATAACATTTAATTCCTTATCAACTCTTTGTCCTAGAACAACACCGACATCATAATTACTAGCATCACACATAATTTCAAAAGGGAAGTTCCAATCAGGTGGTTGAACAATAGATGCAGAAGTTAAGGCTTTCTTAAGTGTTTCAAAGGCTTCTACATAATCATCATAAAAAACAAATGGAACATCCTTTTGCAAAATATTAGTAAGAGTCCTACAAATTTTTGAGAAGTCTTTAATAAACCTCCTATAGAAACCAACATGACCAAGGAAACTACAAATACCTTTAATGTTTAGGACATGGCATTTTCTCGATTGCATCAACTTTAGCTTTATCCACCTCAATGCCTCGCTTAGAAATTTTGTGCCCCAAGACAATACTTTCGTTCACCATAAAGTGGCACTTCTCCCAATTCAAAACAAGGTTAGTTTGTTCACATCTCTGCAAAACTTGATCAAGGTTGCTTAAGCAATCATCAAAATAAGTTCGTAAATGGGGAAATCATCCATGAAAACCTCAACAATCTTTTCACAATAGTCAGAGAATATAGCAGTCATACTGATGACCCACAAGTATAGGGGATCAATTGTAGCTCTTTTCGATAAGTAAGAGTGTTGAACCCAACGAGGAGCAGAAGGAAATGATAAGTGGTTTCCAGTAAGATAATGTCTGCAAGTGCTGAAATTATAAGTAACATAGTATGTTGATAGCAAGATAATTTATAACGATCAAGTAACGATAATAGTAGAAAAAGTGTAGAAAGATAGCCCAATCCTTTTGAGGCAAAGGACAGTCCAAAACGGTATCTTATAGTAAGCAAAGCGTTCTTGAGGGTACACGGGAATTTCATCTAGTCACTTTCATCATGTCGATTCGATTTGTGTTTGCTACTTTGATAATTTGATATGTGGTGGATCGGTGCTTAGGTGTTGTTCTTACTTGAACAAACCTCCTACTTATGATTAACCCCCTCGCAAGCATCCGCAACTACGAGAAAAGTATTAAGAATAAATTCTAACCATAGCATTAAACTTTTGGATCCAATCGGTCCCTTACGAAATAGCGCATAAACTACGGTTTAAGCTTCTGTCACTCTCGCAACCCATGATCTAATAACTACTCCACAATGCATTATCTTAGGCCCAAACATGGTGAAGTTTCATGTAGTTGATGTTCACATGACACCACTAAGGGAATCACAACATGCATACTATCAAAATATCGAACACATATCAAGTTCACATGATTACTTGCAACATGATTTCTCCCGTGACCTCAGGAACAAATGTAACTACTCACAAATGATAATCATGCTCAAGATCATAGGGGTATTAATATTGGATCTGAACATATAATCTTCCACCAAATAAACCATATAGTAATCAACTACAAGATGTAATCAACACTACTAGTCACCCACAAGCACCAATCTATAGTTCCGCTAACAAGATTGAACACAAGAGATGAATTAGGGTTTGAGATGAGATGGTGCTGTTGAAGATGTTGATGGAGATTGCCCTCCCCAAGATGGGAGAGTTGTTGGTGATGATGACGATGATGATTTCCCCCTCCAGGAGGGAAGTTCCCCTGGCAGAATCGCTCCGCTCCACCAAAGGGCGATAACCCACAAGTATAGGGGATCGCAACAGTTTTCGAGGGTAGAGTATTCAACCCAAATTTATTGATTCGACACAAGGGGAGCCAAAGAATATTCTCAAGTATTAGCAGTTGAGTTGTCAATTCAACCACACCTGGATAACTTAGTATCTACAACAAAGTATTTAGTAGCAAAGTAGTATGGAAGTAACAGTAATAGTGGTAAAAGTAACGGTAGCAGTTTTGTAGTAATTGTAACAGTAGCAACGGTAAAGTAAATAAGCAAAGAGCAATATGTGAAAAGCTCGTAGGCATTGGATCAGTGATGGATAATTATGTCGGATGCGATTCCTCATGTAATAGTTATAACATAGGGTGACACACAACTAGCTCCAGTTCATCAATGTAATGTAGGCATGTATTCCGAATATAGTCATACATGCTTAAGGAAAAGAACTTGCATGACATCTTTTGTCCTACCCTCCCATGGCAGCGAGGTCCTAATGGAAACTAAGGGATATTGAGGCCTCCTTTTAATAGAGTACCATACCAAAGCATTAACACATAGTGAATACATGAACTCCTCAAACTACGGTCATCACCGAGAAGTATCCCGATTATTGTCACTTCGGGGTTGTCGGATCATAACACATAATAGGTGACTATAGACTTGCAAGATAGGATCAAGAACTCACATATATTCATAAAAACATAATAGGTTCAGATCTGAAATCATGGCACTCGGGCCCTAGTGACAAGCATTAAGCATAGCAAAGTCATAGCAACATCAATCTCAGAACATAGTGGATACTAGGGATCAAACCCTAACAAAACTAACTTGATTACATGGTAAATTTCATCCAACCCATCATCGTCCAGCAAGCCTACGATGGAATTACTCACGCACGGCGGTGAGCATCATAAAATTGGTGATGGAGGATGGTTGATGATGATGATGGCGACGGATTCCCCTCTCCGGAGCCCCGAACGGACTCCAGATCAGCCCTCCCGAGAGAGATTAGGGCTTGGCGGCGGCTCCGTATCGTAAAACGCGATGAAACTTTTTCTCTGATTTTTTTCTCCGCGAAAGCAAATATATGGAGTTGGAGTTGAGGTCGGTGCACTACTAGGAAAAGGGCTATAGATGAAATGGATACTAATGGCGCAACTGACATGTGGTGCGCCACTACTATATAGCAGTGGCGCACCATGTGCTGGTGTGCCATTAGTGTGGAAGACACTAATGGCGCACCAGACACTGGTGCGCCACTAGTAACAATTTTTTTCCAAACATACTAATGGCGCACCCAGGCACAGTGCGCCATTACTAGTTCTAACTAGTAATGGCGCACCAGCCACATTGTGCGCCACTACTATATTTTTTTATTCTTTTTTTTTGCAAAACTACTAATGGCGCACCGTGGCATAGTGCGCCATTACTAGTTTAAACTAGTAATGACGCACTATGCCACGGTGCACCATTAGTATATACATATATATATATATATATTTTTTGCAAAACTACTAATGGCGCACCATCAGCAGGTGCGCCATTAGTAACCAGGGTTACTAATGGCGCATTTGCAGGTGGTGCGCCATTAGTAACCTGGGACCAACAAGATATTTTTGGACAACCACACCTCCCCACTCACTTTCCCCACTTCATTCTCTCCACCTCCTCCTCCAAGCTTGTCTCGGCTGCCTCCTCCTCCTCACCTCATTTGCACCATAGATTCATCCAAATTAAGTGGTTAAATTACCTTTTTTGATAGGTAAGTAAGGGGAAGCTATCTTTATGTTGTTCTCCCTCCAACAACGTGCACATGCACTTTTTATGGCCTAGCTAGATTTATGTATGTTCGTGGTGTTGCATATGTTTGTGGTGTTGCATATATGTTTGTGTTTGCAGGTACCAGTATTTGAAATGCGATAGTTGCCAATATTTTGCCGGAATGTTGATTCATTTCCATTTCGGCGAGAATTTTGGCACTATGCATTCTTTTTGGTCCTATTTTTAGGGAAAGTCATGCCAAATTTTTTTCTTGGCTCTAAAATATCATTTTGCTCTACCCCGCAGGCGACCATGGTCCGCACGATGACCGAAGGCATCGTGAATAGGTTTTTGAGCTCCGTGAAGGTCGAGATGCTTCAAAAGAACGAGACGGGGATAAGATGTCCGTGTCGAAGATGCAAGCTGAAGAGCCTTATTGCGGACCCGGATTCCGGGAAGGTGCGGGACATGACGCATCCAGAAAATCCGTGGACCACCTGCCCCGTGAGATATCCGTAACCGAGATAGCCGTGCACCGTCGTGAGCAGTGCGGCTCTCATAGGGAAATATTCTTTCGCTGCAGCGTCCCACATATTGGCTGGCATTTTCCACGCGTGTCTAGCTCCTCTTTCAGCAGCCCCAGATACAGATTGATGTCGTTCCCTGGTTGTTTCGGCCCTTCAATTAGCATACTCATGTGAATGTACTTCCTCTTCATGCACAACCAGGGGGAAGGTTGTACATCCACACAAACACAGGCCAGGTGCTATGTGTGCTTCTCTGGCTGCCAAACGGATT
Source organism: Triticum timopheevii (assembly GCA_963921465.1). Taxonomy (NCBI): domain Eukaryota; kingdom Viridiplantae; phylum Streptophyta; class Magnoliopsida; order Poales; family Poaceae; genus Triticum; species Triticum timopheevii. Next base: position 557,533,941 of record OY997268.1, on the reverse strand, counting down.
GACTCCATTGGTGCTCGCGCCCAGCATGATGTTCCAAAATTCTAGGTGTTCGAAGTTCAACGCTTGCCACTGGCTCCCATCCTTAGGGTGACTCAGCATCTTGTCTTCTTTATTTATCTCTGGATCATTTGCGTCATCTTCTCGCTTCTTCTCCTCCCTATCCGTGTGCCAATGCAGGAGCTTTGCTACCTTAGGGTCCACGAAATACCGCTGCAGACGAGGAGTGATCGGAAAGTACCACACCACTTTTCGAGGAGCTTTCTTCCTCTTCTTGTATCGAGTGACGCCGCACACCGGACATATGGTAGACTCGGCGTGCTCGTCCCGATAAATGATGCAATTGTTCATGCACACATGGTATTTCACGTGCGGTAAATCCAGAGGACACACGATTTTCTTCGCCTCCTCGAAACTGGTCGGGCACTTGTTCCCCTTGGGAAGACGTTCGTGCCAGAATGACATGTTCTCGTCGAAGCATGCGTCGGTCACTTTGTGTTTTACCTTCATCTCAAGAGCTATGAGCGTTACTTTCAGGCGAGTATCCTTGGGCCAGCATCCTTCATACAATGGAGTAACCGCGTCTATCTCCAGTTGATCCAGCTTGGCTTTCTCTCGGGCGGTAGCTCTTGTGTTATCCGTCTGCTTGAGAAGCAGCTCTTGAATATGAGGGTCCTGTACCCAGCCCATCGATGGTCCATCGTCGTCTGCTCCGCCGGCATCTTCATCTTCATGATCATGCCCTTTGTCTGCTCCGACATCTTCCTCATCATCATGTTCGGCATCTTCTACATGATGATTGTGTACAGCATCACCGTCGTGATCATGTCCTGGAGATTCTTCGTCTTCTCGCCCGCCCGAGCCGCGGTGGTTGTCTTGCTGCCCTTCCTCATTTCTTGCCGGCCCCCATGGACGACTTCATAGTCATCTTCATCTTCTTGCCACCGATAGCCATCCATGAAACCACGCAAGAGCAGGTGGGGTGCATGGATGACACAACGTATCGCCAGCTAGATAGAGATCCCGGGTCTTTGAAAACCGTGTTCATGGGACATCGAAGGTGGCTTCGCGACGATGACCCGTGGAGGAAACACAAGGATCTGTTCGATGGTGAAACCGAACCCCGAAGACGCCCGCGTACGAGGAGCGGCGAGGAAATAGACGAGCTGTTGAAAAATTGGAAAGATTGCCCACTGCTGGGAAAGAAGCAAAAGGCGCTAGAGCCGGGAAAGAAGCGAAAGGCGCCAGAGCCACTGCTGAAGGTATGGAAAACGAGGTCTGTTTTCTGGGACTTGCCGTACTGGAAGATCCACCGTGTGCCTCACAGCCTTGATGTCATGCATATCACGAAGAACGTGTGTGAGAGTCTGCTTGGTACCCTACTCAACATGCCAGAGAGGACCAAAGATGGGCCAAAAGCAAGGGCAGACTTGAAATCAATGGGCATCAGGGAGGAGCTTCACGCTAATGATGATGATGATGATGAGGCGAAGCAGGACACGTAAAGTCGTCGCAAAGGCAAAAAAGGCCAAGAAGACCGGAAATGACTACCCTCCTGCGTGCTTCACTCTAAGTCAGGAGGAGATCGATCAGTTTTTCACCTGCCTCGTAGGAGTAAAACTTCCTTACGGTTACGCGGGGAAGATAAGCAGATACCTAGACCCAGCGAAGCAGAAGTTCGGCGGGATGAAGTCTCACGACTGTCATGTGCTGATGACGCAGATACTTCCAGTTGCAATCCGTGGGATCATGGACGCGCATGTCCGTGAAACGCTATTTGGCCTATGCAACTTTTTCGACGTCATCTCTCGGAAGTCGGTTGGCGTGAGGCAACTCAGAAGGCTACAGGAAGAGATCATGGTGATACTATGCGAGCTTGAGATGTACTTTCCGCCCGCATTCTTCGACCTTATGGTGCATCTGCTGGTCCATATCGTGGAGGATATCATCCAACTCGGGCCGACGTTCCTGCACAGCATGATGCCGTTCGAAAGGATGAATGGTGTCATCAAAGGATACGTTCGCAACATGTCACGTCCAGAGGGAAGCATAGCCACGGGCTTTCTGACCGAAGAGTGCATCTCCTACTGCATGAATTATCTAGGCATCGAGAACCCTGTTGGTATGCCCGTCAACAGGCACCTCGGCAGGCTCGCTGGATGGGGTCACCGTGAGGGTCGCCGCGAAATGCATGTCGACTTCGAGGGTCGACTCGCTGACTTTGAAAGAGCAAACCTAGTCGCGCTACAATCGAGGGTCGACTCGATGACTTTGAAAGAGCAAACCTAGTCGCGCTACAACACATAGACGTGGTCGATCCTTGGGTGGTAGAGCACAAAACCATTATTGAGAAGACGTACAATGACCGAGGCCAACAGAGGATGGACGGAGATATAATGAAAGAGCACAACTCATGTTTTATGCGTTGGTTCAAGTAGAAGCTTCTGTCGTACCCTTTACATGAGGATTCTTCTGCTGAAGAACAACTCATATTCGCCTTGTCACAGGGCGCCGAGCACAACCTGATGACGTATGAGGCGTATGATATCAACGGCTACACATTCTACACCGAGGGAAAGGACATGAAGAGCGATGGTTATCAGAACTCCAGGGTAACGATGGAATCCTACACCGGTAACGACAAGGACAAATACTACGGAAGGATCGAGGAGATCTGGGAGCTGAGCTACGCTGGAGAGAAGGTCCCGATGTTCCGTGTCAGATGGGCCAAGAGCGTCATAAAATAAGACCGGTATTTCACCACCATGGTTATACCCGAAGCCAAATCCAAGACCGCGGGCGCAAACGTCACCGCGAAAAATGAGCCATGGGTACCGGCTTCCCAAGTGGACCAATGCTTCTTCATTACCGCCCTGCCAAAGCCCAGTCGTGTTGTCGTGAGGAGAGGCAAAAGGAAGATAATTGGAATGGATGGAGTCGCCAATGAGCAAGACTTCGACAAGTACGGCGACCTGAAGATGGAAGATGACGACGACGACGAAGTATCAGCATACACCACAAGAAGAAGCAGGATCACCCTACCTAAAGGACGTCCGTTCAAGAGAAGAACTCCATTTACGAAGAATAAGGGCAAGAAGATTGTGAACAGATAGCTAGCTAAGATCGATTGTATTTAAATTGTAGCCTTCATTTCTCGATTGTATTTCATGGGCACTTTAATTTTGAACTCATGAATATTTTTTAAATTTCATGGACACTCGATCTCGATCCCCCTCCATCTCGATCGCTATCCCACCTCGCCAGATCCGGTCCCCCTCGCCGCCGAGCACCCCCCGCACCCTCTCCCCCGCTCCACCGGCCGCCGCCGCCCCCCCCCCCCCGGCCCCGCACCCTTCTCCGCTCCACCGCCGCCGCCGACCCACCGCACTCTCCCCCGCTCCACCGCCGCCGAGCACCCCCCGCACCCTCTCCCTCGCTCCACCGGCCGCCGCCGCCAACCCCCCACACCCTTCCCCGCTCCACCGCCACCGACGACCCACCGCACCCTCCCCCGCTCCACCGCCGCCGCCGACCCAGCACACCCTCTCCCGCTCCACCGCCTCCGAGCACCCCCTGCACCCTCTCCTTCGCTCCACCGGCCTCCGCCGCCGACCCCCGCACCCTCCCCCGCTCCACCGCCGCCGACGACGCACCGCACCCTCCCCCGCACCCTCCCCGGCCCGCTCCACCATCATAAATGAATGCAACTAAAATTGCAAAAATAAAACAAATTTGATTATATTTTCAAATAACAAATTTGATGATATTTTCAAATAATAAATTTGATGATATTTTTTCATATTCATAAATATTTTCAAATAACAAATTTGATGATATTTTATAAAAAATTATTACTATTTTTATAAAAAATATTACTGTTTCATATTCATATTCATTTTCTTAAAAATTATTAGATGCAACAAAAAATAATAATAAAAAAATTACTTATGACGCACCTCTGGCTGCTGCGCCATTGCTATAAAAAAAGATTACTAATGGCGCAGCTCTGGCTGGTGCGCTATTGCTATATAAAAAAATATTACTAATGGCGCACCGACAGGGGATGCGCCATTGCTATCTAAAAAAATACTAATGGCGCACCGCTGCGAGGTGCGCCATTAGTAAGCTTTCCCCCACACTAAATCCCCAATCTCTCACATTTCTCTCTTATCTCTCCCCTGCCTCATCTCACCCGCGCCCGACCACCACCGACCACCATCGCCCCCGTGCTCGCCGTCCTGGGCCGTGCTCACTGCCCCCTCGTGCTCGCCATCCCCGAGCCGAGCGCCGCCTCCCTCGCTGTCCCCCCTCCGCCCGCGCCCGCACCCTCGACGTCCTCCCACCAAAGCCTCGAGGGCACCCGCGTGGAACGGATCGGGCGAGACACAGAGACAGGCGAGTGGAGGAGCCTGCCGCGTGTCATCGGAGCTTCAACGCCCAGCCGCTGCCAGAGCTTCAACGCCGCCTCTCCTCCGCTGATTCCTCCTGCGCTGCCGACTCTCCTCTTGCTGCTGCGCCCCGCCGGGGCCAGGGCCGCCGCCGCCCCCGTGCAGATCCAAGAAAGAAAGAAAGAAAGAAAGAAGCTCCGGCGGGTCGATTTCTTCTTCTCCCTCGGGCCATCTCCACCTCATCTCTATCAGGTTTGCTCTTTAATACTAGTAGAGTAAAGCAAAGATTACTGCTTCATCAGAGTGTCCTTGCCTTGGGGACTTTGCTTGCCCCATTGATTTTTGATTTCGATTTCTAGTATTGGATTGGTTGGGTTGGGTTGGGGACAAGTTTTCTAGGTTTGGACCTTCAATTCCATTCCATTCCTAAGTAGGATAGCAACAGCCAGTAGCTTAATTACTTAGTTTTGACTACCTGAAGGTCAATCTCTAGGCCTGCAGGCAGGCTCTAGAATTCAGTTCAGATAAGTACACCTATATATCATCATTTTCATTTTCATTTCACCCATGTTTATGTATGCTATATATCCTCCCTCTCCACAAACAAACATAGATAGATAGATAGATAGATAGGCCATTTCTTACTCTACAATCTACTACATAGGTACCCAATTCCTACACTAGATACATAGATAGATAGGCAGCAACACCAGCAGCTTAACTGCTTGTTAGTATTTACATGCTTGAGTGTGGAGCTGCTGAGATAGCTTGTACTGTATGATCTCACGCCCACATGGTCAGGTTACATGCTTGAGTGTGGAGCTGCTGAGTACTTCAATGCACCAGTAGTTTCCTCAAATCTTAATCAAGCTAAATAGCTATTTAATGTGGGCATGTGCTGCCACACTTCTTTTTTTATATATCAAGAAGTCTGGACTGCTTGGTTTATTTTCCTTTGGTTCCTTTTCAGGTATCTGGTCTGAAGTCAATTACTTCTAAGCATTTAGCTTTAGCAAGTCAAATTATCAGTTTCATACATTCTTTGATTCCAGGTAAGCATTTTCCCCTACCTTCTGTCTTTTTGCTGCACTGTTATTTATTGTATCCATACTTTCTGTTAATTTTTCCAAAACATAGAGTTCTGAAGGCTGACTATCCTGTCACTTCAAGTGATTGTGGGTTGCATTATCTTATCTTATTATATGTTTTTAGTTGATTATTTTTGTGTCTTGATTTGTTGGTGGGATGAAGGTTTGGAAAACTGGAAACCAGGGTCCTTAAAAAGATATCTACAGAAATATAAGCTGAAGCGCTTTTGTCTCTCCCTAGAACTGTTGGTATTTGAGTAGCTAGATGTATAAGGGTAGGGAACAACACAAACTTGAAAAAGTAGAAGCAATAGCTAGTTTCCTGCTTAGGGACCAGTACCAGGTGTGCTGTTCCCCTTTGTTTATCTAGAGCCTGATTCATGTACTCTAGTAACTTTCATGTGATGGTGATAGGCTGATAGGCAATAGATTTATTTTGGTACAAATAAACTGCCTTCCAGCCAACCAGAACTAACATTGCATTTAATTAATAAATTCACCAAATATGCAACATATATCCCAAGAGCCATCCAGTTCTTGCTGCACCCAATATTTACTCAGGGAAAAGAAAATGCAAATGGCCATGTTGAAACAGTTTTTCTAGGAAATTGTCATGAAACATCCCCCTCTTTAGTTACAAGCATTGCTGCTCTAATCAGTTGGGTGCGCATTAAAAATTCAGTCTAAAAGTCAGTTAAAGTTTCAGTTTTAGAGTAATTTTTAGTTTGTAAAACTGAGAAGTGTATTTTTCTATTTTGAAACTTAGTGTAACTATTTTTAGTCATGCAGGCTATAACTTGAACTTGAAGAACTCCTTAGATAGTTTTTTAGTCTCCTTATACAAAACAAGCTGAAGTTTGAAACCTATTTCTCCTAAGCAGACACTGAAAAATTGCAGATAAGTAGACACTGAAAATTGCAACCATGTCAAAGTGTCATTTCATTTGGGAGCAGTAACTATAAGAAAAGGAAGTGAGTTGAATTGCAAAAAATGGAAGGTGAAATGAAAAGAACATTGCTCTATGTGAAAAAATGTGAAAAACTGTATGTGCTGTCATAGGTGCTGTGCTGTCAAAAACTGTATGTGCAATCTACAAATGTAAAAAAATGTATGTGCTGTCATAGGTGCTGTGCTGTCAAAAACTGTATGTGCAATCTCCAGAACAATTATGATTATGTGAAAACTGTATGTGCAATCTCCAAATGTATCATCATAATGTAGGTGCTGTGTTGTGTGATTCTTCATGCTGAGAACTTCAACTTTTTCAACTTGGACTATATGTTCATTGGTACTACTTGTGATGCTGCTGCTGTACTACTTGGAAATTTTGTCAACTTGTGATGCTGCTGCTGTACCCCGAGAGGCCCTTGAGTTTGCCGGAATGTCGATTAACTTCCGTTCCGGCAAATTCGGGTACTCCATATGTCCTATTTTCAGCAAAGGTCATGCTGAAATTTTCCGTGAATTTTAGCATGACTTTGCTAAAAATAGGACATATGGGGTACTTGCGACTAATGCATGGGCCGGGGTAGCTTAGTACTTAATTAAGTAGGATCAACTGCCCCACCATTCTTGCTGCATTAAACCATATATGGTAATAGAGCCAAGTGATTAGGCCCAACCTAAAAGATGAAACCTTGGCTTTTAGGGTGCCTCGGTGTCGATGAGAACCTAAATGATGTACGCTTAGGCTTTTAGGGTGCCTCGGCGTCGACAAACCCTAAATGATAAAAGCTTAGCTTTTAGGATGCCTCAGTGTCGACAAACCCTAAATGATGAGACCATGATCTCGTTCCTTGACAATAACCAACTTTTTGACCAATTTTTTTTCCTATTTAGAGCGAAACATGGCCCACAACGATGAGGCCAGCGGTTCGGGCGACAAGCAATTCTGGGAGCTGTCCCAGGAGTTGGAGGAAGAACCTCACCACTATGAGGACGCTGCAGAAGACGCTGATCCTGACTACACAACCCCTAGTGGCGTCGGGGATGACACCACTGATGATGCCACCGAGGATGCCACCACTGATGATGGCGGCGCACGCATAGATGGCATCCAACCGAAGAGGCAACGGAAGGACCGGCGCCCGAGCATGCTCGGCACCATCAAGGAGGAATTTACTGAAGTGAACTCCGACGGTCATCGGATGGCGCCCAAAGAAGTAGTCAAGGGGTACTCGATTCAGTTCGGGTGCATTCTCCAGAGCACCGCCTCGATCAACACCGAGAACCTAAGGCATAAGGACCGAGGGAATTTGCACAACCTCCTCTTCACAAAGCTGCACCAACGATACAAGTTCCCCGCTGACTTTGCAAACACACGCCTCTCAGGGAATAAAGTGAACAGTGCCACCCCCACGAGGATGAGCACGGCCCTGTCTACTTGGAGAAGCACGGTGAAGGCAATGATTGAAAAAGGTGATAGTTATGAGAAGATCAAGGCGAAATATCCTTTGATCAGCGAAGATGACTACAAGGAGTTCAAGATCAAGTGTGAGAGCAGCGCAACCTCCGAATCAAGTCAGTGGGGGAAAGAAATGCGGCAGTTGAACTTAGGGGTCCACCAACTCGGTCCCGGCGGTTATAGAGTGGCGGAGCCTATATGGGACAAGGAGGACGCGGAGCATGCCGAGCAAGGCCTACCGCCCTGCTTCGAGAAATACCGTGACAAGCAGACCAGGAACTTTCTCAGGGCCCGGTACAAGGAGGACCCGATAACAAAGGAGCTTACCACGGATCTAAAGACCAGGGCGCTTGAGCTTGTTCTGGTAAGGAATACACCCCCGCATAATTAGCTCCATATGGTTGCATTCTAATTAATCCCCAATATTTCTAAATGGTTCACATTCCTTCCGCAGGACACTGAAAGCAGTAGCGCGGGGTCATCTCAGAGCTCCCATTTCGACACCCCTTTAAATAGGGCATTGAATGTAATGAAAAACAAGGATAAGCTCAGTAAGCCGTCGTCAGCTGGTCGTGTGGTCGGCAAAGGCTTGTCCACAAAATGGTCGTCATACTATACCACTGGTGGGCAAAAGGAGAAAAAGACCAGCTTGGAAAGCCAGTCGCGCGAGGTTGAAGCACTCAAGGCACAAGTAGCGCGAATTCTGGAGATTGTCCAAGAGCAAGTGCAACAACAACTGGGAACGACGCTCACCGCCATGGTGCCTACGTTGATTCATGGGCTGACGACGTGGATTGCGGGCGGCCAACAGGGGCCTCCCTCAGTTCCCAGCTTCACGGCCAGCAACTTGCACAACGCGCAGGCGGCACCATTGGTGTCTCCGGCGGAGGCGGTATTCGTGTCTCCGGCGCCGGCACGGGCATTGGAGCTTAATGCACCCGGGTGTACGCCGGCCGGCACCTCGCCAGCAAGCGGCCCCTCCGTCAGTTGCCCGCCCGCCGTTGGCGGTGCCTTGACATTAGCCGAGCTCGACGGCATCACGGTAACTAAGCCTCTCGGCCGATGACTTCATCTCCTTGCCTTTGACTGGGCATCCCTGACACCCTACATGTTTTCGCAGGGCGCCGCCGACGTTCCTTGCACTCTCCTGCACTTCGTGGGCGGCGAGTTGGTCAATGTCGGAAAGGGCAGAATCGTTCAACCAGGCAACCCCGTGTTCCACGGTAATCCGATGCCACCCACAGTGTATAGGGTTGAACTAGTTTGGGTGCTGCCAGGCTGCGGTGAGCTGTTACCTCTGATTTGACCCGTTGGGGCCGACGAAGATGATGAGATGACCCTCAGTGCCTGCATAAGCTGGCCCCTGCTTTGGCCGAAGAGCCAGATTCGTTTGGGGGCGGGGTACACCACCCCACAGACAAGACAGCTAGTCGTGCCGGTGCCAAGCCATGGCAAGAACGCCGCAACGCTATCGGACATGCCGGACATCCCTATGGCACAGGATCAGGACATGCATATGGCACAGGATCCGGATGACGACGACAACGACGACGGTACATTTACCAACGTCGATAAGTACTTTGCCGAACATGGGTACGGTGACGAGTTCTGCGGTCCTCCTTCTCAAGAACCCAACCAAGACGACCGCAATCTAGCTGGTATGGTGGAGAAACCCAATTGCAACAAGCGTCGTCTGGCGTTCAGTTCTCAGGAGACGCCTCCAGCTGCCGCCTTCACCGAGCCTCAGGTAGCTGAGGCGCGAAATATTATCAGCCCCAACATGCTCAAGAAGGCGGTCTTTGAGCAGAACTCGGTCCCATTACAGCAGATCAAGAAGAAGGGATGGAAACGAAAGACTAACAAGGGCGCCGGTGCGAGCCAGCGGACACCGAGTACGATCCGTGCTCAGGACGGGCCACCTTCACCTAAGGATATCTCGAGGAGGGTGCATGTGGCGGGTAGGGCGATGCTACCGACAAATATGCTCAATGCTGCAACTGGTGCTATGGGGAGTCTGCATGACAGTGTTCTTTCTTTGGAGAAGCGGCGTCTCTCCCAGAATGATGTGGCATACCCGGTTTTTGTGGCCAAGGTGCCAGAGGGCAAGAGCTTTGTGGATGGCGCCATCAGGGGTACGACCGTCCTGCAGTTTGATGACATCTTTGCTATGTTTAACCTTCATCCACTACACTACACCTTCGTTCGGCTGTTTTCCTGAGTATGGAGATGCGGATCATTCGAGACAAGACCCCGGACATCATGATAGTCGACCCCTTCTACATGCGTGCCAAGATCTTGGGTAGCGCTGGGGACCGGCAAGTTGCGAGTTCACACCTTGAAGGCGTCATTCTGGCAAACCCAGATAAGGATAACTTCCTCGTGCCTTACTTTCCCGACTAAGTCATCCCCTCACCGCCCCGTAACATCTGATTTCTTAGATTTCGATCGTTCTTTTTTTCCTAACATTCTGTGTTCTGTGCAGTGACACACATTGCACACTCATCCTCTTAAGCCCGAAATATTCCATGGCCACGTATTTCGACCCGGACCGTGACTCCAAGATAGACTAAACAAATATCAAGAAAGTTCTTGATGATGCTCTCCCTGGCTATGCTACATCTGGAGGCACCTTTAAGAGGCCAGTTCGTAGGTATGGCAGGCACGTGTTCACTCACAATACGACGTTCCCCTGCGTCAAGCAGCCGCCTGGCAGTCAGAAGGATACCTACTACGCCCTCCATCACATGCGGGCGATCGTACGGGACCATAATCACCTTTTGCTACCAAATAATGTCAAAGATTGGGCCGCAAGCTTGGCGGCAATCCAGGATGCGGACCTCCAACAAGAATTCTTTCGCATCCAGTCGGAGTTTGCAGAAATGATCCATCAAGATGTCCTTCGTACCTCGGGGTAGTTCTACCTCAGATATCAACCATCCAACAGTGAGATAGACACAACGCTACAAATGCAGGCTGACAACGCCCGCGACTTCATGACCATCACGAAAGACGGCGACTTCATCCATGCTCCGGTCCCATGAGTCGATTCGAAAGTAGTGATGCTATGTGTAGTTCTGAAACATCGATTAGCTCATTTGTAATTAAACTTTAATGAACTTGTATGTCTCTTTGGTTTGGACAGTCGTTCAACTTAGATGTAATCGATGCTATTTATTAGTAGGACCATGAATCGTGCTATTAATGTCTTGCTTTTCTCTTCCGATCCTTTTGTTGCATACTTATACATTGCTTATGTATTGTCTGTTGTTTGGCTTGTGCATAGAGATGCCGTCGTATGTCATGTACAAGGGTAAGGTTCCCAGAGTCTACGACGACTGAGAGGAGTGTTGGAGACAGGTTTACCGTTTCAGCGGTAACAGTTACAAAGGGTACACCACTAGGGCGGAGGCGGAATCTAGATACGCCCGCTATCTAGCGGGAGAGAGGAGGGAGCGTTGGAGGAACCAGATGAAGACCAATTTCATCGCGATGATGCTCATCGTGATGACCGCAACTCTCTTCTATGTGATGGTAGTTTAGATGATCGATATCAACTTGTAATGTGAAGACAAACTCGCTACTCGTGGTCTCGAGACTTGTAATGTTCTATCTTTGTTCGGTCTTTTGAATTCGAAGACTAATATGATGAATTGTATTCGGAGACTAATCTTCTATTTTATTCGATGAATCTGCTATTGCTGTGTGGTGCTGTCTATATTCTGTCCAATAATATATTTTGTAACCTGTGCAAAAATTAGAAAAGTAAAAAAACCTAATATTCATACTAATGGCGCATCACCCCAAAGTGCGCCATTAGTATGCCAAAGGATACTATTGGTGCATCACCCCACAGTGCGCCATTAGTATGCCAAAGCACATGGGTAAATATGGCCCCCTGGGAGGCATACTAATGGCGCATGTTGCTCTATACTAATGGCGCACGGCGTGGTGCGCCATTAGTATATAATACTAGTGGCGTGGTACTAGTGGCGCACCAGTAGTGCGCCACTAGTAGGCAAAACTGGTGCGCCACTAGTAGGCCTTTTCCTAGTAGTGGTGCTCGTGGACAGGGTGTGGGCCCCTGACGCTATTTCTTTCGCCAGTATTTTTTATTAATTCTGAAAAGTTGCTCCGTGGATTTTCAGGTCATTCTGAGAACTTTTATTTCTGCACAAAAATAACACCATGGCAGTTCTGCTGAAAACAGCGTCAGTCCGGGTTAGTTCCATTCAAATCATGCAAGTTAGAGTCCAAAACAAGGGCAAAAGTGTTTGGAAAAGTAGATACGGCAGAGACGTATCAACTCCCCCAAGCTTAAACACTTGCTTGTCCTCAAGCAATTCAGTTGACAAACTGAAAGTGATAAAGAAAAACTTTTACAAACTCTGTTTGCTCTTGTTGTTGTAAATATGTAAATCCAACATTCAAGTTTTCAGCAAAGATTATGAACTAACCATATTCACAATAACACTTTGGTCTCATGTTTACTCATATCAATGGCATAATCAACTAGCGAGCAATAATAATAAATCTCGGATGACAACACTTTCTCAAAACAATCATAATATGATATAAAAAGATGGTATCTCACTAGCCCTTTCTGAGACCGCAAAACATAAATGCAAAGCACCTTTAAAGATCAAGGACTGACTAAACATTGTAATTCATGGTAAAAGAGATCCAGTCAAGTCATACCCAATATAAACTAATCGTAATGCATGCAAATGACAGCGGTGCTCTCCAGCGGGTGCTTTTTAATAAGAGGGTGATGACTCAACATAAGAGTAAATAGATAGGCCCTTCGCAGAGGGAAGCAGGGATTTGTAGAGGTGCCATAGCTCGATTTTGAAATAGAGATGAATAACATTTTGGGCGGTATACTTTCACTGTCAACATAACAACTATGAGATCTCAATATCTTCCATGCTACACACATTATAGGCGGTTCCCAAACAGAATGGCAAAGTTTATACTCCCCCACCACCAACAAGCATCAATCCATGGCTTGCCCGAAACAACGGGTGCCCCCAACTAGCAACAATTCCGGGGGAGTTTTGTTTGCAATTATTTTGATTTAATTTGAGCATGGGACTGGGCATCCCGGTGACCAACCATTTTCTCGTGAATGAGGAGCGGAGTCCACTCCTCTTGAGAACAACCCACCTAGCATGGAAGATACATATAGCCCTAGTTGATACATGAGTTGTTTGAGCATACAAAACAGTATTTCATTTGAAGGTTTGGAGTTTGGCACAAACAAATTTACTTGGAATGGCAGGTAGATACCCCATATAGGAAGGTATGGTGGACTCATATGGAATAACTTTGGGGTTTATGGAGTATGGATGCACAAGAAGTATTCCCGCTTAGTACAGGTGAAGGCTAGCAAGAGACTGGGAAGCGACCAACTGAGAGAGCGACAACAGTCATGAACATGCATTAAAATTAATCAACACCGAATGCAAACATGAGTAGGATATAATCCACCATGTACATAAATATTGTGAAGGCTATGTTGATTTTGTTTCAAGTACATGCGTGAACATGTGCCAAGTCAAGTCACTCGAATCATTCAAAGGAGGATACCACCCTATCATACCACATCACAACCATTTTAATAGCATGTTGGCATGCAAGGTAAACCATTATTAGCTCCTAGCTAATTAAGCATGGCATAAGCAACTACAATCTCTAATTGTCATTGCAAACATGTTTATTCATAATAGGCTGAATTAGGAACGATGAACTAATCATATTTACAAAAACAAGAGAGGTCGAGTTCATACCAGCTTCTCTCATCTCAATCAGTCCAACATACATCGTCATTATTGCCTTTCACTTGCACGACCGAACAATGTGGATAATAATAATATAGTGCACGTGCATTGGACTAAGCTGGAATCTACAAGCATTCAATTCAAGGGAGAAGACAATGTAATATGGGCTCTTGGTTAAATCAACAGTCATGCATATTGGAGCCACTAAACATTTTCATTAAAGTCTTCTCCTCTCGACCCCCAAAGAAAAGAAAAGAAATAAAGCTATTTACACGGGAAAGCTCCCAACAAGCAAAAGAAGAACGAGAAATCTTTTTGGGTTTTCTTTTAATTATTAGTACTACAAGCATGGAAATTAAACTAACTATTTTTTTTGTTTTTTCTTAAGGTTTATCAAACACACAAGAAGAAAACTAGAAAAAGGAAATGAAACTAGCATGGATAGTACAATGAAAAAGTATAAGCACCGACAACTAGAATGAGTGTGTGAACATGAATGTAATGTCGGTGAGAAATACATACTCCCCCAAGCTTAGGCTTTTGGCCTAAGTTGGTCTATGCCCATGGATCGCGGCTACTCTCCCCGGTGTACTGAGGAGTGTCACTGTACTGCCACTGACTGGCGATCTCCTCCGGATCCCACTGATAAGATGATGGTCGATAAGGGTCAAGTGGTGGTTCCGGCTCAGGCTCTGGGGCTGATGTATGGCCCCGGTACGCGTAAACGACTGCAGGCAAGACGAGGTAATTGCCTGCAGTTAAATCAAACAAAGAGGGCACAGGCAAGATAATAGTCTCACTGTGTTTCTTATGAAATCTCAAATTATACAAAAGCATATTATCATCATTTTTAACAATAAACTCGTATGCTACCATGCTCTTATAATCTAGAAAGGTAGGGGGCAACAATTTTTCTTCTTTCTCAAAATGCCTAATAGGTATCCTGAAATGTTTAGCAAGGCGTGCATCATAGATACCTCCAAAGATGGGGCCATTTGTACGGTTCAGGCTTAAGCGTTTAGCAATAATAGCACCCATACTAACAGAGTTATCACGGAATAAAGCATGGAACAAAATAATAATATCAGGAACACTAAGGTTTCCACAGTTTCCATGACCAATTAAGCATCGACTAGCAAATATTGCAAAGTAGCATAAAACAGGAAAATGTATGCTAGTAATTCTTGCATCGAAAACCTTCCTCGTTTCCCCTACAGTAATAGTATCAATAAATCCATCCACATATTTACGATGTGGTTCCTCTAAGCTGCCCTCGAAGGGTATTTTGCAAACCGCGCAAAAACCACGTAATGACAACTCCCTAGCCACATCATATAAATGGAAAGCTACTGAAGGAGGTGATTTCTTAGGATAATAGTAAAAGTTTTGCACGAAAGTATTGGTGAGTAAGAGATACTGTTCATCCTGGTCGTGGAGGAAGTCAGTGAGGCCCGCATTATCAGCCAAAGAATAAACTTCATCATAAATCCTGGCTACTCTCAAGAAATCATCACAGGGCCATTCACATGGCCGTACTTCCGCCATGCGAGGAAGATTATACTTGGCCTTTTCTTTCTCCTTAGCTTGTTTATCCTTAGAGCCTTGGCTAGAAGAGCCCCTCAAGAATAATCTCTTCATCTTTTCCTGAAATTTTCTGAAATTTTTAGTAACTCAAAATAAAAGTGAATCAAACTCAACAAATCTGATAGCAACTACTCCAACAAGTGCCTAAAGCCTATATCATGCATTAGAATTACTTGGGACCTCATAAATTTGACATGCAAGCTCAAGAACATGGTCACCTATGCAGCAAAAATTTGCAATGAATAAAGCACTAGAACAAAAACTAATTGTACCATTGGAGAAGTCACATACCAAGGAACAATCCCCCAAAGCAGTTTTGTGAATGGAGCTTTGAGCAAGGAGATCAAAAATTGCAGCAAAATGAGCTAGAACTCATGCTTGAGCTGGATGGTGATTTTTTTGGGAGGAAGATGAAGTGTGTGGGTGCAGGAATAAGTGGAGGGGACCACCATGGGCCCACGAGGCAGGGGGCGCACCCTATAGGGGTGGGCGCACCCTGGACCCTCGTGGCCAGGTGCCAGCTCCCCCTGCTGTGTTCTCTGTGCCAAATATTCTCAAATATTCCAGAAAAAATCATACTAAATTGGCAGGGCATTTGGAGAACTTCTATTTTCGGGGTATTTTTTGCATGGATAATTCAGAAAACAGATAGAAAATACTATTTTTTCTTTATTTAATCTAAACATCAGAAAGTAAAAGGAGGGTACAGAAGGTTGTGATTTCTAATTTCATCCATCTCATGATCATCAAAAGGAATCCACTAACAAGGTTGATCAAGTCTTGTTAACAAACTCATTCTGAATCGCATGAAACCAGAGAAATTTCGAATAACACTAGGTTACCTCAACGGGGATATGAACATCCCCAATAATAAGAATATCATATTTCTTCTTAACATTAGGAAGAGGAAATTCAAAACCTCCAATAATGATAGTTGGAATTTTTTCCAATAGAATTGATGCTATGAACTTGAGGTTGTTTCCTCAGAAAGTGTATCGTATGCTCATTACCATTAACATGAAAAGTGACATTGCCTTTGTTGCAATCAATAACAGCCCCTGCAGTATTCAAAAAGGGTCTACCAAGGATAATCGACATACTATCGTCCTTGGGAATCTCAAGAATAACAAAGTCCGTTAAAATAGTAACGTTTGCAACCACAACAGGCACATCCTCACAAATACCGACAGGTATAGCAGTTGATTTATCAGCCATTTGCAAAGATATTTCAGTAGGTGTCAACTTATTCAATTCAAGTCTATGATATAAAGAGAGAGGCATAACACTAACACCGGCTCCAAGATCACATAAAGCAGTTCTAACATTGTTTGTTTTAATGGAGCATGGTATAGTTGGTACTCCTGGATCTCCAAGTTTCTTAGGTATTCCACCCTTAAAAGTATAATTAGCAAGCATGGTGGAAATTTCAGCTTTCGGTATCTTTCTTTTATTTGTAATAATATCTTTCATGTATTTAGCATACGGATTTACTTTAAGCATATCAGTCAAACACATACGTAAGAAGATAGGTCTAATCATTTCAGCAAAGCACTCAAAATCCTCATCATCCTTTTTCTTGGATGGCTTAGGAGGAAAAGGCATGGCTTTCTGAACCCATAGTTCTCTTTCTTTACCGTGCTTCCTAGCACCAAAATCTCTCTTATCATAACGTTGATTCTTTGATTGTGGGTTATCGAGATCAGCAGCAGATTCAATCTCTACATCATTGTAATTGCTAGGTTGAGCATCAACATGAACATTATCATTAACATTATCATTAGGTTCATGTTCATCACCTGATTGTGTTTCAACATCAGAAATAGAAATATCATTGGGATTCTCAGGTGTGTCTATAACCGGTTCACTAGAAGCATGCAAAGTCCTATCATTTTTCTTTTTCTTCCTTTTAGAAGGAATAGGTGCATCTAAATTATTTCTCTGGGAATCTTGCTCAATTCTCTTAGGGTGGCCTTCAGGATACAAAGGTTCCTAAGTCAGTTTACCAGTTCTAGTAGCCACTCTAACAACAAAATCATGTTTATTATTTAATTCATCGAGCAAATCACTTTGAGCTTTAAGTACTTGTTCTGCTTGAGTGGTGACCATAGAAGCATATTTACTAATAAGTTTAAGTTCACCTTTAACTCTAGCCATATAATCACTCAAGCGTCCAATCATGTAAGCATTGCTCTTTAATTCTCTACCAACATAAGCATTGAAATTTTCTTGTCTAGCCATAAAGCCATCAAATTCATCCAAACATTGGCTAGGAAACTTAGTAGACGGGATTTCAACTTTATCATATCTATAGAAAGAATTTACCTTTACTACCTGTGTCGGGTTATCAAGACCATGTGTTTCTTCAATAGGTGGTATATTAAGGCCATGTATTTCTTCAACAGGAGGTAAATTCTTAACATCTTCAACTTTAATACCTTTTTCTTTCATAGATTTCTTTGCCTCTTGCATATCTTCAGGACTGAGAAATAGAACACCCCTCTTCTTTGGAGTTGGTTTAGGAGTTGGCTCAGGAATTGGCTCAGGAAGAGTCCAATTATTTTCATTAGTCAACATATTATTCAATAGCAATTCAGCTTGATCGACTGTTCTTTCCCTGAAAACACAACCAACACAACTATCCAAGTGGTCCTTGGAAGCATCAGTTAGTCCATTATAAAAGATATCAAGTATTTCATTTTTCTTAAGAGGATGATCAAGCAAAGCATTAAGTAATCGAAGAAGCCTCCCCCAAGCTTGTGGGAGACTCTCTTCTTCAATTTGCACAAAATTGTATATTTCGCTCATGGCAGCTTGTTTCTTATGAGCAGGGAAATATTTAGTAGAGAAGTAATAAATCATATCCTGGGGACTACGCACACAACCAAGATCAAGAGAATTAAACCAAGTTTTAGCATCACCCTTTAATGAGAATGGAAATATCTTAAGGATATAATAGTAGCGAGATTTCTCATCATTAGTGAACAGGGTGGCTATATCATTTAACTTAGTAAGATGTGCCACAACAGATTCAGATTCATAGCCATAAAAAGGATCGGATTCAACCAAAGTAATTATCTCATGATCGACAGAGAATTCATAATCCTTATCAGTAACAAAGATAGGTGAAGTAGCAAAAGCAGGGTCATATTTCATTCTAGCATTCAGAAATTTCTGCTTCAGTTTAGCTAATAACTTCTTAAGATCAGATCTATCATTGCAAGCAAGAAAATCTGTAGCAGTTTCTTCATCCATAACATAACCCTCAGGAACAACAGGTAATTCATTCTTAGGGGGAAAACCATCATCATCACTATCTTCAATAATTTCATTCTCTCTAGACCTAGCAAGTTGTTCATCAAGAAATTCACCTAATGGCACAGTAGTATCAAGCACAAAAGTAGTTTCATCATAAGTATCATGCATAGCAGAAGTGGCATCATCAATAACATGCGGCATATCAGAATTCAGAGCAGTAGCAGGTTTAGGTGTTGCAAGCTTACTCATAACAGAAGGAGAATCTAGTGCAGAGCTAGATGGCAGTTCCTTACCTCCCCTCGTAGTTGAGGGATAAATCTTAGTTCTTTCATCTTTCAAGTTCCTCATATTGACCAGCAGATATAAATCCCGAGTGCCTCAAAGAATAGAGCTATGCTCCCTGGCAACGACGCCAGAAAATAGTCTTGATAACCCACAAGTATAGGGGATCGCAACAGTTTTCGAGGGTAGAGTATTCAACCCAAATTTATTGATTTGACACAAGGGGAGCGAAAGAATATTCTCAAGTATTAGCAGTTGAGTTGTAAATTCAACCACACCTGGATAACTTCAACAAAGTATTTAGTAGCAAAGTAGTATGGAAGTAACGGTAACAGTGGTAAAAGTAACAGTAGCAGTTTTGTAGTAATTGTAATAGTAGCAACGGTAAAGTAAATAAGCAAAGAGCAATATGTGAAAAGCTCATAGGCATTGGATTAGTGATGGATAATTATGTCGGATGCAATTCCTCATGTAATAGTTATAACATACGGTGACACAGAACTAGCTCCAGTTCATCAATGTAATGTAGGCATGTATTCCAAATATAGTTATACGTGCTTATGGAAAAGAACTTGCATGTCATCTTTTGTCCTACCCTCCCGTGGCAGTGGGGAAGGCCAACATAGAAATGAGGAGGTATTTAGCACCTCACTGTACATTGTCAAAATAGAAATGCTGGTAATGAAGTCATTAGCTGAATAAGGGGCCTTTTCGCACGATGTTCGACTCAAGTTATCCTGAATCAGAGATTATTCAGGTTAGGGTCTTCTGGCGGAAAAAAGGACAGAGTATTAGGATCGTCAATAGGAATGACAGGATTAAGACTGCGCCTAACAATGTTCCATGGAACACATACAAGGATAGAACATCTGAAACGTTAGAGTCTGTGGCAGGCTCAGCCGGGCTGCTCGTTCCGGCTGGCCGCGTTGCATTATGGAGTGGACTCCGACGGAACTCGGAGGCACTGTGTTGACGCCATGATAAAGCTCAGGATTTCGAATGTGACTCCGGACGGACTCGGGGGCGTGACCGCCACACACTCGTGGCGATATTATGCCCCCACCCCGACTAGTTTGATCGCGCCCTCCCTCCTCCGCCGACCCTTCCTGTATCATACGTACGCGCTCTGGTTGTAGATCCCGCACCGGCCACCCACAGACGGTGATCATGGCGCTCACATCCGGGTTCTGCTCGCCGTCGTCGTACACCTCGGGTGCGTGCCCATCTCCGTCCCAGTGCGCCTCCTTCTTCCCGGGCTTTGGCATCGGCGGCAAGTGCTACTACTACAACCTGTCGTTTGCCGACTACTATGAGGAGTACGCCCCATTGAGCCCTTCGCCGCTTGCGAGCTCCAAGGACTACACTCCGCCGAGCATTCCGCCGTCGCTGGACTACACTCCATCGTCCCTAGACTACACTCCATCATCCCCGGACTACACCCCCTCCAGCCCTCCGCCGAACTACACCCCGTCGAGCGCAAACTACACTCCGTCGAGCTCTCCGCCGTCGCCGGACTACACTCCTTCGAGCCCTCCGTCGGACTACACCCCGTCGAGACCAGACTACACTCCGTCGAGCCCGGACTACACTCCATCAAGCCCTCTGCTGTGGCCGGACTACACTCCTTCGAGCCCTGTTCGGTTCACTTTCCTGTTGACATCTTCGCGGGGCGCCGCGTCCCCAGAATACACGCCCCTGACGCCGTCGGTGGCTGCTACATTCGCCCGATTACATGCCCAGTACACCGCCTCCGTCCCCTCTGGTGGTGTCTGACGCCGAGTCGTGCACGTCGCCGTATTACACACTGTTGACTCCTTCGGCTTCCACGCAAGCCGCGTCGCCGGGCTACACGCCTAGTACGCCGCCTCCGTCCCCCTGGTGTCAGAAGCGGAGTCGTCCACCTCTATACCGCGCCACTGCCACCATCCGTACCAAAGGAGCGGCGCCGGCCGGGTCAACCGTGGTGGACATCAGCAAGACTTTGGATATTGACATCTTGTGTAATAAACTGTAATAGGAGTGAGATATTAAATCTTGTATTAAAACAGAAATCGGTGGAGGAACTAACTGAGGTACCCACGCCCCCGCTCCCGCTCCCGCCGCTGGCCACTCCGGCCGCGGCGGCCACCCACTGTGCCTCATGGCCTGCTCCTCCGCTAGCTGCTCCCGGCTGGAGCCCCCTGCCCAGGACTGCTCCCCGTCCGCCCGCTGCGCTGCAGTGACCTGCGGTCCGTCAAGGTGTCCCTCTCCGATCTCGGCTGCGTCAACGGCCTCCGCCTCAGATCCGGCCTCAATGCCGCGTTTTCTGCAGCATTGGGGGCAGTTATGGGCGGGGGAGGGCTCCGGACCGCCGGATCTGCGCGGCTCCCCCCGGTTGCAGGACGACCGACTCAAATCCGTCGTGTCTTTCCCCTTCCCCTCGGGCGCCCCTTCCTCTTTGGGCCAGACCGCGGGGGATGGTGGGGCGTGGATGGTGGTCACCTCGCGGAAGAACAGGAGAGCCGCCTCTTCCTCGGCGGGTGCCGACAGGCGCCCCCGGAGGCTGCGCTCAGACCGGAGCCGTGGCTTCAATGCGTCTGCCAGCCGCGCGGCCTTCTTAAGCGAATTCCGAGGCAAGTGCTTCCGCTGCCTGAGTGAGCTCCACTGCCGCATCGACAGCAGAGACCCGCTCCGCTGCATCGTCTGGAAACGAGCGGGGCACTTTGGCAAAGAGTGCCCGCAAAATCCTAGGAACAGGGGTCTAGGAGGGGCTGCCCACGATAGGTTGGGGCCGCTGCCTCCCAGACCGCTGGTGCGCGACCGCCTGTGCTTCCCGCCGACGCAAGCCTCGGCGCCGATGGATCTCCGCCTGCACTGTGACCCCATGCGACGCCCTCGCTCCAGCAACAAGGTCGTCATCGCATCCCCCGACCTCGAGCATGCCGAGTTCATCCTGCGGCAGCACGCCGTCACCCTCACCGCTGCTGACCACCACCACTCCACCAACCCGATGGCGGTGGGCAAAGCCATCCACGAGCAGCTCTGCACCCCTCCTCACCAGCTCCGCGTCACGGCGCACCACCCAGAGGCCTTCCTCGTCCACTTCAACCTCCCGGTGCACCGCGACAACATGGTGAGGCGCGGCGTGCTCAAAGTCGACGGCTACAAGTTCTTCATCAAGGCCTGGAATGAAGCCGACCACGCAACGATCATCAAGTACAACCTGCACGTTCACGTCGTCATCGAGGACCTGCCCATGCAGTTCTGGTCACTCGCCGGGGCGGAGGAGGCCCTGGGAGATTTCGACCGCGTCGACCGCCTCAACTCGTGCATGCTGGAATGGGGCCACACCAAGACCTTTGCCTGCTGGCTGTGGGTGTGGGATGTGGCCCACATCCCTGACGAAGCACGCGCTTTGGGTGCTCAAGCGCGGCGCCGGATGCGCCGACAAGGTGCTCGGCTTCGCTCCTCTCGACCGCCGCATCCCCCCTCCACCTGGCGCGCTTCGCTTTGACCTCCTCGTGCATGTCAATCTGGTCGAGGACTGGACGCCGTACTCTCCGCGCTCGTCGCGCTCCGGGCAGAGCGGCTTGCCCTCCTCCTCGGACAACGACGACCGCCCGTTGCCGCGCATCAAGCCAGGCACGTGGGTGGCCCATGTCGAAGATGGCCAAGACCCGGGCCGCCGCTCCGCCTCTCGCGACCTTGCTATGGGATGCGGTGGCTCCATATCCGGGCGCCATGACCGTGACCAAGACGACGGCGACAACTCAGGTGGCTCCAGCCGGTCTTGGAGGGACCACTTTCTCGGTCGCGGCTGCCACACCAAGGGCAGTGACACGGATGTTGTCGCAGGGGCTCTCCGCCGCCGCAGCCACACGCCGATTGGCCAGCAGCACGGGCGCGTGCCATCCGAGGAGATCTCCAGCGTGGCTGGCTCTGCGGTGCTCCGGGCCACCCCTCTGCTTCCTCTTCGCGAGGCTCCACCACCACATGCGTCAGCCCTAGAAGACCCCGTCGTGCGCTTCTTCACCCAAGAAGGCTCGACTCGTGCGCTCTCCCCGCTGCCGCGTACTGACTGCATGCAACTGGAGATCAAAAATGCCATGATCGAGGCTCTGCAGACCCCGCTGGCGTTTGAAGACGGCAGCTGCTCCCCGCCCCACCCGCTCCCATCCCTGCAGGAGATGGACAACCCCGAGATGCTACCCTGCCTGCTGCCCAGCATCGCATCCCCAGCGGTGGCCACTGCTGGCTTCCAGCTGACAGCGATCACGAAGCGGGTGGGCACCATCTGGATTGGTGAGGCGAACGGCGACATGCGCTCTGAGCTGTTCGCTCCCGTCCCTCCGCCGGTCATAATCGACCCCCCGGCTAGGCCCCGTCACTCTGCTCCACCACGATCAAGAGCCACCTCCACCCCGTCTTGCTGCAGTGCCCGCCAGGCTGCGGCGGCAAACACAACCCTGGTGGCTCAGCGGGCTGTGCTTCACCTGGTGCAAGAGCTGGGTGCGCTCGGGCCAAAGGACAGGATGACCCCGAAGGCGGCTGCCCTGCTCATGAAGCGCTTCTAGGAGACGCTGTCCGACAGCGACATCGCTGCAATCGCCAAGCTCACTGGGCTGGATCAGGCGTCTCTGTCGGTTGCAGCGGGCATGGCTGGGATGGCCGGCGCCGAGGAGTCCCTCCATGTCTGATCATGTTAGTTAGGTCTTTGATTAGTCTCCATCGGCAGCTGGTCTTAAACCAACTTGAGTTAGGGCTAGTTTCCATGTGTAGTACTCTCTGTATGTGGTGTGCTCGACGACGATGGGGTTTTGGGTCTGTTGGTGGCCGTCGCCGCCCCCCGACAGGTTGTATGGTGTTCATTTCTTCCATGATTAGTACAAGGGATCGACGGAGAACTACATGGTGTCCTAATGAGTGATGACGATCTAATCTTCATGTCTTGGAACGTCCGCGGTCTAAATTGCCCGGCGAAGCGCACAACCGTCAGGGATGTAGTTCAGGTTCATCGTGTCTCTATCTTATCACTGCAGGAAACGAAGGTAGAACTTTGGTCTTCTGCCGTGGCCATGGAGGTTGGTGGTGTGAGTCTGCAAGGTTGTGTAGTTTTGCCGGCGCATGGGACGAGAGGTGGCGCAATGATCTTCTGGGATAAACTAGTAGTCGACGTAGTTTTGCATCATCTAGGTAGCTTCTCCATCACGGTTAGAGTAGAGCCCAAGGTAGCTGGTGACCCCTTCTAGCTCACCACGGTCTATGGACCAACTAACGAGGCGCAAAAGGAAGGATTTCTAGCTGAGCTAGCTGCCGCTGCGCCTCCGGCTGGAGAGCCCTGGATGTTAAATGGAGATTTCAACATGATCTACCAAGCGTGCGACAAGAGCAATAGCAACATCAACAGAAGAATGATGGGCAAATTCAGAAGAGCGCTAGACTGGGCGGGTGAGGGAGTCCTGGAGTAGGGGGTGTCCGGACAGCCGGACTATCATCGTCGGCCGGACTCCAAGACTATGAAGATACAAGATTGAAGACTTTGTCCCGTGTCCGGATGGGACTTTCCTTGGCGTGGAAGGCAAGCTTGGCGATACGGATATGTAGATCTCCTACCATTGTAACCGACTCTATGTAACCCTAGCCCTCTCCGGTGTCTATATAAACCGGAGGGTTTTAGTCCGTAGGACGAACAACCATTACAACAATCATACCATAGGCTAGCTTCTAGGGTTTAGCCTCCTTGATCTCGTGGTAGATCTACTCTTGTAATACCCACATTATCAATATCAATCAACCAGGATGTAGGGTTTTACCTCCATCAAGAGGGCCTGAACCTGGGTAAAACATCGTGTCCCTTGTCTCCTGTTACCATCCGCCTAGACGCACAGTTCGGGACCCCCTACCCGAGATCCGCCGGTTTTGACACCGACATTAGTGCTTTCATTGAGAGTTCCTCTGTGTCGTCACCGATAGGCTTGATGGCTTCTTCAATCAACAACGACGCAGTCCTGGGTGAGACTATTCTCCCCGGACAGATCTTCGTATTCGGCGGCTTCGCACTGCGGGCCAATTCACTTGGCCATCTGGAGCAGATCGAAAGCTAGCCCCTGGCCATCAGGTCAGGTTTGGAAGCCTAAACTTCACGGCCGATATCCGCGGAGACTTGATCTTCGATGGATCCGAGCCGCAGCCGAGCGTGCCGCACTATCACGATGGGCATGATCTAACTCTGCCACCGGATAGTACATTGGAGGCCGCACACGAATCCGCTCCGACCCATAGTCCGGAGCCGATCACGCAGATCGAGGACGGGTGGCTGGACACCGCCTCGGGAGCTGCAACTTCCACGGCGATGGAGCCGAACACTGACCTCGTCCCTTATAAAGCTCGTGACTCCGAGGTGCCGGACTCCCTGCCGGACTCCGAACCTCCTGCGCCCCTGCCAATCGAATCTAATTGGGCGCCGATCATGGAGTTCACCGCTGCGGACATCTTTCAGCACTCACCCTTTGGCGGCATCCTGAAATCGCTAAAGCATCTCTCGCTATCCGGAGAGCCCTGGCCGGACTACGGCCAGGATGGTTGGGATGCGGACGACTAAGAAATTCAAAGCCCACCCACCACCCACTTTGTAGCCACTGTCGACGATCTAACCGACGTGCTAGACTACGACTCCGAAGACATCGACGGTATGGACGATGATGCCGGAGACGATCAAGAACCAGCGCCTACAGGGCACTGGAAGACCACCTCGTCATACGACATATACATGGTGGACACCCCAAAAGATGGGGACGGCGAAGAAGCAGCGGAGGCAGATTCCTTAAAGAAACAGCCCAAGCGCTGACATCAGCGGCGCCGCTCTAAATCCCGCCACAGCAAGAATGGAGATTCCGGCACAGGAGATAACAACACCCCAGAAAGTGCCGAAGACAACCCCCTCCAACAAGATTCAGCGCAGGAGGATGCAGAAGCAAGCCCTCACGAGAGAGCGGCAGACGAAGAGGTCGAGGATGATAATTACATACCTCCCTCCGGAGATGAGGCAAGCCTCGACGACGACGAATTCATCGTGCCTGAGGATCCCGTCGAACAAGAGCGTTTCAGACGTAGGCTAATGTCCACAGCAAATAGCCTAAAGAAAAAGCAGCAACAGCTTCAAGGTGATCAAGACCTGTTGGCCGACAGATGGACCGAGGTCCTCGCAGCCGAAGAGTATGAACTCGAACGCCCCTCCAAAAGCTACCCAAAACGCAAGTTGCTCCCCCGACTAGAGGAGGAAGCATACAAACCTTCATCACCAGCGCACAATACGGCAGACCGACCACCTCATGGCCGCGACAGAGAGGCATCTAGGCCCTCCACCAGAACCGTACCCCGGCACCGCTCAAAAAGTACGAAGCCACGGGGGAACGCACCGGACTTGCGGGATATATTGGAGGACATGGCAAGACAATCCAGATCTATCTATGGATCACGTGGGTGCCCCACGACCCACGACGAATACCGTCGCACTAGATACAACAACTCCGGCCGGGCCGAACACAACAGACAACGCTCTCTTGAGCTACGTCGTGATATTGCTCAATACAGAGGCGCCGCACACCCACTATGCTTCACTGACGAAGTAATGGATCATCAAATCCCTGAAGGGTTTAAACCCGTCAACATTGAATCCTACGATGGCACAACAGACCCCGCGGTTTGGATCAAGGATTATCTCCTTCATATCCATATGGCCCGCAAAGACGATCTTCACGCCATCAAATATCTCCCGCTCAAGCTTAAAGGACCAGCTCGGCATTGGCTCAACAGCCTTCCCGCAGAGTCAATTGGGTGTTGGGAGGACCTGGAAGCCGCATTCCTCGACAACTTCCAGGGCACATATGTGCGACCACCAGACGCCGATGACCTAAGCCACATAATTCAGCAGCCAGACGAATCGGCCAGACAATTCTGGACACGGTTCTTAACAAAGAAAAATCAAATCGTCGACTGTCCGGATGCAAAGGCCCTCGCAGCCTTCAAACATAACATCCGCGACGAGTGGCTGGCCCGGCACCTAGGACAGGAAAAGCCGAAATCCATGGCAGCCCTCACATCACTCATGACCCGCTTCTGTGCGGGAGAGGATAGCTGGCTAGCTCGCAGCAACAACCTGAGTAAAAATGCTGACAGTCCGGATACCAAGGACCACAATGGCAGGTCGCGTCGAAACAAGAACAAACGCCGCATTAACGGCGACAGCAATGAGGATACGGCAGTCAACGCCGGATTCCGAGGCTCTAAACCCGGTCAGCGGAAGAAGCCATTTAAAAGAACCACTCCGGGCCCGTCCAATTTGGACCGAATACTCGACCGCTCTTGCCAAATACATGGCACCCCCGAAAAGCCAGCTAACCACACCAACAGAGATTGTTGGGTATTCAAGTAGGCAGGCAAACTAATTGCCAAAAACAATGACAAGGGGCTGCACAGCGATGACGAGGAAGAGACCCGGCCGCTGAATAATAGAGGACAGAAGGGCTTCCCCCCACAAGTGCGGATGGTAAACATGATATACGCAACGCATATACCCAAGAGGGAGCGGAAGCATGCACTAAGGGACGTATATGTGATGGAGCCAGTTGCCCCAAAGTTCAATCCATGGTCCTCTTGCCCGATCACTTTCGATCGAAGAGACCATCCGACCAGTATCCGCCATGGCAGATTCGCCGCATTGGTTTTAGACCCAATCGTCGATGGATTTCACCTCATGAGAGTCCTGATGGACGGCGGCAGTAGCCTGAACCTGATTTATCAGGATACAGTGCGCAAGATGGGCATAGATCCTTCAAGGATTAAACCTACAAAGACGACCTTCAAAGGCATCATACCAGGTGTTGAGGCCAACTGTACAGGCTCAGTCACACTGGAAGTGGTCTTTGGATCCCCGGATAATTTCCGAAGCGAGGAGTTAATCTTCGACATAGTCCCGTTCCGCAGTGGCTATCACGCTCTGCTCGGACGAACCACGTTCGCAAAGTTCAACCCGGTGCCACATTATGCATACCTCAAGCTCAAGATGCCAGGCCCTCGCGGAGTCATCACGGTCAATGGAAATACGGAACGCTCCCTCCGAATGGAGGAACATACAGCGGCTCCCGCGGCAGAAGTACAGAGCAACCTTCTAAGGCAATTTTCGAGTCCGGCCGTTAAACGGCCGGACACGGCCAAACGCGCCCAGAGCAACATCAACCAAGACCACCTGGCACATTCCGAGCACGCGTAGTAATGCGGCCCCAACCCCAACCCTCGCATGATTGCAAGACAAGCTCTCCGCGTACATCATTACGCTCTGGAGATACCATGGGCATAGGGGGAGGGGCACGACCACAACAGACCCAGAGTGCGGTTCGACCACACCAGGGGCTCCCAAGTGTGTCGCTCTTTTTATTTTTTCTTTTTCTTCTTTTTATATACAGGACTCCGTCCACCAGATGCTCTGTCCGGCGGCGAACCTGCCGAACTCATGATGCAATAGCCAGGGAGGGACAAAGGCTGCGACGAACACTCAGGTGGTCTCCATTAAGAGCATTAAATTTGTTAAATACTCCATTCCGCAGCCTACCCCTGGAGGGAGACACCTTTAATTAGTCCAATCCCTTGCTTACCGCACTATTTGTATCATTCCGCACTCATAGCAGAATTTCTTGAATAAATAATGCAGCACTTTTTGCATATAATTGCATTACTTTACATATATGTTCATTTATGACATCTTGCACCCGTATATTTTGGTATGGCCGAATACACCAGGGGCTTATGTTCCCCGCATTATGGTGTGATAAGTCCGAACACTTTCACAAGTGCGGCACCCCGAACTTATAGCATTATATGAATCGGCTCCGAATCATGTCTTGGGTCAATAGTTGGGTTTGCCCGGCTCCCATGTTTTGGTACCTTACGTTCCGTTCTGTCGGCTAAGGTAGCACAGGGAGAACCACTGCGATTGCGCCCCGGTTGAGCTGGGTTAACGCCTCAGCGGAGAAAGCTAAAACTGACTGTCATGATAAGGCGAGAGACTGGTCACTGTTCGAGAGGTCTTTTCGAGTCCCTAAAGACTTATGCCGCTTCGAGCGAAGAACCGGATAATGTCCGGCCAAGGCGTGGATAGCGCCCCAAACTCGGTCTTCCGAATACTAGGGGCTTCGCCGAAATTTAAAATTATAGAATTCTATGGCTAAGTGAGAGTGTTCAAGCATTATAAGTCCGGTTGCCTTGTTCGTTGTGTTGAGCGCCTCCCTAGATGGACCCAAAAATGGGAACAAGAGTGCTCAAGTTTATCCCGAACACCCCAGCACTCGTGGCATGGGGGCTGAAGCCGACGACTTGCCATCTCTCAGATTTAATAAACGGCCGCACAGAAGGTAATATTTTAAATCAATAAGCATTGCTTAGCGCATATGAACAAAGTTTTCAGCGCACAGGATAACACATTGCGAATTTACTCAATAATTACATCTCTGGGGCACTCATCCGCAATCTTGCGGGCACCCTTCAGGACAGTCTTATAGTACATCTCGGGCATATGATACTCCTTGCCCGCTGGTGGCGCGTCAGTGATAAGCCTCTCCGCATCCAGCCCGCCCTAGTGCACCTTTGCGCGGGCAAGGGCCCGACGAGCACCTTCAATACAGGCGGAGCGCTTGATGACCTCCACCCAGGGGCACGCATCCACCAGCCGCCGCACGAGGCCGAAGTAGCTCCCAGGCATGGCCTCTCTAGGCCACAGCCGGACTATGAGGCCCTTCATGGCCTGCTCGGCTACCTTGTGGAGCTCGACCAGCTGCTTCAGCTGGTCGCTAGGGGGCACCGGATGGCCGGCCTCAGCGTATTGAGACCAGAAGACCTTCTCCGTTGAGCTCCCCTCCTCAGCTCGGTAGAATGCGGCGGCATCGGACACGCTGCGAGGCAGATCTGCAAACACCCCTGGAGAGCTCCGAATTCGGGTAAGTAACAGGTAATTTACATTCACATGCCTGCTTTGCATGAAAAATGCCTTACCCGCCGCTATCTTCTTCACCTGCTCAATCTCCTGGAGGGACTTATGGGCCTCAGCCTTGGCGGCTTTGGCACTTTCGAGAGCCGAGGCAAGCTCGGACTCTCGAGTCTTTGAGTCGCGCTCCAAACTCTCATGCTTTTCCATGAGAGCCTGGAGCTCTTGCCGCACCTCCGCCACCCGTGCCTCCTGCCTCTCTCGCTCTGCTCATTCCGCGGCCGCATTGCGTTCGGCCGCGGACACAGCCTCCTTCAGGGTTGCCACCTCATTCATGGCCCCTGCAGTACCCACGTTATCCTTGTTATTTTTGTCGCAACCCAAATCCTTTTCTGTAAGGTAAAAATTCAAAGTGGTGTTACTCACCTTCTTTGTCCTCGAGCTGCTTCTTGGAACGGCCGAGCTCTTGCTCGGACTGCTCGAGCTCTTGCTTTAAAGCACCGACCTCCGCAGTCAGTGCGGCAGAGGTCAGCAGCGCAGCCTGCAAACCCATATTGACATAATTTTTAGCAACCCTGCGTATATCTTTTTTAGATCCTCAGTCCGGCTTTTCTTTCCGAACACCGAACCGAGCATCAGGGGCTACTGTCTATGTGGTATCACATTGCATATTTTTAACTTCTTACCTCAAAGCCTGTTAGAAGGCTACTGCAGGCTTCGGTCAGCCCGCTCTTGGCGAGCTGAACCTTCTGAATCACCACACTCATAATAGTGCGGTGTTCTTCCTCGATGGAAGCGCCTTTGAGCGCCTCCAGCAAGTTGTCCGGCGCCTCCGGTTGGACGGAGGCCGCCGGCGTCACGGTCTTGCCCTTCTTGTGAAGGGGCCGCCGGCCGGACTCCGGAACCACTGCGGGTTCCGACGTGGAGTCCGGCGCAAAGTCCGGGAGGCTGCCTTGTGGCGCCTCCGGAGCCTCCTCCTGATGGGTCCCTTCTCGGGATCCCACCTCGGTGTCCTCAGCGTCGCGAGGGGTGGAGGCAGTCGGGATGGAGTCTACATCAGACGGAGCCAACGACCCGCTCGATGAAGCGGGGAGATCATCATCGGCCGGACTACAGGCAGCGTGCGACATTAGAAGGACACTATGTGACACAATAGAGAAATTATAAATCATTCAGGAATCCGGATACTTACGATCTTGCCGGAGGCCTGGCCCTTGAGGGCCACTCTTCGTTGCCAACGTTGACGTTGGCGGAGCTGTCCGGGGGAATAGTCCTTCCCCTCTTGGACCCTTCGGCCTCCCCTGTTGGGGAAGCCTTCCTCTTCCTCTCTCCTTCCTCTGGGAGAGAGTCCTCTTTCTCCTCCTCATTTTAGGGGGAGGAGTCCGCCTCGGAGTCGTCGGACACCTGAAAACGGGAACTCTTTCGAGTACCCATGGCCTCCTTCTTGGCCTTCTTCTCCGGCACCACATGCGGTGCCGAAACCAGCAGCCCCGCTAGACGGGCGTCTACTGGGTTTTCTGGCATGGGAGCTGGACAGATGAGCTGCTTGGCCTTCTTCATCCAGTCCTGTCAAAGGAAAAGGGAGATTAAATCCCGCGTATGGTCGAGCTATTAAAGACAAGTGTCCCATAAAGGGGTAGAATCACTTACCTCGTCAGCTGGACGCTGCGAGCGAAATCCGCGATCTTCAGTAGCGGATGCAGGAGCTTCGGCGCCCTTGAAGAGCACTTTCCAGGCATCTTCGTACCTAGTGTCGAAGAGCCTGCTCAAGGTCTGGTGCTGCGCCGGATTGAACTCCCACAATTTAAATGCCCGTTCTTGGCACGGGAGAATCCGGCGGATGAGCATGACCTGGACCACGTTGACAAGCTTGAGCTTCTTGTTCACCAGCTTCTAGATACAGGCTTGGAGTCCGGTCAGCTCCTCCGAATCACCCCAGGTCAGGCCACTCTCCTTCCATGAGGTGAGCCGCGTGGGGATTCCAGATCTAAATTTGGGGGCCGCTACCCATTTAGGGTTAGGCGGCTCGGTGACGTAGAACCACCCCGATTGCCATCCCTTGATGGTTTCCACGAAGGCACCCTCGAGCCAGACGATGTTGGGTATCTTACCCAACATGGCGCCTACGCACTCCGCTTGAGTGCCCTTCACCACCTTCGGCTTGACATTGAAGGTCTTGAGCCACAAGCCGAAGTGAGGCTGGATGCAGAGGAAGGCCTCGCACACAACGATAAACGCCGAGATGTTGAGGATGAAGTTTGGCGCCAGGTCGTGGAAATCCAGGACGTAATAGTACATGAGCCCCCGGACAAAGGGATGCAATGGGAAGCCCAGTCCATGGAGGAAGTGGGGAAGGAATACGACCCTCTCATGGGGCCTGGGGGTGGGGATGAGCTGCCCCTCGTCGGGCAGCCGGTGCGCGATGTCGCCGGATAGATATCCGGCGCTGCGCAGTCTTTCGATGTGCCCCTCCATAACGGAGGAGGCCATCCACTTGCCTCCCGCTCCAGACATGACTGGAGAAGGTTGAGACGAGATGTGCGGGCTTGGGCGCTGGAGCTCGAGTGCGCAGAGATGGATAAGCAAAGGAGGAAGAAGGCGTAGGTGAAAGGGTGGATCCTTATCCCCTTATATATGGGCGGACGAAAACTATGCGTCCCCACCGGCCTGGTAAAACTCGCTTATCTCCCAAGCGCCACCATCAATGGCGCGGTTGGGTTACCCACATCCGTATTGATGAGAATCCCGGAATAAGGGGAACACGATCTCTGCTTCGACAAGACGTGCCAAGGAAACCGCTTCGCTAAACGGCTAAGGTGGTATAGTAAAAAACGATTCAAGTAAAGGCTTGGTAGTGGTGTGATGTCATGCCACAAAATACGTCAGCAGAGTGAACTTGTGTACATATTATTCTCTCTACGGTGGAATGTGGAATTTATTTTGCAGAGCCGGACACTATCCTGGTGTTCACAATCTTCTATGAATTATTCGGAGGAGGAACCCGCCTTGCAATGCCGAACAATATGCGCACCGGACTCATCGTCATTGAAGCCTGGTTCAGGGGCTACTGAGGGAGTCCTGGACTAGGGGGTGTCCGGACAGCCGGACTATCATCGTTGGCCGGACTCCAAGACTATGAAGATACAAGATTGAAGACTTCGTCCTTTGTCCGGATGGGACTTTCCTTGGCGTGGAAGGCAAGCTTGGCGATACGGATATGTAGATCTCCTACCATTGTAACCGACTCTATGTAACCCTAGCCCTCTCCGGTGTCTATATAAACCGGAGGGTTTTAGTCCGTAGGACGAACAACCATTACAACAATCATACCATAGGCTAGCTTCTAGGGTTTAGCCTCCTTGATCTCGTGGTAGATCTACTCTTGTAATACCCACATTATCAATATCAATCAAGCAGGACGTAGGGTTTTACCTCCATCAAGAGGGCCCGAACCTGGGTAAAACATCGTGTCCCTTGTCTCCTGTTACCATCCGCCTAGACGCACAGTTCGGGACCCCCTAACCGAGATCCGCCGGTTTTGACACCGACAGCGGGGTTGAAGGAGATAAAGTGCAGGAACAGAAAGTTCACATGGAGCAACGAAAGGGAAATCCCAACACTCAGCAGTATTGACAAGTTTTTCTGCAATGGTTCCTGGGATGTAACACACCACGATCACATGCTAATGGCAGCATCTACCTCCTTCTCAGATCACTGCCTGCTTGTCCTCGCAAAGGCCTCCGCTCCTGCCAGAAAAGCAAGATTCAGGTTCGAAAGTTTCTGGCCGGTGTTCCCCCGATTCCACGAGACGGTTCTGCGGGCTTGGCAATGGCCTGTTGCTCATGACTGCCCTTTCGTGAGGATGTAAAGAAGGCTGGCAAGAGTTTCCGCTGATCTCACGATTTGGAGTAGGTCGACTTTCGGCAAGGTCAGGCAACAACTTCACATCGCAAATGAGGTGATCCTACAGTTAGATATGGCGCAGGAGCACCATGCCCTCACAGCAGCAGAGCAGCATCTGAGAAAAGCTCTGAAGGCTAAAACTCTTGGCCTTGCGGCAATTGATCGGGCAAGGAAGAAACATGCCTCAAGAGTTAGCTAGCTGCGCGCGGGGGATGCGAGCACGCGGTTCTTCCATTCGAAGATGCAATCACGCCATAGAAAAAACTACATCCATGCCATCTGCAGCAATGGCAGGACTGTGTTGGATCATGGAGAGAAGGAACAGATCATCCTCGACCACTTCTCGGAGGCGCTGGGCCGCAACAAGCAGCGAGGCTGCACTCTCAACTGGGATCGCTTAAACCTTCCGGTGGTGGCTTCGTCAGAGCTGGACGGGCCTTTCTCCATGGCTGAGGTCTGGGCAGCAATTCTGTAGTCCCTCACAGAAAAAGCGCCGGGCCCTGACGGCTTCACAGGGCAGTTTTTTCGATCATGCTGGCCGATCGTCAAGGATGAAGTCATGGCTGTCTTCAGCAAGTTTTATCGGATGGCCGGAAACAATTTTGCGGAGCTTAACTCAGCCCTGATTGCCCTGCTGCTGAAGAAGGAGGGCGCCTCTGAATTAGGCCACTTTAGGCCAATAAGCTTGATTCACTCAATGGCCAAGTTATCTCCAAAGTACTTGCCCTATGCTTGTCCTCTGCTCTGAGTGGCCTAATCTCGCCGGTGCAAACGGCTTTTCAGAAGGGAAAATGCATACATGACAGCTTTCAATATGTCCAGGGTTGCATCAGAATGTTGCACCGAGAGAAAAAGCAGGCGTTGCCATTCAAGCTGGATTTTGCCCGTGCGTTCGACTCAGTTTCCTGGGCCTATCTGATGGAGCTGATGCAACGCATGGGTTTTTCTCACCGATGGAGAAACTGGGTGGCCCTGCTGCTTTCATCTGCTTCCTCCTCCTGCCTGCTAAATGGGTCACCAGGGCAAAGCTTCTTCCACGCCTGTGGTCTCAGGCAGGGAGACCCGCTGTCACCACTACTTTTCATCCTCGCCATCGATCCTTTGTTTCGCCTGTTGGATGCGGCCACGGTGAGCGGACTGATTGCACCCCTGCCGGGGCGCGGGGCTAGCTTGCGGGTGAGTCCCTATGCGGATGACGCGATCATCTTCGCCAACCCAATCAAGGAGGAAGTAACCACATTGCTGAACCTGATGCATTCCTTCGGTGAAGCCACATGGCTTAAGCTAAACCAGGCGAAATCCTTAGTGATCCCGATGAACTGCGATGACCTGCTGCTGCCTGAAACTTTGCAGGATTTTGGGGGATCGATTGCATGCTTCCCCACAACCTACCTGGCGTTGCCTCTCTCCCCCAAGAGGCTGCGCTTAGTGCACTTCCAGTTCCTAATCGACCGTATCAAGTCGCGTCTCGCGGGATGGAAGGGCAAGTTGATGTCGCTGGCAAGTCGACGTGTCCTGGTGCGGGCGGTGCTCTCTGCGCCGCCTACTTTCGCCATGACTGTGCTCAAGGTGCCCAAGAAGATACTCAAGGAGATTGACAAGGCATGCCGTCGGTTTCTATGGGCGCAAGACGAGGCTCCGACGGGAGGAAAGTGCAAGGTGGCGTGGAAATTGGTGTGCACCCCAACAGAAAAGGGTGGCTTAGGGCTGCCAGACTTGCTCCAGTTCGGCACGGCCCTTAGGCTGCGTTGGCTCTGGGCGTCCTGGCAGCACCCGATGAGGCCCTGGACGGCTTTCCCCCTGCCTTGCGATGACGCAGACCGAAAGCTGTTCACTGCCGCAACAAAGATCATCGTCGGTGACGGCCAAAGGGCCGAGTTCTAGACATGCCCCTGGCTCGACAATGTGCCGCTGAATGCCACCTTTCCAAACTTGTTCAAGCACTCCAGGCGCAAAAACAGATCGGTAGCCGCTGCCCTAGCTAACGAGCAATGGATCACCGATCTCAGGCACAGCGGCACGACCTCCATTGCAGTCGACTTCCTGGCGCTCTGGCGGCAGCTTCAGCAAGCTTACATCAGCCTGGACAGCAAGGTTGCGGATCGGGCAATCTGGACTGCGGGAGGAGGGGACTCGTACTCGACAAGAGCAGCATACAAAATGTTCTCCTAGAGCTCGCCGAGCACGGGCCACGGCACAACTATCTAGAAAGGCTGGGCGCCGGGAACTGTCAAGGTCTTTACATGGCTGATGCACAATGATAGGCTATGGTGCAATGACAGGCTGCAAAGGAGGGGGTGGCCAAATGGTTATTTCTGCGGTTTGTGCCTTAGAAGCCTAGAATCATCTCTGCACCTGATCTGGGACTGTCCCTTCGCCAGGATGATCTGGAGCTCCATGGCAACATGGAGTGGCTGCGAGTCGCTGGGCTCCAGCAGGTGGCCAACCCATGGCTCTCTGCAGCATTGCTTGGCAATGATCAACCGCGCGCCGGTCAACCAGAGGAGAGGCATCAAGACAATGGCGATGCTGGTCGCTTGGCACATATGGAAGGAGCAGAACACTTTCGTTTTCAGAGGAAAAACGCCAAGGACTGATGATGTGATTAGAGCTATAAAGCAAGACCTGGCATCTTGGAGATCAGTTGGAGCCACATGCCTAGAGCCCCTATTCGGGGAAGCAGTAGCGAGATAGCAAGTTTCAGCTATCCTTTTTTCTGTCTTTTTTGCTTGCTCTGGTGAGCTTTTCTCCTTTTGCCATGATCACTTGATCCACGCCTGTTTCCTGTATGCTTTCTCCTAAATCAATGAAGCCGGCCTAAATCGGATCTTTTAAAAATCTTGTATTACTGTGCACAAATCGATGAATGTATCTGTATCGAGCTTTTGTTGAAGATGCGAGATTGTTATTGCTTCTCATTTTTTATGGTCTTTGTTTCTCATTAATTGATGCAAATTGCAATTTCTTATGTTATTTGATGAAAACCACCGATACACCTAGCAATTGCCATGGTCTGTGACTGCGTGGTGTACAAATGTTTGAGAAAAGCATATGGTTGGTCCATAAAAACGAAGCTTGCCATGTGAATATTTTGATGAAAACGCAGTCAAGAACAGCCCCGTTACAACTTTGAACTAACCACTTGATTTAATATTCAACCCAGACTTCAAAATTGATCAACCTATACCACGAACTAACCAAGCAGTTTAGGAATCAACCCTCTTCTTGTTTTTTTTGATAAAAGAAGGGCCCCCCTTCCAATTTTCATTAATGAAAACCCAAGCATCCATCCTAGACAAACTACGACAAAGTTTAGCGAACTAGAACCGCCATGCTCCCTCCTCCTAGCTCAAACCTCTCACCCCACCCCATGGGAGGGCAGTCCAAGCACAGGAAAGGAAAGAGAACTTCTACCACAATCACAATAATCTCCATTACAGACCATTGCATAGTCATATCCCGTAAATCGTACATTTCACTAAAAGACAAATTACTAAAGTAGAGAAAACAGAGTGAAGAGACTAACATCTCTGTCAGGTAGCAGGATTTCCCTTTCACATCCTTCCAGCCTTGCAACGTTGATCCTCCACCCCTGGTAAGCTGCATACACTTCACTAGCTACTCGTTCTAGTAGTTTTGCTCCCAGCTCCAGCACCTTTTTTTGTGGCTCCTTTGTCTGCAAAATAGACTAGTCCACAATCCAATGATTCATTAGTTTGATCAAAACAATAGGGTCATTCACCCTTTTATTCTAAAAAATAATCTCATTTCTACATTTCCAAATAGCCCATAGTAAAGCAGAAACCCCAACCATGACTAATTTTTTATCATCTTTTTAAAATCTATCTAGCCACACCCCTAAGCATTCCCTGATTGATGAAGGGATTGTTCTTAAACTCACAACACATTTCACTAGGCTCCATAATAGAGAAGCCAACGAGCAGGCGAAGAATAGATGATCCATCGATTCATCTTTCCCACATAATAGTCATTTTTTCTCCCCTTTCCATCCTCTTTTGAGTAATGAATCTCTGGTTAATATGCTTTTTCCATTCACTAACCATAGAAAGATTTTGATTTTTGCTGGGACTTTGGTTTTCCACTGGAATTTCTGCGGAAACCTCAGGTCAGAAGCAATTAATTTTCTATATAAGGATCCAATAGAAAATTTGTGGTCAGCAGTGAGAGTACAGATTAATTCATCTTTTCCTTCTCTCATTTCCACCTCCTCACATCTACTTCTCAAACTATTCCACAAACCTGTAGTTTCCCCATACAAAGTCCTTCTAAACCTAAAACCTTGCCATCCCTTCTACATGGCTTCAGCCATAGTTATGTTATGATCAAAACAAATATCATAATCTGGGGTAAGCTTCTTTCAAAGGTCTCTCATCCACCCATGTGTCTTCCCAGAATCTAGTGTTTTCCCCATTCCCCAGTTTCTTTTTCATAAGTATGTAGAAAATCTCTTTACATCCACCAGACTAGCCCAAAATTGAGAATCTCCAGGCTTCCTAGTGTCCCTAGATAAGCACCCATCTCCCCCATATTTCCTAGTTATTATATCTTGCCACAACCCTTCCTCAGTCTCCATCTTCCAAAACCATTTAGCTAACAATGCAGTATTCATTAATTCCAAGTTTAGAATTCCCAGCCCCCCAACCTTTTTGGGTAAGCAACATGTTTTCCAATTTACTAAATGGTATTTTCTAATATTTTCATCTTCTTGCCACACCAATCTAGCTCTGAAGTAATTAGCTTTTTTAATCACCCCTTTGGGGACAGCATAAAAGGACATCATGGAGAGTGGGATGTTTGTTAGGAAGGCTTGAACCAAAGTAATTCTGCCTACAATATAGCCCGGTAATTTCCCTTGCCAACAACTACATCTCTTCTCAATTTTCTCAGTTACACTTTTCCAATGTGTGTTTCTAATCCTAACATTAGCAACAGGAATTCCTAGATATTTAATGGGTATGGAACCCATTTTACAAGTCAATATTTCCTAGTATATTTGTTGTTTGTCTCTAGCCTTCCCAAATAGCATCAGTTCACTTTTATGAAAATTTATTTTCAGCCCTGACATTTGCTCAAAAGCTCCCAGAATGAACTTAAGGTTTTTAACACTGTCCACACCATCCTAAACTAGGAAGATTGTGTCATCTGCATATTGTAGCATGCTGACCCCTTTATTATTTTCATCCCCCAGGACCCCCTTCACCAGACCATGCTCTAATGCATTGCTCATGAGAATAGCAAGAGCATCTGTAGCTAGGTCAAGTAGGAGGGGTGACATGGCATCCCCCTGTCTCAACCCTTTAAAGGTTTTAAAATATGGACCAATTTGGTCATTCACTATAACCCCTACATGCCCCCTCATTGTTTCCATCACCCAATCACACCAATTATCAGGGAAACCTTTGAGTTTAGCATCTGGATCACAAAGGGCCATTTTATCTTGTCATATGCCTTTTCAAAGTCAACTTTAAAGATTAATGCATCTTCTTTTTTTGTGAAATGTATTCATAGCTTCATGTAGAATCACTACTCCCTCCATTATGTATCTACCTTTAATAAAGGAAGTTTGTGTTTTGGAAATAACAGGAGACACACATCTAGTTAGCTTGTTCATCAATACCTTGGTGATGATTTTAAACTAACACTGAGCAGACAAATTGACCTGAACTTTTGGATTTGTTTAGCCTCAAATGTCTTAGGAACCAAGGCGATAATACCATAGTTTAGTCTAAAGATATTTATATTCCCTTTAGCAAATTCCTCCAAAAGAGCTTTTAAATCCCATTTGACCAGGACCCAGAACTCCTAATAAAAATCAGCAGGAAATCCATCTAGCCCCGAGATTTTATTTTTCTTCACCCCAAATACCACCTCTTGTACCTCCTTTAAGGAGAAGGGTGTCATCAGTTTATCTCTTTATTCTTTGCTATT
The DNA here is from genome assembly GCA_963921465.1 of Triticum timopheevii. NCBI lineage: Eukaryota > Viridiplantae > Streptophyta > Magnoliopsida > Poales > Poaceae > Triticum > Triticum timopheevii. The sequence continues at coordinate 557,494,356 of OY997268.1, read as the reverse complement.
TTTTCCCATTTCCACTCCTTTCATAGAGATCTGTGTTCCCTCATGGTGTCCAAACAAGTCTTTATAAAAGTTAGTTATATATTCCATTAATTTTTCCTCTCCCTCTATCACTTCTCCTTCCTGCTCTAGAGATATAATTATGTTTTTTCTCCATCTCCCATTCACCTTTGTATGATAATATCTAGTGTTCCCATTGAGGGAGTCCTAGATAAGGGGGTATCCGGACAGCCGGACTATATACTTTGGCCGGACTGTTGGACTGTGAAGATACAAGACAGAAGACTTCGTCCCATGTCCGGATGGGACTCTCCTTGGCGTGGAAGGCAAGCTTGGCGATTTGTATGTAGATCTCCTCCTCTATAAACCGACTCTATGTAACCCTAGCCCCCTCCGGTGTCTATATAGACCGGAGGGTTTAGTCCGTAGGACACAACAACAATCATACCATAGGCTAGCTTCTAGGGTTTAGCCTCTCTGATCTCGTGGTAGATCAACTCTTGTAATACTCATATCATCAAGATCAATCAAGCAGGAAGTAGGGTATTACCTCCATCGAGAGGCCTGAACCTGGGTAAACATCGTGTCCCCTGCCTCCTGTTACCATTAGTCTTAGACTCATAGTTCGGGACCCCCTACCCGAGATCCGCCGGTTTTGACACCGACATTGGTGCTTTCATTGAGAGTTCCTCTGTGTCGTCGCTGCAAGGCTAGATGGCTTCTCCAACCTTCAACCACGCCGCCCTGGGTGAGACTATTCTCCCCGGACAGATCTTCATGTTCAGCGTCTTCGCACTGCGGGCCAACTCGCTTGGCCATCTGGAGCAGATCGATAGCTACGCCCCTGGCCTTCAAGTCAGGTTTGGAAACCTAAACCACACCACCGACATCCGTGGAGACTTGATCTTCGACGGATTCGGGCCCGTGTCAGGCGCGCCGAACAATCACGACGAGCATGACCTAGATCTGCAGTCGGACAGTATTTGAAACATCGCACCTGCTTTAGCTCCGGACTTTGTTCAAGAGCAGGCTGTGCCTCCTGAGGACGGGTGGATGGACCCCGCCCCGGAGGCCGCATTCTCATCAGCGCTGAGCCGAACACAGACTCCTCTCCTCAGAAAATCTATACCTCCGGACCCCCGGACTCATCTCCGGTAGTGCGTTCCGGACCGCGCGCATCCGTGCCCATCGAATCTAATTGGGCTCCAGTCATGGAGTTTGCCGCCACAGATATCTTTCATCACTCACCCTTTGGAGACGTGCTGAATTCATTAAGGTCCCTCTCTTTGTCAGGAGGCTCCTGGCCGAACTATGTCTGGCTCGAGTGGGAAGCTGGCGACGAAGAAATTCGTTACCCACCCACCACCCACTTAATAGCCACGGTCGATGATTTGACCGACGTGCTTAACTTCGACTCCGAAGACATCGACGGTATAGACGATGATGCGGGAGAAGAACAGGAACCACCGCCCACAGGGCGCTGGACTACCACCTCTTCATATGATATATATGTATATGGTGGATACTCCCAAAGAAAACGATGGCGATGAGGCAACGGGAGATAACCCCTCGGGGAAGAAATCAAAACATGGTCGTCATCGGCGCCACTCCAAGCCTCGCCACAACAATATCGGCACTGGAGAAGAAAATCCAGATGGCGCCGAAGAGGAATATGATCCTGATCAACCCACCTTCGAGCAAGCCGAGCAGGAACACAGGCAGGCTAGCCCAGACGAACATGCGACAGACGGATACTTGGAGGACGATAACTATATGCCTCCCTCCGAAGACAAGGTGAGCCTCGGTGACGACAAATTCGGCGTGCCAGAGGATCCCCTAGAGCAGGAGCGCTTCAAGCGCAGGCTTATAGCCACTGCATGAAGCCTGAAAAAGAAGCAGCAGTAGCTTCAAGCTGACCAAGATCTGCTCAAAGACAGACGGACTAAGGCCCGAGTAGCCGAAGAATATGGACTCAAGCGCCAAACAAAATACTACCCAAAACGCAGGCTGCTAACTCAATTCAAGGAGGCGGCACTAAAAAGTAAACACATGCCTACACCCCACCGACAGCACACCTCGACAAGGGGCTGTGCACAAGACCGGCATTTTATACCAAATAGCAACACGGGAAGCACGCCGGATGCATCAGCGGACAGAAATAGAGTCTACAAACCTTGGTGCAACAAATATAAGCGTCCCAAGGCAATCAATGGCGCCCAAGGAACGGCGATCAACATAGGAGCCCGTAATCCTCAACCCGTTGAGCGGGAGAAGAGACTTCCACATCTTAATTCGGGCCCCTCCAGCTTGAACCGCATACTTGACCGCCCATGTCAAATTCATGGCACTCTAGGAGCGGCTACCAATCATACCAATAGAGAATGCTGGGTCTTTGAACAAATTGGCAGGCCGGCGCCGAAAGAAGCATGAAGAAGCCCAGATTATCAAGTCTAGGGACCGTTGACTCGAGGATCAGACTCACCAAATAACTCATTCTAGAGTATCATAAAGAGGCGTGACGGCCATCTAGGCCCCATCACCCCGGAGCTGGTCTCTGGATAGCCGAAAATGTCATACCAACTTTCGGTCTAACGCCTTTAAGCAGTAGCCACTCAGCACCGCCAGGATACACTGCGACTCGATGCATTACCACCCAAGACCCACATGATGAAATCACAAATGCGATTAAGACCGAGCTTCGCCTCGGCACCAAAGATTATTCGGCTACCTTATTCACTAAAGTAGCAAGTCACGGTTTTTTCAATCGAACTTAGATTCGACAACCGAACTCCCGTGCACCAACAAAGGAGTCCGAACTACTTCATGATACCCCAACCTAACCATAGCTCATACAGATCCTTCAGCGTAAGCCGGACGGATCACATCCATGGCTCAGCCACTACTCACAGACGCCTTTTAAGCATTATTCACAGGTTCGCCCCCGCGCACAACTGGACCGACGACGCGGAAGCAGCTCAGACGCACACAGGGGGGATATCTACCCCACCTGAATACAATCTGGATATTCCTTCGGACTCGCGCACAGCCAACTACTGCCCGACCCTAACAGGTTCTGCCGTCATGCCTCTCTTTTATAACATGCATCGTACTCATACGCATAGACGTGTTACTTAAATACAGCATGTAGAGTCATTTGACGCTTATCTGTTATTTCTCAACGACGTTTTGTCATAACGGCATCCGAACATCGAGTTATGCCTTTGAACGTCAAGGGCTTCCTTGCACCCGTACTACGACGACTAAAGTCCAAACATCTTCTCGATCGTTCGGCACCCCGAACTTATAGCATTCTATGCATCAGCTCCGAATCATGTCTTGGATCATTGGTTGGGTTTTCCCGGCTCCCATGTTTTGGTACCTTACGTTCCGCAATATTGGCTAAGGTAGCGCTGGGAGAACTACTGCGATTGTGTCCCGGTTCTGCCGGACGAACACCTCAGTAGAGAAAGCCGAAAACCGACTGTCATGATAAGGCGAGAGCTGGTCAGCTGTTCGAGAGGTTGCCAAATCTTTAAGGATTTATTTCGCATAAATGCCATAATAAAATGCAGCGTGCGAAGGATCGGTCCACAGATCAGGCGCTATTAGAGCCCCCGTGCAGTCTTCTGAACACCAGGGGCTGCGCCTCCCATACTCGAATTCCTATGGCTAAGTGAGAGTAATAAAGCCCTATAGACCGATTGCTTGGTTCGCTGTGATGAACACCTCCTTCATGGACCCAAGAATGGGATAAAGAGTATTCAAGTTTATCCCGAACACCCCCGTAGTTCCTACGTGGGGGCAGAAGCCGACGACTAGCCAACTCTCAAGACTAACATATCAAAACGGCCACACAGGAATAGAATTTACACATAGCAGACACCTACAGATAAGTGACTCTGTTTTGCCTTACAAAGGATAGCACATTTGCTTTCAGGAAAAAATAATGTCTTTGGTACATTCCTCGGCCACGAGGCGGGCGCCTTTCAGGACACCATCATAATATAGTTCGGGCTTGCGGTGCTCCTTCCCTTCCGGCGGACCCTCAGTCATCAGCTTCTCAGCATAAAGCCTCCCCCAGTGCACTTTCGCACGGGCAAAAGCCATTCATGCCCCTTCTATGCAAACTGACCGCTTGATGACGTCCAGCCGAGGGAAAGCCCTCACAATCCGCTTCACGAGCCCAAAGAAACTGCTTGGTATGGGCTCAGCGGGCCACAGTCGGATAATCAAATCCTTCATGGCTAGTTCGGCCGCCTGATGCAGTTCGATCAGCTGTCTGAGCTGGTCGACAAATGGCACCAGATAATTCGGCGCCAAATACCACGACCAGAAGAGCCTTTCTGCAGTTTCCTTCTTCTCGGCTCGGAAGAATAGGGCAGCATCAGATATGCTGCGCGGTAAATCCGCAAATGCCCCTGAAAAAAATTAGGACTCGATGGGTCACCATGAATCTTCCCTGCGAAAGCATAAGGCGCTTTGAACAAACATAAAAAACCCCTACCGGCCGCAATCTTCCGCGCCTCCTGAATATCCTTCAGCGCCATCTGGGCTTCTTCCCAAACCTCATTCGCGGTCCGGACAGCTTGGACGAGTTCGGATTCTTTCAATGATAGACTCTGCTCCAAACTTTCACTTCTCCCTACGGCCTCCCGAAGCTCTCTTTCAGCTTCCACGACCCTCGCCTCGTGTTTCTCACGGAGAGCCTGCTCAGCGGCCACTTTCTTTTCAACCAAGGCAACAACCTTCTTGAGCTCCTCAATTTTGGCATTTGCCCTTGGAGTGCGCGATATATTTACTCTAAGATAGTCACAACTACTTACTTGTGCTAAAACTTACTAACAGTTTCAGAACATACCTTGTTGGTCCTCCAGCTGCTTCTTCACTCGGCCGAGTTCCTCTTCGGCCCGCACCAGACTCTGCTTGAGTCCGGACACTTCCATATCTTGAGAGGAGGCAGTCGCCGCAGACATCTGATTCATAAAATATATACGTCATTAGCTAGCTCTCCTGCGGACGGGAAGTTGATCCCCTGTCCGGTTCCTGTCCTCTCCGGACAGTGTATCAGGGGCTACTATCTATACTATGACAGTCTTCTATACATACCTCCAAGCCCTTTATAAGGCTGACGCAGATTCATTTAGTGCGCTCTCGGCGGCCTGAATCTTTTCTATCACCACGCCCATAAGGGCGCGGTGTTCATCAATAATGGACGCACTTTCTAGTGCTGTCGATAGGCCTCCTGACACCTTCGGTTGGACGAAGGCCGCAGGCGGAGAAGGATCCACCCTCTAGTTAAGAGGGGCTGCCTGCCTGATCTTGCAGCCTTAAGGGCCTCCGGGACTGTGTCCGGCTGCGGGCCGGATTCATGATGACCCCCACCGTTGACATTTTTGGGAACCGCCGCTCCCGCACGTCCGACCTTCGAGGAACACCCTCCCTGGCTCAGGCCCCTTTTGGACGACACCTCAGTGTCATAGCCAGGCTCTTGGGAAGGGGCCCTGGGAGGTGTTTCACTCTCCAGGGCATCGGAACCCAACGAGTCCTCTGATGAGGCCTGTTGGGCCGAAGACCTCGCCGGACTGTAAAAAGCACGGTGCGAATCAAAATACTACATTCTAGTATATTATGGATGCATGAATATGTTCGGATTTCGTGCACTCACGATTGTACCAGGGGCTGGGCCCAGGGATCCTCCTCCGGGCTGCTATCGGTAGCCGTGACGGACGCCTCGGGGATGGATGTTCTCCCCCTCTTAGGCGAATCTGCCTCTAAGGATGAGGAGGCTGCCCTTTTCTTCCTCCCCCCGTAGGGGACTCGGGCTCTTCTTCTTCCTCATCATCTTCCTCTTCGTCCTCTTCCTCCTTGTTCTCTCCAAAGGAGGGAGGGTCACTGGAGTCTTCGGACTTCCTGTCCGAAGTGCCACGACGACGGAGACTGCTCCTGGTCTCCTTGGCCTTTTTTGTGGCCTCCTTCTTCGGCGCCTTGTAAGGCGCTGGGACCAGCATCTTCATTAGAAGAGGTCCCACCGGTTCTTCCGGCAGCGGGGCCGGACAATGAATTCGCTCTGCCACCTTCGTCCATTCCTGAAGGCAACCATGGAAAGACACGTTAAAAAAACATCTCCTCCGGGACATACCAATGAAACATGTGAACAACCAAGATATGATGGCGACTTACCGGGCTGGCGGGGTGGGACAATTGGTGCCCGTGGTCTGCGGCCGAGTCCGTCCATGGTTTGCCGGACTTCAAGAGCACCTTCTAGATGTCCTTATGCGAGGAGCTGAAAAGCTCCCGCAGGGTCCGGTGCTCGGCCGGATCGTACTCCCACAAATCACAGCCTCTGTGCTAACAAGGAAGGATCAGGCGGACCGGCATCACCTGGACCACGTCAACAAGCCTGACGGCCTTGTCCTCCATCCCTTTGACGCGCGCCTGGATCATAGATAGTTCGTCGGACAACGACCAGTTCACGCCCTTCTTGGGCCAGGATGTGAGTCGCAAAGGGGCTCCAGATCGAAACTCAGGAGCAGCGGCCCACTTTTTGCTGCGCGGCTCAGTGATATGGAACCACTGTTGCTGCCACTCCTTGACAGAGTCATTGAAAGTACCCGTCGGCCATACAACCTTGGGCATCCTGCCTACCATGGCACCTCCGCACTCGGCATGTTCGCCATTCACCACTTTGGGCTTCATGTTGAAGATCTTGAGCCATAGCCCAAAGTGCGGCGGGACACGGAGAAAGGCCTTGCACACGATGATAAACGTCGAGATGTTGAGGAAGGAATTGGGGGATAGATCGTGAAAATCAATCCCGTAGTAATACATGATGCCGCGAACAAAAGGGTGGAGGGGGAACCTGAGCCCGCGGACGAAATGAGGGAGAAATACTACTCTCTCCTGAGACTTCGGAGTGGGGGTAATCTGTCCCTCTGTTGGAAGCCTGTGCGCGATATTCTCGGCCAGGTATCCAGCCTCCCGAAGCTTGGTGATATTCTCCTCTATGATAGAGGAGGCCATCTGTCGGTGTCAAAACCGGCGGATCTCGGGTAGGGGGTCCCGAACTGTGCGTCTAGGCGGATGGTAACAGGAGACAAGGGACACGATGTTTTACCCAGGTTCGGGCCCTCTTGATGGAGGTAAAACCCTACGTCCTGCTTGATTGATATTGATGATGTTCGTATTACAAGAGTAGATCTACCACGAGATCAAGGAGGCTAAACCCTAGAAGCTAGCCTATGGTACGATTGTTGTAATTGTTGTTGTCCTACGGACTAAAGCCATCCGGTTTATATAGACACCAGAGAGGGCTAGGGTTACATAGAGTCGGTTACAATGGTAGGAGATCTACATACCCGTATCGCCAAGCTTGCCTTCCACGCCAAGGAAAGTCCCATCCGGACACGGGACGAAGTCTTCAATCTTGTATCTTCATAGTCTTGGAGTCCGGCCGATGATGATAGTTCGGCTATCCGGACAGTCCCTAGTCCAGGACTCCCTCAGTAGCCCCCGAACCAGGCTTCAATGACGACGAATCCGGCGCGTATGCTGTCTTCGGCATTGCAAGGCGGGTTCTCCTTCAAACTTCATGTACCTGTCGAATAGTGTCCGACTTCCTTATAAATGTTGCGCCCCTCGGCTTCCACGCCCAATAATGGCCCTCTTCCATGTGTCGCATGCATGCGAAAAGCCAGGGTATTTTTACGTTTTGCCCCCTAGCCGTGCGAACGAGCCGCCTATAAGAGAGGCGAGGATCTGGATCCAACTCACACCATCCTCCTTCCGCAAGTACTCATCAAAGCGCCTCTGACAAAAATCCATTCCATCATGGACAGTCGACGCGGCTCCTCTTCTTGCGCTCCCAGCCCCCAGCCAGGAGATTGGGGGAAATGCTCAGTTCCACACAGCGAGCTAGTGACGCTCCAAACCGAGGGATATCTTCCCCCAGCCTTCATGGTTCCGGTTCTAGCCGGACTGGCCACCTTCAGGGGTGGAAAGCAGGCGGAGAGCGTCCCCAACCCTTCCGAAGGAGAGCGGGTATGCTTCGTCCCCTGTCTAATAAGGGGACTCGGATTTCCCATACATCCATTTCTCCGGGGGCTTCTGGAGTTCTACGGACTCCAGCTTCACCACCTTACACCTGCGTCCATTCTGCACATCGCGGGCTTTGTAGCTCTTTGCGAGCTGTTCTTGGGCATCAAGCCCCATTTTGCGTTGTGGAAGAGATTGTTTTGCCTCGTACCCCGTTCTCACGAGGGGTCGATATATCAAGTGGGTGGAGCCGAAATATGGCGCATCGCTGGGACCGGGTATCTATCCGGTACCCCGAAGAAGGCGTCCGAAGACTAGCCTTCGGAATGGTTCTACATGGAGGACGCCCCTCTGCCGGATCCAGTTCGGATCGGCCTCCCGGAGTTTAGCAACGCTCCCTTGAAGAAACGCCTGAGTTGGCGCCCGAGGAGCTCTCAACGGGAAGATGATGGGAGCGTCCATTATCTGATGGGCCGGATTAAGTTACTGGCCCACTCTGGATTGACCATGATTGGAGTCATGGCCACGTGCATCATGCGAGGGGTGCATCCGCTTCAATATAGGGGCCACCCCATGTGGGATTTCAATGGGGAAGACGACGCCACCCGTCATGGCTGCAAAGGGCCGGGATCGGCCGCCGATCTGGTAAAGATCCTGTCCGGCCTGTACAAGGGGGAGAAGGAGGACCTCCTCCGCACAAGTCCATTGAATGTATTCTCCATGAATAACCCTCGGAGCTGGGTAAGTGGACGTTTATCTATCCGATCCATGTTTCCAAAGTCAAGTGTCTTACTTTGTGGTGTTGACGCAGGAGCTGCGCCCGGACGTGGAGGGCATTCAAAGCCTGACTCCACAGCCCGAGGATCCGAGACGATCCCTTGATCCGGCCTCCGGAGAGGATCCAGACATAAAGGTGGAGCTGATTGACGGGGTGTTCCACCAACTTAGCATGGATAATGCTTTAGTCGCCATTACGGCTGACTACCCCAGTTTATCTCCGGCTTCTCAGGTGACTACGATTGGAGTCCTGACACCATCATTTGATCCCTGCTCATTTCTGACCATCATATACCGACGGTGCATCGCAGGAGGCGCCTTTAAGGCAAGAAGCCGAACCCGCGGTGCCTGACCAACAAGGGTCAGTCCGGCCCAGCAGGCGAAAGAGGAATGCGGTGCGAATCAAAACGTCGCCACAATGGTACGGTGCGCCTTTGTTTTTAAGGGAGAGATCCCTAGGAGTTTTATTAACGCTCATGACTGTTCCAGGAGAAAGAGCGCTCGCCGGACAGTGTCCGGAGAGGTTGCCAATCAAGCCTCCGCCAGCCATGCTCCAACGCATGGTCCGGAAGGGGAGGCGAACACAAGGCATGAGCTGGATGCTCCTCCAACGGAGGATACCGTCAGGCTGTCCGCCACCAGGTCTGAGGTGGAGAGCGCCATGAATCACAGGCGTCGCCGGACAGCTCTTCGTGACGCGTGTTTTTCCCCGGAGGCGTTGAATGCCTTTAATGTGGGAGACGCGCACCTCCGCGCCGCTCAAGATGGTTTAACCAGAGCCACGGAGCAGTATGTGAAGGACATACGGGTAAGGAATTTTAATAGTTGTATATGCCAGTAGCCCCCGAGACTTAAAATAGTTAAAATAACTGATTTAAGGATCATTTGTTATGCAGGATCTTACGGAGAAGAATACCCACCTGTCCCAGGAGCTTCAAGAGTGCAAGGCCCAACTGGAGGCCTCACTGGCCGCAACAGGGGAAGCTACAGAGACCCCTGCTGGTAATACATACTTCGAAAAGATAAGTAGTTAATAAAGTGCGGCATGTGCGTAAAGCTGACACTAATATTTGCAGATGGTGCCGGAATAGATCCGGACAAGCAACAACTACTGCGCCAGGTGAAGGCCGACGAGAGGGTGCTTATGAAGGTGCAGCAGGAGAGGAACAAGCTCCAAGATGCCCACACCCAGCTGGAAGAGATGAAAGGTGTGCGGGCCCAGCTGTCTGGCTCCGTAAAGGAGAATCAGCGGCTTCCTCGCGGCATTTATAGTAAGTGCTTGAGCAAACTCTTTTGAAAAGAAGAGTTCGGCGAGGAAGTCGATTGACAGAAATGTGTCTTTAGGTGTGCTCACAGGTCGCCCTGCGAAGGAAATGCCCGGTTTAACGGGTGACCAACTCCTCGAGCTGATGCAACTGCACGAACGTGTGCAGCAAGCGATGAGTGGTGTCGCCCAAGCCTTATGGCCATCCATTTCCCTACCCGAAAGCCTTGAAGGGCTTGCCGAGAAGCTTCAGGAAGCACGGCAGCGCTTCCGTCTGTGGAAGATATCGGCCTGTCGTCAAGGCGCCAGGGAGGCCTGGGCCATGGTGAAGACGTGGTACAAGAAGGCGGATCTGAATCGCCTGGCCGAGGTTGGACCTGTGGGGCCTGATGGGAAGGAGATCCCTGTGAGCTTAATGTACGGCCAAGTAGACTTGGCCGCTAAGTATTCCCAATAGGACTGTAAATTAGACAACCTGTTAGACGGGATTGAAGAGGAGCACAATCAGTCAATTTGATGATGTATTTTGAAATGACATGTAAAATGCCTTCTAGCCGGATTGTAGATCGTTTGTCTTTGCCGACCTTTTCGCTTCAACCTCGGGACACTAGAGTCTGGAGTGTGTCCGAATACCTTCTCAGTTATGAAAAAACCGGGGCATGCATGGAGACCAGGCGTAGGGGTCATAAGTGCTTTATCAGACAAGTGCCCAACTAGTTATGTTATATTACATGGTTAGTAAGAAACATCTTCCAGGGAGAATAGTTCCGTTAGGGGTTCCTTTCCCTGGGAGGCATGCCCTAAGGTGCATGTCCATACTGCGAAGAGAGCAGAAAAAGCATCTGGGGGCAGATAAGTTAAATAAGTAATAAATCATCTTTCAAGTCACCGACCGAATATTCCCTTAAGAACGCTAGCTTTCGGCTTCACCCAGTCTGAGGTACACATCTGGCTGACCCGGCAGTAACAATCGCAGAGGTGCTCCCTTTACCTCCTAGCCGAACAATCGGGAACGTAGGGGTAAGCACAGGAGCTAGGCAACCCAGCTTGGCCAAAACTTAAGTCATATCGATGCATATAATGGTGAATAAAAGATACATGCGGAAGTATGACGCATGTGTTGGGCATGAAGCCCGTACAAATAAGCTTCTGTTAAAGAAGCCCCCAGGTATAATGAGTGCTAGGAGCACATCAAGTGTATGCAAACAATGCGCAAATCAGCCTATCAAAGGCTTTTACTAAAAAAAAAGTGGGAAGAAGGAGGGGGACAAGAGACAGTGAAAATGTAAAAGGTGGACGGAGGAGGGAGACGAACTCTGAGTCCGGCGCTAGGCGTAGAATCTTCGGAGACGGGCTGCGTTCCATGGGTTCGGCTCGAGTCGGTTGTCAGATGCGTTATGTAGACGGTATGCTCCGCCGGTCAGGACTTGGTCGATGATGAAGGGACCTTCCCATTTGGGCTTAAGTTTGTCCTTTTTCTTGTTCGACAGGCGTAGAACGAGTTCGCTAACATTGTAAGTCTTGGCCCGTACTTCTCTGCTTTGGTATCTTCGAGCCTGCTGCTGATAGAATGCGGAACGAGCTTTTGCCACGTCTCGCTCCTCCTCTAAGGCGTCCATACTGTCCTGCCGATCTAACTTGGCTTCTCTTTCTTCGTACATGCGCACGCGAGGTGAGTCATGAATTATATCGCAGGGCAGAACTGCCTCTGCGCCGTACACCATAAAAAAGGGTGTGAATCCGGTAGTGCGGTTTGGCGTGGTCCATAGCCCCCAGAGTACAGAGTCGAGCTCCTCTACCCAGTGCGTGTTAGATTCCTTGAGGGACCGCACTAGTCTGGGTTTGATGCCGCTCATGATTAGACCGTTTGCTCGTTCGACTTGACCGTTCGTTTGGGGGTGATAGACTGAAGCATACTCGAGCTTGATGCCCATGTTTTTGCACTAGAGTTTAACCTCGTCGGCCGTAAAATTTGTGCCGTTATCGGTGATGATGCTGTGGGGGACACCATAATGGTGTACTACCCCGGATATGAAGTCTATCACGGGTCCGGATTCGGCCGTTTTAACTGGTTTGGCCTCTATCCATTTGGTGAATTTGTCCACCATAACCAATAGGTATTTTTGCTTGTGGGTTCCCCCTTTAAGGGGTCCGACCATATCAAGCCCCAGACTGCGAACGGCCAGGTGATGGGTATAGTTTTGAGGGCGGTGGGTGGCATCTGGCTTTGATTAGCAAAGAGCTGGCAACCGACGCATCGCTGGACTAAGTCCTGAGCATCTGCCCGGGCCGTCGGCCAATAAAATCCTGTACGGAAGGCCTTGCCTACAAGGGCTCGGGCTGTGGCGTGGTGCCCACCGAGTCCGGCATGAATTTCAGCCAGGAGATTTCGCCCTTCCTCTTCGGAGATACACCTTTGAAGGAATCCGGTTCTGCTTTTCTTATAAAGCTCTCCCTCATGGACCTTGTAGGCTTTAGATCGCCGAACTATGCAGTGGGCCTCATTTTGGTCTTCGGGGAGTTCTTGCCGAGTTAAGTAGGCTAGGAATGGTTCTGTCCACGGGGTGATTACTACCATTATTTCATGGGCCAAGGGTGTTATTTCATTGGCTGAGCCACCTACTGTGTCAGAATATTCCGTGTTGGGTGGCGCGGTTGTTTCCGGGTTGCTATTTCCGGGCTCCTCTTCCCATAGTACGGATGGCTTAAAGAGCCGCTCCAAAAAGATGTTGGGAGGGACGTCGTCGCGTTTTGCGCTGATGCGTGCCAACACGTCGGCTGCCTGGTTGTTATCCCGGGCTACGTGATGGAATTCGAGTCCTTCGAACCGAGCTGACATTTTTAAGACGGCGTTACGGTAGGCTGCCATTTTCAGATCCTTGGCATCAAAGTCTCCATTTACTTGGGATATCGCGAGGTTTGAATCCCCGCGGACCTCTAGGCGTTGAATGCCCATGAAGATGGCCATCCGGAGACCATGTAGAAGGGCCTCGTATTCGGCTGCGTTGTTGGAGTACGTGTACATTATTTGAAGTACATATTGGACTGTATCTCCGGTTGGGGATGTCAAGACGACGCCAGCCCCCAAGTCGGCCAACATTTTAGAGCCGTCGAAGTGCATAATCCAATTGGAGTATGCGCCGTACTCTTTGGAGAGTTCGGCTTCCGTCCATTCAGTGACGAAGTCAGCCAAAACTTGCGACTTTATAGCTCGCCGTGGTTTGTAGGTTATGTCGAATGGCAAAAGCTCAATGGACCATTTTGCAATTCTGCCCATCGCGTCGCGATTGTTTATGATGTCGTTGAGAGGTACTTCGGAGGCCACTGTGATCGAACACTCTTGAAAGTAGTGTCGTAGCTTCTGGGATGCCATGAACACCGCGCACGCTATCTTTTGATAATGTGGGTATCGGGACTTGCATGGAGTTAGGACAGTGGATACGTAATACACTGGTTTTTGAAGAGGGAATTTGTGCCCTTCTGTTTCTCGTTCGACGATGAGCACCGCGGTTACAACTTGATGTGTTGCCGCGATATATAACAGCATTGGTTCACCCAAGTTGGGCGCGGCCAGGACCGGATTTGTTGCCAATATGGCTTTTATTTCTTCGAGTCCGGCTGTGGCAGCGTCCGTCCATTCGAAGTGTTCGGTGCGCCTGAGGAGGCGATAGAGGGGCAATGCTTTTTCTCCCAAACGGGAGATGAAGCGGCTTAGGGCCGCCACGCATCCAGTCAATTTTTGTATTTGTTTGAGGTCTTTTGGGATGTCCAATTGTGACAGAGCTCGGATCTTGGATGGGTTTGCTTCAATTCCTCTACTGGATACGATGAAGCCCAAGAGCTTTTCGGCTGGTACGCCGAAGACGCATTTTTCCAGGTTAAGCTTAATGTCATATGCTCGGAGGTTGTCGAATGTGAGCCTCAAATCGTCTATTAGAGTTTCGACATGTTTGGTCTTGACGACCACATCGTCTACGTATGCCTCCACTACTTTGCCGATCTGGGTAGCTAGACATGTCTGAATCATGCGCTGATATGTTGCGCCGGCGTTTTTAAGTCTGAAGGGCATTGTGTTGAAGCAGAATGGTCTGTATGGAGTAATGAATGCCGTTGCGGCCTGGTCTATTTCTGCCATCTTGATTTGATGGTATCCGGAGTATGCGTCAAGGAAACACAATGAATCGTGCCCCGCGGTGGCATCGATGATTTGGTCGATGCGGGGGAGGGGGAGAGGATCCTTTGGACAGGCCTTATTGAGGTCTTTAAAATCCACACAGAGGCGCCAGGATTTGTCCTTTTTTGGTACCATTACCAGGTTTGCTAGCCAGTCCGGATGTTTTATGTCTCTGATGAATCCGGCTTCCAATAGTTTGGCTAGCTCCTCTCCCATTGCTTGTCTTTTGGGTTCGGAAAATCATCGAAGAGCCTGTTTGACTGGCTTGAATCCTTTTAGGATATTTAGGCTGTGCTCTGCCAGCCTGCGTGGGATTCCTGACATATCTGAAGGGTGCCAGGCAAAAATGTCCCAATTTTCCCGAAGGAATTCTCGTAGTGCGGCTTCTACATCAGGGTTTAATTGTGACCCGATGGAGGCCGTCTTTGTGGGGTCCGTGGGATGGACCTGGAATTTGACTATCTCGTCTGCTGGTTTGAAAGATGTGGACTTAGATCTCTTATCGAGTATCACGTCGTCCCTATTCACCATGGAGCGTAATGCCGTGAGTTCTTCTGCCGCTAGTGCTTCGGATAGTGCCTCTAGGGCTAGTGCGGCTGTTTTGTTCTCGGCGGAGTGCTATGTCCGGATCACTGATCAGAGTGATAATTCCATTGGGCCCGGGCATTTGGAGCTTCATGTACCCGTAATGGGGTACGGCTTGGAAAATTGTGAATGCCTCTCGCCCCAATAGAGCGTGATATCCGCTACTGAACGGGGCCACTTGGAACGTGACTTCTTCGGACCTATAGTTGTCCGGCGAGCCGAACACCACATCTAGTGTGATTTTTCCTGTGCAGCGTACTTCCCGACTAGGGATTATTCCTCTAAAGGTTGTGCTGCTTCACTCAATGCGGCTCCAGTCTATTTCCATTTTTTGGAGAGTTTCCTCGTAGATGAGGTTTAATCCGCTGCCGCCATCCATGAGTACCTTGGTAAGACGAAAGCCGTCCACTATGGGACTGAGAACCACTGCGGCTGGTGCTCGGGCTGTTCGGAATTTAGGTTCGTCGCTGGCATTGAAGGTGATAGCCGTGTCGCTCCATGGATTTGCTGTTGCTACTTGGTAGACTTTGGCAAGGCTGCGGATTGTTCGTTTCCGCATATTATTTGATGCGAAAGTATTGAAGACTGTTGATACCGTACTGGTACTGTTAGGTTGGTTTTCCGGGGCTAGAAGCCCTTCGCCACTTTTGGCCACCTGCCATAGTATCCAACATGCCCGGAGGCTATGTGTTGGAGTGGCACCTTCTGCATTGTGGATTTTGCAGGGTCCGCTGAGCCATCCCTCCAGTACGGTTCCGTACCCTTTAGGGGTTTTTTCTTTTTGGTTTTTGATCCAGGTGCTTGAACATGCTGCACCCTTTTATTTTGGACTAAGGTTGTGTTAAGGGCCGGATTGTTCCAAAATCTAGTTTCGGTTTTCCAGGCACTCTCCATTGCACAGTACTTTCGTACTATGGTTGCCAGGTCGGCGAAGTGTGTGACCTTGCGACGATTTATGGCGTTCATAATTCCCTTGTCCGTGCAATTATTGCAAAAAATAGAGATTGCGCTTTCCTCATGGCAGTCCTTTATCCTGTCCATAACCAGGAGGAATCTGGCCCAGTAATGATGTACTGTCTCGTCGGGCTCTTGCCGTATTTGTGATAGATCGCTTATATTTGGGTGGGTGGGTGGAACTAAAATTGGAACCCCACCCAATCTGAGGCTCAAAGGCCGAGGAGTTTCTGGATTTGGAAGCTTGGACTGCTGGAGGTCGTCCAACGAATCTAGTCCGCTGCCTGACTTTAGGTTCAGTACTCGATTGACGTCCGTCCCTCCGCGGGAGTCCGGCATGGAGGGGTCGGGAATCCAGACATAACTGGTTTTTAACGTAGGGGAAGAGTCGCCACGTTGTTCTTCTACCACAGCAACATGGTGGGTAGCCTGGGGAGAGTTAATTTCTCTCAGATCGGGTTTAAGCCCAATCTGATCATAGTCTATAGCGACTCCCAGGGCGGCGATGCGATCCAAGAGCTCGTTTACGGAACAGAGCTCCATTGGATCCAGCTGCTCGGCGAATTCCGAGTTGATGCGAAGATCGCTTTTGATGACCCGAGGGGTCATCGTCGAAGCGGTGGCCGAACAGGCGGTCATAAGAAAACCACCTAGCCGGATAGCTTGACCGGCGGCCAAGGCTCCTTTGGCAATGGCACCATCTTTAAAGACGGGAAGAGGCATCCTTCCTGATTGCGACGACACAGAGGAACTCTCAATGAAAGCACCAATGTCGGTGTCAAAACCGGCGGATCTCGGGTAGGGGGTCCCGAACTATGCGTCTAGGCGGATGGTAACAGGAGACAAGGGACACGATGTTTTACCCAGGTGCGGGCCCTCTTGATGGAGGTAAAACCCTATGTCCTGCTTGATTGATATTAATGATGTGGGTATTACAAGAGTAGATCTACCACGAGATCAAGGAGGCTAAACCCTAGAAGCTAGCCTATGGTATGATTGTTGTTATGTCCTACGCACTAAAACCATCCGGTTTATATAGACACCGGAGAGGGCTAGGGTTACACAGAGTCGGTTACAATGGTAGGAGATCTACATATCCGTATCGCCAAGCTTGCCTTGCACGCCAAGGAAAGTCCCATCCGGACACGGGACGAAGTCTTAAATCTTGTATCTTCATAGTCTTGGAGTCCGGCCGATGATAATAGTTCGGCTATCCGGACACCCCCTAGTCCAGGACTCTCTCACCATCCACTTGCCTCCCACTCCGGACATGATGCGATCCTACGGAGAAGGTGAGAACTTGGGCGCTGGAGCTCAAGGGTGCGAGAACAGATGAGCAAAGGAGGAAGAGGGCGTGGGTGAAAACGGGAGATCTCTATCCCTTTATAAAGGCAATGTAGAATGTGCGCCTCCCCACTTGCCTCTCGAAATCTCTTATCTTTGGCGCTGGTTGGGTTACCCATACCCGTATTAATGGAGATCCCGTGATAAGGGGACACGATCTCTGCTTTGACAGGACATGCCAAAGAAACCGCCTCGCGATGTGTGCGGGACCAGGTTGTAAAAACGGTTCAAATAAGTTACCGAGCCATGGCGTGATGTCACAACACGAGGAATTGTCAGCAGATCAGATTCGTGGATTATTATTCTCTCTATGGTGGTATATGGAATTTATCTTATAGAGCCGGACATGGTCCTTGTGTTCGGAATTAATTTCGGAGTATTCGAAGGTGGAACCCGCCTCGCAATGCCGAAGACAATCTACGCGCCGGACTCACCATCATTGAAGCCTGGTTCAGGGGCTACTGAGGGAGTCCTGGATAAGGGGGTATCCGGACAGCTGGACTATATACTTTGGCCGGACTGTTGGACTGTGAAGATACAAGACAGAAGACTTCGTCCCGTGTCCGGATGGGACTCTCCTTGGCGTGGAAGGCAAGCTTGGCGATTCGGATGTAGATCTCCTCCTCTGTAAACCGACGCTATGTAACCCTAGCCCCCTCCGGTGTATATATAAACCGGAGGGTTTAGTCCGTAGGACACAACAACAATCATACCATAGGCTAGCTTCTAGGGTTTAGCCTCTCTGATCTCGTGGTAGATCAACTCTTGTAATACTCATATTATCAAGATCAATCAAGCAGGAAGTAGGGTATTACCTCCATCGAGAGGGCCCGAACCTGGGTAAACATCGTGTCCCCTGCCTCCTGTTACCATTAGTCTTAGACGCACAATTTGGGACCCCTACCCGAGATCCGCCGGTTTTGACACCGACACCCATCCCCATCAGTAATATCTTTGTCTTTGTATCTTTGTAACCATTTCATCTCTTCTTGCATCATCACTCTCTTCAGCTGTTCTTTTACTCCTTTTGTTCTACTCTATCTGCAGTAGTTATCCCCATGATCTCAACTTTCTTATCCATATCATCTAATTGTTTTATCAATTTTAATTTACCTGTACCATGCATCAACATTTCTATTCCAGCCCTTAGCTTTCTTCCTTAGGTTTCTTAGCCTCGACTGCCATCTCTCAAGAATATCTCCTTTATATCTTTCATTTTAGGTTTTATATACCATTTCTTTGTACCATTCTCTCAGGGCCCATGAATTCTCATATCTAAATATGTATTTGATGTCTTGTGTATCCCTTGTGTCTAAAAACAGAGGAGTGTGATCAGACACCTCCCTAGCAAAAGCTTGCAGAATTGTTAAAGGGTATCTTTCTTCCCAAGCTAGGCACATTCATACCCTATCTAACTTCTCATACGTAGGATTATCTAAATTATTAGCCCGAGTAAATTGTCTCCCATTCAGAAGCAACTCTCTCAATCCAGCCTGGTCAATAATTACATTGAACATGAAGGTCCATTGATCATTATGAACTAGTTTGTTTTTTTCCTTCTCATTTCTAATAATGTTGAAATCACCCCCACCAAGCAAGGTAGGGGGTTGTCATGATGTAATCTAGCTAATTCAACTAGGAAATCAACTTTTCCTTCTAATTGTGCATCCCCATATACAGTTACTAGATTCCAATGCATTTATATATTTTTGTCATATACTAACATTCTCAAAAAAATACTCCCCATTTTCTATGTTTTCTATATCAAACATATCTTTATTAATTCCCATCAGGACCCCCAGACATCCCTCTAGGTGGGTTCCAGCACCAATAATAATTCCTTCCACCACATAAATTGTGGAGTTCATTTTCAGAGAAATTTCTGTTTAATGGTCTCAGATATCCCTATAAAATCTAACCTATGATCAATGATCATTTCTCTAATATACCTTTTCTTATGGTCTTGCCCTATCCCTCTTACATTCCAAAAAATCCCTCCCATTTTCCCGAAGGTTTTAGCACAAAAGAATAAGCTACTTTGTCTAAGTCTGCAATATTCTAGATTTTTAGTCCCTCACTATATCAGGAAGTGACTAGTCAGTCCTCTTTCCTTTTTTCCTTCTCAGCACCCCCACCCCAATTGTTTGCTTCACACAGTTTATTACTGGTGAGCCTTCTTTCCCATTTTTTTCCCTGAAAAATATATCTTAGTTTCTTATATTGTTGTTCCTCTATCTCAGCATTAGAGTGCTCCAAATCAGAGCATAGTTCCTCAATATTCACATCTCCAGTGTCAATATGTACTCGAGTGTCAGATATTTTATTTCTTCCTCTCTCAACATTTTCCCCTTTTGTATCTTTAATACCTATATTTTGAAATTATATTTCTAGCTATCTTCATTTTTTTAATAATTTCTAAATTTTTGTCAATCATATCAATAGAGCACCCTAAGTCAATACCAACCAAGGAACTGATATGAAGTAAAGAAGGATCATCCATATCTGGGTCAAAGTTCTTACATAATTATCTCTTTCCTCAGCTCTGATCTTTGCCATTTCTTCCACTTTTTGATCTTCCTTTCCTTTATTTATTAAGCTTCTTTTCAGCTCCACCTCCTTTTCTTCCTCATCTTTCTCCAGCACCCCAACCCCATGAATTTCAGCCATTTTCTCTCCAAAAGTTCCTGTTACTCCTGACTAGCATTGTAATCAGTTGGTTCATTATACTTTCCAGATTCAGTATCCTCTTTCCTTATCTGGTTCTGTTTATCAAAATCTTCAACTTTCATATTTGCCAGCTCCATTTCATATTTTTCTCTGTTAGCTGCCTCATGTACTAATTTTTGAATCTCTCCTTGTTGCTATTCAACCACCCCTTGTAATTTTTGATGTGTAAGCTCTACCTCATTTATCTTTTTCTCAGTCTTTGTCCAAAGTGCATTGTGTCTAGCTTTGTCTTCTTCTAGTGTTTTGATCTTGTTGAACATGATATCACTCTCCTTCTACCACTTTCTTTTCTATACATTCATTTCATTCTGCCATTGTCCCATGGTTTCTTCCAGTGCAATCTTCATCATAGATTTCTTTCTATCTATTTCCTCACTCTGCCTGAGGGAGAAACTTCCCAGACCCATTCCTCTTATGTCTTTGTCATCCATCTTGGTTTTCTTTCTTTTCTCTTCCTCCTCTTCTCTGTCTTCTAATTCACCTATAGCTTCACTTTTCCTTTTTTCCTCTTTATACCATCCCATTTCCACAACTTTTTCCATTTTTGTTCCAATTCTAAACATAAGCAGATCATGGGATGTGATTTCTACATGTGAGGTTACTTTCCCCACATCTTTGTTCCCACATTTCACTCTCACCTTTTCTTCATTGATAGTGTCCATATCAATTTCCAAGACAGACCCCACTGCAGCAGCTACCTCACATATACCAAAGAAGTGTCTAAAGGAATCAGGCACTTTTTCCAATCTGATCCAAGTAGTGTGCATTTTTCCAACAGCCTGATGGTCAAGAGACCATGGTTGCACTTTGATCACAACTCCAGTCCTAAGCAAATTAAAATCATTAAATTTTGCAAGTTCAACCAATTTTGCTTTGTTGGGAAACCTCATCATATAGCAGTTCTTTCCATACTCCTTCACTCTCCATTGCCATCCCCAATCAAACATCACCCAAAGGCCTTCACCAGTTCTGTTTCATTAATTTGTCCATCTCTTATTATGAACACTCCCAAGGGGTTCATATGTTCAGCAATAAGCATGTCTTTGTAACTCTGAACTAACAGAATGCCCAATCCCTTAGCTGCATAGCGAACATACTTTGGTACTGGCTTCATTTGTTTTAGCAAATTAACAAAATGCCCAATCCCTCTTCTTGTTTTTGACTCAGTCAATCGTATTGACCTTGTTGACTACTGACTAGGCACTGCCATGTCACCTTTCGAGAGAAAAAAATCCGTCTCAGTCAAGCACCCCCTCTCTCTTTCTTATCCCCAAGCGCTCCCTCCCTCTATGTTCCCCATCCCGCCGCCGTCGGAGATCACGCTGTTGGTGATACTTCACCCCCAGCCACACGCCTGCCTGCGCTGGCTGCGCGCCTCCCACCTCTGCTGGCAACACCTGCTGTAGGATCGAAAGTATGTCTAGAGGGGGGGGGGGTGATTAGACTACTTGACCAAATAAAAATCTAGCCTTTTCCCAGTTTAGTTCTTGGCAGATTTTAGCAACTTAGCGCTAGTCAAGCAATCAACCTACACATGCAATTCTAAAGAGTGTAGCAGCGGAATGTAAAACAATTGCATATGAAGGTAAATGGGAGGATTTTGAGGAGGCAAACGCAATTGGAGACACATATGTTTTTGTCGTGGTTCCGATAGGTGGTGCTATCATACATCCACGTTGATGGAGACTTCAACCCACAAAGGGTAACGGCTGCGCGAGTCCACGGAGGGCTCCACCCACGAAGGGTCCATGAAGAAGCAACCTTGTCTATCCCACCATGGCCGTCGCCCACGAAGGACTTGCCTCACTAGGGTAGATCTTCATGAAGTAGGCGATCTCCTTGCCCTTAAAAACTCCTTGGTTCAACTCACAATCTTGTCGGAGGCTCCCAAGTGACACCTAGCCAATCTAGGAGACACCACTCTCCAAGAAGTAACAAATGATGTGTTGTTGATGAACTCCTTGCTCTTGTGCTTCAAATGATAGTCTCCCCAACACTCAACTCTCTCTCACAGGATTTGGATTTGATGGAAAGAAGATTTGAGTGGAAAGCAACTTGGGGAAGGCTAGAGATCAAGATTCATATGGTAGGAATGGAATATCTTGACCTCAACACAAGTGTAGGTGGTTCTCTCTCAGAAAATGTATGTTGGAAGTGTAGGCATGTTCTGATGGCTCTCCTCACGAATGAAGAGTGGGTGGAGGGGTATATATAGCCTCCACACAAAATCTAACCATTACACACAACTTACCAATCTCGGTGGGACCGAATCATGAAACTCGGTCGAACCAATTTAGTAAATAATGTGACCGTTAGGATTTTCGGTGGGTCCGACATGTTAACTTGGTGGGACCGATATG
The DNA here is from genome assembly GCA_963921465.1 of Triticum timopheevii. Lineage (NCBI taxonomy): Eukaryota > Viridiplantae > Streptophyta > Magnoliopsida > Poales > Poaceae > Triticum > Triticum timopheevii. Next base: position 557,472,143 of record OY997268.1, on the reverse strand, counting down.
GTTAGGGTTAGGGCATAACGTAATCCCGGTGTGACCTATTACACAAACTCGATGAGACCGATTTTGGTAATGAGCTAACCAGAGAGTTGGTCAGGCAAACTCGGTGGGACCGATTCGCTCATCTCGGTTGGACCGAAGTGTTATGAAAGGGAAATAGAGAGTTTGCATTGCAATCTAGGTGGGACCGATCGCTCATATTGGTTGGACCGAAATGTTACGAAGGGAAACAGAGAGATTGCAATCCCATCTCAATGAGACCGAGATCCCTATCGGTGAGACCGAAAAGACTAGGGTTTGTGGCAGTGGCTATGTCAACAGAACTTGGTGGAGCCGGATAGAAAGAATCTGTGGGCCCGAGTTTGACTTTTGGTTTGGGACATATGTGGATGTGAGAAAGTAGTTGAGGGCTTTGGAGCATATCACTAAGCATTTTGAGAAAGAAACTCATTAAGCAACACCTCATCCCTCCTTGATAGTATTGTCTTTTTCTATAGACTCAATGTGATCTTAGATCACTAAAATAGAAAAAATGTAGAGTCTTGTGCTTTGAGTTTGAGCCAATCCTTTTGTCCTTAGCATTTTGAGGGATCCACTTTTCTCATCCATGCCATGCCAATCATTGAGCTTTCCTAAAATATTTATCTTGAAATGGCGAGCTCCCCCTAAATTTGTGCATTATTTAAAATTTGCTTTGGACTGCAAATGCACAATGTGTTAGGATCATGGGTCACTCTTCCATGTCACATACATCTTGGTGGAGTGCTCCAAATGATAATAATTGAACACATGCACTCATCACCAAGAAAAGTGAATGATCATATGAGGATATAAGAGATAATATCATCCAATGAGCATTAATGTAGCATAGCATATGATCAAACATATGATCAAGCAAGTATCTCACAGAAGGCATAATGTATCAAGCAAACACACAAATAAAGAAGTTCAACCACCAAAAACAAGAGAGATCAAAAGCAACACTCTCTCCCGAAGCTTATGACCTATACATTTTTATCCCCCTTTGGCAACAAGTTACCAAAAAGTTCAAAAATGCATAGTGCTAAAGGACTCTCAGGCTTGGTCTTCATGAGATGGTGTAGAGATGACTCCAAGGACGAAAGCATTAGTTGATGTAGGTGGAGCTGGTGGAGTGGCTACTGGTGGCACTGAAGCCGTAGCTGGTGCAGATGATGTAGCTCTGGTGTCTGGAACAGGCACTGCATCAGATCTTTGTCCTCTGGGCACTCTAGCAAATGCATCTATAGTGGACTTGCCCTTCTTCTCCTCCACATCCTCCTGAAGTTGCTCAACTGTAGTTTGGATCTTAGTGACTTTGACATCAAGAACATAAAACTTCTGATCTATGATTCTCTCCAAACTCTCCTGGTTTTGAGTCAGGGTGGCCATGCCCTTCTCAATCCTCAAGGTGGAGGCAATCAAATAGCCAAGCTAATCTTGCTTGCTCTTCAGGAAAATTTGAGATGCCTCTTCAGCAGTTGGCATCTTTGCAGCTTTCTCTGCCCTTGCCTTCTCTCTCTTCTCATGTGCTTGCATAGATGATGGTTCCTCCTCATTCATCTCAATAGTGTTATCTTCAAACTCAGGATATAAGGGTAGATGCTCCTTATCCAAAAGGTATGTGCCTGTGCCCATCTTTGAGTTGATGAGCTCCTGAATGTGTGGAGCATACCCACAACTTCTCTTCTGATCAGTAGCAGTCCTTTTGATTGTTTCCACAATCAGACTCATCACCTTAAACTTTTGAGGTATATCAAACAAGTGCAGCAAGTTGATAGCATGACCTCTGATCATCTTGTGATCTCCTGACTTTGGCAGCAATGTGTGCCTAAGGATCTAGTTGATAGTAGGAAGACCAGACAACAAGAAGTGTACATATCCAAGCTTGTGTGTTTCCAAAGCTTTATCTGGGATCTCTCTGTACATGTGAGCCATAGTGTTGTGGTCTTTCTTCTTCTCAGCATACACATCCAAATCATCTTCACTTTCTTTTGGAGCATTGATCAACTCAGCCCATTCTTCAACTGTGGATTGGTACCTAGTACCTTCAGACATCCAGACAATCTTCCCATCTGGGTAGAAGTGAGCTGTGGAGTAAAACTGCATGATGAGCTCATCATTCCACTTGGTGAGCTTCTGGGCAACAAAGTCATCTACTCCACATGATTTGAAGCTATCATATACTCCTGGATAGCAAGCTTCATTCTTCTTGATGTACTCCCAGTTGATCCATCTCATGTCACATACAATGGGCTTCTTGTCAAGCAAAATTGTTTCATAAAATTCTGTTGCTCCTTTGTGTGAAATTTGTAGTCAACTGTTGTCCTTCTCCTCACTGCATATGGATCTGACTATCTCCACAATCTGAGTCTAGCATCCTTTCTGATGTGCATGTCTTCAGCTACTGGATGAGCATCATTATGGTTAGGAATCTTGGGCTTCAACTTTCTCAAAACAAGAGAATCATCATCTTCTTCAGCAACTTCAGGCACTGGGGCCTTGTTCTTCTCTGATGCAGGAATACTTCTGGTGTTCCTCTTGGGTGCAGTCTTCTGAGCTGGAGCTTTGGGAGCAGACTTGGGCTTTGATGGAGCAACCCCTGACTTTATAGCATCTCCCACGAGATTTTGAGCTTTAGGTGCTGGTGTAGCATCCTCTTCCTCTTTTTCTTCATCATCGGAGTCTCTCCTCATAGAGGGCTTGCCAATAACTCTATCCATGGTCTTCTTGACCCTTTCCTTCCTTTTCTTGCCCTCTCCCGTTTCCTTGGGTTCAAGAGTGAACTCCATTGTTGACTTAGAAGCATCAATAGTTGAGGCTCTGGCTTTTGACATAGGAACTCTCTTGGCAGGAACCTTTGTTTTCATTCCTGGCTTTATTGTTGCAGCTGTGCCATACTCCTTTTTCAGCACCTTCTTCTTTGAAGTGGCCTCATCCTCAGCAGCAATATAGTCCTCATCTTTAGAATTTGAGGTTTTCTTCTTCCTTGTCCTGGTGGTTGCTTTTGGCAAATTGCTGGGTGTGCTCCTGCTACCCTCATCTGGAGGGACTAGTGCCCTCACTTAACTGTCCTGGCTGCTCAGATCTGTTTTGGCTATCACTTTGATTAGACATTTTGCAAACTCACTGACAGCAGACCCTGTGAATAGATATAGATGAGGTGGAGTGGATGAGCATCACAAAGTACAGAGGTTTTTGCAAAACAATCGAGTCAAAAACTTAGTTTTAGTTTTCCATAGAAAGCATTTCAGAGGTACCGATTTGTAAACTCGGTGATACCGAAGCAGCTTTTGGAACCAAAACTAGTGAACTCGGTCAGACCGAGTCACAGTTCGGTGACACCGAGACTGCTAGGGTTTCACAAAGAATCGATCTCGGTCACGCCGATTTGCAATTTTTAGTCAGACCGAAAATCACATGTGCAATGGCCTAAGCCAAATCGGTGAGACCGATTTCTACAACTCGGTCGGTCCGAGATTAATTCGGCGGAAACCTAACACTAAATTTTCAAATCAAAGCTAATCTACGGAGTGCTTTCGCTGCATAGAATCATTTCAAACGTGGCAAGAATCATGGTGAAGCAATGTGCTAGGAATCAGAGTGAATGAATAGCACAAAGTTCAAGTTCGTACCCTAGTTCGGCGATGAACTTGCTACGGCAGAAACGACGGGACAGAATGCCATTGACAGCGGCGGAGACCAGCGGCAGGAGGTTGCTGGCGACGAGGAGGATGATCCGGAGACCCGAAGAGGCAGAGCAGGCTGTGCGCGGGCGAAGGGTTTCGGAAATATTTCCAAAATTTGACCTGTGAGTATTTATAGCCTGACCCTATCGGTGTGACCGAGTGGAACAACTCGGTGGCACTGAGATGCAAAACTGCAAGCAGTTACTGCAACTTGGTGTGACCGAAAAGTTCTAATCTGTTGCACCGAGGTTGAAAACCTAGATCAACTTAGTGATCTCGGTATGACCAAAATGGATGACTCCGTCAAACCAAAACGCACAAAGAGGTTTTGGAAGTTTAAGTCTATGACAAATCGAGGACTCCGAGTGCTCCTCACACAGAGTGGTTCGAATCTGACTTGATGAAACTTTGTGATGTAGCATGAATAGAGTTTGAGACAAGAAAAGCATAGATAGCTAGAGAAGGTTCTTAGGCATTCTTGTCCATCCACTTGGCAAAAGAAAAGAAACCAAACAATCAAAGCAACAAGTGGATGTCCTCGAATGAGTAAAATATGCAATCAACATGCTCACACAATAAAATGGCAAATGAAATATGTGGCAAAGCATGCATAACCAATACTAGCATCTATCAAACAATTGGCGATGACTATGCCATCTATATATGAGTATATTGACATAGGAGTCAAATGAGAACATTTGATCATAGGTCATACTCATCATTTAAGCACAAGTGGGGTTACCACTTTTACATAAAGCATTATTGTGTTCACACCATTAGAGTTGCTTTAGCTCAATTCTTAGAGTAAAGCTCCCCCTAGATGTGAGATCCCCTCTATGAGGGATGAACTAACCTTGGGTTTTGTCGATGATGACTTCATGTAGGTGTTGAAGATGTGGATGCTCAATGTTGATGTAGATCATTTGGAGCAATCCATTGGAGTGATTTGCACTTTCAATACCTACATGGGTTAGTCTCACAAGGAACAAACAAGGATATCCATAGACATAGAGTGATGCAAACACAAGATGATGTCCATGAAAGCATTAGGTTACCTTGTCCCTTGTCTTACGAACAAGAGGGTTTGTGACTCCTTGAACTAGTGCAAGATGTGGAAGTTGATTGCACTTGCCCTTGCCAAAATGATATGAATGAAGTATGTTGGCGGAGTCACCCTCAAGAACTCTCTAGTTCTTCTTCTTTTGGATCCACATCATCTTGATGGGAATCCTTGGAGTTGTAGTTGTACTTGATGAAGTAGAACTTGATGTAGTCTTGGGAACCCACTTGACTAAGGCCTTAGGAGCTTCTTCAAATGCATCAATCTCCTCTTGAAGCTTGTCCTTGCCTTTTTACTTGTGGTCTTGTGGTGGAAGTTCATCTTGAGTTTGTGTCCCTTTGAAAGAAGTAGGATCATACTTATCTTGTTGAGGAACAAACTTAGTCTTGGGGTATTGATCTTCTTCCCACTCAACTCCATTGGCATTGAACTTTCCTTCAAAACCAACACCTTGATTCTTCCGGTGCCTTCCTTGCTTGCGTACAATTTCCTCGAATTGCTTACTCCCAGCAAGGCTCTTGTAAACACCTTTCTCTATAATTCCCTTCAATAAGCTATTTTCTTGCTCAAGTGTAACTTGGCTAAGAGAATCATTAGTGGAATCAAGAGAACTACTAGAAGCAACAACATTTGATTTAGCATGATTATTGTTACTACTAGAGGAAGAATCTTTCTTGTTCTTGTTACTAGACTTGACTTGTGGCATGTAAGTGGCTTGGCAATATAAGAAGAACTTTTCTTGCAAAGATCATCATTGATTGCCTTTAAAAACTCATGCTCTTGCTCAAGGTTGAGCTTTTCAAAGTGTAACTTCTCACGAGTCCTTAAAAGTTCTCGATGATCTCCTAAGATAGTTTCATGAGCTAACTTAAGAGTGTTTAGTTATTTAGTTAGGAGCTTAATCTTCTCCTTATCACTGTCATTCGTTTTATCTTGATTAGCATGATTATTTGATGTTTCATCATAGTATTCATCACTAGAGTTGTCAACAAGTAACTCATCATCACCTAACAAGTCATCTTCATCACTATTGAAATCAACATACTCGGGGTGTGATACCGTTGGGCCTTTAGCCATGAAGCATCTTCCAAATCCTTCATTTGGTGAGTCAAATATGTCGTAGGAGTTGGTTGACACAAGTGCTAGACGGGCAACACCTTCATCTTGAGTATATTCGGAGTCGGAGTGATAGCTTCTCTCGGAGTGATTGTTGGAGTTGGAGCCGGGTACCCATTCACCAACATGAGCTTGATGTCTTCGTTTTGTGTAGCTCCTTGATGACTTTTCCTTTCTTTCTGAATCCTTGCTTCTCCGGGATGTTCTTCGTTCATAACGATCATCTCTACTCCTTCTTTCTCTTGATGGTGATTCTTCTCTTCTACTCCTTCTTTTTGGAGAATCTTCCTTTCTTTTGTAGGGAGCCGTACACTCATTGGAATAGTGTCTGGGTCTTCCACAATTGTAGCAATTATGCTCACGACTAGAAGATCTTTTGTCATTGTAGGACCGTGACTTGGAACTTCTTTCCTTGATTCTACTCTCGTAGAACTTGTTGAAGTTCTTCACCATTAGGCTCAATTCTTCATTGAAGGTTTGTTTCTCACTTGATGATGTGGGAGTTTCACATGAGGCTTTGTAAGCTCCACTTGACTTGTTGTGAAGCTCTTTCTTATCCTTGAGTGACATATCATGAGAAACAATTCTTCCAATGACTTCTGTTGGCTTGAGATCTTTGTAATTGGGCATCATTTGGATCAAGGTGCACACGATATCATATTTTCCATCCAAGGCTCTTAGGATCTTCTTGACGATGAATTTGTCGGTCATCTCTCCACTTCCTTCATTTTGAACTTGTCAAGTTGACTTTGAAGCACATCCAACTTGGATTCCTTGACGGAGTCTGTACCTTTGTGCATGTCAATCAAAGTGTCCCAAATTTCCTTTGCATTCTCAACACGGCTGATTTTATTGAATTCTTCTAGGCATAATCCGTTGAAGAGGATATCACGAGCTTGAGCATTGTATTGCAGCATCTTCAACTCTTCCGCGATAGCTTCATGGTTCAGTTCTCTCCCATCAAAGAATTCACCTTGCAAGCCAATACACACAATAGCCCAAACGGCGGGGTTATGTCCAAGAATATGCATTTTCATCTTATGCTTCCAACTAGCAAAATTTGTACCATCAAAGTAAGGACCTCTACGGTGGTAATTTCCCTCGCTAGACGCCATACTCTCCTAGGTTGTGAAAACAAGGCTATCGTACATCCACGTTGATGGAGACTTGAACCCACGAAGGGTCCACGAATGGGAGGAGTTTGAAGAGGCAAACACAATTGGAGACACATATGTTTTTGTCGTGGTTCCTATAGGTGGTGCTGTTGGGGAACGTTGCAGAAAACAAAATTTTCCTACTCGTTTCACCAAGATCCATCTAGGAGTTCATCTAGCAACGAGTCATCGGATGCATCTACGTACCTTGTAGATCACGAGCGGAAGCGTTCAAAGAACGGGGATGATGTAGTCGAACACGACGTGATCCAAATCACCGGAGATCCTAGCACCGAACGGACGGCACCTCCGCGTTCAACACACGTGCGGAACAGCCACGTCTCCTCCTTCTTGATCCAGCAAGGGGAGAGGAGAGGTTGAGGGAGATGGCACCAGCAGCAGCATGACGGCGTGGTGTTGATGGAGCTGCAGTACTCCGGCAGGGCTACGCCAAGCGCTATGGAGGAGGAGGAGGTGTTGGAGAGGGAGAAGGATGCAACCAAAGGCTTGGGATGAAAGCCCTCCTTCCCCCACTATATATAGGAGGTCCAAGGGGGGGCGCCGGCCCTCGGAGATCCAATCTCCTAGGGGGGGCGGCGGCCAAGGGGGGTTTCCCTCCCCCCCCAAGGCACCTAGGAGGTGCCTTCCCCTCCTAGGACTCTTTCCCCTTGTAACCCTAGGCGCATGGGCCTCTTTGGGGCTGGTGCCCTTGGCCCATGTAGGCCAAGGCGCACCCCCTACAGCCCATGTGGCCGCCCGGGACAGGTGGCCCCACCCGGTGGACCCCCGGGACCCTTCCGGTGGTCCCGGTACAATACTGATAACCCCGAAACTTGTCCTGATGCCCGAAACAGGACTTCCCATATATAAATCTTTACCTCCGGACCATTCCGGAACTCCTCGTGACGTCCGGGATCTCATCCGGGACTCCGAACAACATTCGGGTTACTGCATATACATATCCCTACAACCCTAGCGTCACCGAACCTTAAGTGTGTAGACCCTACGGGTTCGGGAGACATGTAGACATGACCGAGATCGCTCTCCCGTCAATAACCAACAGCGGGATCTGGATACCCATGTTGGCTCCCACATGCTCCACGATGATCTCATCGGATGAACCACGATGTTGAGGATTCAAGCAACCCCGTATACAATTCCCTTTGTCAATCGATATGTTACTTGCCCGAGATTCGATCGTCGGTATCCCAATACCTCGTTCAATCTCGTTACTGGCAAGTCACTTTACTCGTACCGTAATGCATGATCCCGTGACCAGACACTTGGTCACTTTGAGCTCATTATGATGATGCATTACCGAGTGGGCCCAGTGATACCTCTCCGTCATACGGAGTGACAAATCCCAGTCTTGATCCATGTCAACCCAACAGACACTTTCGGAGATACCCGTAGTATACCTTTATAGTCACCCAGTTACGTTGTGACGTTTGGCACACCCAAAGCACTCCTACGGTATCCGGGAGTTACACGATCTCATGGTCTAAGGAAAAGATACTTTGACATTGGAAAACTCTAGCAAACGAACTATACGATCTTGTGCTATGTTTAGGATTGGGTCTTGTCCATCACATCATTCTCCTAATGATGTGATCTCGTTATCAATGACATCCAATGTCCATAGTCAGGAAACCATGACTATCTGTTGATCAACGAGCTAGTCAACTAGAGGCTTACTAGGGACATGTTGATGTCTATTATTCACACATGTATTACGATTTCCGGATAACACAATTATAGCATGAATAAAGACAATTATCATGAACAAGGAAATATAATAATAATGCTTTTATTATTGCCTCTAGGGCATATTTCCAACAGTCTCCCACTTGCACTAGAGTCAATAATCTAGTTACACTGTGATGAATCGAACACCCATGGAATTCTGGTGTTGATCATGTTTTGCTCTAGGGAGAGGTTTAGTCAACGGATCTGCTACATTTAGGTCCGTATGTACTTTACAAATATCTATGTCTCCATCTTGAACATTTTCACGAATGGAGTTGAAGCGACGCTTGATGTGCCTTGTCTTCTTGTGAAACCTGGGCTCCTTGGCAAGTGCAATAGCTCCAGTGTTGTCACAGAAGAGTTTGATTGGCCCCGACGCATTGGGTATGACTCCTAGGTCGGTGATGAACTCCTTCACCCATATTGCTTCATGTGCTGCCTCTGAGGCTGCCATGTACTCCGCTTCACATGTAGATCCCGCCACGACGCTCTGCTTGCAACTGCACCAGCTTACTGCCCCACCATTCAAAATATACACGTATCCGGTTTGTGACTTAGAGTCATCCAGATCTGTGTCGAAGCTAGCGTCGACGTAACCCTTTACGACGAGCTCTTCGTCACCTCCATAAACGAAAAACATTTCCTTTGTCCTTTTCAGGTACTTCAGGATATTCTTGACCGCTGTCCAGTGTTCCTTGCCGGGATTACTTTGGTACCTTCCTACCAAACTTACGACAAGGTTTACATCAGGTCTGGTACACAGCATGGCATACATAATAGAACCTATGGCTGAGGCATAGGGGATGACACTCATCTCTTCTATATCTTCTGCCGTGGTCGGACATTGAGCTGAGCTCAATTTCACACCTTGTAACACAGGCAAGAACCCCTTCTTAGATTGATCCATATTGAACTTCTTCAATATCTTATCAAGGTATGTGCTTTGTGAAAGACCTATGAGGCGTCTTGATCTATCTCTATAGATCTTGATGCCTAATATATAAGCAGCTTCTCCAAGGTCCTTCATTGAAAAACTCTTATTCAAATAGGCCTTGATGCTGTCCAAGAGTTCTATATCATTTCCCATCAAAAGTATGTCATCCACATATAGTATGAGAAATGCTACAGAGCTCCCACTCACTTTCTTGTAAACGCAGGCTTCTCCATAAGTCTGCGTAAACCCAAACGCTTTGATCATCTCATCAAAGCGAATGTTCCAAGTCCGAGATGCTTGCACCAGCCCATAAATCGAGCGTTGGAGCTTGCACACCTTGTCAGCATTCTTAGGATGGACAAAACCCTTCGGCTGCATCATATACAATTCTTCCTTAAGGAAACCATTAAGGAATGCCGTTTTGACGTCCATTTGCCATATTTCATAATCGTAGAATGCGGCAATCGCTAACATGATTCGGACGGACTTCAGCTTTGCTACCGGTGAGAAAGTCTCATCTTAGTCAACCCCTTGAACTTGTCGATAACCCTTAGCGACAAGCCGAGCTTTATAGATGGTCACATTACCATCCGCGTCTGTCTTCCTCTTAAAGATCCATTTATTTTCTATGGCTCGCCGCTCAACGGGCAAGTCAGTCAAAGTCCATACTTCGTTTTCATACATGGATCCTATCTCGGATTTCATGGCTTCTAGCCATTTGTCGGAATCCGGGCCCGCCATCGCTTCTTCATAGTTCGAAGGTTCACCGTTGTCTAACAACATGATTTCCAAGACAGGGTTGCCGTACCACTCTGGTGCGGAACGTGTCCTTGTGGACCTTCGAATTTCAGTAGGGGCTTGATCAGAAGTATCTTGATCATTATCATTAACTTCCTCTCTAGTCGGTGTAGGCACCTCAGGAACATTTCCTTGAGTTGCGCCATTTTCCGGTTCAAGAGGTAATACTTCATCAAGCTCTACTTTCCTCCCACTTACTTCTTTCAAGAGAAACTCTTTCTCTAGAAAGGACCCATTCTTGGCAACAAAGATCTTGCCTTCGGATCTGAGGTAGAAGGTGTACCCAATAGTTTCTTTTGGGTATCCTATGAAGACACATTTTTCCGACTTGGGTTCGAGCTTTTCAGGTTGAAGTTTCTTGACATAAGCATCGCATCCCCAAACTTTTAGAAATGACAGCTTAGGTTTCTTCCCAAACCATAATTCATACAGTGTCATCTCAACGGATTTCGACGGAGCCCTATTTAAAGTGAATGCAGCAGTCTCTAAAGCATAGCCCCAAAAAGATAGCGGTAAATCGGTAAGAGACATCATAGATCGCACCATATCTAATAGAGTGCGATTACGACGTTCGGACACACCATTACGCTGAGGTGTTCCAGGCGGCGTGAGTTGTGAAACTATTCCACATTTTCTTAAGTGTGTACCAAATTCATGACTCAAGTATTCTCCTCCACGATCTGATCGTAGAAACTTGATTTTCCTGTCACGTTGATTTTCAACCTCACTCTGAAATTCCTTGAACTTTTCAAAGGTTTCAGACTTGTGTTTCATTAAGTAGATATACCCATATCTACTTAAATCATCAGTGAGTGTGAGAACATAACGATAGCCACCGCGAGCCTCAACACTCATTGGACCGCACACATTAGTATGTATGATTTCCAATAAGTTGGTTGCTCGCTCCATTGTTCCTGAGAACGGAGTCTTGGTCATCTTACCCATGAGGCATGGTTCGCAC